>JADMNL010000031.1:158332500-159589583 GCA_016271365.2 Neoceratodus forsteri | reverse complement strand
AGCCATGTACCAGAGTTCCCACCCACACACCCCTTCGTGCATGCACAAAAGGGATGCGGGTCCCTTCCACAAAGGATCCCCTGGCCAGTGCTACATGCGCATCCAGTCCAAGGGCATACCAGCATTCCGTGCCTTTCATGAAGGTGCAGAGTGCTGAGCAGGGGGGGGGGTCACAGGACACAGCAGCAGAGACCCTGCTGTATCTTTTACATACCCCCCCATACTCACACCCACTGGCTATGGCGGAACACGGAATCCCTTCACCATGCTGCCCCAGACAACCGGGCCGACAGGGAAGGCTGGGGGCAGCATTCAGGCACTCACCCGTACTTTAAAACAAAGGCAGTCCCATGCATTCCCAGAGTCCCTTGCTCACATGAAGCAGGGGATCCACTTCGGAACACAGGATGAGCATCCAACTGGATTTCTGCCTGTGTCCCTCGAACCGCCCTCGTGCTGCTCTGCTCCAGGATGGGGCAGAGCCATGGACCGCACCCTATGGAGGCACGCGGTTGTGCACACTGCACACCCTGTGCCTGTCTCAAGGTACATAGCTACATGGGCCAGCGTACACGCGAATCACACATACTTGGCCCACCTTTGTGCATAGCCCTCAATGTGAGCAGCAGTGCTGTAAGGGGTATAAAGGGCCTTGTGCCCTCTACATCACCCCCCTTCACTAGACACCATGGGAAGACCAGGGTCAGAACAGGCAGTGAGCGACTTGGGGAAGGGGGAGACAATGTGTCAGCATTATCTGCGGTCCACTTCCCTGAAATGGTCGAGACAGCAACCAGAGTTAACTACAAAACTGGGACCAGCACCCTCCTGGACTGGGTTCTCACCAATCAACCTGCCCACATCACCAGTACTGCTGTTCTCCCTGATACACTGAGTGACCACTCCCCTGTCACCTGTACTTGGTCCTATAACTACTGCATGCCACCTCAAACAACGTTTACAAACCGTGTTCTACTAAAAGGTCACCTTACACTACTAAAAGCGGAGCTTCAGGGCATCGACTGAACTGACCTCAATGAGGCCAACAACGTACAGTAGACATGGCCCTTGACCACCTCATAAACACATTCAACACTGTATGTGACGAGCATACCCTGGTAAAGACAAGGAAAATAAAAGGGCATTGCAATCCCTGGATCACCCCGGACCTACTGGATCAGCTCAATGTCAGAGATCTCCTCTGGCAGATCACGAGAGCGCATGGTATCACCACTAACATCCAAAGGTGCAAACAAGCCTGAAATAAATGCACAAAAGCCATCCGACATGCTAAAAGTGCATTCTACAAAGAAGCCTTCTCCAGCTCCTGGAACAACAGCAAGTTGTTCTGGGATAATCTCAACGACATACCTGGGAAAGAACCCAAAATGCCCCACCAATGCTCATGGTTGACGGCGCACTATCCTTGGACCAACAGTGAATTGCCAATGCACTTAATGATGTGTTAATGGACCTCAGCAGTGTACTACCAGCAGACTACTTTAATCCCTTAATCCCGGATGACCCTAACACAGTCCAGCAACCACCCTCCAACAGACCACTGTTCCATTTCAAGGTAATCTTCGAATCTGAAGCAAGAAAGTACCTCGTGTGAGCTCTGGGAAAATCAAGACACAGCGGAGATACTCTGGACCTTAAGTTCATCAGTATGGCACTGGAGGAAGTCCTCGGCCCTCTCACTAAGATTATCAACCTCTCCCTCTGCCACTCCAAGTTCTACCTGTGATAAAAATCGGCAACAGTAACCCCTGTGTACAAAGGAGGTGACTGGACTCTACACAACAACTACAGACCTACCTCCAAAATTCCCAACCCTCTCCAAAGCTCCAGAGCGGATTGTAGCAGATCAGCTTGTCGAGTATCTGAACCAGTACCAACTCCTCTGGCCTGAACAACATGGCTTTCGACCAGGTCACAGTACCACCATAGCATTACTGGAATTCACAGGTTATATCCACCACTGCCTAGACCAAGGCCTTCTGGTAGGAGCAACATTTATTGACCTATCAAAAGCTTTTGATAAGGTGCACTATGAACTCCTTCTGAATCAGTTGTCTGCTATTGGTCTCTCTCTCCAGAATCCGTTTCATGGTTCAACAGCTATCTTCACAACCGATCGCAAAAGGTCAGGCTAGGAGACACCACCTTTGTTAGCAGACCTGTCCACTCCGGGGTCCCACAGGGGTCAATTTTGGGGCTCCTACTATTTAGTCTTTTCCTAAACCAACTGCCGGCTTCCTGTCTGACCCAGATGCTCCTTTACATAGACGATGCGGTCATCTTCACCAGAACCCCCCATCCGGAACAACTAACAGCAAAACTCCAAAGGGGATTCTCATCCGCAGAGAAATGGTTTAAGGAGCATAGACTAATCATGAACTGTAAAAAAACAAAGACAATGTTGTACTCCAGCACCCAGAGTAAGTTCAAACCATTACCCCGTGTGATCAGAAATGAAAGCGGTGACACCCTGGAGCACGTCCAGTTTTTCAGATACCTGGGTATCACAACAGACTCCACTCTGTCTTATGTCCAACACATTGATAACACTGCAAAGGTTATCAATACAAGAATAGGGATTCTTTACCACCACAAGCACTGCTTAACCTATGAGGCATTGAATCTGGCCATAAACAGCTCAGTAGTCTCCCTCGTCGATTATGGGCTAGCTATCTATGGATCGGCAACCAACACCGCTCAACAACACATTTCCATCATGCTTAATAAGGCGTGTCACCTTCTCACACAGGTGCTGCAAGCCTCACGCACACCTGTGACCTCTACTCACAGGCCGGTTGGCTCCAACTAAAGGGAAGAATAAGATACCAATCTTGCCTCCCTGCCAAGAAATGCTCTCTCAATCTATCGGCAGGGGTCCGGAAACTCCTAACCATGCACTCAAGTTCCCATTTCACAAGGAACTCCACCACCCAGATCTACAAAATTCCTAGATTCCGCACTGCCTTGGCACAATGCGCATTCTGCTACCATGCTCCTCACTAGACCAATGTCTTACCACCTGACATTTCCGGTGTTGTAACCATTGGGGTTTTCAAATACAAACTACAACAGCACCTTATCTCAACCAGCAGCTGTGGCTGCCTCCACTAACACTCCTCCTGTGCCTCAAGGGCACCCTAGCACTCTTCTCTCACATCTAACCTACTCGTCTGACGTGACCTATCCTTAGCACTTTAAGTCACCAATCTACCTCACAACCTATGCCTCCTCTACCCCACCCATTCTGTATACTCCCTACACACCCTCCCTCTAGCACCCTTGCCACTATCCTCCTACTATCATCTCCTCTCATGCAACCCAGTAGGGTTCCCTTACTTGCTGCCTATGATCCTAAATTTGGTGTGTTCATTATAAGAACTCTGTCTAAAAATGTACTACTGCATTACTGTATCTTACTGTTACCCTGTCTAAAACATGTGCTACTGTTTTGTTGTACCTTTGTCCTTGTAACTGACGTGGAACCCATAAATGAACAACCGCTCAGGTGTGTATTCCAAGAACTCAATAAATATAAAAATATATAAAAAATGAAGTGGATATATCAGCATTAGGGAAAGTGGGAGCTTGTTAATTGGGGTGTGGGGTGCTTGCAGATTGGGCCAAAGGGCTGACTGCTAATCGGGGCAGGGGAGACAGTCGGCAAGTAAACTATGAAGAAAAATACCATGAGGCAAACTCTATAGCAGTAACAAAAAAAGGAAAAATTCAGCTTGGACCAGCTGGCAGCGCAGCGTCAGGTGTCCTGTGATGTAACATTGTCTGACAAACTACTAACGAACCTGCTTATTAGAAATAAATGGCAATTACTGCTATCATTGGCTCATTATCCAAGGGTCTCATGCAGAAATACATTTTGCAAGTAAATGTATTAGGGGGTCACTATACCATATTAGCCAGCTGACATCACGTTTATAGCAGCTCTTCCACCCTACCACCAGCACCTTTGTCTGAAATACATGACAGCCGTGGTGCTTAATTTAACTCTTTACTTCCAGTGGTTTTGTATGAAGTCCGAACCATCCATTGCTTAACCTGACGCTAAATGGCTGCCCAGGGTTAAAGATGTCCAGCAGAGAATGAGACAGCCTGATCACAAACTTCAATTACACAACCTTCCAGCTCACCGAAGAGCTAGGGATTAATGAAGCGGATAAAACAGGCTGGGGAGGATGTAGCTGGCAGCAGCAGTAGATCCATACTTGTTGAGTCCGGCAGAACCCAAACATGAGGAAGAACTGTAGGTGGAGCCGGTCCATCAGCATAGCAGCACTGCTGACGCTAGCTAGAAGTCTGGAAATGAGCCCAGGTTGCAAGAGTGTTCAACTGGGGAGGAAGGAGTGTGATGGTTAAGGCAGCCTAATGAATGGCATAACCTAAGCTCTCCATACACTGGAAGGGTACACCACAAAATTGCTTCACACATGCAGCACTGCAGGTCTGCAGCCTCTGACATGCCTCTTTTACACTACAACCATCAGTGCAGCTTCACATGGTTAAGTGCGGTCAGGTTTTAGTTGGTAATATGGTAGCGGGAGGAGTGTTATTGCATCCACAGGTGTCCTGTGGACACCCTGGATGCAAAATACATGGCTCTACCTGCTGCACATCCTGGCATGTAGGGCATTTTTTGCACAGTGCATACAACTAAATGTTTAAGAAAGGAGAAAGGGAAATAATCAGGAAGAGCTACATCACGGAACGAGTGGTGGATACTTGAAACAGACTTCCAGAACAGGTGCTGTCAGCTAACACTGTTTCTACCTTCAAACGCAAACTAGATATACACCTTGAAATAAAAGGGGTAATGCACAAACATTGACACTGCCAGGAGATTAAGATTAAGATTCCATCCAGTCTGCCCACAAAGAAGTTCTTACTGGTTCCCATAATCTAAAGTCTTGAAGGGGTTTTTACCCCATACCCTCCCCAACTCCCTGCCACCTCCGTAGCTCCTCCTCGTCCTCCCCCTCCTCCTCTTCTTGGAATTACTAGTCCCCTAAATGGTTCCCAGCTGTGTTTGAATCCATTAATAGTCCTCGCCCCCACCACTTCTGCCAGTAATCTTATCCACAGCTCTGTCTCTCTCTCTCTCTCTGTGAAGTAACATTTCCTCGTGCCCCTCCTGAGGTTTCCACTAATTAGCCACCATCTGTGTCCCTTTGTGACTGCACCACTGTTTGTTCCTGTTAAATAAGTATATATAGTATATAGTCAGCCCTTGTTGTGCATGGAAATTGGTGGCTTTCAAAATGTTGCTGTACCACAGTTCAAAAGGTCATGAAACATGATTGTACCTTACTGTGGTACAACAACATTTTGAAAATCTCTAGAGATTCCACGTGCTATCTTGTAAACAAAACACCTGCATTTAGCCACAGCACCAGCTCGCACTCCTTAAGCAGTTAGTGAAACACAACTGGCACAATGGCGGCGGCAGCATTTTCAAAAGTGTCTGACAAGCATAAATAATGTATACACTTATACTAAAAAAACAACAACGCAGGATCAACCAGATATTTTTAATTACTTACAACAGCAGACACGATTCCTCAAGATAAAGGCTCTCGCTTTCCGAGAAATATGGTGCCCACTTTTTTTTTTTTTTTTGGAAAATCCCTCCCATATGCAACTAATGCCCATCAGAAACCCGCGCAGAGGATTATGAATGATGTCACATGTGGGCAAGCAGACAGAGTCGATGAAGACCCAGTGACCCTGTGTTCATGACAATTTCTGAAGTAATAAAGTACAAGAGAAGGATACATATACAAAATTGACTTAAAAAATGTTTACATTTATTCTACTTTTTTAAAGCTCTCTCTGTGGTGTTGGTGGCTCTTTAAGGAGCATAAAAACATTAGCCACCCCAGTGACGTGGAGGGCTGAGGCGCTAGTGTCTTATCTCCTGTCACGCCAGTGATCCGGGATTGGGAACAGACTTGAGTCGCCAAGGTTGACCAGGGTGGGAGAGGACTGAGCATCCAAGGGACTGCTCTCCTCTCCTGGGGTAGGGGGGCAAGTCAGCTTGGCCACAGACTACAAACACGTGAAGGCCGGGTGGCAAGAATGGGAAGGTGTCAGAGCGTAAGTCAGGTGTGCATGCCTCCACACACATGCATGATGCTCTTATGGCAAGGGGAGGGGAACAAACACAGACAGGGGCTTTGTGAAGGCCTGCCTGCATATCCCAGGCCTGTGCTGCCACCAGGATCTCCACCTTCGGGTCCGCACTGGATAAATGTACTGGGGAGGAGCAGGGTGGCTCTCCTCCTTCCGGTCCTGCCACGAGAGGTGAATCACGGGAGTTAAGTAGACTAGAAGATAGGTCCCGGGGGAGATGGTGGCTGACTTGCGGATGTAGTAGAAGGGCTGATAAGCCACCCTTGGACACTGGAGCACAAAGAACTGTTATGGGAAAAATAAGCAGCATGAAAAACTGTGAACATTTTAAAAAACTAAACTGGGAATACAAAAGCACTATACTGTATTTGGTCTCCATGGCCCCGCAGGTAGTGCATCGTGCACGCACTCCCTCGCTGGCGACCCCAGTTTGGGAGTGAACCCAGGAGCAGGGTTGGGTGGCTGTGGAGGCTGGGGTGGCACTGCTGGGGAGGGGTGGCACAGCAATTCTACCACCGCAGCGAACACTATGGTGGGCCACTGAGATTGCCTGCTCTGCAGGGAATTTGCTGCATGCATGCATGCATGGCCTTTAGAGGCACTGCCCAGCTTTGGAGAGGTGGGAGGGGCTTAGGGGACTAGGGGAGAAAACTCAGAAAAACTCCTACGTCTCCTGTCCTGCCAGCATGCTGGCAGCTGGAACTCTTGAGACCCATTCTGTGTGCATTGACTTTGATAGTGGGGGCGGGGTGAGCAGCGGGGGATGGGAAGTTGCCAGCAGAAACGGCCAGAAGGCAGGTGCAGGCAGCAACAAGCTTGATTTATAAAAAAAAAAAAAAAAAAAAGCACTACGCCCATGCCAAATCAAAAACGCCCAAACATTAAACTCACAGAGCCATTACCTAGTGCTGGATCAGGGAAACAGGGCTCAAACATTAAATGGAAGTGAAGGACTAAACGTTTCCTAGTGCCCAGAAAAATAAAGAACCAAGATACAAAGAAATATGTAAACTCTCAAAATGTATTCATTTTATAAAAGCAAAGTAATATAAAATTAGGTAATGATGATTCAGAAGTGAGCCAGGTAGTAACCATATAATCAGAGTACACGGAGGCTGGGCGAGCTCCATGCTAGATGAGGTGCTCGTGATGGATATAACTTGGAACAGAGCATGGGAGCATTTGTAACAATTAAAACAATGCATGTTCAGAATAAAATCATACGTTTAATCTAGTCAACAAACAAAGGCAAGGAGAAACAGCCCAACAGAACCTGTTTCACAGAATTTATTTAATATTTTTGCACAGGAAAACCACTTTGAAGACAGTATTCTGTTTTCAGGCATGTCAAACCGTTTTAACATACAGTTGCATATTGTATTTTTACATATAAAAGAAAAAATAAAACCACAAACAGGTTAATCAGGCAGCCAGGTGGCCAACGGATGCTAAAAAAAAAAACAGATTTCACTATCCCTGATTTCACTACCAATTTCTGAAAGCTACTGGACCCAAAGTGATTTTTGAGCTTGTTAAACTGATGGTCACTACAAAAATGTTGATTTGGCTACAGATTCTGAAAGCTATTGCCAACCTGACCAGCAGCTCACAAACTAATTTGTCCCACCCTGGGTTATATAAGTAAACTCAGTGACTTGAGAAAGTGCAGGTTAACCACTGGATATGAAAAAAACCTGTAATGGCCCGGAAGCAGTGTAACAGTGTCTGTGGCAGTGGAGCCACAGTAGCCACTCCTTTAATTCAACTGGTGAAGCTACTGAATTAAAGGATCTGGAGCTCCAGTTATGACTCGAGATGGCCTTTATTTAATACAGACTATATCTGGTCAGCACAGCAGGGGGCAGGATTGTAGTGGCAGCCCTCAGACACAGAAGCATGTACAGCATTACAAGACTGAGATGGATGTTTATTGGGGGGAGGGGAGTGTCATATTCCAGAAGAGTTACTTCAACTCACTGCCGCAAGAGGATTCAGTCTTTTTTTAACTTTTTATTCTGCCAACGGCTCATAAATCTCACTATTAAGATTCTGTGACCTAGACTACTGCTTAATGGGCCTTGGCGCTTCCCAGGCACCTGGTCTGTTGTCAAGCAAGCAACGGTGTTTTACAACTTTTTGTGGTGTCTGGCGCTCAATTATAAACTAGCGAAACTTCTCAACTGATCAAAATCCCCTTTTACCAGGCTCTGCAAATGGATAATTGCTCCCAAGTCATCCTGTTGAATGCCTCTCACCTTCACTAAGGCATGCTTAACTCTCTGTGGGGGCAATTATGCGAGTAGAGGCTTCTGTTGTTTAAATAATATTTGACAAGAGAGTGCAGATTGCATGCACCAGAAGAGGTAGGACCAGGGGTTGACCTTAACATCTTTTTGCAGTAAGCAGCAGGACAAGCTAACTAAAAACTGCATTTGTCCATAGAAATTTGCACTAGTCCAAAGTCACAGCTAACTAAACAGGAATTCGCAGGACAGTCCATTTAGGGAAGTACATGAATAGATTCTGCCCAAGATCCCCCCCCCCTCAAACCACCACCATTTTTGCATTGCTTCTTTCCCTCTGTCCCCCACCAGTTTGATCAAGGTTACTTGTTAGCTTTCACTGCCAAATCCACCCATCTGGTCAGTTGGATGGGGATTGTATAAGTTTTTAACCAGCTTCCCTCCTTGGAGTGCATGGTTCTATTTTTCTAATTTTTTTTTTTTCCATGTTTTAACATCCCCACCCCCACCAGCACACAAGCAATACCACTGCAAAGATACACCAGTGCCTTGCCAATGTGGGTAAGCTGATTACAGCCCCTACTCTTCATTTCCTCCCCCTCTCCTTCCCACAATCTCCGTACTCCCCTACCATGTTTAGACAGAAAAGTTGGGAGCTCGAATAACCAAAATCTAGACCACGAAACAATAATTTACAGCTGACACACGAAAGATCAGTAAGTTATAACTTCTACTCTTGTCAGTAATGCCCCAGGTCTTCTGTATCCATCACTGAGCTTTCTAGGGTGGTGACAGCCACACAGAAATGTGCAAGACCTGCCCTTTAGTGCCATTGGCAGCTACATTGCTAATACTATAAGCCTCCCCCTGCCCCCAAACACAGGCCTTGATCAGATCGGAGCTCCATGTGTAGTACACTGCAGTCAGGTTGAGACTCCCTATACCCTGATTTTTATTTTTATTTATTTATTGAGTCTTGGATTACAACACCTTTGAGCAATACAACTCATTCACAAAGGTTCCACGTCAGAAGTACAAAAACGAAACAAGGTAAACAATAGATAAGTAAATAGCAGATATCAAGAATATACTTAAAAAATTACAGTAATACATCAAAAGCAATCAAAATAGCACTGAATGTTGCTCAATATAACAGTAGAGGGCGCTAGAAGAGAGGGCAGCCTGGGAGGCCTTGTCAAAATCTAGGATAGAAAGTAATGGGGTGTAAGGTGGGGGATGGAGAAACAAGAGGGAGAAGGAGATGAGTTGCACAGGAGGTGGAGAGGGAAGGAGCAGAATTGCAAAGGAGTTAATGGGGATAGAGAGATGAGAGGATGGGGAGGTGGAAGGAGGGGAAATGGGGTGAGTGCAAAGAGAGAAGGGGAGGAGTGCTGGTGAAGTGAGGGGGAGGAAGACAAATTAATAGTATAAGGAGAAGAGATGGTGTTTAGTCAGGAGAGGGAAGCAGCCTAGCAGGCCTTGTCGAAAACCCAAGAGAGAAAATAATATGGGTGGGAGAGAGGTAAGAGAGAGAAATGTAGAGAGAAGGAGGGGAAGAAGTTGCAAAAGAGGTGGCATGAGATAAGAGAATGGGTGGAGGGTGGCAGAGGGAAGGTGAGGAGGAGCAAGGGAAGAACTTGAAGACGCATGAGCAGAGAAGAAGCAGAGATGAGGGGTGGAGGGGAAAAGGCTTGAGGGTAGGATAGAAATGAAGTGCCAAGAGTTAAAAGTGCTGAAAGTTATAAGTACAATGATAAAATAAGCAGAAGGATGCAGAGACCAAATCCCAAGAACACAAGTCAGGCCTGCAAATGAGCTGATTTTCGCTCAGCTTGGCTTCATGGCCAATGCCCTTTGGGGTAACCATTGCCTCAGGGCTTGTGCACTGAGGTTCTTTGTCTTTTAACTTGTTTTTTGTTTTAATTGGGTTCACCACAACATAACCCAGACAGACCATCTTAGGACAGCTGGTTCATTCCACTGGGGTGTCAAACAGATGAGGCACACTGACGAGTCCTGCTAGGACAAAACATGTGTCTGTGTCTTCTGTTGGCACTCTTTGCAAACTGTGTGAGAGGCCTTTCGGCACCATGCATTTCTGTTTAAAGTTGAACCAGCATAATAGTCTGTGGTAATTTGCATATGCAGCCCAAGATGCTTTGCATTATGGGGGCATGTGTGATTTTTGTATTTCTTTGATGTTCTCTCAGTTGTAAAAAGACTTTGCGTGGGGCTAAAGGGATCCTTGCCGCTCAGCGACTATGTTTGGCTTTCAAAAAGGTAATTGTCTTGAAGCTCAGGACATACATAGGCTGCCTGAAACCTCACAAAATATTTCAACCAGATCAAAGGAGGCACGGTAGTCTGTTAATGTGCCAACAGATTTCTGGCATGGAAATGATGTCGCCGGGATGTTGGTGCAGGCTGTTTGTGCTATCTTGGTTTCTTGCCATCTGGTATGTTTGCCGGTAGCGTAATGACAGCGCCAAGCACAGCAATGGCTGGTGGGTACTCTACAGTTTGTTTTTTCTGTTCACTGATATGGCATGTTTCTGATGCATGACACTGTGGCAAAAAGTGCATTAAGGCCCTCAGCAAAGTTGCTCAACAGAAACTATATGTGGCTCCTGTCATTCTTTCCTGACTGTTTATATGCCTTCCCTCGAGCTTGCCACGACTCGGAGGTTGTTTTATAAAGTAGTGGGGAGTGCAATTTTCATGTTCCTTTGCTGTATTCCACATGGTGAGCTGGTGGGGCACTTATTTCTTGTATTTCCCCTGTTGTTAGGTGACACTCTTCCTTACGTCCTGTGCAGTGGCGTAACCAGGCATACTTCCCGTACGCGCGTGTGTACAGAAAAAATGTCAGTGACAAATTTTTATGATATATTTTTTATTTTGAGTGGTTTAAAAAAATCTAGGTATCAATTATATCTTTCTGGGGCTGCTGATCCCATGGAGTAATGCTAGGGGAGGCTCAAAAGCTCAGTCTCTGTCTCTCCCTTCCCCCGTTCTCCTTCAGCTACCAGACATGCAGGCACAAAGCAGCTTACTCACAATACACTAATGTACAAGCTGGGAGGAGCAGATTGGACTGTTATGGCCACATGTTTCCTAACTCCGCCAACCAGTCACTGACAGAGCTCGTCTGACTGGTGGGAAGAATTTAAGACGAATCACCACGTCCTGCACTGGCCGAGCAAGAAAACCACCCCTGTAGTCACAGAGACTAGTGCCCTCCATCCACTCCTCCTTTTGAGCCAAGTCACCACCTCCCAAGTCCCGTGCCCGCCGAGCAAGAAAGCCACCTCAGTGGTCACAAAGTGTCGACAGCTGCACCATCAGTGACTGAGTGTGAGGGAGACAATAAGCAGAGAACCGGCCCTTAACCCCCACCCGCTAGAGCAGCTGCAGAAGTGCAGAAGAATGACTTGAGGGATGGAATCGAGAAGACAGCAGAAATAATCTGCACTCAGGTATTGAAAACTTTTTGGGGTCGTTGCATTGTCGGATCGGATGGTGGAGACTGTCATCAAATGAGTGGCACTATAGCAGAGGTAGTTACTGGGTTGGCCTGGATAAGCAGTTTAAATAAAATTAGTTTAGTTGCTGCTGTGCTGTGACTGTCTCAGCCTGCTTGCTTGAGATGGCAATGGGATTGACTAGAAGGGAGTGGGACTAGCTGTTTTATTAATAATTTTTGTTCTGGGCCGGCCTGGTAGCTGGCTGGGATCAGGTGGTATATCGAAGTCTCCCCCTGCAACAGTGCAGCATCTGGCTGGCTCTAAAGTACCTCTGTTTCTGAATTCTGAGGCAGGTTATCTTGCTTGAATTTCCAACAAGACAACCTGCCTCAGAAATAGAGGTGATTTACAGCCAGCCATGGCTGTTCACTGTGTGTGACTGAGGGATCCCTCTGGATCTGGGATCCAAATGTTTGGCTGATCAGGTGGGCTGGGGTTGAGTTTTTTCATCCATGATCCAGCCCAGTAACTAGGGCTTTTTCAGGGGTTTTGAGTCACTCTCAGTTCTCCTAAAGTTGTAGGCTGAAAGACAAGTGGATGCAGATGTCTTCAGGCTGTACATGGTCCAGGGGAGCCTAGCTGGAGGAGGTGTAAGTCGGATTAAAGCTAAGCACTTTTAATAAGGTGGTTAGCTTTAATTTGACTAAAAACCCTGTCCAACCAACTTCATGTCTGTCTCTCACTCTGGACTGGAGCTAGCTGCACACAAGCAGCTGTGTGTGTATGTGTGGGGGTGGGATAGGTCAGGGTCAGGGGGGACTACACATGTATATCCCAGATTCCCGGTCTTACCAACTGTTAATTTAAGAACTGATATAACCCAGTAAATAGTGCTGGATTTTCATTTCAAACCTGCCCTGACTGCAAACCTGCACCATCCAAGACCAAGAAGAGAAATGGCTGTGTTACATAAATTGATGTGGCAGTGGCATGACAGCCTGGTAGCTGATGCACAACAGGACATGCCTGACAGATCTGAAGAAGGGGAAGGTGCTCACTGCTCAGGGAGCTGTCTTTTTTTTGTATTTGGGTTAGAATTTATCAGAGGCATGGACTGTCATGTGGTGTAAAAATTGGTTATTTGGAATATATTAAGAGGAAG
Source organism: Neoceratodus forsteri (assembly GCA_016271365.2). Lineage (NCBI taxonomy): Eukaryota > Metazoa > Chordata > Ceratodontiformes > Ceratodontidae > Neoceratodus > Neoceratodus forsteri. The sequence continues at coordinate 159,576,552 of JADMNL010000031.1, read as the reverse complement.
ATACAGTTGCTTATTCCTCAACACTGCTGTTGTGTCTAGTCTACGTGGGTCATTGCCCTTTATGTAACCCATGCCCTGGCCAGGAGCAGACCAGGGCCCCCCCAAACTCGTGCCACAGACAAGGCAACAGGCCACAAGTCGGCAAAACAATAGGCATCACCCCTAGCTCTGAGGTGAACATCTGGCTCACCAGTCTAAAGGGGTCAAGGGTTTAGGATACAAAATAACCACCCTAGTTGCAGCTGCAGATTTTAAGGCCAGCCAGAGTCTCTCACACCCCTGACTCCAGGAGTAAAAAAAAACAATTTTTTCCTTGGAGTCAGGGTAGGGAAGATGTGACAAAACTGTGTGTTATTTTCAATAAAGGCCTCAAAACTCACCACAGAGCATCTAAAACCCCAGAGCTTCTGGGGAACTAGCATCCCCCAGATCCCCAGCTTTTTTCACGGTCACTCCTCATGCCCAGACCTTGCCCCCTCCCCCCCACACACTTTTAGAATGTCTCCATCGCTCCTGGAGTAGGATTCAGGCAACATGCTGGACGGGGGGACTCTGTGGAGGGGGCTAGAGTGTTACTTACTGGGCATGGGGGGGTAACAGGATAGCAAATTATGCTTCGGATGACCCCCAAAATGCACCAGAATGCACCAAAAAACAAAGATTTTCTGGGGGCCTAGGTGGCCCCCAGACCCCCGGCCTGTAGTTTATATTTAAGGTGCGTACACTTTTTTTAAGGCTGGTTACTCCACTGGTCCTGTGCTGCACATTGCTGGTGGTGAAGTGTCATAGCACAGCGTTTGCTGTCAGACAACTGCTTGCGCTATCATTTACATCGCCGAAATAGATGTCACTGTGGCATAGGTAAACCAGGAGGTATAGACATCACAAGCAGCTTCCAATCATTCTGTTTTTACTTGTTCCCACCGGATATCACAGGAACTTGACATCAAAAGTCTTCTCTGTTTTCAGTTATCTAGCAAATAATTACACTGAAAAATTCATTTAGGCTGGCCCGCCTAGCACAGCAGGTGGCACTACCTACTATACGCTGCAACCTGGGTTCAGGAATGAGCCCGGCTATTGGAGGGCTGGCCCGGGAAGGATGGCTGAATGTCCCATGGATGCTCAGCCCCTCAGGGGCTGGAGGGAGTATGGTCTCCCCTGCAACACCGCCACCTGGGAGACCACAGGAGGAGGTGCAGTCAGAACCATGGATTGAGGGAGAATTACGCCAGTGGCATGAAGCTACGCATCAGCTAAGGCCTTTCCAATGTAAGGGGGTGGGACGGAAAACAAGAAAAACCCTGACTGAATGCAGGATGCCATATCTGCCGCCTACCACAAGTCCCTCTCTGACGACCGGGTTCTCCACCTTGCTGAATGACACATTAACTCCACCGAGAAACTAACGGCCAGCCTCTGGCAGCCCTTCCCTGGGGGAGGTCTCCATGGGGGAACTGTGAGATCGAGGTAAGTCCCAGAGGTGGGGGGGGTGATGGGGCTGGCCTGGGTGGGGCAGCTGAACTGAAGGGGGGGTCAGTCGGGATGTGGGGGGGGACAAAATATAGTAAATTCAAAAAATTAATTTAACTCACTCTAATAAATGCCTGATTGAATTATCTTTTTTTTTGGAATGCTGAAATAAAGTACAATGTCTTTTTATTATGTTTATGAGAAATGAAGTGGCCAAGCTGGGAATCTGAACCCAGTCCAGTCGGATTCTATGAAGATGCTGTCACCAGCTCAGCTGCATAACACATTTTTTTCTCATTTGTATAGTAACCCCTGCATCATACCTCAGATAGCTGGAGTGGGTTCAAATCCCAAAGTAGGATTCATGTCTCAAAAACCAAAAGTCATATTACCTAAATCCTAATTCTCTGACTAGTAGTGGAGCTTTATCTTGCAAGTTATGTAGTTCCTTTCATCTAATTGGACAAGGACCAAACAGCATCAAAATTCAAAGGCATGAAACAGACGACTTACATGGACAGACTGGGAGAACTGAACCTATTCTCACTCGAGACAAGAAGCCTGAATGGGGATGTGATAGCGGCATATATGCAGGGGTTGCAAGAGAAGCCCTACAAGGAGAGACTGAGGGATCTCAACATGCATCCTCTGGAAGGAGGGAGGGACATGATGGAAACCTATAATTACCTCACAGGGGTGAACAGGGTACAGAAGGCGAGTCTATTTCAAATAAGGAAGTGCACCAGGACAAGAGGGCATGCAATAAAGTTGGAAGGAGGGAAGTTTAGGAGGGATGTGAAGAAGTACTACTTCACTGAAAGAGTGGTGGATGCCTGCAACAGTTTGCCAGTAGAGGCGGTGGGGGCAAAAACAATGGAGGGCTTCAAGCATGCATTGGATAGGCACTGGAGAATGCTGGTAAATAAGTAGGGAAGGAGAGGGTCACCAGAGACCAGACAGAGTTTGCAGAGACAGAATAGCTAGGGAACATCTAAGCAGAATGGGTTGGACAAGCGATCCATTTACATACATACATACATAGGTGCCAGAAGATCAGGCCTAACGGTCTATCTTGTCTGCCTGACGCAGATCACTGGTAGTGCACAGTAGCTGCTCTAACTCCCCCCATTATTTCATCCCTCCCACCCACTTCCCCACCCTGTACACCTCTGGTGATCACCATACCCCCATCCCGTACCATGCCCCTGTACCTGCCCCAACTCTTCTTGAAACCTCCCACAGTTCCCAGTTTTACCAGATCATCTGGCAGTGCATTCCAGGGCGCCACCACCCTCTCCATGAAATGATGACCCCTCGCCTCCCCTCTGCACCGCCAACTTGATAACTTTAGACTGTGGCCTCTCGTAGTCCCCTCCTCCCTCAAGTTGAGCAGCCCCTCCTTGTTCCCTCTATTGAACCCCTTCAGGTATTTGAAAGTCTCTATCATATCCCCCCTATCCCTTCTGTCCTCCAGAGAGTACATGTTCAGTTCTCTAAGTCTATCCTAACATGACAACCCCTCCAGACCACTAATCATCCTTGTTGCCCTTCTCTGAACTCTGTCCAGCAGTTTGATGTCCTTTTTTAGACGGGGACGCCAGAACTGCCCACAGTACTCCAGATGTGGCCTCACCAGTGAGGTGTACAGGGGAAGTAATACCTCCCTTCTCCTGGACATTATCCCCCGGCAATACACCCAAGCATTTTGTTTGCCTTAGCCACTGCTCTCCTGCACTGCTTCGAATGGTTCCATTTAGCATCAGTCATAACCCCCAGATCTTTCATCATCGTCATGACGTTCGCTGTACCCTCCCCTACTGGTAGGTATACCCAGGGTTCCTAACACCTAGGTGCAGGATGCTACATTTGTGTGCATTAAACCCCAGCTGCCACGTGTGGGCCCAGTTTTCCAGCCTCTCCAGGTCATCTTGTAGTGCCTTCCATAGGGCCCAAAACTGAACCTAGTGGAACCCAGCTGATGACCTCTCTGGGTGTTGAGACTTCGGCCCCTACCTCCACCCTCTGTTGTCTATTCATAAGCCAATTTGCCAGCCACTCCACCAACTTATCCCCCACCCCCAGATCCCTCAATTTCCAAATTAGCCTTCCGTGCGGGACCGAATTGAAAGCCTTGCTGAAGTCCAGGTACAGGACATCTACCGGCTTTCCTCCATCCAGGGACCATGTCACCCAGTCGAACAATTCTACCAGGTTTGCTTGACATGATTTCCCCGGACAAACCCATGTTGGTTTTCATCCTGGAAACCATTTACCTCCAGGAACTCCACCATCCATTTTTTCAAGATGGTCTCTGTTTTCCCTACTGATGATGTCAGGCTGATCAGTTTGTAGTTCCCCAGATCATCCCGAGGTCCACTCTTGTGGAGGGGCATGACATGGGCCAACCTCCAGTCTAGAGGGACCCATCCTGATTGGAGGGAGGAATTGAATAGTTCCGTCATTTTCTGCCAACAATTTCTATGTTTGTATGTACCACAGGTAAGGGGCCAAATCAAGAACCAGGACTTTGTTTGAAGTGCTAGGGGACAGCAGGGCAAGAGGGCATCAGTCAAAACTAGCCCTGCTGTAACCTAGCAACTGAAACAGGTTCTGCTTTCTTCAGTTGCTAGGTCAGCAGAAAATGGTACCAGTTCAGATTTAATAGGGAATGAGGAAACCGTACTTCATCCAGAGGGCGGTGAAAATATGAAACTTCCCACCCCATGGGGAGGTGAAAGCTGGCAGCAAAGAGCACTTCAAAGTCAGACTACAGGGATACTGTAGTGCAGCACGACAGCCAAGTACAATCACCCAGCAGTAACAAAACTATATTTAAGTGGGGGGGGGAGAAGGGATGAACTTAGCTCCAGTGTTGTATCTAGGAAAAGAAATTTGTAAGCCATAACCCTTAGGTGCCACTTTGCCCCCATTATAGACATATCCATATTTGTTAACAAGACCCCTTGTACACCCTATATTGTACTTCAGTAGCTGCATAATAAGAGAAGAAAAATAGAGCAATACTTAGTTTTATGCATATAATATTATGCTTAATTCAAGCATAGCATAATATTCCTATTATAACACCAGTGAGGTGAATATCAGACAGTAGGCATGACCAAAATCAGTGGTAAGGACCCAGAACATCATCTCCCCCCTCTTCTGCCTACTTGTAAGCCTTGGCTTACTTGGTGTATACATTTCTACACCCTTTCCAATGTCATTAATGAAACTTACATATTATACATATCAACCACTGACAAAGTACCTGAGGGAGGAGTGCAAAACGTTAGGTCAATATCGGCAGTGGCCAGCTAGCTAGCCTCCCACTGTGTACTCAGGAGTACGATGTGGTCACAATTTTTGCACAAATGAATGATGTCGTGAACTGAATCTTGTGTAACGCCTTTTTTTTTTTCTTCAGACAAGCCCACAAACTGGTGGTGAGCGCTGTCTCTTTCTGCTATTGTGTATTACAAATATCATTTTGGTCCAGAACCGACCCATCATGCCATGTGCCACACACACACATATACACACATAGCAAAGTATTATACTTATAATAATCTGCCCCGATAGCAATCTACAGACCTATAACATGTCTTGTAAAGAACCTCAAGAGTTCACCAGTCAGAGTGAAATCCTTAGTTGTGGAACACCGTTACCATGATACGGATGCATGTGTTAATCCTTTAAGTCACTTGGCAAATGTCAAATGATTCTATGTTATTGCAATATAAAGGTATATTGCCACGTTTATCCTGGGCTGAGGGAAATTGGCCTAAATAAAAATGGGTGTTCTTTAATGGACTGTATTCCATATCCCTGTACGTATACAATATTTGGAAAAACTTTATTTGCCGAAATTTGATTGCTGATTGGCTGAAGTTTGATATTTTATGTTTGCACTCTGTTTACTCTTGGTGCTTACAGTTCCTGTCTGTTCCTGTGTGACTGAACATGGGTCTTGGATACCAAGCCCACCTCCCGATTTAACAAAAATGGGTTGGCAGCATAGCCTAGAGGTTAGAGTAACGAGCTGTGAACGAGCTTGGTACGTCCAGCAGACAAGACCTTGGTTTGATTCTCACAACCTCCACCTGTATATTGTGTGACTCTGAATAAGTCACTTAACCTCCCAGGTCGCCCCTGAAAACAGGCTTTTCTGCCTAGTGGGCCTTACCCAGTTACCAAAAACTAAAATTAAAAAAAGCACAGTAACCACCAAAACAGTAAATGAGTCAAAAACAGTTTAACAATACATAGAGAACAATGGATAGGCAAGTATATATTATAACAATTTTTTTCACACTCGAGGTGTTTGACGACCCGCGAAGTTCGAGAGGTTTATGAAGTCATCAAACACCAAGGGTGTAAAAAAAAAATAGTCATAGGCACACACTTGCCTACCTATTATTTTTTATAATTGCTGTAATATAGTAAACCTTTTACTTTGCTTTTTACTTTAGCACCGCAAAAGCAGTTAGGTCGCGGTCAGGTCCCAATGTGACTGAGCGCCATTGCCAAAGCCCTGACCAGAGCGCGAGTCCACGGCGTGAGTACTACAGGCTCGACCAGATATTTATTTGATTGTTCTGAAGGCAGGATCAACTAATTAGTTAAAACAATAAATACTTTACTTCTGTGTTATTTATTTATTTTTTTTCTGTTATCTATTTTTGGCCCCTACTGCTCCCGTCAGCTATCAGCTCTGGTCACGGACCCCTGTTGCCCCCACCTCCGGATATCACCGCATCCCCACGGTCATCCCTGGCTTACCCCCTAGAGAGCGGGGCCGCGGCTCCGACCCCTGATGTCAGGCAGCGGAACTGTGACTAGTTGGGGGGATCGGCTCCGGAGGCTGATCAGGGCTACCAGGGGCAGAGCGCCATTAAGACGGCGAGGCTCGGGATTTTCTTTTATCCCCCTCCCTTTAACAGGATGGGACGTGCAATGCGACCAGCGTCTGTCCCATCCTGGCGTACTGTTATCGCTGGCGTATTACAGCCGCCCAGCACTCACTAGGTGCGCTCGTCGCGGCGCTGCCTGCCCTCCCCAGGAAGAGAGCTGTCAAGGGCGCTCAATCCTTCCCCTCCCGGCTGGCCCTCCGTCGACCGGGTCCGTTCCCGAACCGCCGGCCAGCATCAGCGGAAAATCCAACGCCTGCGCCCGACGGCGGGCTGACTTCTTGGGTTAATTTGTTGCCAGGCTGTCAGCGCAGGTGCTTTGGTATCAGAAAAATGGAGCCACCATGTTGCTCGTGTTTTGCATCCCAACCACAGACCAAATAACAGCCAATAAGGTGGCACCCTAGCACTGAGTGACACGAAACACCAGGGAACCGAAAGGATTTTTAAAGCAAAACGCCGTACTAACCCGTTTTGGGGCTACTACAGCGTTTGACAATACCCGTACTCACGTTGATAAATAGGGTCACAATATCTACAGCAAGATTATGCCTACATGATGTACAGCAGCTTAAAGGACTAGCATATTAGGTAAGCAAGAAGACACAAAAGGGTGTGAGTTACTGTTCCTGAACTGCCCACCCTCGCACACTGTGAGGCACAAAGCGCTTGTGCCAAGGGCCTTCAAGCACCTGTAAGTGTGGTTCAGAAAAAGTAACCCACACCATGAAGTGTCTCATTGCACTTATAAAATGGGTCCAGTGTAAAAAAAAAAAAAATTAAGATAAGTTCAACAGTGCTGTTACTATTCCCTGAACAGCGTTGCTTTGGAACCTTCTCCATCAATCAGAAAGGAGGATTTTCCCTAACCATTTTACTTAGCTGCTATGAATTACTGTGTTCTTGTACTGAGTATGTGACCTGTTCTTGTCTCAATGTAACTGTACTTTTGTATATTCACTGTTATGTGCTTTTTATTTTTAATTTTACCTTAACGTATTTTCTGTTCTGAACCTGCACACCCTCTTCCCTCTCCCCCACAGAACATATCTGCAAACAAGCTGTTACTAGCTCAGTATGTATTTCTTGGTAAAACTTTTGAAATAAATAATAATTTATGTAAACAGGAGAAGAAGCTCCCCAAACATTACAGTATGGCAGGTTCTAAATCTGGTACTCTGCCTCACAGTCCAGTATCCCCCTCCAGTGGCTGTTTACGGAATTGACAAGGAATATATATAAAAACATATATACTATGTATGATATCTATTCTTTGCAAAAAAAAACCTGTGTCAATGCAACAGTTAGGGTTCAGATTAAACCAACAAAAGTAAGGAAATGTGATGTTAGGGTTTAAAACCCTAACACCGCTGCCCCACCCCTGAAGTGAATGACGGGTAGAGTCTTCCTTGGGGTTGTCAACCCTAATGCTAACCCTACTGCAGTAACAGAAAAGCTGAGATGTGATGGTGACAGGTGTGTAGTTCTATAAGTGTATAGAATGGGGTGAGCATTAGGGTTGACAACCCCAAGTAAGATGATACCCATCATTCGCTTCAGGGGTGGGGCAGGGGTGTTAGGGTTTGAAACCCTAACATCACATTTCCCTACTTTTGTTGGTTTAATCTGAACCCTAACCATGGAATGAACACAGATTTTTGTACAGAATGTCCTTCTTTTTTGAGATAGTATAATCGTATCCTTATTTGCCTGTGGGAGCGCAGGGCCCTCCGGGCCCTACACTCCCATCCTTCCACAGATGCGTATATGTATGTTGCTGTTGAAGCACAGGGCCCTCTGGGACAACTCTTGTAGGACAACAGCAAACAAATTGTCTGCATAGCCTTCTCATCATGACTGCAACACAATTATCATAACATGCAGTCTCGGTTTCACACAAACCATCTCAAAATAAACTTATTCAAAAGTGTTTCCATGACTGTTGGGCCTGTTCAACTCACAAGAATATCCTGTCCACTTGCTATTGCCTCCCTAGACAGGACCCCACTAAACGCTGTCTCTACGTACAAATATGGCTGGCAGTATAGCCTAGAGGTTAGAGTAATGAGCTGTGAACGCGCTTGGTACATCCAGCAGACCAGATCTTGGTTTAATTCTCACAACCTCCACTTGCATACTGTGTGACTCTGAGCAAGTCACTTAACCGCCCAGTGTTCCCAGGTTGCCCCTGAAAACAGGCACTTGTGCATAGTGGGCCTTACCCATTACCAAAGACTAAAATAAATAAAAAAATAAAATATCTAGGAGTATAGCTCGATCCCCAGTTAAACTTCTCGAATCACAGCAATGCCATAACATCGAAGCTCCACCCTTAGCTAGGCCTACTATACAGAAATTGTGATGCTCTCCCACTACGCGGTAGACATAGAAACATAGAAGTTGACGGCAGATAAGGACCACAAGGCCTATCCAGTCTGCCCATTTCTTTTTCTACCTTGTAAATGTGTCATCAGCCTTTGCTCTGTCTATGGCCTATCTATTCATACTCATCTGTATTGCTCCCATATGCCTATCTCATGCCTGTTTGAAGCCCTGCACTGTAGACACACATTAATAACAAAAATGATCACTTCCATCTTCGACTACGCTGACATAGTGTATGGCACTGCCCCCTCCTCCTCATTATCCAGGCTTGACTCCCTCCTCTATGCTTTCTGTTGCTTTGCCACAAATTCCCCTCTCAGAACCCACCACTGCACTCTCCTTTCTTCCTTCAGGATACCACCCCCATCCCACTGGCACTTCAGCCACTCCATCTCCCTCATATCCAAATTCTGGTTCAACCTGCTCCCCCTTTACCTGGCAGAGAGGCTAACACCAGCTGCCACTTCCCCATACTCACTGCACTCAAGGGACTCCCATTCTTTCTCCCTCCCCAAACCTTCCTTGACCACTGGCAAATCCACCTTCACCTACAGACTCCCCTCTTTATGGAACCAACTTCCACCTCTCCTCAAAAACTCACCCTCTCACAACTGCTTCAAATACCAAATGCAACAACTTATACTCACCACCTGCACCTGTTCCTAGCCACTCACAGGCCCAGCCTCATGCAAACTGTTTTTTGTGGATAGTAATCTAATCCTCAGAATTGTATGAAACTAGTTGTATACAGTCCATCTAAATGTACAATACTTCGCTGTATAACTTATACAATGGTATATTTATCTCATGTATTGATTATGTACTTTCTGCTTTATATCCCTTTCCCCCTTCTCTGGGTCGCACCTGGAAAGGAGCCTCGGCTCAGTTTGTCTTTCCCAGTTATCAAATGTTTAAATAAAAAAAAAAATAATTATTACCCTACCTCATGTACCCGGTACTAGAAATGTTGAAATCCCCACCAAAACATTATTCGGTGCCACCACAATGTCATTCTAGATATCCAGCATCTTGGAAGTGTGGGTGGCTGTTTGTGTTTGTCTGTGCCTGTTGCTAAGTTTTTTTGGGATTTACAAGATCTTCTGCTTGGAGTAACTACGCCATTCTTGCTCACTACATCTGTGAAGGTCTCCTGGACTGGATTTTCTGCAAAACATCGCTACAAGGTATTTGCATTTTCAATTTAAAATCAACTTTTTGGAAGCTATCCCAAGTAAAACAGAAATCAAGCAACTAGGTCTGACAAAACTTTTGTAAATAAAGGAAGCACAAGGACAAAAGGATTTCACATCCTGCACTTGTACTTGAGTAGGTGTGCCCAGGCTATCAATGTAATGGGGCTGGGGAGTGTATGCCTGCAAGGTCTTACATAGCCAAAGCCTCTTGTCAATCCCTGCCTAGCTGTGACCCTGGTTGACCTCTGTCATGAGTTGAACCAATGTTGTACCAACGGTCACACCACATCCAACAGCTGTCTGGGGGTTGCCCTCATAACTTTTCTTGTCCTACTTTGCCTTGACAGAATTATACTATCCTTATGGAATGAGGATGACTCAAATAAATCTAGGACCGAGCACTATGATTTTACTTCCTCCAACCTTATTGTTTATAAAACAAGGATACCACAAACTAATCTTCTTCTCTACCAAAAGGGCTGTCCCTACCATTCTCTCTATATGTTTAGGAAAATACAGAACAAGTCTGCATTATCCCATCCTTTTCTAAATGTGGGGCTGTGGTTCCTTGTCATCATTGCCATTCTGCTATCTGGGGATATAGAGAAAAATCCTGGGCCACTAGATGCTTATTTCTTAGCAGATGACATACATAGTATGTCCAAACATGGGCTGTTAATTGCACACTTGAATATAAGAAGTTTGAAGTGTCACTTCGTGGAACTGGAGTCATGGGTCAAACTGTACAATCCTGATATCCTCTGTCTCACTGAGACCTGGCTAAAACCATTGGTTACTGACTCCCTTTGCTCCCTGCCAAATTACTCTATTATTCGAAGGGATAGGATATCGAACAAACATGGTGGTGGAGTTGCTCTGTACTACAAAAATAATCTGACTGTCTCTCTTCTCGCTATCCCAGATGTTCAATCAGTATGTGAATACTTGCAAGCTACCCTTGCTTTGGGAGCCAAGAAACTGCATGATGTCTGTGCGTATAACCCCCCAGCGGGAGGGATTGCGGGTCTACAGTACCTGTTGGAAAATACCTCTCAGAATTTTAATCATAATGAGGTTGTCATCTTAGGGGACCTAAACTTAAACTGGCTTGGGGCAGCTCTCAATTCTCTTCAATCTCTGACTCATAGCTACAACCTGCATCAGATGGTGACAGTGCCGACTAGAAGTCTGTCTTCCTCACCACTAGGCACACTATTGAATTGGGTGCTGGTAAACCGGATCTAACACATCTCAGCCGCTGGTACTCTTGCTGATGCCTTAACTGACTACTTTCTGCATCCTGTCCTTGGGGGCACCTCCATCTCCTCCACCACGTCTCATCACTCTCACAAACTTTGCTCACCTAGACCAAGAGGTGTTTCTGTATGACGTCTCCAGAATTGATTGGTTGGAGATCTATCTATCACACTGTTCTCAGGATGCTCTTAACCTCTTCATCACTAAATTCCTTACGGTTCAATGTAAACATGCCCCAAAGATCACCCAGAGAGTGAGGGGTAAACAAACAAGATGACTAAACAAAGACTTGCTCAAATGTTTGCGCCTTAGAGATAAACTCTGGAAGCGCTACAAAACATCAGGCCAGCAAACAGATTTCAACGCTTACCATACACTACGGAATTCATGTAAAAGACAAATCAGAGCTGCTAAGAGCAAGTATGGTAAAGACCTACTGATTAACTCAGCCAATGATCCCAGAAAATTCTGGTCACACATCAAATCCTTCCTAGGATCCTCACAGTCAACTACCCCTGGGGATATGCTGATAAATGATGTGCATTGCAATGACTCACAAACCACAGCTAATTCTTTCAACCTGCATTTCTCTGATCTCTCCCAATATACCTCTTCCTTTGATCCCACTGCAGTGTCCTCCCACTCCTCATCAGGAACCTGTCTGGATAAGTTGGAAGTGGTGTCCCCTGTGCCTCCTTACACTCCTCCATTCTATTTTAAGGCTGTGTCTAGAAAGGAAGTCCTGAAGCTCCTGAGGTCCATCTCTGATCATACCAGCTCTGGCTCAGACTCCCTTGAACCCCGCCTCTTGAAACTTGCAGCTCCCCTTATTGCATTGCCGCTGGCCAAAATTTATACGTTATCATTTTCAGGTGGAGTGGTCCCTGACCTCTGGAAAGCTGCTCGGATCACACCTGTACTTAAAAAAGGGGATCCTAAGGTTGTCATGAACTACAGACCAATTGCCATACTCTTGGTACTGAGCAAAATCCTAGAGAAAACTGTCGCAACTCAGACAACTGACTATCTACTTAAGCACAGCGTGCTCTCGGATGCCCAACATGGCTTCAGGAAAGGACATAGCACAATGACTGCTCTCCTTAAATTCACCACAGACACTCTTTCAAAAATGGATACTGGCAATCTGACTGGGGCTGTGTCTATTGACCTCACAAAGGCTTTTGACCTTGTCGATCACACTTTGCTTCTCTCCTCGCTCCGACACCTGCATTTCTCCTCCTCTGTTGTTGACTGGTATGAAAGCTACCTGACAAACAGAACTCAAGTGGTGAAATTTAATTCCTCTCTATCAAACAGTACCACCATTAACATTGGTGTACCTCAGGGCTCCATCCTAGAGCCCCTCCTATTCTCTCTTTATATAAATAACATTGGAGCTGCTCTAAAATCCTGCTTTGCTATTCTATATGCTGATGATCTTGTCATCTATACAAGTTCTACTAATATAGACACTGTAACACAACCCTTTCCTCTGACTTTAACAATATCCAAAACTGGCTATACAACCACAAACTGGTTGTCAACACTAGCAAAACTAAAGCCATGCTGCTTGGATCGGACACAAAGCTCCGGGCTTGCACAACAGCACTGAAGATGCAGGACTTAGAAGGTCAATTACTGGAATATGTGACCTCTTTCAAGTACCTGGGCATCCTGCTAGATCAATCTCTTGATCTTAATCTTCATGTACAGTCTGTTTGCAGAGCTGTCAACTCCAAACTGGGTGTTGCATATAAGACTAGCTATATGCTCATGCCATCAGCTAAAATGGCCATTGTGAGTGGGATTCTGCTCCCCACCCTAACCTATGGGGCTCCCTTATTTGGGGTTGCTCATAAAACCGACCTACTCAGATGGGATATTACATATAACAACATACGTCGCTATGCCTCTTCTGCTCCTCGGCTTAAACACCACTGTCAGCTTTATAATGATCTTGGTTGGCTGTCTCCGTTAGCTAGTAGGAACTACTATCTTGGCTCTCTTATTGATTCGATAATTTGAAATCAAACACCTAGGTGTCTTGCAGCTATGTTTGTTCCTCAGGACTCACTCCATGGTCTACAATCAGCTGATAAATCCTTTCTGAATTTGCTGAGGTGCCGCACTAGGAAAGGAATTGTTGCATTTGAGCATGCGGCTCCACAGCTGTGGAATTCTCTTCCCCTCGACATTAGACTTTCTAGCTCCCACACATGCTTTAAGAGAAAACTGCGCTCAAATCTGCTGTTTGCTGATACCTGTTCCTGCTTTCACCCTACCTAATGACTGATGTCTCTGGCCATACAACAGTATTTCCTCACCTCTATATAACCCTCTTACTGCCTCAGCCTGTCCCGGCTCCCTTTCCCTGCCCATATACAATCTTGCACTGCAGGCATCTCCCTTACACTTACATACACTCATATAATCTAATTTCATGGCTTGCTCCCCTCTTCCTCACTTACCGAAGTTTTCCTTAATGACACCCCCTGCTCTCAATGATTATTTCTTCCTCTTGTATTACCTGTTTTTGGTTTTGTGTACCTTGTTCTGTTCGTATGATATGTCACCTGATAATTTATTGTCCAAGGTCCTCTCTATTCATTGCATAGGTAGGCACCTATGAACTTATGAATGGTCTACTCTGTATGTCTCTAATATATTGTATCCACTTTAACTCATTGTATGTAAAGTGCATTACTTTGTATGTTCTGATGTACTGTATTGTCTTTAACTCATTGTATGTAAAGCACTTACAATTTGTCATCCTGTTAAGTTTCTGCATGTCTATACTCCCCCGGGTCATACCTGAAAATAGTCATTTTATGGCTAGTGCACTTACCCGGTTAACAAAAGCTAAATAAAATGAAAGCTAAATAAATTCTACACCACAAATGTGAAAACAGTTTGGCCAGGATTGTAAAAATGACAGTTGTCATGTCCATGAGGTGGTGTTAAAAAATGGCTATGCTGAAAATTTGGGGTCAAAATATTACAAATTACCAAAGTTATGAGCAAGCATAGGAAAATAGCAACGAAAGCACATAACTTTGCCATTGTTATATATTTTGACTTCAAATGTTCAACAGTCTTCTTATGACACCACCTTATGAACAAGGGTAGTGAAAATTTTCAGATCCCGCCCGAAAGGTGATTTCACTAAGCATCCGCAAAATCACCCTTCAGGATGGATTTGCATAATTCCAACAATACTGTTCATGAGGTGGAGTCCCAAAAATCCCATGATGAAAATTTGGGCTCAAAATATGCAGAAATGGCAAAGTTATGCCACAGAGTTGAAAACCCCATTGAAATACATCGAACCGCATTTACCTTACTTTCTCATATAGCAGTCGATGCTTCCAGCAGCAAGACGTGCCTTCAATCGGAGACTGGATCTTCACCCTAGGACATGTTCAGGTGAGTGAAGGTGTGTGGGGGGTGCAGAGTGGTGGGTGCTCAGTGGGAGGTTGGGGGTGGAACTACATGGGACCGTTTTCTTTTTACAGGTAAAAAAAAAAGCTTTGAGGGACCGTTTTCTTTATTATGGGCAGGATGGTGACTGGAGGGAGGGGGTTGCCACTAGACACCAGGGAAAACAAATGTAAACCAGGATGGCATCAGAGGGTGGGGGGTGCCACTAGACAACAGGGAAATATCATGTAAATACAGGGATTGCAATCAGAGGGTGTGGGGTGCCACTAGATATCAGGAAAACATTATAGATTATGGGGATAGCAATCGGAGGGGTGGGGGTTGCCACTAGACACCAGGGAAATAAAAAAAGAATATAGGTATGTCGATCAGTGGGTGTGGGGGGGCACCACTAGACACCAGGAAAAGATGCCAAGAAACAAGAAAGGATTTTGCCCTCATGAAAAAGAACATTTTTTCATGACTCGTGATGTGAAAAAAAATATTTTTTTGTATCATGAGTCACAAAAAAAGATTTATTATCTTAAAAAAAACAATATTTATAGAGCATTTCTCCAAGAGTTAAGTGCAGAATCCAGCTAACGGGTTCCTAATCAGCCAGCTAGATGTGTTGGTCTCTCCAGGATGTTATTTTTGTGCACAGAGGATGTCACTTTTGTGGCTTTTGAATTTTTTTTTTTTTTTTTGGAAAACAGAAAACAATATGGCAGCATACGAAAAAAGATTTTTTCACACAAAACAGGATTCGTCATTACAAAAAAGATCCTTTTTTTGAATGACCCAATTCTTGTTTTGTTCTCCCCAGCTAACTTGAAAGTACCTACTGAGCATACTCAGAACCAAAATTTCAAAAATCTGTAACTCTGGAATGGATTAATATTATTTCACCAAACTAGCAAAAGGCACATCTGTGGGCCAAGCCCTTTCTGTCCTAAAAAATTCAGGCCAAATGTCCAAACTGTCTGGGTGCTGCTAGATGGACAAAGAAAATAGCAAAAAAACAAACAAACAGAAAAATCACTTTTTCTCACTGTCTAAATCTCGGAATCCACACATCTGATCGGAACAAAAGTTGGCACATAAAGAGATCTACCATACAGGACCGCACCTGCAAACTTTCATGCAATTCCACTGAACAGTGGCAAAGCTATTAAGGTGCAAAATTTGGGTTTAACATTAAACATCCTACTCGACCTCAACTATGGTAGCACAACCGCACAACCATAATAAATATATATACTATATAAATACACACACCAATAAATGGTCATACACACAGTACATGTACACATATGGTATTACTGTATATCAGAGTTTCCAGCTAGACTTAACAGAGCTGCTTTTTTGTTTTTTTTTTTGCTTAACTGGTAGATCAGTTTGATTTGGGTGACTGGATCCCCCAGTGTAAGCCCCGGCCCCCTCTTTCTAATAAAATCTCTTAATTCCGTACTTGACAGGGGAATCACCCTCACCCTCAGTTCTAAAAGACTAATCCCAACAGAGAAAAGCAGCACTAAAAAAATGTGTGCTTCAGTCACTAGCTGTCATAGTTACAAGGCTGTCTCCTGTGTTTGTTCCAGACTGGCCTCTCTGGGACCTGAGTCCAGAACATTCCATGGGAGCTCTGTTTTAATCATTCTCCCTCTTGTGCTTTCGGGAGGGGAGGGGGTCTTTCCCCAGCCCTGGGCAACACTGGTGTAGGAATACATAAGTTCCCAAGTAAGCCATGGCTTACTAGTTGATTGGGGGGGCAACATTCTGATCCACTGACTACTGATTCTGGTTACTCCTACTTCATAATAACCACCCCTACTGATGTTATAATATGATTGTTGTGCTATGTTTAAATTTAATATATAGAATAAAGTATGGGTTGGGGTGTGTAACAAGAAGCTTACACACACCTGAGGGGTTAGATGCTACATAAATCCCAAGAACTTCGCTCTCGGGTCTTTATGCATAGCATCTAACTTAAGGGTGTGTGTGTAAATCCCGAGTTTACACACCCCCACCCATATTTTATTTTATATAATTGTTGGGATTTCCTTTTTTGCCATAGCAAGTATATAAAATAAAAAAAGATGTTATTTTGTGACCACGGTCTGCTTATGTGTGAGTGTGCGCTCTATGGTCGGTCGGTCACTTTTATCTAAAAAAAAAAAAAATATTTTATTCAGTTTTGTGTGGAGCCAACATTTTGAGGGTATTTCCCTCATTTCGATTAGTTTCTACCTGCCAGCACTTACCGCAAAGTTTGAGTAGCGGTCTAGTATCAGGAGGAAAGACGAGGTGGACAGTGGCTGGGAGGGAAGAGCTTCAGGCGGGGCACCTGCGCGGTCTGAGGAAACGGGTGCGTGTTCGCCGTTATAAATACTCCTTTATAACGGCAAATTACGCCATGGTGTCCCTATGGGAAAAAGGAAGTCCCGGTAATTATATAATGTTAAATGCATAAAACAAAGTACTGTTGTGTTTTTTTGTTCTTGTTATGCAGTTCCTGAAATACAAAATGAGGTGTACAAGGGGTCTGAGTAACAAATGCAGGCATGTCTACAACTGGGGAGAAGGCTGCAAAAAGGCACCAAAGATTTCTGGCTTACAAATGTCATTGTCTTACCTAAACTACTGCTGGCATCCATGTCTGGTTTTGGGTACAGGCAGTATCTAGGTCCTCAGAGGCAGGGAAAAGGGTCTGCTGCCTATTTTTTTTTTTTTTATTTTTGTTCTTAAGCTAATATTTGGCCCCACAAAACTTAATGTATTTTGTGTATATAATCCCCCGGTACTGGAGTCGAGGGACTTGGGGATTTGACCTCTATTTTGTTTTTTATAATTCATAATGTTTATTGAATATATATTTTGAACAATATAACCATTAAAATAATAGAAACTGTACACAAACATTAAGTTATTTAGAATTAACTACCATAAAATTTCTTTTTATCCAAACAACTTATCTTAATAATACAATACATTTTTAAATTATCATGCTTTACAAATAAGAGAAGTAAATATAAATAAATAAGCAATTGAATGTATCTATATAATACCACATAAATACAGGAGGTAAAAGTTCTATTATAGTAACTCTGAAGAAACTTGTAAAGTAAAGCTGAAAATACAGCTTAAAAGCTAAATTCATATCTAAAAGGTTATCCACCTGGCAAGACCTGCTGACCTAAATCTCATTACACTTCTGCATATTTCAGAAAAGGTTCCCGTACTTCTGTAAATGCATCCAAACAATGCATATTCTCATATGATACCCTCCCATAACTAGCCCGGGTATAAAGATCTTGAAGCCATTCTCTAACAGATGGACAAGTTGAACTATTCCAGTGCCTTAATATGATATTTTTCGCTGTAATAAAGGCTGCAATCAGCCACAGTTTTTGAAAATAGGATAAAATACCTAAATCTGAGCAAATCCCCAGGACTGCAAATTCAACAGTACAAGTAAATTTACATCTTGTCACCCTTTCACAAATGTGTTTAATGTAATTCCAAAAAGGTGAAATCTCAGAGCATGACCAAAAAATGTGGGACAAAGTGCCTCTATCAGATGAACACCTTCAGCATCTATCATTTGACGACAAGCCTAGAGTAACCATTTTATGGGGGGAAGGGGGGTGTAATACCATCTGTGAATAATCTTATATTGAATTAGATGCCCTTTTGCTTCCCTACAAGTTTTAAGTATCATGTTCCAGATTTTGTCCCACTCATCCTTAGATAACTGAATATGTAGTTCCTGCTGCCATTTTTCAATTAGGGGTACTAATGGATCTGTTTGTGCATTTAATAACATCTTATATAATTTTTTGTGACCATTATTGGTTGTGCAAATGTGGTCTAAGACATGTATTGCAGGGAATGTAACCTTGTTTATCTGTGATCTCAGAACTTCTCTTAGTTGTAGGTATTTGTAAAATTCAGTTCTGGGGATTTTGAATTGAACAGATAGTTGAGAAAATGATAGTAAGGAAGATGTTGTAGGGTCAATAATATCATCCAGGTATATAATACCCTTACATTTCCAACCATCCCACTGAAGATCGCCATCTATTTTTAGAGCAGGATTACCCCATACAGGACAGTGCGGAGAAGATTTAGAGTCCAATTCAAGCGCATTTGCAACTGTTTTCCATGATGCATTGGTGTGACATAAAATAGGATTTGAGTTGAATATTTTAGCCAAATCTGTAAATAGGGAAATTCTAGGATGATTGCCATGAAGGAGAGCTTTTTCAACTTGCACCCACCCTGGAATATCTTGGTTGTCTTTCAACCATAAAGCTTTGATTCTTTTGAAGAAAGAGGGGTTACTAGTGGGGTACCGCAGGGTTCAGTACTGGGTCCAGTCCTTTTTAATGTCTTAATGAATGACATTGCAGAGGGACTGGAATGAAAAGTATGCCTCTTTGCAGATGACACAAAGATCTGCAACATGGTTGATACACAAGGAGGCGTGGAAAGGATGAGAAGGGACTTGGCAAGGTTGGAGGAATGGTCGGAAGTATGGCAGCTAGGATTCAATGCAAAGAAGTGCAAAATAATGCACCTGGGGAGCAAAAACCCAGGGGAAGATTGCACAATTGGGGGGAGGTAGTAACAAAAACAAAAAAGGAGAGGGACAGGTTAGCAAGCAATGTGAGAAGGCAGTAGGGAGAGCTAGGGGTATACTGGGATGCATAGGGAAAGGCATCACCAGCAGAAAACAGGAAGTTGTTATCCTTCTATACAGACAGTTGGTGAGACCCCATCTGGAGTACTACGTCCAGTTTTGGAGACCCCCATCTCCGGCAAGGACATAGACAGGATAGAGGCAGTCCAGAGGAGGGCAACTAGAATGGGGCAGGGTCTGCAAGAGAAGCCATATGAGGAGAGACTAAAAGAGCTTAATATGTATACCCTTGAGGAAAGGAGGGAGAGGAGGGACATGATAGAAACGTTTAAGTACCTCAGTGGAATCAACAAAGTCCAAGAGGGTAGCATCTTTCAGAAAAAGAGACATGCAAGAACAAGGGGGCACAATTTAAAGATAGAAGGGGGGCAGTTCAGGGGCAATGTGAGGAAGTATTTTTTCACAGAGAGGGTAATGGATGCATGGAACAGCCTTCCTGAAGAGGTTGTGGGGTCTAAAACAGTGGGAGAATTCAAGAATACATGGGACAGAAATAAGGCAATTCTTGTGGGGTAGGAAGAAATAGGCTGTTGGTTAACTAGGATCTGCGGCTTATCCTGTAGGTAGGGAAATGGGCAGACTAGGTGGGCCAAGCGGTCCTTATCTGCCATCAAAGTCTATGTTTCTATGTTTGATACATTGCGCTGCTAGAAAAACATCATGTCTAAGTTTAAAATTCGGTAGGCCAAATCTCCCTTTAGACTTCCGTTGTTATAACTTGCTCAGGGAAATTCTTGGAGATTTATTGTCCCATAAGAACTTTCTAATTTGTACATGGATTTTATCAAAGAAGAATGTAGGTATATTAACCGGTAAATGTTGTAAAAGATAATGGGCTGGATTCACAAAGCTTTCTGAAGGTGCAAAACCTTCCCTGCGTCCCCCAAACTGCCATAGCTATGGAAACAAAGGGGAACTTGCACTGAGTGCTATTCACAAAACCCTCTGTAGCTGCAGAAAAACAACACTAAGGACTGTAGAAAAAAGTGCAGCTGCGGAAGTCCCTGAGGAAAAAAAGGTGCGAGGTAAGTAAGGCACAGCCCCTGAAAGGCTATTCACAACCATTTTTTTCCCCGCAGGTGCAGAAAAAATGTTACACACAGTGGAATGAGGTGTAACTCTCCCTCAGCAAACTGCAGTAGTGCCCCAGCAATTGGAATCAATTAAGGTGGAGGTGAGGCAGAGGTAATAGCATCCCAGATAGTATAACTGTGGCTGCTGGAACAGCAACGAAAGCACACATTGCCATGATATGGCAACGAGCTAACAACCACCAGACACAGTGCAGCCCATGATGGAGCCCCACTGGTGGTAGAGCCTGGCCAGCCTACAATGAGTGCTACCCCCTGCAGGCAACAGGAACACCCCAGGGAGGGGGGACCAGCAGTAACAGTTGGCCACTGTGGTGCCATGGTATTGCTGGTACCTGTGGTGCTGCAGTGGTCCCAGTTGAGGGACTGGTTGCTGGTCTCTTTGTGGGTGCTTTCAGCTTCATTCTATGGCAGCACTGTTAAAGTCTGCTTTTCCAGCTAATTAAGTTCAATGTTGCTATGCCTCCTAAGCTAGTGTGCAATTTCCGCAGCTGCCGAAATTCTGCAGTTGCAGGGATTTTACGAAATTCCGCACCTGCTCAATTTTTCTTTGTGAATATCACGCAACTGCGTTTCCGCAGTGCTGCAGGACTTTTTCCCGCAGCTGCGGGATTTTTGGCTTTCTTTGTGAATCCTGCCCAATTTATCTTGGGTGCCAAAATCATGTTAAATGCCTGTATTTTTCCCCAAAATGATAGGAACATTTTTCCCCATCTTACCAAATCTACATCTATTTTTTCTAAGATTTTTTTTGTTTAAGTTTATTGAAATGATCTGGCAGAGCGGATGCACCAGGAAACTGGAAGGGATTGTCTGGTTGCGAGTTCAGTACCAATTACGATCCCCTTCTACTACTAAATAGAGGCACTTCTAAATTAAAGTTTTACCAACTATCAGCCCACGTTGCCATAAGGTATTGGACTATGAAGCCCAATACCTTATGACGGAAAATTCTTTTAAACTCCCCCCCCCGGGTTGTTACATCATGTGAGGGGAAAAAAGATATCTCAAGTAAATTCAAAATAGTTTCCCACATTAACCAGACTGGTGCCTTAAATGGAATTGACCTGTTCCATGATGTACTGACCCGATGTACAATTGACTGCTACTGTGCACTCGCTGGTCACAAGAAACTCAGATTGCAAATGCATTCATAAACTTTGTACATCCCTCCAGAGCCCCCCCCCCCCCATACAGGTGAGAACAAGTAACTTTCAACAGACAAACTGATAGAAATCACAAATAGCACTTTAACTGGCACATAACTAGGATTAAAGAAGTTCTAATATGACTTGTTGACAAAAGTCCACAGTCTTTGAAAAAAAAATACATTATATATATCAGTTAGCAATAACCCACGCCAGGGTATGGGGCTATAGGCATTTAATCCATGCCCGGTGCATTGCGAGGTATGAGCACAGCAAACCCAGGCATGGATTAAAATGGCTATAACCCCATACCCTGAGTCGCCAATTTTATAATCTGGATCTGCAAAAGAAAAACAGAAACAGGCAGAAAAAGAGGGTTTTGCCCTGTGGAAACATGAAAAAATGGACTGTATCCTGCCACCTGGTAAAATAATCCCTCAGAAGGCAAGCACAGTGCATGCCTGTTATGCACATAGAAATGTTACACATACACTACTGATGTGATGTGTGACATTTCCTGTATATATCATTGCCTGCTATTGTGGCACTGATGTGTGATTTATGGTGCTCCCCCACCAGGAGACACTGATATGGACATTGCCCTGGAAAGCTGTCTGCTCTGCTCTCTGTCAATTTAACTGACCCTGTATGCAGAAGCACTCCTCTTTTGTCTCCACTGTCATCCTGCCAACACACAACATGGACTGCAGAGACAGAGACAGAGACAAAGACAGATAAACAGGGAGAGACACACAGACAGAGGACTGCAGCATTACATGTCCCCGTCTCTCTCTCTCTCTCTCTCTCTCTCTCTCACACATAAGAAAGCAATGCTGTGTTGTGCCTCCCGCTGACTCTCACTTTCTGCAGCTTGCTCTCTTGCTGTCACCCATGCTCATATTTTGCATGTCCTGGTCACAGTGACTGCGTGTCCCTCTTTCTGCCACTGTGTCTTACCGTGTTGACAACTGTAAAGAAGCACGAAGGACATCTCCAATCACTGTATGCCACTGTCTCGGGGTGGCTGCCTGAGCTGGCCGTGCACTGACCAGCTCCACAACATGGAAGAGAGAGCACATTTGAGGAGGACCCCCCCCCATCGTACCCTGCTAGCTGACTGCACAGGAAGTCACTGCCGAGGGTCTGATCAACTTGCTTTTGCCAGAGCTTCTAAATGGACAGACCACATATTTTGATCACAGTAAGAATACTCTCTCTCTCTCACCAGCTGCTCCACTGCTCGCACTGTCGGGGGAAGGGGGCACCAAAGACATTCAAGTACCAGTCGCTCATGCAGGACTCCCTCTCTTTCTCTGGTCAATCGTGGTATCTCTCTCTCACCAGCTGCTCCATGCTCGCACTTTCGGGGGGGGATACAAACTTTAATTCTGCTGCACTCCATGTGGAATGGAGGGGAGTGATACAACATGTGGGACAGACATCGGTTGGCTATAGGGGACAGATGTGCTGCCACATGCACCTCACCAGACCTCTATCCACACCTCGCTCAGTCCGAAAGCAGAACTCTTGCTGAGTGACACAGCACTGAACCCACCTGACAGGGGAACCATGGCCGATGCTGTGGTCCTGTCAGCGGGTTACTATTCTGCAGCTGTCACTCACTTACCGCTGATTTTAAATGGCTGCCTTTCACTTCAGAGTTGCTCCCTACATCATGCGTCCCACTTGGCTCAGGGATTCTGATGGGAGAAGCATCACCCTAACTGTGCCAGTACAGGCATTTAATCCATGGTCAGGTGCTGCTATCTGACCAATTGCTGCTCTTGCTCACCTGACCCATGTTATAAATATATATAATCTATCCTGTATATATATAATACCAAATACCTATTTTGCTTGTATAAGCCACCAAATGCCAGGAGCAAATTACTGACAATTTTTTATTTCCAGATTTCTTGGAATATATACAATAATATATGCAGAGTAGTGTTTAATAAGGTTTTTTGCACACCTGAGGTGTCTGTCACCCTCGCCGTTTGACCAGGCATCACACATCTAAGGTGTGTAAAGAAAACAAAAAAAAAAGTTACCATACTTCCCATCTTCTATTTTTATAATTGCTGGTTTTAAAAGTGCTGCGGGGGTAGATGCAGAACAGCAGTGTTTAGATGGATCGGTTTTACTTTTGAAAGCCGCATGCGCCTGCTCATTTTTCAGGAGAAAACAAGCGGTTTTTGTTTGTTTGTTTTACTGTTGATAGTGTGCAACTGTTTGTTGCTCCATTACACATGGTAACAATGTCACACCTGTGCATAATGGTGAACAACAACCTGCTTTTCGGGTTATAAGAACACTTAACCAGTAATTATATATAGAATAATAAATGGGTGAGTGTGTGTAACCAGAATTTTACACACACCCAAGGTGTGGGACGCTACATAAACCCCGGGGGGTTTATAAAAGCATCCCACACCAAGGGTGTGTGTGTAAAATTCTGGTTTTACACACACCCACTCGTATGTTATTTTATTTAATTAATGGTCTTTAGTTTTTTTCCTTGCCACACTTGAGTTAGTATAGCAGTTCTGCCAGAAACACACACACTCTCACAGTCACTCACTCTCTCGCACACGCATACACACACACACACACACCATCTCTCACTCGCTCACTCACTCGTCAGTCATGGTTGGTCAGGAATGCAGCCATGGAGCCCCGCTTGAGAGGTAAGTTTGGCAGGATCAACCAGATACATTTTTTAATCTTTGATGGCAGGATCAACCAGATGTATTGAAAAGTGTGTAAGAAAAATTACCTGGCATGAAGTAAAACGTAAGGGCTAAGTTCCCACGGAACTCTGTTAACGTGGAACGAAGCCACCACGTTTGGAGCGATGATCGTCTCGGGAGAGTAGCAGCCAATGAGCTGCGTAGATTGTGTTTGAATGGCAGGCAGTGATTACAACCTCCCATGTTGTAACCGAAAATATCAACCAGAAGGTTGCAACCGAGAATAAAACCAGTTATCAGTGGATAAAAAATAATGACCACTAATTAAAATGCAATAATGTCAGTTTTTACCCAGAGTTCTCCTGTAACGTATGCTTTGGATTCACACTGTTGGTAATGTTTTTATTTTTCAGTATTTAGCTTACAAAGCAAAACCTAAAAAAAACAGCTCCTGAAGCAGAATCAGCAAGTGCAACATGTACTATGAGCTATGATTCTGCTTCCAATAAGTTCAGTGCAAAATTACCATCCCTCCTATATAGCCACTTCTTATGCACAAGGGCATGCTCTCTTTAACCAAGGAGAGAACACACTAAACCTAAAAAAATTTCAGCTGGGATCATATCAGCACTGATTAATGGAATCTACACAAGCCTGGAATCTGGATTTCCTCCAACTCTTATCTGCTGTCAGCAGCTGACACTATCTCCACAGAAAGAAAACCACAGAAAAGAATGCAAAAGGGCATTACAACGATTAACCCCTTCCCCCACAAAGAAAAAGAATGTAGGAAATGTTTTTACTAGTTATGCAAGGGCAATTGACACCACCACCCCAGCCAAATGCTGGCTGATTTTGTATTGGCTGGTAACTTATTCTTTCTACAAGCTCCTGGCTTGTGTGGAGGAGGTAACTCTTTATTCAGTACAAGAGTTCAGCAGGTCAACTGTTTCTGTGGCCTCTGTGTTTTACAATACACTAGTCCCACTGGTTAGTGGCTGCACAACTTAATTTCAAACCCTGCCATGTAAGTAAATTCACAGGGGAAGCAGGTGTGTATATAATTTCATTAGGGTTCAAAGCTTCCATTCTTCCCGCAGGTAAGGAAAGTTATCATCAGCAGAATCTCCCCACCTCTCCAAAGCCTTACCCCCAAATTAGGCATTTCGCAATGAAGCCCCCCCTTTTTTAGGTGTTTTACTTACTTTATTTTATTGTTGAAAAGTCTGAGGTTCCATAATATGGCGGATCCTGCGCGTTTCCATTTCAAGTGAAACTGTGGCGCCTCACCGCTCACTTCAATACACAGCATGGATTCACAAAGGAAAGGTGTTGTCAAACAAATCCGATAGATTTCTTTGACTGGGTGACCAGGGAGGTAGCTAGGGGAGGGATGGTGGATGTGGCTTACCTAGATTTAAGCAAGGCCTTCGACACTGTCCTACATTTGAGGTTGATAAATAAGGCCCTGTCCACACTACGCCTCTGTAACATTACACAGTGCCCAAACCGTTACCGCAACGGTTTGCGTTTACACCTGTAATGTTACAGAAGGTATTTTTGTAACCGTTGTTGAAACCACATATGAGGTAGTTTCAACAATGGTTATCGAAACGATTCGCCTCGATGCGTGCGGTGAAGTGTGGACGTGGTAACGGGTCTCTGCAGGGCCCATAGCGCAGCGCGAGCTGCATCCTGGGAACGGGTGCCACCGTAATGGTTGCCCGGTACCTCTAGTGTGGACCGGCGGTACTGGTTCCATAACGGACACCACCGCAATGTGGACACACTGCACCGCCTCGGCCGAACGATTGCATCCGTTACAGGGCCGGAGCGGTGTAGTGTGGACAGGGCCTAAGTTGGGCAGCCTAGGAGTGGACCCTAAGGTGGTAAATTGGGTCAGAAACTGGTTGAGTGACAGGACACAGAGGGTGGTGATAAATGGTGTTCAATCTGAGGAGAGGGAGGTAACCAGCGGGGTGCCACAAGGATCCATGCTGGGGCCAGTCCTCTTTAATGTCTTCATAAGTGACGTTGCAGAGGGGCTTGAGGGGAAGTTATTCCTCTGCAGATGACACTAAGATCTGCAACAGGGCTGACACTCTGGGGGGAGGTGTGCAAAAAATGAGAAAGCACCTAAACATGCTTGAGGAGTGGTGGAGAGTTTGGCAGCTAATATTCAATGCAAAGAAGTGTAAAATCATGCACTTGGGGTGCAGAAACCCAAGAGAGGAGTACAAGATGGGGGGGGGTACTGACGCCCACCAGTCAAGAAAGGGACCTAGGGGTAATCATATCTGATGACCTATAGGTAACCAAACAACGTGAGAAGGCTATAGGGAGAGTCAGTGGAATGCTAGGGTGCATAGGAAGAGGTATCACTAGCAGAAAAAGGAGGTGGTTATGCCATTGTACAAATCACTAGTGAGACCTCATCTGGAGTACTACGTCCAGTTTTGGAGACCGCATTTCCGGAAGGACATAGACAAAATACAGGCAGTCCAGAGAAGGGCAACAAAAATGGTGCAAGGACTGCACCAAAAGTCATATGAACAAAGACTGGAGGACCTTGATATGTATTCCCTGGAGAAGAGGGGAGAGAGAGAGGGGGGGGATATGATAGAGACATTCAAGTACATCAGGGGGATAAACAAGGTACAGGAGGGTAGCGTCTTTCAGAAAAGAAGTTGTACAAGAACAAGGGGGCATGATATGAGGCTGGGGGGGTAGGCTCAGGGGCAACGTGAGGAAATACTTTTTCACAGAAAGAGTAGTGGATGCTTGGAACAGCCTCCCTGCGTAGGTGGTGGGGGCAAAAACAGTAAGGGAATTCAAGAATACGTGGGATAGACATAAGAGTACCCTAGCAATAGGGTAGAAAGGGTAAGCCGCAGATCAACTAAGGTCTGCGATAATGCATTAGGTAGGGAAAAGGGGCAGACTAGGTGGGCCATACAGTCCTTATCTGCCATCACATTCTGTGTATATGTGTATTTACTGCTTTATGCTTCAAGGAGTCTTTAACAATGAGCTTCCCATGAAAACTTAACCACACAGTGTCCCTCATGAATTTTGGCATTCTCTGATTAAGCAATTGTGATGCAGCTTCCCATAAGGCTGTAGGTGGGCATTCTTTCCACTAACGAGGTTAATAAATTCTTTTCTATTACTTGGTTATATAAAATTTTCCAGGCTTGCAAGAAACTCTTCCTGCGTTATCTTCCATCGTAAGCTGGGGATTTCCATTAGCTCTTCGACAGGCCCCATCCCACATTAGTTTTAAAAGTAGGCTGCGACGGTACCTATCTTCAGTAGACCAATGTGTTTGTTTTGATCCCACCTAGCTCTGCTTTGCCTACACTAACTTTTCTCTGCTAAAATCATAGCACCTTCCGGACCCTACCATATTTCCCCTCTGCCCACTTGTACTTTCTCTCATTCCCTACTCTCTCTTCCCTCCCTCCCTTTCAATGTCCCACCTCTACCTACTGGATACTTCTGCACTTACTCTACCTCCCTGGATCGCACCCTTCTCTCTGTTTCAGCTATTGGGTCATAGTTGGACAGCCCTCTCTCTCTCTTAGTCTTTCCCTTTCTCTACACTGCTATAACCTATTCTCTCTATACCAGTTGCCTTGGTCTGTACTATTGTTTTGCTTGTTTACTCGGATGTAGGTAACCCCATTGGAGCATGTAATATCTGACACTGCCATATGCTGCTTTCATTGTAAATCGCCACTAAGTTTTGTACTCAAACTGTTTGGTTCCATTGCTACCTGCTGCTCACTCATTATGGACTGTACAATGTTCTAATCTTTCACGTTATTTTCTCTTCATGTATTATTTTCCACTGTTAGCTATACCTGTTTTTATGTAATGCTTTGAACTGTTGTAATGTATTTGTCTAACTATCTGTTGTACTCTCCTGGGTCGTGCCTGAAAATAGTCATTCTATGGCTAGTGCACTTACCCGGTTAACAAAAATTAAATAAATAAATAAAAATTTTCCCTGGTGTCCTGGCCTGTGGACAACATGCCCCCTGTCAATAAATCAGGTTCATCACAAACTTTATTAATGCACCCCCACCCCCCAAGCAGCAAAAGGAAAAAATATTAGGGTTTTGGGTCTCTGGAGTCTTGGCAAATAAGTAGCGGGATCTTCCTTGGTGTTGTCAACCCTAATATTCTCCCCTCCCCAGCCTCCAATCAGAAGCACAAGGTACAGCTACAAGCTACTGCCTTATAATGATACACCCTTCAAAGGTACAAAAGTATGTCTCGTCACAGGTTACCAACACAATTTGTTGAACCTTTCTTCACGCAAGGCCCTGCAGGCCTTGTGTGAATAAAGGAGATCATGTGTGATGTTTGCTCATGGAATGGGGTGGGTATTAGGGTTAAGAATCCCAAGGAAGATCCCACCACTGATTCGCCAAGACTCCAGAGATATAAAACCCTGTTTTGCTGCTTGGGAGGAGGGTTGGGGGTTGAGAGTTAGGGTTGGAAACCCTAACACCACATTTCATTACTTTTGTGGCATTAAGTTACCCTAACTAGTGCATCAACAAAGTTTTTTGCAAAGAATGCATATAATATATAGATATATAAAACTGGAATCTTTCTGCTGTAGCTGTACTGACAGGCTGGAGTGTACCACGGTTTCTGCTTGGTTTACTATAATGACTGCTGCTCACATTGGGGTGCAACGTCTCTAACAAGTCCCGTTTTGCCCCTTGATCATCTACGGGCTGGACCTGCTCACCCTGGCTGTGCCGATAATGTGGATTATCACACTGTCACCTGACCACAACAATCCATTCAACTGACTCTCTCAGAGACCCCATGTAATAATTAATGTTAGTCACCCCTCTGTGGTGAACCCGCTGTGCATAGCCAGCTTCTCCCCGTGATCACTCATTCTCTGTGTGCAGCCTGACACACCTTGCCAGCAAGCAGCTGTGCCCTCCATGTAGCCTTGTCTTACCCCTCCATGGCAGGGACAGGAGTAGTGGGGTATTCCTGGGTCTGTCGTCAGCCATGTTGGGGCCCATTTCTCCTTGTTCAGGCCTCTAGGTCCATCTACATGCCATAGACTCAAAACACAAATCCAGGCACTCACCACCACAAAATAGCTGCCAAACAAGCAGTGAACATTTAAAACATTTGATTTAACAACCTGACGTGTTTCTGGTCCACTGGACCCTTTATCAAGGGTCCAGCAGACCAGAAACACGTCAGGTTATTTAATAAATGTTTTAAACGCTCACCTCTCGTGTGGTAGCTATTTTGTGGTGGTGTGCCTGATTTGTATTTTACCTCAGATGTTTTCCATTGCACCCACCCTAGTGTGAGCTCCTTCAGGTTTTCCATGCCATAGACTCAATGCAGTAGGCTGATGCACTGACTGTGAGCCCAGCAGACACCCCGCCCATGCCCTACTGCACTTCGCACTTCTCCCCAGTCCCAATCCCAGCGTGCCCTGCCCAGGGGCATCGTCGCGGAGACACAATCACGTCATGCCCTATGGGACGACTCACCCTACCAGTCACTCCGTTACCACCTGCGCCTGCAACTGGACCTCCATCCAGTGATGGCGAGACTATGGACGAGTGACCCACCCGGGAGAGGAGACCCAACACTTAATCCTGCTCCCACCCTCCCCCCTCCTACATGCCGGCACCCCGATGACCCGAGTCCGTTCCTGAACCCAGGTCACCGGTATGGCGTTCAGCACCTCAACCCTCAGCACCACCAGGCCGCCACCACAAGACTTTTAAGGCATGGAAATGTTTCACAGCTTTAAAAGGTTTCTCTATATACTCTAAAATTCAAAGATAAGTTTGCTCATATCTCAGATATTGCTCAGGTCAATAATACATTTATTTAGAAAAATTTCATCAGGAAGGGCCTAATAAGCTGGGGACAGTTTGTTACCAGAGGCATTCTGGGGAAGGATAGAGGAAAGAATTTGCAGTACAAGGAAAAATAAAATTTTTTCAGTAACTTTTATGGAGGCAGTGACATAACTTTCATCAGTAGAGGTATTAAATAAGCAATACAATAATTCTGCAATATGTCCGCGGTGCAAATAAATCAATAAAAAAAAGCCTGTGCCCTTGGAATGCCATGCACAGAGCAGAGGCAGTAAGCTCAATGCAAAGAAACAAGCAGGAGGGAAATAGAAATCAGGTGCAGGAGCAGACGTGAGACGGAGTCGTGGCAGAAGGCTTTCATACAGTAGGAGAGGACACTAAGTGAATGGAGAGAGTGCGAGAGAGAGAGAGAGAGAGAGAATCAGTCAATACCAAAGTCGGGGGCAGGGGAGGCAATGGGAGAAACTAAACTGCCTGCAGTGGACTTGCTATGGGGCAAGGAGAAAAGAACAACAGTCAAAGACACAGAGGCAGTAAGAAGAGGGGAGGGAGCAAGATGACAGGGAGCTGACTATTAAGGCAAACCCCTGGTATTTAAAAGAGAAAAGTACCTGTCTTGAGCATGGGAGTCAGGTTTGTGATGCATGCCAAGGCTTTCCACATGGTAGTGCTGTGCACAACCACCATGCCACCAGGCAGTTTTTGGTGGGCTTATAGTTCTGTAACAGTTCTTTAGAGCTGAAGTTAGGCTTCAGACTCCTGGGACCAGATTTCTGAAGGCCTGAGATTGTTGCAAGCCAGGGGGTGCATCAAATATACGCTGCATCAGGCTTGTGGCAAAAAACTGAATTTTCTATCCCGTGCATCAAATTGACACCCCATAAACCAACTTTCTTTGGTCTAGCATTCTTCAATTCTGGAGCCTCCAACACGCAGCGTGCCGCTAAAGTTTGCTGCAAGTTGCCAAAAAAAAGGTTGACTTTCCGGCACGGTGGCGCTGAGGATTAAGGCGCAGGATGCCTTACCTCGGGCCATGCCGGCGACCCAGGTTCGGAAACTGACTCGGGGGTAGGCTGGGGAGGAGGGATCGAGTATCCGGAGGACTGCTCTCCTTCCTCGGGCTGGGGGTATATGCACTGCATGCTGTCAGCCGACACCTAGCGGTGGCTGGGGGTCAGCACATGTGTGCAGCCATGCAAGGAGTTGGCCCACGTCTAGGGAGATTGGCTGCCTTCACAGAGGTGGAGACAGCCTGCTCACCCATTGCACCAATGTGGGCACAGGAGAAAATGGAAAATTTCAGGACAAGGCAAGACCCATGATGGCCTAAGAAGGCCAGAGGATGTAGCCCTCCGAGGGAAGGGGTCATAGCCACTGCCGGGTCCACGGCGGCAGAGAAAATAATATTTAAAAAAAAAAAGGTTGACTGTCACTGCTGTGCCAGAGATTATAAATTCCTGTGCAGCTGCAGCATTCGGCCTTGGCGCAGCCTAGGCAACGCAAAGGTCTGACGCAAAGCTTGATGCAAGCCCGGCATCACCCTTTGAAAATGCAGCCCCTAGTACTGCCTTGCTGTGCTACTGGAGTTAACCATCGATTCTATTTGACAACATAGGACCTGAGACTCTGGCAACCACTTTAAAAGTTGCCTGACTGCTACTAAATGATGTCTCAACACTGGCTGCACCCCACCCCCCCTCCACAGAGGTATTTTACATT
Source organism: Neoceratodus forsteri (assembly GCA_016271365.2). NCBI lineage: Eukaryota > Metazoa > Chordata > Ceratodontiformes > Ceratodontidae > Neoceratodus > Neoceratodus forsteri. Next base: position 159,544,694 of record JADMNL010000031.1, on the reverse strand, counting down.
TTATAATGTTCCAAACATCATTTAAATTCACAAAAGATTTCATTAATAATCCCTAGGAGGCTTGCTACAAGCAAACCTATTCACATTTATGTTACTTTCAAACAATCTAGTCATAGGTCTCCAAGTAAACTTTAAAAAACTTACTTCCATTGTAAGGAAAGACAAAGAACTCCGGCTTTTCCTCATCTTGGATTACAGGTCAGAGTTCAGCTGAAAAGAAAACATTCCAATTAAAGGCTTGAAGAAATACTGTGTACTTGATGTCTGTCTCTTAAAAGTAATTTCTCTAGCTGCAGATGAAGGAAAAACAAAACCATTTGCTCCCCTTGACCTTGCTTCAATTCACACGTGCCAAGCTTTCCCCAGCACCGGAGGGCACGGCCCAAGTACAGCTAGAAGGGTCCAGCTGTTAGTTTCTCACTGTAACTCAGAGAACAATTTGAGGATAAATGGAGTTCCCCTTGCTATGAAACTTAGGTAACTGAGTTCCCCTGACCCAGATGGAAGCTGGAGCAATGATTTAGGGACAGATTTTCACAAGGGGCGGCTGTGGACATAACATAAATGCATGCAACGCAGAATCAGACTACCAATGTACCTGGACATTTCTGGGTGGGCCCCTTCTGTTGAGTACTGTCACCTTCTAAACTCAGTCTTTGGTTTTATTATCCATTTTTAGTTAAATGGGCTCTATTAAATGTTAGATGCAAACACAGAGCTGGTGTATCATACTGAAATGGAATTCTGATATGAGTGTGTCACCCTGGGCCCTCACCTACTGATTTTCCAGATGAGCCTCTGTGTCAGCTTTCCACGTGGGCTCCTGTACCCCAGTCTGACCCTGATGCTACGCTTGCATCTGGCCTGATTGTGTCTGAGCAGCTCTGCTGCTATTTTCAAAAGATGCGTCCCTTCAAAACAAAAAAGTTACAATTTGTAGCAGAAAAGTGATGCAAATCCAGTTTGCATCATTTTGCGTTGCAACTGCATCTTCTTTTTTTTTTTTTGCATGCAAAATTTGGACACTGTTAGACTCTCTAGCAGACAGTCAAACAGTTTGAAAGGTTTTGTCTTTATTAAAATAGCAGCAGGCAGATCTCAGACAAATTCCTTTAAAAATCCCGCCCTTAGACTTTCCTCATGGCTACACAAAGGACAAAACGTTTGTTCTCTTTGTGGACTTGATGTAGTTTGTTTTACAGCTAGGTCACTGAGACCACTTTATGCCTCTTGCTGTTCTGCAGAAAAACCCATCTAAGGTGAGCGCTGGAGTGGTGGATGCTCTTACCTCTTTACATTGAGTGACGTCCCTTATTAGCACCATACAGAGAGAATACTCGATGAGCAACCATGCATGACAGGCCTGTGCTGTCACAGAGGGGTTCTAATTACATCAAACCACAGGAACGAAACTCGAGAGGTCTGCTGTGATCAGAGCCACAAAGTAGCAGCACAGGCTTGTGGCCCATGTGGCTACTCAGCTGGTATTTTTTCTACTGTATAGTTTAAAATAGAATTCTGCTTTTTTTTTTTTATTTTGCTTTATTTTTTCAGGTGATGCTTTGGAAGGTACAGCAGAAACAGACTCAGACTTTATCGCTGGTACCGATAGTGCCTTTGATCCTGATGGGGACTCAGACAGTGAAGACAAGCTGGACTAGAAAACAGCACTTTTTTTCCCCTAAACTAACATACATTTCTTTTTGTATTTTTTTGTGAAATGCTAATTCAACTACAGGTATCACATCAGGATTGCGCTGCTGATACAGCGTGGTCGAAAACCGCGCTGTCATAAAAGCGCACAGAGAAACCACAAAGGTTTATTTTGCCACCATCTGAAATCAAGCATCACTACCAGAAACCATAAGGCTAACTAGAGCTTCAAACACCAATCTGTTCAAGGTCCCTTTCTGTTGCACCAAGCAAGGCCAGAGATCATTTGGGTACAGGGCACTGCTCTGGTTAAACTCCCTGCCATTTGATCTCATTGCGGAACCTAAGATTAGGCCCTTTAAATCCAAACTCTGCACTCACCTCGCTCATCACATGTCCTGCGCCTGCATTCCATAACCTGTTTTCACTTACCATCGACTGCTCTGCCCCTCTGATTATAGCACTTCTACTCCTCCACAACTTGCTACCTACTCCTTTATGCCTGCTGCCCACTCCTTTCTCCTACACCCCTTTCTATCCCCTATTCATTCCCTCCCACCTTCATCCCCCAACATAGAAACATAGACTTTGACGGCAGATAAGGACCGCTTGACCCATCTAGTCTGCCCATTTCCCTACCTACAGGATAGGCCGTAGATCCTAGTTAACCAACAGCCTATTTCTTCCTACCCCCCACAAGAATTGCCTTATGTCTGTCCCATGCATTCTTGAATTCTCCCACAGTTTTAGACCCCACAACCTCCTCAGGAAGGCTGTTCCATGCATCCACTACCCTCTCTGTGAAATAATACTTCCTCACATTGCCCCTGAACCGCCCTCCTTCTATCTTTAAATTGTGTCCCCTTGTTCTTTCAAGTCTCTTTTTCTGAAAGATGCTACCCTCTTGGACTTTGTTGATTCCACTGAGGTACTTAAAAGTTTCTATCATGTCCCCCCTCTCCCTTCTTTCCTCAAGGGTATGCATATTAAGCTCCTTTAGTCTCTCCTCATACAGCTTCTCTTGCAGACCCTGCACCATTTTAGTTGCCCTCCTCTGGACTACCTCTATCCTGTCTATGTCCTTGCGGAGATGGGGTCTCCAGAACTGGACACAGAACTCCAGATGGGGTGCTTCCCCTACTTAATCCACCACTCCTCCTCCTCCTCTATCTTCCCCACCCCTCTTATTTCCAACCTGACAATGGAAACCTCTGTTCCGATTCCCAGCACTGTCTCACCTGTTCCCTTCTCCATACTTTGCCCTAGTGTCTTGACTCCCCTCCCTTGCCTTTAGTCTGACAATGGAAGCCTTTGGCTCAGGTTTCCTGCATTATCTCACCTGTCCCTTGCACTCTACCTTGTACTACGTACTTTGACCTAACTTTATACTTAATTGCCCTCCTGTAGTTCACATGCATTTTATGTACGTTACTTTGTAACACTGTGTTAATCCTCACTGGCAATTTCATGAGCATTTGTTATGTCCTGGTTTTTCCATTGATTGTCTTTCTCTGACGTGGAACCTATGTAAATGAGCTTTAGCTCATAGGCTGTAATTCCGAGATACAAATAAATAAATAAACACCATATTCTTGTGTAACCCCTAGATGGCGCTATCCCAGGGGCTACTACCCCTGCCTGATTTGCCACTAACAGGTTGAGGGGCCTGGATCCAATGGCGGGTGCCTCCACCCAGAGGTCAGGGTTTGCAATAGTTAAACTAACTTGGTCACAGCCCTCTGGGACACTGCAACCCCCCTTTCTTCCCACCAGTGGCCCACAACAATATATCAGAATTACCTTCACAGTATACACTTACCCCCAGGTCTGGTTCCGCACTGGGACCTCCTGTGAAATGAGATACAGTGCAACAATCACAGTACAGTACTTTAACATAGACAAATACCTCAGGCAGTATAACTTTTGCTGAAACAAGCAGCTCTGATTTATTTAGGGGATATAACAAGGACAGGGGAAATCAGGTTAATTAGCTTATCACTCTAATAATTCATTTTATGGCTCTGTGCACAGGCCTATCCTTATCAGTTACTGTCCCTGGGTACCCAAGCCCTAGTGGCTAGTCCAAACTGTGGCAGCTGGTAGGGCCCTTTCACACAGAGAAAAGGAGAATTAAACAGTCAGCAGTACAGTAATTCCATTTGGATTTAATGTGGCAATTCAACAGGAGCAACCCTGAATTAGTACTCACGACTTCCAAACAAGATAGGGTCCTTCAATGTCAGCAGGGCTCACTTGAGGTACACAAACTCTTCACACATCCATATAAAGAAGTACTATACCAGGCAGGCTGCATCTGTATCCCGATCGCAATTACTGCACAATACCGGAGAACACACAGCAGATTCAGTTCCTGACAGACCGAGTGCAATTTTTAGCAATTCTTCCAGTCTTCTACAGGGTGAGCCTGGTTTCTACTCTTCAGAGATCCTTTGATTCTTTTCACAGGACTGATTCAGTCCTAACAAGCTGTTACACAAGCTGCAGACCGGAACTCTGGGCCTCACATGCTTTTTGACTAAAACTGCACACCGAAAAGCACAGGGCCTTCCTTCTTCACTGCCAAAGCTCAACTGAACTCCAACTGACGAAACCGGCACTTCCTTTGGAGTTCCTCCCAGTTCTTGACTGATTGGCTGTCACCACAATAGACTGCTGCTGTTGGTCCAAAAAGGCACTGAAGTCTAAACTACATCTCCCAGAGTCACTGCCCATACAATCCTCTTGTGGCTGGCTCAGATTATGAGTCCAAGTTCTGATTCGTCCAAGGCATCATTTTAGAGCTAGCTTACCCCACACTGATTGGTCCAGTTCAGCAGTTCAAAACTAGAATGGGGAACTAGCAGACACAGTTCTGACTGCAAAGAAAGCAGGTTAGACAAACTGTAATTTCATTATTACTCTAAATAATTTCTGGCAAACAGTTACATCTTTCAGATAGGTTCCCTTTGCACTCCTAGTGACTGCAAAATGAAGTGAATTGGCAGCAGCTCGAGTGGTACTCAGAGAAGCACACACGTCCCCCATACAACTAATTATGTCTGCAAGCAGACAGCTCTTAAAGAGACAGTACCAGAGGCTCTAAAACACTCACTGATAAATGGCTTAAATGCCAAACACCATTCAGGCTTGGAGTATTCAAGCAAGCTCCTGAAGTCTTTGGGAACCCCCATTTGCAGGGGTTACACCCTTCCTGGTTTGGGAAAGCTTTGATCGTCAAGCAAGTACCATAAGTTTCAACTGCAACCATATACATTTGCATTAGGCTCAGCATATGTAATCATCAGTCAATATATCATTTTACCAAGAACACATTTCTGAAACATTGCAACGTCCACTTTACACAGTATTACATACACATTGTACCATAACTCAATATACCTCTTGTACATGAAACCTGAAGAGAGGGGCCCTTCCTCATCAGTTACCTTGGGGCTGGATGGGGCAGGGCACCATACTTAGAGGGCAACACAAGTAATTGGAGTTAGCACTGATGCTCAGTTTGGGCAATGAGCTCGGGACACATACACTCCTTTTGGACAACATTGAGAGGCAAGTCCACAGGCCTCCCAAGTGAATCATAACTGAGGTGCACCACAGGCTTTACAGCCTGACCAGTCTTTCTAGGGGGAACTGTTATAGCTTCTGCACTCTGAGCCTCATTTTCAGCATTGTCCTCACTTGTCAGGGGAGTCTCCATGGGGTAGAGACTAGAACCTGGGGCACTTTCCAGCTCCAGGAGTTACAGTTTCTGAGTCCACAACATTTGGCTGCATGGAGAGCTGGACACTGGCAGTGACTGTCAGGGCACTCAAAATACTTTCTTGTTCGGTGTATCACCAGTCTGCCCTAATCTATCATTTTCCTCCTGAAAGCTCAAATAGTTCAACCATGCACAATGATTCCATTTCATCTGATCTGATGCTTTGCACTTCACTTTCTGGGAGCATTGGCTCCAGGGATGAAGCTGGGGGCTTAGACAGTCCAGAAGGCCCAGCTTTGTCTCCAGTATTGACTAGGGATTGCCCCAAACAATTGACTCAGTTCGTAAGAAGGATAGTATTCAAAGTCACTCACTTTCTTCCGATATGGACTGACAGTCATGCTCAACTGGGACTCTGTGGAGGGAACACTTTAACTTTGCTTCTGTAGGTGCAGACTTTCTTGATCTTTTCTTAGCAGCAGCTCTAGTCACTGGTCCAGAGGGCATCTTCTAGGGACTCAGACTCAATTAAGATTTGTCCAATGGGCAGTAAATGATTTCTATGCATTGTTTTTACATCTTTTGAATTATTCTCAGGCCTTACTTTGTACACTGGCAGATCATCTAGTTTGCCCACTACAATGTGAGGGAGATGGTGCCATCTATCAGCAATCTTGTGCTTGCTATGCAGTCCCAGATTTCTAGCAATACCCATCTCCTCCTGGAGTTCCTAAGCTTTCACCTTTTATCATACCTTTCTTTGTTGGCCAGATTTCTTTGGCAGCCATGGTTTGAGCCAGTTGGTACGATGAGTTAGCTGGGCCTTTAACTTTGCACATACTGTAAATAGTTGTCAGCTTGAACCCCATCAGGAGAGACCCCAAAACACACATCTACTGGTAGTCGAGCTTTCTTCCAAACATCAGGCGGTAGGGGAGAATCCAGTGGCATCACTTTTGGTGCAGTTATAAGCATGTACCAGGGTGCTAATTTGTTGGCTCCATCTAGGCTTGTCCTTTGGGTGCAGGGTGCCTAGCATATCTAGCAAAGTGCGGTTGAAACGTTCAGGCTGTGGGTCCCCTGGGGTGGTAAGGAGTGGTTCTGGACTTTCGCCCTCCACAGAGAAAGCATCTCTTTGATCAGGCGACTCTCAAAGTCTCTCCCTTGATCAGAATGGATTCTTTGTGGAGCCCCATAGTGAACAAAAAGTTTTCTACAAGTACTTTGGCTACAGTGGATGCTTTCTGGTCTTTGGTGGGAAAGCTTGGGCATATCTCGTGAAATGGTCAGTGACCACCAGCACATTACTGATATTTCTTTGATCTGACTCCAAACTTAGAAAATCAATACAGACCAGCTCCATGGGTGCACTGGTGGTTATGTTAATAAGGGCAGCCCTCTGGGGCAAAGCTTTCTCTGTAAGCAGCGACTATAAGTTCGAATGTGTTGCTCCACATCAGCCCCATCTTAGGCCAATAGAATCTGGATCTCACCAAGTCAAGTGTTCTGTCTATACCAAGGTGCCCCATGTGGTTGTGCAAGGACCTCACACTGAGTCTCGAAAGGCAGTGGGCAGCACTAGTTGTTGTTTGTCTACTTGTCCCCTCTGTCTACTGTTTCTCTGTATAACAGTTTATTGATCAGTTTCAACTTAGGACCTTCTTTGTATAACAGTGCAGTTCTCAAATCAGTGGAGCTAATTTGGACACATCTTTTCCTGCATAGAGGGCTTCTAAAGCTGCTTTGATCATGGGATCGCGGGATTGAGCCCTTGGAATACTGTCATTGTCCAGCTGAGGCAGTGCACCAATGTCTATTGCAGAAAAGTGGCAATAAGCACGGTATGCAATTCTCAGAGGCCTTCAGCAATCCACCATGCAGTCCACTGCGTCCGTGGACATTTGTTCCTCCCTGTCAAACTTCTCCGCAGAGTGCCCGTGTCAGGTTCTGCCAGTCGGACCCAATCATTCTGGGAACAGGCCTCGGGAGAGCATCAGCATCTATGTGGTTCAGACCTGCTCGGTATTCGAGAGCATAGTCATATGTAGATAATGCAGAAAGCCACCTATGGCCAGTGGCATCCAACTTAGCTGAGGTCTGGCACATAGGTCAAAGGATTATTGTCAGTTTTACTAGTATTTTAGCCCCATACAAGTACTCATGGAATTGGTCAACAATAGCCCACTTCAAAGCTAGGAACTCTAACTTATGTACAGGATAGTTCTTTTCGGATGGGGTCAGGCTTCTACTGGCAAAGGCCACTGGTCTCAGGCCATTCTCGTGCTTCTGGTACAACACAGCCCCCAACCCTGCAAGCTAGCATCATGTGCAGGACGTAAGGTTTTCTTGGATCGGCATAGGCCAGCACTGAGCATGGGTAGTTGATATATGATCTCATGAAAAGCAGTCTCACAATCAGGAGTCCAGCGGGCCCCAAATACTTCACTTGGACGAAAATACACTCTTTCAGTCTTGAGGGATGCTGACTTTTGGTATTTTTTTGGGTTGGGGGATACCCTTGAGTAAGGTTAAGTAAAGGGCGGATCACTCTTGAATAGTCCTTGATGAAGCGCCGATAATAACCACAGAATCCAAGGAATCTTTGCAGTTCTTTTAGATTTTTGGGCTGTGGCCAGGTGGTCAAGGCCTCAACTTTACTTGGGTCGGTCTCTATTCCTCGGTGGACTAGTGTGTCCCACATACTTTACTGATGTTTGAAAAAATTGACACTTATCAATGGACAGTTTAAGGCCAAAGTCCTCCAGTCGGTCCATACCTTAAATAATCTGCTCTCATGTTCCTCCAGTGAGCTGCCAAACACAATAACATCATCTGGTATACCAGGCACTCTAATAAGTTCATGTCCCCACTGCACGCTCCATCAATCGTTGAAAAGTGGCTGGGGCACCTGAAATCCTTGAGGCATCCTCATGAATTCATAGAAGCCAAGCGGACAGATAAAGGCTGTCTTTTCACGGTCCTCTGGGGCCATCGGGATCTGATAGTACCCACTGCGGAGATCCAGCACAGAGAACCACTTGCTCCCGTTTAGGCAGTCCAAAGCATCCTGAATGCGGGGCATTGTGTACTGATCAGGGATAGTCCGCTGGTTTAAGGTGCGATAATCCACACACATCCTTACTGTTCCATTCTTTTCCTCACTACCACAATGGGGAAGCATAAGGGCTTCTGGATTCTTGTATTACACCAGCAGCTAACATCTCTTGCAGATGCCGTCTCACATCATCTATGTCAGCAGGTGCCAGGCGCGAGACCTCTCACGAAATGGTCTTTCGTCATGCAGTCGAGATATTGTGCTCAGCTCCTTGCACGATCCTACATCCCATTCCTTTAAAGAAAACACCTTGGTCTCTGGGCAAGCTTCTCACTGATCTTCACTTTCCATTCAGCTGGCAGCGAGTCGTAAATCAAACAAGTCAGGCGTTACTTGTCATTCTTCCTTGAACTCTTGCTGCTGGGTAGCACTGCAGTGTCTGCACAATGCACATTAGCCAGGATGCAACCTCTGTTTACTGAATGTCTCTTTCAGACACATTATGAACTTGGACCATTACCCTTCTGGCATAAGCATGGGCTCTAGCGGGCAAAAATACTAGGCTTGACTCAGCAGTCCCTCTGGCAATTTTCCATCGCCTGGTGCATCCAACATTAATATTTTATTCTTAACATCCTTCTGATACGGACCTCTCCTGTAAGTACACTGGGCATTTGGTGCCAGGATCAGAGACTCAGGATCCTTCTTCCATACAATTCCGACGGTTCCTCTGGTTCTGTTTTTTCAGCATCTCTGTGCCTCATAGGCCTTCTTAATTAAAGCCGGAACTCTTAAAGCTCTACTAGTCTTTGACCCCTGTTTTCATAACACAACTGTGCCAGCCTTCCAACATATGAGCATTTGTTCCAATCAACAAAGGGACACCATCATACAGTCCAGTGGGGGACACACTAAGGCTAGGGTCTCTACTTGTTCGGCCACTCCAGCCACGGAGGTGGGGAAAGACAGCCAAATTCGGATATACCCGGAATAGTGTAGGCTTCTCACTTAACCCCATACATGCAGTCCTTCTAATGGTTGTAAGGGTATGTCTGACAAATGCTTCTGATACCAATCTTGGAACATAATTGTCACTTGGGAGCCACTGTCTAATATAGTTTTGTAGACACTCCGTTCACCTTTACAGTGGTCTCCATGGAGGGACCCACTATTCCTGGACCAGTCTGGAGGCGGTAGGGGGCCTGGGCAACTGACCTGCCACAAAAGGACGTGGATTAGCATTTTGGTGCCCTCACTGGGATCATGTCGTGCACCTCTTAACCACTGATTTCTTCTCCAAGCTCTTTGTAGCCTATATGCAACTTTGTCAGTGTCTTTTGGGGACTGGCATTCCCTTTCATGTGCCCATCTTTCCCTAATTATAGCAAAACATACTTTCTGGAGTTTGAGCTGGCCGAGGCGCCACACTGGGGGAGCCAGGGGCGGGGGTATTACTAACTGGAAACCTTGGTGCCATCTCTGTCTGGGCGTGATAAGCATTTGGAGACATCTCGTCAGTTTCTCCACTTCCATGGTCAAGAATCGAGTTCGGAGCTGTTATCAGCAGGAGATACATGGGTGGTACCCCACCCCATAGCAGATGCAGTCGGATATAGGTCAGGGCCCGTACTTGCAGGCGTGGCCTTCATAAAGGACTGTTTTTGAATTCCCGATCTCTCTCAACAGTTACGCCCCATTGTGACATATCTTTTCCTTGTCAGAGCACTCATTGATGCCAACCTCTGCCCCTGAACTTCACTTGATGGGTCACCCTCAGTCACTCGGGTCGTGAGCATGCAGCTATTGGTGCAGGTCCCTCCCGAGGTCGCCTTTTCTCAACTCCTCGAATTTCTCTCATTAACTCATCATGGGAGGGTGGGGTTCCAGTCGATCTGCCAGGTGTAACTGAAGCAACAGCAGTTCTGAGAAGGGGCAGACTTAAGGATCCTGTCCAGCCTGGTTCGGTCCAGTTCAATCGCTGGCAAACTACCTCTTTCTGAGGCATTCTTGCAACAATTTTTCCAGCCGAGATACATACACAGACAACAACCCTTGGTACTGTTGTGCATCTCTTACTCTCCACCATAGGTCCTCATCAGAATCTGGGCTCCCATACACATTCTCAAGGCCTCAAGATAGGCCTGTGCAGTCGCTTCAGGTTACTGGCCCGTTTAGCACGGATGGTAGCCAGGGCAGGACCTCGGAGGCTCTCACTAACCCTCTTTTCGCTTTCACCTTCCGAGCATTGCCATTCTAGCACTTGGGGGCAACATAGTCTATCCAGGTCTCCCAGTCATCCTCCTTGGGGGTGGGAGGTGCCAGAGAAGATCCTCAACCTTCGGTAAGAGTCGTGACTAATGGCAGGTGCAGAATAGGAGTCTGCATTGTTCAGCCACCATCACGGGCACTGGAGCAGGAGAGGGTGTTGGGGAGGAACACCCAGGTGGAAAGAATAGTTTCTTCAAGTCCTCCACAGTTTTCCTCTCCCAGCAACCATTCAGCAAATTTCTCCTCAAAAGTTTCAGGATAGTGGTGGGGCTGATTCTCCGGTCTTTACTGTCCTTAGTTATCACTCTCCAAGCAGTGAGGGGCTCCTCTGGGTAATGGTCTGTGGCACTTTGGAGCTATCTATGGGATCCTTAAACTCTACTAGGCCAGGAAAGTGTGGGTGAGCAGATTAGCATGCCGACCCACCACCACAGGGTTTTGTAAACCTTCCACCTTGGAAAGTACTCCCTGCACAGTGTCCGTATTGATACCCAGGGGGATGTCCAGGATAAGCATAGCATTTTGGGGGTCGATCTCCTCCCCAGTACACCACTCCACCAGCCGGTGCACAGCCACTTCTGTCGGGGTACCCATTTTTTTCTTAACAGTGGTTTGTAAATATGGCCACTAGAGGACACACAATCCCAGCGGTGAGCCTCCAAGATGTAACCCCTAGATGGCGCTATCCCAGGGGCTACTACCCCTGCCTGATTTGCCACTAACAGGTTGAGGGGCCTGGATCCAATGGCGGTGCCTCCACCAGAGGTCAGGGTTTGCAATAGTTAAACTAACTTGGTCACAGCCCTCTGGGTTACTGCAACCCCTTTCTTCCCACTAGTGGCCCACACAATATATCAGAATTACCTTCACAGTATACACTTACCCTCAGGTCTGGTTCCGCACTGGGACCTCCTGTGAAATGAGATACAGTGCAACAATCACAGTACAGTACTTTAACATAGACAAATACTCAGGCAGTATAACTTTGCTGAAACAAGCAGCTCTGATTTATTTAGGGGATATAACAAGGACGGGAAATCAGGTTAATTAGCTTATCACTCTAATAATCTACCTATGGCTCTGTGCACAGGCCTATCCCTATCAGCTACTGTCCCTGGGTACCCAAGCCCTAGTGGCTAGTCCAAACCGTGGCAGCTGGTAGGGGCCCTTTCACACAGAGAAAAGGAGAATTAAACAGTCAGCAGTACAGTAATTCCATTTGGATTTAATGTGGCAATTCAACAGGGAGCAACCCTGAATTAGTACTCACGACCTCCAAATAAGATAGGGTCCTTCAATGTCAGCAGGGCTCACTTGAGGTACACAAACCTCTTCACACATCCATATAAAAGAAAGTACTATACCAGGCAGGCTGCATCTGTCCCGATCGCAATTACTGCACAATACCGAGAACACACAGCAGATTCAGTTCCTGACAGACCGAGTGCACTTTTTAGCAATTCTTCCAGTCTTCTACAGGGTGAGCCTGGTTTCTACTCTTCAGAGATCCTTTGATTCTTTTCACAGGACGGATTCAGTCCTAACAAGCTGCAGACCGGAACTCTGGGCCTTACACACGGTTTTTGACTAAAACTGCACACTGAAAAAGCACAGGGCTCCTTCCTTCTTCACTGCCAAAGCTCAACTGAACTCCAACTGACGAAACCGGGCACTTCCTTTGAGTTCCTCCCAGTTCTTGACTGGATTGGCTGTCACTCACAATAGACTGCTGCTGTTGTCAAAAAGGCACTGAAGTCTAAACTACATCTCCCAGAGTCACTGCCCATACAATCCTCTTTGTGGCTGGCTCAGATTATGAGTCCAAGTTCTGATTCGTCCAAGGCATCATTTTAGAGCTAGCTTACCCCACCTGATTGGTCCAGTTCAGCAGTTCAAAACTAGAATGGGGAACTAGCAGACACAGTTCTGACTGCAAAGAAAGCAGGTTAGACAAACTGTAATTTCATTATTACTCTAAATAATTTCTGGCAAACAGTTACATCTTTCAGATAGGTTCCCTTTGCACTCTAGTGACTGCAAAATGAAGTGAATTGGCAGCAGCTCGAGTGGTACTCAGAGAAACACAGTCCCCCATACAAACTAATTATGTCTGCAAGCAGACAGCTCTTAAAGAGACAGTACCAGAGGCTCTAAAACACTCACTGATAAATGGCTTAAATGCCAAACACCATTCAGGCTTGGAGCATTCAAGCAAGCTCCTGGAAGTCTTTTGGGAACCCCCATTTGCAGGGGGGTTACACCTGTGATATTATGCATCACCACCAAATGCCAAAACATTCCACAACTATGTCTCTCCTGCATTTCAAAACTGCATGCATCAGATGGACCTCTCTTTTAACCACTGGAGAAGGCAGGGTCTAAGATTTTACTTTCAATTTTTAGATAACAACAGAATTGTTCCACCTGAATGACTTTAACAATCCTTTGAACTCACAGAAAGAGAACACTATAGGCATTTACTAGTTAGAACATATCTATACCATAAACAGGGACACTATACAGTAGCAAGCTCCCCGGACCCCAAGCCCCTGATGCTATTTTTTTTTTACACTTTATTTTTATCCCCGCCTGACTGCCCTCTCTTTCCACTCCTTCAGACCTGATCAAGTCCCCATAGATCGCTCCCACGGAGTCTGCCCCTAGAGTGCCAGGCTTACTCCATTATCCCCTTCCTCACTCCTCTCTTAGGAGTGCCTGCACAATGGAGTCTGCCCGGGGGTAGGTGATCATGGGCTTGGATTGGTCGTCATCTTGGATCGAGAGTTTTTTTTTCCATTTTACTCCCTTGATCCCTCCTTCTCAGAGGGTGTCGGCATGCAGGATGACCATCCAGACAGATAGCGTGTGTCAGCACGCCGCTGTCAAATGCCCATGACGTCCTCCCCTCCTCGACTCCGGAGAGCCGCCTGTGCCCCGATGCTCGTGCTTCCACAGGCATAGGTACATCAGGTGCTCCAAGGCACCCCAGGAACCCACCCCAGGAGGAGTAGAGTATCCATTGGGATGCTTGATCCTTCTCCTCCCCCAGCGGCCGGAGTCAGTTGCCAACGTGGCGCGAGGTATGGCGTCCAGTGCCTCAACCCTCAGCACCACCAGGCCAGGCCCAAATGCTAACTATTTTAATGGATATTCTTGACGACAGACCCTGGGGACACTTGATAGGACATATATATATATATATATATATGGAGTCCTTCGGGATAGACTGGGGGACTCCATAAAATCAATTTTGGACTCCTGGAACAGGGAATTGAATCTCGATACTACTTCTGAGATGTGGCTAAGATGTGCTCTCCCTGCAGTCAAGGTCACCCTTTCCAACACCTGGAGGGAGTCTGCATGGACAAGCCAGTGGCTACAGAATGCTGAGACTGTGTGTCATTTTTAGAATGCTGCAGGGATGAGATTTCAGAATGCCACCAGGTTACAATTTTGGAATGCAACAATGATACAATCTCAGAAGATAGCTGGGACACACAATTTTGGAGTGTGGCAGGGACATTGATATTTGCAATGTGATTGTGTCATAAATTTTTAGAATGTGGCAGATATGTGCATTTTTTAATTATGATTTTTATTTAATGAAGCACATAGTACATGGTTAAAAATCAAAATGCCTCAAATATCAGTGTCCCTGCTACACTCCAAAATTATGTGTCCCAGCTAATTTCTGAGATTGTAACATTGTTGCATTCCAAAATTGCAGCTTGGTGGGATTCTGAAATCTCAGCATTCTATAGCCACATTTGCCACTGCATTCCATCCCCACCCCCAAAAATCACATTCATAAGTACCTAGCATCTTCACATTCTGGAAATGCATGCCCTGTACTCATCCAGTGTCAGCTTTCCTTTTTCAAATGTTTACTACAACTGCAGTTATGTGTAATGGGTAAATAAGTCCTGTAAGTTTGTTTGCAGGGAAGACTAGGCTGTGAGTTCTGGTTATGACATCATCAGTAAGCTCGTCACTGAAACTGGCTTTTTTGGTCAGGCAGTGAAATTTGGGTTACAAAGTTACAAAACGGCTTGTATCTTTTTAAGCACAGTGACTAAGAGATCTCATTTTTGGCATGAGGCTGATTGGAGATACGCTGACCTTAATTCTGAATTTATTGATGCTAGAAATGCTAGCCAGACTCCTTCTTTAAAGCCATACAATTGTTGCACACAGGCACAATTTCAGGATCCCATACCCAATTTCAGATCCATAGTTAATCCCTGTCTCCCCAGTGTTACTGTACAATTAAAATGAATGAACTAATTTATCCCTACCCCTCCTTCCCCATGCGCACACTTTTTAAACTGAAGTTGAATACCAGTTCCCTGCCAGCAAACCTTTTAGCTCTTTACAGCGCGGCGTTTCGCCATTACGATAAAAACATTTGATAGATGTTCCATCTAGAAAATTTTCACTGATAACAACCCCACTGCACAGCCTGCACTGAGTACCGATAAGGCTCTCCTTTTACTGTACTCGAAAGGATTGTTTAAAGCAGCAGTACTAGTGAGGGAAAAAAATTATCACATAGTTTTTAGCAAAAATTTATTTTTGACAGCCTTAGATTCCACCTCAGGGTGTTTTTAGTTTTCCCAGGTACTTTTAAAACAGCTTTTATACCTAATTTTGTAATTAGGGGCTTGTGTTATTAAATATGGCTGCCTTTCATAATTTTTTAAAAATCTCTTCCACTGAAGTTACCTAAGAATGTACATAAAAGATTCTTACTACAGATGTATTATGATGATGCTGCCACATGTTTTTCATGGTAAACAGCACAGCACTGTGCCAAGCTATTTAATTTTTTCATGGCGGGCACGGCACGGCACTGGGAATTTCTTTAAAACTTCAAATCCCATATTTTGGTTAAGAGATGAAAGAAAACAGAATGAAAAATGGCTATCTTGATATTTTTGCCAGAAGAACATTATTGCTGAAAATAACTACATGGTAACTAACAATGCTGCTGCTTGAGGCAATAATGCCTGAAGAATCCGGCATTTCCGAGGAATTAACACCTGTCTGGGGGGTGTTGATGGCCCAGGGCATATCCCAGACCCATTACTCCAGCAAGGGCATTAATCCCTCAGAAATGCCCAGCTGTAAGAGCATTACTGCAATTGTAAGTCTAACTGTGGTAGTGCTGATGAAAAAATGGCTTTTAAAAAAAAAAAAGAAAAGAAAAAAAGTTTATACATACCAGCTGCACTGTTCTTATCTGTACCAAGCATTTCTTTTTTCCATAAAAGCCTTCTTTCCCATGCAGCTCAAGTGGGATATTAGCCCTGTTCCACAACCATCCCTCCTGGGATTTACCTGGCTCTGAGGATTCCCCCACGGATTTTCCCCCATGGCGAGGCCAGGGGATGGAGGGTTGCCACCTTCACCCCCACTAGAGCGTGCAACCAGAAGCTGGGCCTGGCATCCTGGGTGATGGAGCTGGTCAGGGGCAGGCTAGCAGGATTTTATGATGCCCAAGCTGCCTTTTCCATTTTCTCCCCTGGTTCCCAGCTATGGCACCGAGGTGAGTGCATTCCATGTGGAGGAATACATGCACTGCATCAAACTGCGGCCCCTCCCATTGCGCAGCTTCCACTTGCACTGCCACTAGACCGCCACTTAGAAGACAGCAGCCCTTCAGACACTCAGTCCTCTCTCCCCAGGCCAACCCTGCAACCCAAGTCCGCTACTGAATCCAGGTCACCAGAACGGTAGGCAGTATTGTTACCACCGAACCAAAGCCTAGCTAAGGGAATAATGCTTGGCAGAGCAGCCCATCAATGTGTGTGTTTTCCTAATGAATAATTAAGTACACATATCATTAATTGTAACTGTTGGAATGGGACTGGGACCCCTAAAGCCCTCACTCCAGGAATTCCAGCCATGCTTTCCACCACAGCTACTACAATGAAAGATTTTTTCGAATTCAGTAAAATCAAATTTTATGTTATGTGGCTTTATTTTTAAATTTACTCTTGATTTTGCCTGATCTCTGGTCCTTGCCTCTTGCCTACATCCTACTCTGGACACTTTCTAGTTCCTCTGGACCACCTCCATCCAGAGGGATGTGGAGCCTCGAATGTCCCCAGGTTCTCTTCCAGGCCGGGCTCCTCCCTTCCTTTCGGTTCATCTGTGGCCTCGTAAGAGAGAGACAAGTCAATCTGGTGCTTCAGAGTTAGTCAAGGGGCCAGGCATTCAGAGTAGCAGAGAGCATGGGGGGCTATTGGTCGGTCCTTCATGCTGCACCAATGTGAAGGCGGGCCCGCCTTTTAACTCACCCCCAAACCGATGCATGTGCATTAATGCTTGCGACAGCATTAGGGACGAGGGTGTCAGGCAGTGTGTAGTCACCCACGCCACCAATGACACCTCCGCTAAGCCAGCCCTATGTGTTGCAGAGAGAGAGCAGCACTGCAATCCACCCCTCCCCAGAGTAGAGCATCCTCTAGGATGCTCTGAGCCTTCATTGATGCCCTCGCCCTCCCCAACAGCCTCCGCTCCTCACATCCCGGGCTCAGGGTGAGAACCCGGCTCACCAGCATGCCAGGGTAGTTCCCCACCATTCAGCATCACAGAGCCAGCTCCTACATGGCTTTTTATTTTTTTATACATGAAGTATCTCAATGCACTTTACAAATAGATGTTCATAGGATCATGGGTGTTGCAGACAAAAGCAAGCTAAAAGCCCTTCTTGTTTGCCTGTTGCTATCACAGATCTTATATCTGAAAACCATTAACCATACTTACCCAATCTATTTTTTTTTTTTTTTTGCACTTGCCTGGCTCCCACGGTACTCCGTTCGCCTGGGCTATTCAAGGCCACTCCTACCCTGGCTTCATTGTGCTCGGGGGGGCCAGGGTTGTATGTGGTTTTTCTCCCATTTTTCTCCCCTTGACCTCCAAGAACACTGGCACAAAGGACGTATGTCCAGGCAAACGACATGCTGATGCATGCCATTGCCAAGCGCCCAGAGCGTCCTCCCCTCCCCGGCTCCGGACAGCTGCCATTGCCCATGTAAGCCCATGCTTCCACCAGCCCCCAGGAACGGCGAGTGCGTGAGACACTCCCGGTAACCCACCCCTGGCAGAGGAGACCGTCCGTTGGGACATTCGATCCTCCACCACCCCCCACCGGTCCCCAACAACCCTGAGTCCATTCCCGAACCTGGGTTGCTGACGTAGCGTAAGGTGTGGCATCCAGTGCCTCAACCCTCAGTGTCACTGGGTCGCCAATCTATTTTTAAAGGTCGCTATATTATCACTGTCTACTGTCTCATTTTGTAATGCATTCCTTGTTTTGCACCACTGCTTCCATCTTTCAGTCCGGAATAGCTGTCCCTTTAAATGATAGTTATGCCCTCTCAGATATGCGCCCCCTATTTTAGGACATAGTGCTAGACACTTTTGCAATTCACTGTCCCTAGATGTTTTATACACCGTGATCATATCGCCTCTTGATGTGCAAGATCCTGGCTTTGCAAGAACTTCACAGAGATAACTGAAGCAGTCATTATACTGTAAGTGCGGCAACACATACACATACACAACCTGAGACTACTTTACAATGTAGTGTGTGCGTGTGTGTTTTTCCACTTTCTTTATTCTCTGGTCAGCAACACTGCCCCCATCTGCCAGAGAGTGCATAGAGGGGGAACTTCCGAAGCCCATCCACACCATCTCCTCTTGGATGCTCAATCCACCCCCCCCAAGCCGAGCCCTTCACATCCAAGGCTTGGGTGTGCATGAACCTGGGTCAACAGCACTGCGAGTGGCCACACTAGTGCTGTACAACTGTGACAGCTTTATTCCTTTATTATTCTACCTCCCCATTCTTTTTCCACTGCTTTCCACCCCACAATGGGGGTTGCCACAACTGCATCCGTCCTTTGGTCCGGGTAGGGTGTATGTGTGCAACAGGCTGCATTTAAAGTCAATGCCCGAGATGCTCCATAACTGGCCAGCAGGGTGTGCATGAATGCAAGGTGGTCTGCACTCTTCCTCCCCTACAGCTAAGCACCCTCCCCTCTTTAGCACACCCAACCTTAGTGGGTGATTGTTGCATTCTCACAGAAATCCCAGCCTAGCCTTGCTAGAACTTGTTTTAATGCCATTTTGTAAACATCAAGGAAAAAAACAGTTTTTTTTCATCAATTGGTTGATGCCCCCTTCCATCTCTGGCTTCAGCTTCCCTCAGGAGTACCCACAGTGTACCTGATCCCTCTGTATCACGTACCACAAAAGTCTGGCCCTCCTAGAAACCTTTGTTATGCCCCCAGGCGTGGTTGGATGGGGCAGGACTACACCCTGAAATTTATGTCCTCAGGCTGCTGTGTCTAGGTAGTGGTATGTGGCCCGATACACCGAGGTTCATCTCCCCTAAAGCCAGGGTCATTTCCATGGTTCTCTCCTTGGAGGCGTGTGCACTGACGTCCACGGCACACACACATGCAATGGGTGCCTGCATGCTGACATCCACAATGGCCTTCTCCTTGGTCCTCCAGCTGCACTATCACCTGTGGCCACCCAGGTGGCAGTGCTGGGGCGCAGGATCCAAGTCTCCCTCCATGGAGGAAGAGGGCATCCTCTGAAATGCTCAATCCTCCTCCCCCGAGCCACCACTGATGACATGGGCTCATTCCCAAACCCAGGACACCAGTGCCCTGAGCAGTAGCCCTACGGCTGTGCTGACACAAAAAACTGTTTTTTTTTTTTTGTGTAATATTTTTATTTGTTTTTTCAGTAAACTACAACATACAATCAAATACATAACTTATTCATTCAACTGTCACCAGTATACTCTGTAGAGATCAGTCTATTCGCTTCATTCCACACTATGTTTCATTCAAGTTCTACAAAGTTACATTGCATTAAATTAAGCTAAATTATATTTAGATTAAATAACATAAAATCAAATCAAAATGCAGCCAATATACTCATGCTTTATACATCCAGTCTTTTACTCCTTTCTATATTTTCCATGCTTTTCTATCATTCACTTTTATACTCTCTCTTAGCCTTCCTCCACCATGTTCACTACCCTCTTCTTTGCCACTTCATCCTTACTACTTTCTATATACCTCCTCACTTCAACCATCTCTTTCTTATCTTCCTGTACCCTCCCATAACATCCAACTCTCTTCCTCTGACAAGGAGGCCAAGAAGGGGGCCCAATGTCTTTCGAATCCTTCTTCTCTTCCCATCACATATGTTTACCTCTCCAGCCCCAGTGTCTGCAGCACCGTCCTCCACCACCCTTGCACTGTCGGTGCGACCTGTGAGACCCACGTGTTCTGCATCCCATGTCGAGCCAGGACATATAGCACCCTGATCCACCTAGGAAGTAATATCCATTCCTCCTCCTCCCCATTCTCCACCCCAAATAAACATCCTAAAGGGTCCATTGGCAACTCCCTCCCAGCAATCTTTCCCACTTATCCACCACCTCCCTCCAATATTTCTGCAGTATCGGGCATTCCCAAAAACGATGCACATATGTTCCCCTTTCAGAGCCACACCTTCCACATAAGGGTGACACTTCAGGGTGAGCCTTACGTACAATTACTGGTGGTAGATACACTCTGTGAATGAATTTAAAATATGCCTCCTTATATTTGTTGCATGTCATAATTCTGGAGTGCATCTGGAGCAGTAATGTTCAATTCTGGTCCGATATATTCCTCCCAAGGTCCCTCTCCCACAATTTCCTAGTTCTTACCATCCTATCTGGGAGTATAGCCTTTCCTCTCTTAGCCGCCTGGCCCATAAATCCCTTTTCTTGCTTTTGAGCTGCATAGATCATCACCTCTACTGGATCCACCTCATACAGCCCTTTTTTTTCTTTTCCTAGGCTTCCCATATATGCCCTGGTCTGGAAATACCGGAACCTATCCTTCTTATCCCTTCCTACCACTTCTTGTAACACCTGCAATGAGCAGAAAAAACTGTTTTTAATGAAAGAGGAAATGTTGGCTTGTACACCAGATTTATAGTCTGCTCTTGTTGGAATCTGCCACTCAGTCTTTAATTTCCTTCTGGACAACCACCAGAATGGTCTAATGTCAGGGCCACCCAATGGCCCCGCCGCAGCGTTGTGGTGGCAACCTGGGTTAAGGAGTGGTCTGGGGGCACCAACGTCAGGCAGCCAGGTCTTGGGCAGAGCTGAACAGCCGGGAAAGAGTTGGCATTGGGTTCCAACACCAAAGCAATATACCTTCAGTGGGCTAGGCAGCTTCCTCCTTCACATGGGGTGTGCTCTACCTGCGCGGGACTGACAGGGGTATCACCTGCACAGTGCGGGAGGTAGGTGGTCAAAGGTCATGAGAGAAAAAAGGAGGCAAACTACTGGGGTGTTTAGACAATGGCTGCGGGTGCTCTCTGAATCAACATCGCCTGAATCTCTGCTGGCCCGATGCCACGGGGATAGTGGCAGTTCAGGGCTTGGAGGTCACTGTGGTACCAGCGCGAGGACCCAGCAGACAGTGTCAGGTGGATAAAAAGGTTTATAAAAACACCAGCCATGTAGCGCTATGCTCGCTATGTCTGCAATTCGAGTTTGTTTGAGTTGGTAGCAAACTTGGAATGCTTGGTATTCGGAAGGAGGAGGGAGGGCAGAGCATCCTATGGACAGTTCTAGTCTCTTCATGGATGGGGTACAAGTTATCTGCTACCAGCCTGCCACCTGGTGGAAGCCAGGTGGTAGTATGGCTGAGATCGCCTCAGCAAGGAGAGGGCCACCCTTGGATGCTGATATGAGCATGCATCTGGAGGCATTCAACTGCAGTGCACCACTGCATGTTGGATGGCCCCGGAGAATACTGGAGCAAAATGCCCAGCTGACTAGATGACTACCCAACCCTCCACAGGTTCCACTCCTCCGACTCGGCAGGGCTCCAGGATTTCTGAACTGTGCTCTCCACTACGGGGGAAATCCACTGGGGACTCTCCCAGAGCCAGGTAAGTCCTAAGGAAGAGGGATGATGGGTCTGAGAGGGTCGGGGATGAAGGAGGCCAGCTAGCAGACAAGGAAACATAAACAACTGGTGAAAAAAATACATGGTTTATGAAAGAAAAGAAAGATTTTGCATCTCATCTGAAGGTACAGTACTACAGTGTCGACATGGGGAATGGATCAAAGTCTGCTCCCGGGTACAACTTAAACCCACGACCTTGTGGTCTAGAGGCAAGAGGCAGTCCCAAATGAAGTCATAGTGACATTACTTAAGAAGTGAACTGGTCCTGTTCTTCTGGGAAGATATTCTGATAAAGCAGATCAGGCACTTAACATCCCCTTAGAGCATTATGTGACTGCCAGAACCCTGCTAGGAAAGGGGTTATTGCATTTCATGAACCATTTAATTAAAAACTATTAAAATGGATATGAAAGAAAATAAAACCGAGCAGAAGGCAGTAAAACTGTCAAATCTTGATGCTAAAAAACTGCAGACTTTGCAGTCCTACATAGCCCACTCATACTGACTGATGATTGGTCCAAAGGTTTATAAATGTACGTGAACTTTAACCTCTTGCTTTGACTTGCTTAATGGTATGAGGCAGTTCAGATCTTAAATGAGTCATCAGTTTATGATTGTTTTCACATGCGTTCTGGATTAACTTTCTTCTTTGCACTGATTGTTTTTGCCTCCCACTGTGCCTAATGCTTTTCCAATTATCTGGCTGTAGTGATGAGAACAATGGGATGACACTGTGCAGTAAATTAACAAAGAACGCCCCTACTGCTTGCTCTGTGAGAACGTGGCCATCAGAACTGAAAATCAAATGTGTCAAGTTAGTTCAATAAAAAGTCATAAGTGCCCCCACCCTACCACACAGGTTTTATTCCATTGTTTTAGACTCTTTTGAGCAACTGTGCCATAAATGACTTAAAAGGCTGAAAAAGATTCAATGACAAAGCTAATCAAAATCCTGCTGATGCTTGAGATTAGTCCCAAAAAGCCACCAAAATGTGATCCTGGGGATTGCATCACCCCACCACACATTCACTGGGCCCGATTCTCAAAAAGTCCTTAGATAGCCCCCCCCCAACCCCACCAGGGGGTAAGCCCTGGGGGCACTACTGTGCCGGCTGGTGGACGCCAGGGTGACGAGGCTGAGGCCCCCAGATTGTGAGGGCTGGGCAGGAGTACAAACAGTCTAAAAAAAAAAAGCCCTCAGATCATCGCAGGTTGCAGCGATCTAGGGTTGTGGCAAATCTGGGTGCGTAAGGGACCCTGCACCTGATTCTCGATTGGGTAGGGTTCCAGTGGCAAAGTCCTGCAACTTGCAGCAACTATGGCAGTGCGCCTAACCGATGGCGCATCTGCATGGTATGTTGCAAGCTGCTGGGTGGCCATGCGCCAGTCCCTGGTGGCTAGTGGATCCCCCACCTCGATCTACCTGTACTGTACATTTTTAACAATAAAATATATCCCTAGTGATCTAGCATCTCCCCCTGGCCCCGATCTGGCTGCAATGCACATTTTTAATAATAAAATATATCCCTGGTGATCAAGCGCCCCCCCTCACCCCAATCTGCCCATAATGTACATTATTAATAATAAAATATATCCTGTTGCTCAAGCGCCCCCCTCACCCCAATCTGCCCATAATGTACATTATTAATAATAAAATATATCCCTGGTGATCAAGCGCCCCCCCTCACCACAATCTGCCGATAATGTACATTATTAATAATAAAATATATCCCTGGTGATCAAGCGCCCCACCCGATCTGCCCTTAATGTGCATTATTAGTAATAAAATATATCTCTGGTTATCTAGTGGACCCCCAAGCCCCGTTACATACAAATGCCACATCCCTGCTGGTCCTAGCGGACCCCCCACCCTGGCAAGCAGTGCTTCACCACCCCCACTCCCCATCCGAAACTGAGTTAGCGATTGGCACAGCCCACCTCTCATCTCCGCCGCCAGCCCCCAACTGAGTACCTCAATGAACGATACTGTATACTGTACGCACTAGTGATTGACAATACTGAGCGTACAGTATGCAATATGTGCTCATTGAGTGCTCAGTTGGCAGCTGGGCCGTGGTGGTGAGAGGTGGGCTGTGCCAGTCGCTGGCTCAGTTTCAGGATGGGGGAGGAAATGGGGTGGTGGGGAATTGCCTGCCGGGCTGGGGGGTAGGGGTCCACTAGACCACCAGGGATGTGGTATTTGTACATAATGGGGGATCGGGGCCTGGGTGGGGTCCACTAGATCACCAGGGATATATTTTATTATTAATAATGTACATTAAGGACAGATCAGGGAGTGGGTAATGCTAGATTGCCAGGGATATATTTTATTATTAAATATGTACATTACGGGCAGATTGGGGCAGGAGATGCTAAATTACCAAGGATATATCTCTTATTACAAATGTACAGAATGGGCAGATTGGGGTGGGGGGGCACAGCACATTGCTGCACTTGGCTAAAATCTACCAGAGGGATATTTCTAAGTACCCTTAAACCAGCCAGGGCTGGTCTAAGGGTACTTTGAAATTCTCCCTCCAGGAGAGTTTTGTGAATCTGACATTTGGAGATGTGGCAGCTTGCGTCTGCCTTAAGCTCCCTTGGGTCATGCCGCAGCCCATCTTGTGGTGCACGGTTGGCACAAGCCTGGTTTGGGGCAGGCAGCCTGCAGCTGAGGCAGGCTGCCTTTGAGAATCGCTCCCGGCACATCACTTGGTGCAAGGGGCACTTTGCGCCATTCTTTGTGGTGCAAGCCCCTTGCATCATGCCAGGAGCTTTGAGAATCGGCCCCACAATCTCCTATCATGTATCACCCCCTCAAAAATCACAAATCCCTCCCTCCCACAAAGTCAGCAGTCACCTTCCTTGTTCCTCCAGTGACTATCCTTTGCTCGCTTTTGAGTATCACAGCAAAGCTGTATAGGACATGCGCTGTGCACTCTGGGTGGACACCTCCCTCCTCTCCACAGTCCCCTCACTAATCAAGATATCATGGCTGGGGGGGGGGGTCTCGCTGTCGGTTCATTTAGAGTACCCAGCTCAGAAGGGTTACAGATGAAGACTCCCCTCTCCTTGGTTCCTAGCGCTAAACAGAATAGTTGATAAAGACTTCAGATAGGTGCTGACACCTAACAGTGGGAGATAGAGAATCTGGGATTTGGGAGGGCAATTGATAAATGACCTTTGCTTGGGGGTGTTATGGTGCTGTAGCCTGGACAGGTTGTCTGTGAAGAGGAGGTTCTTGTGTCTGAACATTGACATGCAGATATTTTTTCTAAAAAAAATCCCCCAAAAACCTTAGAGCCCCATTCTAGGTCGCAGTGGGTGGAATAAAGTGGTTGCAAAGACCCCTTTGGACCTCAGGACCTTTAAAATCCCACTGTTGAGCCCTTTTCAATGGGGTTTGAAGATTACAGGCCTTTCCCTTGCCCCCACAAAGGCCAATAAGGGCATTCAGGAATGAGGGCAAGAGCTGCCATGTAAATGGCCAGTTTCAAACTCATGGCGAGCCTTGCAGGCCCACTGGCATGCCACTGCAACCTCCCTGTTCCAGGGTGCAGTGGTGCTGGCGGCCTCTGATGGCTGGCACGTACATGACAACAGTGAGGCAGAACATTCCCCCTTTCCTGATCTGAGGCAACTGAGACCTTCCTTGTAGGGGTTGGGGAGCACAAGGAATAGCTGCACTGTGGGGATAGGGTGTGTGAGTGTGTGTACACGTGCAGTGTTTAAGCTGCCATTTACCAAATCAAATTTTGTTATTCAAATCTAGATTCGGCTATTTTTTCTGGGCTCCAAACTGCCAAATTATGAATCTGATAGCTGGTGTGTATGTGTGTGTGGCATTATGTAACGGTTAAACATTTGTTCCATCAGATGCTAAATTTTAATTTTGTTCTACAAACCAAATGAAACAGACACTTTCAATCTGTGTAATAAATGTTTACAGCCTTGTCAGTTTCATGTACTTCAGTAACAAAAAAAAGGAATCACTAAGATCCACGACATATTGGCTAGATAGTTTAAGTTGACATTTTGGCTCACACCCCAGGGCCTTCCTCAGAACCCTCCAGATCAATTTCCAAAACACTGTTTCCAAAAATCTCTATCTCAACGCCATGCTGGCCAGAAAGGTTTAGCTCATATAGCTCGGGAAATGTGTATTTTTGGATTCAGTTTCTGTAAAGTTGACCATACTGCTCAGCTGTCCCATGTAGGGTAGTAGCCAATGCCATCAGTAGCAATAATGGGCCACAGCAGTCCATGTCAGGCCAGGTCATATGCTGATACTGCTTTCTACGCATTGGGTAACAGAGCTAACGAGAACAATAGCGCCTCATCGCGCACCATAACATCCGATATTGTTCATCATGGCAATGGCCACCACTCTAAAGAGGGATGTCCAGCATTAGAAATACAGAAACGTAGAATTTGCTGGGAGATAGGGAGCCCATGGCCCACCAAATCTGCCCATTTTTCTCTACCTACATTATTACTGTGACGCTACGTCAAGATAGCGACTACAAAATGGCGACATGTGAAAACAGCGCCGAATCACAGTGCAAACACTTTTAGGCGAACTCTCTTATTGCGGGGGGCAAACCCCTTACTATATATACTAACGCTGGGGGGGCACAACTCCGGGGAAGGGGGAACCATCGGTCACCCAAAAGTGTTGGCGCTGTTTTCATACATCGCTGTTTTGTACTCACTATCTTCATGGGCTACCTATCACTGCAGATCCTGCTTGATCTCCGACCCATTCTACCCACTCTTCCTTTCCCATAAGATTCCCTTATGCCTATTCCATGCATTCTTGCAGAGGTGTAGCCAGACAAAATAAATATGTACACCAGGACCATGTTTGTTGATCCGTTTGGCACAATAAATACAATTTTTGTACCTCGTGGCACCGGTTGCTGCCCTCCCCCATGTATAGGTAAATACAGATGCAATACATTGCTCCCTCAGACACTCACATACAAGCCCAGAGCCTGTAAAGCCACTGGGATGCAAAGACAGTATCAGTAACCAATCCTTCTAGTGTTGACTGATATGAATAAAATTACAGAAGGGTTCTGCTGGTTCTGTGTTTTGTTTTCATGGACAAAGGAAGCAGTTCAGAACCTATTTGCTGCCCCCCTTAAATAAAATTGTATATCATGGAGTACATGGAGTATGCCTGCCTACACCCATGCATTCTTGAGCCCCACCACTGTTTTTGCCTCAACCACCTCTGTTGGAAGGCTGTTCCAGGAATACACATCTCTGTCTGTGTAGAAGTCCATCCTCACATCGCTCCTGAATCTAACTCCCTCCAGCTTCATAGTATGCCCCTCATTCTTGAGCACCCTTTCTTCTGAAAAATTCTTCCATCTTGTACCTTGTTTACCCCCGTGAGGCATTTAAATGTCCCTATCATATCCTCTCTTGCAGGGTGTACATATTTAGGTCCTTTAATCTTTCCTCACAGGGCTTCTGATGCAGACCCTGCACCATTTTAGTTGCCCTCCTCTGGACTGCCTTCACTCTGTCTATATCCTTTCTGAGATGTGGTCTCCAGAACTGGACACAGTACTCTAGATGGGGTCTTACTAGTGATCTCTATAGAGGCAATACCACCTCCCTCTTTCAGCTGGTGATACCCCTTCCTATGACCCCCACCATCCCACTTGCCCTTCCAACTGCACTGTTACACTACCTGGCCACCTTTAGGTCATCCGATATGATCACCCCACGTCTCTTTCCTGCTTAAGGTCATCGGTACCACCCCCCCACATTGTGTACTCTGTCCCTGGGTTTCTCTGCCCCAAGTGCATTATGTTGCACTTTTTTTTACCCTGAAACCCAGCCGCCATACCCTTGACCACTTCTCGAGTTCTCGAGGTTGCTGCTCATCCTTTCCAGTCCACCTCCCCCAACCCCCGGAGTGTCCATCCTATTGCAGTGTTTGGTGTCATCTGCAAAGAGGCAGACCTTCCCTTTCAGCTCCTCTCCAATGTCACTTATAGACATTAAGGAGGACCGGTCCCAGCACTAATCCCTGAGACACCCCACTGGTCACCCTTCCCTCCCTTCCTCTGAGTGAACTCCATTTACCACCACCCTCTACTGCCTATCCCTTAACCACCTTCTTACCCAGTTTACCATCGTTGGACTAACTCCAAAGCTACCCAGCATGCTTATTAGTCTCCTGTGCAGAATGGTGTTGAACACCTTACTGAAAACTATGTAAGCTATGGCTACCGCTCCACCTGGATCTGTTTCCTTGGTAACCCAGTCAAAGAAGTCCATCAGATTCATTTGACATGATCTCCCCCAGGAATCTATGGGCCTCAGGTCTTGAAACCCATTGCATTCCAGATATTCCACGATCCTTTCTTTAAGCAGTGATTCCATTAACTTTCACACCACTGAAGCCAGGCTGACCCTCATGTGGCCATGGAATGAGACATAGGCGTGGCCATGGACTAGGGATTCAGGTATGGCCATGGACTGAGGACACAGGTGTGGCCATGGACTGGGGACTGAGGTGCAGCCATGGACTGGGGACTCCGGTGTGGTCATCGATTGGGGACTCATGTGTGGCTATTGACTGGGGACTCAGATGTGGCCACTGACTTGGGACTAAGGTGCAGCCATGGATGGGGACCCAGGCATGGCCATGGACTAGGGACTCAGGTGTGGCCATGGACTGGGGACACAGGTGTGGCCATGGACTGGGGACGCAGGTGTGGCCATGGACTAGGGATTCAGGTGTGGCCATGGACTGGGGACACAGGTGTGGCCATGAACTTGGGACTAAGGTGTGGCCATGGACTAGGGACAAAGGTGTAGCCATGGGCTGAGGACTCAGGTGTGGCCATGAACTGGGGACACAGGTGTGCCAATGGACTGGGGACACAGGTGTAGCCATGGGCTGAGGACTCAGGTATTGCCATGGACTAGGGACTCAGGTGTGGCAATGGACTAGAGATTCAGGTGTGGCCATGGATTTGAGACTCGGGTAGTGCCACCGACTTGGGACTCAGACTTGGACATGGACTGGGGATTCAGATGTGGCTATGGACTGGGGACTCAAGCGTAATCATGAAATGGAGACTCGGGTATGACCATGGACTAGGGACTCTGGTGTGGCCATCGACTGGGGACTCAGGTGTGGCTACTGACTGGGGACACAGGTGTGGCCATTGACTTGGGACTATGGTGCAGCCATGGACTGGGGACTCAAGTGTGACCATGGACTGGAGACGCAGATATGACCACTGAATGTAGACTCAGGTGTGGCCATGGACTGGGGACACAGGTGTGGCCATGGACTGGGGGCACAGGTGTGGCCATGGACTGGGGGCACAGATGTGGCCATAGAGTGAGGACACAGGTATGGCCACAGACTGGGGACTCAAGTGTCGCCATGGAATGGAGACTCAGGTGTAGCCATGGACTTGGGACACAGGTGTGGCCAAGGATTAGGGATTCAGGTGTGGCCATGGACTGGAGACACAGGTGTGGCCATGGACTGGGGACACAGGTGTGGCCATGGACTGGGGACTCAGGTGTGACCACGGACTAGGGACTCAGGTGTGGCCATGGACTAGGTATTCCGGTGTAGCCATGGACTGGGGACACAGGTGTGGCCATGGACTGGGGACACAAGTGTGGCCATGGAATGGAGATTCAGGTATGGCCATGGACTAGGGATTCAAGTGTGGCCATGAACTAGGGACACAGGTATGACCATAGACTGGGGACTCAGATGTGACCACTGAATGTAGACTTAGGTGTGGCCATGGACTAGGGATTCAGGTGTGGCCATGGACTTGAGACTCTGGTATTGCCACCGACTTGGGACTCAGATGTGGACATGTACTGGGGATTCAGGTGTGGCCGTGGACTAGGGATTCAGGTGTGGCTATGGACTGGGGACTCAAGTGTAACCATGAAATGGAGACTGAGGTATGACCATGGACTAGGGACTCCGGTGTGGCCATGGACTGGGGACTCAGGTGTGGCCATGGACTGGGGACACAAGTGTGGCCATGGAATGGAGATTCAGGTATGGCCATGGACTAGGGATTCAAGGTGTGGCCATGAACTAGGGACACAGGTATGACCATAGACTGGGGACTCAGATGTGACCACTGAATGTAGACTTAGGTGTGGCCATGGACTAGGGATTCAGGTGTGGCCATGGACTTGAGACTCTGGTATTGCCACCGACTTGGGACTCAGATGTGGACATGTACTGGGGATTCAGGTGTGGCCGTGGACTAGGGATTCAGGTGTGGCTATGGACTGGGGACTCAAGTGTAACCATGAAATGGAGACTGAGGTATGACCATGGACTAGGGACTCCGGTGTGGCCATGGACTGGGGACTCAGGTGTGGCCATGGAATGAAGACTCAGGTATGGCCAAGAATTAGGGATTCAGGTGTGGCCATGGACTGGAGACGCAGGTGTGGCCATGGACTGGGGACACAGGTGTGGCCATGGACTAGGGACTCAGGTGTGGCCATGGACTGGTGACTCAGGTGTGGTCATGGAATGGAGACTCAG
Source organism: Neoceratodus forsteri (assembly GCA_016271365.2). NCBI lineage: Eukaryota > Metazoa > Chordata > Ceratodontiformes > Ceratodontidae > Neoceratodus > Neoceratodus forsteri. The sequence continues at coordinate 159,514,449 of JADMNL010000031.1, read as the reverse complement.
GTATGGCCATGGACTAGGGATTCAAGTGTGGCCATGAACTAGGGATACAGGTGTGACCATAGACTGTGGACTCAGATGTGACCACTGAATGTAGACTTAGGTGTGGCCATGGACTGGGGACCCTGGTGTGGCCATGGAATGGAGACTTAGGTGTGGCCACGGACTAGGGATTCAGGTATGGCCATGGACTGAGGACTAGGGTGTGGCCATGGACTGGGGACTCCGGTGTGGTCATCAATTGGGGACTCAGATGTGGCTATTGACTTGGGACTAAGGTGCAGCCACGGACGGGGACCCAGGTGTAGCCATGGACTAGGGATTCAGGTGTGGCCATGGACTGGGAACACAGGTGTGGCCATGGACTGGGGACACAGGTGTGGCCATGAACTAGAGACTCAGGTGTGGCCATGGACTAGGGATTCAGGTGTGGCCATGGACTGGGACACAGGTGTGGCCATGAACTGGGGACACAGGTGTGGCAATGGACTGGGGACACAGGTGTGGCCATGGACTGGGAACTCCAGTGTGGTCATCAATTGGGGACTCAGGTGTGGCTATTGACTGGGGACTCAGATGTGGCCACTGACTTGGGACTATGGTGCAATCATGGATGGGGACCCAGGTGTAGCAATGGACTAGGGATTCAGGTACGGCCATGGACTGGGGACACAGGTGTGGCCATGGACTGGGGACACAGGTGTGGCCATGGACTAGGGACTCAGGTGTGGCCATGGACTAGGGATTCAGGTGTGGCCATGGACTGGGGCACATGTGTGGCCATGAACTGGGGACACAGGTGTGGCAATGGACTGGGGACACAGGTGTGGCCATGGGCTGGGGACTCAGGTGTCGCCATGGGCTGGGGACTCAGGTGTGGCTATGGACTAGGGATTCAGGTGTGGCAATGAACTGGGTACTCAGGTGTGTGGCCATAAACTGGGGACACAGGTGTAGCCATGGACTGGGGACACAAGTGTAACGCAAGAGTCAAGGAAAACTGTCCTTTTTCAGTCCTGGCACAGAAGCGTGAGAGATAGGGAACTGAAGGGTGGAGGGAAGGAACAGGGACAATCCACACTGCTGGCACCATCTTGACTTACACATTTATCAACAAAACAGAGGTAAGTTTACACTGCATGGTATAGTTATTTCACAAACACCCTGGGAAGATGTACTCCCCTACTTTAGAGCATGTACCTCACAACATTAGCACCACCAGCTCCCCTAACGACTCTTTCTTACAAACCCCTTCCGCAGGTACCTCATATAACTTGTAAATGCAGCATGGATCAAATTTTAAGCATTATCCTCCCCATCTTCTGTCTCCTCCGTGCCATAGTCCCCTTTGGTTTTAGAAGCAGCTTACCTGCCTCCTGGGGGTCACCAAAATGTCCTGTTTGCCAAAACAAATAAGTATGAAGCACGCTGGGTGTTGCAAAGAGTGGGTGACCCCCAGAGAGTGCAGCTTGGTGCGGATAGCATTAAAAGATCTCTGATGATCCCAGGCTGTGTAGCTGAGATCAGGCCGGGCCACCTGGGCTGCTTCCAAAAGCCGATCTGATTCATGAAATCCTCCCAAGACCACCGGATGCTTGCAAGGTGTGTTGCCCGAGTCTGCTGTCCTTTGGGGGGGGTCAGTTGATAATCTCTAAACACCAATGGCAAGGGATCCAATTTCAAACTGTAACCCAGCCACTGCCAAGCAAAACCTTTGTGGTCTTCCCCCTCTGATCAGCCAACTTATCTTTATGAAAAATTAGAAAAGAAAACATATGTCTATAATATGAGAGGTTCAAACACCAGAAGCTTTGAGTTCCCTAAATTCAAGAATAAGTATAGTAATATGAGATTTCCCATAATCATAAATAGATTATGGAGTTCCCTAAAATCAGTTACAGGAAAGCAATACGAAAGTATTAAGGTGTTCTCATCTACTTTGAAAATTTAACTAAAGTCAAGATGTGAGTGCAATGGATAAAATCCTTTGCCTAATAAAAGTGTTTTTATAATATTGGACCATAGGACTAAATTTAATATTTGTTATCCATTTCTTGAGGTATAAAAATGTTATGTGACACCTAAATGATGATATTTATATTGTACATCCTGTTGTCATGTTAAATGTTGTTATTTGTAACTTTTGTGTCTTAGAAACAAAATTTTTTAAATAACAGGACCATCCTGTAAATAGGAGATTTAGTCCTAATGATGGAAAAAATGACCATCTACTAAACTGTATAAAAATAAAGGTTTTTGCTACTACTCCTACTGATGTTTCTGGGAGGCCAAGGACTTGGATGTTACTGGCACGGGCATGGTTTTCCAGGGCTTCAAGCCGATACCTCACTGCCTGGTTCTCCTTTATCAACATCGACGACAAAGTTGAGGCTCTCAGTGTAGCACTGGCAGCTTCTTTAGGTTCTGCTGCCATCACCACTGCTTGTACGTTGCAGGTTTGAAGTCTGCCATTAAAGTCTCAAATGATCTGGCTCAGTGCAATAGCCTTCAGTTCTAGGGCTTTGCTGGCCTGCAGAATGTTGTCATTACAGTAACTGTGCTGGCTCCCTGTTCTGCCGCGTTGGATTCCAGGCCTGACTGAGCCTTCTTCTTTCCAGACTCAGGTGACATTTTCCTCAGGTTCCCCATGTTGGAAATCCATCGAAGTTTAGTACATCATGGCAAAGACAATGTTCAAAGAATCAGTACCCTCAAACCCCCAAATTAACAATAAAAAGCAACTTCTAAGCTTCCAGATATCTGCTGAACCTAGTCAGCTGAAACAAGTCTGCTCTTCCCGGCACTTGGCTCCACCCCCCACTTGTTTTTTCACATTCTGACCCCAAGTGTTCAACATAGCCTTTTTATAACCCCATGTAATGATCAAGACAGGTGGATATTTTTAAATCTTGTCCGAAGGGTGGTTTCACAGAAGGACTATGATAGCATTTTTCAAAAGGGATTTGAAAAATGACACCTGATAGGGTAACAACAGGGCTATGTGCACATTTGGGGCCAAAATCTGCAAAAATCACAAAGTTATGAGGAAACATTGAAAAAAAGTCAACATTTCCTCAAAACTTTGTTGTCTTCTGCAGTTTTGACCACAGATTTTCAGCACTGTCTTTTTATGAACCCCTCTTATGTTCATGGCAGATGGGATTTTTTAAATCCTGTTCGAATGGTGACTTCACAGAGCAAATGCAAAAACGTGTTTTGGAGGAGATTTAAAAAATGAGTCACATTCATGAGATGGGGTAACAAGAGGGTTATGTTGAAAACTGAAGACCAAAACACGCACACATCGAAATGTTATGAGTACACACTAAATAAAATCAAAGTTTCTGCAAAACATCATTGTTTTGTGGCATTCTGTTCCCAAACTTTCAAAGTCTTTTTATGACCACTCCTGAACATAACAAGTCTCATTTATAAAATACTTGCTGAAATGTCATTTGTCGCACAAGTGTAAAAACATATTTTGGCCAGGATGAAAACCTACACCAGTGACACTCACGGGGTGGTGTGAAAAAAATGGCTAAGTTGAAAATTTGGGGACAACATATTGAAAATTACCAAAGTTATGAGCAAGCATTGAAAAATGTCAACGTACCTTCGTACCTTTGTTGTTTTTTAATAACTTTGTTGTTTTTTAATATTTTGACTCCAGATTTTCAACACAGTCTTCTTATGACCACAGCGCAAGAACTCAGGCGTGAAAATGTTCAAATCTTGACGAAAAGGTCATTTCACAGAGCGAGTGCAAAATGACCTTTTGTGCCGGATTACAAAACGTTTCACCTACCTTGTTCATGAGGTTGGGTCCCAAAAAGGTCATGTTAACAATTTTGGGGAATAAGTACAAATCACAAACGCACTGAAATACCTGTACATTGACTGTGCTTACCTGATTTACTCAGTTCTCTGTCTGGCATTGAAAGGCAAAGGTGTGTCTCCAGTCCAGAAAGGATTACATCATTGGACCCCCGGTAGGTAAGTAAGAAGTAAGGGGTGGGGGGTGGGTGCTGTGTGGAGGGGTCGGGAGGGCAAAAGCAGCAGGAGGTGGTAGTGGCACCAAATATCAATAAACCATTTTCTTTTTTACAGGGTGCAAAAAAAAAATAAAGACATCAAAGGGCAGCTCTCTTTATTTCAGGTAACAACATCGGGGATGGGCACCCCAGTGCTTGGTTCATATTTACAGGGCACGGGACATGATGGGGAGGTGGGAGGGGAGGATGGGATATTTTTACAAGTTTTTGGATTGGGAAACCCAGTGTTGGGTTCATATTTACAGGGCACAGGAAGTGATGGGAGGTGAGAGGGATACTTGGCAGAGGGTGGGATTTTTTAATAAGGTTTTAAAGAGCACCTTTCCCGTGTTTTTTCTTGTGCCAGCAAAATGATCAGGACAGGAGACTCCCTTACCTGAAGAGGAGTTCCTCTGTGGTAGTCGTAGAATTATTATCCTTCATTCCCCTAAGGAAGGAAGGGATCATATTTGCCTGAGGGGTCTTGTGATCCTTCCGCTACAATCTTGAAGCCATCCGCGCTTCCTTGTTTTATGATGTCACAATAAGACTAGCGCGGACGTGCTCCATGCAAGCCTACAGAGCATGGTTTTAAAAGTTATTTTTTCAATTTTAACCTGATTTTTAGTACAAATCAGAGCCAGTATTCAAGTAACATGAGCCTTGTCACTTGAATACTGGCTCCGATTTGTACTAAGAATAGGGTTAAAATAAAAAAAAAAAAACCTTTTAAAACAGTGCTCTATAGGCTTGCATGGAGCACGTTCCCACGTTAGTCCTCAAGTGACATCATAAAACAAGGAAGCACGGGGACAGCGTACAAGTTCAGGAAGTGGAAGGGATCAGGCAGCTAGCCCCCTCAGTGGCAAAATACGATCAGTTCCCTTCCTTAGGAGGATGAAGAAAAAAATGTACAACTACTATGGAAGAACTCCTCTTCAGGTAAGAGAGCCTCCTGACCATTTTGTGCTGCACCAAGAAAGGTGCTCTTTAAGCAACAGTAAACATAAGAAAAATGTATACATGTTAATTTTAGTAAGAAAGTGTCACCTGCATTGTGGGGGATGGAAGACGAGATGCAGGCTGATTGTGATGCCGATTAGCTGTTTGCTGGGTGACATCATGCAGATCAAAGCAAAGAGCCACACTGTGATATGGGCAGCTCTTTTCTTTGAACTTCACAAAGTTTCCACTCAGCAAACCCAGAAGAGTGTCATGATCAGCCTGGCTGATCATTGGTCCGACACTGTCGAGCCCACTGCAGACTGCCCTGCACTGGACCGACAGTGACATGCCTCTCAAATCCACTGTTACAGCAATACGTTCACTTTGTACAAGCGCAAGCAAATATGTATATTAAAAAAATGGAGGAAAGGAGGAGCCAGCCTAGTGCTGTAGCACCAGCCACCAGGGAGACAGTGATCTGTAAGCAGATTTGGGGTAATATGCCTAGCTGGGGGTTGTAATGAAGATTAGAATACTGGGTCCCAAGGAAGGGGCCGACCATATTTGTACACTTACTGTCAGCTGACAATGGAGTACCACTGCTGTCAGCTGTGAATGAAGCCGCTCGTCTTGCAGCAGAACAGGTGCATCCACAGCAAAGCCGATGATCAGGATGGGAACAGGAGAAGAGGTGGCATTTGGCACCAGTACAGTATTCCATGGGTTTGCTTTGATTCCCAGTGACATCACATTACCTCTTTCTGATTATAATTTGCTTTAGTTGCTAAGCAGTGGCTAATACTGATACCAAATTGCCATATGTGTACAACAGAAATCTTCATAGTACTGTAGTCCTTGACGAATTGCTTTGGTGTAAATATATCTCTAACCAGGAGGTGGTGCATGACCTTTAGTGTGAACATACAGTATTTCTATTCAGGAGCCAACTGCCATAGAGAGCAACCAAATGAAAGGAATTTGTATTAGTGGGTTTTTGGGCATCTCTCCAACCCATACACATACTCTCAAGCCTCATTTCCACAGCAAGTCATCATGGGTATGCAAATCCCTGTGCAACTCAAGCTGACATGGCTTTGCAAGAATAGACATCAGAGCAGTGGTAAGTCCTGGGGAGATGGCAGGGTGATGGAGCTGGGCTGTTTCCTGAAGGGTCTGATGGGTGATACCCTCCTGGCCATCACAAGGGAATAAGCAGGCTGAGCCAGTCCTTTGGGGGCAGGGGTTACAGAGGAACTGCCAAGAGGTTAACCGCAAAGAAGTTAAGGGACTTCCTCAGAGTCGCACAGTTAGTGACTCTGGTGGGATTCAAGCCTGGCTCCCAGGTTCACTGCTCTGCACTCAAACCTTTGAGCCATCTAACTCTCATTGTAGTTGATGGGAATTTGTTGACTTAATAGCTGGTTGGCATACTGTATGCAAGCATCTGCCCCTGCTTCTTTATGTGAAACCCAGATACAGAGAACGTGGCAAAAGAATTATACACAGAGTGCTGGAATCCTAGCTTTGTTAAATATGTCCTGGCCTGGCAGCCAGTCATAACCCCACGGGCTCATTCTGAGATTCAAGAACACAGAAATCAGTGATGTTTTGCCAAAGGTTTAACAACAGTCTCCAAATCCTTGTGGCTTGCAAATTGTTCCCAGCCCTTAAACAGCAAATTTAAAAACAATACAAATATATTGTGCCACATCTCTTGCTGCTGTGCTGTCGGAAACCCCTCAGTCCCATCAACCACTCCCCCAGCAGGTGAGGATCCACATGGAGCAGGGCCCGCGGGTACAATGACTGTCATACAGATGGCTCGGTACACATGCTTTTGTCCCCAGTTTTCTCCTTTAAGGTCCCTCCTTCCACCCCCGTGGCGGCCTCAGGTATCACAACATCCCTGCAGCGAGAGGCAAACTTCCTGGCTGAGCTGCAGGTGCATCACTGGGACACCAGCATTTGCCACCAACTCCTCCCCAGCTGAGGTGCACTGCCATACAGCAGCTGCCACATCGGGCCCGTCTCCTGATGTGGTGACCAGAGATTGCGCCAGAACCTAGGCCGCTTGCATGGTAGTGTGACGTGCTGCCGCAAGGCCATCAGAATGGCCCTCTTATTTCACATTCTAAATCAGTTTAAAAGTCCAGAAAGAAACAAAAATGCTCCACTAAACCATCTGTTTCCTAGTCACAATATTTAAAGGGGAACAGAAACACGACAGCATTCCCAACTCACATTTACTTACCTCCCGTTCTCTTTCTGTACATATATTTTTTGTTATCCGTTTCCCCCCACCTTGCCTTGACAACCAGCTCTGTATTGGTGGTGCTCATGAAGTGCGATTCAAGCACTCTATGACAGATAATCTCCCTATCCATTTTCAAACGCCAGCCTCAATCCAACCATGCCAGGATTTCGGAACCCCCGTCAGATTTTGGGTATCCGAGGTCAGATGAGTGAGATGTCTGGATCCGGAGGTCAGATTTGTGGATCCGACCCTAACTTGTGATCTCTTGGACCTGATCAGATCCTATGGTTCCGACTGGGATCCATGATCAGATGTCATCAATACTGGATGGCATCTGAAATCTGATCATAACAGAGGTATCCGCCGGTATCTGACCTCGGAAGATACTATCTGTGCACCACTACTCTGTATGTAACCCCTCCCCCCCCCCGTGCCATGATAAGTGCTCCTACGTGTGACATAATCAGCTGGAATCATTCCACGGCTCCCATGTAGATACTGCTAACTGCTTGTTCTGCTGCATCCATGTAAACTGGGCACATTGAAAAGCTGCTCCATTTTCACTGATGTAGCTACCCACACCAGTAACAGTACCAGCGCCACAAGCCACTGACTGATACTAACCAATGATGTCACTGTTGCAGACATTTCTAGTAGGGCTGTGCAGGGGGGCTGATTTTTGACATCTGTATTTGTGTATCTGGTATTTTTATCAGTCTTTGCAAAATATGTGAGTTTACATTCCACACTCATTTCTGTTGTTAAAGATGACACAAGACCAAGGGTTTGAGAGGTTTCGAAAATATATACAGCATTATCGAGAAAATATGCACTCATGTAAGGAGCAGTAGTAGTCACAGGTGTTTCATTAGGGTTACCACTTGTCCTGCGTTTCGCGGGACAGTCCTGATTTGGGCAACTGTGTCCTGCAGAAAAACATGAAAAATACTACATGTCCTGACTTTTTAATAGAAAAAATATTTTCTAACTTTCACTTAAATCTTGTAGAAAACTATAGTACCTTAACTAAAATACATTAAAATGATATGAAACCATAGAAGCAACCAAGAAACTACAATACTTAGCCTTAATTCTCATTATATAGAGAAATAAAAGTCTGTTGCACTAGTCGAGGTTACGTACTGTCCTGCGAAAAATCATGTTTCAGTAAGAAATGTCCCACTTTGGGCTTCTTAAAAGGTGGTAACCCTATGTTTCATGTCAGCCTAAACCAAGGTCTAATACTACTTTATGCGGTCTAACACAAATACAGATATTTACAAGTGATATTTGTATTTGTAAAAAGTGCAGTATTCACTTATTTATTCAACTTATTTATTTGTACATCAGAATGACTTTTGAGGTATGTGCTCATCTGCAAAGGTTTCACATCAAAACTTGAAACAAACAGGAAGTATACAAGCATTAAAGGAGAGCTGTCAAAAACAGGGGCTCCCGCCCCCGAGAAGCTTAACCCCCCACCTGGTTTAGCTTTTTACAGTAACAGCAACGTTTTCTTGTGCCGCAACTTACTGTATTTTAATGCCTAAAAAGTCCACAACCCGGAAGTATTGAAGTAAGTGATGCAGCGCCACACCTCTACAACAAATGGGCCCCGCATCACGCCATGCTTCGGGTCGTGGACTTTTCAGCATTTAAATACGGTAAGTTGCAACACGAGGAAAACGCTGCTTATACTGTAAAAAAGCAAAACCGGGGGTAAGCTTTTCAGGGGCCGGAGCCCCTGTTTTCGACAACTTTCCTTTAAAATGAGCATTAGATTACAATTATTGCTTTGTTAAAGGCAGCTCAGAACGAGCATTTGTCAGGACAACGAGACGATACAATACAAGGTTGGCAACTCAGTAGAATCATTACTAATAAATAAATTATAAGGCTTGGCTGGTGGAGTAGGGAGGTAGAGGGAAACATTGGGAGGGGAGTACAGGGTACAAAGGGACTAGAGAGGCTGGAGCATAGACTGATCAGGCAGAGGTAAGGGGTAGGTAGAGAGATGGGTTAGGATTGGCATTTGTACATGGATTCTTGGGTTAGTTCCTTCTTTAGGGCTCTCTTGAATTGTGACATTTTAGGCAGCACAGTGATGGAGGTTGGGAAGCTGTTTAGCCATTGTGCGGCTCGGCTAGCAGAAGCTCATTGGCTCTGGTTGGTTCTACATTTGGGGACTACCAGTGCATGCCTTGCCATACTCCTAGTGCTATACTGATTGTGAACTGGGTGAAAGAGTGATGACAAGGCAGGAGGAGCAAGGCCACCAAGTGCTTTTATGGCCGGTAGGACACTCTGGTACTTTATCTGTTCACGCAAGGGAAGCTAACCTGAGAGGGAGTATAAGGTGCAGTAGATAGTGCATCTGCCCATGCCCATTATAAATCTGCAAGCTTTGTCGAGCAGTACCCTCTTCCTGTTCAAGACAGTTTCCAATGCAGCTCCATATACTGTGAGACCATAATCAACGAGAGGGAGAACGGAGCTTGTTGTGGCTAGATACCTGGCCTCATGGGTTAGGTTAAGGCGCTGCCTGAAGAGAGCTCCTAGCTTTCTATTAGCCATATCAACCATGCTGTCTATGTGCTCCGTGAAGGTGTGAGACTCATCTAGTGCGACCCCCAGGTATCTAAAGGTGGGCACCTGCCACTTGTGTGTATTTGTCCTGAATAGTATTTGTTTTGCAGAGCAGTAATTTCTAGCACTTAATAGGCGGGGGGCCTACATAAAAAACATGGTTTTAAAGGAAAACACCAGTTAACCAAACAAGCCCACTCCCTGATGGATAAACTCCCAATTTTGCACAGCACCATTTTGAGTGTGGAGTGTAGGTCTATGCGGCTCACTTATTACGCATTCAGTACAAGGGAGTCACGCAGAGCCACATTCCATATTCAAAATGGTGCCGCACAGTGAGACCATTGTTATAAACCAAAGGATTTACACAAGCTAAATACAGGAGCTAAAAGGTACTAACATGTGTTGTTTTTTTTGGTTTTTTTTGCAAAACCCCGAATCAGAGGTTTAACCATTAGGGGAAGGGTTTGTTTGACTAACTGGTGTTTTCCTTTAAAGACATGGGGACAGAAAACAAGAGAGAATCATGTACAGAAAGAAAACCGAGTAAGTACTGTAAATAAGAATTAGGAATGGTACACTGCAGATCCTGGGCCCAATCCCTCAGAGGCTGTGGGCGGACCATAAATATTTCTATAAAAATATTAATTTAGCAGTTCTGTTGAGAAGAGGTTTGGGGCCTATATGAAAACATCGGGGGGCTCAAGTTCCTGAGGCCGGTTCCATGTCACCGCAGTGACAGGGAATTTGCCAACCGTCATTACAGCGACAGCACAATGCCAACAACTGGCATTGTGCCATCACTGTATGAAAATTTTTTTTTTTGCGGGGGGGCACCCCCACCCCCGCATTATAGATTACCAACTCGAGTCTTGGTTCGGGGAGGGGGTGAACTCCCTAGAGACAGCAGCATCAGGAAACCAGTGGACCATCACAGTGAACAGCCGATTCTGTCGCTGTGATGTCTTCCCTGTTTTCCCATCGTTGCGGCAATGGTATACGCTGAGGCCAGGGTCTAACAATGCTCCTGGTACAATGTTTCTGTTCCCCGTTAAGTTGTTGTTCTTCAAGGAAGACGACGAGCACATTTACAGTTTGTTTCACCCCTTTTACAGTTCCTTAGACTCACATATAAGCTTCATTAGAATGTACAACTGGACATGATAAGTGGCTCCCCCCCCACCCACAAAAAACACAGGACTCTTTATGTTGTGGCAGACTAGTGTCTAGTGGGGAGTACAAGCTTAAATCATGCCTTTTCCTCACATTGTGGCCGTTAGCTTTGTAAATGCAGGAGGGAGGCAATCACCTAGTAACTGCATGCACCGTATGATACCCCTCCATATGACAATGCAATGGCAACAGAGTCGCAAACATTATCATGAGTGCACCAGGGCCATCTCAAAGCACTTGCTGATGCCATTCAAATATAACATTAGGAACAACTAAGGGCATTCAGCAAGCACAAGCCTTACAAGTTCCTGTTTTCATGCAAATTACCTTATATGGAAAAAGGGGAACAAGAATGACAGAAAATGAAAGAGCTCATCTAGCGTGTTTAACTAAATACTTGTCACATTTCTGTATGTGATCCCTGTGACTTCAGGAACTCTCTATAGAGGAAGCGTTTCCATTTACTGCCCCAAGGCTTTAGCACACCGTCCACAGATCTATCTGTACTGCCCCTCTGTACAGACAGTTGGTGAGACCCCATCTGGAATACTGTGTTCAGTTCTGGAGACCCCATCTCCGCAAGGACATAGACAGGATAGAGGCAGTCCAGAGGAGGGCAACTAAAATGGTGCAGGGTCTGCAAGAGAAGCCATATGAAGAGAGACTAAAGGAGCTTAATATGTATACGCTTGAGGAAAGAAGGGAGAGGGGGGATATGATAGAAACTTTCAAGTACCTCAAGGAATCAACAAAGTCCAAGAGGGTAGCATCTTTCAGAAAAGAGACTTGCAAGAACAAGGGGACACAATTTAAAGATAGAAGGAGGCGGTTCAGGGGCAATGTGAGGAAGTATTATTTCACAGAGAGGGTAGTGGATGCATGGAACAGCCTTCCTGAGAAGTTGTGGGTCTAAAACTGTGGGAGAATTCAAGAATGCATGGGACAGACATAAGGCAATTCTTGAGGGGCAGGAAGATATAGGCTGTTGGTTAACTAGGATCTGCGGCCTATCCTGTAGTTAGGGAAATGGGCAGACTAGATGGGCCTAGCAGTCCTTATCTGCCATCAAAGTCTATGTTTCTATGTTATGTTTCTATGCCCCCTCAGCAGACGTTTTTAAATCAAAATTGAAAACCGGGCTGCTGGTATAACTTTCAAGAAGCCACAGGACTCAACACTGTAAAGCAGTATGGTGGGTGCAGTTAAAATACAGAAACAGGAATACATCCTGTTTGCCTCCGTACCCACCATCTCTGACGCTCATGCCCCTCTCCAACTGGACTTCAATAAGATTCAACCACGGTTCCTAGCCAACCACCTAAAAGTCAACACCTCTAAGACTGTTACCATGATATTTGGCACCGTGCAAAGACTAGCTAGAACCCCCCCACCCCTGGTGTTCTCCAACCTGGACGGCACCCCGCTCGGCAATGTCCCCGCATACAAATATCTTGAGGTCTGGTTGGACTCACACCTGGATTATTCTGTCCACATTGATGCCATCAGCACCAAGCTCCGACCCAAACTCAGTATTCTCTACCGAAACAAAGACTGCCTACCTCTACCTATTCACTGCCAGTTAATGTCCAAAATGTGTGTCCCATCTTTGATTATGCCAGTGTTGTCTATGGTACAGCCCCGCTTCCTCTCACTCCAGGCTAGATACTCTTCTGAATTTGTTCTGCCGATTTGCTCTCAACTCCCCCCTCGCACTCATCATTGGGATCTCTACTCCTTCCGTGGCATCACGCCTCAGTCCCACGGGTGCTCTATCCATTCACTGACTCTCCACACCAAATTCTGGTTTGGTCTGCTTCCCCTCTATTTCTCTGCTATGCTGTCCCCTGCGCGGCTCCCTCCTCCTACGATCTGCACACCAGGGACCCCCGCTATTTCTCCCACCCACACACCTCGGCAGGCCAATTCACCTTCTCCTACAGACTCCCCCTCCTCTAGAATTGTCTCCCCACCCAACTCCGCAATTCTTCCCCTTATTCCTTCCTCAAACTGCATTTGCACCTCCTTCCTCCCCCTTGCTCCTGCCTCAATACTTCCCGCACCACTCGGCACCAGGCATTGTGCCGCCTGGCCCAGAGTACGCGGCATGCACCGGGGCATGTCTGTGGTCTTTGCGGGGGCCTGCGCCCCCTCATCCCCCAAAAGTTACTATAATCACCGCTACAGTGGAGATTTCTCGGGGAGGGGACACAACATCTGTGTGGTGCTCTAATTGCAGGGCGCTCCGACAACCAGTTCGCCACTATGACAGGCAAACTGGTTGTGGGGCCCTGATCACAGCACCCTAATTGTGCTGATCCTCTGATGGAATACCAAGTCAATGAAGTTAGTGAAAATAGCAATATTTATTCACCTATAAGGAGAGCTGTGGCAAGAACAATCCCTGGCTCTTTAACTTGAAAACAGTCATTACCTTCTCCAGTACAAGCCCGCAGGACTAGTTAAAGGAAAATCTTACCAGCCTAATACAAAATCTACCAGCATTTGGCTAGTGGGCCAGTGCTAATTTTGGCCCCTCCTATGGGTGAATAGATATTGCCATTTTTACAAACCTTGTTGATTCTGGAGTGTTACTGTGTGACTGACTTTAACCAGACTGGTAATTTTATCTAGGAACATATACGTTTTGCAACAACTGAGCTGCTGCCCCGGAGTACAGTTTCCTTGCTGTACTGGTATAGCCGTCTCAGACAACTGATCGTTTATGTTAATTAGCTAGGAGAATACAAGCTAGAAGGTCTTACACTGCTGAAATTTTAAAGCAGAAATTTCAGTTAAAGTATATGGTGTACTCTCTGTAATTGCATAATTTTGTATTTTATAAATGCTTATTTTTATTTTTTAAGTGCTTTGAGCTCTGGAAAGGTGCTGTATAAATAACAATGAATCTAGTGACAGACAGTGTCTGTCTGTCTATCTATCTATCTATCATGGACCATAAAGGCTGTAAAAAGTAACAGTACCTCTTTAAATTTTGGATACCAGGGAAGCTTGGTCTCGATTGCAAATGTACTGTGGTCAGTGCCTGTGTAACCAAGGAAATTTGTAACAGATCACGTTTCTAGAGGAGCTCCTTGCAGCCAGCAACATCACAGCATTTACCCCCCCAACACACACAAAACACACTTCATGACAGTAACTTCCCACTAACCAGTTTTTTCCAGTGTACATCATGTACAATATAAGCAGAAACTTTGCAATTGATAAAACCTTTTACTGGTTAAGGAATTTCTGCAGCTCAGAACATTTCTATTCATTAAACAAGCAAACATCATTAATCGGCTCAATTTTTTTTTTTGCTGACACTACTCGCATCACGTGGTATTTTTAGAATTAACTTGCGGCACACAGAATGGTGGAAGGGGTCAGTGGTTTACAGAAATGAGTGGCAGCTCATGTTTCTGTGTCAGAGTGTGACTTGGATGTGAGCAGGCCAGAACTGCAATGAAAAAATGAAACCGTTTAAAGAAGCATGTCATGCTAAAAAAAAAAAAAGGACTATATTTCATGCTACATTCTGTTTCACCTGCAGTTTATGTTTGTTTCCAGATCCATTCATATGATGGGGAATTTCATTTTAAACATTTCTTCAGTTTTTAAACTGAGGAAAAGATAGCCAACTCTGTTAAGAAGGGGGATAAAACCTTTTATAGGTACATTAGGGAGTGAAGAAAGATCAAGAGAGGGATACAGAGACTTAATAAAGGGGAAGGAATGTGGGCAGAGGGTGACAGTGAAAAAGCAGGGATACTGAACAAATATTTCTGCTCAGTACTCACAACGGAAGAGGAAGGGGAGGTACCTAAACCAAACAAGAGAGAAACTCTGAATAGGGGGGTCGATACCAGTCCATTCACAGAAGAAAGGGTTTTGAAAGAACTCTTGAAACAGGGTGGACAAAGCAATGGGGACTGATAGGATTCACCCAAGAATTCTAAAAGAACTAAGGGTAGAACTAGTGACACCACTGACTACTCTCTTTAACAAATCATGGGAGGATGGGGTGGTACCCGAGGAATGGAGGAGGGCAAATGTGATTCCCCTTCACAAAAGTGGGAGCAGGGCAGAGGCAGGAAACTACAGACCACTTAGTTTGACTTCAGTGGTAGGGAAAATGATGGAATCACTTCTGAAGGAAAGAATTGTGGAGTACCTAGAGGCCAGTGGGGCACAGAACCCAAGGTAGCATGGTTTCACAGCAGGAAGGTCATGTCAGACAAACCTAATAGATTTGTTTGACTGGGTGACCAAAGTAGTAGACCAAGGAGGAGCTGTGGATATGGCCCACCTAGATTTTAGCAAGGCATTTGACACAGTCTCACACAAAAGATTAATATACAAAGTTAGCCAGCCTTGGGGTGGGTCCCAAGGTGGTAGCCTGGATAAAAAACTGGCTGGACAACAGGATGCAAAGGGTAATAGTAAACGGAGTCCACCGTGAAGAAAGGAGGGTAACTAGTGGGGTACCGCAGGGTTTCGGTACTGGGACCGGTCCTCTTTAATGTCTTTATAAGTGACATTGGAGAGCACCTGGAAAGAAAGGTATGTCTCTTTGCAGATGACACAAAGATCTGCAACAGGGTTGATACACAAGGTGGGGAGGAAAGAATGAAAAGGGACTTGGCAAGGTTGGAGGAATGGTCAAATATGTGGCAGCTCCGATTCAATGCAAAGAAGTGCAAGGTAATGTATCTGGGAAACAAAAACCCAGGGGAAGAGCACACAATGGGGGGGTGAGTTAATAACAACAACAAAAATTGAAAGAGACCTAGGAGTAACTATATCAGATGACCTAAAGGTGGGCAAGCAAT
The DNA here is from genome assembly GCA_016271365.2 of Neoceratodus forsteri. NCBI lineage: Eukaryota > Metazoa > Chordata > Ceratodontiformes > Ceratodontidae > Neoceratodus > Neoceratodus forsteri. Next base: position 159,498,634 of record JADMNL010000031.1, on the reverse strand, counting down.
ATGAGAAGGCAGTAAGGAGGGCTGGGGAGATACTGGGATGCATAGGGAGAGGCATCAACGGTAGAAAACAGGAAGTTGTTATCCCTCTCTACAGACAGTTAGTGAGACCCCATCTGGAGTACTGCATGCAATTCTGTAGAACCCATCTCCACAAAGACATAGACAGAGTGGAGGCTGTTCAGAGGAGGGCAACCAAAATGGTGCAGGGTCTGCACCAGAAGACATATGAGAAGAGACTAAAGGCAGCTTAATATGTATACCCTTGAGGAAAGGAGGGAGAGGGGGGACATGATAGAAACTTGCAAGTATCTCAAGGGAATTAACAAAGTACAAGACGGTAGTATCTTTCAGAAGAAGAGATGTGCAAGAACAAGGGGGCACAATTTGAAAATAGAGGGGGGATGGCTCAGAGGTAATGTTAGAAAGTATTTTTTCACAGAGAGGGTTGTGGATGCATGGAACAGCCTTCCTGAGGAGGTTGTGGAGTCAGGAACAGTGGGAGAATTCAAGAGTGCATTGGACAGGCATAAGGCAATTCTGGTGGGGGGGTAGGAGGAAGTAAGCTGTTGATTAACTAGAATCTGCAGCTTATCCATCAGGTAGGGAAATGGGCAGACTAGGTGGGCCAAGAGGTCCTTATCTGCCGTCAAATTCTATGTTTCTATGTTACATCAACATATACAGTAACAGCTTTAGCTTTGTGGCCAGGAATAAGTACTGATCTCCCCAGTGTCCCAGCAGGTCTGGGAGCAGTTTCTGATGTATGTAGCTCATTTTATTTATTTATTTATTTACAGTTAAGCAGGTACAGTAGGTGCGTGAGACATGAAAATGCTTATTTTTAGGTACAACCCAGGAGATTACAATGACAATTGAAATTACAACAGCAGCAACACAACAGTATAACAGATGTGCAGACCAACACAGAGATACAACATTTGTCCCAGAAGAGATTCACAATGAGCAGACAAGGATCAAAACAAGCAGGGATGAAACAGCAATGGATGCAGTGCAAAAGCAATACAACAGCCCCAAACCAATTACACGACAAGCTCAGAGTTAAATAAATACATGTTGCAAGCAGTAAACAAAGTATGCAGGATGTGATTATTACAATGCAGGAATACAAACCAAGAATAAAGTACAAGAACATTTTTATTTATTTATTTGGAATTACAAACCTTTGAGTCAGGGACTCATTTCCAAAGGCTCCACGTCAGGTTACATACAGATTCACAGGCTTAGCAATACAGGGTGCATTAAGACATATTAGACAGAGTACAAGGGTATAGGCATGAAAAAACAGGAGAGTAATGGTGTACAGATTACAGTCTTAGCAGGTGGCAGTGCAAAACAAATACAGAGAAAACACGGGCATATTACAGACCTTAGTCATACAGCAGTTACAATAAAAGTGAGGGGGTCCTATACAGGAAATCAGCTAAATTCAGTTCAAAGACGAGTACAAAATTTAAAATTTTTATTGTGAAGTTCTTTTTTTGAAACTGGGATAGGACTGATTACCCAAAGGTAAGTTAAAGATGGGCTGGCTCTTCAGCGCAGTGGTAGGGATACTGTTGTGATGCCAGTGACCCAGGTTTGGGAATGAGCCCAGGGTGTCAGGGATGGCGGGCGGGGCAGAGGACTGGGCATCCCGGTGGACGCTCTACTTCTCTGAAAGGGGAGGGTGTCTGTAGCCCACTGCACTAGCACCACCTGTGGTTTCGCAGGTGGAGCAGCAGTGTGGGTTCAACAGTGAGAGGGAGGGACATGTCCACGGCATGTGCAGCTGGGAGCATGTTACACTGTCTAAGGGGACTGTGGATGAGTAAAGTGGAACAATACTGTCATGGAAGGGTGATGACAGCACACTTAGGCTCTGTTCCACTGGCCCGCCCAACACAAAAAGCACACTGTCAGCCAGCCTGGTGGTGCTGAGGGTTGAGGCGCTGGACGCCACACCTCGTGCCATGCTGGTGACCCAGGTTCGGGAACGAGCCCGGGCCACCGGGGCTCGGCAGGGGCAAGAGGGGATCAAGCATCCAGAGGACTGCTCTCCTCTCTCAGGGGAGGGAGGTTTGCCATCCCACTTGCTGACTGCCCTCTGGCAACAACCAGAGGGCAGTATGGGTCGAGAGGGCACCCGCCAGCACCTTACATCAGTGAGGGGGGGGGACGGGAAAAAAAGGAAAAAGGAGCCTGCTGGCTCCATGATGGTCGAACCAACCCCTGGCCATCCCCCCCAAAAGTCTGGATTTTGCTGCGGGAGTGGGGGTATAGATAGCGCCCCTTCACCCCGGCCCTGCCACGGGGGGGGGGAAATAAGGAGGTGTCGGGTCAGGGAACAGTATGGCCGGAGACCGAGTCCCTCCAAGGGAGGGACTGGAGCTGCTTGCCGGGCTCAGGAAAAACACCTATATAGTGTAAGCCCCCCTTGAAAGAGGGGCATATACTCCCATTTTAGGCATCCCCGAGCTAGGGAATTTATTCATGCTCTGGGAGTTAGTACCTGCTGGACGCCACATGGTGGCAGCAGAGAGCAGGTGTAGGGAGGTACATAAGACAGGAAGTTTCGGGGCCTTTTCCAGCCTAGGCAGTAGGCCTGGGGCTAGAGGGGGGGTGGTTGGAGGAGAAGAGCAGGCAGGTTTAGGGGAGCTCAGCAGTCCGGGTGGGCCAGCAGGGGGGAGACCCCCCCCGGAGGTGGTTCCGTAGAGGAGGATGGTTAGCCAGGTCTTGCATCGTTGGGGGTAAGGGAGGTGCCGGAGGCAGTTAGGAGGCCAGGACATGCAGAAGCCCATAGAGATCCCCATGAGGTAGTTTGCTCAGGCTGCCAGGGCTGTGGGGATGGTGGCAGGATCCTCATGGGGGAAGGCTGGTGGCAGTGGTTTGACCCTGGTACCTGGTGTGGCAGGGCGGCCTGAGGGCAGTTGAAACCAGGGGGCCCTTCACCCATAATTGGGGCCTGCTTGGAGGGGCAGGTCCAGGGGGCACCGGCATTAAAGAGCTGGGCAGGTCTCAAGTCATAGGACAGATCTTGGAGGGTGGCCACTGGTTGGAGCATACCACAAGCCCAGGAGTAATGTAAGAGGGAAGTGGGCCTGGGTATGGATCCCCTCCCCCAGAAAGGGTCAGCTGGCAGCAGAAGAGAGGGTGGCGCTGCTCGCAGGGTTTGGGCTGCTCAGAGAGTCCTGGGCAGTGGCAGGGCCCAGGGCTTCTCTCGTGGCAGGGCAGCCTGAAGCAAGGGGCACAGGTACTGGAGCAGGGCCGGGTGTACGGGCCGTTGCACCAGTGGGAGCCGTGTAGATGAAAAGGCTAAGCTGCAAGGAAGGAGCAGGTAATGTGAGAGTGGGAGCACCTTTATGGAACAGGTTTCTTGTAGAGCAAGAGTGAGGGTTTGTAGGGCCTGGGTAGCAGAGAAAAATCCTGGGATTCCTGGTGATTTGGGCCAAAGGTCCAGTGGCCAGGTTGGGGAAGCAGCATGTTTCCCATGCTGGAGTTGGGGCAGCGACCAGTGAAAGAGTGTTATGTCTAACCCAGCGAAGAGTAGAAAAAAAAGATTTGGCTTACCGTCACCAGTGAGCCAGGAGCCTGAGTGTTTCTGAGAAGGGAGGTTCCTTGGGTAAAGCAGCCAAGTAGGGTAAAATGAAGGAGTCCTGCTGTACTGCCTGTATTTGATGTGCTGCTCCGAGTGTCCAGTCAGGATGAATTGTACAAAGTTTTGATAGCCCCATGGAGCTGCTTTATTTATTTATGAAGGATGTGACCCCTGCAATCCTGGAATCATTTGGGATGTCTGGAGCTAACTAAAGAATCTAGTTTGGGAAGAAATTGGCAGTGGACATTGACTTATTTAAGCTGGAAGAGGAAGAAAATGAAATAGGAACTCCTCCCCCCCTTGTGTCTAATTTGTCTCACAAGTTTGAATTCCACGACAGATGCTGTCGCTCGGCATACCGGATCAAGGGGCTCAGGGGTGCAAAGAGTCAGGAGGCTGCAGCTGGGAGATACTGGTCCGATGGTCAGTGTTTGGGGACAAAATCCAAATTTGGAGGTGAGAACAGGGATGCACTGGTGAATAGAGTCATCTGAAAGGTAGGACCACCATTTTCCTATCTGATACAAGTGTGCACTGGCTCAGGTTAGCGATTGATGTAGTCTTCTCTATGTGCCCTCTGGAACAACTGTGATGAAGATTTATGCTCCTGCATGAGGGGGCCAGGGGTGGTGACAATAGAAAAAAAAAAAGCACACTGTCACCGAACCCATAGTTGCTTGAGAAGAAAGTGATGCCCCCAAATAATAGTATCCTACTGGGGGGGGGGGCTACAGGGCTGGTAAGGGGCTCTCTGGGGGCCTGGTCCAAAAACAGGGCTGAGTGGCTGCTGATCAGATGGGGACCCTAACTGGACAGTTGGGAGATAAACAATTACTCAGAAAAAAAAAAAAAGGTAAATAAAAAATAATAATAAGCTGGCCTAGTAGCGCTGAGGGTTGAGGCGCTGGATGTTACACCTCGCTCCACATTGGCTACCTGTGTTCAGAAAGGAGGACGGGTCACCAAGGGTCAGTTGGGGAGGGGGTCGAGCATCCGAGGGACTGCTCTCTTCTCCTCTCCCAAGGAGGAAGGACTCCTGGCTCCGTTGAATGACTGCCACCAGGTGGATTCCTGGTGGCAGTACAGGTTGGGAGCGACAGAAGTGGGAGGTGCTGGGGGACCCAAGCAGCATGCACGTGCCTCCACACAGGCACACTGACATAAGCACCCCAGCAAGGGGAACTGGGGAGAAAAGCAGTGGGAAAATGGTGACGGGGGAGGCATTCATGACCCTGCCCGACGAACCCACACCCACCCCACCGACAGGACAAGTCCTGAGGAGGTGATAAGACAGTGGGGGTGAGCGGGGCAGCGCTAAAGGGAGCCTAAGCCTGCCATGGCTGGAGAAGTATGAACTACATATTTAAAAAAAAATTTAAATGTATAAGATAATGGTACAGAAGGTTAAAAATGGCACTGATTGCGCTGGTCCAATAGCACAGCCGCAGCACTCATGCTATGCCAGTGATCCGGGTTCGGGAATGGAGGGAGGATGGAGCATCCCAAGGACAATTCTTGTGCCTCGAGGGGGAAGGGGGGGTACTGCCTACTATTTGACTGCCACCTGGTGGAGACCAGGGGCAGTGCAGCAGGAGCACTGAGCCGTGAAGAGGGCAAGCTGCTGGATGCCAGGCATACATGTATGTTTATTATTACACGTCAGTACCCTCAGGGTGAAAGCAAGGGCTGGAGAAAAAAAGCCCTCTTCAACCACTGCACCAGCTCCCATTGCAGCCCCATGCATGACCAGCATAGCAGGCCAGTCATCATTACTGTGGTCCTCGGTATGCGGTGGATAATCAGTAAGTCCATGAGAAGGACAGTGACAGAACCGGAGGGGGGGGGATGATGCTGTCAGGATGGGGGTGAGAAAAAGCTTGATTTAAAAACGGCACACATCATCATGAAATAGGCAGAAGTGAAATCTAATTTTTTTTTTTTATTATCTTCCTTTGTCACTTACTGATATAGGAAAGATGTATTCGACACAATATAACTACAGTAAAAATGTACAGTGCTATACAGATGATAGAGTATTTTTGGTATATACCTACACCAAACACTGTCTAGATCTCGATATTACGTCAGCGACTTTCAAAATGATGTATCAACATCACATAAAATAACAATATAATATATGGGTGAGGGTTGTTATGCACAGCAATCGACCTACATCGCAGTGCTATTGCACCCTAGTAGTGATGCCAGATCTGTGTTGTACCATCCTGCGTATGCCACTACTAAGGTACAACAAGAAAGAATGCCTGTGCGCTATTCTGTCAGCCCCAGGGTCACCAGTGGCTTGTTTTTTGCCAGTTTCAAGCTAACAGCAGTGAAAATGAGTGAGCGGAGATGGCTGCAGCAGTTTTTTCCAAACCCACTACTTGCAGCCAGCTACAATAGTAGGACAGTAGGACAAAGTAGAACGTTCACATTTTTTATTTCAAGATGTTGAGTGAAGAACTTTTCTGGCAGATGTTCAAAACTGTCAATCACGGCAATTGATGTGAACCATTACTTTCCTTCTTCTACATGTATTTTGTTAGAAATACCATAAAAGTTAGTGGGATAGTGCAGCGGTACAGCTACCGCGTGCCATCCAGAAAACCCAGGTACGTGCCCTGAGTCTGGGATGTCTGGTTCCGACTGCTGAGGTGGGATTCTGGCATCTATCTGGATGCCACCTGCCTTGGAGAGGGAGAGCACCGTCTTTGGCTGCACAACTGCCCCCTGGTGGTGGAGGAGGGTGTGTCATGCAGGAAGGCATAAGTGGTCCCTCTGGGGTGGCCCTGTGTTGGCACGCACATGTTCGCCTGGTGAGTGATGCAGAGGCATCACATGCCCAGAATGGGGCAGGCAAGGGAGTTCCGGAGGTAAAGTGGGGCTCACCTACCCTTCCGACTACTCCTCCCACGCCTCGCCAACTCCTCCTCCTACCCTGCCTTCACCATCGAGTGAAGTATCCTCCTCCCAGCTTGGAGAATCAGGGGTCCTGTCCACAGGGGACAAGCTGTGGTTTATGACTGGGGCAGCCGGAGAGGATACCGTGCAAAGGGTGATGGTGGGATGGAATATTGAAGAACTCCTATGGCGGGTAGAAGGGCTTGGGCAGGTGGAAGGAGGACCTGGTGGCTGCATAGGAGAAATGGGGGAAGGGGGGCCAAAATAGAAAGTAAAAAAAAAAAAAATTAAAATGCAAACAATGTATACAGTAGCACAGTTCTAATAATTTTTTAAATGTTTCTGACCAAATCGACTTCTGTGAATTGGGGTAGCGGGAAACAGGGAGATAGTCCATCCATGTGTAGCATACTGGAAAAGCTAGTCTCTGTACTGGGAGGGGTGCTGGGGGCAACTCATAAATTGGTTTAAATGTATGCAAAGTGGCCCATACATTGTCTTTTATAGTATATGGGCCACTTTACACAACAACGCCAAGTCTGCTTCTCAGTGTTGTCATGACAATCAAAGACCTCTCGAGCTTCACTCTCTAGGTCTATTTGTTGTCGTGACAACCTCTCGAAGTATACACAGTGTTGTTGAGGACAGTGGTCCATACATTATCTTCTCTATAAGATTCATGGTCAGAGAATACTAGTGATTTTTCCATTGAAGAAGAAACACACTCATTTCTAGTTTTAAATCTAAAATATTGCTTAAGCAGACTGAAAACAGAGGGGAAAAAAGGGCAACTTACAAGTGACGAGAAAAAGGACACCCTAAGTAAGCAATATGCCATAATTGGGTGTGTATTACAGGATTAATGATAGACGGCCCACCGGCGCAGCGGAAAAATTCACTGCTGCAGTGCTGACGACCCGGGTTTAGGAACAGACTCGGGTGTTGGAGGGCCAGCTGGGGAGAGAAGGCTTGAGCATCTGACAACTGCTTGCCTTCTCTTGGGGGAGGGTGGGGTAGGAGACCGGCGCCTGCTGACCCCTGGCAGAGGCCAGGAGACAGCAATGCGTCCAGCTCTGCTTTCCAAGGGACTGTGACAGACACTGGCGTATGCCTTGCATCCTGCACGTCACAATCCTGGGGGAGTAAAAAAGGGAAAAAGATGGCGCACAGGCCGATTGGGTGACGGACTCCTGGACCCTTGTCACCTGAGACTCCCGTTCCATGAAATGCCACCTCAGCAGCACCTAGGACCACTGGACTGCCGGTAAGGCACTTCCCCTCATAGGAAGGGGACCTGCCCAATGAAAGGGAAATGGGGTACCTTGGGTGGCTGCGATGTGGGGCGGTGGGGGGGGTAGACAGGAGGGTGGCTGGGGTATGAGAATTGGTCCGTGAGAGGCCTGAAAGAGTGATCAGCAAGTGTGCCAGGGGGGCACAAATTAAAAAAGGATTAATGATAAATGCCCCAGGAGTGTAGTAAGGCATGAGGTCAAAGGCCGAGTGTCCTTACACCTGTAGGAAGTTAATAATTGAATGCACACTTGTATGAATGTTGCTTACTGCACTTATAAAATGGCTCACTGTAGGTAATGAGGTTTTCCAGCCTTTCGTAACGAGATCCAGTTTCTGACCATGCATCATTAGTGTTTTAATGTACAGTCATGTGATGGTTGTCATCCAATGAGGTCTCTGGATTTATCCTTGACATTTTATAAAATGGAATAATAAGTTACATGTACAAAATGTTCACAGTAACATGAGCAGCTGTTTTCTTCAACTGGAAAATGGTGTATCAGGGACAGAGAGGGAGAAAGGGGAGTCGAACTGAAGCACTAGTGCTGCTCATTCTGCCAGAAGATATAGAACAGGATGCCAGGCAGTACTAACGTGGTCAGACTCTCTGGTGGGGGTTGTTGATAGAGTGGAAAGATCTCCGTTGGGTAAGAACTGGTTACCTATTTCCTGTTTGGCTAATGAAACATTTGTAACTAAGTTTGAGCCTCAAATCACTCTAGATTTATCTCCTTGCAGGTATTGTTTAAAAAAACTTACTTTTATATGTTTATCCTGAATGCACTTTTAATTCTTGTTTACTTTGTAGAATATCTCGTAAATAAATAGCAACTATTTAGCAAGATATAAGTGACTGGTCATGCTATTTTGAAAAAGTATATTTTTGTAAATTTCTAGGCTATCCTATCCGTCATTTCAAAGAGACACTACCAAAGCTGATCTGAGCCAAGAAATCCTTCCTGATACTCAGAAGGAATTTGGTAAAGCATGCGAAAACAAGACCGCACCCTCCCTGAAATTCAGGCAGTTGGCCTTTGAATGATCCAGGCGGACTGGTGACTGGGTTCAAGGGTGTAGCTGTGACAGCTTCATAGAGGGGCAAGTGTGGGAGCAGGACACATCATGGGGTAAACTACGGTGGAGGCCTGTGCCAAACTAGTGGATAGGGGTGTTGGCAAGGGTGCAGATGCATTGTTTGTGAGAGGGGTAATTAGAAACAAAATGGAGGCAGTGGGCATGGGGAGCTCCAAAAGGGCAGAGTAAAGCAATGCAGGAACATCAGGGAAGACTCAATGGACTCATTCTTCCCTTAACTATCTATGCAACTCAACTCTTAAAACTCCAGGCCCACCTCAATCTTGGCTGTCCTGCTTAAGACTGAATCTTTCGGCACCTTCAGTAAACATAATCTTGGGTCCCGACTTGTTCGCAATCTGGTTTCTAGGCAGGCCTTTCCACAACAACTGCCCTACTCTCCATAGAGTGACAACCCACATCTTCCTAGCCATAGACCAGCATGAGCACACCGGGGCTCTCTTTGCCTGTCTGCTGAGTGCGTTCCATGTGGTAGATCTCTAACTACTCCTCAGGAAACTCGGGCCTATTTATGTAGATGGTCAAGCAGTAAGCTGTTGTGTGGGTTGCCTCGGAGAAATAACGCAGCTGGTCTTCATAAACATCACCTTTTATAAGCTGCTCACTATCACGAGAAGTGTTCTACAAGGCTCCAGCCTCACATGATTACTGTTTTACCCTTTGTGTAAACGGCCTGCCTTTATAATGGGATTACTCCTCCATCCACTACATACATATGCAGATGACACCATCGTCTGCTAAAGCAATATACCCCAACAGGGTGTGGGTATACTGGAGGATTTACCACGGCTGGTGTGGTTCGGGCACGAGGCGCAGCCAAGGGACTTAACCACACCAGTAGTGGTAAATCCTCCATTATACCCACTCCCTGGAGGGGTATATTGTGATTATACAAAGGCCCTGTTTGTTTGTGTACAAAAAAAAGTATTTGAAACGTCCATTCATTTTTGAAGCTGCTGCTCGCTTTGTTTTTTATCATGACGACTGCTTGGATTTTTACAGTTCTGTGCAATGTGCCGGAGGATCGCTGATTGCCACCGCTACTGTTACAAATTTTTTAAGCTTATTTGCAGACAAGAGAATGAACTGCATTTTCTTTTCTTTTTTTCTTTCGGGTGCGTCGCTTTTCTGGAATGGTGCAGCACTTTTTGTGAAGTTTTGAGGGTAGTGATGGAATATCGGATGTCGGGTTAATGACTAGGTAATCTCGCCGTCCGTCCGTGTGCTTGGCAGTGGTGTGTTTGCGAGGAACGGAGGGATTTGCCAGGGAGTTCCTGATGCGGCTGAGTGGTGGCTGGCACCTTTTCCAGTGGGTACACTGGAGGATTTACAATGCTGAAAAGGTGCAAGCCAGCCAATCAAAATGCAGGATTCTGTCCATTTTTGTTTGTGCCCGTTGTATAATATAGCACATCCACCATGGACCTCACACAAAACAAGCTATAATTCACCTTCAGCAGTGCTGGCACTAGCTGGCACAACTTTGTTCCCAACTCTAGCAAAACAAAAGCTGTGCTTTTTGGCTCACCTTTCTATTAAATAAAGGATGACTCATTTTAAAGGGACACCGTCAACCACTTTTGCGTCATAGTGTTTCTAGTTGAAAACCTACATTTTATGGTTGCTTACCCTCACTAAAATTCATTGATGATGCTTGTTGTTTTATCTGCTTCTTATCTAAGTAGAACTGAAATACATGCTAATGATGTAATTATATCCAAACTTGTTTTGTTTCAGATAAGCAGATTTACTCATCTTGCATACTTCCTGAACATTAGGAACACCCTAAAACACTGCAGCCACTAATGATGCAATAGTTTTGTTTCCTCCCCTGTGTCATATGCAGCTAGACTTTATTAGGGTGTTCGTAAGTCCAGAAAAGATGCAGTAGGTGTTAATCAAAAATGTAAACAAACATGTTTTTGTGTGGTAACAACAGCGTGGTGGACTGTTTTCCACTGTTTAAAAAGAAAAAAGGAATCAGAATCGAACTACCAGCTATTTCAGCAGTCTCTACAGAATGTGACCAATAATTAAATGTGTTGTTTAAACTAAAGAGGCCTAAGGGGGTTGACAGTGTCCCTTTAACAAATCTATACTACCAGCAATGCCCCACTGGAACAGGTTGACAGATTTTAACAAAATGCAGTATTGCCGCACTCTGATAAACAAACTGAACCATGCTCCTGAGGAAGGGTTAACACCCGAAGCACTGGGGCGAATAGTTACCAGAGGGAATATCCCTCAGGAGCTTGGATCTGAATGCAATAAAGCATTGAATTTACTTACACGTTTCTGATAGTTTGTTTATCAGAGTGCAGCAATACTGGATATTGTGTGCTGTCTGGGCTTGCTGCACCACCCCCATTTCCACGATTCATGGTTTACTTCTTGAAGTCTGACAGATTTTAACCCTTTACTGTATGTGTAATCCCTCTCTCTGTTGCCCGAGGCATGCAGACTTTGTCCACACTTGGTTCAAGGATAGGGAAATGCTTTCTGCTGTAAGCACGAACATGGGTCATACAGCCTTCTCATTTGCTGCTCCTGTCTGAGGAACTGCTTTACCAGTAATTTGTGGTCTGCCACATCTCGCCATCAGTTAAACTGTTGGTGGAGAATTATTCCCTCGTCTGCTACACTTGCACTTCTTAATGCGCATGCGTGTACTGAAGTATGCACCCACAGTATGTATTTCTGTCACCTGTCAGTCTCTGCTGCTCTGCCCTGTGGCCCGGGTTGTGTCTGAAATGGGGCCTTGGCCCAGTACACTTACCTGTAAACAAGTGAAAAAGTAAAAATCCATAAACTGCACAGAACTCAGCAATGCTTTAGTTTCTCTATCAAAAAACAGATCATCCAGCAGTAACTTCTTCCAGCACTGCACTACAGGGACTTAGGTTCCTTTCCAGAGAACTAAGCCATCTGTTCTGAGAAAACAATATACTTTGTATAATAAACTCTTAAATTCATACTTCAGTGTAATTGCAAGTCACACCACTGCATGGTGTATGCCAGTCTCCAGTGGTTGAGACCAGCAGCACTACAGAACCCGCAAGATAACTCTGTAGTGATGTCCTAGAGGTAAACGGCCGAAGACACTGTGGTAGTGCACAATGAATATTTTTATTACAAACTGACAAGTCATGGAGCCAAACATCAGAAGGGGAAGTCTGAGAGCAAGCCCCAAATGTCTTGTGCACACTATGCTTCAGAGAGGCCCCACAATCTATACTGCGAAGCCTGAGTCAGTGGCACGGGTGGTAGCATATAGCGCTACCATACAGAAGACCTTGGCTGCACTGCCAACCCAAATGCCAGCCCCAGTGCAGAGTAGTCATGTTAAAACAGTGCTCCCAGACTCTGGGGGCGAAGATTTGTCTCACACCACTGCAAGTGCATCTCACGGGTAAGTGGCAAGAGTGGTCTGACATCATGGATTTCCCCCCAGTGTCAGCCCTTCCACTCGCGAGGATGGCACGGCATGGGTGGGCCATAACTTGGGAGGCAGGGGGAAGTGAACTTGACACAGCCAGCAGCAGGATGTTGTCTAGTGGTACTCATGGGCCCCAGGCTGTCTCGGGGGTCACGCTGTCTGGCGTCAGGGCCTGCAGGTCTCCAACAGGATGCCTGAAGGGGGAAAGCTGATTTAGGACCAGGAAAAGCAACATAAAAAAGCAACATACATCAGCTAACCTTCCCGCACAGATGCACCTTCCCATACAGATGCACCTTCCTGCACAGATGCACCTTCGGATCATCGGCTACAAGTATCATCAGAGAGATGTTAAAACTCTACACGCCTCCAAGTACATGCTGCATAGCACTCAGGACTGGTGAGGACACTGACACTCTCCGCCACTGATTTAGAACTCCATATGCCTGGAGTAAGTTCCCCATCCACGTAAAACAAACAACCACTAACAGTTTCAAATTCTTTGTCACCTGCTGTGTCAAAGAACCATGGGCCCAGTTCTGAGCCATGATTTCATGGGCCACAAAACAGGGTGCAAAGTATGCCCCATAGTGCAAACCCATAAAACTGCTTTGCTGAGGCTATGAGGAGGGAGGGAGGAGACCCCAGGGGAGGAGATCTGGAATACAAACAAGTCATTCAGGAACTGGGTAAAGGAGAAGACATGAGTCTTTTCTGTCAGTATACATCTATGTATCGTTCCAGCTGTAACTGTGCGCAAACTGGGATTACATACAGTAGCAATGCACATTCCTGCTCATTAAAATATCATATATTCTGAGAACAATAATAAATACATGTTTTTAAAAACATTTATGCCGGCCCGGTGGCACAGAGGGCTGAGGCGCTGGATGCCACACCTCGATCCATGCCGGCGACCCGGGTTCGGGAACGGACTCGGGTTGTTGGGGGCTGGCTGGGGAAGGAGAGGATTGAGCGTCCGAGGACTGCCTCCTCTCCTGGGGTGGGCTGGGAGGTAGTCTCGCTCTTATAGTGACCCCCAGTGGAGACTAGGGGTACTGCATGCAGCAGAGCAGGAGGGACAATCCAAAAGCCAGAAAACAACTTTGGCTCCTACCGGATGACGGCCTCCGTATTCTGCACGTCCCTGGAACCTCTGGAAGCCTGCCCCTTTACAGCAGCACCCTTGAGCCTGTAAGGAAAAAATAGAGCGCTGGGGTTTCCCGGCCCCCCCGGTGCCTTCCCCCTCGAAGGAGGGGGACCCACCTGGAGGTGGGTCACTCCAGGACAACTCGGAGGGTTGGCCACGATATGTAGAGAGGGTAGAGCTCAGGAAGAGGATCACCGGGAGTGTAGATACTAGGAAGGACCTGAAGGAGAGGTGGGAGCCGGAACATAGGAGAAGGTAAAAAGATCATTCAAAAAAAAAAAAGTTTATAAGAGGCAAAAGGGCAAAAAAAAAACAAGAGGTGATATTGTTATTTAGCCCCATTTAAAAAATTTAAAATGAGGAAAGCAATTGCAAAAATATGTCAGTATAGTAAGTGAACCGGAATCACAGATGCCATTATATAAAAGGGACTTATGTGAATAATTTATGGATTAATAATTTGTGATTTTAAAACTAAATCATTTGTTTTGCTAAATATACGTGCCTGGCACAGAAATATATTTTGTAAAGCAGAAAGACAGTATAACATGAGAAACGCATTGCTCTCAAACATGAGGTAAGAAATTTTGTTGAAACTACTAAATGATAATGTGCTGAAGAAAGTACAACTAATTCTGGAATTGTGGAGTAGGGTAACATGCTCAATAGATCAGGTATTGCCCAGTCTGCATTATCAATTATGAATGTTTTGTGACTTTAGTTAAAGGAATTTTTAAACCTATAATTTAGAACACATCCTAACAATCAATTTGAACTGCGAAGCTTGATCTAAGTGTCTTACGTATTTCATGGCAATGATATTGTAGGGCTAAAAACACATCTGGCAGATAAACTGGGTGAGCGGATCCTTAGTGTTCAAACTTCTGGTATTAGGAATCTCTGCGCTCATTTGGGCTAGACTCCTCCTCTTTGCTTTTTAATTTCAGGGTCCACGGGCCAAGCTGGCCACCATGTATTCTGCTGTGACATGCACAGGCATACATGAACTGGTCCGCCACACACTCGTGTTATCCCAACTGTCCGACCCATATTTTCGGCCCGTTTGTGTGCCACTAGGAATGTCTGTCAGTCCATCTCATACTATGGTTTCTAGTAGTCCAATGGGTCCCAAACTCAGGAAGAAAGCATTCCAGGTAGTCCAGAGGATTCTCCTTTCTCAGCCAGGGTCCCCTGCACACATCCTCTATCAGAGACAGCCCCTCACTAAACTTGGTCCCCCGATATCAGTGCACAGTGGGCACAGCTGCCGGATACACCTTTCACCTAGTACAAAAGATTCAGTAGGGGGCATCACAAAAGTGCGGCACCCACTGAGTGGGCAGTAACAAGCAATATAAATGACACTGCATGCCAATCATGTCCCCTTCAGCATGCCAGTATAGAAACATAGAAACAGAAGCTATCGGCAGAAAGGGACCTCTTGGCTCACCTAGTCTGCCCAGTTTTCCCTACCTACTATGCCACCACAGATTCTACTTGATCTCCATACATAAAAGTACTTACTCCATACTTTAAGGACTGATGGTGCAGAAAGGCTGTCCAACCCCCTTCAAGTATATCCCAAGGGGTCAAAGGTAAGGGACTTTTGTGAAATTGTGCCGCAATACTTTATCACCAGTTCCTTGCCTCTTTGAATTGGGTCCCAGGTACCTGTTTAATTTCACCTGGATAAATAAAGACTGATTGATTCATTGATTGATTGATTAATGGTCTGAATCGGAGAACAGGACTACCTGCCTCTAATACGCCAACATTGTAACTCACTGTTCCTCTAAAGGACAGATGAATCTTCCTTGCCTGTCTACCGTACACTGTGTAAGTGTTAATTCTGTAACTCAGTGTATCATCTTCATCTGCTATTAACTGGAACCCCACCTGACTTCCCCCACACCCACAAAAAACAAAACAAAACAAAAAAAAAAACAAGAGCTCACATTTCATAAGGCTTTCACAGCAGATAACATTTCTAATAAATAAGCTTCGGGCTCTAGTCACGAACTAGTTCCTCACACTTTGTGTCTACAGCATAACTCGCTTACAAACAGTTCCCTAAATAAGAACGTCACACTGCTTTTTCACTGCTCTTCATTAACACTGTCGGACTTCCTGTACTATATGGCCACCATCTGCCTTACCTCCCTGTCCCCAGCCCCCATAAATATTTGTGACACTGTCTCATACATGCTCAGAGAGTCACCCTACAGTGATATCTTTATTAATAAAGTTAATAAAAAACTTTATTTTTTTCCTTCTAATTTATTAATGATAAACCCTTCTTGCACCAATAAAAAAGTTACATGTGGGGCATTACTTTAGATTAGCCAGCAACATCATAATCAAAGTAGTGTTTAGCAATCCACCTTTGGGATATTACAGTAATACTAGCTTGGCAAGCTAATGAGCTAGTTTAAACTCTAAAGATAAATATTATTCCACAAAACCTAATGCCATCTCAGTCCTGGATTAAACAGTGGGAGCAGGAGTCTTTTTCTATGTCCTGCATATTTCATTTGTTATTCAAATGATTAATACCATGATGTTCCAGGGTGGGTTAAAGGAAAAAACCTGACTACCACCCAAACTCCCTTGTAGATATCTTGTTGTCCCGCTTTTATTTATTTTTATTATACTTTTTTTTTTTTACTTAATTTTTATGCAGTTTCTCTCCAGTGTGGCCCCCTTCCTGGGGCAATCACCAAGCCTTGTTCCGAGAATTCACCCGTGTTTATCCCCATTAACACCCCCCCCAGCTTACCACCTGAGGCCGGGCTATTAAGGACCTCTGAAGTGGTCCTAGGTGGTCAGACCAGTGGAGGACTGCTTACGTCCCCAACAACTGTGACCCAGGTTTGGGAATGGACAGGGTCACTCAGTGCGCCAACAGGGTGAGGGAGGATTGAGCACCCAACAGCAGCTTTCCTCCCTCTGGGAGGGGGAACCTCAGTTCCTGCTGCAGAGACTGCCACCTGGCAGAGTTTGAGTGGCAGAGCAGCAGGATAGCAGACAGAGAGAAAGAGCTGGAGCGTGACATGCTGGCGCACAAGTCCCTGCATTCCAAGCTTGGGAGGAAAAGCGGAGGGAAATGGAGTTGCTGCTACATGCCAGCACCCCCCCCAAAAAGGCCCTTGCATGACCACGGTTGGTTGCCACCCACCACAAGGTGGACCTGGGTAAGTGATGGATAACAGGTAAATCCACGAGAAGGTCGGTGACGAGGCTGGGAGGGGTGCTGTTGAGGAGATCCCAGGGACAAGAGCACAAAATACTGATTAAAAAGTTTTTGAAAGGACCTCCGAAGTTGGGGGGGGGGGGTGACAGTTATCTGGGCAAAGGGCCGAGCATGTCTCATCATCCTGCATGCTGCTGGACCACTTTCTTTTGTTCTTCGCCATCCTGCCCTCCCAACACACACCTACAGATGGCAGTACATGGGGAGCTTCAAATGTGCATGTACTCAAAGCCTGCCATTGTGGAGCTCAGCCAGTATCTGCCTCCTTCAAAGTCCGTGCTACCTCCCACGGTCATCCGGGTACCTCCGATGAGGCTGACATCCTGGCAGCTGGGGAATTTTTCCTGCAGTTTTCTCTGTGTCCCCCTCCTGTTGCCATCCACCACCATAGGTCACACTTGATTCACAGTGCCCCTTTAGAGAAGGCAGGGGAGCATGCATCCCAAATCCTGTCTTGGCATGTCACAGAAGTCACCATGGGGGCAGAGATAGTGACTCCCTTCCCCAAGCAAAGAAGTGATGCCACTGAGCCATCACACAGGCAGAGACCCAAGCTTGTTACCGAACCCATGTCACCTCCACGGTAGAGCAGCACGCTAGTGCAGAATCATGGAGATGGCCCTCTTGTCCCTGTTTTTATAAAATACAACAACACCCCCAGTAGATAAATACTGGGAAAAGCAGAAGTGATCTTCATAATTAGTTTGGTATTTGACACGTCTGCCTCAACCAACAGAGCTATTTTTCACTATGCAACATCTTTTTTTTTTTTTAACTTATTAGAGTACGTGTAAACTGAAAAAAAAAAAAAACACCCCTAAACTGATGCTGTCGCATTTCACATGCAAATGCCTCATTGCCACTTACCGAGTAAAAGCATCATTTATTTACGTGGTAATTATGTTTGTCACCAAACAGAAGAGGCAATAAATTGCTTTCTTGTACTTAATACGTCAAATGGAGCCGTTTATTGGTGAGACTTCTCATAGGCAAACCTAATTACTGCTATTATGCTGTACAATCCAGAGTTTGTTTTATTAAAGAAAGTAAATGGGTTTCAACCGTGAAATGTTAGATAGCAGATCTGCTGGTTGTTGGGGAAATTTTTGTTGCCAGGTTTACCCAAAGGCAAGTGTTAACTGTTGCTCAACTTCTGTTGCTACATGATGAAGTGTTTTTCTGCATATCCGTCATGGCGGCAAAAATTATAACGTAAATCAATAAAAGTGGACTGCTGACCCTCTGACTTTAAAGCACGTTCATTATTTTTTCACCAAAAGCAAAATGGACCATGGACGTACTGGTGGTGATAACACTGGACTGTATAACGGAAGCAAAGTGGGTTACAGAAACAAGATAATGGGATGCACGCGTCCTCAGAGTACTGGCAGCCAGTCAAAGACAGCAGTGGCATTTGAAAGGGTGCAGTCATAACAACCTTAATTGTTGTGAGGGGTGGGGTGGGGGAACAATGGGACTGAAATGGACTAAAGAGCCGTAACTAGGAAACCTAACCAATTAACACAAGAGCCACCAAACAGAAGCTAGCTGATCTCTACAACCAGTATGATGAGTTGACGCTGGCCTCTATCGACTGAGTCCTGTTCAAATAAAAACAAAATTATTCATGGGAAAGGGGGCAGGGTGGGGTGCGTGCTTGCCTGCACACTTCAACAAATGGAGGCCTTCTGGTCTGTTCCTGCCCTATATACATAGGAGGTAGGATTGCTGAAACGGTCTCAGGATGTTCTGTCCATTTCCCGAAATTTAAGGCCCTTCCTCTTTGGTTACGGGTGGACAGGAGTGAGGTATGGAGGATTTCCTTGCTGGATGCCACCTGTAGAAGCATCAGAGTGACACAAAATGTTGAGGCATAAGAATCTTCCATGCAGCTGCAGCTAGTATGGTATCTTTTATCTTTACCTTTTTCTTGGAATAAATTTATACCTACAAGCCTTGTGTGCATCACATAGTTTGTCTTTTCGTCCTTGCCTCCTACCCAAGTTATCAGCTGATATCTGAGCTTTCTTCAGTTGTGAGATAGGTGTTGTTATACCAACTGTGGCTGCTGTGTACTGTGGCTCCAGGCCATCCCTGAAAAAGGGTCTTTGGCTCAGTGTGTCATCCCAGTGAATAAATAAAATGAAATATCTGTGGATGAGGTGCTACAGGCTATTGTTCATACCATCTTGTAAGACCCTCGAGGAGTTATCTAAATGGTTAGAATTCTAACTGGTCACGATTTCAGCAAGTATATTTTTTTTGTCAATTTCCTTTATTCTCTGCCCCTTAGAACTCTCTCAGGCAGACCTCACTCACCACCAACCACCTACCACCCACCTGAAGCCCTCCCTGCTGGGAAATCAGGGACAGACACTCCCCACCTATCTTGTTCCGATGACCACCAGGCTAGGGCACCAGAGCCAAGGCAGAGTGGGGGATCGAGACAGCCAGTGAGTTGAGCCCAGCGTTGGGTATGTGGCGGTGGAGCATTGGAGGTTGCTGTCGCCTATCCAGGGAGCAGGGAATTTTCCTTGTGTTTCCCCTGGAGCACGGATGTGCAATGATGTCTGTGCACTGACGTGCTGACGTTTGCCGCCGCTCCACCCCATGATAGCATTGCTCCTACAGTGCCCCCTATCTCCATTGGGGGCCGCTGTGGAGCAATGTGGGACCCACTACTCACCCCGGGAAAAGAGAGGTGAGAAGTCCTCTGGATGCTCAATCCTTTCCCTCCTCAGCCAACCTGTGGTGGCCCGAGTCCACTCCTGAACCCGGGTCACCAGCATGATGCAAGGTGTGCCGTCCAGCGCCATCAGGCTGGCTTTGTCAGCTAGTAATTTAAATGTAGTTTTGCAATGGCATGTGGTCCCAGCCAATTTCACCTTGTTACAGAAACCTGGGTGGGACTCTATGGTCCCTAATAACTGCTCTATAGCATTACAAGGTTTTTCACCAGAATTTTGTGTCATCACCTTTTACCATTATTACTGAAGTTAATTTAAGGTGACCAAGTTGGCTTTGTGCAACAGCATATCATATTGGTCAACATACACCATCTTTTTCAGGTTTTTTCTGCTGCTATGGGCATGTCAAGGCCTACAGTTGAGGTATCTTTGGATGCTTGCATTTATTCCCTACAACTTGACCACATTTGGAGGGCTTCACCTGTGGTTCAATGGGGGAACGCTCTGTCCACCGGACCTATTTAAACTCTCCTACACCTTATTCCCATGCTCAGTTTGTGTTTGAAATCCTCCATCCTCCCCACCTCCTCCTTCTCCGTCTCTCTTCTCACCCTTAGTGTGGGGCCTTCATTTCCACTACACTCGGCTTCTCTACTGAGCATGGGAATGAGAAAGGCCAAACTAAAGTCATAAATTCAAAGTTGCAATAATCTCTAACCAAGTATGAAGTTCACATAAAGCACCACACTATCACCACACATTGGAACAAGCACTTTGCCTTTCAACTGGTGCCCTTGGGGGATGGTCTACCTTGGAATCAAAACAGAAACATAGAAAACTGCCATCAGAAGAAGGCCTTTCTGTCTATACAGTCTGTCCCATGATTTGTACATGCTCCCTAGGGGGTCATGACCCCCCCCCACCCTTCCTGATCCCTTGACCAGCCCCTTTTGCCTATCTAACCTCTGTTAAGCTGACCAGTGTTTCGGGCATCATGCTCCACCCCTCCACCACCCTCTGTGTGAAGTAATATTTCCTCGTCTCTTTTGAACCTCCCCCACCAGTAACTTACTATTCTCCCTGGTATTTGTACTGCTGCTGCTGGTGAACAACTCTCTGGAGTCCAGTTTGTTAGTACCCTGCATACAATTAACCATTCAATCAAGTTTCTTTTCTCCCTTCTGGCCTCCAGTGGGTACAAGCCAAGGCACTCTAATCTTTTCTCGTATGTCCTCCTCTGTTGTCCCTGAAACAACAGGCATGATGCCGGTCTCTGCACTGTCTCCAGCTTGATGTCTTTTTTAGTTGTGAGTTCTAGACCTATATTTTATTTTTATTTATTTAGAAAAGTTTCATCAGGAAAGGCAACATGAGCTGTGAACAGCTCGTTTCCAGAAGCGTCCTGAGGGAAGGGATTACACAGGAGGAAGAGCAAAAACCAACAATAAAGAGTATTGTACAAAAGAAATACATCCATTACAAGCCAAGGCAATGCAGAACATAGGCATAATGAGATAGACATAATGGGACAGAGCGCTACAGTGAATGGGTAACTAAATGTAAAAACAGAACATTTGGGAAGCAACTTATACTTAGGAGATACCAGCATAAACATAAGCATAGGTAGATGAGTGAGGTAATTTGAGGGGTGTACAATGCTAAGTACCCGAGGTAGACAGAAAACAGAGAAAAAAAAAAAAATGAATAAATGCAATGCTGCAATGGCATGTGGTCACAGCCATATAATATTCCAGGTGCATTCTCCCCAGGGTCCTGTATAGGGGCAATATGATCTCCTTTTTTCTGTTGCTGAACCCCCTACCAATGCATCTCAGCATTCTGTGCACCTTCCCTATTGTCTTATCATACTGTGCTAATGATCTAAAGCTGTTAGATGTCACAACCCCAGATCCCTTCCCTCCTCCATCACAGTAACTGCCATCCCGACCCAACCTGCATTCTGCCCCTAGATTTTTGTTTCCCATGTGCATCACCTTGTATTCTGTGGCACTGCCACCCAGCTGCCAGATTTTGGACCACTTCTCAAGCCTCTGCAAGTCCCCCCTTTTCTCATGGCTACCTTCTTTAGTGTCGGCTCTACCACAGATCTTGGTGTCATCTGTAAACAGGCAGATTTTCACTCTGATGCCATCACCTGTAGCTACTGAAGATGTTAACACGCACTGGGCCTCCGGCCCAATGGTGCGGAGTGTTGGGGGCTGGACTTAACACCTCCTGCAATGCCAGTGACCCCGGTTCAGGACTGATCTCGGGTTGTTGGGGGCGGAGAGGATCAAGCGTCTCATGACTTCTCTCCTCTCCCACAGACAGTGGATATGCCGCGCCACTCAGGTACTGTGACCACGTGGTAGTGCGGTGGCAGAGCAGTGGCTGTGACTCAGAGGGTTTGGCCGGTGGCAGGTGCATAGTATGTGTGTGCCTCGTATGACTGTGTCCCTGCACGACGCCTGGCCAGGGGACAAGAAAATGGAAAATGGGGAAGAAGCATGATACTCGGTCAACTTCCCAACCCACACTGCCTTCACGACTGCCTCGTCTGCATGAGGTCTCCGGAGGGGGGGAGATGGTCTCCCTCTCCTGGGCCCGCCATGGGGGGTTATACTGGGGGAGGAGGATTATGAGGTAGGCCCTAGGGGAGGCATGTGCCAGCTAGGGGTGGGCTGCGGCCAGCTACAAGTGGAAAAAGCTATATGAAAAAAGGAAAAAACAAGCGCCAGACCTAGCAATAACTCCTGTGGTACACCATTGGTTACTTTCCTCATTCCTGAGAATTCCTCATTAATCACCACCTTCTGTGTCCCCCCAGTCACTGTTTCTCCCCCACCCCATCCCCCAGTTTTTTGACTAATGTCCTATGCCAGACCAAGTCGAACACTGCTGCTCAAATACCTGATATTTATTCAAATAACACCAGTATGTGATGTGATGCGTTTTTCCTGACCGATGAGGTGGTCACTTTGTCGCATTGGTCAGGTTTGATCATAATTCAGCAGAAAGATGAGACCAAAAACCCATCTAACAATCTAAAACAAATAAAACTACTGGTGTTATTTGAATAAATTGTAGGCTTTTAAGCAGCAGAGTGTGTGTGTGTGTGTGTGTGTGTGTGTGGGAGCACTGGTACCTTAACTGTATGCTTTTGTTTGGTCACACACGAGATGCACCCTTACAAATCTTATAAAGATGTACTGTAAATGTGATGGGTTGAGCTTGCCAAACTCTTTATACTGAACTGCATACAGGAGAAATGTGACCTTCCCCTAACTGGTGAGCTCCCCTGTGAACCTCTAAATGGCCAGGGCACATGACATAAGTAGGGCTGTAATTTTTTCCAGCAAAAAATAGACAATTTCACGGCACCGGAATGAAAAAAAAACCAGTCATTTCTCAGTACCAGTTAAAATCATCGAAAACGTATCCGAGCATTTCATTTTTGTTCCAGTGCTACGAGTTGCCCAGTTTTCACTCTCTTTCTGCTAGCCTGCATACTGTGAACTGTCTCTGGTCTACCTGTTTGTGGCTCGCTTTAGGCTTGCTCGTCAAAGGCACTGGACTCTCAAGTCGACGGAGAAGCGAGTACAGCATCGGAATGGAGCCTGCATCTACTCTTATCGGCTCCTACACAAGGTACTTTGTTCACGGACCTTTAAACCTGGTCTTGCACCTTCAGTTAATGCCTGTCCTGCGGTGTGAGAAACTGATGTAGTCACTGAGGCAGCAATTGTAAGACTGCTTACAAATAAATTGTTTGGCAGCAAGTAATGGCGCAACATTATCTAGATATTGGATGTGTCCCCAGGGGACTGAGAATTCATATAGTAGGGACCAAGATGAATTGAGGCTAATAAGGCTGATTACATTATTATTATCAGGTGGGCTCTGGTGTTAACGGGTGTTTCGGCAGCAGGAGAGCAAGTCATGGAGCATAGAAACACAGAAGTTTATGGCAGATAAGGACTGCAAGGCCCATTCAGTCTGTCCATTTTTTCTACCTTATGAATATGCCATAGGCATGTCTGGGAGCTGTCTGCTACACATTTACACTACTGGGGACATAATGCTGGGACTTTCAGGGTGAACTGCTGTTTTCACGGCAAGGGCGTAATTTCATGGAAATCATGAATTCTGTGACGCCCATGAAAAAAATACAGCCTTAGATATAAGTAATGAAGCCAGAGAGTGGATTCCCCATAAGATATAGAGGAAGCAGTGGAACCACAGCTCAAAATGGTAGTGTAAAATATGGTGCATTTTGTTTGACTGATGAGGTGGTCACTTTGATGCAGTGGTCAGGCTTGATCGTAATTCAGCTGAAAGATGAGACCAAAAACCTCTCTAACAATCTAAAACAAGTAAAAATACTGGTGTTATTTGAATAAATTACAGGCTTTTAAGCAGCAGAGTGTGGGGGTTGGAGCACTGGTACCTTAATTGTATGGCCCAACACAGGGAGAAGAAAATGGGAGACACCAGGCCGAGGTGAGCACAAGGAGGACAAAGGCTAACAGGCCTGATCGGAGTATATCCATGTCAAAGGGTGAATCTCTTAACAGCAAACAGGGATGGGGGGACTGGATAGCAAAAAGACTATCTTATTTCTTTGACTAGAACTTACATACAAAACTATGCTGTCTAACATCTTGTAGCCCAGCTTTCCCAAGGAACTCCATCGTCTTTCTCTGATTATGGTTTCCAGTAGTTTGCCAACTATTTATGTGCTTTCTTCTAAAACAAGATCTGTAACTGCTAGAAACTGTTTGCTTCCCATGTTGGAATATGGTGGTGTATTTTGGGGGTTGGCCTCCATTGGGGTTATAAATAAATGACAGGGGCCAGATTCACAAAACAATGTGGGACCAAGTCCTACTTTGCAAGTCCAGTTGTGGACCAAAATTTCCATAACTGCAGAGATTTGTACTTCCAGTCCGTTGCACCTGTGGGAGATGTTATGCCTGGTCCCACTGGGTGAACCATTTTTCCACAGCTGCCGGGAAAAAGCACCTACAAGCTGCCATAAATCATGGAGCCAGTCGTAAGCTGGCTCCACCTTTGTGAATACCACAGCTGCAGGAAAAACGGCAGCTCTGCAAGTGGCAACCTACTTGTGCCGACCAGTCATTGCTGGTAACTCCACTATGTAAAACAACAGTGGAACAAGTAAGCAATAAGACGTGACAGTGTGTGTTAGACAGTTCTAATGCACAGCTAGGGGGCGTAGTGAGGCATGTGGCCACAGGCTAAGTGCATTCAATCCCTTAGCCATGTGTTAGAACTGTCTAACGCACATCCCCAGAGTGACTTATTACACTTATAAAATGGGTCTGTGTCTTCTACATGGGGTTTCTATTTTTAGCCATGCATTAGACACGTCTAATGCACGACTAACAACCAATCGGATATCTTGAAATTCTTTGCCTAATTTATTAAAAGCTTTTTCTTACTATGCCATTAAAAAAATGGAATGAGTTTCCATAAGAGATTTGATTAGAACTATCTCTACAACTTTCTAGAAATAGAGTTGCTAAGCCATTTGCCACTCACGTCTGTATGTAAAATGCTATTGACTGTTCGTATAGTGACATTTATCCTATGTGTTTGAATGAAAGTGTAAGATTTTGCTCTTTCTATACATTTTTCCCTTTACTGCATGTTTTTTGTAAGTGGTGTGTGATATTATATGTAATAGACGATTAGTAGTGTTTTATATAAAACACAGAACGTGCCTGTAAACAGACTTTTGTTCTAGAGTATGTACCTGGTAAATAAATGGAAATGGAATATATCAGATTGACCTGACTGTAGTTCCCTGCCTTATCCTTTCTACCACTTCTGTGCAAGGGGAACCAAGTTTACTGTTCTCCAGGCTGTCGGTGGTATCCAGTGAAAACGGCGACTGAGATTGAGCTACTCAGATTTGAGCGACTCAGTCTCTACGCCTGTAGTGTCAGCAATCCTGAAAGGGTAGCAACGGGGAAGGACAGGGCAAAGGGAAGAGTGACAGGCATGCCGGAAGAGGAGGGAAGGTATGTGAGGGGTGGTGAGGTGGGAAGCTGTCTAGCTGGCTGCGTGGCATGGTGGGGAGGGTGGCTGGCTACAGTGGGGAGGGTTCAGGGCTGAGGAGGAGCACAATATTTTGTGCTTTCTTGGAGCGTGTGATGTTTTATTTTTTTGGTGGTTCTCCCCCTTCCCGACATGACCCCCCCATGGCATAAATACTAAAAGTGAGTTGCCTCGTTGCGAGTGTACATCGCTGTTTTTATTTTTGCCAATGTACACTTGCTCTAATGGTGATTGAGGTTTTGCAATCGCCATTATCAACAGAACCGGCTGTCGGCACATCGACAGTCCACAAGGAGCAACTGAAGAGCCAATCAGGGACTCAGCCAGTACCTTTGCCATCTCCAGCACCCTAGGGTCCAGACTGTCTGGCCCTGGGGACCTATTTATCTGCAGTGCCCCAAGCCCCCTTAGCACCCAATCCATGGCAACTGGTCATATACACATTTTTGTCCCCCCTTCTCGTTTAGTGCCAACATTCCCCAGTGGCAGAGGCCCTTCCTTTTTCCTTTGTAAATACTGAACAGAGTAATCACTCGGTATTTCTTGCCTTTACTGTCTTCCATCCACCCCTCAGCCAGTTTCAGCTTGACAATGTCTTCCTTTGGTTTTCTCTTTTCCCTCATGTAACTAAGGAAGGCCTTATCCCCTTCCTTAAATTCTTCCTCAATCCCCAATTCTGTGTCAGCCTTAGATTTTCGCACCAAACTCTTGGCTTTCTTCAGTTCAACAAGGTATTCATCCCTGTTCCCACCCTTCTGACTTTTTTTTTACATGTCTAAAAAGCCTCCATTTGTTTCCTTCACTACACCCTCCACCTTCCTCGTGAATCAGATTGGTTTTCTGTACCTTTAACCTTTTCTCACCTGAAGCTGGTGACCTCCTGTAGGCTATTTAAAGAACTCTGCACTTCAGCATGTGCTATCATTAAAAAGATATTTCGACTGTTACAGTTTACTAAAGAATGCCTTTTCAATGTTCCTTTCCAAGATTTACAGCACATCTTGATAGTCCATCGAAAAATTCTGTATAGAAAACACTTGAAACATTTGCTTCTCCCCTGCTAACCTTACAAGTGCCTTTGTTTATGACATCATGTTGCTCACCATGACAACAGACTGTGATGTCACTGTAATAGGGTGTGGGACTTTCAAAGCATTTGACACAGGCAGACAATTTTATGGTGCATAAAAAATGCCAGGATAGCATTCATCATTTTACTAGATGAGAAAAGTTTTAACAGAAAAATAAAGGTTTTGCCACACAATGGTAGTGTGAGAGAACCATCTCACAAAGTCTTGCACCTCGCACAGTCAGCTCTCCACTGACACCCTATCTAATACATCCCATGAAATTCTGGTAGGATAGGTGTTTCCATCTCCGACCACTCCATTAGGGGTTCCTTAGAGTCTTTCAGAACCCATGGATCCTCTCTCTTGGATTCCTCACTGACCTGTTCCATATTGTTCCCCTTGAGCAGCTCCCAATATCTACGCTCTGCATTCATCCAGCGACGATCTGCCTCCAGCCATCTGCCGCTTAACCAGTGAACCAGTTGCATCAGGTCAGCCACTCAATCACCCATCTCTGGTGCCTCGTCCCAGGTCACCAATGCCATTGATCCTCATCCTTCTATCTGGCACCATGCACCGCTGCCTGGTCCCCCCGAATAATACCAGGGCTGGTACCACCTGGTTAGAATCTCCCAGATACCTAGACTTCTAGCCAGAATCCCACTGCTGACACCAACTTGTACACGTGGGAACAAATCGAGTCCAGCACATGGCCAGGATGCAAAAATTCAATCTCAAGATTTATTGTTACAGCAGGAAAAATAAACAGACTGGATGCGGAAAATAAACAATAAGCAAAACAAAAGTCAATAATGATCCCACAGTTAACATCACTGAGGAAAAGGTCACCTAGAAACAGGCTAGGTATCTGGTAGGTTCACCTCCCTACCACCAACTGATTAAACCCACTCTTCATACTCTTTATATACTGATTTCAGGTCACATGTTAAAAATAAGCTCCTCCCTAGACAGACTGATCCATACATTCAGCAGTTACAAGCTTTATATTTTAACCTGAGTTACATTTTACGCTTTCTTTAAACATATAGATTGTGTTGCTATCTCTTAAAGTCAATAATTTCTGGCAGTTCATTCTTTTACCATTTTTCAGGGTGAACCAGGCTCCCCCCATCAGCTTTTGCCATAAATAGGGTGGAGCAAGGGCCAGCTGGCTCTATAGATAGACAAAAGGCTGAGTGGAGGTTCAGGAGCTTTAAGAAATTATACCAAGTGCTGCAAGTCAGTTACTTTCTTTAAATATTCCTCTTTTGTGCAAAAGGATAAACGGTAGAGTCACAACCAATATTAAGTAGCTAAATAATGTAGCTCCACAAAAGACACAAAACCTGAGTTTTAAATATACCAGGGTTAAAACCTGCTGGCTACAAACACTCCATGACTCCCCTTACAAAGCAACATTTTGTAACCTGAAGTACTAGCGAACGTAGTGATATCTTTTACTTCTCAGATACACGTGCATGCATATCACTGCTAGTGCTAGCATTTAAATGCTAATTTTAAAGCTAAAACTTGAATTTGTTGCAGTGAGCGCTGCGGCTCACTCCTGAGGGCATTTGCACCCTGGCAGAGTCCCTCTCGCACGTTCGCACAGCGCGAATGTGTGTACACTCGCGAAGGAGCTCCGCTACAGCTTTCAGCTACGAAACATCAGTATGGGTATATCTTGGGCAGTAAAACATGAAAACTAATAAGTAGAACACATAGAGATACAAAGAATACTTACAGGTGGCCATTCTGTAAGTAGGGAAAAACGAAGATTACTTTTTAAAGGGATAGTGAGGGAGAGTGAAGGAAGAGAGAAGCAAAGCAGACAAGTACTAGAAGTACAGAACAGAATGTGTTTTACAACCCAAAGGTCACCTAACCCTATCTGATATTCGACTGAAAGCTAGAATTACAGTGGACCTGTAAAGTTATAAACATGTTCAGCACAAAACAGGGGTAGGAGGCAGACAGCCCCTACCACAGTCACAAAAAGCTATTGTGCGGTTAGCAGGTGAGAGTTAGATTCATTTTGAAAGACTCCGTGAAATAACTGCTGCATTATCTACAATATTTAGTAGACAGTGGCCAACAGGAGGGGAATGTAGAAAAAAATAAATAACTAGAAAACAATAAAGTTAACATATAATTGGTGTAAATCTAGTGGGCCAGATTCACAAAGGGCTGCGAAGGCCACAAGTGCCCGCTGCATCAAACCTATGGCACACAAGGTTTGTAGCATCCTCCTGGCCAGGGAGTGCGATTCTTGATCCTGCATGCCAATTGCCACGTTATGGCCAGCTTTTTCTGGTCTAGTCTGCAACAATCTTGGGTAGCCTTTTAACAGAGTTTGTGCCAAATATTTGGTGCAAGCTGCCATAAATCATGAAAAGTGTTGTAAATGTGTCCCATCTCCATCTTCTACAATCGGGTGCAGTGTGCAGCAAAGTTGCTGGCACAGCTGTGCCACTAAACGGGTTTGATGCAGGGCTTGAAGCACGCCCTTCAACACCCGTTGTGAATCCAGCCCTGTGTTTTTAAGCTTTCTTTATTATAATAGAGAGTTGCTCTTTAATGATGGACCGTTTACTTTCCACCCCCACTCCTAATATTCCTTCCAGCCTACCTCTGAGCATCTCCTTAATTTCCTTGAAATTATACTGCCTGAAATCAAGGACCCTAATTTTGGAATTTGTGTGTTCTTTGCCAAAGCTTTATAGCAAACTAGACTGACGGGTCACACCTGGAGACAAGCCCTGGCTCAGTGTGCCTTTCCCAGTCATCAAATGACCTTTGTGGGTAAGGTTATTGGACAATCAACTTGTGACCCACAAAGTCTATGAAGCTCTCCAGTCTGGTTTTAGGAAGAGACATAGCAAAGAGACCACCCTTATCCGGGTGTTAAATGATTTCCTAATGGCGAGAGAGCAAAAGGCTCATACCATCTTGGTCCTCCTCGATCTCTCAGCAGCTTTTGACACTGTGGACCATGGTGTTCTTTTGGAGTCCCTGCGGATCCTCTGTGGACTGTCCGATACAGTTCTCAAATGGTTTTGATCCTTCCTCGTGGGCAGGTCTCGGAGGGTGGTCACCGGAATTTATTTCTCTGACGCCCTCCCCCTGTCCTGCGGGGTGCCACAGGGCTCCATATTGGCACCCATGTTGTTCGCAGTGTATATGCTGCCATTGGGAGGTATTATTAGGCGATACGGCTTGAGTTTTCACTGCTGTGCAGATGATACTCAGCTGTATATGTCCTTTATGCCCAGACAGGTTGATGCGATTTCCATGATAAACAACTGCCTCTCCAAGATCAAAGACTGGATGAGCACTAGCTGGCTGAGATTGAATCTGGATAAGACTGAGGTGTTGGTATTGGACCCGGGTTACCTGTGGGTGGGTTTGGAGGCAGGGAATGCATTGGGCCTATGGCTCGATGGTATCTAGCTCACTACCTCAGATCGAGTGTGTAACCTGGGCGTTATTTTTGACAACAGCCTGACCCTGAAATCTCAGGTGTCGGCCGTGGTTAAATCCTCATTCTACCATCTGAGAAATATCGCCCGGGTGAAACACCTGGTTCTGCCAGACGACCTTCCAACACTGGTCCATGCCTTCATTACCACCCGTTTTGACTACTGCAATGCCCTCTAACTAGGGCTGTCTGGGGTTGATATCCACCACTTGCAGCTAGTGCAGAGCGCTGCGGCCAGGTTGCTGACTGGTACTTCTAGGACCAGCCACATTACGCCTGTGCTGGGTGGACTGCACTGGCTGCCGGTTCAGTGGCAGATCACCTATAAGGTACGCTTGCTTAACTTCAAAGCCCTACATGAACAAGGACCCGACTACTGGAAAGATCTCCTGACTCCCTACTCCCCCACTCATCCTCTCCGATCCGCCAATGACGGATTGCTTGAGATTCCCAGGGTTTGTTTAAAAACTTCTGGCGCTCGTGCTTTTTCATTTGCAGCACCAACCCTGTGGAATTCTCTACCTCGTCGGTTAAGAGAATGCCGGACCGTCAGTAGTTCTAAATCCATGTTAAAAACATATTTATTTACATTAGCCTTCCCAGACTGATTTTAACTATTCTGTATTATTGTTTTACTCAGTTTTATTATATTTGTGTATTTAAAGTGCACAGTGCCTTGGTTCTTGAGAGGCACTATAAAAATAAAGCATTGATTGATAGATTGATTGAAATGTTTAAATAAATAAAAAAGGTGGTCAGATTGGTATTTGTCAGCACTACTAGCCCCAGGTTTGCTCTTTCCTCATTGCCTCCCTGACCCCTAGGACCAGCAAGTCATCCTGGAATGCATCCAAGAGTGCCAGGCTTCTGTTGCTGTAAGCCCTTGGGATGCTCCAGTCTACATCAGATAGACTGAAATCCCCTGTAACCACCTCATCCCCAAGTTCTGCAGCCCTTCTATTTCCTCTATTAGTTCCTTATTAACCAGCTTGTTTTATGATTAGGGGGCCTGTAGATCACCCCCAATCTTATCTTCACCCCCTGGCCTGGACCTTGCTTCCTCTACCCTCTGAGGGAAAACAAACTATCAAAATGCTTCCATCTGCACCCAACGAGCCTCCAGCTCTGCCTTTCTCCTACCAACATGTCCCTTGAGATACAGAATCTGATGGCAGATAAGAACTACTTGGCCCATCCAGTCTGCCCATTTCTCCCTACCTACAGTATTACCACAGACCATGCCTGATCTACAGCTCTTTCTCCCTCCCCCCCCCTTTCCACTATGATTCTCGTGTGCTCATCCCAGGCCTTCTTGAACCCTGCCACCTCTGCTGGAAGGCTGTTGCAGGAATCCACCATTCTTTTCTGTGAAGAAGTACTTCTTATCTCTCCTCCCATTTTGTACTCCACCCATGGGTTTCTGTGCCCTAGGTGCATTATTTTGCACTTTTTCGCATTGAAACCTAGCTGCCATACCTTTGATCATTCCATGTAGCCTTCTCATGTCTCTGCTAATCCCCCAGCGTCCACCCTATTGCAGATTTTGGTGTCATCCGCAAATAAGCAGACCTTCCTTTCCAGCTCCTCTGCAATGTCACTTATAAAGACATTAAAGAGAACTGGTCCCAGCATTGACCCCTAAGGAACCCCACTGGTCACCCTCCCTTCCTTGGAGTAAACTCTTTTTACCACCATCCTGTTGCCTATCCCCTAACCAGTTTCTTATCCAGTTTACCACCTTTGGATCCATTCCTAAGCTACCTAGCTTACTTACTAGTCTACGTGGAACGGTGTTAAACACCTTACTGAAATCTAGGTAGGCCACATCCACTGCTGCACCCATGTGGCCTTAATGCCTTCCCTCATGTAACCCCTAGATGGCGCTATCCCAGGGGCTACTACCCCTGCCTGATTTGCCACTAACAGGTTGAGGGGCCTGGATCAATAGCGGTGCCTCCACCCAGAGGTCAGGGTTTGCAATAGTTAAACTAACTTGGTCACAGCCCTCTGGGACACTGCAACCCCTCTTCTCCCACTAGTGGCCCACACAATATATCAGAATTACCTTCACAGTATACACTTACCCCCAGGTCTGGTTCCGGCTGGGACCTCCTGTGAAATGAGATACAGTGCAACAATCACAGTACAGTACTTTAACATAGACAAATACCTCAGGCAGTATAACTTTGCTGAAACAAGCAGCTCTGATTTATTTAGGGGATATAACAAGGACAGGGAAATCAGGTTAATTAGCTTATCACTCTAATAATCTACCTATGGCTCTGTGCACAGGCCTATCCCTATCAGTTACTGTCCCTGGTACCCAAGCCCTAGTGGCTAGTCAAACCGTGGCAGCTGGTAGGGGCCCTTTCACACAGAGAAAGGAGAATTAAACAGTCAGCAGTACAGTAATTCCATTTGGATTTAATGTGGCAATTCAACGAGAGCAACCTGAATTAGTACTCACGACCTCCAAATAAGATAGGGTCCTTCAATGTCAGCAGGGCTCACTTGAGGTACACAAACCTCTTCACACATCCATATAAAAGAAGTACTATACCAGGCAGGCTGCATCTGTATCGATCGCAATTACTGCACAATACCGGGAGAACACACAGCAGATTCAGTTCCTGACAGACCGAGTGCAATTTTCAGCAATTCTTCCAGTCTTCTACAGGGTGAGCCTGGTTTCTACTCTTCAGAGATCCTTTGATTCTTTTCACGGGACAGATTCAGTCCTAACAAGCTGTTACACAAGCTGCAGACCGGAACTCTGGGCCTTACACGTTTTTACTAAAACTGCACACTGAAAAAGCACAGGGCTCCTTCCTTCTTCACTGCCAAAGCTCAACTGAACTCCAACTGGCGAAACGGGCACTTCCTTTGAGTTCCTCCCAGTTCTTGACTGGATTGGCTGTCACTCACAATAGACTGCTGCTGTTGGTCCAAAAGGCACTGAAGTCTAAACTACATCTCCCAGAGTCACTGCCCATACAATCCTCTTGTGGCTGGCTCAGATTATGAGTCAAGTTCTGATTCGTCAAGGCATCATTTTAGAGCTAGCTTACCCCACACTGATTGGTCCAGTTCAGCAGTTCAAAACTAGAATGGGGAACTAGCAGACACAGTTCTGACTGCAAAGCAGGTTAGACAAACTGTAATTTCATTATTACTCTAAATAATTTCTGGCAAACATTCATCTTCAGATAGGTTCCTTTGCACTCCTAGTGACTGCAAAAATGAAGTGAATTGGCAGCAGCTCGAGTGATACTCAGAGAAGCACACAGTCCCCCATACAAACTAATTATGTCTGCAAGCAGACAGCTCTTAAAGAGACAGTACCAGAGGCTCTAAAACACTCACTGATAAATGGCTTAAATGCCAAACACCATTCAGGCTTGGAGCATTCAAGCAAGCTCCTGAAGTCTTTTGGGAACCCCCATTTGCAGGGGGTTACACCTTCCTGGCCTGGGAAAGCTTGGCGTCCGGCGTCAAGCAAGTACCATAAGTTTCAACTGCAACCATATACATTTGCATTAGGCTCGCACATGTAATCATCAGTCAATATATCATTTTACCAAGAACACATTTCTGAAACATTGCAATCGTCACTCTTTACACAGTATTACATACACATTGCCATAACTCAAGTTATTACCTCTTGTACATGAAACCTGAAGAGGGGCCCTTCCTATCAGTTACCTTGGGGCTGGATGGGGCAAGGGCACCATATAGAAGGGCAACACAAGTAACTTGAGTTAGCACTGATGCTCAGTTTGGGCAATGAGCTAGGGACACATACACTCCTTTATGGACAACATTGAGAGGCAAGTCCACAGGCCTCCCAAGTGAATCATAACTGAGGTGCACCACAGGCTTTACAGCTCGACCAGTCTTTCTAGGGGAACTGTTATAGTCTCTGCACTCTGAGCCTCATTTCAGCATTGTCCTCACTTGTCAGGGGTCTCCATGGGGTAGAGAGGCTAGAACTTGGGGCACTTTCAGCTCCAGGAGTTACAGTTTCTGAGTCCACAACATTTGGCTCGCATGGAAGCTTTCGGACACTGGCAGTGGACTGTCAGGGCACTCAAAATACTCTTCTTGTTCGGTGTATCACCAGTCTGCCCCAATCTATCATTTTCCTCCCTGAAAGCTCAAACAGTTCAACCATGCACAATGATTCCATTTCATCTGATCTGATGCTTTGCACTTCACTTTCTGGGAGCATTGGCTCCAGGGATGAAGCTGGGGCTTAGACAGTCCAGAAGGCCCAGCTTTGTCTCCAGTATTGACTAGGGATTGCCCCAAACAATTGACTCAGTTCGTGAGAAGGATAGTATTCAAAGTCACTCTCACTTTCTTCCGATATGGACTGACAGTCATGCTCAACTGGGACTTGTGGAGGGAACACTTTAACTTTACTTCTGTAGGTGCAGACTTTCTTGATCTTTTCTTAGCAGCAGCTCTAGTCACTGGTCCAGAGGGCATCTTCTAGGGGCTCAGACTCAATTAAGATTTGTCCAATGGGCAGTAAATGATTTCTATGCATTGTTTTACATCTTTTGAATTATTCTCAGGCCTTACTTTGTACACTGGCAGATCATCTAGTTTGCCCACTACAATGTGAGGAGATGGTGCCATCTGTCAGCAATCTTGTGCTTGCCATGCAGTCCCAGATTTCTTAGCAATACCGATCTCCCTCCTGGAGTTCCTGTGCTTTCACCTTTTATCATACCTTTCTTTGTTGGCCAGATTTCTTTTGGCAGCCATGGTTTGAGCCAGTTAGTGCATGAGTTAGCTGGGCCTTTAACTTTTGCACATACTGTAAATAGTTGTCAGCTTGAACCCCATCAGGAGAGACCCCCAAAACACACATCTACTGGTAGTCGAGCTTCTCTTCCAAACATCAGGTGAGGGGAGAATCCAGTGGCATCACTTTTGGTGCAGTTATAAGCATGTACCAGGGTGCTAATTTGTTGGCTCCATCTAGGCTTGTCCTTTGGGTGCAGGTGCCTAGCATATCTAGCAAAGTCGGTTGAAACGTTCAGGCTGTGGGTCCCCTGGGGGTGGTAAGGTGGTTCTGGACTTTGCACTCCCCACAGAGAAAGCATCTCTTTGATCAGACGACTCTCAAAGTCTCTCCCTTGATCAGAATGGATTCTTTGTGGAGCCCCATAGTGAACAAAAAGTTTTCTACAAGTACTTTGGCTACAGTGGATGCTTTCTGGTCTTTGGTGGGAAAGCTTGGGCATATCTCGTGAAATGGTCAGTGACCACCAGCACATTACTGATATTTCTTTGATCTGACTCAAACTTAGAAAATCAATACAGACCAGCTCCATGGGTGCACTGGTGGTTATGTTAACAAGGGGCAGCCCTCTGAAGCAAAGCTTTCCTCTATGCTTAGAGCTACAAGTTCGAATGTGTTGCTCCACATCAGCCCCATCTTAGGCCAATAGAATCTGGATCTCACCAAGTCAAGTGTTCTGTCTATACCAAGGTGCCCCATGTGGTTGTGCAAGGACCTCAATACTGAGTCTCGAAAGGCAGTGGGCAGCACTAGTTGTTGTTTGTCTACTTGTCCCCCTCTGTCTACTGTTTCTCTGTATAACAGTTTATTGATCAGTTTCAACTTAGGACCTTCTTTGTATAACAGTGCAGTTCTCAAATCAGTGGAGCGTAATTTGGACACATCTTTTCCTGCATAGAGGGCTTCTAAAGCTGCTTTGATCATGGGATCGCGGGATTGAGCCCGCCTGAATACTGTCATTGTCCAGCTGAGGCAGTGCACCAATGTCTATTGCAGAAAAGTGGCACAAGCAGCAGGTATGCAATTCTCAGAGGCTCCCAAGCAATCCACCATGCAGTCCACTGCGTCCGTGGACATTTGTTCCTCCCTGTCAAACTTCCGGCAGAGTGCCCGAATGTCAGGTTCTGCCAGTCGGACCCAATCATTCTGGGGAACAGGCCTCCGGGAGAGCATCAGCATCTATGTGGTTCAGACCTGCTCGGTATTAGAGCATAGTCATATGTAGATAATGCAGAAAGCCACCTATGGCCAGTGGCATCCAACTTAGCTGAGGTCTGCACATAGGTCAAAGGATTATTGTCAGTTTTACTAGTATTTTAGCCCCATACAAGTACTCATGGAATTGGTCAACAATAGCCCACTTCAAAGCTAGGAACTCAACTTATGTACAGGATAGTTCTTTTCGGATGGGGTCAGGCTTCTACTGGCAAAGGCCACTGGTCTCAGGCCATTCTCGTGCTCTTGGTACAACACAGCCCCCAACCCTTGCAAGCTAGCATCAGTGTGCAGGACGAAGGTTTTCTTGGATCGGCATAGGCCAGCACTGGAGCATGGGTAAGTTGATATATGATCTCATGAAAAGCAGTCTCACAATCAGGAGTCCAGCGGGCCCCAAATACTTACTCGGATGAAATACACTCTTTCAGTCTTGAGGATGCTGACTTTTGGTATTTTTGTGGGTTGGGGATACCCTTGAGTAAGGTTAAGTAAAGGCGGATCACTCTTGAATAGTCCTTGATGAAGCGCGATAATAACCACAGAATCCCAGGAATCTTTGCAGTTCTTTTAGATTTTTGGGCTGTGGCCAGGTGGTCAAGGCCTCAACTTTACTTGGCTCGGTCTCTATTCCCTCGGTGGATACTATGTGTCCCACATACTTACTGATGTTTGAAAAATTGACACTTATCAATGGACAGTTTAAGGCCAAAGTCCTCCAGTCGGTCCAATACCTTAAATAATCTGCTCTCATGTTCCTCCAGTGAGCTGCCAAACACAATAACATCATCTAGGTATACCAAGCACTCTAGTAAGTTCATGTCCCCACTGCACGCCCATCAATCGCTGAAAAGTGGCTGGGGCACCTGAAATCCTTGAGGCATCCTCATGAATTCATAGAAATAGCCCGGACAGATAAAGGCTGTCTTTTCACGGTCCTCTGGGGCCATCGGGATCTGATAGTACCCACTGCGGAGATCCAGCACAGAGAACCACTTGCTCCCGTTTAGGCAGTCAAAGCATCCTGAATGCGGGCATTGTGTACTGATCAGGGATAGTCCGCCCGGTTTAAGATGCGATAATCCACACATCCTTACTGTTCCATTCTTTCCTCACTACCACAATGGGAAGCATAAGGTGCTGGATTCTTGTATTACACCAGCAGCTAACATCTCTTGCAGATGCCGTCTCACATCATCTATGTCAGCAGGTGCCAGGCGTCGAGACCTCTCACGAAATGGTCTTTCGTCATGCAGCGGATATTGTGCTCAGCTCCTTGCGCATCCTACATCCCATTCCTTTAAAGAAAACACCTGGTCTCTCTGGGCAAGCTTCTCACTGATCTTCACTTTCCATTCAGCTGGCAGCGGGAGTCGCGAAATCAAACAAGTCAGGCGTTACTCTGTCATTCTTCTTGAACTCTTGCTGCTGGGTAGCACTGCAGTGTCTGCACAATGCACATTAGCCAGGATGCAACCTCTGTTTACTCGAATGTCTCTTTCAGACACATTATGAACTTGGACCATTACCCTTCTGGCATAAGCATGGGCTCTAGCGGCAAAATACTAGGCTTGACCAGCAGTCCCTCTGGCAATTTTCCATCGCCTGGTGCATCCAACATTAATATTTTATTCTTAACATCCTTTCTGATACGGACCTCTCCTGTAAGGTACACTGGGCATTTGGCGCCAGGATCAGAGACTCAGGATCCTTCTTCCATACAATTCCGACCGGTTCCTCTGGTTCTGTTTTTCAGCATCTCTGTGCCTCATAGGCCTTCTTAATTAAAGCGGAACTCTTAAAAGCTCTACTAGTCTTTGACCCTGTTTTCATAACACAACTGTGCCAGCCTTCCGAACATATGAGCATTTGTTCCAATCAACAAAGGGACACCATCATACAGTCAGTGGGGGACACACTAAGGCTAGGGTCTCTACTTGTTCAGCCACTCCAGCCAGGAGGTGGGGAAAGACAATCAGATCGGATATACCGGAATAGGGGTAGGCCTTCTCATAACCCCCATACATGCAGTCCTTCTAATGGTTGTAAGAGTCGTCTGACAAATGCTTCTGATACCAATCTTGGAACATAATTGTCACTTGGGAGCCACTGTCTAATATAGCTCTTGTAGACACTCAGTTCACGCCTTTACAGTGGTCTCCATGGAGGGACCCACTATTCTGGACCAGTCTGGAGAGGCGGTAGTGAGGGCCTGGGCAACTGACCTTGCCACAAAGGACGTGAATTAGCATTTTGGTGCCCTCACTGGGATCATGTAGTGCACCTCTTAACCACTGATTTCTTCTCGAAGCTCTCCTTGTAGCCTATATGCAACTTTGTCAGTGTCTTGGGGACTGGCATTCCCTTTTCATGTGCCCATCTTTCCCACAATTATAGCAAAACATACTTTCTGGAGTTTGAGCTGGCCAGCGCCACACTGGGAGCCAGGGCGGGGTATTATAACTGGAAACCTTGGTGCCATCTCTGTCTCGGCGTGATAAGCATTTGGAGACATCTCGTCAGTTTCTCACTTCCATGGTCAAGGAATCGAGTTCGGAGCTGTTATCAGCAGGAGATACATGGGTGGGTACCCCCACCCCCATAGAATGCAGTCGGATATAGGTCAGGGCCCGTACTTGCAGGCGTGGCCTTCATAAAGGACTGTTTTGAATTCCGGATCTCTCTCAACAGTTCGCCCCATTGTGACATATCTTTTCCTTGTCAGAGCACTCATTGACTGCCAACCTCTGCCCTAGAACTTCACTTGATGGGTCACCCTCAGTCACTTTCGGTCGTGTACGCAGCTATTGGTGCAGGTCCCTCCGAGGTCGTCTTTTCTCAACTCCTCGAATTTCTCTCATTAACTCATCATAGGAGGTGGGATTCAGTCGATCTGCCAGGTGTAACTGAAGCAACAGCAGTTCTGAGAGAGGGGCAGACTTAAGGATCCTGTCAGCCTGGTTCGGTCCAGTTCAATCGCTGGCAAACTACCTTTTCTGAGGCATTCTTGCAACAATTTTTCCAGCGAGATACATACACAGACAACAACTCCCTTGGTACTGTTGTGCATCTCTTACTCTCCACCATAGGTCCTCATCAGAATCTGGGCTCCACACACATTCTCCAAGGCCTCAAGATAGGCCTGTGCAGTCGCTTCAGGGTTACTGGCCCGTTTGCTACGGATGGTAGCCAGGGCAGGACCTCGGAGGCTCTCACTAACCCTCTTCAGCTTTTCACCTTCCGAGCATTGCCATTCTAGCACTTGGGGCAACATAGTCTATCCAGGTCTCCCAGTCATCCTCCCTGGGGGTGGGAGGTGCCAGAGAAGATCCTCAACCTCGGTAGAGTCGTGACTAATGGCAGGTGCAGAAATAGAGTCTGCATTGGTTCAGCCACCATTACGGGCACTGGAGCAGGAGAGGGTGTTGGGGAGGAACACCCCAGGTGGCAAGAATAGTTTCTTCAAGTCCTCCACAGTTTTCCCTCTCCCAGCAACCATTCAGCAAATTTCTCCTCAAAGTTTCAGATAGTGGTGGGGCTGATTCCCCGGTCTTTACTGTCCTTAGTTATCACTCTCAAGCAGTGAGGGCTCCCTCTGGGGTAATGGTCTGTGGCACTTTGGAGCTATCTATGGGATCCTTAAACTCTACTAGGGCCAGGAAAGTGTGGGTGAGCAGATTAGCATGCCGACCCACCACCACAGGGTTTTGTAAACCTTCCACCTTGGAAAGTACTCCCTGCACAGTGTCCGTTATTGATACCCAGGGGATGTCCAGGATAAGCATAGCATTTTGAGGGGTCGATCTCCTCCCCAGTACACCACTCCACCAGCCGGTGCACAGCCACTTCTGTCGGGTACCCATTTTTTCTTAACAGTGGTTCGTAAATATGGCCACTAGAGGACACACAATCCCAGCGGTGAGCCTCCAAGATGTAACCCCTAGATGGCTATCCAGGGGCTACTACCCTGCCTGATTTGCCACTAACAGGTTGAGGGCCTGGATCCAATGGCGTGGTGCCTCACCCAGGAGTCAGGGTTTGCAATAGTTAAACTAACTTGGTCACAGCCCTCCAGGACACTGCAACCCCCCTTTCTTCCCACTAGTGGCCCACACAATATATCAGAATTACCTTCACAGTATACACTTACCCCCAGGTCTGGTTCCGGCACTGGGACCTCCTGTGAAATGAGATACAGTGCAACAATCACAGTACAGTACTTTAACATAGACAAATACCTCAGG
The DNA here is from genome assembly GCA_016271365.2 of Neoceratodus forsteri. Classification (NCBI taxonomy): domain Eukaryota; kingdom Metazoa; phylum Chordata; order Ceratodontiformes; family Ceratodontidae; genus Neoceratodus; species Neoceratodus forsteri. The sequence goes on along the minus strand of JADMNL010000031.1, from coordinate 159,458,329 downwards.
CAGTATAACTTTGCTGAAACAAGCAGCTCTGATTTATTTAGGGGATATAACAAGGACAGGGAAATCAGGTTAATTAGCTTATCCTCCCTAATAATCTACCTATGGCTCTGTGCAGCAGGCCTATCCCTATCAGTTACTGTCCCTGGGTACCCAAGCCTAGTGGCTAGTCCAAACCGTGGCAGCTGGTAGGGGCCCTTTCACACAGAGAAAAGGAGAATTAAACAGTCAGCAGTACAGTAATTCCATTTTGGATTTAATGTGGCAATTCAACAGGGAGCAACCTGAATTAGTACTCACGACCTCCAAATAAGATAGGGTCCTTCAATGTCAGCAGGGCTCACTTGAGGTACACAACCTCTTCACACATCCATATAAAGAAAGTACTATACCAGGCAGGCTGCATCTGTATCCCGCGCAATTACTGCACAATACCGGGAGAACACACAGCAGATTCAGTTCCTGACAGACCGAGTGCAATTTTCAGCAATTCTTCAGTCTTCTACAGGGTGAGCCTGGTTTCTACTCTTCAGAGATCCTTTGATTCTTTTCACAGGACGGATTCAGTCCTAATGCTGTTACACAAGCTGCAGACCGAACTCTGGGCCTTACACACGTTTTTGACTAAAACTGCACACTGAAAAGCACAGGGCTCCTTCCTTCTTCACTGCCAAAGCTCAACTGAACTCCAACTGACGAAACGGGCACTTCCTTTGAGTTCCTCCCAGTTCTTGACTGGATTGGCTGTCACTCACAATAGACTGCTGCTGTTGGTCCAAAAAGGCACTGAAGTCTAAACTACATCTCCCAGAGTCACTGCCCATACAATCCTCTTGTGGCTGGCTCAGATTATGAGTCAAGTTCTGATTCGTCCAAGGCATCATTTTAGAGCTAGCTTACACCACTGATTGGTCCAGTTCAGCAGTTCAAAACTAGAATGGGAACTAGCAGACACAGTTCTGACTGCAAAGAAAGCAGGTTAGACAAACTGTAATTTCATTATTACTCTAAATAATTTCTGGCAAACAGTTACATCTTTCAGATAGGTTCCTTTGCACTCCTAGTGACTGCAAAATGAAGTGAATTGGCAGCAGCTCGAGTGATACTCAGAGAAGCACACAGTCCCCCATACAAACTAATTATGTCTGCAAGCAGACAGCTCTTAAAGAGACAGTACCAGAGGCTCTAAAAACACTCACTGATAAATGGCTTAAATGCCAAACACCATTCAGGCTTGGAGCATTCAAGCAAGCTCCTGGAAGTCTTTTGGGAACCCCCATTTGCAGGGGGGTTACACTCACATATAGGACCACCTCTCCTCCCCTGCACCATCTCTATCCTTCCTGAAGATTAAATACCCTGGAACTGTGAGGTCCCAGTGCTGGTGCAGAGTCACCCATGTTTCTGTAATGCCCACTAAGTCCAGGTGGGCTTCTGCACCCAGCACGTGGAGATCCCCCACTTTGTTGCCCATGGTCCTGGCACTGGTGGTTATGACCTCCCAGTATGAATGGTTCCCCTTAGTGTTTTTGTTAGTAAAAGTGTGCTTCCCTGCCCCACTGTGCGTTGGCCATTTGTGCTTCGTTCCTGTGTGTAACATTTTGATATGCTTTCGGATTCTGTGTGACCCTCCTCCTCTTATCCCTCTTGCTGTCCGCCCACGATCCCTCTTCCTACCCTGAGGGTACTGTCCCGGGGGGGGCCCATATGACACTCTCTCTCTCTGTAAATTCTTAAAACTCCTGTTCCCTGGGGAATCCCAACCCCAAACCTAGTTTAAATATCTACTTACGTAATTGCCCTGAGATGTCTGTCGCAGGTTATCTGCTCAGATATGGAATGCTGGGCCTTGCTTCCTCTGCCTTCTGAGGGAACACAGAACCTATCAAAATGAATGCTCTCCCAGGACTGCTATATACAGCGCTATCCCTGCAACTCCTTATCATATTCCAGTTTCCTGGTTTCATGAGTTAAACACATTTTTCCAGCAATCTGCACAGGGCGAAGAATGCCTTATTGATGGTATAAAAGATTGTTTCAACAAATGGGCCAGGGAAGTTTCAGATTACCAGATTTGTACTCCTTTTAATTAACTGAATCAAGTATTTGCTATCCTCTGACTTGCTTGGGCATATGCAAAGATAATTACTGAGGGTGATTGGTTAACTGCTGAATGGGGTCTGTGCTCTGGAGCCCCCAACCCCGAAAGTTCTCTGTTTTGCACCTTCACTACCAAGAACAGCTGCAAGCCCATTTTTCTTATTATTTACTGTCATAATCTCTCAGAAGAATAAGACATTTAAGTTAAAACTGCTTCCAGTACAGGAATGCCCAATGTGGAGTAATCATTAATAATAGCTGCAGGTGGGTGGATGCTTCGGCGGAAGGTCTGGGCACAGGATGGGGCTGAAATCTCTGGTCAGATTTTTTTTAGGAAATGGGGACTTGAATTTAGAAATTTGGGTTTACTGGCTTCAGGATTTGTATACTGGTGGAGGAAAAGTCATGAGTGTAATCAGTGTGTTACATGGGCCAGGGGGTGTCAGAGTACTCAGGCCTAATCAGAGTATATACCTGAAACAACAAGACGTGCCGGGGGAGGGGGGCCCTGAATGGAAAACAAAAGGAGGGGAAAAATGAAAAGTAAAAAGGCAGCAATGAAGGACATTGTTTGAGTTTACAGTGCACTGTGACCACTTGAAAGATTGGTTGGCGTTTAGGGTCTCCACCAATCCAAATGCTGCATATTGCATATCTAGAAATAGTGAACATGACAGGCAAGATAAGTTATAGAGACAAAGTAAACGTTATTTCTTTCAGCCCACATAAGAAAACAAGTACAAAACTATGCAGGAATCTGAATCTCCCTGGAGACCTAACAACAGCAAACGCCCAAGACCAGTGAAGGAGCTGTGTTCAAATGTCATGCCCCACCAAACCAAACCATGTGCAACACACAGGGTTAGGTAAACTGTTTCATTTTAGTTCAAACCAATTCTAATAAAACTGAAAAAAAAAGTGAGCCGGACCAGTGGCTCAGTGGCTATGCAATGCACTGCCATCTGGAAGACTAGCACTCACGTCCAAGTCCCAGAATCATGTCCTGGGATAACCTGGCAGCCGTGTGTGTCAGAATGGTGAGGCTCTTGGCTTGTGTGGCATTTTCCAAGGAAGCAGCCAGGATTCTGCTACTGCCCGAGCCCATGTTTCATTAGGATGAGCAAAGTGCAATTAGCAAATTGCATATTAGCCTCACTAACACTTTGGTGTGGCAGTGTCTTTACCCACAAGGCAGGAGAAATAATGATTTTTTTTTAGAAGATGCAGAATTTAAAAAAATAATTATGAGCAGGCTCAGTGGCACCAAGTAATGGAGCATTCATTCGGCATGCTCCAAACCTCACACATCAGCAGCAGAAGCTCACAGCAAGGGGGGAAAGAGCATCCGGCAGGATGCTGTCCTCCCCAGTGGGGGATGCAGCAATTGCAGGGCTTGGAAAGTGACCCCCAGTAATGTGGTAGTCATTCAATGTGGGTGACCATGCACTGCCTGGCACAACCCCACCCAGACGCCAAACTGATACATGCTGCAGAGGTAGGCGGAGGGTACATGTCTACAAGCCTCTTTATTTAACTGTAACCCCTACAAATGGGGGTTCCTGAAAAGTCTTCCTTGAGCCTGCCTAAATGCTCACTGCCAGGCTGGTGTTCTGCGTTTTAGCAGTTTAAATGTACTGCCAGGGAGTGCCTGTATAGCCTCTGTGTACTGTCTCTTTAAGAGCTGCCTGGATTACAGTCATAATTAATCTGAGTGGGAGCTCTGTTAGAAGATGTACTTGTTTGCTGATCATTTGTTAGAGTAGTAATAATATTGCAGTTTGTTCTAACCTGCCTTCTTTGCAGCATGGACAGTTCTGTTTGTTTCCATCATCTTGGTCCTGGACTGCAGAATGGGCCAATCAGTACATTTGGGACTCTAAAAATGGAGCCTGCCTACAGGGGCTTGGTGGAGTCAAAACTTGTAGGAATTGTAGTTTTGGGCTTTTGGCACCTAAAATAACCTGGAGGGGGAGCCCTTGTTGTGACTGACAGACAGATCAGCCAACCGAACCTTTTGGATCTTGGGGAAAGTCCCACACTGCTTGCAGTTTCAGTTAGATCTGAGTTGGGAAGTGAGGAAGTAATAGCTCGAGATAGTTCGAGCAGCAATCCATGGTGGATTCGCGTGGGGGAACTGTGGAAAGGCCTGAGTTTGGCCTGCATGCCTGTCTGCTGTTCCTGAGAGGGAACTTGTGCTTTTTTTTTTGGACTGAATCCAAATTTGGAAAGCGAATTAAGACCAGGCTTTAACCTGAAGAAGACCGAAGATTTGCTGAATGCGATCGGCCTGTCAGGACTTCCAGCTACCTCTGAACTCCCCGATTGTGCAGAGACTCTGTAATTGCGACCGGAGAGCCATTTGCCTAGTACAGTGGAATTTCCTTAAATGTGAATGTGCTGTGTGCTTATAGTGGGTCGTGATGTGGTTCCCCATTGTGTGTCTGAACTGTGTTTTGCTTGCTGGAGGTTGTATCCAGCTCCACGGACTGAATCTGTATCCATTTCTGTTTGCCTGGGCCCTGCTACACTGGCCCAACCAGAATACCTGCTACGAAGAGTAAGTCATCGACGAGACCAGCCTGGGGATCAGCCCCCTGCTCAACGCCTTGAACAGGAACGACGCCTCAGTGATTCTTGTGGGTCCTGCTTCTCCAGGCACTCCAGCTCAACAGCCTATAGTCTTGATTTCGTCCTGCCTGTGTCCAGTATTGGGTATCATGAGTAAACATCAGGGTAGCTCCCTGCAACAACAGCTAGATCTAAAAGTGTTGTCATCTGATTGTCTTGTTGCCTTTTCTTTCATGAACTGTGCCCTCCAGCTCCAGATTACAAATAGTGTGTGTTGTGCATGTTGCTTTCTTCCATCACAGGGCCCCAACCAGTTGCAATGTTCCTGGCTAGCCCCCCCATTTTCCTACCTGGGTACCCAGAGTGTGTGACTGTGTAGGGACTCTGAACTGCATGCATAACTGTCTGATTGATATAGCTTTTAGGCAAATCCACCTGATTACGCCCCTTCCTTGTTCAAGTCCTCTGAATAAATCAGATTTAACTTTCTTTGCATTTAACCTGACTGTGGTTCCAGTTTGTGCCAAAATTATTGTACTGCTGCTATTTGTTGTGCTTAACCTTGTTTTACAGGGGTCCCCAGGGTCAAGCTAGAGGAACCAGCCCCGGTGGTAAGTGCAAACAGTGTGGGTAATTGCCTGGTGAATAAGGGTCATTGTGAAAGTAATTATTGTATATTATTCAGGCCACTAGAAGGGAAAGAGGGGGGTTACAGTGTCCCAGAGGGCTGTACCCAGGTTAGCTTGAACATTAACAACTCTGACCTCCAGGTGGAGGCACCCGTTTCATGACCCATGCCCCTTTACCTGCTACTAGCCAAGCAGGCAGGGGTAGTAGCCCTTGGGATAGCGCCACCTTAGGGGTTACATTTACACTATGTTTAGTTTTTGTTGTCTAATAATAATAAACTTGTGCATTAGAAGGTACATACACCACAGTTACACAACGTGACCTAAGCCTTTGATAAAAGACTGATTTTGTCTGAAACACATGAGGCAGGAGGTCTGGTGCCTTTTAACAATAAAAATGTTATTATTATAATAATATCTTAGTGGCGTTCATCTTTTTGAGGTTTACTGGTGCTCGAAACTTTTTATAGAGATTCACGTTAGTTTCTTGAAGCACAGTATTCTCGTTGTGCACTCTTTTGCAATTATATGACCTAAACATATAGGGTAAATCGTGGACATTAAATACAGAGCTCCATAGACATGCACTACTACACACACAGCTATCTTGTTGCTATGACGTAATCATGCTGCACGTCCATGGGCGGCTGAGTCCGATCAGCATGGTACTTTTAAAACCCTTACTGGTTTCCGAAGTTATGTTTAAAAACAATGAAAATGGGCTGGCCCACCGGCGCAGCAGAAAGGCATCCGCATGTGATGCCAACATACCGGGTTTGGGAAAAGACCTGGGAGTCGGAGGGTCATTTGGATGGGGCAGGATTGAGCATCTGAGGGATGGCTCTCCTGGTTCGGAGGGAGGGGAGCACTCGGGGTCTCAGTGGCCTCTGGTGGAGGCTGGAGGACCAACAACGTCCAGCGCCAGGCTAACATGGGAGGTGGGACAGACGCTGGTGTCATTGCATGCCCCACCTCCTAGGGGGACTGCTGCAAGTCAACAAAAAAAAAATCCAGTCCCTCGAGCATGACATCCTCCTGTGCTGCCATCTCCGCTGCCACCAGTGTCTGTCGAGGGAAGGTCCCACTCCCGAGGCCCCACCCTGGGTGGTAAGCCAGGGCAAGATACCAATGACCATGGGGAAGGGGCACCTGCCTGGCGGTCTCACCCAGGGAGTAAGCCTGGCATGGGGGGATGGTGTGCGGACATGGGCTGAGCTCCCTTTGGGGAGGGGGGGGCCGGACCAAAAAAAAAAAAATTAATGAAAACTTGTTTAATCACCACATTTAAGGCAAGCACCAATACTGCATTATTCAGAACTTGGGCTACAGTTGCACCAAAGAGTTTGGTATCAGGTGCAAGGCCCAAAAACCCTGTTTAGGTTTCCTTTAAACATCCTAGCATGTCCCCTTCTGCATTCCCTTTTCTAGTGAAGCATCCCAACTGCTCCGATCTCTGTTCCAATCCCAGCCCCCCATGACCACTGATTATCCTAGTTGCTCCATAATGGACCTATCTCTCTAACTGTGTTATGCCCTCTTATAATGAGATGTCTACTGTCCATAACTGCTCACAGTACTCTAACTGTGGCCTATGGCGTGCTTTGTCTAGATGTAGTACTGCAACAGTTGTTCTCAGTTCCCCGCTGTATGCATCCCCCAGTATCCTGTTGGGTTTTCTTTTTATCTTTCATAGAGGTTCTTCTCCCTCAGCCACCATGTTGCCTACCCCCCTAAGGTCTTGACTGAACACCCAGCCCCATCAACCACTAGCCCACCACCAGCGCAGTTCTGTGGGCGGCGAGATCCATGGCATGGGGCCCAAGTTTATAAAGGCCATTGTTCTACTGGCACCAGTGGGGGTTTGCGCCCATTTTTCACTTTCCTCCCACCACCCTCCACCCACACAATAGCTCTGCCTGTGATCTGTGTTGGCCTTGAACATTGCGGCTAACCCTGGGGGATGCAAGCTCCCTGGCACTCCACAGGGGTCATGGTGGCACCAGCTGCTGTGCCATCCCTTCCCCTGGGCTGGGAAGTGTTGCAAATGGCAGCACTATTTCTCAGTATTTCACAACCTGCTGCCCCTTGTGTTCCCAAAATGCTTCTGCTGGGTCAATGGTGATTTCCTGATTTTAACAAAAACTCACAGTTGGCTTAAAAAAACAAAAAAATACACAAAATTCCCCCACGTCTGAATTTCTGCACATTCAGTTTTTTTATTACTGAAGGCATTATGCAAGAAAAAAAGCTCTTAGCTCTTTAGATTTTATCCATTACTAAAGCTTTTCCTGGCTTGAAGTCATAGTACTTTGTGACATCAGAATCATTTCAACAGCCGGCCCGGTAGTGGGGAGGGCTGAGGCGCTTTATGCACCTTACCTCCTGCCACGCCAGTGACCCATGTTCAGGAACAAAAGCAGGATGCCGGGGGTCGTCCGAGGAAGGGAGGATTACACATCTGGAGGACAGCTCTCATCCTTCGGGAAGGGAGGTGTCTGTTACTTGTTGCTTGACTGCCACCTGGAGGAATTCAGGTGTTGCCACATGTGAGTCGCACTGTGTGGGAGGTTTCATGTCCACAGTGCTGGGGGCATCTCAGTGGAGGCAAAGCTCGCACAATGTGCTCACTGCACCTTCATGGAGTTGGAGAGAAACACTGAAAAAGATGGAGGATGGGCTTTATGAAGCCCGTTCTGGTGCACCATGACCTGCTCCACCACTCCGAATCCAGGGCACATCTGAATGCGTTGACTGGGAGGGAGGACAGCCTCCTCCCCCAGCCCTGCCACGGAGGGTGGGGTAACCCACAGGGGATACAAGCCCTAGATGCCAGGGGATGCTGGAGATGATGGCAAACAACAGAATGAGACTGTCAGCCACCCGTCCTGCCAAGGAGGAATAAACATCTTTATTGGGAAAAAAAATAACTGTTTCCACAGCAACAGGTTGTGATGTCATAGCGTAGGATTATGACATCAAATCAGCAAGAACAGATGAAGTCCACGGTAAAAGGAGCCTGATTTCCTACATAATTTTTTTTTTATCTATATTCTGTGCTCCTCTGTCATTTGGTCGCAGCACCCCCCCCCAGTCCATTCACTAACCTGTCCAGTGGTCTTACTGGTTACCTACCACTAAAGGTAGCCTGCCACGTAGGAGTCTGCAGGGGAAGCCGAGTGGTCCAGTGCATTTTCCTCCTGATTTTTCTTTGCCTGCCCCGGACGTCTATATGCAATGACGTGATGTGCGACTCCCCCACCCCAACGTCTGGCTGCTCCTGCTGCGCTGCCATCCAGGCTCCACCAGGTGGGAATCTTCTGCCGGGATACAGGATCCCCATCCCTGAGGGAGGACAGCAGTCCTTGGGATGCTCAATCCTCCCTCACCCAACTGACCCAGTCAATTCTCGAACCTGGGTCACCACAGGTGTGGCTGAAAATAGACAACTCTGTGTCTAGTACACTTACCCAGTCAACAAACTAAATAAATATAAAAGCCCTAGAAAGGAAAACCACACATTGAAAATTTATTCTCTAGGAAATCATAATGGCTGAAACAATCTTTTTACGATAGTACATACAGAAGCGGATACCTGTTCTTTTTTGTTTCTTTATCCGCCTGCTGTCTCTTGTCCTGGAGGCATCCCCATAGCCCCATCACTGACCCATCTCATGCACTTACAGGTTAACCACCACTTACACAGAGCCATATCGGTGGGTGTCCAGCCACATAGGGTCGTGCAGCACCTGTAGGGGATGCCGAGCGAGCCAAATACATTTTCCTCCGTTTTCTCCCCAGGACATCTGCAAATGATGCACACAAACGCGTGGGTACTGACACACATGGGTGTTGCATCAACATGTGCCCCTCCATACTCCACTGGTCCCACTGGTACTGCCACTTGGTCTCTGCTATTTGGCAGTTAATTGGTGGGACTCCGAATCCTCCCTCCTCGAGGGAGGAGCGCTGTCTTAGCATGCTCAATCCTCCCTCACCTGGTAGCCCCACCCCACCCCGAGCGACTCTGGTCCATTCCCGAACCTGGGTCACTGGCATGGCTGGAGATAAGCCACAAGTGCCTCAGCCCTCCACGCTACTGGGACGGCCGCCTGCTCCGAAACGTTATCCCACAACCACAGTTCAGCTCTACCACTGGGTTCTGCCATTTCTACATTAGCCATTGAAACCTTCAGTTAGCTCAGTGTGGGTGTCAGAAGAGTATCTGATTTTGCACTACTCCGATGAGTCCTTGTATAATGAGCCAGCAGGACGTGATGAATGGAAGCATGTAATGAATTCCTTCCAAGGGAAGGCAGCGCATATTGTAACCCCGTGGGTGTCAGACAAGTCACAGGACCCTGCCACCAATCTCGTGTTTTGAGCATCAAATTCAAAACTATTTATTTACTTTTGACTGGGAAAGAAGGGCTAAGCAACACTTGCTGTTGTCAGCCTTGTCCCAGGAAAGAGGGGGCTACAGATGTGCAAATTGACTTGATATTGAACCAGGATTAGCTGTTGGGGTTTTTAGTGAATGGGGAAATTTGCCCAGAACACCCTATTGTTTTTGAGAAGTGCCATAGGACTTTTAACTTCCATGTGAACAACCACAAGAAAAGGCAGATGGGACCTTAATTTTAATGTCTCATCCGAAAGACCCAAACACCATGCTGATTGAATGCAGTCTGGGCTAGGCAAAGGAAGTATTTTAGAAAGCACAAAACCAGCTGTCTCAAGTGAGTTATGCAAAGTAGGTGCCCCATGAAACAGCTGCAGCTCAGGTGCAATCCAGGGGGAGGAACTGTTTTTACCTCTGTCTAGGTGGTCAGGAACTCTTTCTTCTGGCCTACAAGTTGACTTTGGGGTTACAATCACTAATCCTCCTCAAAGCCTCCAACGGCTTACTCACCCCTCGCAGCACAGTTTACTTGGCCCTGCTGAGCTGAAATAATTGGAGGCTTAGATTTTGTGAGGGAAGCGGTAGTGTACCCCCACAAGAAAAGAGAAGCCCTGCAATGCATGTCGGGTTACAGGGCGGCATCATACGCTCATGTCAATTCCTATAATTTTCTCCAGAAATTTCTCCCTAAACCCTTTCCATTGTCCTTCCCACAGTGGGTTGAATCCTCTACCACACAAAGTCATTGTCCTGCTGTTCCCAAGCTGCCTCGCCAGAACTGTATTCCCAGCAACGCAAGGGATCAGTTGCAACAGGAACCCCTCGTTTGCCCTCTCGTCAGAGGAGACTGCACTGAGGGACTCTTGCTTCTCTTAACAGCCCTGCAGGCTGCTCCAGATTTGGAATGTCAAGCTGGGTTGACAGCATCGAAGGCGGAGCCTGTGGTAAAGGTGTGTCCTCCACTGCACTGTGATTGACAGGAGGGTAGCTGGAGAAGGGACTTCCAGTAATGCAATACCTGACAGGTCATGCTGTAAGGCACTTTCTTTTATTATTTTATTTTACTGTGCTTTTCTCCCCAGCGCCTGATGGCCCACATCAGTCTTCCGCTCCACCCAGCCCCATCACCAGCCATCTCCTGGACTTGCTTGCCACTCCTTGTCCTCCATGGAACCCCCCATGGGATGGGCTGCTGGCAGCTACCCCTTACCTCCAGACAGAGATTAAGGTACAATGCAGGAGCGGAAGCCCAGTCGGCGATGCGGGGCCTGCGGCGGGTAGCAGACAGCATACTGCATGGCTAGTTTTTTTTCTGACTTTTCCTCCCCATCCCCTGAAGGTTACTGAGGTGGTGCATCAGATGCAAGTTCAAGTTCATGTTTATTGCAGGAAAACTCCATTGAGCAAGCACATTCACAAGGAGGTCCTAGATCATATAAACAGTCAGGAGACTTTGCATAAAAAGGCAACATATAAAAAGCAAGATGAAACAATATACACATGATTAATATGCATCAATTCATATAAGTACATTCTAGCAAAATGAGGTACAGTACAGCCGGGTTCAAGCAGACATAGGTGGCTGAGAAGCTTGACGAGGGGAGAAGGATGGAGTGTCCTAGGGACTGCTCTCCCTTCTCCGGAGGAAGGAGTGGGGATGTGACCGGAGCATTGGCGACCCCTGAGTGGAGGCAGGGGACACCTAGCCCCTACCGACACTGGAAATCGCACAGGGAGGCGGAGCAGGCAGCTGGCGTCATTGCATGTCCCAGCCTCCAGAAAGAAAAAGCGGAAAAAGAATTAGCCACGCCAGCCGCAGCTAATCAAGCCTACACGGCTTGATTTGTCCCAGGCCCTCCGACCAAGTTCCACGTCCTGCGGCATGCGAGGGAGTGCAGCCTCACTGTGGGGAAGCTATTGAGTATCGGAGGGCCCGAGGCCGTTGTGGGGAGCAGAAGCTAGTGGTCCGTGACCAGGCCGAGAAGGACACCAGGCGGCTGGCAGGCTAGGGGGATAAAGACTAAATGGGGCAAAAAAAAAAAAAAAAGGAGGTACAGTAAGGTTCATGTAATACCTGGCGCAGAATTTCGACAGTGCAAGGTAGGGATTATTAGCACAAGATATTGGGGAGCTAGACAAGTAGGGAGTGTACTGTGACAGGAGAGAGCAGTTAAGTAAGAGGGAGGGGTTAAAAATAACAGGAGAGAGTAGCGAATTAAGAAAGAGGGGTTGAAAATGAGAGATGAGTAGAGGAAAAGGGCTAGGGAGAGTAGGGGGAAGAGGATATAGATAAAGGCAAGGGTAGGAGAAGGTTTAGTGGTTAGCTGATTGGTTTCATGTCCTGGCAGGTATAGGTTTCAGGTGAATGGTCTTAAGGATATAAGGGCCCGGGAAGAGGCTTAAAAGCAGCTAGATGCGTCAGCGTGATGACATCCCCCTCCCTTACCACAGGTTCTAGTCTGTACCACGACACGTGGTCACCCCGGTGGTGGTGCTGTGGAGGATGGAGATCAGGAGCCCTCTCTCTCCCCAAGGAGGGGAGTGTCCACTGGGACACTCAGCCATTCTCACCCAGCCAGCCCTCCAGTGACCTAGACTCATTCCTGAACCCGGGCCACCAGCATCACAAGCAGTAGCTCTACCACTGTGCTGATGGGCTGGCCTCATGAGGCACTTGTTTTAAGGTGGTTACCTGCGCTAAATGTTGTGACGTTTTCATCAGCCTGTGACTCCTTCTTTGCTTAAAAGAACCCAAACAAGACAGAGCCAACAACCACAGCCCAACTGGGCTGACTGGGGGAGGAGTTTTGCTGCTGTCTAGTGTTTGCAACCATGGTAGTATAATGGCCTTATCTTTAATAAAACAAAGGACACCTTAGCGGTTTGCTCCACCTCATGCCTCTCAATCTCCTAACCAACCAATTATCAGGCACTGTGCCATCCAAAGACATCTCTTGGAGCTAATTCAGTGTTCACGTTTGCAAACCCTGTCTGTGGAAACTAACAACTATAAGGACTAATTTGCATTACAACTTAGTCACGGAAGAACTCCTCACCTCGCAATTACTGTAAGCCTGCTCTTTGTGGCCAGTCATAAGTTGTGTGGTCAGAATGGGGTACCAAACTCCACACCTATTGACTGATCATTGGGCCCAGTTACTTTACACCACCTAACTGGCCTCATCTTTTGCAGCCTCAGGAATTTGACATTCATGGGTCCTAAAGAATTAAAATACAACATATTTGTGTGTGTGGAATAATGCATGCAGTGTACAAAATCTGTGATATGTTTCTGAAACTCTATTTAATGGAACTGTATTTTTGTAATGTACTATATGGATACTCTAAATAATAGTCAGGGTTGGACTGGGATACAGGGGGCCCACCTGGAAAATCAATAAGTGAGGGCCCAGGGTGACACATTCTTATCAGTATTTCACTTACATCTGATACACTAGTTCTCTGTCTGCATCTTAACTTTACTTGCAGTGCCCAAAACTACCCCATTTAATTATAAAATAGATGACAAAATGCATTTTCAGAATTCAGAAGGTGGCCAGGTACCCAACAGAGGAGGGCCCACCTGGAAATTTCCAGGTATCCGGGTGGGTCAGTCTGACTCGGATGACAGTATCCAAAAGTATACCAAAAAAAATCCTTGTAATACCATTGTTCCAATCCAAGGACAGCGTTACAAGATCTTGTCATGCTATCGTTGGAGCAAAATGATGGTATTACAAGATCAAATAGCCAGCATGTGAGCAAGCCAGCTTTTACTGAAACCACTGAGTGTAGTAAATGCCAGTCGGCTCTTCAGGAATCAGAAGTCAGCAAAGCCGCACCATGACTATTGCTAAAATGCCCCAAGGGATCTCTAAGAAAAACTGGAGGGGGGGTGTCAGCAGTAGCCGAGGCCATCTGATAAACTCACTCCTGTAGCTGTTTGCTTAAATGCCCTTCAGGTTTCATATGCAGGTCCAGGGGCGGGCAGCAGTGGGACGCATTCGGAGCTACCAGCTGAAAGTCACAACTCGGATCCATATATTACAAAAAAATAACAGATACGGGAGTGTGTATTTCTTGACTATAATACCATGTCGAGATTCTGGGGACATGTTGGAACCTCTCGAGCTTCGCTCTCAAGGTTCACATGTCCGCAGAACCTCTTGATGGTATTATAGCCTTGTAATACACACTTCCTTATCTATTATTCAATTTATTTTTATTTTTTTTGGAGGGCCGAAGGCTCCAGTACCCTACTCCACCTACCACTCCCCCATCTCCAGGCTTCTCTCCCCGGACGGGGCCACCGGGCGGGAGACCCCTCCTCAGGAACATAAGTCACAAAGCCCTGGCTTGCCCCCCAGGGTGGGGTCATGGGAGCAAGCCCCCACCCAGCAGACAATGGTCTGAGTGGGGAGTGGTGGCAGAGCGGGGGCCATCATTTGTGGCCAAGATTTTTCAGTATTTTTTCTCCCTTGGGGCAGAGACGTGCAATAATGCCAGTGTCCGCCCAGCCCCCCTGAAACATATGGTGCCGGAAGTGCGGGACCCCCAGCCTCCACCAGTGGTCCTCACTGCACCAGACACTCTTCCCCCTTCCCCCTGGAGAGGGCGAGCAGTCCGTAGGATGCTCGATCCCTGTCCCCCAGCTGGCCCTCTGACTCCTGGGTCTGTCCCCGAACCCGGGATGTTGGCGCCGCAGACAGATGCTTTGTCTCTGCACTGCTGGGCCAACCCTATTATTCTATTTATTGTAGACAATCTGAAGAAACAACGCCTTGAACCGAACTAGCCAACCAACTAATGTGGAACACAATGTGCAACAAAAGGACAAAACCTACAAGAGTCAGCGCAGAATGCACAGTACCACACTAGGTTTTCTGCCTTTTCATCTCTGAGTTTTCTGCAAGCTGTTTCATAAAATGGCTGGTATATCTACAGAGTTACAAACTGCTGGCCACATTAGTAACCAGTGATAAGCCACAAGGACGTTTATTTAATGTTGCACAAGGAACATGTATTGCCTTGTGGAAAATAATGATTGTTAGGGCTGAAAAGTGGAACGTTCCACACAACATAAAGCACTTGAGAAGCAGATCGTCCACCTTCCTCTAATATTCCAACAGCACTCCTGTGTGGTAACACACACAGGTCACAAGTTAGGACTTGCCACCATTCACTGATACGTAATGACCTCAAGCTTTGAAATGCATTGTAACGAAATGAGGTACCAATATGCATATACGGACAGGTTCAGCAGCTTCAATGTATTGTTCTATTGTGACAAAGTATGATTAACAGAATAACTGCTGACTCCTTCCTTTCTGGTGCTGGCACTTCCATTGACTTTTAGTGAATGCGTAACCCCTAGGTGGCGCTATCCCAAGGGCTACTACCCCGCCTGCTTGGCTAGTAGCAGGCTAAAGCAGCAGTGCAATGAAAAATGTTTTTCCAAAAAGCTAATTTTGTGCTGTGGTTATAAAAAATATTGGCAGAACTGTTGATTTGGGGTTTCTGGTAGTCCCCTATGCTGTGTAAGGTACATTTGCATTTTTGTCTGGATTCTTACCCTCCCGAGGTTGTCAGTATTATTGGTTTGCAAAATGAGGCGGCCATCTTTTTTTCTTGAGAAATAATTATTTTAAAACTTCATAAAATTCTTAAATGATAACGGAAGCTCAAAATTTCACAACCAAACTAAACTGGAAGGCATCTGGCATTGATTAGGAAGAAAAAAGGTGGAGTCAAATTTAGCTCATTTTCGTTGCACTGCTGCTTTAACGGCCTTCGGTAATGAAACGGGTGCCTCCACCAGGAGGTCAGGGTTGTTAGTGGTCAAGCTAACCTGGGCACAGCCCTCCATGACACTGTAACCCCCCTCTTTCCCTTCTAGTGACATAAACAATATACAGTAATTACTTTCACAATGACCCTTATTCACCAGGCAATTACCCACACTGTTTGCACTTACCACCAGGGCTGGTTCCTCTAGCTTGACCCTGGGGAACCCCTGTAAAACAAGGTTAAGCACAGCAAACAGCAGCAGTACAATACTTTTGGCACAAACTGGAACCACAGTCAGGTTAAATGCAAACAAAGTTAAATCTGATTTATTCATGGGACTTGAACAAGGGAGGGGCGTAATCAGGTGGATTTGCTTAAAAGCTATATTAATCAGACAGTTATGCTTGCAGTTCAGAGTCCCTACACAGTCACACACTCTGGGTACCCAGGTAGGAAAACGGTGGGCTAGCCAGAAACATTGCAGCTGGTTGGGGCCTTGTGATGGAAGAAAGCAACATGCACAACACACAATATTTGTAATCTGGAGCCGGAGGGCTCGGTTAGTGAAAGAAAATTCAACAAGACAATCAGATGAGAACACTTTTAAATTTAGCTGTTGTTGCAGGGAGCTACCCTGATGTTTACTCATGATACCCAATACTGAACACAGGCAGGACGAAATCAAGACTGCAGGCTGTTGAGCTAGAGTGCCCGGAGAAGCAAGGCCCACAAGAATCACCGAGGCGTTGTTCCTGTTCAAGGCATTGGGCAGGGGGCTAATCCCCAGGCTGGTCTCTCATCGATGACTTTCTCTGCATAGCAGGTATTTTGACTGGACCAGTGTAGAAGGGCCCAGACAAACAGAAATGGATGCGGATTCAGTCTGTGCAGCTGGATACAGCCTCCAGCAAGCAAAACACAGTTCAGACACACAGTAGGGAACCAAATCACAGCCCACTATAAGCACACAGCACATTCACATTTAAGGAAATTCCACTGTACCAGACAAATGGCTCTCCGGTCACAATTACAGACTCTCTGCACAATCCGGGAGTTCAGAGGTAGCTGGAAGTCCTGACAGGCTGATCGCATTCAGCAAATCTTTGGTCTTCTTCAGGTTAAAGCCTGGTCACAATTCAGTGGCTTAATTTGCTCTCCAAATTCGGATTCAGTCCGGAAGAAGCACAAGTTCCCTTTCAGGGACAGCAGGCAGGCATGCAGGCCAAACTCAGGCTTTTCCACAGTGCTCCCACGCAAATCCACTGTGGATTGCTGCTCGAACTATCTCAAGCTGTTACTTCTTCACTTCCTAACTCAGATCTAACTTGAAACTGCAAGCAGTGTGGGACTTTCCCCAAGAGCCAAAAGGTTCGGTTGGCTGATCTGTCTGTCAGTCACAACAAGAGCTCCCCCTCCAGGTTATTTTAGGTGCCAAAAGACCAACACTACAATTCCTACAAGTTTTGGCCCCACCAAGCCCCTGTAGGCAGGCTCCATTTTAGAGTCCCAAATGTACTGATTGGCCCGTTCTGCAGTCCAGGACCAAGATGATGGAAACAAGCAGAACTGTCCATGCTGCAAAGAAGGCAGGTTAGAACAAACTGCAATATTATTACTACTCTAATAAATGATAGCAAACAAGTACATCTTCTAACAGAACTCCCTCTCAGATTAATTATGACTGCAATCCAGGCAGCTCTTAAAGAAACAGTATACAGAGGTTATACAGGCACTCTCTGGCAATACATTTAAACTGCTAAAACGCAGGACATCAGCCTGGCAGTGGGCATTTAAGCAAGCTCAAGGAAGACTTTTCGGGAACCCCCATTTGTAGGGGGGTTACAAATGCATTTGATTTACAATCTGTTGAGGAGGGGAGCAGAAACAAATGGGAGGGATGGTCACTAGGGTCAGTGCAGAGTAGTTGGGCACAGCTGGAAGACAGGATGGACTGATGGGCCTTTCTCTGCCGTCACTGTCTATGCATCTTATTTACACAGCAGGATACTGCAGCCCAACTCAGATGCGATGTCTTGTTTGTAGAGGGGGTCCTGCTTCTACTCAATTCTACAGGCAGTAATACTGAAGCACAGGGATGTTGAGTGACTTGCTCAAGGCCACAGTTCAAGTCAGTGGCCGGAGAATGATTTGAACCTGGTTATCCTGGTTCCCATGTCAGTGTTGTAATTCCTGGGCTACATTGACAATATTCAATATATGAATACTAAATGCTGCCCCGGCTTTTGCACAACCAAGCTCCTAATGTTATGAGACATCAACAAGGTGACCATTCCAGGATACAGGTGGCACCAGAAATGGAACAAACACCGTGTGTTCCAGTTCTAAGCTTTCTGTGGAGGTATAGATGATTAAGGAAGGCTAGGCTGCTTAAAGAGTACACACTAGTGCGCCCTGGGGGTCGAAGTTTCAGCCACTTGAGAGTGCTGTTATCCCCGGGTGCGGTAAAGATATGGCGCACTGGGCTTGCGGCAATCAAATGGGATTTTCCATCCCCTGCGGCAACTGACGCAAGCTAAACCATTTTTCTGTGGTCTAGCTTGCATCAATCCTGGGGACTGTTTTCATGGAGTCTGCGCCTGAGATTTGGCGCATGATGTCTTAAACCGGGTACATTGTCACAACTGTGTATGGGCGTTGAAAATCAACTGCTGCTGCGGCAAAGCGGTGTGGCGCACAGAAAAGGTTTGATGCAGTGCTTGATACACGCCCTGTGCCACCCTTTGAAACCCCCAACCCAGGCGGGAATGCAGACTCAGCTGTTCAGCCACTTTCTGTAACTTATTTGTTTACTGATTTGATATATTTCAGTTTTGGTACCAGATAGCTACACTGGACAATACGTGCCCATTTTCAGGCACATCCTGAGAGAGGACAAAGCAAGCAGTAGGTCAAGACAACTGTAGCATGACAAGTAATCTGCGATACAATACAACTTTCTCCAGCCTATAGGACTGAGAGAGGACTACGTACAGCTGGAGAAAACACACTGCACAGTTCTTTTCTTACCAAGTCTGACCTGCCTCACTCGGGGTGGCTGGTTGCCAGGCTGAGCACTTCTGGCTGATGACCAAGGACATTCTGCAGAACATCCACTGAATACTGGATGGGAGCTGCCGGGACATGCACACAGTTATAGTTTATCGTCTGCGGAACTGGCTGCCTTTCTCAGGACCATTAATCTGTTGTATCCATTAACAAACTTTTGCTCTGAAGCAGCTCTGTCCTCAACTACATCTAGCAGTATGAATTCCACTACTGGTGCAGGAACCAGATTACGTCATTTGAGAACTGTCTTTCAACTTGCATGCCTGTGTTTTCTCTACAAGCTATGTTTCAAATAGTAATTTACATTCTGTTATTTTCTCTCTCTTTACTAGCCTTTTAGTGAATTCAGTTGGCATTTCTGACTTACCCGCTGGTGACAGGGACCATTTCAGAACAGTCTGATGTAGCTTATGTCCTAAATTGTTATTACATTGTATCTGTTTCTACTATAGAACTAACTGTCTGAAAAGAACATAAATTATATTACACAGTTCTAAAATGGGGTACTCATCCCCAGTGGGTTAAGTAAGACCCGACAGGGTGTGGGTTGACGTGTGATTCCCCCCGCACTCCAGGGATGTGGCCCGGAGCAACAGGCAGAGGGGTCCTTGAAAAAGCAGGTATCACACAGCAACCCACGCCCTGAAGGGTCTTAATCCACTTAGAAAATGTGCTGTTGTGTGACACAAAATGTCTGATTAGTGGGTTACGTCAAAGCACATTGTTTACTGAACTGTGTGATGAAACTTTCTCACCTTACGCCTTCTGAGCAATGCCATATGTCAACAGAGCATATCAGCATAAAGTGAACATGTCATACTGGCTCTTTTAGTGGGCGGTGTTCCCTGATAAATGTATAGCTGGAGAATGCTGTCAGCCAATCACAGGTCAGCATTTCTCTAGCCCATGTTCTAATTAGAAACACTCAACAAGTTTACTAAAAGGCCAGTAAAGATGGAAGCATAACAGATTGGGGGCAGTGGTGTAGCTAGCAAACTAACATCTGGAAGCCAGAAATCTTTGGTATTTAATCGCTGCCCCCACCCAGCTGAAGACATGCCCATGTTTGTTACCCAGACTGCTTTTTCCAAGCCATAGTGTACTCCAGTAACTGCATATTAAGAGGAAAACTACAGCAGCACTTCAGTTTTGTTTTTGCATTTAACATTATGCTTAATTCAAGCAATGCAGAGCAGTCATATTATATAGCACCAGTAGATGTAACCAAAATCAATGGCCAGGACACAGAATGCTGCCCCCTCTCCAGTCAACGTGAAAGCTGTGGCTTACTTAGAGGAGCAGGTATTCCTACACACATGGATAGTGACCACAAAGCTTCAAAAGGAACAAATGCATTACAGGATCAATGCGGTGCTCCTTTAAGGACACTTGTGCTCTATTACTGGGCTCATCTTGTATAAAGACAAAGAATCTTAGTACGCAAGCACTGAACCAGTGGTTACCCCAAACAGCACTGGCTGGGAAGCCAAGTTTCAAAGAAATACAAAATCACACATACCCCCATAATGCAAAGCATCATGGGCTGCATATGCAAATCACCACAGAATATTATGCTGGTTCAACTTTAAGCAGAAATGTATGGTGCCGAAAGGCCCCTCACACAGTATGCAAAGGATGCCAACAGAAGACACAAACACGTGTTTCGTCCTACCAGGACTCATCAGTGTGCCTCATCTGTATGACACCCCAGTGGAATGAACCAGCTACCCTAAGTTGGTCAGTCTGGGTTGGGTTGTGGTGAGCCCAATATAAACAAAAAACAAGTTAAAAGACAAAGAACCTTACTGTGCAAGCACTGAGGCAAGGGTTACCCCAAAGGGCATTGGCCGGGAAGCCAAGTTTCAAAGAAATACAAAATCACACATAGCCCGATAATGTAAAGCATCTTATGAAATGGCTGGTTAATTTCGAGCACTTTGATTGGCTCATAACAATGTGTTAATGTGTCTAACACATACAAAGAAGATCAGGCTATGCCAGCTGGGCACTGATCCTAGAAATACGCCCACATAGAACGTTGAGGAAAAAAAACCAACCATCTTTATTCTCCCACTAACCGAGTCCCCAGACACAGAATGTAACTGCCACTAGCCTCATGCTACGACATCGGGACGGGGCTCTTGGAGCCCTCCCCTGTTCCCTGCTCGTCAGAACTGTTGATCCCACCTACTCACACTACTGGAGCCAAAGAGGGAGCGCTGAATTTTAACTGAGTTTAAAAATACTGAAGTTGTTCTACCACGGACTTACCGTTGCAGCTCGGACTGCAGTATCACCTAATACAGGCAAACAGCAGGATCAACCAGATATTTTTTTTTTGCTGTTAAATGAAGGTTGGATCAGCCAGATATGTAAACAAATAACAGAAAAACAAACTTAGGAGTGCTGGTAGTTGTGTAGTGGGGGGGGTGGATGTAATGGTGGTGCCATGACAACTACATAATGGGGGTAAAAAATACAGATACGGAAGCCTAAACAGCTCAAAAGTCCTCAACTCAAAAAAAAAAATAGGTGGAGGAACTATTTAATTAAAAATTAACACAAACTTTTAAGTTTTCCACTATTAAATGCCATATATTTTAGTTATCACATAAATCTATATGTTAGGTAGCCATTTCATAAGCGCAATAAGCCATTCCAGGGTCTGTGTGTTAGACACTTTAACACACAGCTAGGAGGCTGGAAACACTCGGCCAGTGGCCTCGTGCCTCACTATGCCTAATAGCCATGTGTTAATGTCTAACACACACCCTGTTGTGTCTTATTGCTTACATGGGCTGTATATGCAAATCACTACAAAAAATTATGCTGGTTCAACTTTAAGCAGAACTGCATGGTGCCGAAAGGCCTCTCACACAGTATGGAAAGGGTGCCAACAGAAGACACAGATGTGTGTTTCGTCCTACCAGGACTCATCAGTGTGCCTCATCTGTATGACACCCCAGTGGAATGAACCAGCTACCCTAAGTTGGTCTATCTGGGATGGGTTGTGATGTGCCCAATAAAAACAAAAAATAAGTTAAAAGACAAAGAACCTTCGTGCGCAAGCACTGAGGCAAGGGTTATCCCAAAGGGCATTGGTCAGGAAGCCAAGTTTCAAAGAAATACAAAATCACACATATCCCCATTATGCAAAGCATCATGGGCTATATATGCAGATCACCACATAATATTATGCTGGTTCAATTTTAAGCAGAAATGTATGGTGCTGAAAGGCCTCTCACACAGTATGCAAAGGGTGCCAAGAGAAAACTCATACACGAGTTTCATGCTACCAGGGCTCATCAGTGTGCCTCATCTGTATGACACCCCACTGGAATGAACCAGCTACCGTAAGTTGATCTGTCTGGGTTGGGTTGTGGTGAGCCCAATAAAAACCAAAAACAAGTTAAAAGACAAAGAACCTTAGTGCGCAAGCACTGAGGCAAGGATTACTCCAAAGGGCATTGGCCGGGGAGCCAAGTTTCAAAGAAATACAAAATCACACATACCCCCATAATGCAAAGCATCATGGGCTGTATATGCAAATCACCACAAAATATTGGCCACTGGGGTGTCATACAGACAAGGCACACTGATGAGTCCTGGTAGGATGAAACACTTGTCTGTGTCTTCTGTTGGCACCCTTTGCATTCTGTGTGAGAGGCCTTTCGGCACCATGCAGTTCTGCTTAAAGTTGAACCAGCATAATATTTTGTGGTGATTTGCATATGCAGCCCATGATGCTTTGCATTATGGGGTATGTGTGATTTTGTCATCCTGTATAGTACACTACATTTATCCAGTATCCAAGCGAAAAAGGCTACACTGAGAAAAAAAAAGTGTCCAACTT
This sequence comes from Neoceratodus forsteri, assembly GCA_016271365.2. Lineage (NCBI taxonomy): Eukaryota > Metazoa > Chordata > Ceratodontiformes > Ceratodontidae > Neoceratodus > Neoceratodus forsteri. The sequence continues at coordinate 159,435,930 of JADMNL010000031.1, read as the reverse complement.
CCACCAGTGAAGAATAATATCTGATGATTTCCTATAAAGGGCAGAGATTAGTAGGGATGGGCAGGCCTTTTCCAGTCTGGATCAGACTGGTTTGAATCTGAACACGAAAAGGTTCATAAGGTTGTTAATTTTCAAAAACCTTTCAATACGGCTATTGGTATATCTGTTATTATTCTGACTCTTGATCATTCATCACAGGAGCGCTGCTAAGCTGTTTGGATCTGCATGTGTGCTCGATTGTATTCACGTTTTGCTCAAAATACTGCAGGAATGCCTGTACTTATATAAAATTATCTTAAGGCAGCACAATCCTTTTAAAGGAACACTGTCAACCCATTTTTGCATCATATTATTTTTAGTTGAAAACTCACATTTTTTGATTGCTTACCTTCTCTAAAATCCATTGTTGTTGCTCGTTATTTGATCTGCTTATCTTAGTAGAACTGAAATGCATTCTAATGGTGTAATTATACCTGGCCTAGTTTTGTGTCAGTTCCTTGATCTGCTCTTCCTGCATGCTTCCTGAACATCAGGAACACTCCAAACTGTGCAGCCACTCATAATGCAATAGTCTCATGTCCTCCCACTGCATCATGAGTTGCTAGACCATGTGGAGGGTGTTCCCAAGTCCAGGAAAGATGCAGTGCGAGTTGATCAAGGACTGTAAACAGACGTGTTTGTGTGGTAATGCCAGCATGGTGGGCAGTCTGTTTTTCACTAAAATAAACCCTCAAAATCAAACCACCCACTCTACAGAATGTGACTTTTTGTAAACTAGAGATATTTTGATGCCTAAGGGGGTTGACAATGTCCCTTTGAAGCAACTTTACTGTACGGTGACTTTATTTACTTTTCCAATGGGTACAGATTCAATGGATACTGGTGATGACTGTATATTTAAAGAGAAATTGATTTTTATAATGTGTTTGACAGTTTCTGCTGTTTCACTTCAACTGGTTTTCAGGTTGCAACTTAATACAGTAAAACATCTACAGAATTTAATATAAGTTTTGTTACTTAACCAATTTACCTACAAAAACCATTTTGATGGGGGGTGGGGTTAGTTGGAAACTTTATAATCAGCTGGATAAGTGGAGGTTGGAAAGGGGAACTGGAGTTTTGTCAAAACAGTTCACCCATTCCTAGTGAATGCACGAAGAAGCGTCACTAGAAAAAACATTCAGACAATAAATTGGGTATTAGGAAGTCATGTCTAGAAGAGTACCGTGTTTTATAAATGAAAGCAGCAGCCTGCCAGAACTGTCACTCAACCACTGCATGGACGCAGCCTTTTTCCGTAGATTATTAATCAGAGGAGACTCCTCCATTCCGCACAGCAACCGCTTCTTACTGCTCCCAAAACACTGTTAGTCTCCGCTCCATGTCATCGCTCGCTGTTAGAGCTCCTAAAATATGGAATGAGCCACTGCCCAAAATTCAAGAATGTTCCACAAATTTTACTTTTAAATAGTTACTCACAGGACACTTTCTTGCACATAGACAATGTAACTGTGTTTGCTACAATTCATATATGGCGCTTTGTTTTATGCTGCTTGCACACCTGTAACAATGTCAACTGTTCGTGTTATTTTGTTCTGTGTTGTGTGTACTGTACTATGTTATGAATCTAAATGGCTATACCGTAAATACTGTTGTATTATTATACAGCCCCTCATATTTGTGTAGTTTTGAAATACTTTAAGTATCAGTTAACTACACGGTAGTTACAGTGTAACAGACTGCAATGTAGTTGCATACAACAAACATGTAACTACAGTGTAATTACCCTGCTGCTTGTAATTAATGATTAGTTATACTGAAACAGACTCTTAAAATAAAGTGTAACTGTGTAATTTCCCCTGCAAATTTTGGATTACCTGTATTTATTTTTCTCGTATGTAATTAATTAAGGACACTCCTGAAAACGGGGCAGCATTGTCTCAGTGATCCTACCATTACCAAAATCCAATACATAAATAACAAGCATTTGTCAATGCCGAATGTTGTTTCGCTGGCATTGGCATTGGTAGTGCCGGAGGTAGAGACGCATAATAGGAATGGCACTGAAGTACTGAAGTGACGCCAACCCCACCCCCACCTTGTAGAGAGCGACTGGCATTGAGGTGTGCATTTGGGTCATCAGCTATAACGCTCATGCCATTGTACCTCACCCTACCCTGTAGATACTGACAAGTGTCGTGGTGTGCTTTGGGGTCTTTGGGCATTGTACATACCCCATTCCATAAGGAAATATGCTGAGGTGAGTGTAGTATAGAAGAATGGGGTGACCCTTTGTGGCCGAACAGTGCAAGGCACACCACAATGCCTGTCAGTGGCTGCAGGGTGGGGGTGGGGGTGGAATGGCGTGAGCATTACAGCCGATGATCCCAAGTCACACCCCTGACGCCTGTCAGTCTGTACAGGGTGGGGTGCCACAGTTGGAAACCCTAACACCATAGGCGTGTGTTGGTATTTTCACCCCAAATTTTCAACATGGGCTGTTTGTGAGCCCACCTCATGAAAAGCGGCACAATCAGTTTGTTAGCTGAAAGGTGGTCTTGCACAGCGGCTATGCCATTTGGTGACACAGAGACAAAAACACATTTTGGGCAGGATGTGGAAAATGACAACTGTATTGTTCATGAGGAGGCGTAAAAAACTGGCAACGTTGAAAATCTGGAGTGAAAATATGAAAAGTCATGAGCATGCATAGAAACTGCACTTCAGATGTCCGTAATCCAATTATTTTTGGGAGTTTGTTAGCCACATTTTCAACATAGGCATTTTGGGACCTCCCCTCATGAACAGTGGCACCGTGATTTTGTTAATGTGTTCCAAAAGTTGATTTCCCACAGCGACCACGCCATTGTGCGCCACATGTGCGGAAACACATTTTGGGTAGGATGTGAAAAATGACAGCTGTACAGTTTATAAGGAGGTGTGAAAAAATGCCAGTGTTGAAAACTGGGCATGAAAATATTGCAAATTTGCGAAGTTACAAGGGTGTGTGGAAACTGCGCAACGCATGCTTGTAACACAGTCATTTTATGGAGTTTCGACACCAAGTTTTCAACATAGGCATTTTAGGACCTTTGCTCCTGAACAGTGTCACCATCATGTCCTCAAGCTGTCCCGTAAACTGATTTCGCTGGCGACCCGCGCGGTCTGCGTCATTGGTGCAGCTTATTCAGTCAGGATATGTAAAATGACAGCTGTACTGTTCATAAGGAGAGTGGAAAAATCCAATTTTGAAAATCTGAAGTGGAAATATTACTAATTCCGTTACGCTGTGATGTGTGGAAACTACTAGCAACACACGCTCATAAAACAGACATTGTTTGGATTTTCCACTAAATTTGCAACATAGACTTGTTGAGAGCCCCCCCTCATGAACAGTGGCACTATCGTTTCGTTAATCGGTCCTGAAAGATGATTCCGCGCAGTGACCGCAAAATCACCATTCGGGACTGAATAACACCATGACAGTGCCTGAATTCATGAGGAGGGGGTCCCAATAACCTCATGTTGAAAATTTAGTGCCAAAATTCCCAAAAATTACTGAGATATGCAACAAAGTTGAAAAACCCCTATTTATGCCATTATATAGCTTACCGGCATTTCCTCAGTTCGCGGACGGCTTTGAAGAGTGCAGACGTGTTCCCGGTCCACCAAGATCATCGCGCCGGACCCCGGAGGTAAGTATGTGGTGGGGGAGGCAGGGTGCTAGAGGGTGGTCAGGTTGTGGGAGGGGCAGCAGGGAGACCACGAGTGACCGCTTTCTTTTACAGGTTAAAAAAACAACATCGCAGGACTTTTTTTTTTTGGTATTGGCACGCTGGTGGACTCCCAGCATGCCACCTAAGTGTTTTTTTTGGGGGATTCTGTAGCTGACAGGGATTGGGCACCCATTGACATATACTGGGCACGAGCCGAGGGGGATTGGGGATCCGCAGGTAACAAAAGCGGGGGGGGGGGTCATTATGCCAACAGGGAGTGGGCTTCCCCAACAGCAAAATATACTGGGACAGGGATAAATGCCGATGGGGATTGGGACCCCCGTTGGCAAAGAAAAACTGTTGGGGGGGCCACATGATGCTGACGGGGAGTGGGCTCCTCCGTCGGCATTCTGACAGGCGGTTTGCCTGCATATCGGGAGGTGTGTTGTAGTCACACTACATGACAGCTTCACTCTCATTGCAGCGGACCTTTTCCTTGTTCTCATGGCCACATTAGGGAATGAATGAGGTCACCAGCTGCTGCTGGCTGATTGGGGAATGAGGGACACACCTTCTGATGTGTGCCCTGCATTCGCCCAACAGTGACCGTGCCTCCAAATCTGCTACTACCGCAAGATATTGACTGCGCAAACATGAACCAACATAAAAATTATATCACTGCATGCCAGAATACTAGACTCAGTTTGCGTCCTCCCTCCCATGAGTGCCACCAACTGCACCTCTGCCTGTGGTCACTTAGATGGCACTGCAGTTCTGAAGACTGCCACCCTCACTCCCCAGAGGAGGACAGTGCCCTGTGGGATCCCATGTCTCATCCCCGGCTGGCCTTGATATCTGAGCTCATTCCCAAAACCTGACTGTGGGCACTAATGTAGCCCCTTCACCAACGTGCCAGCTTTTAAAGCTTTTTTTTAATGCAGAGCCCATGAAGACGGCATAAAGCCTCAAAAAGACAACGGAAAATTGAAAGTGCTTGAGTAAACTGCGGTAGGTAGATACATTTGCTTTATTAAACCACATGCTAAAGTATCCTGGTATTTCCTAATAATTTACATTTCCCTGCAGAACGGTATCACCATGTGATTTAATGATTCTCCTAAATTTGCAGAGCTTCATTTAGAGTCTATTATAAAAAGGCCTGTGAAATTATACTGTGACATTAGAATAGGTAAAACCTCTTCACAGCAACCTCTTCTACAAAGCCAGTCCCCGCTCAGTAACCAACACTGGCCGATTTATGTGTAGCCAACCACAGGAGGGCAATATGCAGACTCTGAAAATGGTTTTCCAGCAGTTAAATCTGGTATTAAAAAAAATTTCATTTTTTTACATACAATAATTACGCTTTCACCAGGCTGTGGTTCTTCATTTATTTAATATGATTACTTTCTTGAACATTCAATTATTTTTATGATAATCTCCCTGAACGGTAAACACCAGAAATAAAAAAATGAAATTAAATAAGTAAATAAAACTATTAAAAACCATCTACTGGGAAATGGTTTGTACACTATGAAAATCTCCCTGTGATTACGTTTGATGTTTGTGCTGTTTAAATGTTGAATTGGACTGTTATATCCGTCATCCTAAACCACAGCCTGGCTCAGCCTTATGCAGTGTGCAGATGTTGTAGCATGCACTGGGCTATCTACATGAACATTAAAGCCAATATTTACACCACTTAATTCTCTCCTTACAGACATGAGTCAGACCTCTCCCATATTATTAAATGGCACATTGTTAAAGTGCGTTTGTAAGGGCAACATGACATGGAGTTAACACGAGTTACATCCATTTACTACATAGAACCCTTTGTTTGTGTCCACACAGCATAAATTCTTAGCAGACAAAATAATTTCAGGTTTCTGTTGTTGGGAGAAATGGAAGCCACACCTGATCAGGCTCAAAACTTCAAAAGCCCTAAATCAAAGGTGAAAGTGACAAACTGCAGCACTTTCACCAATGCAAATTCAGTATCAGTTTCCCCTTAACTCATGGGCACTCAAACCACCCACAGCTAATAAAAAATTTTACAACTTCCTAAGGAGGTCCAGCCCTCCATGTCTTGGCACCTCTCAATCCCTCTGCCTCTCCCTGCCATGGCCACCTACCTCCACGGACCCTTGGCTTGCCCCTCAAGTGGGGTCAGTTTGAGGGGGGAACACTCCCTGGGCATCATATATTGTCAGGCAGTGCATGCGCTGTGGAGGTGGGATATGGATACACCGGGGCCGTCACCATCGCAGATGCGCAGGGTTATGGTCCTTTCTCTTTTTCCCTTCCCCTTGGATGTCACATGAGGTGATATCAAGGTGTGTCCATGCACGCTATGCGTGTGTTCACACGCCGACATCTGCCGCACACCCCCTTCCCAATCTATCCCCAGCTACACTGCCATCTGTGGTCGCCCAGGTGGCAGTATCGCAGTGGGGACTGAAGCCTTCCCTTCCTAGAGGACAGCATCCTCTGGATCATTTGATCCTCCTTTCCCCCCGGCTGGCACCCAACTACCCGAGCGCGTTCTCGCACTCGGGTTGCCAGCATCACGAGCAGTAGTGCTACTGCTGCCTCGACGAGACAGCTTGTGTGGGGTCTCCTACTGAAAACTGACATTCTCTCTTGCTATTTGGACAAGAGGGCCGTGAAGCGAAGCTGAACATTTCTGTCATCCCAAACAGCACAAGAGAACATTATTCCCCAGTAGCATGTACTGTATACGGTATGTGCTCCGGTACTGTTCAGTCGGGGATGGTGGTGGGTGGTGGCGGTGGTGGAAGAGGGCTGTGGCTGAGTTGCTGACACCAGTCAGTTTTGGGGGAGCAGGGTGGTGGGTCACTGCCTACTGGGGGTAAGGGGGTGGGGCCCACCAATCCACCAGGGATGTGGGAATATATTTCTGCTGAATGAGATCAGGGCTCGGGGAGAGGGGAGAGGGGGGGACCACTAGACTATCAGGGAATGGGGAACGTTTTTTATTATAACACAGATTGGGGCTCAGGGAGGGGAGATCACTAAACTACCAGGGAATGGGGATATTTTTGTAATAATACACGGATCAGGGCTCAGGGAGTGGGGACCACTAGACTACCAGGAAGAATGGGGATTTTATATTATATCACTGATCAGGGATCGGGGAAGGGGGACCACTAGACTACCAGGGAGAATGGAGAATTTTACATTATATCACTGATCGGGGAGGAGGGACCACTAGACAACCAGGGAATGGGGAATTTTATATTATATGACTGATCAGGGCTCGGGGAAGGGGCACCACTAGATTACCAGGGTGAAGGGGACATTTTTATTTGTACTGCACGGAGTGGGGCTGGGGGAGAGGAAGATGCACTCAGCCTGGCGCTCACATGCAGATGAGCCCATAGTTGGCATGCAAATGGCCCCATAGCACAGTGCACACCCAATGGGCTCATCTGCCTGTTTGGACTGAATATCACCCATGGGGGCTGCGTCGCTAACCAGTATGCGCTGCGCTGTACCCCTATGGGTAGTCTTCAGCCCCGCACCCTGGTAGTGCTGTGCTGAACATGGCGACCACTTGCTGTACGCCACACTACCAGAGTCCGATGTTCAAACAAATAGTGTGGTTGGTTCAGATCACGTTATCTGTTTAAATTTGGGGCAAGGGTTGTCCGGCCCTATGTTTTCGCGCAGTGCACCATTTTGCAGGCGCAGCTAGCTGGCTCTGAATATGGAGGCCCTAGACTTCAGAAGCTGACTTCAGTAAGATGAAGGAGTTGCTCAGGGGAAAGACTAGCAGAGGTAATGAGTGCGAAAGTGATAGATGCTAAATGGAACATCATTAAGAGGGGCATAGCAGAAGCAACCGACACCTGTATGGGGCAGACAGGAAAGAAAAGAAGTACAAAAAATGGATGCAGTTCTCTGAAAGAGTTGGGCAGGCAGTCAGAGCAAAATGAGCAGCATTCCAGAAGCACAAGAGGGGCCAGAATGATAGCAACAGGGAAGGATATCTGGAAAAGTTAAAAGAGGCCAACAGCACAGTAAGTAGGGCTAAAGTCGAACACAGAGTTGGGAAGTGCAGGACGGGGACAAGGAGGGAGAAGAAGTCTCCTTTTGTTTTATTAAGGAAAAGAGGAAAACAATAAAGGGGGATCTGCAAACTGAGAAGGGAGTAGGAAAGGGTGGAAGATGACAGCAAGAAAGCAGAAAACCTGAAAGAATATTTTTGTCCAGTCTATATTTTTGTTTAGTCTCTGCAGCAGAGGAAGATGGGCCACTCCCAGAGTGTGGGGTTCAGGGCCAAGAAGTGAAGGGGCAAAGGCCGGAGGTGGGGTTGGTATCAGAGGAGAGGGTGTTCAAGGTACACAAGACCCTGAAAGTAAATAATCACTGGGCCCTGATGGCATGCATCCTAGGTTGCTGAGGGAGGCGAGTCAGACTCTAGCAACACCATTGGCTGATTTATTTAATTGCTCCAAAGTAATAGCAGTGGTGCCAGTGGACTGGATGGTGGCAAATGCAGTGCCACTCCCCAAAGTGGAGACAGGGATCGTCCCAGTAACTACAGGCCAATCAGTATGACCTCTAGTGTAGGAAAGGTGCTGGAGACTGTCATATGGGAACACTTAGCAGAATTCCAGGAGGCAAACGGGCTACAGGACAAGAGGCAGCATGGATTCTTGGCAGGCAGATCATGCCAGACTAACCTGATTGGCTGTTTTAATAAAGTTACAAAGGCGGTGGAGAGGGGCCAAGCAATAGATGTGCTACAAAATCTAAAAAAAAAAATACCCCAGGGATGAAGTGTTATGCAACAGTCATAAACCCCCTGCAGCTAGCACTACTGCAGACACCAAACTAGAAAAATGCTCCAAGGGGTATGGTTGAGATCCGAGGATCCTACCATGAGGGGTAAGTCACAAGGTAGCCTGGAAGGGTGGTCAGGGTGACAGGGATAGGAGGCTGCCATAGGGGCTGAAAAGGTGAGGTTCGTGAACTGGGGGAGAAACAGTAATTCAAACCCCCATGCCCAGGACTGGCGCTTATGATTGTGTGACATTCCTGCTGATGCTCTGCCACGTGTCTTTGTACTGCTGGGTTTATGTAATCTCCACTCTGATGAATTACAGCACCTTTTTGTTCACTTTGGATGAAGAACCTGAGAATTATGAGCAGGGCTGAGAGGGAGTGTAGCATGCCCAGAATCAGGCTGTACAAAGAGTATGGAGATAATCTGTAAAAACAACCAGTACCCCCCCCCCCACCATCATTTTCCATTTTCAATTAAATGATCACATCGTAGTTATTAAGAAAAAATGATTAAAAGAAGAAACCGTCCATTTCATGGCTCCCCAGGAGAAGAGTAGAAAGGGAGTTTGCACTTTTACAGTTCATTGGTGGACGATGATGAGCAGGACCCAAGCGGGCTAGGAAAAGCTGACGATGCTCCTTCAGGAACCTTATTACCTGAACTAGCGTGTGCCTACAACTGAGCTACAGTTCCTGAGTTTTATTTTTTTTTACCCAGGATACCTTGGCTGAGATGCAACATCTCAATTTCAGTGGAATCCTGCTGTTACCCAGTTTTACAAGAGGACAACTGAAGCTCTGGAAGGTCAAGTGACTAGCTGAAGGTCACGCTGTGAGCACATTCCACTACTGGGATGAGTAAGCAAAATAGTGCAAGAAAGCTACTCTTTGCAGGGACATGATCTGAGTTACTCAATAGCTACTGTTAATCTCACTGTACTGCAGCTGATGGATGTATACATACATATGTACATACAGACAGACAAGACATACAGACACACAGACATATGGACATACATACACACATTCATACAGACAGACATACATACATAAATACGTACATACAAGGTGACACAGGACAGCACAAACATGCAGTCCATCCAATCTGCCCTTGTAAATTGCTATATTGCTATTTTTTATGTAATGTACCATCAGCCTACCGCCTTACGGGGCTAGCTCCCTCCCCACATTTGCATATACACAATTGAATCATGTTATACAAATGAGGAAGGCTACTAAAAGCTGAGACTATGAGGTCAGTTTCAAAAGAACCACTTAACCAAAGCAGCAGTATGCTCACTATACTTACTTGTACACACTTTAGCCCACTTGAAAAAACTAAACACTAACACACTGAAAATTATTGAATTACTAACACCTACTTTTCTTTTTTCATGATCATTATTATTTTTTTTTTCAATTACTGTTATTCACACTGTCATCTCACCGGCCCTTCCTGGGATCCCTGGGGTCCGTCGGGCAGCTTCCAAGACCCCCTGGCCGTGGTCACGCCCTCCATAGAGCCTTGGCTATGCCCCAAGGCAGGGTCAGGGTGGGGAGACAAACCACTAAAATTCTACATTTCATCAGGGCGCATCACGGACTGGCGGGCGATGGAGGCCCGGGGAGCTGCTATGGGCCATCATCGTGAAAGGTGCTAGGGCCTTTTTCCTGTTTCACCCCCCAGGGATGGCGCATGCGCAGGCATCAATGCAGGCCCCGTGTGTGCCCATGCATGTGTCCGCCCGCTGACCTCAGTGACGTCCCTGCCCCACTCTCCATCTACCGAATGCTGCCACCTGAGATCACCCAAGTGGAAGACTTGTGGTGGAGGATGGGATCCACCTCCCCTGGAGAAGACGAGCATTCTCTGGAATGCTCAGACCTCCTCTCCCCGGCCAGACCCTTACCACCCAAGGTCGTTACCAAACCCAGGTTGCCAGTGTCATGAGCGGCAACACTACCAGTACGCTGATGAGCCGGCATTATTATTTTATTCTTGAGTAACTATGTAAGTCCCACAGGACTCAAGGCCCATTTACAGGTTTGGCCTGGAACACAGGGAGGTTAAATGACTTGCTCAGGGTCACACCATATAAAAGTGGAGGATGTGGGAATAAAAGCTAGGTCTGCTGGATGCACCAAGCACATTCACAGCTTGTTGTTCTAACCTCTAGGCTAAACTGCCGGCTGAAAATTATATTTCCCCCCACTTTTCCCTCACTGGTTTTCCCTGTACCCATCTGATGTTGAGGCCTCCCTGGCTGCACCCTTCATTCAGCCAGGAGGAAGGGCGAAAGGCTGCCTTGACAGCTGATGCCAAAGCTGCACCGTGATGGGCCAGAAAAGGGGGCACAAATACCAGCTGTCTGGGGCTCTATGATGCCGAGTTGACAACTAACTTGTCGACCGGCATTGCAGTCAGCAGGGAGCCGCGCCCAGTATGGCAGTATGTTTTCTTTGGGGGCTTCACCCCACGAACCCCCTGCATCCCCTGTATTTAAGGCTACCAACTCCAGGTCAGAGTTGGTTCAGGGAGGGGTGCAAGATGGGGAGAAGTGTGCGGGTCCAGGCACATCCCTACAGCGACTTAGTGCTGTTGTCAGCAGTGACGATGCTCTTAGGTGTTGCTGCGGGACGCGCATACCCTGTCTGGGAGTAGAGAGTGTCACCCCTCCCCTCTCACTAGGGTATTCAGTGACTGCTGACAGACCTACCTGGAAATCAAGTTTGGGTTGTTTTGCATCAGCTGCAAGGTAGGGGAGGGGAGGTACAAAAACTCAGAAAATGCAGCACAGTTAAGACAGCTGAGTCGGCCAGCAGTGTTGTTTTAATAATTTTTGGTTTATAAGTACAGTTTTCAGATCCTCTGTAGCCACACACTTCTATGTTGATAACAGGAGCGTGGTGGCTTTAAAATGTTGACAGGCACATTTGTAAACAACTGATAATATTGTTTTTTTACATTTTTGGGGCCTGGAAAGACACACTAAGCAGAGTCTTGTTTCCAGGTGCATCCTGGGAGCACACGAATGGGTGGCTCTAGAATATTCTTTCAAGGCGGTGGCAATACTGTAAAGGGAGAGAGTGGCACTTTGTTTGGAAAAATGTAAACTGATCCTTTCACACAGAAGAGGCAGATTCACATTACATATTGTGTGCTTCTCAGACTTGAGTGGAACATTTGTAGATGTTTACAGAAACTCTATTGGTGAGCAGGGAGCACCTCTCTGCAAAGAACATACATTCATCACGTTTTCCTTGTTTCCTTCTGGAATTTCTACATAAACAGGAGGATTCGCCACTATGAAACAGAGCGCCTGTCCTTGAGCTCACTGGACAATTAATCATTTTACAACATTGAGCATAACCATAGCCCTTATCGAGATGTGTGTGTTTATGAGTTTGGAAACAGTACGTAATATAATCAAAGTCTAAAACAACCTACAGGTTATTGAAAGTGCAGTTTAGTTCTTTGTTAATGAAGACAAACCCTGAATCTTATCAGAGTGAAGACATTCTTCTGAATCCATTAAATGTCATATTATTTTTGTAGTCTCTTTTTAACCGTTCATCTCCAACCATGCCCCTCATTGTGCCGGCCTCCCTGACCTTGTCACCCAGCTTTTCTTGGGCTTAACCCCTGACTTGGTTCTTTCAGTGCCTAACCCCCAACACCACCACCACCACCAGTGGGGCCACTGGGGCCCCCCCAACTCCAGCCACAGTCCCGATCCACTCAGATGGGGTGCCAGGGTTGCCGGTGCAGGGCTGGCAGAAGGACGGATTTCATCCTGCCTGGTCAGGGTGGTTTCTGCAGTTTACTGTCTCACACTCACAGGATGCTGGAGGCAAGGGCATCATGCATACAAGCATGTGTAGCGTGACACCAGCTGGTGTCTTTCCTCCCACAAAGTCAGTCCCAACTATACTGTCACCTGTAGTCACCAAGGTGGCAGTACTGCAGTGGAGCAGGCTGTCCTCACCTCCCTAGGGGAGAGTGTCCTCTGGGATAGAGTCAGTAAGGGGAATAAGTCCCAGGAAAGACTCAGCAGCACCTGCATTTAGCTTGCCTGGCACCCTCTGAACAGCAGGTAGGGGAGTACAGTGGGAGTCTGCAGGGACAAGGGTGGAGAGAGGGAGTAAGACATGGCCAAGATCATCCAATCGGATGCCTGGGCAGCTCACTGAAATATACCTGACTCTGCATGAAGCAGCAGCTGTTGGGTTACAGCAGTCCTCCAAGGGCTGTTATATCCCTCATCGTAAATAAATAAAAACCCACCCTGAAATCTCTTTTGTCTAGAGACAGGTGATGGGGGGGCGGTGATTGGGCCCCAAGAATCATCTAGTGGTCATGCACAGGGGGCATATAACTGTAACTGTAGCCCTTATGAAGGCATATCCTCCTCCCCCCTCCATAGGCCCTCAGTAGCACAACATTACGTTTATGAATGGGAAGCATGCCCACCCCCTCCCCTGTGCCCACCCCTGACTTGGCTGCATGTGTATGACTGCCAACACTAATGGATGGAGTGGTATGGGCATGCATCCTGGAGCAGTGGATGCATGGAGGTCACCACATGTGCAGAGCTGGACCCCTGCACTCCACAAGCCTGCTCAGGTGCCCCTCTGAAGGTGTGTCTTGATTAGTTGCTTGGACACTAGGCATATTTTGTATGCTGTACCCAGGGACCAATAAGATGCTGTATCTTATGAGGTCGTCCTACCATCTAAATTGCAATAATTATTGGTTGGTGCAGGTACTGCCCCCAGATCTCCCTAAAGTCTCTGAGTTCTGGGGATAGGTGAAGGGGGAAGTGATCAGGCACCAGGGTTCATTCAGTGGCCATGGGGGGGGGCATACTCGTAACAGCAGTTTTTAGGGCTGCATAGCCTCCACCCCCTTCCTCTGTCCCTCTACAATACATCATTTGGTTTCTGAATGGGGCGTACACCCACCCCTGCTCTTGTGCCCACCCCCAACCTGGCTGCACATGCGTACAAATGGCGACAGCATGGGATCAGGAGTGGAAGGGGCATGCATCCTGGGACAGTGGATGCAGGGAGGTCCCCACATGAGCGAAGCTGAACTTCTGCACTCCATCAGGCCGTGCAGGCTCCCCTCTGAAGGTGAGATTTAATTTGTGGCTCAAGCCCTAAGCACTTTTTGTACCATGCTATGCCCAGGGACCCCCAAGAAAACAAGATGATGTGTCTTATGAGGCCATCCCACCATTGACTTGATGCAAATTTAAATAAATGAATACAAACCAACCCTGCTTGCTTGCATCAAATGTAATCGTAGACTGAGTATGTGAGAAAACCTTTTTCCTAGCAGCAGGAGGCCACTGCTTACAGTGAGTTGGCAGAATGAACATGGTTCTAAATGAAAAAAATAACCCAGCAGAACCTGGCTTGGTCTAAAATTTCAAACAAAAGTGAACTCCACAAGACAGTTTGAGTGCTCTGAAAGACAAATAGGTGATAAGCAAGCAACTAGAATAGGGATATCATGATAACCGTTTTGCACAATAATCTCAATAATTTTCACTGACAATACTGAAGTGGTGTCAGTTTTTCCATACCGTAATGAAAATTATTCAGGATATAACATGATATATTGCAATAAAGCATGAAAAATTCAGTTTCTTAGTCCACAACCCATAGGAGAAGGTCAACTTCTATGGGAGGCAGTATAGCGCAGTGGTTTAAGGCTCTGAGCTGCAAATCCAGAGACCTGGGTTTGAATCCCACAGCCCCCACTTGCATACTGTGTGACCCTGAGCAAGTCAATTAATTTCCCTTTGCTCCCAGGTTGCACCTGTAAACAAGCTTTCAGCTTAGTGTGCTTCACCTGGTTAAACAATTGGAGGAAAAAAAAAAAAACTGGGTACACCTCTTTCCAGGTATATCCTGGGGGTTGGTAGATTGGGTACACTTCCATCGAAGTCTCCCCTAGTCTTTCCAGCTCAAGTGAGTACAATCCTGGGTTTGCTCAATCTGCATGAACATTAGACATACTGCCTCCTTTTGGGTTCAAAATTGGCACCAGTCCGGTTGCCAAATGATGGTGAAGTCTACATTGGGCCAGTCTAGTAACAGTTTCCTTTCACGAATCCTGCTGACTTGTATTACAGCAGCTAAACTGGGCCAGCTGTGTGGTGCCAGTGAGTATCTTCAGCCACTAGCCCTGTTGGCTAATCGACTACAAAACTTAAATTTCAACCTTATCCTTCCCCAGCTCAGTCTTCTCCCCTTTCGGTCTCTGAACTCTTATATTTTGCTTTTTCCACTATCTTTTTCCTCCTCTTCCTCCTTTTTCTTTCCCCTCCCCCTTCCAAATTCTGAAATTAACAGTGCTGAGAAGTAGGTCTATGCTTTTTTTTCTCCCCACCTTCTTGATCAAAGATAAGTATGCCCTGTGCAGGCAATTTCACCGTCATTCAGATGGCGGGGGATTTGTTTCTCGCATGTTTTTCTCCCTTGTTGCCTTCCTTCTCCTGCTAGCGTGAGTCATGCACATCAGCCTCCACGCTGCAGTGTGCACCTTTGGAAGGAGAAAGCCGCCTGGACCAGCTGCAGAGGTTGCAGCATGCCAGAACCCACCACCAGCCCACCCGGGACGAGGAACACTGCCCTCCTGCAGCTGCCTACAGACTTGCCTGCCTCCCGACGGAGCAACTGGAGTCTGTGCTATAACTCCAGTCGTCTGCACCTTGTGCTGCCTCTGGGGCATCAGGGTGGCCACAGGTCTCTGTTTTGAACATGGTGGAGAGCAAAGTGGTTTTCCAAAGGGACAGGGGCTTGAAACCCAATCATGGGGGCAACACCATGCGTACTATACATACTCTTGGGAAGTACTGAATTTTCTGTTGTCACAGTCGTGGAATGCCTGTTCCTTTTTTTTTTGTCTCACCAGTCCAACTGACTCCCATCAACCAACTAATTCCAAAGGCTCTGTCCCTGCCACTGCTTCCCGGGACACACATCAGCACCCCCCCACCCTTCTCAAACACCCTGGCTTACCCCATATGGTGGGGCCACCGGCTTTCCTCTACGGATGAGAAGTGGTACCAGAGGGGAGTGAAGGATTCCAAGCAGGGATGG
The DNA here is from genome assembly GCA_016271365.2 of Neoceratodus forsteri. Taxonomy (NCBI): domain Eukaryota; kingdom Metazoa; phylum Chordata; order Ceratodontiformes; family Ceratodontidae; genus Neoceratodus; species Neoceratodus forsteri. The sequence continues at coordinate 159,420,295 of JADMNL010000031.1, read as the reverse complement.
GTCCCAGGGTGGGGCAGCTAACTCACAGATGGACATGAATAGGAACTGGTGGGAGCGAGGGATCGTGGTCTGTGGCACAGGGTCTGGGCAACAGACAGCGGAAGTCATCCTCTCAGCGGACTTTGTTCTAAACCCCGGGGAAGTGTGGCATGCAATGATGAAAGGACACCACAAGCAACAATGTCCTGCACACCTCCCAGTGAACTGGCACCAGCTTGCTACAACCCCCGCCTCCACCAGAGGTCAGGTGCATGCCAGACATTCACCTACCCTTCCCGCCAGAGGAGGAGGAGAGCTGTCCCTCGGATGCTCAATCCTCCTCCTCTCCTGGCTGGCCCTCCGATGCCCAGGTCTGCTCCCGAACCCGGAGAGTCAGCATTGCAAGCGGATGCCTTGCCACTGCACTGGCAGGCAAGCCCATGGAATGCCTGTTACACAAGAAACTAAATGGTGCTTTACAGTGGTGGGTCACCAGGAGGGGGGTCCAGCAGAGATAGTAAATAAATCAAAACATTCCATAAGCATATTATTTATACCATATGCAGCAAGCTAAGTTGGGGGGGAAGGGGACTGCCTACACCCAACACACAGTGTATATAGCTGTAAGTCAGGACAGGGTGCCTGGTACCATTTGTAAAGTCTGCTGGCCATGAGCTAGTGTTTGGTTACTAAGCTAATGTAGCATGTGCCCTGGTGGTCCAGTGGCATGCCTTGGACCAGCCTGGTGTCATGGGCCTTGTGCCAGTAATAACTTGATTCCTGCACAATTTAATTATTAAATAATAATACTCACAGTTACTATTTATTAATAAAGTAAGCTTCTGCTCTTAGTCATTGTATGCAGAGCGGTAGTTGCGCGGTATTTGGCACCAAAGGGAGGAAGCTGAAGTGGAGCTGAGCAGCTCAGTGGAGAAGCACCACCATGCAATTGTGGAGGAGAGGGTCCGGAGTGTGGATACCATCTGGGTAAGCACATACCACTACCACAGTCACTAACACAGGAGCAGAGAACAAGCAGCGCTCTCAGTGTTCAAACTGCCAGTTCAGTTTATGCAGCAGGTGCCAAATGCCAGGATATATATACACTGAGAGTGTCTGCCACTTAAAATATTAACCCTGAAACGTTAAGGAGAAGAAAAGGAGACACTACCACAGAATGGAGGAGGGTTCTGACAACATGTGTGCTATTTCATGAAGTAGCAGGCTGTAAAGGAAGAGACAACGGGGACAATTCACGAAGAAGCGCGCAAGCGGCACATATCTGGGTGCGCAGCTCTGCCCCAAGGGAGTTCTGCACAGGGGCCACATTCATGATCACTTGCCCCACATGGCATCCTTCTGTGGCCCCGCCGGCACACAGGTCCGTGGGGGGCAGGTGGGTGCGAAGCGCGGATCCTGGCGGGCAGCTAATTGGCTGCCCAGGCAGGGAACCTCAGTGGATCCCTTGAGTGCCCCTGGTACCATGTTGCTGACCAGCATGCAGTGCGCCAACCATGCTGTGGGCTGGTCCTCCCGTACATGACCCCGGCCTCCTGAACAGCCCCGATGGCAGGGCTCCATTGTTGGGGGCGTTGCGCTCTGTCATGCCCACCGTGTCTGAAGGCAGCCTCCCCGGGCGTAGCCAGCCTCGGTGGTTTACAGTTGCCTCCAAGATGGGGAGCAGGAGTCCCTCGTGCACAGCACTGCACTGGTTCTGCATGCTGCTAAGTGTTGGCTCGCCCCCCCACCCTCTGTGCCTGCCCCTGCGATGCTTCGCGATTGGCTGAGGATCGGGTGCATGGTGGAGCGCATCCCCATTCTTGCATCTTGCGGCAGAGGGGCACAGTGGTGGAGTGGCTGTGTGGTGTCTATGTCTGGATTTATGTGACGACAGTCACCCCAGTCGCTCGTGACAGTCTAATGTAGCACTGTTAAACACTCCAGGAAAACAGCATAAAATGAAATAAAATATACAAATAGCATAGCAATATTCAACTCAATTAAATTTTTATGTTACCAGGAAAAACACCATTGGGTGAACTCATTTACAAGGTGGTCCTGGAAGGATGCAACATGAAGAATAATACAAACAGCATTAAATACAGGACAAGGACAATACGTTTGTACAAATGCAAAGGCAATGAAGAGTTAACACTGAATATAACTAACAATAAATTTCTTGATTCACAAGGAGGGAACAATTACAACAATATAGGTTTCTGGAAGGCAATTTGTTAAAACAGAAGGAATGCTAAGAAGGGTGTATGTAGCCCTCAGACTAATAATTAACCACAAATCATTGATTTACTACAAAAATGTGTATTATAAAAACAAGGCCAGTTGAAGCTGCAGTGTTTTGAGAGCAGTCAGATTTTAAACAGCAAAAAATGCACAACTTTTTTTTACTAAACCCTATAACTTTGTCCATTTGAAGTCAGAATCTTACCAAATGAGGTATGTTCATTCTCTTTGGAAGGGAGGGCTTTCTGCTTGGCCTGGTGGCGTGGGGTTGAGAGCCTGCAGGCCTTACCTCGGCCGCTGTGACCGGGTTCGGGAACGGACTCGGGACTCTGGGTACTGGCAGGGGCGAGTGAGGACTGAGCATCCGTAGGGACTGCTCTACTCTCCTGGGGGTGGGTTAGGGAGGTGTCGGTTGGCAGCAACCTCTGGTGGAGACCAGGAGCACTGCACGATGGCACAGGAGGGACGTACACACCAGAAAAATGTGAAAAATGTTCCACGTTACACTGGATGGTAGCTGCCTGGCTCTCCAAGGTCATCGATGCCCCTGAAGCCTTCCATCTCAGCAGCATCCTGGGGCCAAGACGTGCACTGGTCTGCAGCCCCCTGGCTGGTGCCTTTCCCCTCAGAGTAGGGGGACCCACCCAGTGAAGGGTTATGCTGGGTTACCTGGGTGGCTGTCATTAGACAGCAGAGGCTCGGGGGACAGGACGGGTTGGTAGAAGCCTTGGCTCACCCAAAGGAGAGGCTAACGTGGCTGCAAGCTGGGGAAAAAAGAAATAACACACACAAAAAAAGGGAGGGCTTTCTGATAAAAAGCATCCCTTCTGTCTAAGGGGTCTGGAAAGTGAAGTCGCTAACCTGAGAATGTGGTGTGGTCACAAAATACTGTCTGCAGTCCTGAAGCCATGCTGGCAGGCAGGGGTGGAGAAAGAAGGAGCATGTGCTCTTGGGCAGGAGTCAGTTACTGAAGCCCTTGGGGCAGCCCCAGGAAAACGTTCAGATGACACTATGAATAAACTATTTCTAGCTCAGGCAAAAGGGAAAGTGTGATTTTTAAACAAGAAATTAGTCATTTGTGAGCATGTAACCCCCTTGCAAATGGGGGTTCCCAAAAGACTTGTTAAAACAGAAGGAATGCTAAGAAGGGTGTATGTAGCCCTCAGACAAGGGGGAGCAGTTGATGTCGCCTACCTTGACTTCAGCAAAGCTTTTGACACTGTTCCACATAGAAGATTGATAAATAAGCTAGGTAGGCTCGGGGTGGGTCCAAGTTGGTCAACTGGGTGGCAAACTGGTTGACTGGCAGAAAACAGAGAGTGGTGGTAAATGGTATACAGTCAGAAGAGATGCAAGTCACAAGGCGTACCTCAGGATCAGTCCTGGGACCAGTCCTATTCAACATCTTCATTAGTGACCCAGCAGATGGACTAGAGGTAAGGCTTGTCTGTTTGCAGATGACACCAAGATCTGCAACAGAGTAGATGATCCAGATGGGGTGGGCAGAATGAGAAGAGATCTGGATAAACTAGCAGAATGGTCAGAAGAGTGGCAACTGGAATTTGATGTAAAGAAGCGAAAATCATGCACATAGGAAGAGAAACCCTGAAGCCACTTATAGGCTGGGAGGGAGTTGCAGCAGTCACAAAGGAAGAAGAGACTTGGGCATCATCATCACTGATGACCTGAAATCATCAAGCAGACCCTCAAAGCAGTAGGTAAGGCTAGGTGTTAGGTGTATTAGTAGGATATCACAAGTCGTAAGAGGGAGATAACAATCCCTGTACAAGCATTGGTTAGGCCCCATCTGGAGTACTGCGTGCGGTATTGAGGCCACACCTTCACAAGGACATTAACCAAAATTGAGGCAGTCCAGAGAAGGGCAACCAAATGGTGCAGGACTGCATCAGAAGACATATGAGGACAGATTAACGAGGCTCAATATGTATACCCTTGAGCAAAGGAGGGAAGAGGTGATATGATCGAGACATTTAAACACCTTAAGGGCATAAACAAGGTGAAAGAGTCTAACATGTTTAAATATAAGAAAATAGCAGGACAAGAGGACACAGCATGAGATTAGGGGAGGCCGATTAAGGGGAATTGAGGAAATTCTTTTTCACAGAAAGGGTGGTAGATGCATGGAATGGCTTACCACAAGAAGTAGTGGCTATGAATACAGTGCAGGGCTTCAAACAGGCATGGGATAGGCATAAGGGAGCAATACAAATGACTATGAATAGATAGGTCACTGACATAGCAAAGGCCGATGGCACATTTATAAGGTAGAAAAAGAAATGGGCAGACTGGATGGGCCTTGCGGTCCTTATCTGCCGTCAACTTCTATGTTTCTATGTTTCTATGTAAGACTTCCAGGAGCTTGCTTGAATGCTCCAAGCCTGAATGGTGTTTGGCATTTAAGCCATTTATCAGTGAGTGTTTTAGAGCCTCTGGTACTGTCTCTTTAAGAGCTGTCTGCTTGCAGACATAATTAGTTTGTATGGGGACTGTGTGCTTCTCTGAGTACCACTGAGCTGCTGCCAATTCACTTCATTTTTGCAGTCACTAGAGTGCAAAGGAACCTATCTGAAAGATGTAACTGTTTGCCAGCAATTATTTAGAGTAATAATGAAATTACAGTTTGTCTAACCTGCTTTCTTTGCAGTCAGAACTGTGTCTGCTAGTTCCCATTCTAGTTTTGAACTGCTGAACTGGACCAATCAGTGTGGGGTAAGCTAGCTCTAAAATGGTGCGCTGACGATTCAGAACTTGGACTCTAATCTGAGCCAGCCACAAGAGGATTGTATGGGCAGTGACTCTGGGAGATGTAGTTTAGACTTCAGTGCCTTTTGGACCAACAGCAGCAGTCTATTGAGTGACAGCCAATCCAGTCAAGAACTGGGAGGAACTCAAAGGAAGTGCCGGTTTTGTCGGTTGGAGTTTCAGTTGAGCTTTGCAGTGAAGAAGGAAGGAGCCCTGTGCTTTTTCAGTGTGCAGTTTTAGTCAAAAACCGCAGGTAAGGCCCAGAGTTCTGTCTGCAGCTTGTTAGACTGAACTTGTCCTGTGAAAAGAATCAAAGGATCTCTGAAGAGTAGAAACCAGGCTCACCCTGTAGAAGACTGGAGGAATTGCTGAAAATTGCACTCGGTCTGTCAGGAACTGAATCTGCTGTGTGTTCTCCGGGTATTGTGCAGTAATTGCGATCGGGATACAGATGCAGCCTGCCTGGTATAGTGCTTTCTTTTATTGGATGTGTGAAGAGGTTTGTGTACCTCAAGTGAGCCTTGTGACATTGAAGGACCCTATCTTATTTGGAGGTCGTGAGTACTAATTCAGGGTCGCTCCTGTTGAATTGCACATTAAATCCAAATGGAATTACTGTACTGCTGACTGTTTAATTCTCCTTTTCTCTGTGTGAAAGGGCCCCTACCAGCTACCCAGTTTGGACTAGCACTAGGGCTTGGGTACCCAGGACAGTAACTGATAGGGATAGGCCCAATACAGAAACCATAGGTGATATATTAGAGTGATAAGCTAATTAACCTGATTTCCCCTGTCCTTGTTATATCCCCTAAATAAATCAGAGCTGCTTGTTTCAGCAAAGTTATACTGCCTGAGGTATTTGTCTATGTTAAAGTACTGTACTGTGATTGTTGCACTGTATCTCATTTCACAGGAGGTCCCAGTGCGGAACCAGACCTGGGGTAAGTGTATACTGTGAAGGTAATTCTGATATATTGTGTGGGCCACTAGTGGGAAGAAAGGGGGGTTGCAGTGTCCCAGAGGGCTGTGACCAAGTTAGTTTAACTATTGCAAACCCTGACCTCTGGGTGGAGGCACCCGCCATTGGATCCAGGCCCCTCAACCTGTTAGTGGCAAATCAGGCAGGGGTAGTAGCCCCTGGGATAGCGCCATCTAGGGGTTACAAGCAGTTTTCTCCTCAGATTTTAATGCTAAAGTTACACAGCATACTGCAGGTCTTCACACTGGGGAAACTTCTGTGAATAGCAACTTGGGGTTCCCCAGACAGAAATTGTTTGTTTTATTTGTTTAAACTGGAAGGTCCATGGGCCAAAGACAAATTTACATGGTGGACCAGTATACATAAACTATACATTACATATGGAAAACCCAAACAAAAATCAGTCAGTTACCAAACAGTCTTAACAAACATCTACAGAACAATTGGATTAAACATTGGGATACACATTTACATGCATCTTCAAAGCATTTAAAATTAAACATCAGGATAAACATTTACAGTTGCCTTCCTCATAAAAATAACATTTTAATTCCGTCTTAAAGGTCATGAAAGAAGTACTTAAACAATCAAAGATGGATAACAATGAATTAAAAAAGGAAGGTAAAAAAAAAGTGTTTTTCCTGAGGAAGGGGGCAGTATCAGCTTAATTTACTGAGAACAGAGAGTGAATCTAATTGGGGTGTGGCTTAGCAGCTTAGGTGTACAAAACCACCTGTCTCCAATTACAGCTTCCGGATCATACTGGCAGAAGAGAACTGGTTGCAGAGCAAGAAACAGAAGTCCAGAACTACATAGAGGATAATGGCTGGGGATCAGATGATAACCACGCTGTAATCACCTCGAGCGGTTGCTAGGGCAACATAGTAAACCTCGAGAGCACAGCTCGAGAGGTTTACTGTAGCCCTAGCAACCAGGAGAGGTGATTTCTGCGTGGTTGTCACCCGATCCCCAACCATCATCTTTTATAGTGTATGGTCAAAAAAAACACTGTTTGCATTCTATGTGTGAGAATCATGGAACTCTGGTGCATTCTATTTTGTTATGCCACTGTTTGGAAGTTCCGAAGTGTGGTTAGCAACTTTTAAAATTCTAAACAGTGCATAACAAAGCTGTGTGGCTGCTGATTATGGTGGTTAATAGGCACTTACCATACATTATAGATTTTTTACTAATTAATCACTTCTTTCTCAGCAGGAGTAGTACCTGTTTGGATTATGCAAACAGATACTTTGTTAGAAGAAGGGGGTCTCATTTAAGTAAAAAAAAAAGTGTTTTTTCTGAGGAAGGGGGTAGTATCAGCTTAATTTACTGAGAGCAGAGAGTGAATCTAATTGGGGTGTGGCTTAGCAGCTTAGGTGTACAAAAACACATGTCTCCAATTACAGATTCCGGCTCTTTCTGACAGAAGAGAACTGGTTGCAGAACAAGAAACAGAAGTCCAGAACTACAGATTTTTTACTAATTAATCACTTTTGTCTCAGCAGGAGTAGTACCTGTTTAGATTATGCAAATAGATACTTTATTAGAAGAAGGGGGGTCTCACTTAAGTAAAAAAAAAAAGTGTTTTTTCTGAGGAAGGGACAGTATCAGCTTAATTTACTAAGAGCAGAGAGTGAATCTAATTGAGGGTGTGGCTTAGCAGCTTAGGTGTACAAAAGCACCTGTCTCCAATTACAGCTTCTGGCTCTTTCTGGCAGAAGAGAACTGGTTGCAGAGCAAGAAACAGAAGTCCAGAACTACAGATTTTTTTTTACTAATTGTCCTCCTTCTCACCTCTCCACCCAAAGCCAGTTCTAGTTTTATAGCCACTGAATTTGACTGACAACAGGAACTCCCTGTTTGGCAGTAGGAAGGGAAGGATCACTGAGACACATTAGTTTCAGCAACCTTGAAGGAACCAAAAAAAAAAAAAACTCTTTATCCCCCAGCTGCTGGAGGTCTGAATCCAAGCACTGAGGAAGGAGACTACTGAAGACTACAGGAAGTTCCTGTCCCAGAACAGGAAGAGTGAGAGTTGTAAGGGCACAAAGGCAGTAGGAAAGTAAGTATAAAAATGCATAGAGGGAGGAGACAATAAGCATACAAAGCAACAGGAGAGGGGACACAAAATAAGTCAGATGGGAGTGGTGCAGTGCACTGGCTGTGGAGCAGCAGTGTTCCGGGAGACATTCTGGAGGCTGCGATGCTGCCCTGTTTGCAGGCACCTCTCTGGGCTGAGGGAGGAGGTTGCCCATCTCCAGGCTGACCTGGCTAGGATTCATGAAACCTCTTCCCCCCCACGCAGGGACCATCAGGGCCACCACCGTTACCTCAGAGGTTGCCAAGAAAGAGGACCGATTGGACCAAGGTGGGCTCAGGGAGGGAGAGGGTGGTGGAACAGAGGTGCATCCCTCCAGTTGTAGCTCTCCACAATTCATACGCTGTTCTGGCAAAGAGTGGTTCCTTTATGGAGGCACCTGCAGTGGAGACCAAGGAGGATGCTGGGAACCTCCACAAAGGAGACCCACAGGAGGATGGCACAAGACCCCACAGGGGAAGGAAACAACTCCTGGTGGGGGACTCAATCATTAGTGGGGGTAGACGTGGGGAAGGAAAGGGATAGGGAGGTAAGGTGCCTGCTGGCGCCATGGTTTGGAGGGATAGGAAGCGAATCCTCAGGATCGCGGGAGCAGCTGCACGAGGGAGGGAGCTGGATGGTATTGTCCACTCAGGGACAAACTACCTGGCTGTAAATGGGATCAGAGTGGTGCAAGAGGAGTTTGTGGAGTTGGGAAGGGGCCTTAGATAAGTAGCATGTATGGTAACCTTCTCAGAGCTGCTGCCTGTCTATGGCAAGGATGATGCTAGGGTATTCCGCACCATGGGATTCAATGAATGGTTGAAAAACTGGTGTGGAGCTCAGGGTTTTGGCTTCATTGGGGACTGGGGAGCCACCTGGAGGGATGCAGGCTTATACTGGCATGATGGTCTGCATCTGTCCAAGGGGGATCCAAGATCCTAAGTGACAGGTTTAAATGCTTCATTGGCAACTATTTAAACTAGCCAAGGGGGGAGGCACTGAAAAGGAGCAGGGAAATCCCAGCCTCCCCCCACAAAGCACAGTAGTTAGAGAGGTAAACACCAAGGCAGAGAAGTCAGTAAGGAGCAGGACAGGGATAAATGCAGAAAAAGGTGTTAAGGACAGGGATGGGGCTAAAAGGGGTAAGGCCATAATAAAAAATAAATGGAAGGTGATGAGTACCAATGCCCACAGTTGTGCAACAAGCTCCCTGAACTAGTGGCCTTGATGGATGCTTGGATATTGTGGCAGTCACTGAAACATGGTACACAGAGAACCATGAGTGGGAAGTCAACATACCAGGATACACAGTCTACAGGAGGGACAGGGTGGGTAAAAGAGGAGGAGGAGTAGCTCTCTATATAAGGGAAAGGATTAAAGCAACAGAACTAAAGAGTAAACAGGAAGTTGATGAGTCACTATGGGTCACCCTGGAGACAGGAAATGGCACCACAATCAGCATGGGGGTTGTGTACAGACCCCCATCTCAGGGGGAGGAAATGGACAAGGAAATGATAGAAGGCATTCTTAAAATGGCAGAAAAAGGGGAGATATTGTTGATGGGGGACCTGAATATGCCACTTATTAACTGGAGTACCTTTGTTGCAGGCACATCCAAGAGCAGGGTCATTCTTGATGCCCTACAGGGGGCATGCCTCAGACAGCTAGAGTTGGAACCCACTTGGGAGGGAGCAATCTTAGACCTGGTACTCTCAAATGGGGAAGGAGAAAGGATCTCAGATTAAGAAGTGGGTAGCCATCTGGGAACAAGTGACCACCAAACAGTGTGGTTCACAATAAACACAGCCATAGAGTCAAACCATACAAAAACAAGAGTATTGGACTTTAGGAAGGCTGACTTTGGGAAAATGAGAGAGTGCCTTAGAAAAGCACTAGTAAATGGGCAAGAAGGAGGGGTTGAGGAACAATGGTGAATAATCAAAACGGCCATCGCAGAGGCAACAAGCCTTTGTGTGAAGCAAATCAATAAAACAAAATGAAGGAAAAAAACACTATGGTTCTCAAAAGAGGTGGCAGAGACGGTTGAGGAGAAAAGGATAGCATTTAGGAAATATAAGGAAACACAGAAGGAGCAGGACAGAGAACTTTATCAGTTAAAGCAGAAGGAGGCAGGGAAGGCAGTCAGAATAGCAAAGGCACAAACTGAGGAAAAGATAGCCAACTCTGTTAAGAAGGGGATAAAACCTTTATAGGTACATTAGGGAGTGAAGAAAGACCAAGGGAGGGATACAGAGACTTAATAAAGGGGAGGGAATGTGGGCAGAGGGTGACAGTGAAAAAGCGCGGATACTGAATGAATATTTCTGCTCAGTATTCACAACAGATGAGGAGGGGGAGGTACCTAAACCAAACAAGGGAGAAACTCTGAATAGGGGGGGTTGATACCAGTCCATTCACAGAGGAAAAGGTTTTGAAAGAACTCTTGAAACTGAGGGTGGACAAAGCAATGGGGCCTGATGGGATTCACCCAAGAATACTAAAAGAACTAAGGGTAGAACTAGTAACACCATTGACTACTCTCTTTAACAAATCATGGGAGGATGGAGTGGTACCTGAGGACTGGAGGAGGGCAAATGTGATTCCACTTCACAAAAGTTGGAGCAGGGCAGAGGCAGGAAACTATAGACCAGTTAGTTTGACTTCAGTGGTAGGGAAAATGATGGAATCACTTCTAAAGGAAAGAACTGTTGAGTACCTAGAGGCCAGTGGGGCACAGGACCCATGGCAGCATGGTTTCACAGCAGGAAGATCATGTCAGATGAACCCAACAAATTTCTTTGACTGGATGACCAAAGTAGTAGACCAGGGAAGGGCTGTGGATATGGCCTACCTAGACTTTAGCAAGGCATTCGACACAGTCTCACACAAAAGATCAATATACAAGTTAGCCAGCCTTGGAGTGGGTCCCAAGGTGGTAGCCTGGATAAAAAACTATCTGGACAACAAGACGCAAAGGGTAATAGTAAACGGAGTCCACCGTGAAGAAAGGAGGGTAACTAGCGGGGTACCACAGGGTTCGGTACTGGGACCAGTCCTCTTTAATGTCTTTATAAGTGACATTGGAGAGCACCTGGAAGGAAAGGTATGTCTCTTTGCAGATGACACAAAGATATGCAACAGGGTTGATACACAAGGTGGGGTGGAAAGAATGAAAAGGGACTTGGCAAGGTTGGAGGAATGGTCAAATATGTGAGTTCAGATTCAATGCAAAGAAGTGCAAGGTAATGCTTTGGAAACAAAAACCCAGGGGAAGAGTACACAGTCGGGGATGAGTTAATAACAACAACAAAAATCGAAAGAGACCTAGGAGTAGTTATATCAGATGACCTAAAGGTGGGCAAGCAATGTGAGAAGGCTGTAAGGAGGGCTGGGGGGATACTTGGATGCATAGGGAGAAGCATCAACAGTAGAAAACAGGAAGTTGTTATGCCTCTCTACAGACAGTTAGTGAGACCCCATCTGGAGTACTGCGTGCAATTCTGGAGACCCCATCTCCGCAAAGACATAGACAGAGTGGAGGCTGTTCAGAGGAGGGCAACCAAAATGGTGCAAGGTCTGCACCAGAAGACATACGAGGAGAGACTAAAGCAGCTTAATATGTATACCCTTGAGGAAAGGAGGAAGGGGGGACATGATAGAAACTTTCAGGTATCTCAAGGGAATTAACAAGGTACAAGAGGGTAGTATCTTTCATAGATACATAGATACATAGATACATAGACAGTGTCGGCAGATAAGGGCCTATGGCCCACCCAGTCTGCCCATTTGAGCTTGTAAGTTCAGTTTGTTTTCCTAGAAGTCTGTTGCCCCTTACCCCTGACCTCCAGAATTCCTTTATGTCTATCCCATGCATTCTTAAATCTCGTGATTGTTTCAGCCCCCACCACTTCCTCTGGCAGGGTGTTCCACTTGTCCACCACCCATTCCGTGAAGAAATTCTTTCTCATGTTTCCTCTGAATCGTCCTCCTCCAACTTCATCCCATGCCTCTCTAGTCCTGGAACATCTTTTCACTTAAAAAATAGTGCTTTCCTGCACCCTGTTCCTCCCTGTAAGATACTTGTATGTCTCTATCATCTCCCTCCCTCCTCCTCTCCTCGAGGGAGTACATGTTCAGTTCCTTCAACCTGTCTTCATAGGACTTGTGATGCAATCCATGCACCATCTTTGTTGCCCTCCTCTGAACCTTCTCTACCCTGTCTATGTCCTTACGTAGGTATGGTCTCCAGAACTGTACACTGTACTCCAGGTGGGGCCTCACTAGTGTCTTGTATAGCGGAATTATGACCTCCCTTTTCCTGCTGGTGATGCCCCTGCCTATACATCCCAGCATCCTATTTGCTTTTCAGAAGAAGAGATGTGCAAGAACAAGGGGGCACAATTTGAAGATAGAGGGGGTACGGCTCAGAGGTAATGTTAGAAAGTATTTTTTCACAGAGAGAGTTGTGGATGCATGGAACAGCCTTCCTGAGGAAGTTGTGGAGTCAGGAACAGTGGGAGAATTCAAGAATGCATGGGACAGGCATAAGGCAATTTTAGTGGGGGGCAGGAGGAGGTAAGCTGTTGATTAACTAGAATCTGCAGCTTATCCATCAGGTAGGGAAATGGGCAGACTGGGTGGGCCTAGCGGTCCTTGTCTGCCATCAAATTCTATCTTTTCTATGTTTTTCTATGTTATATAAGAATGATCTTTGACCAGCAGAGGTCGAGATCCTAGGAACTGAGAAAAATATATATGACCTAGTAGAAACTATACTATAATATCTAGTGAAAATGGAAGCTAGGAGGGGAGGGACCTTATTCAAGGACACTTTTTTAGCCAGCATACCAAGCTGCTGCTTGTATTGACACTCCAAGGGCAGTAATCCAGCAGCCCTCAAAAGGATACAATGATGGGTCCTTGTTGGCAACTGGGTGGAAAATCTAGCAACTGAGTTTAAGAATACCCTAACTCTAGATAATAATCTTACCCCAGCAGAATGGTAAAATAATAATCCATAATCTATTATGGGAATTAAAAAAACCTGATGCCATAATTTTCCTGGTAGAAGGAATCAGAAGTGAATTAAGATGGTAAAGTGCTCCCCATCTTTGATGCAAAGCTTGAGTTAATTAGAAATAAGGGGTTCAAAAGTTAATCCTTTGTCAACACAATAAGACTGAGGTATTTGAATTGTTGTACTTGCTCTATTTCCACCCCAGAGCTGCCACCAGAGAAAGAGTAGTGTTTTGCTTTTCTCTACTCTTAGTTTTATGAAAAAGCATAGACTTCATTTTTTTATTATTTAGTACAAGCCGATTCTTAATAAACCAACCATGAATAGCCAAAAAGTAACTGAAAGGCTTGCCTGTAGTTATGTGGGGAAGAGCTCCACCCCATCCTACTAAACGATCAGGCTACTGCTTGCTTGCTTAGAGCGAGCCTTGCATCTCAGCCTCGCTGCTGGCTAGGTCTTAGCTGCTCTTTGCCTGCCCTCTGCCCGCCCCCCCGCCTGCTTCTCCTGTCTTGTGGCTCGCTTTTCTTCGCTTTTTGCTTCCTCCCATTTTTTCCTCCCTTTGCCCCATTGTTTGTTTCTCTCTTCTTACTTTTTTTTGGGGGAGGGTCTGCCACCTTGCTTTGTACTCTGCAGCCTCTCCTTCTATTCCCCTGTGCTCCTTCCAGTGGCCGCTCATTCTGCCGCCGCTGTTTCTGCTCCCTGCTCAGCTATGCTCTGTTCTCTGCTTGCTTTTCTATTCGTTTTCATTCTCTAGCAACCGCTGCTCCATGCCGCCACCACGTTCACCATTTTCAGACCGCTCTCTCTGTGGAATACTGTCTCCTCAATTACTTCAGTATGCAGCTACAGCCGCCCACACTTACCGAACTGCTAAATGACTCCCTGTGTCGCTTCCCATTAGCATATACTGCATACTGGGATGACTACCATTACTAGTCAGCATTGAGAGCATGTGCTTTCAGCCCTCAGGTTATGGAAGCCTATTAACATTCTGCAGCGGTAGCTGCCTAAGACATCTAATGTCTGGCCAGAACTCGGTGCCGCAGTCAGTAATAGAAATAAAAGCAATTAAGTAATTAGCATGAGAACTTGACACTGCATGTGCAGACTGCACTTTACCTCATCACCTCGGAGCAGACACAGCACCTCAGAGATACTACTGCAGTAAAGTAATTAACTCCTACTTATTTATAATACAGAATCTAAATATTTAGAGTATGGTGCAATGTTAAATTGTAATACCATTAACAGTCACTGGGTGGCTGTTTGCATTGCCTACTATCCAGTAGTGTCGCACTGCAGAAAGCCAGCCAGTTCTGTTTTGGAATCTGAATCTAACCACTCCCTGGTCCTGCTATGATTGCTGCTTTACTCCCTGCTTCATTGGTGGACAACCCTCTAGTTACTCAGCAATGCTACCATCATTCTGTCCTACCCCGCACTGTCCGACTGGTATCCTGCATTTACAGGTCCGCATTCCACATCTTTCACCACAGCCTACTAGATCATATTCCAACCATTATACCTGGACTCATCAGCGTTATCTGGGTTGGCCAGTCTTATGTTCCAGTGCTAGTTACTGATACCGGAAGCTCGGATTTGGCAGCTTGGTACCACTACACTCCGAAAGAAATTATATTTCGCTATGCAGCCAAGTGGACCATTGCTCTTACATAACTTACATCTAACTCCTCTAATCTGCGTATTCCAACTCTACTATAGCTGCTTCCATGCTGCTCCACAACTTATTTAAATCCCTGCTATGTCACTTCCTACCTGTGGTCCACACATGCCTATGCCATCGTTGCTCCTTTCTTATGCAAACTATTGTTACATATATACTGCCATCCCCTTCGGCTTTAGCCTCTAGGATTCTGATGCACTCCATTCAACCTTGCAAGGTCTCAGCACCCAATGTTCATTACAATCTTAGAGCTCATTCAGCTCACAAACTTTTCAGCTTTCAATCAATTGGGCTCGCCTGACTACCTTCGCTACTCAATTGCTGCCCTGTGGGGGTTGCGGTCCGCTAGCCTTCGTGGGGCCAAGCTGCCACTTTCTACTCCTTCCTCCAGCTGACCTACATGTGGTCCAGCCTCCTCTTCCTACCCATCCTTGGCTGTGCCCTATCATGGCTTAAGCGCCCCGCTCTGGATCCATCCGCTGGCCATCACCTGAGCTTCTCTACAGCAATTCAGCTCTGTACAAGCTTCTGTCTTCTGCAGTTTTCCATTGAGGATCTGCTGGTCCATTCCTTCCCATCCTTGCAGCCTGTTGGAACTTCCCGTGGACTATCTGTCTAGTCCTGTCTCCCTGCTGTTCAACTGCTCTGTATCTGGACTGTCTCTAGACCTTCAGTTGTATGCCTCTGCTAAACCAGTCTGCTCTTGCTCCTTCCTTACCAGTCTATGTGGACCATTCCTCCTTGGACATTCAGATTCCATATGTCAGAAGCCCTCATTCCTTGTCACTTACTCATCCAACTTTCATCGGGATTGGACACATTGCCAGGGATTCTCGCTTTCGGTCACTACTCGAAGTCGAGATGCTGTAGCCCTTACCTTACCTGCTCACACCTACTCCACTCGTCAAGGATATCCTTCTGCATTCCATGTGAACTACATATTGACTACACCTCTTGATAATTGCAATCGATTCCCTTGGAAGCCTCTGGCCCTGTTGCTCAGTTTGTAAAGGTCTATTATTACTCTGTTCCCTGTCAGGACTGTCAGCAGAACTATCATTAATGCCATTCCATCTCATGACTTAGGCCTCGGACATTAACCTACTCCAGTGTGATCAAGCTCATTGTATCTGGGTACATTACCAACTCATTCAGTTCGATACTATTCTTCATTTTGCCATCCTTTGACTATCAGAACACGACGTTTGATTCGGACTGGTCAGACCCAATCTCATGAGTTCCTTCCAGCTTGCTGCCTCAACCTCGCTCCGCCAGATGTGTATGTACTTCTCAATACAGAGATATTTGCTCAGCAAACAAAGGCTCTTCAATTTACCTGCTCACTTCATGTCCTCTTTGGTCTTCACTGTGTACCATGCTCAATCTACTCAGTACTGCTCCTTGGATTACAACGCTGCATTCCATGTAGGTCCAATAACTACTATTACTACTACTACTACTAACCTACGTTCAGGTCTTCTCTTGCTTATGCAACAACTGCTCATACCTACCACTATCCCTTCAGCTTTGACCTCTGGGATGTCTACTGTACTCCTTACTGTACTCTGCCTCACTCCGTCCGGGGCATGGAGGTTTCTCTTCATTGCACCTTGGATAGCCTGTGTCCCTTTGGAGCCGGAGGTCATTGAGCTTCTGTTACTGACACATACCTGCTTCGCCCTTTCAGGGCCTAGAGGTTTATCAGGATCATCACCTACTTACAGTACCTGCTTCGCCCCTCCAGGGCCTTGAGGTCCATTGAGTTTCTCTTGTCTACCTACTCGTCCTTCGAGTTCTATTGCCTAATATACTCTTACCTGCTTTGCCACACTCAGGACCGGAGGTTCCAACCGCTCCGCCTCATCCAGCCTCATAGCCAGCTTCTAGCTTCATCACTGAGGGCATTATCTTTTCATAGCTTGTCAAACAGAACAAGGGCCACCATTTTTCCTATTCTGGGTCATAGAGACAAAGTCTGATCATGTCTTCCTCGTAAAGAATTCCTCACCTTCAGAATTACTTTGATTGGTTCAACTCGACCCTCTAAGACTAATTATACACTTAGCCATGGATTTGAATGAACTCGCATCAGTTCTGGTTCTGGACATATGTATTTTGGACTAGGAATTCTCTAGAAGGATGCTGCCATCTTCACCGGACACTTAACATCAGTGTTTCAACTCCTGCTTCCCTGTGTTCATCGGATTCAGGATCTATAATCTACTGGACCACAGATTAGCCAACAATCTAATAATTGTTAGTTTAGGATTACTCTCCTTTAGTATGCTCAGAAGGACAGGCAGGTCAGTAGCCATGGGCCCTCAGAGGTTTCCCCCCAAGGGGTGTTTTTCCTCTCCTGCGTGCTACTGGCCACACTCTCCGGAGTTGGAGGAGATAATCGTACGATAAATATTATTTCTTTTGGGGGATCTCATCCTACTCGACTAAGCATCCTTCCTTCGGTGGTATACAGAGAAAGGCCAAAAAACATTATGTCATAACAAGTTACTCATCAGTTCAAGCATTTAAGCACCTTGCATACTATCCAGTTCACATGTACCAGAATCACTGACTTGCTCGTGTCTATGCTGAAGTATCTAAGCACCAAGCACGTCATACAACTAATACCTTGTACGCCTTGTCTTATTTACTGGTCTGGCCTCTGTATCCAAGCACAACCTACCTTACTCAGCTACCGTAGGTAGCAAGCTGAGCTATGAACCACACATAATTTGACAAATTGGCCTGTACCGTTTTGAGTACTGTAGAGAGCTAAAGAAGTCGGCTATCCAGCTGGGGTACTGAAAAAAAAGTGATTACATTTCATTTTAAATGTGTTTTACAGTGATTTATGCAACATGTCATAGTAAAGTATACATGTGAACAGAGCAGAGCAGGCTCAGAATTTTCAGGCAGTTAGCAATTTTAAACAAGAATATTCCATTATGGCCTGTGCTGCTGCTGGATTCCAGGAAGGAATCAGCTGTGCTTTTTGCTGAGTAGCAGAATCAGCTCACTGTCCTCCAAGGGCCAAGAGCTGAGGAAAAATAGAGTGTTGTTTGAGTAGGAAAGGAGCTGCAAAGCTCATTTTTTGGGGTGCAGGAGGAAAGACAGACCGAAAGGGACCAGTTCCTGATCAGAGGGAATCCAGCCTACAGAGGCCTATAGCCTCACAGGGCCTGGGGCTCTAGCTCTCACACAGTAAGCCTAGTCTATAGAGGATCCCCTGCATCCCAGTGCCAGGGTCAGTAGGGCAGTAAGTGAGAACAGGGAGAGTCGTAGTTATTGCCTGCTGCAAGTGATACTGTACCTGTTCCTGTGAAGCTGTTTCAGCCTGCACCCAGCAAGCTGAACACAGCATTTTCCAGCTACCCTCTCTTCTTCAAGAACCATCAACACCAGGATTCTACTGCTATCTCCGGAGAGTCCAGGATTTTGCTATCCAAATTTCAAAGGTCAAAAGGAAAGTGGTACAGTACTTTCAATTTATTTTGTGGGACTAATTCAAGAGTGACATTCATCTGCCATACAGAGATTTGTGATTCCAGCTGCTGCAAAAATTATTACAATCCAGCAATTAAAGGAAAACTGTCCTTTGCAGTTACCCTCCAGTTTAGGTTTTGTAAGAACAATTGCTTTTTCCTCACACCACAAAGAAGTTTAATTATCAAAATCCTACGCCTAAGTATCTCATCCACCCCACATTCCTAACAACAGAAACCTAGGACCTACAAGTCTAGTTCTCTTAATCCAAGATGACCCTGCCTATTCTCTACCTTTTACCTATTCTGGCCTCCCTTTTGGCTGCCTACTCTTTCACCCCAATTTCCACCCTATTCCTTAATACCTCCTTATTTTTTATCCTTTAGGTATGAGCTCTTACTCAGCAGAGACTATATGGGATTATTGTTTCTTCTCATTTCAGTAAAGCTTACCATTATGTACCTTTGCATGTTAATTATGTTGACCGGTATGTATAGGCCCATATTGACCGGCACCTTCACAATGTTTTTTTTTTTTTTTTTTTGCACCATTGTCCACCGTAATTGTAATCTTATGAAGTATACTGTATTGTATTTATGCCCAGGACCACCTTGAAAATGAGCTTGCTCAATGGTGTTTATGCCTGGTTAAATAAAGTGATTGATTGATTGATTGAAAAGTCCGCTACCCGGAAGTATGGCGGACGCTGCTGCGGCTCCATTAACTGTAAAGGTGCCATGCCACACTGTGCACTTCAATGTATTTGTCCATGGATGGATGTCCATCTGCGGAATGGGAAATGAAGAAAATACCGCTCCTCTCCTGAACAGTGGCGGTATCAGAGATACCGCTCAGTCTTACTTACTCTGTGAACATTTTAGAAACCAGAAAGTAGTCTTTGTTATAACAGACGGTATTAAAAACAAATTGATGTGCAATAAAGCCATACAATAAAAGGAAGCATTTGATCATAGCATTTTAAAAATCCCAGCTGGCAGTCCCGAGCTGAGCACGAGTAAGGTAACTCACACACACTGGCTCTGTAGTCCGAATCAGAGCTGTTTGATGATATTCATGACACTCTGACGTATATTGAAAAAAGAAACATCATTCAGCCTTAGGTAATCTTTATTTAATTTCAGTTGCGGCCTTCAAACATGTAAACGGAAGCTTCACGCACGCTTTCATCCTGGTCCAGCACTACACTCCTGTTCCACGCCATGTCTCACAATTGTACACTGGCACTTCAGCCCCAGCTGCCCTTACAAACTACTCAACAGCTGTCTCCGTCTGAGTATGTTGCTGGCAGGGTCAAGGGTGAGGGTCACTGACTCCATGGGGAAGTGAAAAAATGAATGGTTCAGAAAATTGTGAGCACCTGGTTGCTTTGCTACTAGTTGCAAGTGACACATTTCCTCGTACCATAAATTTGTTTCCTTTTAAAATCAACTCTGCACCTTAGAATATACCTCTTACAGCTTTTTAATGATGGTCTGAGCCTGTGTGTGTGTGTGTAACCATGACTTCAACCTCAAAGTCACAACTAGGGGGCCTCCTCTAGAACAAAAATGACTAGGTAAAAAAAAAAAACACAAGTCTAATCCGGTATACCATTACCGCAGCAACTCCGGCACAGCGACAGGAAGTGGGCAAAATCCACCCGTCGCTGTGGTGGTCTGTGTGGCGATTGGGACTGCCTCACTGGGTGTTTGCCCCCCTTCGGTCCAGCACCGACTCGGAGTTAGAATCCTAGAGACTGGGGGGGTTGGGGTGCGCAGCCCCCCTACTGTGTGCCCCGACATCCCCGTGGCTACAATGCCGACAGTTGGCATTGCAGCCGTTGCTGTAGAGGATGTCGGCGCTAGCACTGTTGAAGTGCTATGAAGAGTATCTGGGTAAAAAGGGTGAGGTGGACTGATTCAGCTGGGTGTAAGCCTAGTAGCCACTACAAGACCTTAAGCCATCTGTAAGAGAAAGTACAGCGACTAAGGTCCAAGGGGTGGCCTAGTGCTGGTGGTATTGGTAATACTTGAGGGCTGGTGGGTACTGCTATAGCCTACGGTCTCCAGGGGTAGCAGGTGAAGACCTGTGGGAAGAAAGAATACAGAGTTTAAGTACAAATGTGTAGAGTTTAAGTGACTGTCACTTTAAGGGGGTAACTGCAAAAGTGTTGTTGCTGCCATTTTGTTTCTTGCAAGCAATATCTGTCACGCTGGCAGAACAGCCCAGTAAATTTACCTTTATGTCACTTAAAAACTGTGTCCGAGTCATACTTCGAAGATATGCAAGGCTCACAATTCCTGATGCCTTTAGTGTCAGTCCAGTCCAGTGCCTTCTCTCCCACACAGGTTACCATAACTATCTGGTTGGTAAGACAGGTGTGCATATCTTCCAGTGGTGGTGGGTGGAAAAAGACAATGATCCCAATAACCCATTTGCACTTAGCGACCTGGCCATGAGTGTGGGCAGTATGTTATTACAGTGGTATTTAAAGGAGAACTGAATAAACTACCAGCCTCTCCCCAGCCAAACGTTACTCTTCCAATCAGATGTCTTTAAGTAACATTTTATTCATATATACATTTATTGCAATCAAAAGGTTGAACTGCGATACAGTCATCAACAAAAACATACACTTAGAAATCTTACAGTTCATATCACATTGAGAAAGGTATCACAAACATAGTTTTATTTATTTTTATTTATTTATTCGTGTCTAGGATTACAAAGTACCTTTGAGCCAAGGCTCTTTTACAAAGGTTCCATGGCATGCTGGTTAAAGGGTAACAGACACTAAAACATAAAACCGTTACAGGTACATGGTTTTAGACAGTAACTTTGCTTGACAAAATCAGACTGAGTGATGAGTAACTCAAGAAACAATAGGAGGAAGAGGGCAAGAAGGGGAGAGGGCTGAGGGTAGGGGAAGGCATAGGTATAGAGGGTCGGGGTGAGGCAGCCGAGGGGCCTTGTCAGGACAGACACAGGGCAAGTGCATTAGAAGTTGCATTGGACAGGTAAGTGCAAGAAGAAAGGGCAGAAACTGGCACCTATAAGGTCAGAAGCAGCATAGGTAATGAAGATGTTATGGGATGCAAGCACAGGTGAAGATGCCAGTTATGGAGTGGCAGAGCTTTTTTTTGGACGCTCCAAGGGTTGCTGTGGATGAGGTAGTTAAATAACATTGATGCAAATAATTACAAACATCAAGTATCTAAGGCAATACAGCCAGTTATTTTAAATATCTTAAGTATTATCTGAGAAAATACATTCAATAAAATCAGGTTACATAGAGGACTATATTGTAACACAAGAACAGCCCATAATATCCACTTTTATTAACACAGAATTAATCTGCACAATAGATGTTTTTTATATATCATAAGTAGGTGCAGAAAGTGAAGATGGATATTTTTTTTATTTATATTTTAGCCCCGATTTTACCCCCATTGTCTCCCGACCCTGCCCCGCCACGCGTACGTGGAGGCACGTGCACACCACGGTACCAGGACACCCTCCCACTGCTTGCCGCTTGCTCTCTTGCACTGCCCGCAGACCTCCATCCATGAGAAGTGAAACTACAGTGAGTGACAGAGTCCTCCCCAGGAGAGGAGACTGCCTTTTGGCTGCTCAATCCTGCACCCCCCATACTGACTCTCCGATGTCCCAGGCTCGTTCTCAAACCCGGGTTGCCAGCATGGTGCAAGTTTTGTTGTCCAGCACCTCAGCCCACAGCACCATCGGACTGGCTGATGGATATTCCTTTTAAGTGCTGTAGTGTTGAAAACATTTTTTGTCTAATCACTCTGGTTTGCAACTTTCTATTATAAAATGAGCCCTACGTCAGAACACAAAGAACCCTGAAAGCTTTTAGTTTATGAAATCCATGTAAAACTGAGCCAAAGCGTTGGGCTGTTTGTTTTTTACTGGTTTTATATTTTAAGGATCCTGCTGGACAGGTTCAGGGATCAGACACGGTTTAAGAATATATATTATATATATATATATATAATAGGTACAACTCAGAATGCTGTATAACAATAATTACTGGTGACCCCCTTTAATACACGGACTACAGCCATGTTTCAAATGCCATAATAACTCGTAGAATAGGTTATTGTGGCTTTCTCAAAACTTTGTTTGGCATTTGGTGTCACCCATATGTAACGCACCACGTAACTGACTGTTACTTTGTGTGTGGGCAGACCGTACAGCCAAAGAAACATGGTAGCTCCATTTTCATCTAACCGAGAAGCCACACTGATCCATCATGTTTTTGGCTCATGTAGGTACATTTTTTAATGTTTTTTATTATTTATCTGGTTGATCCTGCCTTGATAAATTAAAAAAATCTATCTGGTTGATCCTGCCATTTGTACCGCTTGAGCAAGGTGAGTTAGCGGCTGCACCAGAACAAACCACGGGTGACTAACGTCGTGGTTCACGGTGCAATCTTGAAAAAAGAAAAAAAAAAACTAATGTAAAGACAAAGATATGTCCTTCTGAAAGGGAAACAGGCAAAGTGTGCGTGTGTGTGTGTGTGTATTGCTCCAGTACCTGTGGCAATCACTCCCTGGCACCAGTAATTATAAAAAATAATACCTGTGCTAGGTGTGTGGTTAAGATGATTTTTCACACACCCTCGGTGTGTTATAATCTCATAAACCCTGACAGTGAATTATCACACACCTCGGGTGTGTAAAAAATCATCATAACACATACCTGCACAGGCATTATTCTCTATTTATTGAATGGTCAACAGTCTGTATTTCCACTGATGTGTTACTTTTATGATTTTGTAAAAGCGAAAACAACAATCAAATACAAGTATAAAAAGCGCCATGAAAATCCTGTAACCTCACTGCTCAAAACATGTCACCTGACCATCCCTCCACTTCACCACAACTTGGCCTGTGACACTGTCACCAAGGTCACAGAGCTCCACAGCGAAGCGTTCTGGTCACCCAGTAACACTCTACATCAAAGCACAGCACAGGACACAGTTACCAAGTGCTCACGTAAGAGGCCTCCCCCGTGGACCACACACACAGTGGGACACTCACCTCTGGGGGCTCTGTGACCTTCCAGATTACACCTCCCTTAAGCCCATCCTGATAGTATCTTGATGAGACAAGCCACAGCTTCTGTGGGTAGGCCGCAAGCCTGCCCATATACACACCACACCCTCCTGCGCCTGCAGCTGATGCCAAGGACTGGAGATGTAATGCTAATTGCACGCCATGCCCAACCACAGGACACACACCCACCAGGTGTGGCGTGCGGGTAGTGGACATCACTCCCGAGGCAGCCACATGAGGGTTTGGTACAAAGGGTGCTGCATGGCCCCAGGGCAGCATAATGGACTGCAAGCACAAGGGCACAGGCGCACATGCCAGTGGTCAGTGTGCAGTGTGCCCCAGGATGCTAATGAATGCTGCCCTACTGGACGCTGCCATCGCTAAACACTGTGCATGGCATGCTAGGAACAGGCCCAGGACATGCCACCCATGCCTCCTGGCTTCAGACCTTAGGGAGCAGCAGTGCATGAACCAGTTCCATGTTGACCATGGTACGTTGGCACACCTATGTGCCGTCATCAGGGAGAGGGTGCAGCCACAGACAATGTGCTCGTGTGCCATGTCAGTGGAGACCAAGGTCCTCTGTACTCTGTCCTATTATGCCACCGTATCATTCCAGTGGGTTTGCAGGGATGTCACAGGTGTCAGCCAGTCCTCAGTGTCCCGTGCTGTACACCAGGTGACCAATACACTGCTGCAGGTGGTGGGTGCCCACATACACTTCCCCTCAATGCCACAGGAACAGCAGGCCACAAAGGAGGCATTCTACGCCATGCACAGAATGCCTAACACACTGGGCATCATAGATGGCATGCATGTGCTAGCCATATCACCATCTGTGGCCGAGACTATACACCATAATAGGAAGGGCTACCATAGCCTTAATTGCCAGGTGTTGTGTGATGCCTACTGCTGCATCACGGCAGTGTGCGCGCGACACCCAGGCTCCTGCCACAACACCTATGTTTTTGACAACTCCTGGCTTGGTGCACGCCTGGATGCAGGTGCCAGTGGGGATGACTGGCTTCAGGGTGAGTGGCACTCTGGCTGATGTGTACGGGTGTGCTTGGGTATGTGTGTGTGGGGTGGGTGTGACAGTGCTGCAGTGTAAGCTCCCATGGCAGTGGCACAGACACGGGCACTCATGCGTATGCTCTCCCCCCAGGTGACAGCGGATATCCACTGAGGCATTACCTGATGACACCAATCCTCGAGCCACAGGACTGGGCTGAGGTGGCATTCAGTGAAGCCCATCGGAGGACATGTAGGTGTGTGGAGCGCACCACTAGCATCCTGAAGATACGGTTCTGGTGCCTAGACCACACAGATGGCAAGATGACACATGCACTAGGGTTTGCCTGCAGAGTGTTCACTGTGTGTGCCATGCTGCACAACATCTGTGTCCATTGTGGGTACTGTTCCCACCACTGCCCCCATGCGACATGCAGCCCCCTAACATTCCACTGGAACCAGACAGGGACCAGGACACATCAACCAGGTGTGCTGTCCACCATGCTGGGGTGCATGGCACCTTCGACTGACTGTCCTGTGTGCCCATGGCTATGTCTGGGACTGTGACCAATGCTGTGTTCCACGCGTGATGCGGGCTTGTCCCGTATGCATTGTGCAATGTGACATGGGCGCCACTGAGTGTGCAGTGGATGCTGCCCAAGTGACCTCTGCGTGTACAGTGTGTGTGTCTCATCTATGTCTACCGTTCATCCTGCCGCCCATCCTACCATGGCGTGTGGTGTGCCAGTGCAACTGTCACTTCTTCTTGTTGGAGCCCCATCCACATGTGCGTGGTGGTCTGCAATGTGGCACTGGCACTTCGGGTGGCACCACCTCCGTAGTGTCACATCTCCGTGTCGTGGGACCTAGTATCGCGCTGGGCCCCTGGGATCTTCCAACATGTGGGGGGCATTCTGGGGCACTGTGGGGGCCACCAGGTGCATCGAGGCCTTGTTCCTGTTGTCCCACTTGTGGTGGGTGGGTGGCAGAGGCATGTGCTGACGTGTCCTCGGCAGTATGGTTGCGGGGTGACAGTGTACTGTGAGGTGGTGGGTTGTGGTTGGTGTGCATGGCGGTGATGCATCCACGGCCACAACCCTTGTTGCACCCCTGCATGTCCGTGTGGTGCTAGTTGAGTGTGCTGCGGTATATGTGTGTGTACCCATCGCCTCCAGCTGTCTGCCAGCAACTGTGTCCAGCACATTCCCAATGCAGTTTATGCCCCATACCATACCCTCGACCACATGAGTTAGCACATGAATGGCATCTGTCTGTTCCCTCTGCTCTACGAGCCTCTCCTCCTCCAACTGCTGCAGCTCGGGGTAGTGCGTGTGCAGCACACCTGCGCCTGTGGGCTGCCGGTCATGCTGTGGACTGTCATGGCCCTGTCTGCCCTCCAGTGAATGTGGTGGCATGGCCGTGTGCACACACACACATGGTCACCACTGCCGGGGGCAGCTGTGGTTGGCCATGGTGCAGGTGTGGGTGCATCTAGACACAGGGGGGGGCCACAGTGGCACATGGAGGCGCATCCAGGTCCCACTGAGGATGTCTGGCTTGTGCCAGTGGCCTGTTGCGTCTGTGGGATGTCCTTAATGTCTGTGTCTGTAGGCAGCTGCTGCATGTTCATCATGCCGGTGCCGCAAGGGCTGTCCGGGTCGACATCTGCCCGTGCCTCATCCTCCTCCTGTGCATCCTCCGGCCGGTTACCTGTAGTAATACAAACGTCATAAGGGTCAGCATGGTGTAGCCTGCTGTGGGCATGGCGTGAGGGCAAACAGTCATACACACCGTGGTATACATACCCTCAGTATCTGTAGGCAGCTCCATCACACCTGTGCCTCCCAGGGGGCCCTGTGTGTGCGATAATAGACAGCCAGTGATCAGTGCGTACAGGCAAGTCCCCATCCCTGCCTGTTGCTGCCCACATCCTGCCTACCTGCTGATGTGTCGCAGCTGTCTGGCACACCCTGCCAGGTGACCTCAGATATCGTCTGTACCATTATCTTCTCAAGGGGTGACAGCTTTGTTCCGGGTGATGGTGGGCCACCCCCTGTACCTGTCTGTGCCCTGTGTGCAACAGTGAGCTTATGTTTTATGGTGGAATGGAGGTCTCTCCATTTATGTTTTATGGTGGGGAGGGTCTGTGCCTCCGGCCCAGCAGCGTTGACAGCCACCTAGATGTCCAGCCACAGCCTCTGCTTAGACTCAGTGGGTGCCGTCAGCTACTGCTCCCCATACAGGACAGCATAGTTGGCCTGAATGTCCATTACTAGGGCTGTCACCTGGGCAGTGGAGAAGTTGCTGGGCCTTCCCTTCTTGCCAGCGCCTCTCAGCCCCACGCTGCCTGTGCCAGCCAGGTCCTCCGAACCAGGAACCTCACCTGTGTCTTCTGCATGGTCTGCCTGCGATGCCATTGTGCCCACACTTCCGCGTTTGTGTATGCATGCTACCTCTGTGCATGCCCTTATTTGGAGAGGTCAAGGAATGTGTCAGTGGGACATGTGGACCATGGCCACGCCCCTACTTCAGGCTCCAAACATTGTTCCGTGCCACCCAAGGCAATGCCCCGGTGCACAACCATGTTGCAGAATGACACATAATGTCCACGTTGAGCGCACTGCCCACATATGCAGAGCACTTACATGCATTTTACATGGTGGCACTGCGCCATAGAGAATAGCCGCCATAGTGAGCAGTGGAAGTGTACTCTTGATAATGAGATGTTGGCAGTGGCAGTGTTTGTACAATGCAAGTTACAGAGCATTATTATAAAATTGTAAAACAAGTTTGAAAGTACAGGCAAGCGGCTGCATAGGTGGCCAGTGTCCATGCTGTTCCCTGGGCGGCTGACCAGTGATAGATGAATGTCAAGCATCCCACCCCTCTCAACTTTTAATCCCAGGCTGTGGGCCCCCAACCCTTGCCTCTGCAGGTAAAAACAATGCAGTCACTGGTTGCTCTAAAATTGTGTAACTGGTTTTGGAGTCAACTTATCATCAGTGTACACTGTAATTCTACCAAAGAACACAATGCAAGTATGTTGTTTAGATAGCCTACTACTCCTGGGTTTTGCAGAGAGCAGGCACAGGCAATTGTCAGCTAGCAGCTGCCGCATCTTTGCCTGCTTTGTGACAGAAGCAGCTAACCCACTATTTTATCAGCTTACGCACTGTGCAGGCTAACAAAATAATTGCAAAAAAAAAGCAGCAGCAAAAGACTAAAAGTTTAAACATTTTCATTTTAAAAGTTTTCATTTTTATGTAAACTATGACACGATAAACCACATGCTCTCTCACATACCATCAAAATGCCATTGCTCACTATTTAAAGTGGTTAAACTGCATTAACGTTGCTTTGTAAACAAGTCAGAGCAAAGTCAAAACATTTAGGACCAGCTGGTCTCTGTAAGGCGATGCAAACTTACGCAATAAGGCGTGACTAGTGGTTATATTAACAGTCTGTTAATCACACCCTAAGGGTATAATGTGGCACAAGGCACAGCCGAATGCTACACTGCCCCAAAGTAGTCCATCTGTCATCTATCAAAGAATGCTGGTTCAGAATGTCAGAATGCATTTTAAGAGACACTCAGCAGTGTTAGTGGATAAAGCTCAGCTACTTTTTCAAAAGAATAAGTGCGTCTTCATGATAAGGCTCTACGTGACACTTTAAAAACCCTTTGGAACCTAACAACATATACCTCCATTGTTTTTCCTTGTACAGAGATACCTGTCCAGGCTCCAAAGGGTTACGAGAGATTAATGTAAGGGTCTCAGAATGTGGCCAGCCAATGAGATTGCAACATTCCTGAGATTCTTGTTATAATCTGACTTTACCATCCCCCCCACCCCGAAACCAACATGCATGCGACCAATATTCAAAGTGTTTCTTGTCACACTTTAACCTGTCAAGTACTGTATAAAACATTCAGGGACCCTTATCACGCTGTATTTTGTAGGATGGGAGGGAAGTGGTTTAATTAAACTGATGGAGATGCTGTTCACAAGACAAGTGGTAAGAGTATGTGCCAGATGTCAAACTAAAGATCTGTCATAGGTTTGTATTCCCATTGCCCCCCACATGAACGATGGGGTCACCATCTGCACCCTTTCTCTGCCTGGGAGGCTCCCATCACACCCCAAACACCAGTAGATCCTAGCAGTGCCTCACATCTGTGACACACCAGACCCCCCACACCACCCTAGTGGAAACTTGCATCAACAATGAACCAGACCTGTAGCTGTAAAAAGCGACACCTCACATCTGGTATGTACAAGACC
The DNA here is from genome assembly GCA_016271365.2 of Neoceratodus forsteri. Taxonomy (NCBI): domain Eukaryota; kingdom Metazoa; phylum Chordata; order Ceratodontiformes; family Ceratodontidae; genus Neoceratodus; species Neoceratodus forsteri. The sequence goes on along the minus strand of JADMNL010000031.1, from coordinate 159,391,697 downwards.
CGTCAGCCAACTCTAGTTGTGCCTCACATCTGTGATGCGCCAGACCCCTAGACCACCTTAACAGAACTTTCCATCTGCAATGCGCCAGACCTCTAGCTGTACATAGTGACGCCTCACATCTGCTATGTACAAGACCCCCCAGCCAACCCTAGCAGCGCCTCACATCTGCGATGAACCAGACCAACAACTGACACTAGTGGTGCCCCACATCTGCAACTTACAGACCACCAGCCAACACTAGCGGCACCCCACATCTGCGATGCACTAAAACCATAGCCAAACTTAGCAGTGCCTCACATCTGTACTGCACCAGACCCCAAGACAACCCAAACAGCCCCTCACATCTGCAGTGCACCAGACCCCCAGCCAACCTTGCCAGTGCCTCACATCTGTGACACACCAGACTTCCAGCCAACCCTAGCGGCACTTCACATCTATGATACACAAGACCCCTAAGCTGGACCTAGCAGTGCTTCCTGTAACACACCAGACCTCAGAGATTTAGTAGTGCCTCATACCTGTGACACACTAGACCCCCCACCCGACCACAGTGGTGCCTCACATCTGTGACGCACCAGATCCTCAACTGACTCACTGGCATCTCACATCTGCAAGGCATCAGACCCCAGCCCACCCTAGCAGTACCTCACATCTGCAACACAGCAGACTCCCAGTTGACCCTAGTGAAGCCTCACATCTGTGATGCACCAGACCCCCAGCCAACTCTAGCAGTGCCTCACATCTGTGATGCACCAGACCACCAGATGACCCTAGTGAAGCCTCACATCTGTGATGCACCAGACCCCCAGCCAACTCTAGCAGTGCCTCACATCTGTGATGCACCAGACCACCAGATGACCCTAGTGGAGCCTCACATCTGTGATGCACAACAGCATCAGCTGCCCTAGCGAATTCCCACATCAGACAACATATTAGCACCTCACATCTGTGATGCATCCAGTACCCCAGCTAACCCTTGCGGCACCTCACAGCTGTGAAGCACCAAACTCCCCAGCCAACCCTAGCAGTGCCTCATATCTGCAATGCACCAGACCCCCAGCTGATCCTGGCAGTGCCTCACATCTGCGATGCAACAGACCCCCAGACAACACATAAGTACTTCATACCTGTGATGCATCTCCAGTGGACCCTAGCAGCGCGCCACATGTGCAACACACCAGAACCCCAGACGACAGATACACCAGTTGACACTAGCAGCACCTCACATCTGCGATGCACCATACCCCTAATCCACCCTCTTGATGCCTCAGATCACTGAAGCAAGACCCACACTCAACCCAAGCAGTGCCTCACATCTGTGATACACCAGACCCCCAGAAAAACCTAGCAGCACCTCACTTCTGTGACACACCAGACTCCCAGTCCATCGTAGTGGTGCATTACATTTGCAACGTACCAGACACCCAGCCAAACCTAGCCGCACCTCACATCTGCAATGCACCAGACCCGCAGCTGATCCTAGTGGTGCTTCACATCTGTGATGCACAGACCACCAACTGACCCTAGCGGCACCTCACATCTGCAATGCACCAGACCACCAGACAACCCAAGCACCCCTCATATCTGCATTGTACCAGACCCCCAGCCAACCCTAGCAGCACTTCACATCTAAGACAGAACTAGCCCCAATAGTGCTTCACATCTGTGACCCCACAGATCCCCAGCGGTTCTTAGCAGAGCTTCACATCTGTGACACACCAGAGTCCCAAGCTGACCCTAGCAGTGTTTCACATTTGCAACACATGAGACCCCAGTGAGTCCTAGCGATAATGGACACAAATGTCACAAAGTACAGTTGCCAAATTAACAAATATTTTACTGTGGTAACACAGACTGTCAAGACAATTATGGGTGAAGCACTAGGGTCCCACTGTGGTCTCGCCTTTGTCTTGATAGTCCCTCTTACCGCAGTAAAATATTTTGTTAATTTGGCAACCTTACTTTATGATAGTTATGTCCATTATTGTGACAGCACTTGGATGACACAGACCTTCTCTTTGGTTTGTGTGTTATTTCCATGATGCTGGCTTCACCAGACATTAGTCTCCCTTATGGAGAACGACAAGTTCTGCTGGCCACCACAGGAGTCGCCAGTGCCTCGGGTCATAGCTCCAACCCACTCTGGCCAGGAATACACTGCCACTAGCACCGCTCTTTGACCGTACCCACCTGAGCGCAGGCTTCCCAGGCATGGGCCCAAACTCAGGTCACCCGCATTGAAGTACAACACACTACCACTGGGCCATCTGGGGTCCACCACTAGAACTGGCCTTATATCATAAATGCTGGCCCTTGAGTGAAGGCTCCCAGGTGTGCTCCAAAATGCAGGTCCCCACATCCCAGTGTGACATGCAACCATTAGCTTATCCAGGGACCACCACAGGGAGAGTGGGTTTGCACCACATATGATGGCACCCGAGTGTAGGCTTCACAAGCATGCTCCGGAACTAGGGTCACCTGCACTGATGTATTTCTCACTACCACTAGGCCATCTGGTGGCCACCACCAGGATTGGGCACGTATCATAAATGCTGGCACCTGAGTACCAGCTTCCCAGGCGCGCTCCTGAATATGAGTTGCCCTCAAGGCACTGTGCCACACTACTGCTGTGCCATGGGGGAGGGCGCCACCAGGACTGGGCTCATACCATAAATGTTGGCAACTGAGTGCAGGCGTCCAATGCACACTCATCAACTCAGGTCACCGGCACCAAAGTGCAACATGCTACCGTTGGATCATTTGGGGCCACCACAGGGACTGGGCCCATACCACAAATGCTGGCACCGAAGTGTAGGCTTCCTAGGCGCATTCCCAAATACAAGTTGCCCACACAGCAGTGTGACATGCTACCACTGAGCCATCTGGGGGCCACCAGCAGGACTGGACTCATACCACAAATGCTGGCATGCAAGTGCAGACTTCTAGGCACACTCCCGTACTTTGGTTGGCTGCATCAAAGTGTGACATGCTACTGCAGAAACATCTGGGCACCACTACCAGGACCTATACCATAAACACTGGCACCTGAGTGCAGGTATCCCCGGTAAAGTTCCTAAACTCAGGTCACCCACACCGAAATGTGACACACTACCACCAGACCACCCGAGGGTCACCAACTGCTATCCTTTTAAAAGCAAATTTTAAAAATAATAACAGTAAATAGCAAAACTGAAACCCGTAAAACTGGAAAAACTGATTCTAGCACTAAAAGATAAACAGCTGAACAGCAGAGAAGCAGACAGTGAGTCTGTAATCTTAGACTGCGTTGTTTTCTTACAGAAAATATCCCAAGAATGAGGGCACGCAAGATGACACATTTACAAGTGGTGCAGAGACTGGTTGTGCCTTCTAAAAGGATGTAATATCTGGCAGAGTCTTGTCTAGGCATTTGCACACTGGATACAAAACAGGTTAAGCTTCCATTATTGCTACTGGTTTTCCAAGGCTGCTGCAATCTCGTTCTCTTCAGTGCGTCATTCAGGTTCAAGAAGCCATTTGGAGGTTTAGAACAGCAACAAGGACTTCCATGTCATATAATGACTGGCTTTAATACAAGCATCACTACCCACGTCAGTCTTTATCTATCAGACAAATACCGGCTAATACAACCTTCATTACCCTAGCCAGTCTTTGTCTGTTAGATAAGAACCAGGTAGCGTTAGCTTCTCTGCTCTAGCCAGTCTTTAGTTCATCAATCCAGTGGATGACTAAGTGTGTAAGATGATTGTGCAATATGGTAGTGCCTGTGCTACTTAAAGAAGTTATGGTTGGATATGTATGTGGTCTTTCACGCAATCTGTTCTGGAGGAACTGACACCCTTTCGAGGTACAATGGTAAAGAACCCTCTTGAGAATGGTTCCACCCCAAGAGGTACCACAGGAGCGAGGTCTCTTAGCTGAAGGTACCATGGGGAAAATGCCAGAGGAGAAGGGGGTGGACAGTGGCAGCAAAGAAATAAGTGTCTGGAGCACACTTAGATACATAGATACATAGACAGTGTCGGCAGATAAGGGCCTATGGCCCACCCAGTCTGACCATTGGAACGTGTAAGTTCAGTTTATGTTTTCCTACAAGTCTGTTGCCCCTTACCCCTGACCTCCAAAATTCCTTTATCATATCCCATGCATTCTTAAATTCTGTGATTGTTTCAACCCCCACCACTTCCTCTGGCAGGGTGTTCCACTTCTCCACCACCCGTTCTGTGAAGGAATTCTTCCTCAGGTTTCCTCTGAATTGTCCTCCCTCCAACTTCATCCCATGCCCTCTAGTACTGGAACATTTTTTTCACTTAAAAATAGTGTATTCCTGCACCCTGTTCCTCCCTGTAAGATACTTGTATGTCTCTATCATGTCGCCTCTCTCCCTCCTCTCCTCCAGGGAGTACATATTCAGTTCCTTCAACTTGTCTTCATAGGACTTGTGATGTAATCCATGTACCATCTTTGTTGCCCTCCTCTGAACCTTCTCTACCCTGTCTATGTCCTTACATAGGTAAGGTCTCCAGAACTGTACACTGTACTCCAGGTGGGGCCTCACTAGTGTCTTGTATAGTGGAATTATGACCTCCCTTTTCCTGCTGGTGATGCCCCTGCCTATGCATCCCAGCAGCCTATTTGCTTTTATTGCTGCCTTGTCACACTGTTTCCCTACCTTGACGTCATCAGAGATGATAACCTCAAGATCCCTTTAAAAAGATGCACTGTTATAGTGCTCAGTGTGTGTGTGTGTGGGGGGGGGCATGGCGATGTCACCAGCTGCCCCACTGAACCTCAGGCAGGCCTCTCAACTCACTGGTTTAGCAGATGAGGAAGTGTGTAGGATGCCTGGGCAACAGGGTAGTGCTTGAGATACTGGAAGAGGTTATAGTTGGATATGAATGTGGCCTTTCATGTTCTCTGTTCTGGAGGAACTACTACCCTTTCAAGGTACTATGGCACAGAACCCTCTTGAGGAGGTTTCCACCCCTAGAGGTGCCACAGCAGCAAGGTACCTTGGCTAAAGGTTCCATAGGGAAGATACCCCAAAACTCAGAGCCAAAGGCATAGAAAACCATCAAGACATAATTCAGCTATGAAGCGAAGGAAGGCCACTGAGGAAGGAGCCGCCATCTGGATCACAAGTCAATTGAGATAAGAACTACAAATGTAAACTACCTGTCTACTAGTTACGACCTTCAGCACAGTGGAGAAGAAAAAAACTCTGTGGAAGAAACTTCTGCGGATCTAAGGCTTTGGGTTGCCATGTCTCCAGGTTACGCAACTGTCTTAAAGGAGATCTACTGGGAAGGGAGCTCAACCACTGATGCATAAATTGTGGCTCGAGCTCCCCGAGTCCCAATATTTATTAATTTAAAAAAATACCTGAACGCTTGTAAAATACTTTTCCCAGGAACTGAAGCCGGCATACTGACAACCAGAGCACAGCCCCCTGGGAGATCGCGCTGGCAAACACCACGAGATGATGACACAGTGTTGCCTCTTCCTCCCCCATTGCCCATATGTACAGAGATATTAAAATCTCCATTTATACTGTGCCGGGTGTTATTTTTACAAAAGGTGCATATATGCCATATGAGTACAGCGCTAAGAGGAAAAAGCACAGACAGAGACAGGTCACAAATGGGTCAGTCGGTACGGAGTCATATGGGCTAAGTAAAAAGGCCGGAGGGGCTCAGTTAGTTGCAGTACTGATACACAGCAGGCTCCCTGTGGAGATGGGATATCCAGGCAGAGCAAAGAGCAAAAGAGGACCTGTGTCTAACAGGCTGAAGTCTGGACCCTAGTGCAAAATAAGCCACGGTATTTTGTATCTCTGACACAGTAAAGAAAAAGCAGTCAGCTTAGCAAAAAAATAAATAACAAATAACCTGGCAGTTAGTTTTAGTCTTGCTAGAAAGTCCAAAGTAACACATTAGTGTTTTTCTCATGTCTAACTTAGCCACGGTGCTTCCTGACTCAGCTATCATATATCGACATATGAGTGAGCACACCTGGGTCTACGCTGTTGTGTGGCATGCTTTATTTTTTTGTCTGACTGGAAGTCACTAGAAAAGATCTGGAAAGAACCAAGTAATTTTCTGGTACCAGAACAGACAAGACCAATTCCCATTCCCATTCTGTGTAAGTACCCGTTTCGGGAAAAAAAAACCTGAGACAACACCATATAAGTATGGTGGTCTTTCAGTCAGCCGGGAGGACACTCCGAGACAGCCTAAGAAGGATCTCGTTGTTTGCCTTAGCGAGTATTCGGGCAGCCCTGGGACAGGCTACAGAGGTTATCAGGGGTAACAGAACAGAGAGGGTGTCTGAGGTAACAGAACAGGGCAGAGGTTCTTTTGGGTAAGAAAACTGACTCTTGCTTCATGAACAGGTAGCTCTCACACGAATATACGAAATTGCCAGCAGAAACAACTTTCATGGTTTATTGAGTCTGCTCAAGTGTGCAGCTAATCCCTCATCATGCAGCTGCCCCTTCCGCCCCCCAGCCCCCCTCCCCTATACCAGTATCCCTTTCCTATACCCTGTCCCAACCCCACTTGAAACTACCCATCGTGTTACAGGACACTATCTCATCTGGTAAGGTGTTCCATTTGTCCACCACTCTTTCCGTGAAAAAAGTCTCCTCATCTCCCTCTTGAATCTTCCCCCCTCCAGTCTTGTTCCATGCCCTCTTGTGTCCCTCCCCTTCTCATCTCACATGTAGAAATCATAAGCAGACAGGACCAGAAGTCGTTAGGAACTATTTGGGATGGTTTGCAATTGCTTAGGCTTACTGATAATAATTATATTCTGATAGAAAATAATAGACTGCTAGGTGCAGGGCCATCTAGTACAGTAATATCTAAGTGGGCTAGGATCTGTAGAAAAATACAAACTTGCACTGTGGCTATTCACGTAATTTGGACTAGCCAATGTGTTTTGCACCTCAGTGTATTATTCTGTAACAGTCAGGCACATGAAATAATTATTTTTTTACTTACATGAGAAGAACATTTTGCTTATTGCTTATTGCTACTAGACAAAACATGCTATAAGTTGTTATGCTATAGTTGCTTGTATTTTAGAGGTCTTAGAATAAACCTTTCGATCCTGATCAGTTGTCTCAGATTGTCTTTGTAGATATTGCAGTAGGTGGCACTTGTGTGCCCTAAGATCCCTGGCTCCGGTACTGACTTTGGTTCTGATACTTGGTTCTGATTCAAATTCTTGGTTCTGGCCAGTATCAGTTCCGACCCAGTAACAGTTTGATGCAAGGAAGGGAGATGCATATGGTATCCTGAAGTTATCACTGGGGTAAAGCCCGAGAGTCATAGAGGCATGAACTTGGTAGTTGTGGGGCTACAGCCTGGCAGTTGTAGGGGTGTACCCTTGGTAGTAGTGGGGTGAGAGCTCCGTAGTCATGGGAGTGAGCCTAGTAGTTGTGGAGCAGAGCCCCAGAAAGACGTAGAAATGGCCCATGGCTGGCAAGCAGGCAGGTATGTAGGGAAGGAGCAAAGCCCAAAGAAAATGAGAAGCAGAGCACGGCCACAGCAATGGCCAGAGGAACCCAAAGGCAGGCAGCACAGCAGGTGGCCGAGGGTATCAGGCAGGAGACAGGGAGGGCAAAAGGGAAAGGCATCAGCCACCAGAGGAGCCAGGCAGGAGGTCTACCCCGAGTGGGTAAACCCTGAGGCCAAGGCGGCAAGGTGGGACACAGAGCCACAGCTCAGGTGGGGGAGCAACAAACAGAAGGGCTAGCAGACAAAAGTCATCCAGCAGCCTCAAGGAGAAAACCACAAAGTCACCAGTGCAGAGACAGCGGGAGGCTAAAGCCAAGTTCTGTAAGGAACAACTCAGCAACACATGGGGTGACGGTAAGAGGTTCTGGGAGAATGTCAAAAGCCTCCTCGGGAAGGATAATAAACAGCCCCCACAACTTCTCAGCATCAACAGCTCCCCCTTTACCAACCCACTCCTCATCACGGAATCTTTCAATGCAGCCTTCACAGACCTCACCTCGGTACTACCCCCCAACTACCTGCTCCCATCTGCCGGTCAATCCACCTGCAAACCATGCTCGAGCCCCCATCCTAACTTCTGCTTCAGGAGAGTGACAGTAAAGGAGACCCTTAAATATGTAAAAAAAAGTGCTAGGCAGGACCAAAATGGACAGTGATGGGGTCGACATGAAGCTTCCATCCCTTACTCTTAATGCTATCATTGGGCCAATAACCAAACTCTTTAATAAATCCCTGGCACTCACTGAATTCCCCGGAATCTGGAAACAGGCCCTAGTGACACCTGTACACAAGAACGAAGACAGGACAAGTGTATCCAACTATCGACTAATATCCATCCTGTCCCCCTTATCCAATGCACTGGAAAAGATTGTGGCAGAGCAACTCAATGAATACCTCAACAAACACGAACTACTCTGCCTGAACCAGCACAATTTCAGACAGAATCACAGCACAACAACCGCCCTGGTGGAGTACATGGATTACATGCACAAAGCAATGGACGAAGACAAAATAGTGGGTCAGTTTTTATAGACCTCACCAAAGCCTTCGACACTGTCAACCACTCCTTACTCTTGGCACAGCTACAGAACCTGGGGGTGGCGGAAAGCACAGCAGGCTGGTTCAAGGACTATCTGACCCACAGAACCCAATGTGTCAAAGGTGGACAAACTGTGTCTGGCTCCAGAGAAGTAGCATTGAGGGTCCCCCAAGGGTTCATTCTGGGGCCCCTACTCTTCAGTCTTTTCCTGAACAATCTCCCTGAAGCATGTGACACTAAAATTATCCTCTATGCCGACGATGCGGTACTCATAAACAGCAACTCACACCATGGCGGTCTCCAATCTGATCTACAGCGCTCGTTCCACAAGCTACAGGACTGGTTCTGCAAGCACAAACTACTGCTAAATTACAAAAAGACCAAGACCATGTTGATATCCAGTCCACAGAATAAAAAGACCTCCCCCCCTTATCATCTCCAACAAAGTCAGCACGCCGCTGGAACAAGTAAACTCATTCAAGTACCTGGGTGCCACCCTTGATGACACTCTCTCCTTCACCCAACACATCCACTCGGTGGTCAAGACGGTTAACTCTAAGCTGGGTGTCCTCCACAGGCATAAGAAATATCTCACTCCAGAGGCCCTCCGCCTCTCAGTCTCGAGTTCCAGCCTATCATCCATTGACTAGGATCATCCAAGGACATAGACAGGATGGAAGCAGTCCAGAGCAGGGCAACTAAAATGGTGCAGGGTCTGCATTAGAAACCATATGAAGAGAGTTATCCCTCTGTACAGACAGTTGGTGAGACCCCATCTGGAGTATTGCGTCCAGTTCTGGAGACCCCATCTCTGCAAGGACATAGACAGGATAGAGGCAGTCCAGAGGAGGGCAACTAGAATGGTGCAGGGTCTGCAAGAGGAGCCATACGAGGAGAGACTAAAACAGCTTAATATGTATACCCTTGAGGAAAGGAGGGAGAGGGGGAACATGATAGAAACGTTTAAGTACCTCAGTGGAATCAACAAAGTCCAAGAGGGTAGCATCTTTCAGAAAAAGAGACATGCAAGAACAAGAGGACAAAATTTAAAGATGGGGGGGGGCTGTTCAGGGGCAATGTGAGGAAGTATTTTTTCACAGAGCGGGTAGTGGATGCATGGAACAGCCTTCCTGAGGAGGTTGTGGGGTCTAAAACTGTGGGAGAATTCAAGAATACATGGGACAGACATAAGGCAATTCTTGTGGGGGGTAGGAAGAAATAGGCTGTTGGTTGACTAGGATCTGCAGCTTATCCTGTAGGTAGGGAAATGGGCAGACTAGGTGGGCCAAGCGGTCCTTATCTGCCGTCAAAGTCTATGTTTCTATGATTGGGCCAGAAGCAAAAAGGTACAAATAAAAAAGCAGAGTACTTTCAAAGTCCATCCACTGTATATTTCATTTTGTTACTACACTGCCGAAACACATTCCAAGCACTTGTAAACAAATCAAACTAGCTGTACTAGCTGTGCTAGCCAACCCTCGTTTTAAAAGCAATTACAGCAGTTTATAAATAGCAACAAAAGAGATGTAGACCTCATTACCCTGTCCCCAGAGTTCACATGCTGCCCTGAGGGGTCTGCTGCAATCATTTAAAAAAAAAAAAATTAAAGAACTTTAAAAAATGTTTGGAAATGTTCTACTTTCAGAGCAACAGTGGAGGAAGTAGCTTATCAAAAGTGCTGTTTTTGTGAAATCTAAACAAAGGTATTTTGGGGGGGGGGGGGTATGATTTTCCAGTCAGATCCATCAACCTATTTTCAAAGCAGGCTTCCATCTGCACTACTAGACCACCTAATACAGTGGCTCTCAAGCCTTAAATCCTGGTGGCCTCAATGTACGGCCACCAGAACTGACTGGTGTCCTAACTCCTTATTTTTTCACCAACCCCCTTCCCCCATAACCCAAACTTTTAATGGAACACATTTTGTTTTGCACAGTATTTAATAAATCAAGCCCCTTATGTATTTTCACTTGAAACATATCTCTAGTATGGATTTAAAAGGTAAGAACTTGCCATCCCATTACTCTTATAATTAGATCTCGAAGGAGCTCTCTGGCCACAGAAAACCGTGCTGGTGGCCGCATGTGGAAACAATTGGCCTCATTTGCAGAAACAATGATCCCAATATCGCCTCTCCCTCTGGAACCTGCTCTCTCTGTCTCTCCCCAACCCCCATCTCCCTTAGGCAACAGTTAAACTCCTTCCTGCCCCTAGTAGAGAAAGTAAAGGGAACGTGCAAGTGGAAGTAAGGACAGGCTAAGGAGAGCATCCACATCAGAACACACAAATATTGACAGCTGGAGACTGAGAGACAACATACGACAAATAAGCACTTCCAGGGGAAATACATCAGCCAGAGGCTTCATCCAGTTGTTAAGTGATGGAAGAAGGAAGCATGAGTCTAGAGAGTTGGAGGGGCAATGGGAATCCCAGACTGGTGGAAATTATGACGGAAAGGGTGTGGTGGATAGGGAGGGGTGGAAAAGGGACACAGAGGGAGGGCATGCAAGTCTGGTGTGACATCTGCACTGTCATTTTAGTCACCAGTGTTAGTCTCTTCATTTGCATGTTCTAGGTGCACTTGCAACAGTACTCTGTCAGTGCTGTACTGTATGCTAATCTTTAATACTGTGTATGCTTTTGTAACCTCCCTATGAATGGGGGGTCCTAAAATGTCTTCCTGGGCTTACCTAATGCCCACTGCCAGGCTGGTGTTCTGTGTTCTAACAGCTTTAAAAGTACTTGCATGCGAGTGCCCTGTTAGGCTTCGTGCCTGTCTCTTTAAGAGGCACCATTTTCGTAGTGTATAATTTATCTGGGTGGGGGCCGAGTGTTTCTAGGCTCGAGTCCCACCTGGGCTGCAGTACAGTTGCGCCATTTTGCCATCGCTGATTGTGCAGAGGGAGCTCTATTTAGAACTGTGACTGTTTGCTGATTATCTGCTCTAATAATAATAATATAGTAGTTTGTCTAAGCTGCCTTCCTTTGCAGCTTGGACTTTCTGTTAATCACCATCATCTTGGTTCTGGACTGCCAGTTTAGACCAATCGGTACCTTTGGGGACTCTAAAATGGAAAATGTTCCCAGGGCTTTGTGGGAGTGGATTTCTGTAGGAATTGTAGTTTTCACCCATTGGTGCCTACATGGACTGGGGGGGGGGGAGCCCTAGATGTGACAGGCAGATGGATCAACGAATTAAACTTTGTGGATCACTGGGAAAGTCCCGGGCTGCTTGCAGCAGTGAGTCAGTGTGAGATTGGAGTTGAGAGAGTGAACAGCTCGAGTGATTCAAGCAGCTGCTCCTGCGTAGTGCGCAAGGGAAATCGGCGGGAAGGCTGTGTCTGACCTGCCTGCTACCATCTTCCCAAGAGAAGAGTCCTTGAGCTTGAAATCGGACTTTATCTGAAACTGCAGCTTTTGCGATCGGAACCTGAATTGTGACAAAGTGAATTTCACCTGAAGTGGACCGAAGATTTGCCTAGTAATGAACAGCCTGCCAGGACTTGAAACCTAACGCAGAGTGTACGGTTTGCGCAGAGACACTGTGAATAGCAAACGGACTGTCATCCAAACTGTGGTATTTACCTGCTTTTACTATAAGTGTGCTGAATGTTGAGTGTGGGTCGCGATTTGGTTCCCTAAGTCACTGATTGTGTCATGCTAGCTGGAGACTGCATCCAGCAACCTTACCGGACTGTATCCAATTCGATCATCTGGTCGGGGCCTCACCATTGCAGCCTAGATTGCCACTCATGCCAAAGAGTTACATCCAACGAGAGACTCACCAGGGGATTCGGCTCCCTGCTCAACACCAACAAACAGGAATGACCACCACTGTGCCTCGTGTGGGCCCTGCTTCTCCTGGCAAACCAGCACTTCATCCTGAGGTCTCCATTTCATCCATCCTGCATCCTGACCTGGGTAGCACGAGTAAACACCAGGGTAGCTCCCTGCATCAAAGCTCCAATTAAAATGTGTCACCTGATGTAATTGTTTTTGCTAATTATTTTGGACTGAGCCATCCGGCCCCGATTACAAATTAAGGGTTAAAGTGCATGTTGTTTTCTTTCTTCCGAAGGGCCCCAACAACAGCTGCAACGCCGGCCAACTCCAGGCAATGCTTCACGCTAGTCTGATTTAATAACTGGGTATCCAAAGTGTGTGACTGTGTTACAGGGACCTTTGAGTGCATGCCTAATAACCCGAACCATTCAGATCGCAAACCAATCACTAGATTACTGCCCCTTCCTTGTTCACGTCCCCCTAATAAATCAGATCTAAATCTTTTTGCATCTAAACTAGTTGTGGTGTGCCTCTTTGTGGGGAATACTGTATTGCTGCATTTATCTGTTGCAGGCCTTATTTTACAGTGGGTCTCCAGGGCCATTGCAGCTGATCCAGCGCTGGTGGTAAGTGTGTTCAGTGTAGGATTAACATTGCCTTCCTGTGTTGATTACCACTGTCTTATTGCAGATCCACACAGGCCACTAGAGGGATTACAGGGGGGTACCAGTGTCCCGGAGGGCTGTACCCAGAGCAGCTACGCTACCCTTAAATCTACCTTCCGAGTGGAGGCACCCTTTTCATGAGCTCAGGCCCCTCAACCTGCAGTTAGTCACGCATGCAAGGGTAGTATCCCGTGGGGTAGCACCACCTAGGGGTTGCACTTTAATTACTGTAATTCTCATTCCCGTTTCACCAAACTGCACCTGGAAATGAGCTCTGATCAGTGTGCCTTTCCCAGTTATCAATTTTGAAATAAATAAATAAATTAATAATATATGGTCTCGCAACCTGGATGCAAAAACAAAAAAAAATGCATACATCATTTCTGTGACACATCCGTCATTTTTTGAAGCATACATAATTTTTTTAATGCATGTGTTATTCTTTGAGGCATATACCATTTCTGTCTGCACCATTTTTCAACACATGCTCCATTGGTACACATGCACTTTTTTTGATGCATCCATAATGTTTTTTTATACATGCACCATTTTCCATGCCTTCACCCTGCACTGATGCATGCACCATACTTTAAGCATGCACCATTTTTATACATACACTATTTTTATACATGCACCATTTTTATGCATGATCCATTTTTTAAGCATGCACCATTTTTATACATGTGCCATTTTTATGCCTTCATCCTTTTTTGATGCGTGCATCATTTTTTAAGCATGCACCATTTTTTATGCCTTCACCCTTTAATGACGCATGCACCATTTTTAAGCTTGCACTATTTTCTAAGCATGTACACTTTTTATGCATGTGCCATTTTTTATGTCTTCACTCTATATTGATACATGTAGCATTTTTAAGCATGCATCATTTTTTATGCATGTGCCATTTTTTATGTCTTCACCCTGTGTTGATACATGTAGCATTTTTAAGCATGCATCATTTTTATGCATGTGCCATTTTTTATGTCTTCATCCTATATTGATACATGTAGCATTTTTAAGCATGCATCATTTTTTATGCATGTGCCATTTTTTCTGCCTTCACACTTTTTTGATGCATGCACCATTTTTTAAGCATGCCCCATTTCTTGTATAGCTTCACCACATTTTTTGGAGCATGGGTCACTTTTGTTGAAACAAGCTGCCACAAACTGTAGAAACTATTGCAAAATGAAAGACCCTATGAAAATAGGGCTTCCAAGTTTGGGTGCTTAGCATGTGTGCACACTCCCTTATGCTTTGTACGCCAGCATCCTGCAGAGAAGCAACACAAGGTAGAAAACCCATAGGGGACACAGCACGATGTTACCACCTGACTGGCTTCTTGGACTTCCACACACTAGACAGGCAAGATGGGGGGATGTCCCTGCCACCCCTCCCCCTCCCCTGGAAGGAACCCACCATGGATGTAAGTACTGCACTATGGGCCACCCAGAGTGTGGAGGTAAATGCTGAAGAAGGGAAGGACAGGGCTATTGCCCAGCCCCTGCTCCGTGCAAAGTCAGGGATCTGCCATCCAGCCAGCCTGGGCAGCTGACTGGAAGCCTGGTGTCCAGCACTACTCAGCCCTCTCCTTGCTGCCACCTGCCCTGCATGAAGTGCAGCACTAGCTGTGAACAGCAGGCAGGGGCTGTGGATGACATCTGGTATGGACAGGCATCGGGGTGTGAAGTATAAGGGCCAGGACGTGGTGATCGCATAGATCCCAGGACACTTCGTGGATAGGGTCCTGAATTTCAATAGCTATAATGAGAAGTGGACACTAACTACAGAAAACACAGTATAAGTATAAGCTGTAATAGATCTAAATATGATTTTGTTTTAAGCTTCCTGGAGACATCAGGTGTTCGTTTTTTTTTTTTGAAGCCTACCGTGCCCACCAGCACCCCAATGCTTCTGGCCTCTAGTGCCCCTTTTTTCTTGCCAGACTCACCCTTGCTTGTCCTTCTGCATGCTCCTGTCCAGGACCCCAGCTTCTCCTCAGCCAGCGTATCCTGCCGGGGCCCTCCTCTGGCCATCATTGCAGAATGCCCCCTGGGAGTCACTTGTACTGTACTACCATCCTCTTGGTTTTTGCTGGCTTGTTCCTGACAGGGGACACGATGCAACCTAGGCTTAAGGGAGCCATCACACAAGATGCACTTAGAGGGTCTGAGGCATGGGGAGGTGCAGAAAGGCCATTATCTGATGTACCAGTGTGGAATTTCTGCCTTTACTGGTTCCCATCCACCCCAAGTCCCACACACACAGCAGCTAAAGTGGGTGTATGCCTGATGACACATGGTCACCCATGCTGTCACCTGCATCTCCACCAGCTGCCACCAGGAGCCACTACAGTGTGGTGCAGCAAGTACCCCCCGAGAAGAGCATGCAAGGGATGCTCTGACCCTTCCCTGCTGGCACCCCGGGTTTGGAGTGCAAACCCAGGACAACAGTGTGCAAGAAAGATCCCTTATCGCTCTGCACCATGGAGATGGAGGACAGGAGCTCTTTAAAGTCTGAATGTTTTTTTTTTAAATAAGGTACTGGGCTCATTTATAGGTGTCAACAATCTAGATATGGTCATACCAAAATCAGTCATAGGTTAAAACAAGGCAGCATCTATAGCTGAGGTTTGTCTTGCAACTGCCAAAGGATCTTTCCTATTTTTGACTTTTCTCCCTGCCAACTCCTGAACATTTCTAGTAAAGATACAGGGAGGATCACTCTGCTTACAGTAGCATTTGTCACTTTGCCCTGTCTACACCATTTTGCTCATGCCGTTGCACACTGTACACTCCAGGCTGCAGTGGTTTTCCCCAGCTGCCCACAGGTGCTGTTTCCTAGCATGCCTAATTGATGAATCCCTGCATCACCCTAGCTCCCCTCTCCTAAGTGATCTTCTGCATGTGAAGCACTGTCCTAAGGACCCGATGTCCTCAGACCAATGCCTGCTGATGATTCTCATTTTCTGGACATCCAGTGGCTTCAAAGCTTTTCCCTCCACTGCCTCTAAACCTTAGAACAGCCTCCCAAATTCCATGTGACTCTCCCCCGGCCACTCTCTGCTTGAAGGAGTACTTACAGTCAAAATCTGCAAAAACATATGCCATGCAGAGTGTTTTGTTTTGTGCGTTTAGTCCTGGTGTGTTCTTCATTTGTTTGCTGTTAGGTTTTCTCAATTTGCCTACTAGTTTTATGGCCTCACCTCGTCGCCTACTAGTTCTGCAGCGTCTGGGAATCTTCATATTACCATGGTTTATTGCTCTTCTTATTCCTACAATGCTTCCTGTCCGATATGTCCAGGACCTTAGATTCAGCAAATACTGGTTTACAATCAATTTTACAGCAGTACAGCTGTGATATTAAGTCACTTTCTCTATCCAGCGGGCACTGAAGGCTACATTTGCAGCTTAGCAATTACACAAGGTCTAACTGAGTGGGTATTCTGTAAGAAAACAACTAGAGTCGTTACTAATTGTAGCATTGATGACCTAGGGCAATTTGTGTGCTTTTTATTTCTGAATGTAGTTTTATGAAATTAAATACTGTAGAATAGACAAAGCCGCTTAAACTAAATTTAGAGCTACCACGGCTGTTGCAATTATGCGGTATTTTAATCTTCGCGCATCTGGGAGAGGATCCTATAACGTTTTGTGACCTCATGATTGGCAGAGTCACTGAATTTGGAACCAGCACCTGTGGGATACACAGTGTACAAGATAATGTACAAGATAATGCCTGGTAAAAGAGCAGACTGTCATGAAATGCCTCCGTACTCTGCTAATTGTGTTGCTGGAATGTTTGAATGGAACATAGTCCTACACGCACTTAAGAAAAAAGGGCCGCTGCATGCAGAGAATGGCAATAACTTGTCGGTATATCGGGACTTAAAGATCAGTGGCCAATATCTGACTATATAGGATTAGTATAGCAGTAGTAAGAGCTCTGTTAGAAATAGGGTTAATAAAGTTTTGTTTCATTGACATTCACACATTGATCGCATCCTGGCTGTACTGTTATCCCTTAAGTTCCTGCACAAAAAAGTGATTCATTATGACAGGCACACTCTCAAAGATGTGTGAATGCTTGTTGAAAGTCAGTGGTGAGACAGCAGCATGGCTGTAAGTACAAAAAACAAACAAAATGCAGCCATAGTGAGCTGTAACCGAAAACAGCTTAAGCACATGTTTAGGAGGACATGGTTTGGGGTTGTGTTTAGCAGCGGGGGCACTTACAGTAGGTTAGAGTTGCAGTGGACAGTTTTAGCAGCGAGTGATTGTGCGAGCGAGTACCGGGGAAGCATTCACAACAGCATGCTGGGCGGCTGGGTGCTAAGGTGGTAAACTGGATAAGAAATTGGTTAGTGGACAGATGACAGGTAGTAGTGGTAAACAGAGTTCACTCCAGGGAAGGGAGGGGGTGACTAGGGGGGTGTCTCAGGGCTCAGTACCGGGATCTGCCCTCTTTAATATCTTTATAAGTGACACTGCAAATGAGATGGAAGGGAAGTTATGCCTTTTTGCAAATAACATCAAAATATGCAGTAGGGTACACACTCCAGAGAGGGTGGAAAGAATGTGCAGAGACCTGAGAAAACTCAAGGAGCGGTCAGGGGTATGGCAGCTGGGTTTCAATGTGAAAAAGAGCAAAATCATGCACCTAGAGCAGAGAACCCAGAGGCAGAGTACAAAATGGGAGGAGAGGTGTTGACAGTCACCAAACAGAAAACAGACCCAAGAGTAATCATGTCTGATAACCACAACGTGGTAAGACAGTGCAACAAGACAGTAGGTAGGGCCAGTGAGATGCGGGAGTGCATTAGGGGGTGTATCACCAGCAGAAGGAGGGATGTAGATGTTGCTGCTCTGTATAGATCACTGTTGAGACACCACTTAGAATACTGTATTGAGTTCTGTAGACCACATCTCAGGAAGGACGCAAACTGGGTGGAGGCTGTCCAATGGAGAACAACTAAAATGGTGCAGGGACTGCAACAAAAGCCCTACAAGAAGACTAAAAGACCTCAATATGTACAGCCTGGAAGAAAGGAGTGGGAGGAGAGGTATGACAGAGACCTATAAATACCTGACAAGGTTAAATTAGGTACAGGAGGGAAGTATTTTTAGAGAAAAAGAAACACAAGAACAAGGGGACATGCAATGAAGCTGAAAGGGGAATTTAGAAGAGATATAAGGAAGTAAGTCTTCACTGAAATAGTAGTGGATTCCTGGAACAGCCTTCCACTGGGGTTGGTGATGGCTGAAACAGTGGTGGGTTTCAAAGATGTATGGGATAGGCACAAGGGTATCTTAGAAAGCAGGAGAACAGAGATCAAATAGAGTCTGAAGTGACAGTACAGGCAGGGACAACTGGGTGGGCCAAGAGGTTCTTTATCTTCCATCAAATTAGATGTTTCTATGTTTCTTTTGAAAATCCCATATTTTACCGCCATCTTTTTGGTGCTGAGTAGTGGTGGACTGCTGCGGCACGCTGGTGACCCACATTTGAGCCAGAACTGGCAGGGGTACAAGAATGGCACCTTGAACAGTGCAGCACCCCCTCCCAAACCTAGTTCCACACTGCAGTGTCAGCTTTAGATATGGCCCCATGTCCTGTGTGTGGGATTCAACACATGAGGAGTATGAGACTGACTCCTAGGCAACAGTACTAGCAACTGGGCCCTACGGACACCGGATTGATCCCTGCATTTCCCCATGTAAAAAGAGACTGAAACAAACATGTTGACTATACCTTATTGCTAACAACGAACAAGTCTGATCTCTAGCTCACCTCTTTTAGTTTTTTTTAACAGCTACAGTACACCATTATAACATATTTGCACTATACAATGTAAACAGCTACAGCAGACTGATATAACACATTTACACCGTACACTGTAAACCACTACAGTAGATTGGTATAACATACTTACACTATACCTTGTAAACCACTGCAGTATATTGGTTTAACATATTTACACTATACCCTGTAAACAGCTACAATAGATTATTATAACATATTTACACTCTGTGCTGTAAACAGCTACATTAGCTTGGTATAACATATTTATTCTCTCCACTGTAAATAGCTATAGTAGATTGGCATAATGTATTTACACTATACTCTGTAAACGGCTACAGTAGATTGGGATAATGTATTTACACTATACATTGTAAACGGCTAGGGTAGATTGGCGTAATGTATTTACACTATACCCTGTAAATGGCTACGGTAGATTGGCGTAATGTATTTACACTATACATTGTAAACAGCTACGGTAGATTGGCGTAATGTATTTACACTATACCCTGTAAACGCCATGTAGATTGGCTACGCATGTAATGCATACACTATACCCCTGTAAACGGCTACAGTAGACTGGCGTAATGTATTTACACTATAGCCTGTAAATGGCTATGGTAGACTGGCGTAATGTATTTACACTATACCCTGTAAATGGCTACGGTAGACTGGCGTAATGTATTTACACTATACCCTGTAAACGGCTATGGTAGACTCATAATGTATTTACACTATACATTGTAAACGGCTACGATAGATTGGCGTAATGTATTTACACTATACATTGTAAATGGCTACAGTAGACTGGCGTAATGTATTTACACTATACCCTGTAAACGGTTACGGTAGACTGGTGTAATGTATTTACACTATACCCTGTAAACGGCTACGGTAGACTGGCATAATGTATTTACACTATACCCTGTAAACGGCTATGGTAGACTGGCGTAATGTATTTACACTATACATTGTAAATGGCTACTGTAGACCGGCGTAATGTATTTACACTATACCCTGTAAACGGCTACCGCAGACCGGCGTAATGTATTTACACTATACCCTGTAGCGGCTACGCCAGACGGTAATAATGTATTTACACTATACCCTGTAACGGCTACGCAGACCGGCGTAATGTATTTACACTATACCCTGTAAACGGCTATGGTAGACTGGCGTAATGTATTTACACTATACATTGTAAGGCTACCGTGAGACCGGCGTAATGTATTTACACTATACCCTGTAAACGGCTACCGCAGACCGGCGTAATGTATTTACACTATACCCTGTAAACGGCTATGGTAGACTCATAATGTATTTACACTATACATTGTAAACGGCTACGATAGATTGGCGTAATGTATTTACACTATACATTGTAAATGGCTACGGTAGACTGGCGTAATGTATTTACACTATACCCTGTAAACGGCTACGGTAGACTGGTGTAATCTATTTACACTATACCCTGTAAACGGCTACGGTAGACTGGCGTAATGCATTTACACTATACCCTGTAAACGGCTATGGTAGACCGGCGTAATGTATTTACACTATACATTGTAAACGGCTACCGCAGACCGGCGTAATGTATTTACACTATACCCTGTAAACGGCTACCGCAGACCGGCGTAATGTATTTACACTATACCCTGTAAACGGCTACCGCAGACCGGCGTAATGTATTTACACTATACCCTGTAAACGGCTACCGCAGACCGGCGTAATGTATTTACACTATACCCTGTAAACGGCAACGGTAGACCGGTGTAATGTATTTACACTATACCCTCTAAACGGCGACGGTAGACCGGCGTAATGTATTTACACTATACCCTCTAAACGGCGACGGTAGACTGGCGTAATGTATTTACACTATACCCTCTAAACGGCGACGGCAGACCGGCGTAATGTATTTACACTACACCCTCTAAACGGCTACGGCAGACCGGCGTAATGCATTTACACTATACCCTCTAAACGGCTACGGCAGACCGGCATAATGCATTTACACTATACCCTCTAAACGGCTACGGCAGACCGGCGTAATGTATTTACACTTTACCCTCTAAATGGCTATGGCAGACCGGCGTAATGTATTTACACTATACCCTGTAAACGGCTACAGTAGATTGGCATAATGTATTTATAATTAATGGGTTTCCCTTTTTCCCATTGGGAAACCGTGGCGTAATTTGCCGTTATAAAGGAGCGTTTATAACGGCAAACACGCGCACAGTTTTCCCCGCACTGCGCATGCTCGTACTCCTCGCTCGCTGCGTCCTTCCCAAACCGGAAACCCTACCGCAAACACACCATAGAGAGAGAGACACACTGCCACGGACACTCGGCAGTAAGCAAATTGTTTTAAAGTACTTCAGATGTTCCCCTCGACTACTGGATGGACCCCATAACAATAATTAAAATAAAGTAAAAGCGGACCTCGCGTGCTGACATAATCTGACTGCACCGACACAGCAGTCTTTTTTTTATTTTTATTTTATATAATTGCTGAGGCGAAAAAGTGAAGCCCAACAATTATATAAAATTAAATTTGGGTCTCGGTGTGTAAACTTGAAGTTACACACACCCTCGGGGTTTGATGCTATTCATAAACCCCTCGGGTGTGTGTAAATTCTCGTTACACACCGAGACCCATACTTTATCCTATATATACTATACCCTGTAAACAGCTACAACAGATTGGTATAACATATTTACATTCTGTGCTGTAAACAGCAACATTAGATTGGTATAACGTATTTATTCTCTCCACTGTAAATGGCTACAGTAGATTGGTATGATGTATTTACACTATACCCTGTAAACGGCTACAGTAGATTGGGATAATGTATTTACACTATACATTGTAAACGGCTACGGTAGATTGGCGTAATGTATTTACACTATACCCTGTAAATGGCTACGGTAGATTGGCGTAATGTATTTACACTATACATTGTAAACAGCTACGGTAGATTGGCGTAATGTATTTACACTATACCCTGTAAACGGCTACGGTAGATTGGCGTAATGTATTTACACTATACCCTGTAAACGGCTACGGTAGACTGGCGTAATATATTTACACTATACCCTGTAAACGGCTATGGTAGACTCATAATGTATTTACACTACACATTGTAAACGGCTACGGTAGATTGGCGTAATGTATTCACACTATAAACTGTAAACGGCTACGGTAGACTGGCGTAATGTATTTACACTATACCCTGTAAACGGCTACGGTAGACTGGCGTAATGTATTTACACTATACCCTGTAAACGGCTATGGTAGACTCATAATGTATTTACACTATACATTGTAAACGGCTACGGTAGATTGGCATAATGTATTTACACTATACATTGTAAACGGCTACGGTAGACTGGCGTAATGTATTTACACTATACCCTGTAAACGGCTATGGTAGACTGGCGTAATGTATTTACACTATACCCTGTAAACGGCTACGGTAGATTGGCGTAATGTATTTACACTATACCCTGTAAACGGCTACGGTAGACCGGCGTAATGTATTTACACTATACCCTGTAAACGGCTACGGTAGACTGGCGTAATGTATTTACACTATACCCTGTAAACGGCTATGGTAGACCAGCGTAATATATTTACACTATACCCTGTAAACGGCTACGGTAGACCAGCGTAATATATTTACACTATACCCTGTAAACGGCTACCGCAGACCGGCGAATGTATTGTATACCATATACCCTGTAAACGGCTACCGCAGACCGGGCGTGTAATGTATTTACACTATACCTTGTAAACGGCGACGCAGACTACGAATGTATTTACACTATACCCTGTAAACGGCGACGGCAGACCAGCGTAATGTATTTACACTATACCCTGTAAACGGTGACGGCAGACCGGCGTAATGTATTTACACTACACCCTCTAAACGGCTACGGCAGACCGGCGTAATGTATTTACACTATACCCTGTAAACGGCTACGGCAGACCGGCGTAATGTATTTACACTATACCCTGTAAACGGCTACGGCAGACCGGCGTAATGTATTTACACTATACCCTGTAAACGGCTACGGCAGACCGGCGTAATGTATTTACACTATACCCTGTAAATAGCTACAGTAGATTGGTATGATGTATTTACACTATACCCTGTAAATGGCTACAGTAGATTGGCATAATGTATTTACACTATACATTGTAAAACCTACAGTAGATTGGTATAATGCAGTTAAGCTGTGCCCCGTAAAGAGCTACAGTAGATTGGTAACACATATTTAAACTATACCCTGTAAACTACTACAGTATATTGGTGTAACATATTTCTGCTATACACTGTAGATAGCTACAATAGATTGTAATATAGAGAAGAAAGTATGGGTCGGGGTGTGTAATGATAATTTTACACACACGAGTAGATCCATATAAACCCGGGAGAGCCAAGCTCAAGGGTTTATGACTAGCTTAACGTCACAGTGTGTGTAAACTTTGAGTTTACACACCTAACCTATTTTATTTTATATAATTGCTGGGTTTGCCTTTTTCGCCACAGCAATTATATAAAATGAAAAGGTTCCAAAGCGCTCTGCAGTCCGGCTTGATTTAAGTATATGGTCCGTGGTGCTGTTTTCTATTAATTTTAAAACTTTTTTATTTCATTCCTTAGTGAAAAGATACATTTTTCCTCTTTGTGGTAGATTTTATATTTAAAAATGTGCTTACCGCTGAGTCCGAGTAGTGGTTAGCTGTCTGGAGAAGAAAAAAGCATAGGGCCAGTGTGAGGAGAAGAGCTACAGCGAGGCATGCACAGAGTGAGGGAAACCATGTGTGTGTTTGCCATTATAAATGCTCCTTTATAACGGCAAATTATGCTACAGTTTCCCTATGGGAAAAAGGCTAAGCCAGTTATTATAACATATTTACACTCTGCCGTAAACAGCTACAATAGGTTGGTATAATGTATTTACACTATTCCCTGTAAACAACTGCAGTAGATTGGTTTAGCATATTTACACGCTATCCTGAAAACAGTTACAATAGATTGTTATAGTTACACTCTGTGCCACAAACAGCTACAGTAGATTGGTACAATGTATTTACACTCTATACCCTGTAAATATAATGTATTTACACTGTACCCTGTAAATAACGATGGTATGTTGATTTCACATATTTCCATTATACACTGTAAACAACTACAGTAGATTGTTATAACATATTTACATTCTGTGCCATAAACAGCTATAGTAGAGTGGTATATGTATTACAGCTATAGTAAATTGGTGTAACTTATTTACAGTTGTAACACCCCTTGTCTTCTACCTGCACACCCATGTGGTGCTGCCTCAGGGAATATAGGCTGGTGCCTGGGTTTGTGATTAAAATTGGTTGGGCAATTGGCACGGTGCCTCCACCTATGGGGATCCTTCCAACAGTGTACTGCCAGGGTGCTTCCCCACAGGAAATGATATTCAGCCCCCTCTCTTGGAAACAGGTAAAAACAACAGACAGTCCCCTTCCCACTTATAACTCTAAGCATGAAATATCACACTACACAATAACGCAATGGCTGCAACAGTTTTCAGAAAATAAACAACGGGTTTATTTTGGGGTGGATAAAGAGGAAAGGAACAGTGGAAGCAACGGGAAATAAAGGCATTCGATAATCAGATTATAAACTCTAGGCAGATCAGTAAAATCACAACACAGTGGCAGGTATAATTAGGTAGTACTATGCATTCCAGGATTACCAGCCCCCGTTCTACCCCCCTCACTGGTGCACCAGTTAACCCCACAGTCCCTGTGAGAGCTCTCAATGTTGGTGTACACACACTGAGCAGTTGTAGGCCTATGATGTGGAAAAAGCTGGGTGCAGCACAGATGAAACACTGAGGTGCTGCAGAGCAAAGTACCAACCGCACCAGGGGGTGCAGTAAAACAGTTGTAATTCTTGGCTGTACTAGTTGCTAAGGGAGTTGCTAAGGTCGCGCAGGAAGCCCAGTTGTAAAGTTACAACCTAGTTAGCTGAACAATTAGGAAAGTATTTGTTTGGGTAAAATCCAGTACTCACGACCTTTGACAAACAGGTGCAGGATGTTGGGGGACGTCTCCCCTTTTTAGGCAACTTGGAAGAACAGGCAAGAAAGGCTTGGAATGTAGGCGATTATCCTCTTCACCCCCAGAGGGACTTGTCTTCACCCACCTTGACTATAGGTAGGCAATATTCACCCCACAAAGGGACTTGTCTTCACCCACCTCGACTGTAGGTAGGCAGCAGCAGAACAAGTAAGCAGGCAGAACCTCAGAGCATAGGTCCTGACATGAAACTCAGTCTCTGAACTGGTAGGGAAATGAGGCATTAGCTTTGGTTACCTCACTCTCCACAGCAGACCAATTACTTCAGCAGGCTTTGGATATTTGTGACACCAAATATCACAGTTCGTTAGGCTGAGGTAAATCCTACTTCTGTGGGATCCACCAAGATCTTCAGTCACCAGTTCTACACCTGTACAGAAGACACCGGCTTCAGGATCTTCTATCTGACAGCAGCAGGAGCAGATAAAAAATACACCTTCTCATTCATTGTCACTGGCAAGTCTCTTTCTGACTCCTAGCTTGTGCAGAAGGCACAAAATGCAGGCTTTTTCTATCTGTCAGCAGCAGGAGCTGACAAGAAACACTTCTTATCACTTCAAACACCCATTCAAAGTCACACAGACAAACTGTAAACTTCAGAATCCTCAGGTTTAAAACGCAGTCTCTGATTGGGCCACACAACTCACGAGCTCTTTGTCCTGATTGGAGATACTGCAGCTACCAATCGAATCCTACACCGTTATCCAGCATCCTCTGCAAAGATGGCCACCAAGTAGTTCTTCTCAGCCCACTCACTTTCTATAAACCGTAGAATAATAAAGGTTCACTTTTGGCTGTCTTGTTGCACGGCTAGCACTCTCCTGGTCCCTTCTGAGGATCGCTAGGGCCAGGGGGTACATTTCTGGGACAGGCTCCATTTTAAAGACTCCCCTGGTAGAGCTGTTTCTAAACGGCCATCCTCAGCCACTAAGCATTATGAGACTTGTAGTCCATGGCGGTCCCATATTCTCCCTTTACTCTCCAACCCACTGGTGGCATTGGCAGGATCGGGGAGTGCATCCAAAAGTTTATTTTTATTTTTCCTGGTCAGCCAGCCCCTTTGGCATTCCCGTGGGGCTGGGGAGATGAATCCCTCCTTGCGGCACTTCTGCCACCTCGTATGAGTGCCTCTGAGGCACTAGGCCACCAATGCCGCCTGTTTCTGGTGCTCCCTGCCCCGCTGGAGGCAGTTCAGGGGTGGGGGAGTAACTGCGCTGTACAGCACACTGACTGCTTGTACTTAGGCACAAGAGGCACTGGAATTTTCCTTTTTTTCCCGCTCCCCGGCCCCATCTGCAGCTCGGGGGAGCCGGGGGAGTGAGAGACAATGAGCGGCTCGCCAGCCACGCTGAATACAGGCACAGGAGGTGCTGAAACAAGCTACAGAACTCCCCGGCCCTTTGGCAGTCCAGGATCAGACCGGGGAGCAAGAAGAACAGCAGCTGCAGGAGCCGAGGAGGCAGCAGGAGCAAGGTAAGCTCCCGACTTTGGGGGGGGTACACAATATACACAGTCAATAGCTACAGTAGACTGGTATAAAGCATTTACACTATACCCAGTAAACAGCTACAGTAGATTGGTGTAACATATTTATACATACCCTGTAAACAGCTACAGTAGATTGGTATAACATATTTAAACTATACCCTGCAAACAGCTACAGTAGATTGGTATAACGTATTTAAAAAAATATCCTATAAACAGCTACAGTTGATTGGTATAATGTATTTACACATATCCTGTAAACAGCTACTGTAGATTGGTATAACATATTTGAACTACACATTGTACACAGCTACAGTAGATTGGTAAAATGTATTTACGCTATACACTGGAAACACCTACAATAGATTGGTGTAACGTATTTAAACTATACCCTGTAAACAGCTACAGTAGACTGGTATAATGTATGTATGCTATACACTGAAAACAGTTACAGTAGATTAGTGCAATATATTTACACCATACACCGCAAAATATTTTTAATGTAAAGAAACTGTTGAGTGCTTTGAAATATTTTAAATAGCACAGAACCTTATCTGCATACCATACTTTTCAGCCTGTCAACACTCGAGCATGTGTAACACTGAACTTTAAATGGTGGAAGAAATGACAAAAGTGTGGAACACAAATCATATCATAGACTGGACTTTCAAAACTACTGCCACACAATTTTCGACCGATTTTCTGCCACAGCTGCAGCAGCCTAAATGCATCGCTCCCGCTGAAGTGCTAAAAGTTATTTTTAAATTTTAAATAATACTTTATGTTTTAAGTACTGTAAGGAAAGACACATGAGTTGTACAGAGGTTATTTATCTGCAACACGCTGCAATTCTTCATACTCTTACATGGTATCTGTAAATATATATATTTTTTTAATTTGGGAACTGGGAAAAGCACAGTGAGCCAAGGCTCGTTTCCAGGTGCGACCCGGGAGAGAGGGAACAAAGGGTACAGAGTAATAATGGGAGTAACAAGGTACCGTAATGTAGCACCTGAAATCGCACAAATCATGAACACAAGTACATGTATTCAGCTGGTCTAATGTATGGGATGTTATAGATCGATGCAGCACTAGGGCAAAAACCAAATATAGGAAATAGGGTTGGCCCAAAACAGCAGAACTGTACACCAAAAGGGCAAAAATGCAATGTCAAATAAATACCAAAAGTTGTGTATGTCAAGGGCACACAGGAGTAGAAGGTCAGAGGCTGGTAAAGAGTAAGGTAACCTACTCTGTGGGCAAAACCAGGAGGGGAAGCAAAAGTTTTGAAGAGAGGATTTGAAAACTGATAAGAGGGGGAGAAGCAGAGGACGGTTGAAAGATTCTAAATTGTTGGGAGTCAGAATGAGAATGCAGACTGCCCAGAAGATGTTCGACAGGCATGTATGGTATGACTGTGTAGCATGTAACATGTAACTATTTTACGTATTCTGGGGCAAACTCAAGCACCTCATCTCAAGTGGGAATACTCCTAAATTGAATTTGTTGCTTCTATTTAAAAGCAGAACGTTCCACCCATCAGTGCAATTTTTACGAATCGTTAAACTTGCTCCCTTTCGGTGAGAGAAGTCAGTGCTTGCAGGCTACAGTAACCAGGGGAAACGCTTAAATGCTGCCTCCCCTCCAAGCTTTAAATTTTCGTTTCACTACCAAATCAGCCTGGGTTTAACAAGGGGTAATGCACTGCAAACTATAATCTTGCTTTACCACTCAGAAAATCAAAGTTAGGGCACAGTACATTCTCCTACTATGCCTTGAAAACAGAGAGCAATTTGCCTTTGTGCACAAGGGCTTTCCAAACTGTACATCGTTTTAAATTTAAAACAGTTTTGCAACGATACTTGTTAGCAGCAAGTAAGTGTACTTGTTTAAAACACCCGAGTACTAGATTTTATAAATATCACTGTGTAACAAATTAACTTTAAATCATTCTTGACTATCTTAAAAATAATGTTGTGCTTCCTTCACTTTCACTTTTAATTGCACTGTCACTTTAAATGGCTCTTGCACTTCACTGATGACTGTATAAATGCTGCAAGAACTGAAGGGGGGCACCACTCCCTTGAAAAAACTCTGATGGGCGCAAAACATTGGCGGGGGCGGGGGGGGTACTCTGGTTGCTGTTTACCTGCTTGCTCTCCTCACTAACTAAAGAGCCACTACATTTTGCACAGTAAACCTGGGCTGGCAGTATAACTTAGAGGTTAGAGTAATGAGCTGTGAATGAACTTGGCATGTCCAACAGATCTGGGTTTGATTCCCACAATCTCCACTTGCATACTGTGTGACTCTCAGCAACGTCATTTAACCTCCCCAGAGCTTCAGGGTCACCCCTGAGAACAGGCACTTGTGCCCAGTGGGGCTTACCTAGTTACCAGAGAATAACCGAGAAAAAAACAAATTGCGTGTTTCAATGGACTGACCTTTTGGACAGTGTTTGCCATGGTGTCCTTGTTTTCTGTCCATTGTGACTGTACTGCCTCAGGCACCAGGCCCTTGGTAGCGGCTTTGTTTGTGACACAATTCTTGAATATGTGTCATACTGTAATTGTTGCTTCTTCCTTGCTATGTATACAGGTCATCCCTGAAACTGGGCACTTTGTGCTCAGTGGGCCCACCCAGGGTAATAAAAATAAACGAACAAACAATTTGGAGCATGTGTTCAGGCAATGTCCATAGCCTATCTGCAGACAATCTATATACACTTTCTAGGATCTTTATGGCACTGTCATACATTTTGGGAATTGAATCAACACTTTCCCACTAAGATTTCATGTGCTGGCCAGAGAGGTATCACAGCAGTAGCTCTTTCACTTGCTACTCCAGTGACCCGGGTTCGAGAACAGAATTGGACTGCTGAAACACAACTGGGGGAAGGTAGGCTGTGCATCCCATTGACAGCTCTCCTCCTTTGGAGAGGGGGAATTGCATTCTTCACTGTTCATCTGGCACCTAGAGGAAGCGTGTCCTTACGGTGATTTATTTCGGTGAATTTGGAGTGTAGCACACTCTAACCATCCCTTGGAAAGTACTCCAGTGGTGTGGTAGATTAGGAGTTACATTGTTCACTGTTCATCTGACACCTGGTGAAAGCCAGGTGGTGGTGCAGCCGATGTGCACGTACTGGGAGATGAAGTCACTAGATGCTGGTAGTGTGCCTTCATGCCAGCATATGCGTGTGTTATCACACACCAGAAACTCTCAAGGGGGGAAATGGTGTCAAAATTCTAAGATCAGCAGAAGGACGTACAGCCCCCCGCAGGCCCCATGCTGCCGCCAACTAGGGACCCACCTCCGCACCAGATCCTGATCCTATCAGAGAAGCTGAACTCCCTGGGAACCCTGGCATGGGGGAAACAGGAGGCTGGGGTAAGTACCTAGGGAAAGTGGGTAATGGAGCTGGGAAGGCTGGCCTGATGGGGGCAGGTTGGCAATAGCTAGATAAACACAGCATGGAAAAAAAAAAAGATGTAATGCCGTGGCCATGTACAGACTTAATTTATTTTATTGTATGTATGGTAACTCAGCAGGTTCCAGGAAAGATCCTGCCCTTACAGGATGCCTCCCTTTTATTTTATTTCCAACTGATGTTGTCTGCCATGGACCCAGATTGAATCAGCCAGCACTGCAGCAGAGAAGTCTTGCCTGCCACCAGGTATCTCCAGGTTGGAGAGACTCAGCTGGCATATTGGTCAGTGGTGTGAAATAGCTCAGAAGTGGCTCTCATACTCTCTAGAATCAGCAGGCACATTTGCCAGGAGTGAAAAGGTGGCAATAAACTCATCTAGCCTTTCAGTACCAGCCAACAGGGCTAGCGCAAGCAGAGTTGGCACCATGGGTGCAGTCAGTGGTGTGACAGCAGGGCACCAAGGGATTTTTTCCTTGAGGGTAGTATGGCACAGTAGGCACTGGGAATTGGGCACCAGTAAAGGAGGCACTCTCACGACAGACATAGGGGAGTGGCCAAACAAGGACATGCCTCACCTTAGAGTCTGGACCCTCACAAGTGTCACCGTATGGGATGGTATTGGTCACCTGCACAATCACAAAGGCCTCGCTCAGGGCTGGCAGAATTTTAATATTCATTTATTATTTATTTAAAAATTGGTAACTGTGAAGGGCACACAGAGCTGAGGCTTGTTTCCAGCTGCAACCCAGGGGAAAGGGGAAAGGGGAAAGGAAGCACAATTACGAACAAAATACAGCCAGTCTGGTCATGTGGTTACAAGGGCGGTGACATAAAGAGCATAAACTGAGTGCAGTACACACAAAAGGCAACACATTGCATATGGGGGACAAATAAATTAGCATACAAATCAGCTGCGCAAACTGGGCAAACTCAAAAAGTGCATAGTCCCATAGTGAAGGGAGGCTGAGCTGGTGCTGTAAGCAGAAGTCAGAACAGGTAGGCTGGCCAGTGACACTGAAGGTTGAGACGCTGGATGCCACACCTCGTGCCACGCTGGTGACCCAGGTTTGGGAACAAGCTTGGATCATCAGGGGTCAGAGGGGGCCAGTAGGTGGATAATGGGATTGTAGGGCAGCTCTCCTATCCCAGGTAGGGACTCAAGTTGCGCCTGCTGCAGGGATGCCACCGGGTGCAGGCCCGACAGTAGTGCAGACGGGAGTGTCTAGACTAGGGCGGGTAAAGTGGATTGCTGCGTGTGCATGCCGCCACATGTGTCCAAGCAACTGCAGCAAGGGAGGGGGAGAAAAAGTGGAAAATGGAGCTGGCTGGCTCCATGATGGCCCCGCAGCGCCCGCACTGGACCCCCCAGAGGTCTGGATGTTGGTCTCCAGGGAGGGGGAAAGTCAACACCCTTTGCCCTCGACTATGTCATGGGGGGGTAACCCAAGGGGATTTACCAGGAAGGGTCAGGTGCAAGAGAGTTGGGGCCAGAGGACAAGCCCCTCCAAGGGAGGGGCCATAGCTGCCTGCCAGCTCCGCTGGAGAGGGGCCGTAGCTGCCTGCCAGCTCCGCTGGAGTGGAGCAAAAAATGTATATAAAAAAAAAGAAGTCAAAACATGTTAATAAACTGTAATGAGGTTGCCAGAAAAGTGAGGTTAGGAAGGAGGGAGATGTACAGGGTGGTCAAAAGTCAGGCAAGGGTAAGGAAAGATTTAGGAAGAGGGCTGGCAGGAGCAGGGGGGGAAGGGAGGAGTTTTAGCTGAAGTACTATAATGTGGCTTTATACTCGGTGGAGGTATTGTAATGTGGCTCTGTACTCTGTGGAGGTACTGAAATGTGGTTCCTGGCTAAGTACTCTGTGGGTGTGCCAAAACGTGCCTCCATACTCTGTGGAGGTACTGTAATGTGACTCTGTATTCTGGAAGTGGGGTTATGTGACTCCATGCTTTGAGGAGGTACCATAATGTGGCTCTGCACTCTGTGGAGGTACTGTAACGTGACTCCATACTCTGTGGAGGTACTGTAATGTGGCTCTGTATTCTGGAAGTGGGGTTATGTGGCTGCATACTTCGTGGAGGTACCATAATGGCTCCATACTCTGTGGAGGTACCATAATGTGGCTCTGCACACTGTGGAGGTACTGTAACATGACTCAATACTCTGTGGAGGTACTGAAGCATGGCTGTGTACTCTATGGAGATACTCTAACATGACTCAATACTCTCCGGGGGTACTGCAGCATGGCTCTGTTCTCTGTGGAGGTACTGTGACATGACTCAATACTCTGTGGAGGTACTGTAACATGGCTCAAAAGGTCAGGTTCTCAGGGTGGTGGCAGCATTATCTTTGGGGGAAAAGCATCTCCCCTCATTAAGGCACTCTCTTTATTCCCAATTGCTGACTCCATAACTCATTAAAATAGTTTAACTGTCCATCTGTTGGACCAACCAACACAACACCAATATAATATATGCCCAGTTATTCCAGGCCAGCTACTCTTAACCAGGATACAACTTGTCAGGGCTCATAAAAAGAGCTGAGGTTTGTTCACATCCCTATTCCTATCACTCCTTAGCAGCACAAGTAAGCAAAAAACTGATGGCAGTCCTATATAGAACACCACGTAATTACCATGTAATGAAGAATGTATGAGAAAATACAACCTACTCCACATGAGATGAATAACTTACTATATGTATCATATAACGTGAACTGGGCTGTAATTAACATGTAGTTTAACCTCCTGCCGACTTCCTCTTTCTGCTGCAAATTTTATTACTGGTCCCAAAATCAAATGTATGTTGGCTTCAGTAGTGTCACAGCATAGGTGCCGGAATGCATGGGGGGGGGGGGCTGCACTTTTGCCCATGAGCATTCAAAAGGCCCCTTTGCTTGCACAAACTTTTTTTTTACCTTGAGCCCTTTTGAACCTCAGTACCCCTACTTTTCCCCATATTCTGGCACCACAGGCAGCGTGCTGTTTCCTTGGCTGGACCAACTGTTTGGAATTCTCTACTCTACCCCTCAATGTTAGCAAATCTTGCAGTGTTTTGAGTTTTCCACTGTTATTAAAACTTATTTCTTTCATGCAGCAATCAAGGTACCTCCTCCACCTCAGCCAAGTGGGGAAAATATGGGTGGTCACTGGGGGATTTCAACATCTGCTCTGCCCCAGGGAATTGGTATGTCACACTGATTCACACCCCAGCCCTCGGGCATTCTTCCTGTGGGTGAGTTAGACATGGTTTTGATAAAGGATTCAGACAAAGGCTTGCCCCCCAGCAGGTGGGGGTATTTGACTAGTTTGGTGCCTATCATGTCTGAATCGCACACACTATTCCCTGAAGTAGGAAGATGGCGGTTTATTTTGCTGCATCACTGTTATTAACCTGTATTGCTTTATTCTTATTTTGTTATGTCCTTCTTGTATTGTCGATTTTGTATTTTTGTAATGTACAGGACATTCACAGTTTTGTCAATGGTGCTTAATAATATAAGTTAATAATAATGGATACTTGATATACAGCAGAATTAAAGGTAGTATAATCTTTGACAGGATGCATATTGACTAATAATAAAACCACTCCTGTGCAGAGCCCAGCATGACTGTGAACCCCAGCAGTATTTGAAAGTTGCACACAAACCATCCTGACGTTTTAGAGCAGCCCAATAACTTACCTATACAGACAGATCAGAGCAGCCCCCAATTGGGTCGGGGGGTAACAGTGTTACTGTTTCTATGACAGCAGTTGCCCAATACCCACTAACTTTGCGCAACATAATCCCTAACTACGTTGGTTATTTTGGTGATGGATTAGTGCTTGGAAAAGTAGACTAGGTATCTGTGGCAAGCCCTAAAAGCGGTGGGTTCTGTTTTAAATGCTTCCCTTAATAATTTTTTTTCCTATTATGATGTTGACGGGCCACAGGAAAATAACATGTTTGTGACTGCACCTTTGGCACCCCGCTGTGCAGCAGCAACCGGTGTCCTCGGTTTAACTTCAAACAGCACTGCAGAATAAGTTCATACGTTCATAATCACGTTCGTTAAGTTAAAACACTTCCGATCTGTTAGGTGTACCGTCAGAAATGCGAGACTTAGGTGAGAAACTGAGCAGTCTGTCCAGGATCTCCAGCTGACAAGTTTTTTTCAAACTTGCTATACCGGCGTTTAAAGCAGTCAAAATTCGTCCCTGACACAAAGGTTGCACCCCCTACCCCCCAAAATCAATGGCCATCTGTTAGAATGTCACTCTCCGTGTCCTGTAGTTTGTACACAGGTGTCTCCAACTAACTGCATTATTGCACGGACTCATTAACATAACTTTTGCACCAACGACCCCCAACAGCTGCCTTTGTATCTTCATCAGACAAACTCCGTGCCCAATAAAAAGAGCCCAGAAAACAAAGTCTGCAAGGCAATTGCATCGATGTATGTCGGTACTTACCCCTTGAACTGGCTGGCGGTAAGTCGAGTTCGGAGCTGCTGCCTGCCTGGGTCCGTCTCGGGACGATCTTTGAGCTCAGCAGCAGCGGTGGCGCGGGTGAGCGCTCCCTGCCGGGCAGCGCGCGGTAGCGTGGCGTGGCCTCTCCTCCAGGTCCTCGCGCCGCCACTCACTCTCGCTACACCACACCCTCCCTCCTTCTTCTTCTTGCGCCAACCCCAGCAGTGGGACTCTCACTCTCACAACACAGCACCCTTACTCTGTCATACACATACACCAACCCCAAAAGTTAAAAAAAAGTTGTATGAAACTGAGGCGCAAGTGAGTGGTCCCTGCCGCGTTCTAAGCCAAATGCATCATGCAAATTTGGTGACTTCGCCTATACGTTGTATTGGATTCCTGATCCCCCGCCCATGGTCGGAACTGGAAAGGAGCCCATTTTTGGACTCTTGCTTGCTTACCTTGTTATAACACGTTTCAAATAAATAAGTAAATAGTAGGCAGTTTTGCCACTGAAATGAGGGACAGGGACACTCAAAATAGGATACAGTGTTTCCAGTAGTATAATTTCACCAGAATCGTAGAGACTGCAAAGTCCCATTCAGCAGAAGCATAGGAGTTGCAAATCTTGTACACCCATAACATCTTACTAAATAAATGCTAGGGAAGTCTTGGTCTTGGGGGTCCTAGGGGTTGCAGTGGACATCAAAAGGGTTGCAAAGAAATCGTAAGGGTCTCAACTGCAGCCTCTGGCTACCCCTAATTGACACTGCTGATTGTTGTACTATGAAAACCCCACTGCCCTTAAAAATTATAGAGAGTTAAATTTTGATTTAGCATTTTAAAACATTATGAATTTCTGCGTTGATGTATGAGTTTACATGGTTTTCACTATGAAGGTAGCACCTTTTCCATGTGGGACAGAGCAACCTTATGGGGTAAAATGAGGGACATCCCTCAAAATGAGGAACATGCTCCTGAGGGGTATGAGTATGCATGTAATAGTTAGAAACAGGGGGCCTGATTCACAAAGCTGAAGCAGTGCTGCACAGTGCCTGTGGCAAATGGAATTCACGCAAGGGGCACCTTGCGAGAAAAACTGCGCCAACTACA
Organism: Neoceratodus forsteri; assembly: GCA_016271365.2. Classification (NCBI taxonomy): domain Eukaryota; kingdom Metazoa; phylum Chordata; order Ceratodontiformes; family Ceratodontidae; genus Neoceratodus; species Neoceratodus forsteri. The sequence continues at coordinate 159,356,279 of JADMNL010000031.1, read as the reverse complement.
ATTCAGGTACGCAGGCTGTGGCAACTTTGGGACCACTTACGGTGAGCAGATCCTACGTCAGCCCTGCACCCGGTTGGAGGGTGCACCATGGTGCTTGGGGGCTTGCGGCAGACGCAAGCTGCAGTGTCCTCTATGTTGTGATTCAGGAATTCCCCCCGGCCCCACAGGGCACATGTTCTGTGACAGACCAGCCTGGGGCTGATCTAATGGCCTGTACGCCACCCCCAGAGTTGTCACTGGGTGGGAGGGAAGCTATGCCCCCTTGGTGTCTCCACCTGTGCCCCCTGGTGTTGCTGCCTGCCCATGGTATCCCATGCCCCCCGCAATACCTGGAGTCATCGGTGGTGTGGTGCCTGCAGGGTCCCCCCCCAATGGTGCCAGGCATGTGGTGCCCCTCCTCGCAGACAGCACAGGCACGGCAGCTGCTGTGCAATGTCCCCATCAGGGAGCTGATGCCAACCCCCCTCCACTCAACTGTACCCTAACTGTCCTCCTCATCCCTTCTATATGGTCCATTTACCTCTCCCTCCACTGTGAGGACTGAGCAGATGTATTGTTCAGGACATCTACTTTTTTCTGATCCACCTCTGCACCATCTTCCTTTGCCCTTCTTCCTCACAATCTCTTTCCTTGTCTTCTTTTTGCTTATGTATCTAAAAAGGTTTGGACCCCTTTAGTTACCCCTTTGGCTAGCCTTTCTGCTGTTTGCACCTTTGTGCTCCTCACCACTTTCCCAGCTTCTATCTGCTTTTCCTGGTACACCTTCCTATCCTCTTCCTTCTGCATCTCCTTGTACCTCCTGAATGCCACCTTTTTAACTTTTACCTTCTCAGTCACTTCCCGTGAGAACCATAGTTGTCGTTTTTTTCCTCTTGTTTTTGCTCACTTCTTTTGTGCAGAATTTTGTTGCCTTCATTATGCCATCTCTTAATTTGGCCCACTAGGTCATCTGTGAGGCATTCGCCCATTTTGGTTTAAATCTGACCTCCTGAAGTTCAGGACCTTCGTCCTGAACCCTGACCATTTTTGTCCATGCCTATACAGGCACTGAAGACCATACCTGATGTCCCACAGCTCCCCCCCCCTGCTTTCTGCCAAGATTCCTTTGTGCCAATCCCAAGCATGCTTGAAGCCCACCACTGTTTTTGCCCCCACCACCTCCGCCTTCAGCCTTGGCATTTAATCACCCACATCAGCTGGTTATTCCTTCATATACTTCAGCTAACTGAATGCTATCACTTAATTATACTGAAAAAGAGCTCTCACTCAACCAATTGGAAGACAAAGCTACTGTCCTGTTATTCTGCAGTAGCAGTACAGCTGATACAGTAATGCAACTGTATGCTAATCCCAGTGTACTGATTGGCTAGGGCAAGTGCTACAGTGTATCTGTGAGAAACAGCCTAACATTTCCTTTCTTCTCTCAGACATTTATTTATTTATGTATTTGTTAACCAGGTAAATGAACTGCTCTGAGGGACCATTTACAGGCGCGACATGGGCCATTTAGATGGCATGTACAGACAGTAACAATAATTCACAGAGCTATGTCTTTCAACAGAGGAAAGTGGTACAGTTAACGCGGAACATCTTAAGTATTTATGGAGGTACATAGTATACATTATTTTCCAACCTAGGAAGAAAAACAATACAAGACAATTAGAACAGTTACAATAAATGTAGTAGTCAGTGAACACGAAGTACCTAACATTCTAAATAAGTGCATGATTGGTACAATGAAATATTGATTCATTGTTACCATTTGCATATTCAGGCCCTTATTAACAATTCTCTCAAGTGGTTCTTGATGGTGACGGGGGATTGGAGATTTTGGATCTCATCCGGCAGAGTATTCCAATAATTGGGTGCAGCCCATGAGAAGGCTCTTTTTCCCATGTCAGTGGCTGCCCTGCTGCATTCCAAGCACCTATTAGGTGAGGACCTCAAGATCCTAGAGTTCTGTTTAATGACTAAAACATTCCATAGGGGTGATTTTGTTCCTCCGCGGGAGAGCCTTACAGACGAGGTCCCAAGCATAAGGTTTCTGCAAGTCTGTGAAGGAAGCCAACCCAATGTCTGGTACAGTAAACAGTGATGTGTGCTAAGTGGGGCCTGTATGATAATGTGGCAGATGTTGTTGAATGCTGTTTCAAATGACTAGGCAGTGGGGGGGCAAGGAGAAGATAGGGGAGCAGTATTCAAGGAGGAGTAGTAGGGCACCCCTCCCTATTTCAGACCTCGCCTCGGGCGTGAAGAGGTGTCTAAGCCTACAGCAGATTCCGAGTTTCTGTTTTATCTTCTTGATGATCTGCCCAATGTGTTCAGAGAAGGTGAGTGAGGTATCAAGAAACACCCCTAGGTGATTAAAAATCTCCACCTACTCCAGGGTAGCACCATCTGGGGACACAATGTTGAGAGAGGCCAGATTGGCAGATGATGCCTTCTTGACTCTTTGCCTCGAGCCAAGCAGCATATATATATTTTTTTGCATTCACCACTAGTCTGTGACTCTCGAACCAGTGGGCAGCAATATGGAAGTCACTGTGTAGGACTTGGGAGATATTTGTTAAGTTGCTGTCACTATAAAACAGCACTAGGTCATCTGCATACAAAATCCTTTGACTAGTCGTGGGTGCGTTAAGCAAAGGATTAACAAATAGATAGTATAGCGGAGGTCACAGGATGGACCCTTGTGGTACTCCTGTGAGAACATGTAGGGGTTTGGACAAAATATCCCCAGTTCTGACCATTTGTGTTCAGACAGATAACTTTGAAATAACCTGGTTGTGGTGACTAAGAAACTGCAAGCATACAGCACTTGAAGGAGAAGAGGATGATCCACCATATCAAATGCTTTGGAGAGATCCATGAATATTGCTCCTGTGAGATGACTTGAATCATCCTGTCTAAGTACATGGTCTGTAAAAAGAGAGAGTGCCGTGGTCGTACTGTATCCATTTCTAAAGTCATGCTGCCCTTTAGATAGAAGGTTTTGCTTCTCGAGGTGTTCGGGTATTTGTCAGAAGACAACCTTCTCCATAATCTTGCTCATATGAGATAGTATGGACACTGGTCTATAGTTCTCAGGCTGGCAAGCATCTCTTGATTTAACGATTGGAACTATCCTAGCCTTTTTCCACAGCGTTGGTACCGTGGCCATGGAAAGAGATAGATTAATAATGTAAGAAAGCTGGCCACGGTGGAAGCAACTCGTTTTGCTGTGGTGCCATATAGAATGCAGTTTCAACATTCTAAAAACATTTCTCTTTTTTCCCAGTATAATAGCTATAATGTTGAGTGGTAAGATTTTTACTGATAATAACCTAACCGGGGTGTCAATAAACATCTTGGCGTATGGCCTCTTTGTTTAGTCACCCTGGTCCAAATATTACTTTGTAAACTCCAGTCACTATCCCATTCTTGCTATTCTAAGCACTCTAAGTTCTTAAAAAAGGCACATTTTTTTTCAGAAACTTTGGCCTGGAAAAGCACACTGGGGCTAGGCTTATAGAAACATAGAATTTGATGGCAGATAAGGACCGCTTGGCCCAACCAGTCTGCCCATTTCCCTACCTGATGGATAAGCTGCAGATTCTAGTTAATCAACAGCTTACTTCCTCCTGCCCCCCACTAGAATTGCCTTATGCCTGTCCCATGCAATCTTGAATTCTCCCACTGTTCCTGACTCCACAACCTCCTCAGAAAGGCTGTTCCATGCATCCACAACTCTCTCTGTGAAAAAATACTTTCTAACATTTCCTCTGAGCCGTCCATCCTCTATCTTCAAATTGTGCCCCCTTGTTCTTGCACAATACTTCTTCTGAAAGATACTACCCTCTTGTACCTTGTTAATTCCCTTGAGACACTTGAAAGTTTCTATCATGTCCTCCCTCTCCCTCCTTTCCTCAAGGATATACATATTAAGCTGCTTTAGTCTCTCCTCGTATGTCTTCTGGTGCAGACCTTGCACCAGTTTGGTTGCCCTCCTCTGAACAGCCTCCACTCTGTCTATGTCTTTGTGGAGATGGGGTCTCCAGAATTGCACGCAGTACTCCAGATGGGGTCTCACTAACTATCTATAGAGAGGGATAACAACTTCCTGTTTTCTACTGTTGATGCCTCTCCCTATGCATCCCAGTATCCCCCCAGCCCTCCTTACTGCCTTCTCACATTGCTTGCCCACCTTTAGGTCATCTGATATAATTACTCCTAGGTCTCTTTCGATTTTTGTTGTTGTTATTAACTCACCCCCCATTGTGTACTCTTCCCCTGGGTTTTTGTGTCCCAGATGCATTACCTTGCACTTCTTTGCATTGAATCTGAGCTGCCATATATTTGATCATTCCTCCAACCTTGCCAAGTCCTTTTCATTCTTTCCACCCCACCTTGTGTATCAACCCTGTTGCAGATCTTTGTGTCATCTGCAAAGAGGCATACCTTTCCTTTCATGTGCTCTCCAATGTCACTTATAGAGATATTAAAGAGGACCTGTCCCAGTACTGAACCCTGCGGTAGCCCGTTAGTTACCCTCCTTTCTTCACTGTGGACTCTGTTTACTATTACCTTTTGCGTCCTGTTGTCCAGCCAGTTTTGTATCCAGGCTACCACCTTGGGACCCACTCCAAGGCTGGCTAGCTTGTATATTATTATTATTTCCAGATGTGTCTCAGGAGCAGACAGACAAGTTCAGTGTAACACAGTATGCTAGAGCAATTGTGGGTTTTGAACCCAAGTCTGCTGTATCTTTAGGTTCACAGCTCAGTATTCTAATCTCCAAGCTATACTGCCTCCCTCTGTGACTTGGGTCAAGTACTGTACTCAAACACTGTAGGTACATTTGTACAGAGAGTCAGTTGCCATACCTCACCCCCCCCTCGGGGTTGAGAGGCATATCGGGGGTGGGGAGCACAAGGGCAGTGAGCACTGCAGGTAAATCCAGGTGAAACCTGGAAGAGTTCACAGCAAGCACAAGGGAGAAGCACACCAGTGGAAAGTTTGAACCAAATAATGAGTTAAGCTGGGTCCAGCTCAGTCTGTTCTGACCTTGCAGTTTTAACTGCACGCAAGTTTGTTTTCATTTTTTGTGTATGTGATTAAATGAATTGTTTGATCAAGATTTCTGCTGGTGTGGTCCTCCTTCTCCTTGTGCTGGTATTGACAGGCATATATCACCTGGGTTTGAGTAATGTCAGCAGTGTCAATAAACATCACTCTGAAATCATTTAAGGGGACAGGTGTCCATAATAACTTGTTCAGGAGCAAACATGTCATTTTTGCAGCAAATTTGTGTTCAAAACGTACAGTACACACCTTGAACCATAGCGTATTTGAGATAATAAAGTGACATAACACTCCTCTAAACCAGCTGTACATACATAATTCCCCATGGAGTAATAAGCAGAAGGCAAAGCTTGCCCTGAAACTTGGTGTAACAACTTCTTTCTGCCAGTAGGGGGAGCAGTGTTATTTACTAGAATGCTAGATCACAGACCCTACTGATTGTTAGAGCCTGTGACAGGGAGTCCAGTGAATGGAGCCTACAGTGCCAATTGTGTGCTGGTGTCAAAATAGCAGAGTAACAGAAGGGTACCAGGTGTGCCTTCGCTTGCCAGGCTGCCTGAAGCATCAGGGGTCCCTCACAGCAGCAGCTGTCTGTAAGGAAAGGGGAAATTGTTTAACCACGAAAGGCACACTAAGCCAGAGCTTGTTTCCAGGTGCGACCTGGGAGCACAAGGAAGTTAAGTGACTTGCTCAGATTCACACAGTATGCAAGTGGGAGCTGATAGGATTCAAACCCAGCTTTCCAGCTTTGCAGCTCAGTGCTCTTAACCACTACACTATACTGCCTCCTTAAGAGATCTTTGTAGATCCAGTGTGAGAGAACATCAGAGCTCATTGCTTGGTAACCTCCAGGGCTGGGCACCACAACAGCAGATTTCTGAGTCTGGAGGCATTTAATATAGCTTCCTATTAATTCTGAGGTAAGCACAAGGAGGACACCAGGAGGGCGTGGGTACGACAAGAGGCTCCCCTTCATGGGAAGTTCCTGACAGCCTTGCAGTACAGAGATGGTCCCATCGAAGATGGGTGTTCACATCTGGGGAGCGATCACATTCCTCTTCCCAAGAGATGCTGCAAGCCATGCTGAAGATGGTGAAAGACCTGGTGAGACAGATCAAGGCAGGAGATTTACCCAAACACTGGTGCAGTACCTTCTGCAACAAACAGAGATCCAAGCCGACCCTAAGACAGTCCAAAGGAGCAGGTGGCTACCCAAACACTGGTACAGTATAAATAAAAAAAAACAAGATTGTCTGTAGGCTAGCCATTAAATTTTATTCACAAGGTAAAATGTTGCACTCACCCCTACCTCGTTTGCATGTCAAATACTTAAATGTCTTAATCATGTCTCCCCCCCTTTCCTCCAGGGGGTGAATGTTCAGGGCCTCCAGTCTCTCCTCATACTGTATGGCCTGCCCTGTTGACCTTTTAACTGTCTTTGTTGCCCTCTTTTGGACCGCCTCCAGCAGGTTTATGTCCTTCTTTAGGTAGGGACACCAGTACTGCACACTGTACTCCAGGTGCGGCCTCACCAACAACCTGTAGAACAGCAGTATTACCTCCACCCTCCTGCTGCTGATCCCACCTGCTGCTGCTTCCCAACATTCTGTTGGCTTTTGCCGCTGCTTTCCTGTGTTTTGTGAAGTGCTTCAGGTCACTAGTGATCAACACCCCCAGCCAGGTCTTTTTTCTTCCTCAGATTTGGTTAGCGGGACCCCTCTCAGGCTATAACTTGTCTTCAGATTCTTGGCTCCAATGTGCATAACTTTACACTTTTTCACATTAAAGCCAGCTTGACAAATTCTGTGCCACATCTCGAGCTTTGCCAGATCATCTTTAGATCTCGTATCCTTTCTGCTGTTTGCCCTCCCACAGAGCTTGGTGTCTTCCATGAACAAGAAAATCTTACCTTTATGCCTTCCCCAATGTCACTGATGAAGACATTAAATCGCACCAGACTAAGCATCAAACCCTGTGGGCCCTGCTGGTGGTATCCGTCCCTAGCACCTGGGAGCTTCCCTACCCCCACAACCCCTAGGGTCCTGCCTTTCAGCCAGTTCGCAAGCTACCCATCCAGTCAGTTTCTCTTCTACCCCCAGATCCTCCAGATTTTTGATCATTCTCTTGTGGAGCACAGAATCATAGACCTTTCTCAAGTCCAAGTACAGGATATCTGCTGCTTCGCCCCCTGTCTACAGTTTTAGTGAGCCAGTCAAAGAAGTCAATCAGTTTGTCTGGCATGATCTCCCAGTCGTAAATCTGTGTTGTCACTCATCTTGCAGGCCATTTTCTTTCAGCTATCCTACCAGCTTCTCTTTTAAGTATGCATCCATGAGCTTGCACACGACTGAGGTCTGGTTAACTGGTCTGCAGCTGCCAGGGTATTCCCTGGGCCCACTATTATGGAGTGACACCACATATGCCATTCTCCCCTCCAGAGGTACCAGCCCTGACCCAAGTGAACTGTTGATCAGGTCAGCCAGGGAGCTGGCAAGTTCCTTTGCTGGTTCCCTCAGCACTCTTGGATGAATGTCATCTGGACACGGGGATTTGTCCACCCTCAGGCCTAACAGACCCTTCCTCACCCTATCCACCTTTATTATTCCATCTGTGTCCCTCTCCCTTGCACCTCTGGGTCATCCATCTTCTTTGTGAAGACCAAACAGAAGTATCCGTTCAGTACCTCTGCCTTGTCCCCATTTGCTTCCACCCACTCCTCCCCCTTCCTGAGTCACACTCTGCCATCCTTTGTATCCCTTTTCTTGCTAATGTATTTAAAAATGTGATTTTCTTTTTTAACCCCTTCAGCTAGATGTAGTTCTTTCTGAGCTTTAGCCTGCTGGACTGCTTTTCCTGCCTCACTAGCATGTCCCTGATAGTCTTCCCTGTCTTCCTCCCTCTGGGTCCTCCTGAACTTCCATATAGGCATCCCTCTTATCCCTGACTGCCTGGGCTACCTTGTGACTAAACAAGCTAGGTGCTTTGGCCCTCGAGTGTTCGCCCTTTAGCCTAACACACTCCTTTGTGGCTGCTGCTGTTTTCTCCTTAGGGATTGACCACGTTAGGTTCACCCCCACCTCCACACCCTCCAGGTGTCCCTTTAGCAGCTCCCCCATCCTTGTGAAGTCCACCTTTCTGAAGTTTAGGACCTTAGTCATTGTGGGTACCTTCTCCCTGCCCTTGTCCACCCTGAACCACACTGTGCAGTGGTCACTTCCACCCAGAGGCACCTTAACCTGGATGTCCTGGATGTGGTCCCCATTTGTCAGTACCACATCGAGGATTGCCCCCTCTCTGGTTTGCACCATGACATCCTGGGTCAAGAATCCACTCTGCACCACATCCAGGATTACCTGACTACTGGTGCAGGTCATGGCGGGGATCTTCCATTCCACCTTAGGCAGGTTAAAATCACCCACAATTACCAGCTCTCATTCCATGCAGTTGCCCTTATCACTGAACTCAGTTCCCTGTTCCTTTTCTCCTCCTCGTTAGGCGGTTTGTGAACCATCCCGGTCTTACCTTCCTCCCCCTATTGGATAGTAACTGCACCCACAGCACCTCTGCCTTCCATTCTTCTCACCCGTCCCTTGTGTTTGTTATTCCTTCCCTTATATATTCCGTTATTACCCCCTTTCCATACTCCCCTGTCCCTTCTGTACAGTTTGTGCCCAGGGATCGAGAGGTCCCAGTCATGGTTAGGAGTAGCCCATGTCTCAGTGACTGCGGCAGTGTCCACATTCCTCTCTGCCAACAACACCTGCAGGTTGTCCGTCTTGTTTCTGAGACTTCATATGTTGATGGACACCACTCTACACCATTAATCTGAGCCTCTCCCCTTCCAGTCTATCTTCCTTCCTACTCTCCCTTGTCTGCTCCCTCCTCTTGCCCTCTACTCCCCCTTTTACTCTCACTCCAGACCTTACTCTCAATTCTGCCTGCCCAGATTGGAGGAGAGGCCTGCTGGCCTCCTGGCCCTGAAGACTTTGAGCCTAAAGACCCATTCTGCCCCTCTATCAGTTTAAGTTAAGGTCCCCAGATATGTAGCCCCCAATCTGTCCCTAAGGATCCTTGAACCCGCTCTACTGAGGTGCAGCCTGTCTGGTGCATATAGGGATTTGTCACCCCAGGTCCCCCACCACTACCAACACACACTGTAAACTTCTTGCTTGTACCATTCATGCAGCCAGCCATTAAGCATCTTTTTCTTCCTAACTGTGCTGGCTATGAGTACTGGCAACACCTCAGGGACTGACAAGAAGCCATGATGTAAGCACTGTATATTAATGAGATTAATAGTCGACCTAAGGTCCCATGCATCACAACAAGCAGCTGTTTAACATTCTGATTGGCACGCCTCTTGCCACCATCTCCTGATGTTGCCTTTTACTCTACTGCCCAGTGTACCCGCCCACAGTACAAACCCATCCCTTTCCCCGTGTGCCTTTGTAGCTGTAAAAAGAACTACCACACATTCTTGTTAGCTTTTGAATCTGGCAGCAGCGGCGGCAGCTTGGTTATCAGAAATATTTGAGCAAGAATAGTACTATAAAAATGATCAATGGCTACCACTTACGCCTTTCTCAGTTAGCTGAGTCACTGCTGACTGATAGCACCGCTGACTGATACAAACACTAAACAGAATCAGCAGTGGTAATGTATTTCTTTTCACTGATACAATGGTATAGTGCAGTAAAACAAGGTGGGTTCTGTGCAGCTGGGTGGGCAACCTTGGTAGTACAGAAAAAGGCACAACGAGGTACCGGGGAGGGAACAGAAATACAGAATGGTAAATGTCCATTTCCAGTTTTTTTCTAACAGCTTAATCACACACAAAAAAATTATCATAATGGATAATCTCCACTTGACTGTATACAAGAGTGTAAAGCTAGCTATCTTGGGGTCCTGTTGACAAATATAAAACCACTAAGCTGTAACCCCTTATTTTGTACAGTTAGGCGTAGTTTACCCCTGATATTATCTGTAATTATATTGTAGCAAACATTTGACATTTGTCATGGAATACAATATCTCACGAGATCTTCACAGCACATTAGTGGGAATAAATGGACTTTGTTCCACTGGAACCCATTGTCGCATCATAGGCCCATATCCTTTATTTGGGTTCCTACTGTATCTGCTATAATGGACTTTAGAGTAAGACACTATCTCTTTAAAAGGCTTTTAGGAATAAAATGCAAAATAGCCAGAATTCCTATAATGGCTAGGGTGGATCTGGTACATCTCCAGATAAGGGAGACAGGTTTAGGACCCAGGAAAACATAACTCTTAGATAAAACTGGGTATCTAGCTTCCAATAACACAAAAAGGTCAGGAAGATGGCCTAGGGTCAGGGGTTAAGCCAAATGCATGGACCAGATGTTACTGGGGTTGACATGAAACCTGACATGGAACCACAGTGACACCTGCAGGAAGAGGTAAACTGTGGCACCTCAGTAGCTGTACTTGCTTGCTATCCCAGAGGAGAGGAATAAAGGTGGGTGTGTCTTAAAGATGACCAACTTGTATTATCTGACACACATTTTGAACTCAGGGCGGTTGAACAGTTTTTAGTTTGGAGTCAGGTAATCTGACCAAGCTGATACACTTTTACATCAGAAAGATTATGCATAGGCCTAGAAAAATCTCTAAAACCAGACCTGAGTGTGCAGAAATTAGACTTTTCACATATAGAACAGAAAATTCTGATTGTAAGTTAGAATTTTGGAAACCAAGACTTTTCACCAAGGAAGTATGAACAACTACTCACAGCCATTATAGACTTAGGCCTTAACCAACTTGTCAGGGAACCTAACTGGGGAACAAACATCCTAGACCTTGTCATAACAAACTTAGAGATTTCCATAACTGATTTTCAGATCTCTGACCCTCTTGGTAATAGTGATCATATGACTGTGTTTTTTACTATTCCACTTCATCAACATCCTAAAATTAATAAACTTAAAATCAAGCAATATGATGGGGCTGATTTTCATAAAATTAATGAACATTTACGCGCTCTCCATTGGGAACATAGTCTTTCTCCCCTTAGTACTGAAGAAGCCTGGGACTTATTAAAAATGAAAATTCATGAATTAGAAAAATGATACATCCCAGAAAAGAATAAATACAGCATCAAAGGAAAAATTCCTTCTTGGTTCAATGGATCTATCAAAAAACAAATCGTGTGTAAACAAAAATTATTTATATTACTAAAACAATGTCCTATTGATCAAAAGAATGACACACTAATCAAATATAGGGAAGCTGTTAAAACATTGAAAAAACTGGTCATACTGGCAAAACGCAACTTAGAATTTCAAATTGCACATACAAAGGACTCGCATAAAACCCTGTATACTTTCCTAAATAGTAAAAAAGGGAATAACAAATTGATTGGACCACTAATTATAAATAATACAACAACTACATCTAATGTAGAAACAGCTACTATGCTAAATGAATATTTCTCCTCAGTTTTTTGTGCAAGATGCGCCTTTAACATCATTGAAAACTGATTCTCCCAGCCGTACAGGCTACAAGGTTTCATTACATGACACTCAGGAAGTACTACAAACACTAAAACAATCAACAAGTTTTGGCCCCAATAATATCAGCTCCAAATTCCTTTTTAGGAACAAAAGAAACCATTATTTTACCATTAACAATTATTTTTAATAAATCTCTCTATGAACCTACAGCCCCATCTGACTGGTTGACCACCACAGTTACTCCCATTTTTAAACAGGGATCACACTCAAAAGTAGAAAATTATCGACCAATCAGCCTCACCTCAATCCCCTGCAAACAGATGGAAAAAAATTATTAAATCACTTTTAGAAGCAGAAATGCAAACTTTGAACATAATAGATACAGCCCAACACAGGTTTAAACCAGGTTTCTCCTGTATCACCAATCTGCTTTTCTTTTATAATCATATTAGTACAAGCCTTGATTCTAACATCCCCACTGATATTATCCTTCTTGACTATAGTAAAGCATTCGATAAAGTGTCACATGTCATTCTGATCAATAAACTCAGTTATCTAGGTTTTTCATCATCTATCGTCTCATGGATAAGCAGATGGTTGAGTAACAGAACTCAAAGGGTTAGGGTAAATGGTGCATTATCTTACCTGGGAATGGGGACTAGTGGTGTTCCCCAGGGCTCTGTCCTGGGGCCCACTCTCTTTAATATTTTTATTAGTGACATGAACATTTCATCTGACAATATCCTAGTAAAATGCACCGATGATACAAAATTAGGGGTAATGTAAATAATGAAACCAACAAAGAAAGTTTACTATCTGACCTTGCATCAACAGAACACTGGGCACATATCAATAAAATGTACTTGAATGTTTCAAAATGCGTAGTGTTACATATGGGAAAAAACAACCCCAAACAAACATACTTTCTAAACAACATTAGCATTAGGACATCTAATACAGAAAAAGACCTAGGGATATTGGTTAACAATAAATTATCTTCCTCATCTCATTGTAATAAAATAGCTAACCAAACAAACAATCTCCTCCGTAGGATAAACTGCACTTTTCTCTCTAAAATGGAACAATGTATTATGATCTTGTACAGGTCACATGTCAGGCCATATACCGACTATGGTTCTCCTTTTTGGAGTCCATATTTGGTCTCCGATATTAATAGAACAGGGTCTTAAACAATTGATTAGCAGTTTTTTTCTTGGGACAATGCTAAATTTGCAGAAAGTATTTATATAGGTTTTCTAGAAGTGTTATGTTTGTTAAACACAGTGAGGCAAGTGCTATGCATTTTCACAATGTTTTAGCACTTTTATGAGCAAAACGCTAATCAGTTTTTGGAGTTAAATAAAACCCTGATAGAATAGAACAGATCCAGCGTAGGGCAACCAAACTTGTTACTCATTATACAATGGCAAGAAAGAATCCTGGGCTCTGATTGGTCAGTTGGCCATCACAGCAGGGATGTTATCCTGGCATAACATCCCTGCTGTCCACAGGTCTACTGTCATCATTACGGCTGCTATGGAGGATCCTGATGAGCCCTTTTTTCCATCTCCTTTTAAGAAACAAAAATATTTTTCCACACTGATAAAAACATTCTTTAAAATTATTTTTTTATTTTATATATAACAACAATCCATTGTATAATAGGAATAATGCCCTCCAGGGTGGGTGTTATGCTGGGATAACATCCCTTCTCGGGTGTTGGGCGCCCTCGGCGGTGGCCTCGGGCCCAACCACCGGTGGAATATTATCCCAGCATAACTTCCTACCCGATCGGCATTATTCGCTATTTCACTCATCTGGATTATGATACTAGACTCAAAAAAACTGGCTTCTACTCCCTTAAACTAAGCAGAACTAGAGGTGATCTCCTACAGCTATTTAACATTCTTCAACCACCTGTTCTGATGCAAGTGTGGTATAACTTACTCTACAAGAAAAATTGTGGCTAGGTTACACAATAAACAATTGGAAGTCAAAAGAGCAAACAATAACAAAAGGCAACATTTATTCACTATTAGAGCACCCAGGTTATGGAATACACTGCCGCAAGACATTGTTGACTCTCTAAATATTACAATCTTGAAAAAGAAACTTGATAAATGGTTATTTTACTAAAATTGGGTTAATGTTCCACACATGTGGAGGACAATCTCGATAGGCAACTGCCTTCTTTTGTCCACTAAACCAAGTAACCAAGTAAGTACCTGCAGACTTTTAAAAGGTCATCCAGAGAACTGGAACACAGACTTGCTACAACTCTGTTGCCTAATGAACTGTTGTCTCCACAAGCACATTTAATCTTTCTGGACTCTAACATCAAAATAAGGTATAGTTTAGAACAACGGTATCTAATGTTTTCTGTAAACCATTCAGTGTTATTTTTGTGATCGTCTGCGAGTTCAAAGCACTACCAAAATTGCAGAATCTTCTATATTGGTTTTATATAATAAAACTTTTACAATTTTCTTATCAACTTTGCCTGGGGTCTGATTGTATGATCTAACATTTTAACAGAAGGGTTTTGCAAAGACTGTGTGCCTTGAAAAATAGTGACTGTTTGGCTAGTCTAAAAAACTACTTAGGCAAGAAGTAGCCAGTGGCAGTGGTAGGATTCAAACACTGAACATAGTGCAGAGTCGAGGAACTCGAAACTACAGTTTCCACCCTCCCACTGGGAAAAGGAAGGTTGGTGGGTCTTCCTGAACCCAACAACTGCTCACAAGTTCTGTAAAAAGCGGGGATCCTCTCTGCAAACAGGAGATCCTGGTTAGGCTTGTGACACCCATTATATAATCAGTATATCATTACTGGTTTCTAAGTACAATTTCTACAGAAGATAGGCAATGCAAGATTTACAGACATTTTTAATTACCCATTCCTTGCTTGCAAGACATTTCCCAGGTGAGTATGTATGTGCCTTGCTTTCTGTAGTCTCATTTTATCATGTTGTGACAACAGATATCAAGATGTAAAGGAGAGATAGATGTACTGGTTAGACAAGAGGGAAACTGAAGTACTGAGGATTTCTGTAGATTTATTTTCTGTCAGGTCAATAAAACCATTTATCCGGCTGCAAGGATTGCTTTTGATTGAAACATCATGGCAAAATGCACAGTGCTGTTGCTGTTATTTTGAGTTGCACTGCAGCACACAGTGCTTACACTACACAAAATACAATTTCTTTGTGTGCTGTGTCTTTTGTACAACACAGAGAATACTGAATGGGCAACTATGCACAACCAGTGTGTTCTGCCACAGAGGGGTTCTGATTCCCTATGACCTCGAGAGCGAAGCTTGAGAAGTCCATAGGAATCAGAACCCCGAGGTGGCAGAATACACTTCTCATGCATAAAGTTGCTCATCCTGTATTTTTTACAGTGTATAGTATTATGTGAAATGTGTGCATTGTGGTGTTTTGATCTTTCACAATGAAACTGACTTGTGCAGTCTCTAGAGGTTCTAAAATGCTATTCTACCACAGAAGGGTACAATCACATCCCATTAGCTTTGAACTGTGGTACAACAGCATTTAAAAAAAGGATGGATTTCTATATAGAATAATGCTCTACTATACACTATAACAGTATCTCAAGTCTCTTCAAAGTGTAACTATTATAATATGAATGATAATTAACGGTACAGTGAAACATATTGACATAAGATAAATGAAAAGCCATAGTTACCGCTGTAATAAATTCATATTCAACATCAGATTCTAGGAAAAAATGATGCAGTTAGGTTTGATGAAGTCACTTGTTCAAGGAAAAAGATAGGAATGACCGGGAGTACTTTGGTGGCTAAAAAAACACACTAGTTATGTAATAACAGAGAAACTGGAAACAGTTGCAAACACCTGGCCCCCTTTTCTCAAACTGGCTGAATGGCAATGTTACTTCAAATAGCGTTGCCTAAGTGGTGTTGTTTCTGCTGTGATTCTGCATTCATGTTTTTCTCACACTGTAATTGGTATTGTTCTCTGTCTAATGCCAGCATTTGTACTCTCCTGGGTTGTACCTGAAAATAGGCATTTAACTGTCTTGTGTACTTACCTGGTGAACAAAAAAAACAAATAAATAAATGAATGGAATCAGAATCTTGGAACTTGATTCTTATGTATGTTGTTGAATTGGTGAAACCCCTGTTGTTGTTATTGTTGTTTATATTGAAGTTGCATGATAATATTAGTACAGAGAATTTATAAAAGTTAACCTTTTTGCTTTCTTACATACTGTTATTTATAGGCTCGAATTGCAATTTCATGACAAGTAACATTTGATATCTATGTCATTGTAATGGAAAATTTTCAGTGAAAACTATAAAGTGAAAAAAAAAATAGAAATTATAAGACAGAAAAGTGATGAATTAAATGCAGGTAAGAAAAAGTGTTTTTTAAATTAATTAATTTATTTTATTTATTGGTAAGCTGATGACTGGGACAGGCCCACTGAGACAAAGCTCATTTCCAGATGTGACCCAGAGGGGGTTAGTGGGGGTGGTTACAGAGGAAATGGGACAAAAAGTCAAATGATACAGTAAAAAGAAAAAAAAATCAACAAAATGTCAAAAAGCAACAAATGGTTACAGGATTCAACCAGAATGCAAAAAGATTGGATGAGCAGATAAATAAAATGAACTTTGCAGATCTATTAATCAGAACAAAACACAGAAAATATACAATGACTATATGCATACAGTGCAATTATATATAACATTTTATAAATAAATTACAGTGCCAAATGCAGCTTACATGGATGACGTAACATTGCATGAAAGTCAACTGACAGGATAGTCATAAGGCATGAACAGGTCAATCTGCTCAGACCTGGGGAGTAGGAAGTGGGAGGCTGGCAACAGAACGTGTACACAGGGGGACAGAAAGAAGTTGGGGGAGTTGGGGAGAAGGACAGGGTTTCTCAGAATATACCAAACAAAATCATATTTGTTGGATTCTGACTCAATTTTTGGAATTAGGATTTTCAGAATTGCAGTCCAAAAATCCTTATTTCTAAATTGAATCTTATTTTTACTTGGGAACTTTGAATTTAGGATTCCAAATCTGAATCTGTTTCCAAATTTCAGGTCCTTTTAGGATATGAATCTGAACTGGATTACAAATAGGAACTTCTGTAATTCATAAACAGTTCAATCAGATTGGAATCAGGGAACTGCAAGCAATCCAAGAGCAGGAGAGGCTTAGATGAGATTTGAAGTAGAAAGATTTGTGTTAATTAGCAGTTGTTCATAATGCTATTGCTCACAAAAATTAAAAATTTGTATCGAAAAATGATCCATATTAAACTGTTCCTGAATAAACATCAGTGTGAAATATTGCATTCTGTGTTGTGTCCTTTTTAAAGAGCTCGTGTACTGCCTAAAACTAATATTAGATTTTAAAAGCAGCCAACAATTACCTTTTATTGTATATCTGAGATACTTTTCTTTTCCCTTTGTTTAAATAGAAGATTGTTTACCTGATGTTAGTAGCTGTGATGTGTGGAACAGCTCGTAGCCTGGCAGCTGACATATCTTGCTCTACTGACCCACACTGCATCATCAGCATTGTGTCCTCACTGTTTGTGATATCACTGCTGCTTAGGAACAGCAAGTGAGTGACTGCCAGGTCATTCACCAGTGATGTCACTGTCAGTGAGATCATAATGCTGACGATGTAATATTTTATTTATTTATTTATTGAGGATTCGGAATAATACCTTTGAGTCAAAGACTCATTTTCAAAGGTTCCATGTCAGTATAGATTACATACAGTAGGAGAAACAGAACAGAGCAAATACAGAAACAGTAGCACACGCAAGTAATAATACAGTTACAATAGTGCATTAGAGCAACTAGCATCTTCGATACAGGTTGTTTTTTTTTTTTTACACTTGGAGCAAGGCATAAGTCCAGGGAACATATGCGAACTCCTGTGTTGGGCTAACTAAGAGGGGCTCTGGAGTGATGTGGGGGATATCCATCCAGAGTATGATGCAGTAGAATTAGACATGTCAGCTGCCAGGCTAAGAGCTGTTCCACATATCCAGCACAATGGTATCACATAGAAGGCTTTCTGATGAGCAAAAGGAAAAAGAAAAAAATACTTCAGAAATAAAAAAATTACAGCTGACTACTTCTTAAAATTTGTAACATTTTCCTGTCTGCCTGTTTTGGATCCGCTAGCTCATTAAGGCAACATGGAGGATAATGGATGGGCAACAGTGAACAACAACGCTGTGTTCATTTCGAGAGGTTGTCATGACAACCAAGTAGACCCCGAGAGCAAAGCTCGCGAGGTCTATGGTTGCCATGCAACCTCGAGAAGTGTACTCAGTGTCATTGTTTGCTGTTGCCCAATGATTGTCTTTTATAGTGTGTGGGCAACAGTTAAACAGCTACAGAGTATTTCTTGAGAAAACTTCTTAAAACACCATTGTGTGGTCACATACCAAACATCGCCCCCCCCTCGCATGACTGAGCCCCGCTCCAGCCCCTGCTCACACAGAGTCAATTACTGCTTTAAATCAATGGAATCAAAATGAGCCTCCTTAAGTCCAGGGTCAGATAAATGAAATCAGAATGAGCTTACTTATGTCCAGGGACCGCAGCATTTATTTGGGCCACTGTGACACAGCACACCTGGAACTGTGCATGGAGATAAACAGATGCCATTCAATGCAGTTTGAATGATCAGAGCAGCGTGCATCGGTGTTCCATGTTGTACCATCATAGTGATGTACTCAAGAGGGTACAACAACCTCTTGATGTCACAACGATGGTACAACACCAGGAATCTATTGAACTCAATTAACAATAGCCCTATCCCATACACTATTTTGCAGTTCTCTTCAAGCAACCAGTGTTACCCTCATTGGACGGGTTTATCTGTTTGGCTCTACAGAGCCATGACCTACCACTAAGCTGCAAGCGGTGCTCACTGGTCCCCTAAAGGACTTTGTAGCAGGGGCTGGGAAAGGAAGAGGAGTGCAGGATTTCTTCAGTGCCTCTTGCACCATGAAGGCATCTTCCACCACACAACAAAGGCAGGGCCATCTGCCACTGATGATTGAGTTCTACTGGCTCTCATGACGGAGGGGAAATTCCCGCAATCCCCCCCCTCCCACCAGTCTGGATATACAGTGCACATTATGAAAGCAGCACAGAATAAATGTTAAGGGCAGACGCTCTTTATAAAATAAAGATTTGAGGCCTGTTCACCACTGCGGCAAGCAGGTCACCACCATTATTAGTGTACTCTGAACCCTATCACCACAGCAACTGGGGATGCAGACAGCCAATCAGGCTGTGATCTAGAGCCTGGAAGAGAAGCCACAAGGAGCTCCTAGGACACAGGAGGACTGACTAAATCCTGATGTGAATTTCTGGCCAATGATCTGCCATGTGACAGACCTCCATCCTGACCCAGAGTGACTGACAGCTCAGTGGGCCAATGGCAAGCTGACAGTGACCCACAGGGGTGGTGACTGAGCTGAGGCAGATCTGCATATAATCTTAAAGTGAGTAGTGCCTGTGTGCTGTGAGAGAGACAGCTTCCTGCTACTGTGCTGTAGAGATATATTGCTTGTCTGCCAGAGACAGAGTGAGCGTGAGCAGCAGAGCTCCTGCTGGAAAAAGGAGGTAATCACTTGCTAAGCTCAGCATGAATCTGAAGCCGAAGTTTGCAGCAGCTCCAATAGATACTTTTGCTGTGCTGCAGCCGGAGACCATAACTGAGACCACAGCTCATCTAGGAGACCACTCAACTAGTACCCCAGTCAGGTTCTGGTAATCGCCACATATTAGGGAGTGGATGCCAGGACATGGTGTGTTGGGCAGAGAGGACTGACTTTTCACAGACAGAGCTGTCCTACGCATTGGATAATAGTCGGTCGAGTGCTGAGATTAGGAGAGGCCTGACCTAGACCTAAAAACAGCTGGTGTACCAGTCAACAACAGAGGCCTTCACAGAAAGTGAGTGAGAGAGAGAGAGAGAGAGAGAGAGAGAGAGGAACCAGCCAGAGAGGGACTCGCAAATTGAACCATCACCCTTTCCATCAAGGGAAATCCCCTGGTGTGGGAACCATGAGTAAATTTAGGTCTTGTTCTGCATTTGCTTATTCAAACCATAGTTTAAGAAAGCATGCATTTATTTTTCATTTGTTTGTTTATTTTTTAATTTATTTCAAAAGATTTACCAGGAAAGACATATTGAGCTGAGATAGTTTGTTTCCAGATGCATCTTGGGGGAGAGGGAAATAAGAGTACAGCAATAATTTATAATATTCTCGCTGAGCCAACAGCAGTCGCTACTGAGTTCAACATATATTTCTCCACTTGTGCTGCCACTCTCCTCTCCGCCCTACCAAACCCTGCACCTATCACACCCTCTACAGATGTAACAAACCTGACTAGGCCTCGCTCCTTTTTCTTCAGTGACATCTCTACAGCAGATGCCCTAGATGCACTACTTTCTCTCAATCCTTCAAAAGGCAAATCCCCGGATGGCTTGGACCCTAAACTCCTCTACCTCTCCGCCACCGCCATAGCAATTCCGCTTGTCAAATTCTTAAACCAGTCATTTGCCACCGCTGCCGTCCCCCAAGCATGGAATCACGCGACTGTCATCCCCCTCACAAAAGAAGGTACCCCCACCTCCCCCTCCAACTATCGCCCTATTTCTCTCCTCCCAGTACTAGCAAACCTACAAGAGCACCTTGTGCTCACCCAACTTCCTTCCTTCCTCACCAACTCTAATTTCTTCACACCCTACCAGTCAGGTTTCAGAAAGGGACACTCCACTGCATCCTCCCTGATAAGGCTTACCGACGCCATCCTGACTAGTATGGACAGTGGGCTGATCAACTCAGCCATCTTCATCGACCTTGCGACAGCCTTCGACACCATCTCCCACCCCATATTGCTCTCTTGTCTCACTGAATCAGGCCTCTCTGTTGCTGCCACCAACTGGTTCAGATCTTACCTCTCTGGCAGAACCCAGTCCATTAGAGTCGCAAATGCTATCTCCTCCCCCCTTCCCTTAACTACCGGTGTCCCCCAAGGGTTGGTTCTGGGACCCATACTGTTCTCTATATTCCTAAACAACTTACCGCTCATATGCTGTACTACCTCAATCCACATGTATGCAGATGACACTGTACTCTTCTCCTCAGGCTCCGACCCTGAAGTGGTACAAACTAACTTCCAAGCCGACTTCAACAAAGTACAGCAATGGTTCAGCTCTCACCAGCTCCCCCTAAATGTAAAAAAACCTGTCACGATGACTTTTGGCACAGGACAATGCCTGTCCAGACTCCCATCCCTTCCCTATTTCCACACACTGGATGGTCAAAAACTCGAAAATGTCTCCTCATTCCGCTACTTGGGGGTATGGCTCAACTGCCATCTTTCCTTCTCAGACCACATCAATGCTATTTCAAAAAAACTATGCCCCATGCTCAGTGCACTTCATAGGAACCGCAGTAGCCTCCCTCCCCCCGTCCGATATGAACTGGTCCAGAAAATGATACTCCCCTCCTTTGATTACTATGACATTGTTTACAGTGAAGCCCCTAAGTCCACCCTATCTAAGCTGGACACACTTTTTAATGCCTTCTGCCGCTTTGCTCTCGATGCCTCACCCCTTACCCACCACTGCAACCTCTGCCGTTCCCTGGCACTACCATCCCTTGGAAACCGCCGCATTTCACACTGTGCTAAATATGTATCTAACCTATGGCTTGGCACCATCCCTTCCTACTTCTCCTCCATGCTCTCAGCTGCCCCCTTCCCCGCCCATTATCTTTGATCCTGTGACTACCGCCAACTATCAATCCCTAGGCGGAAGACTACTGTCAGGCAAGCCGTCTTCTCACACCAGTTACCCAAGCTATGGAATGATCTCCCACCTCAAATTCGGCATTCTTCCTCTGCACACTCTCTTTCTACCACCATAGCTAACTTCTTCACCACTAATTGCTCCTGTACCTGATTAGGCCATGCAGCAATTGCTCCCCTCCCCACTGCCCGACCAGCGGCCTTAGCTTGCTATAAATGCTGGCATATAGTCCCAACCTATGCATTTTTGTCCTGTGCCTTTTTGTCCTACACCATCATGTGTTCCATGTCTCCTGTTGCTTATACCTGCATATTACTGTGTGCTAAATTTTCCCTTGTATTGCTGCTATATGTCAGGTAATTGTTATATGTTCCATACAATATCCAATGTACTCCATGCGTTGTTGCTTGTAGTTTAATGCAATTGTATCCATATGCTGCTATTTGCCTCTGTTATTTGCTCAGTTGATAACCTGAGTGTTATCCAACCCCCTTGTACCGCCTACCCCCAGGTCACACCGAGAGACGAGCATCTTGTTGCTCAGTGTGCCTTTCCTGGTGAAACTATTTCAATAAATAAGTAAATAATTTACAACAGCTGGATACACAAATCAGAAATATAAGTTAAACAATTAAGTAGCAACAAAATGAGCAAGCTGAGTTAGGCGGAGCATCTGAAGAGCAACCAGTGATATAGGTGCAAACTGGAAAGCAACTGGAGTATGAACAAGGCAATGTCAGGTACGGTACTATAGTGCAGATGGCAGCAAATTGGGAGAGTGAACGAAGCGCTGTTGGGTTCAGCAGGGAATGGAGGAGGAAACTAGTGGAGGTAGGGGAAATTTATTAGTACAGAAGCAGGGGCAGTAGGGGAAGGAACATGTAGGGGGAAAAATACAGCACAGGATCAGACAATTGCTGAAGTGTGTAATGCGTTCTTGGAGTATTGATTTGAGTGAATGGACAGAAGGAACAGTATGGAAAATGGTGGGAAGGGAGCCCCTAAGTTTGGGGAAGTGGAAACAAAAGGCAACTTGGCCAGCAGGGGATATTATGGAGGGGAATGCAAGAGAGCGAGGACCAGAGCTGTGAAGGGAGTAGGAGGTAGAAGGGGGAACTGAAGGGAGAGGAAAGGTAAGGGGGAAGGGACCAAAGACAGAATTTGGAGATCAAGGTAGTGCAATGAGTGAGGCAACAGACAACAAGGGAGGGAAAGTAATGAGGTAGTATAGGAGCAGGGTTTCATGTTATGATAACAATCGAAAACAGCAATTGCTATCATAGTGAATGTATATCGCCAAAAAGCATTTTGGTGATATACAAACACAAGCGACCCAACTTCTGACAAATGACAAGTGTTTATGTGGCAGCCCCCCCCCACACCTCCCTTACTTAGGATTGTTAACTCCAGAGGGGTGCATGTCGAGGAGGGGACAAAAAACACAGACCACAAAAAAAAAAAAAAAGACAGAGCTGCAAGCAGCACCATAAAAATCACCCCCAGCAGGTCCCGAACCCAGTTTCTGCTGCACCATAGCCAGCCATCCTCACCACCACACCACAGGGCTGGCTCAGCTGCAGCAGAATCCCCAATCTACACAAACCCTCCCTCCTATCCCTCCCCTCCACCTCCCTATCCCTCCCCTTCTGGTCGCTCTAGTCACCACAGCATCGCTACCCTAGCGGGGTAGCTGTTCATGATAGCGATATAAATGAGTCACTGTTTCTACAGTCGCTCATTTAATATCACTATCATCACTGGCTACCCAGGATCAGTGTTGAGTTCTAGGGTGGCAGTTGAGGGCAAAGTAGCGGAAGGAGTGAAAGAGTGGGGCCAAAGTGGCTTGGATGGATTTGGCAGCAGCAGCAGCGCTGTGGGCAATATCGCTGTAACTGATGATAGAGAGAATCATCCTCGAGACAACCCATCTACAGGCAGGAAGCGGGATACACACTTTATTCTTGTAAAGCACACCAAGTTTGGGGTGAAGCTTCTGCTAGATGGCATCCGCATGAACTGAGGAATCAAGATGATGATCCAGACCCCAATTAGGGTATCCTGCCAGGATTTACAAGTACCCCTTGTGTGTTTCAGAGCCTTTGGATTTTGGAGTTTGATTTGCAATGCATTGTTTATTTAAGTACACTGCTGACCAACCAGCTGCAGTGTCATCGAGCCTATACTATTTCTATGGCTGGGTACCCAGTAAAGCACTGGAAGACCCCCTAGTTGTAACTAAGGGACACAGCTGATACCAGTGGGGAGAGGACATTGCCCTCCACTACAGGTGGACAGAGGCACAACCTTCCATACTGTGCTGTGTGTGGTGTGGGGGCAGGCACTGTTAGATGTCTGAGCCTGGATCGGTGCATAAAGCGTAGCCCAGGTTACCAATATTTTGGCTGCACCTAGAAGGGCAACATAGGAGCAGCCCTGATGTATGTAGGCCAGAGCTGTCCCCAGACCTTTAAAAATGGTAAGCAATTTTTGGAAAATACATTTTCTGTGGTGGCACTGCCACCAAGCATTGTCTATAGAATGGTTTCAACTTAAAGCCAATGCCCCAGCTATGATTATTTAGGGTAGGTGGGGTGCATACTTGCAGATGCCTCTGAGCAGCTTTGATATAGGTTGGGCATGGAAGGGCACTGAAGGACTAGCTGGAACTTTACAAACTACTTTATTGCCTAACCCCTTTTTTCCCCATTAGGACCCTGATGAAGATACTGTTATTTTGTTTCTGTGCACTGTCTGTGTACATATACATTTATGGGGCACTAGGAGGGCCTCTTATGGGTATAAGAGTGATGCCTTGTGTTTTTTAGGGCAAGAGAACGGCGAACTGAAGACGAGCAGCTCTGGTACCCTAAGGACACAAGAGGTGACACTCATATCCATAAGAGGCCCTCCTAGGGCCCTTATTATAGAGTGTAGCACCATTTAATAAAAGAACCACTTTTTTGGGGGTCCGTTTCTGTGGCGTGAGCGGCAGTTATCAGAAGCCCATTACACTGTGAGTGCATGAGGTACTCTTACAGCAATAAGAGTACCTTAAGTGCAACATAACTCTGGTATTGTTTGCATCAATCCTACCTGTACCAGCTTGTTTGTATCTATGTCTTAAGTTACTGTTATACTTATGTGTTGTACTGTTATACTGTGTATTTTCATTTGTCTTACTGTGACAAGGTACCTTTGTAAATGAGCCTATGGCTCAAAGGTTTTCCAAACTGCTGTTTAAATAAAATAAAATAAAAATAAAACTAACAGAAGCACTGTGATTGGTCAGGAAGCATCATATGACAGTCCCACAATCTATAACTATATTTATAGGGCAGGATTCACAAAAGAGATGCACCCAGCGCAACCCAGATGCACCGGCCCAAGTCAGAAATGCGCTGGAAGCCGATTCAGAAATAGGGTGAATGCGGTAACCCAACCGAGATGCCCTGCGCCAAACAATATGCTCCATAGGCGCAATGTAATGACATGCAGCGCATATACAGGGGGCGTACCCATGCATACACAGTGCAACTCGATCCACAGTGCAGAAACATGGCACATCAATGGGGAAACTCCACTGCAAAGCCAAGATGAACCATAGAAAGATAAGTACAAAAGAAGGAGACTTATGTCCAGCACACCTGCAGGTTTTGAATGGAATGCCCGCAGCAGCACACAGCCAGAGCCAGGGGGAAGAGGAAGGGGAAACCAGAGAGAAGGAGAGACATAGCCAGCCAGCCAGCAACAAAGCCGGGCAGCAAACAACACCAGAGGGCCACACTGACAGCAGAAATTAACCTGGCAGCAGTCGCCATAGCTGGTGCCCAAATGAGGAGGAGGCAGGGCACTGGAAGGCACCGTAGGCAGCCAGCCCCACAGCGGTATCGTGCCCAGCTGTCCTTCGAGCAGCTCACAGAGGTGGAGACAGTAGGGTGATACCACCTCAACAGGGCCATGCTGAGGCAGCTCTGTGAGCTGTGCCATGATGAGATGCAGGCACCCACCGCATGAGGTCATGCCATCTTGGTGGAGACCAAGGTGACAACGGTCATGTGCCTGCTCACCACAGGAACCTTCCAGAGGCTCTCTGGGGACACCACTGGCATATCACAGGCCTCTATGTCCCGCCTCCTCACACATTTTCTCACTGCACTGCTACCGCATGCTTCAGAATACATCCATTTCTCCAGCATGCAGGCAGAGCGGACAGAAGCCATACAGGAGTTCTACAGGGTGGCATGCATGCCAGATGTCATAGGGGCCATTGACTGCACCCATGTGGTGATCCGCGCACCACCTGGTGAGGAGGCAATCACATACGTGAACCAGAAGGGGTACCATTCCGTGAATTGCCAGGTGGTGTGCGATGCCACAGGGTGCGTCACCAATGTCTGCGCCCCACACCCTGGGAGCACATACGATGCATTCATATGGCACCATTCAGCACACTGCATGGGGTTCGAGGCCGGGGGCATCCAAAGTGGCCATCTGATAGGTACATGTGACAGGGCACCAACAGCATGGGGGGGCACAAGGCCAGGACACATGGGGTGGGCAGTGTGAAGCAGGCGCATGGGCCCTGGGATGGCAGGAGTGTGAAAGGGTACAAAGGTGGACACAGGGTGGCACGCAAGCGCTGTGCACCACATGACAGAGCGGGGCATGTAGAAGCAGTCGTGGTGGGGATGCAGGACTGCCAGGTATGTGGATGCACGGGCAGGAGAGCAGGACGGGCACACACCACAGAGGGCAGGGATGAGGGCAGGGCACATGCCACAGTGTAATCCAATGTACTAATGGACATACATCTATCCCCACAGGTGACGCCACATACAAACTGAGGCCCTGGCTCCTCACCCCCATCAGACAACCCAGAACAGTGGCAGAAGAGTGCTACAATGAGACACACATTGCGACATGCGCCATCATAGAGCATGTCTTCGGCATGCTGAAGATGCGATTCCATTGCTTGGGTCGGTCAGGTGGTGCCCTACAGTACAGCCCTGAGAAGGCCTGTGGCATATTCCTGGCCTGTTATATGCTACACAGCATGTCCCATGAACGTGGGATACATGTCGAGGCCGGTGAGGGTGACAGTTCCGGGGAGGAGGAGTGGGTGGGGGAGCAGCAGACAGGGAACCACCTGAGGTCCAGGGAGGTGAAGCCGGGTAGGGATGCAGGGATCCCAGGTTGGCAGAGAGAGCACGGGAATACCACATGCGTGTGGTAAAGGAACACTTTGGGCCCCGCAGGTGAGTATGCAGGTATGTATGTGTGCAGGTGTGAGCACCGTGGTGTAGGGACTGCATGACTTGTGAACAGTGGACACCGGACACTGCACAGTGGTGCACGCACATGGTGGGAGACACACAGATACCAAACATGCATTAACCTAGCACCACCCAGGCCATGTCATAGACGTTATGGGTCAGTGTGCACTGCGGCCTGCACAAGGGCACTGCAGGCACCGTAACACAATCATCATTCCCATGACACATGGCACAACAGCAGTACGCACAGATACACTGGACAGCCTGCACAGGTAGCACAGGGTGGTGGCAGGACAGCTGTGGGGCAGGCGACAGCCACACACACCGCCACTGGTACCACCCACAGGGCATCCGGTATGCACGGACGTGCCAACCAGCCACCACAGGCCTGTGGACATGGGCATCACAGGGCAGCCCCCTGACCACCATGGACATGAGGGTGGCCTCTGCCATGGCTTGTGGTGGTGGTGGTGCCACTACCAGCCACAGGGGGCATTCCCAGTGACCCCGCAGGTACTGCACTGTGACTGCGAATGGATGCCCAGTGGTTTGGCCATCCGACACCCACCGGCTGAGCCATGGATGGAGGGTGTGGATGCCAGTGGCGATGGAGTCAGCAGCAGGGCGTTCACCTGGTTCCGCCGCCGGGGTGTATGAGACATGCTCCTGGGCATCCGACTGAATGCACGATGTTAACCGCATGATGTGGATGCAGCCACCGCCTCCGCAGCTGCTGCAATCTGCTCCAGAGCTGCGGTCATGCCCACCTGCATGATGCATGTCTCTGTCAGCATCTGAGCATGCCACGCAGATGAGGACTCATGCTCCTAGACCATTATAGCCCTGTGGCTCTGGAACTCCACACAGAGGGCCTCCTGACCTGACCTACTTGCAGCAAGTCAAGGTAGGCCCCCTATGTCGTCGGCAGGTGATGCAGCATGGTGGTGTCGATGATCAGGGGATGGTTCAGCCTGACCAGGTGCATCCACGGGCAGTGGTTGCACCCTGGGAGGCTGCGACATGGGTGGGGCTTGGCAGGGCACTGCCACTGGCTGCCCATGGGTGGTGTCCTCCAGGGCCACTGTAGTGGGTGCGTGCAGACAGGCACCTTGCCCAGATGACACCAACGTCACCAGCACTGCACTGGGCAGTGGTGCAGGGAGCACAGCACCCACAGCCTTGGGCAGCTGTGCTGTAACTGTACCAGAACCCAGCATAGTGGAAACATCGGTGGCACCCAGGGACCCATGCACAGGCAACCCTGTGATGTGGGCACCACTGTTGGCCATGTCTGCAGCGCTGGTGTCAGTTATGCATGCGGCGGTGCCAATGCCCTCCCCCTGCATGCCACTGGTGAGTGCAAGGAGGGCATCCACAATGTCTACCGCATCATCTGGGTCAGCATCAGACAACCTGGACAGGCTCCCCAACCAAGCGATGTACCCACTGGCTGTCTCGCCATCGCTGGCCGAGGGGCCAACAGGGTCCTCTGTCAGCAATGCTGTAACCGGTGTTGCACAGGACATGGATGTGCAGGTGCAGAGTCATCCATGGTGGTGTCATTGGCCCCATGTGATGGGCCTGCATCATCGCCCATGAGGGCTTCACAGTCAGCTATGGCCATGGCTGCACCCTGGAGGTGCGATGGTGCTGTGGAGAGAGGAAGGGAGACCATGGTTAATGCACAGTACACACATGTCACAATGGCAAAGCACAACAGAACACAGCCATCCACACGATGCCAGGGCCACACACCTGTCCACAGCAGGGCCAGGGCATGACGGCGATATGCAGCTCTTGTTGTGGTTGAGCCTGCCACTGTCCCATTGTGCACATCACGTAGCAGCGGCCTCACATGCCACATGGGTGCACAGCAGTCACGTGCCCTCCAGTGCTGCAGCCTAGCAACCACAGCACCATGGAGCTGGACATGCCATGCAGGGACAACCGGCCCAAGGACGCTGTGCCTGGGTGTACAGTGACAGTGCTCAGCATGCAGGAACAGGTGTGCCTACCATGGCACACAGGTGGGTGAGCCTGGCCAGGTCACACAGCTACTCACCATGCTGCGATGGGCTGCCTCCCATCTGGAATCCACTACCTGGGACACCATGCACAGCTGTCCTGGACACACTGGTGGCCAGGAGGGCCTCAGTGGGGCTGAGCTGTTCTGCCATGTTGGGTCCGCCGCAGGGATGCCTGGATGCTGTCCACCTTTTCCTTGGCCCTCCTGTGGCCATCGTTCCAGTGCTTGCGGCACTCTTGGACCATGTGGTTGTACGGTGCCACTGCATTCACCTGCTGGGCCACCTCCTCCCAGCCTTCTGCATGCGCCATCTGGCTGCCTCCCCTGCCAGTGAGGATGTCCAGGTGTAGGTGGCATGCTTTGATGAGTGCCCTCTCCTCATCCTTTGTGAAGCTGGGGCGCTGCCTGCCGATGGCACCTGCTTCCTCCGACATACTGGCTACTGTGGGGGGAAGCATCCAGGTGTCATTTATGCCTGTGGGTAAACATGTTCCCAGACACGTCTTCTTCAGTCTGTTGACCCCCCCCCATGGCCCATGACGCCATTGTTCTGGGCTGTGGTCCTTGGGTGGCCAGCCTAGTACAGGTGGTCATGCACCATGGTACATGGTCCATGGGGGATGCTGCACATGCTATGTATGACACCCAGTCCACGGCTGGAGGAACAGTGCAGTTGCCCCAGAGGGGTCACTGTGCTGTCTGCCATGGTCATGTCCTGGTACCTCTGCAGCATGTGTGCCACCACCCATCTGGAATCCACCACCTGGAACACCATGCATGGCTGTCCTGGACACACTGGCGGCCAGGAGGGCCTCATTGGGGCTGAGCCATTCCACCATGCTGGGTCTGCTGCAGGGATGCCTGGATGCTGTCCACCTTTTCCTTGGCCCTCCTGCGGCCATCATTCCAGTGCTTGCAGCACTCTTGGACCATGCAGCTGTACGGTGCCACTGCATTCACCTGCCGGGCCACCTCCTCCCAGCCTTCCACATGCTCCGTCTGGCTGTCTCCCCTGCCATTGAGGATGTCCAGGCGTAGGTGGCATGCTCCGATGAGCGCCCTCTCCTCATCCTTTGTGAAGTTGGGGCGCCGCCTGCTGGCAGTACCTGCTTCCTGCAAAATACTGGCTACTGTGGGGGGAAGCATCTAGGTGTTAATCATGCCTGTGCGTACACATGTTCCCACACATGTCTTCCTCAGTCTGTTGCCCCCCCATGGTCCGTGACGCCATTGTTCTGGGCCGTGGTCCACGGGTGGCCAGCCTAGCACAGGTGGCCATGCACCATGGTACATGGTCCACGAGGGATGCTGCACATACCATGTATGGCACCCAGTCCACAGCTGGGGAAACAGTGGAGCCACTCCGGGGGGGCACTGTGCTGTCTGCCATGGTCATGTCCTGGTACCTCTGCAGTGTGTGTGCCACCACCGTGGTACCACTTCCATCCTGGGAGACACACATGCGATGGCCGCAGGGTGGGGGGAAAAGGACATGTGACAACGGCCACAGTGCAGCTGGCAGCAGTGTGCAGCATGGTAATGCTGCCATTGTGCCTGCACAGGTGCTGCTGTGTGTGCCTCAGACTAACCTGCTGCACGTTGCTGCGTCCACCACACATTGCCAGTGCCACCCAGTCACACGTACCTCCCCTGTGTCACTGTGTACAGTGAATGGTTCATCTGCTTACGTTGCATGCACCCCCTGTTCCACATTGCAATGCCTAGGTCCACTGACGACCGTACCGTTGCTCAGCAGAACTGCGTCATACATGCTGGGATGTGTACATCCCAGTTCACAGACAGCCATTGTGGACATGACAGGGAACAGTCCATTGGTGCTCTGTGCACCTTCTGTGCTGCCCTGCCCGCTGTATTGCACGTTAAGTCCATGAGTTTGACGTATTGGTAGTACTGGTTCCACATCTGGGGTACTGGAGCATTTCCTGGTGTGCACGCTTACAGTCAGTCACCCCAGTTTGTTCTGTTGCCCAATAAACATGGCTGTGTACTCACCCTCAAGGCACTGACTCCTCTCAGTGACCTGGTCTCAGCCTGCAGAATTGGGAGCATTTATGGCTCAGGGCATGCAAATGAGGCCTGAGCCCCTAGTAATGAGATGCTAATCAGCTGAGTTGGCCATGCATGTTAGATGAGGCTGTTTTGGGCGCATTCTTTGTGAATTTCACAATTGCCCCCAGCTTATCTCACTTTCCACAGAGCATCTGTGGGATGTGCCGATGGCCGTACAACGCATCTCTGGCGCATGCGCGTATCAGTAGGCACATGTTCCTGTGTCAGGGGTATTCTAGATGGTGCATCTATTGTGCATGTGTGGCCACCATGTCCAGTGGCACATCTCCCATGATGCGCCATTTCACTGCTAACCCGATGCGCAGTTGCAGGCCTGCTGGCCATGATCCTGTGTACCCTATCTTGCAGCATGTTTCACTATGCACCGTCCATGCTGCACTGTGCGTGTACTGCCCATGGATCATGCAAGACGCACAGTAGCTGTTCGTAGTGCATACCATGCACAACATGGTGCCAACACGCTTATCACACATCTGGCGCCTGGGGCCTGGCGCCTGCGCCATAGCGGACTGCATTGCGCACGTGCAGGCGTGTTGCCTTTGACCTATCGCACTTCACACTCAGTGCGTGCTGTGCTGCACCTGCCTCAGTGTTTCACGTGGTGTGTAACGACCGCTCGACTACGCATTGACTTTTTGCACCTTGTCAGTGTCAGTTCCCATTGTAATATGCCTAGAGCAGGGAGACAGGCACCTAGGGCCATGAACTGTTCACAGGTGGAGCTGCTACATCTGGTAGCACTTGTTATGTCTGAGGAGGGGTGCCTGTTTGGCCAGGATGACCTCCATGAGCCCAGGGCCCAGGTGTGGGCCTCCATTGCTACTAGGCTTGTGAGCCGTACAGGGATGCCATGCACAGGGGAGCAGTGCAGGCATCGTTATGGTGACCTCCAAAGGTGGGACCCAGAGAGGCTGGCGCAGCTGCGGCAGCCTGCATGCAGGGGTGCACTGCCAAGACCAGGTATGTGTTGTTCATCTGGCTCCTTTTATGGCGCATGCTGGGTGTGTGTGTCAAGGCCCTCATGGGGCACCCTCATGGGTCTCATAGCATCCTGCACACACGGCAGTGGCTGTACCTGTCCCATGCTGCCATGCCATGTGTGCCATTGGGGGGGCACTGGGTGTGGCTGTGTCTGCCTGCAGGCCACTGGGTGCTTCACGACTTGTCACCACTGTCTGCTGCATGGCTCCAGGCCGGCGGGGGGGCACTGAGGCACTGCATCCTGCATGGTGGCAGTGGTCGCTCATGGTGCTGTCTGTTGTGTTTTGCAGGACCAGATGCCAGGCAGCAGGCCATGGATGCAGCTGAAGTGTGGATGTGGAGGATCATGGGTGCCAGGCCTGGTGCCCTTCCAGGGGCAGGTGAGTGCTGCATTCTGCTATTGCTGCATTTCAGATACTGGTGGGTGGGGGTGTAGTCCACGTTCATGCCTTATTGTGTGTTCTTTCTGTCATTGCTGTAGGTCTCCAGGATCGCCATGCTGTGGCTGGGGGAGGTGCCCCTGTTGATGTGGACTGGAGGATCCATGTGGCCATCCAGGCAGCCCTGCACCCACTGTCCAGGACTGTTCAGCACCTGTCAGCTGCCCTGTAGGGCATCCTGCTGCGGCTACCGGTCCATGGCCATGCGTGGGTTGTGCGTGGCAGGGCACGGCGACGCTAGTGACCCCCTGCCTTTTCTTGGGGCCATCCCTTGTACATACTTAATGTTCACCGTCCACTGTTACTGTCCCTTTCCTGCCCTCCTTCCCATCCCTGCACCTCCCTTTCCCCTGTTGCTATTGTTGTTGTTGTGCTTCATTGTACTTATCTGTTGTACAGTTTTTTTATGATCTTAATTTTTTATAAACATGTTTTTCTCAGCACTTGTGTCCGTGGGTGTGATTGTTCCAGCTCTGTGGTTGCTCCGCATGCCCTGCTGACCTGCTTCGCTTGCTCTGCATAGCTTCCCTGTGTGGCTATGGGGCGTCCAGCTTGTCCTGGTGCATCTCAGGTTGCGCCAGTGCATCTACAGTTGCGCTGTTGTGTTTCACGGCGATTCAAAGTGGGGTTGCGCTCTGCGCTTACCATTGTGCATGCCTCTGTGAATGGCTCTGTCTGTGCTCGGTGCATCTGATTTGTGCCGGCGCATTTGAGATGCGCCAAGTGCATCCTCTTTGTGAATCCTGCCCATAGAGTATAAGTTTTGCATGCTGATTGGGTTTACTGTGATTGCATTGCCAGAGACAGAAACCACAGCTCAGGGGTTTGTGCGGTGTTAGTGAATAAAAGTTATTAGCAAAACAATTCTAAAAATCACTGCACACATCCAACTTCATACAGGGTTAAACCCTACAATAGATATACTGTTATACAAAGATAATTTACAAAATATATTATTGCATGCAAAAAAGGTTGAAAATCTCACATGAGCAGCACAGACAGTTGGCTCGGTGTACAACGGCCACAGTGACCATATAATGTTTTCGAGCCAGACAGGGCTCTTCATCAGAGGTTGGTCCACCTAGACCACCGTGTTATTTAAATGTATGCAATGACTTTCATAATTGTTTTGTGATTGCACCATACTGGTTCATGGGTGGGTTAATCTGGTGGGGATGTAGGTAGGTACTGCAGCATCCCAGAGGGTTGTACCATACTGACACCAGGCCCACTTAAATCTTTCTATGGGTAGAGACACCATGCAATTAACTTAAACCTTAGACATGAACCCTACAGTCAGAAGTTTATTGATGTAGGCCCCTGAACCTTATTTGGGCCTGCAAGGCAGGGTGGAGGTAAATGGTAGTCACTTGGAGGACAGGAGTGTGACCACTGGAGTACTACAGGGATCGGTACTGGGCCTTTTCCTCTTTAGTGTCTTCATAAGTGACACATTTGAGGAACTGGAAGGGAGGGTGTGTCTCTTTGCACATGTCACAAAAATCTGCAACAGGGTAGACACCCCAGAGGGGGATGGAGAGCATGTAATGGCATCTGGGGGAACTAGCGGCGTGGACTAAGGAGTGTCAGCTAGGTTTCAGTGCCAAAATGTGTGAAGTAATTTGCCTAGGGTGGTGAAACTCAAGGGCTGTATGTAAGATGGGGAGGTACTTACAGTTACTAAGCAAGAGAGGGACCTTGGGGTGATGATATCTGCTGATCTCAAGGTTGTAGGGCAGTGTGACAGGGCAATAGGCAAGGCAAGCCAGATGTTATGGTGCATGGAAATGGGGATCTCTAGCAGAAGGGTGGGGGTGTTGCCTCTGTATGGCTCACTGGTGAGACCCCATCTAGAGTACTGTGTCCTTGTTCTGGATGCCACATCTCTGCAAGGACATTGAGAGGATGGAAGCAGTCTAGAGGAGGGCCACTAAAATGGTGTGGGGTTACACAAGAAACAATATGAGGAGAGGATGTGGGAGCCCAACATGTACTCCCTAGAGAGGAAAGCGAAAGGGGTCATGATTGAGACCTATAAGTACCCCACAGGGGGAACAAGGTGCAGTAGGGGAGTCTCCTTCAAAGGAGGAGGAGCACCAGAACAAGGGTGCATGCTATGAAGATGGAGGGTGGGTGGGTGGGGGAGTTTAAGAGGGATGTGAGGAAATACTCCTTCATAGAAAGGGTGGTGAACACCTGGAACAGCCTGCCAGAATAGTGGTAGGGATGAAGACAGTGGGGAGCATCAGACATATGTGGGATAGGCACATGGGTATAATATGTAGAGGTAAGGGAGGAGGGAAGGAAACCTGTGACCAAGTAGAGTCCAGAGTGTAGTGTTAGGCAGGGAAAAGAGGGCAGACAAGACTAGATGGGTCCACTGGTCCTTTTCTGTCAGCACATTCTTCTATGTTTCTGTGTTTCTTTGGCATGAGTACAGAATGCTAAGCATGAACTATCGGCCTAGCAGAACAGTGCTCAGAGTGTAATAGACAAACATTGATATAGTTTAAACCTCAAATTACTGCTTCCATGAAGAGAATGGGATGGATGACAGGAGAAACAGAAATGCGATGGGGAGGCCTCGGTACCCACCTAGGGTTCTGAGGCACGCACAGACTCGATAGACTGTAAGGCCTAACCTGCTGGCAAATAGTATGTTAGTATGTTAGAACTATACAGAAGGTGACCGGCCCGGTGGCGCTGAGGGTTGAGGTGCTGGACGCCACACCTCGCGCCGTGCCGGCGACCTGGGTTCAGGAATGGATTCTGGCCGCCGGGGTTTGGCAGGGGGAAGGGAGGATTGAGCGTCCCGCGACAGCTCTCCTTGCTTTGAGTGGGTGAGGGACATGCACCGCACTACAGCGACACCCAGCGGAGGCTGGGTGTCTGACAGTAGCGGGTGCAGCTAATGGGGGAGAGCCGGCAGACATCTGCATGTAGGTGCACTGATGTCATTGCACGTCCGGCTCTCCAGTGGTCGAAAACACCAAGAAAATCAGGGGAACCTCCACCTCTATGAAGCCCTCCCCGGGCTTCAATCAGCCTCTGTCACTGGATCCCCCAACCAGATAATGGTTTCACGGGCTGGATAAGGGGAGCCAGTTCTGTGGCCCCGCCCTCTGGGGGGGGAAGCCGGGGGTGACCGGGGGATCACGGTTCAAGACAGAAGGTGGAAGACCAGGGGCCATGACCAGGGCTGAAACCTGGTGGAAGAAGCTCCAAAAAAAAAAAAAAAAACTATACAGAAGGCTTTCCATACAAAAAACATAATTTAGTTTTCACGCATAAACTTTTCTTCAAGTACAGTTGAAAGATCCTATCTCTGATTACCTTATATACTCCCTTGAGGTACTTGAAGACCTCAATCATGTCCTGCTAGTCCCTCCTCTCCTCCAGCGAGAACAGGTCCCCTAATCGTTTCTCATATGTCATATCCCCCGGGCCCTGGATCATTCTGGTTGCTTTCTTCTGAACCCTCCCCAGGAGTTGGATGTCCTTCCTTAGGTGCGGCCTCCAGAACTGCACACAGTACCCAAGATGTGGTCTAACCAGGCTGTTGTACATTGGCAAAATTACCTCCCTGTTCCTTGAAGTAATCCCCCTAGCGATGCTTCCTAGCATCCTATTTGCTCTGATCACAGCCCTCCTGCATTGCTCTGAATTATTCATGTTAACATCCACCAAGACTCCTAGGTCTCTTTCCCCTGCCATGGCCTGCAACTCATCCCCCCCCCCAGGGTGTGTGCATAGTTGGGGTTTTCCCAACCTAGGTGTAGCACCTTGCACTTGGAGGAGTTAAATTTCAATTTCCAGGTGCAGGACCACCTATCCAGAGTATCCTGGTCCTCTTGCAGGGCCACTCTCCCCTCCTCCCCCTCCACCACCACCCCCAGCTTACAGTCATCCACAAAGAGACTCATTTTACACCCGATACCTTCCCTGATATTGGAGACGTAGGCGTTAAACAGGAGTGGCCCCAGAACTGATCCCTGTGGGACCCCACTTATGACCTTCTTAGTAGATGAGACCTCCCCTCTGACCACTACATGCTGAATGTGACCTGAAAGCCAATTTCCAATCCACTTAACCGTCAATGGGTCTATCTCCATCCCCCCAGCTTCTCCCTTAGGCCAGTGCGAGGGACCGAATCAAATGCCTTGCTGAAGTCCAGGAACAGTACATCCACTGGTCTCCCCCTGTTGAGTGCTGATGTTACCCACTCATAGAACTCTGCAAGGTTTGTTTGACACGATCTACCTGGCACAAACCCATGCTGCCAGTCATCCAGGTAACCCATCTCCTCCAAGAAACCTCCCAGCCTTTCCTTAAGTATGGTCTCCATTACCTTCCCCACCACCTACGTCAATCTGACAGGTCTATAGTTTCGTGGCTCTTCTCTCGATCCCTCTTTATGGATGGGCACAACATGCGCCTGCTTCCAATTCCTTGGCACCCTCCCTGTCTGGAGTGACAAGTTAAATAGATCTGCCAATGGCGCAGGCAAAACATCCGCCAACTCCCTCAGTACTCTGGGATGAATAGCATCAGGCCCCAAAGATTTATCCTTTTTTAGGGACTGGAGGGCTTCTCACACCCGACCGACAGGAATATCAGCATCTGCGCCCCCCCCATTCAGCAGAACCAGCCTGATATCTCACCCCTGGCCTACCTCCCCCAGCGGTTTGTTCTTCAGCAGGTACCCCAATAGTCATTTCTGCAGTGCCTTCTGTGTCCTTTAACCCCTTTTTTGGAAGTTCCCCAGCCTCCTCCCTAGTGAACACTGATACAAAGTACTCGTTCAGTACCTCCGCCTGCTCTCCAGAACCTTCCACCCACCCCCCAGCTGTCCTCAACCTACTGAGCTGGCCCTTGACCTTCCTCCACTCACCAATATACCTAAAGAACCCCTTTTCCCCACCCTGTATCCCCTGCAACAGCCTCTGCTCTTTCCAGGCCTTTGCCCCCCTCACCACACTGGTGACTTTCCTGGTTGCAAGGCGATAGTTGTCCCCCCCTTCTCGTTTTTTTGTACCTACTGTAGGCAGCCTTCTTCTCCCTTACTGCCTCCTGGACCTCGTTGGTCCAACAGCATGGTTTACGAGACCTACCGCCCTTGCGCTTCACTCTTGCACAGGTCCTGGTAGCCTCCTGTAGCCCCTGCTTTATGATCTCCCACCTACCTTCCACGTCCAAACCTGGTTTTATCTCCTGCAAATGCCCCTTGAGAATTCCCCCATGTTCTGAAAGTCCACCCCCCTAAAATCAACTATTATTATCCTTGAATGACCCCCAGTTTAAGCCAATACCAGACTGTGTTGTGGTCACTCACAGCCAGGGGTTCTTCCATAACCAGATCTCGTACGAGATCCCCATCCACTAAAACCACATCCAGGATATGACCCTTCTTCATTGGGTCCATCACCTGCTGAATGAGGAACACATCCAGGAAGCCATCCAGCAGCTTCTGCTCCCTGGTTACAGTGGACGTCATAGTACCCCAATCTGTAGGTGGCATATTAAGGTCCCCCATCAACACCTCTCCTTCCCCTTCCAGTCCACACTGCCCCTTAATGCTAGCCAACAGGCAATCCTCCAGGTCCTCCGCTAGTCCTGAGGACCTATATACCACCCCCAACTTGATCTTCCCTCCCACGGGGGTTTGCAAGGTGACCCATAGGGCCTCCACATTGCTCTCTGCTTCCTCCACTCTCATAATCTCGATTTTATCTCTAATGAACATTGCTACTCCTCCCCCTCTGCTCACCTTTCTGTCCTTCTTTAGCACAAGTTACCCACTCAGATTAAGGTCCCAGTCATGGCCAGGGGTGGTCCAAGTTTCAGTGACCACTGCTACATCCACCCCACCCTCCAACAGTGTGGCCTGGAACTCAGGCATTTTATTCTCCAGGCTCTTGCCATTTATTAAAGCCACCCTCCAACCCTTGTCCCTACCTCTCTTTACCACATCCTCCCCAGAGCTTTCCTCTTGTTGTGAACACATCACTATGGAAACCACAGCAGCAGTGCAACAAAAGTTTTTTCCCCCAGAAAGCTAGTTTCATCTTTAATTAATAACAATATTAGCATATCTGTCAAATTTACTTTTCTAGGTACCTCCTTTGCTGCATACCATCAGTTTTTGTTTTTTTTTTTCATTTTCTTGATCATAACCCTTGCCAGGTCCCCAATGCTCCTTTTAAGCCAAATGTGTTGGCCATATTTTTTTCACAAGAAAAAAACTAAATAAAAACATTTCTAAAATACTGACATTTTGGTAGAACTAGAAAATTGTACCACTAATTAAAACTGAAGGATGGTTGGAATATTTTATAGTGTAAACAGGTAAGGTCACTTTTTTGCCTAATTTCATTCCACTGCTGCTTTAAATAATGCAACTGATTACTAATGAGTGGATGAGCATAACTAATCATATAAACAACTACGGCTGGCACACTTCCCTATGTGTGCCCAAGAGAACATTCCAGGGTATCTACAGGCCCATGTGAGGCAGTGTTGTAGCGCAGTGGGTTAAGGCTCTGAGCAGCAGATCTGGAGACCTGGGTTTGAATCACACAGCCACCTAGGTGCATACTGTGTGATCCTGAGCAAGTTACTTAACTTCCTTGTGCTCCCAGGTCACATCTGGAAACAAGCTTCAGCTTAGTGTGCTACTCCGGGTTAAACAATGTTCCCGTTCTCTTTCTCTATCTCTTACATTCGGCTTGCAGCTATGACCTTGGGATTGCAATGACAAATGATCTGAGAGACTTTTAAAGATGTGTGTGACAAAGTTCATTACTTGCCTTTACGAGAGCAAGCTTTGCAGCCACGCATGAGGTGAGATACTATCGGTCCTGGCAGAAGGTAAGATACTTTCTCATGGAGGTGAGCTCCAATAGCTCTGTCCAAGCCAGAGAGAGAGAGGAACTTCCATGAAGTAGCAAACCAAGTGGTCACTGTTACAAGGGGTTTCAACCATACGCCAGAGTGAAGGCATCACTGTGTGACAGGCAACAAAGAGGTGTGAATGTCATACACAAGTGAGCTTTTCTTTTGTTTTTCCTCCCCAGCTGCCCCCATTCACACCTATATGGGCAATCTCTGACCTAGCAGTACCCACTCATTCTCTGTTACTTACCCCACCTCCTCTCACCTCAGACTTCCCCTTCCGAGTTGGGGTTGAAGGACCAGGCTTCCCCTGAAACACACAGTTTCAGGGTGTGAGCAGACAGTTGAAATCTTGGGGTCTGAGAATGCTGGTGGTGCTTCATCCCACTTCTCTTATGTGCTATTGTTACCATCATTTTCTTCCTCTTCTTCCCTCAGACATGCCAGGCTGGGCTCAGAATGGACATGAGCATGCAAGCATGGCGAAGTTCTGTTGCGTGAGCTGGCATCTCCCCCTCCCATTCAGGAGCTCCTGCCTGCATCTTTTCCTGTGGTCTCCGAGGTGGCTGTCATGGGTGGGAGCTGCATCTCCCCCACCCCTGAGTAGGAGGCATCCCTTGGGATGCTTGATCCTCAAGGGCAAAAAGATGATAGCCTTCAGAATGATGGCCAAGTTTGGCCTGATCAGGCATATACTTGTAACCAGGGTATATCCTTGAGACAAGATACCAGCCAGGGAGAAAAGGCTGTATGGAAAACAAAAGGGCTTTATAGTTTGCATGCCCACAACCAAATCGTCATGCCCACAACTAAATCATCATATCCACAACCAAATCGTCATGCCCACAACTAAATCATCATATCCACAACCAAATCGTCATGCCCACAACTAAATCATCATATCCACAACCAAATCGTCTTGCCCACAACCAAATCATCATGCCCGTAACCCAATCGCCATGTCCACAACCAAATTGTCATGCCCACAACCAAATCGTCATGCCCACAACCAAACTATGTGTGTGGGTGTTTTGAACAGGGAACCTTCTGGGAGCAACTGTGGTTCCACTGTAACCCTCATAAAAACAAGATGATGCATCTCTCAAGACTTTGTTGCTGAGCGAAAAAACTTAAAGAAATAATGTTGATTTTTTTTTTTTTTACATTCTAAGAATCTTCATTTGTAGTGTAGTCTTCCAGTAAAAATGTTTTCAGTTATCATTTGGTCTTTTTTTTTTATTCTCTTTTTATTGTCAGTTTAGCTTCATTGACATCAAAGGGAGCATATGAGCCTTCTGAATTCTTAGAGGCCATAGGCCATCACCAAGGAATGCACAGCTGTTTGCTGGCTCAGGACCAGGCCATAGTCAGTCACATATGTTCCACACTGTCAGGCCTCCCTCTCCTACATGGAGCAGACTTAAATGAGGGATCATCTTGGATGTGGTGCCCGGAATACTGTATAAAGGAAACTATAGGTCCTCCATACCTTCCACATCTCCCTGATTTTCCCAAATTTTTGACATCTCTCTCTGCACCCTAGTTCCCCCAGCTGCTGCTGGCACCATTTCAATTCCCCCCCCCAAAAAAAAATCAGAATCAATGAACTAACCATTACAAATTTAAATAGATACAGAATCAAAGAACTATCCATCACAGAATGAAATAAATACCTGAAGGGAATAAACAAGGTAGAGTGTCATG
This sequence comes from Neoceratodus forsteri, assembly GCA_016271365.2. Classification (NCBI taxonomy): domain Eukaryota; kingdom Metazoa; phylum Chordata; order Ceratodontiformes; family Ceratodontidae; genus Neoceratodus; species Neoceratodus forsteri. The sequence goes on along the minus strand of JADMNL010000031.1, from coordinate 159,315,471 downwards.
ACCTGTTCAAGTGCAGGGAGGGGTCATGAACCAGAGAGCACACATGAGCATAAAAGAGTGGCAGGTAGATCGAGGGAGGACGTGAGGTAGTACTTGTTCATGAAAAGAGTGGTGGATGGATGGAATGGTCTGCTAAGGGACATAGTTAATGCTGAGAAGGTGACAAGTGTCAGGAAAGCATGGGACAGCTATAAGGAGTTGGTAAAACCAAAGGCATAGAACTGGGTGGGGAACAGGTGTGGAGGGGCTGAACTGCCACGGTGGCATTCAGCCTAAGCATGTCCACTGGTAGGTTGGTACCGCTCCGGTAGGAAAATGGGTAGACGAGATAAGTTACAAGTCTTTCTCTGCACACTCCTTTCATTATGTCTGTGTTTAATTTTACAGGTCTAGCACTCGATTTCTACCAACGTTTTTTTCATTTTTATGATTTTTCCCTCCAACAGCAATGACCGCCTCATTGGTGACAGCTCAGCCCTGTCATATGTCTCAGTCTCCCAAAGGGTCCCCTTACCTATTGTAAGGTATACAAAATCACACATGCCCCCACAATGCAAAGCATCATGGGCTGCATATGCAAATCTCCACAGAATATTATGCTGGTTCAACTTTAAGCAGAAATGCATGGTGCCGAAAGGCCTCTCACACAGTTTGCAAAGGGTGCCAACAGAAGACATAGACACGTGTTTCGTCCTACCAGGACTCATCAGTATGCCTCGTCTGTTTGACACCCCAGTGGAATGAACCAGCTAACCTAAGATGGTCGATTTGGGTTATGTTGTGGTGAACCCAATTAAAACTGTAAGGTATGCTGCCCCTGGTAGGGGCTGTCAGGAATCCTAATTTAGTGGCAGGGGTCCTGTTCATGCTGAGTGTATAGAGAGAAATGAAGCTCAAGAGTGCCAAAGTGTTTTCCTATCAGGCTGTCTGGGGTAGGGAAATTAATGGAAACCCTGCTAAAAGTACCTTGAATCCAATGGGCTGCAAGACCACAGGCAGCATGGATTCATATGGGGGGGGGTGTCAGGCCAGATGAATCTGACAGATTTGTTTGACTAGGTGACCAGGGAAATAGATCAGGGAAGGGCAGTGGATGTGACGCATCTGGACTTTAGTAAGGCACTCAACACTGTGCCACAGAGGAGACTGAGAAAGAAATTGAGCAGCCTAGGGGTGGGATCCAAAGTGGTGAATTGGGTTAGAAACTGGTTAATGGATAGGAGACAGAGGGTGGTGGTTAAGGGCGATCACTCTAATGATGGGAGAGTGACCAGTGGGGTGGCGCAGGGCTCAGTACTGGGACCCGTCCTCTTCAGTGTCTTTATAAGTGACGTTGCAGAAGAACTGGAAGGGAAGGTATGCCTTTTTGCAGATTATACCAACATCTGTAATAGGCTGGACACTCTGAAGGGGGTGGACAGGAATGTGCAGGGATCTTGGGAAACCTGAGGAGTTGTCAAGAGTGTGGCAGTTGGGATTCAGTGCCTAAAAGTGCAGACTCATGCCTCTAGGGCATAGGATCCCAGGAGCCGAGTACAGAAACATAAAAAAATTGACTTTGATGGCAGATAAGGACCGCTTGGCCCACCTAGTCTGCCCACAGTATAGGATGGGGGAGGTACTGACACTCATTAAGCAGGAAAGGGACTTTGGGGTTATCATAACTGCCAACCTCAAAGTGGCAAGGCAGTGTGACAAAGCAGTGGGTAGGGCTAGTGGGATGCTGGGGTGCATAGGGAGGGGTATCTCCAGCAGGAAGAGGGAGGTAGTGTTGCTACTGTACTGCTCACTGGTGAGACCAACCTGGAGTACTCTGTCCAGTTTTGGAGTCTGCACCTCAGAAAGTACATAGACAGGTTGGAGACAATCCAGAAGAGGGCAACTAAAATGGTGCAGGGGTTGCATGAGATGCCCTACAAGGAAAGACTGAGGGATATCAACATGTATACTTTAGAAAAGTGGAGAGTAAGAGAGGATATGACATATGTACAGATTATTTCAGTCTGGGCTGAGGCTGTCATCGAGACAGCGCCACACTGAGCAGTAAATAACTTCAGTTTCTGCACCAATATATAATGAGCAGTCACTCTTTTCAGAGTGCGTACTGAGCCCTGCTATACCTGCAGGTGGAGGAGTCAGTAGAACTTTTGTACTGTGTTCTGTGACTCAGTTCTGGGGGAAACATAGTAAAATTGGCATTATTGTCTGGAAGACCGGCGTGCCAGGTCCTTGCATGAAAGGTCCTCACCCTGCCTGGAACTCTCTGCAGTTGTAAACTTTAATTTTATTTTAAAAAGCTACTCTCTTGGGGCTGACCCCTACTTTCACTTCCAGTTGATTCCCGGCTACTTTGGCAGGTCCTGCTGTGAGCAGGGTGAGCGCGCGTCTCTGTGCACGAAGATGCGCACAAAGACACGCGCATCTAGCACATCTTGTGTGCCTTGCGGGATGAGTGGAATACCATATCTAACAGATAAGTAATATATTGGATAACAACTTAAACTTAGTTAACGATTCCTCAAATTGTAAAGGCTCATAACTACCATCAGAGTAAAAACAAACTAAACCATTATGGGGTACATTGTAACAACAGACGGTTGTAGCCTAACCGAGTGCACACGGTGCAATATGTTTATGAAAATCAATCAAGAGCAAGAAGAGCTGGAATTTATATGCCCAAAGTGTATCCAGAACATCAAGTTGAGTAATGAAGTTAACAAATTTAATAGTAAACTTAAGGCACTTGAGGAAAGCCAGAGACTGATGATGATTAGAGTCAACTCAGCCTCAGGGAGTATACCTGATAAGGTTCTGAATATGGATGAGCAAAATACTATACCTCAACAGCATGAATTAACACATGGGCTAAAAAAGAAAAAGAAAAATACAAAAATGGGGCAATGGGGCTAAACACACTCGTGTCAATAATACATTAAAGGAAAATGCAAATAAAGAAGCAATAGGCACTAAAGAAAATACTACAACAAGTAACCCAAACAAAGCTAGTAAAAGAAATAGGGAAGATGAACTAAAGGGTAAGGAAGATGAACGGTACCAAATACAATATGGAAAGGCCCCTCAAAGAGGAAGAAGGGCTGCTCAGTTCACGATTCCTCTATCTAACCAGTTTGACCCATTGTTACTATCACAAGATGATCAGGAATATCCTGTAAAAGGGACTGATCAATTAGTAATGGAAACCAGTACAACAAATTGTATGGCAGTACAAAACATATGCACTGAACTTAATGATGTACAACCACTAATACAGTTTGATACTGTTTATCTTAATAGGGTAGAGCAGGAGATACCCAGTAAAAAAACACCAGACATCCCGGTACTTGGGTACGCGATGATAAAAAATATAGATAAGATTGTATGCAACCCTGATAAAATGCATAGAACTCTATCCAGTTTCAGAGGAGCCAAAATCCAAGATATTTCTTATATGTTGGATAATATATTAAAAAACACTTCGCCAGAACTCCTAGTTATTATCCATGCCGGCACAAATAATATCTCCAGAGACTCAGAACAAGACATCTAAGAATATTATGTTTCTCTTACTAATAAACTTATAGAGTTGGGATGTATACCTATTATATGAGAAATGTTGCCAACACCAAGGGCTAATGAGATACAATTCATTAAACAGAGACGTATAAACAACTGGTTAAGAGCATGATGCTTAAAACAAGATATTGAGATCACAAAACACTGGGAAGATTTTATAAACAGACTGGATCTATATGCTTGGGATGGCCTGCACCCCAATTCTAGAGGTAGCAGATTACTTGGGGAGCACATAATAACAACAATCAATAAACATTTACACTAAGATGCTGGGGGGAAGGGTTAACAGAACCAGTATCACTGGACTACACTTGTAAAATAAACAATAAACAGGGTAACTTCATAGCTGAGCCAAAACTAAATATTCAGAAATGTAATTTAGGAAATATATTAAGAATAATATTAATTAATGCTAGAAGCTTGCGAAATAAAATAGAGGAATTAAATAATATACTGGTTACAAAAGGTATACACATCTGTGGGGTTACAGAAACCTGGTTAAAGGACAGGGATTGGAATACAGATATACCAGGATACCTAAAAATAAGTAAGAATAGAACTAAAAAAAAAAAGGGGCGGAGCTGTATTATATATTCACAATTCCCTTACAGCTTTTGAATTTAATCAAAATGAATTAAATAATGAATCCATTTGGGTCAAAATAAAGACTCGGCTGACTTTTTTTTAATATTGGACTTATATATCGTGCTCCTAATTCAGATCATGCACAAAAGAATAACTTGGTAACTGAAATAACAGATCTTATTATGATTGAGGAACTGTTACTTACGGGAGATTTTAATTTCCCAAATATTGATTGGTGTAGGAGCACTGATACTAACAACATAGAGAACCAATTTATTGACACTACAGTTCTACAGAACTTAGGACAAATTATTGATAGTCCTACCATAGGTAATAATATCTTAGATCTAGTATTCACTAATAATGTGGATATTATTGAAAATGTTGAGATCCTCTCACCCCCCTAGCTGACACTGACCACAATCCTATCTACTTGGAATATAAAATAAAACGTGATAGTAATAATGGAACAACTACAATATTTAACTATAACAAAGCAAATTATAAAAGGATGAAAAATTATTTAAACAGTTGGGATAGGAGGCAAGAACTGAGGGTAACAGGTCTTATTTATTTATTTAATTAAGCATTTAACCAGGAAGGCATACTGAGCAGGCTACTGCTCGATTCCAGATGCATCCTGGGGGGAAGGGGTACAGCATAAACAGTTGAAAGGTAGGCAAAATACAAAGTATAATACAGAATTCATAATACATAATACATACTAGGGACATGAGGACCGATACAAAGACAAGAATAACATGAGAGGATAGATGATACCGAACAGGCACAGTTTAAATACATTTCATTAAATATATTAGTATAGGTAAGCAACAAAATATGTTCATAGGATGTGCAGCCAGGGCTGCCACAAATGTGGTGTGTTATGGGGCCTAGACACATGAGCAGGTAGAGGAGAAGTGGGCTAGAAGCATGGAGTTAAGATGCGGGGAGGAAGTGAAGTGGCGAATGTTTGAGGGGAGGGAGTTCCACAACTTAGGTATGCGGTAGCTGAAGGCTACCTGGTCCATGGCAGAGAAGCTATGTGGGACAAATAAGGTTCTCGAGTCATTATTTCTGAGTGTATATGCTGGGGTGCAAGGGTTGGCTAGGGCAGAGGTGAGGTAGGGGGGAGCAGCTGGGACCAGTACTTGGCCGAGATCTTGGCACAGCGGGACTGCCTATGGTTATCTAGGGATGTAAGGTTCATAGATTGGTAGAGGGCACAATGATGAGTGGAGTAAAGGCTGTTCAGGACAAAGTGACAGAACAAGTGGAAGAGGGGGTCCAGTCTGGCTAAGGTGGTCTTGGGACCAGCACTGTAGATGACGTTACCATAGTCAAAGACAGGGAGGATCATTTTCTGCACAATGGCCCTATGGGCAAAGACTGGGATACTGGCACAGTTGTGGTACAGTGCGCAAAGCCTGGGGTGCAGCTTCTTGAGTATGGAGTCAACATGTGTGGAAAAGCTGAGGTTCTGATCAAGCCAGACTCCGAGATACTTGAAGGAGGTACAGGCCTCGAGGGGTATCCTGTCTAGGGTGTGGAATGTGATAGGTAAAAGGAGCCTCAATAGTCTCTGCCTTGTCCCAAAGGTCACTGACATGGTTTTCTTGGCATTGAGGGAGAGCTGATTAGAGCGATGCCAGAGCTGTACCTTAGCAAAGTCCATTTGCAAACTGGTCATTGCCTCTGCGGCCAAGGGGCCAGATGTGTACAGCACAGTATCGTCTACATACATGTGAATGGAGGTGAGTATACAGGCAGATGGCAGGTCATTTAGAAAGATGGAAAACAGGAGTGGGCCAAGGACAGAGCATTGCGGTACCCCTGAGGTAACAGGGAGGGGGGCCCAGGTGGCAGAACTGACTCTGACAGATTGGGACCTCTCTACAAGGTCCGAGTGAAACCAACTGGAAGCCCAGCTAGACAGACTAGCACTGGCGAGTTTGAACAAGAGGAGTGGGTGGGAGACGGTGTTAAATGCCTTGGCCAGGTCAATGAAAATGGCAGCTGTGTAGTGGCCAGCATCCATACCAGTGAGGATGAAGATGGTGAGCCTGAGAAGGGAGGTGATGGTGGAGTGGGATTTCCTAAAGCTGGCCTGGAAGGGGGTAAAGCAGGAGAAAGAGTCAAGAAAGGGTGACAGATGAGAGAGGACTAGGCACTCTTGGAGTTTAGCCAGGATGGGTAAAAGGAAAATGGGTCGATAATTGCTTGGGTTGGAGGTATCCCCTCCCTTATGAAGGGGGATAATGGTGGCAGGTTTCCATTCAGAGGGGACTTCAGCAAGGGAGAAGGATAGGTTGAATAGGGTGGCCAGGGATTTGGCTATAGCGCGGGCCGAGAGGTGGAGCATTTTGGAGTTTTTTTTTTATTTTTATTTAATTGAAATATAGGATTACAAATACCTTTGAACATGAACTGCTCATTTACAAAGGTTTCACGTCGAAGGAATGGGGGGGTATACATACATACAAAGGTCAACATAATAATACATAGTTACACAATAAAAGAAGTAAGAGACTGAGGCTTAGGAAATTCCAATAATTCAAAATGTGCCAAATGTTAGGTAGCATGACATATCAGCCAAGGGCAATCTTAGAAATAAGCACTGCAGGTGAGAGGGAAAGGGTTATGCAGGCAGGAAGGCCATTGTCGGAGGGTAGAGGGTGAGGTAAGAGCTCTAAGGGGAGGAGGGAGGAGGGATAAAAGTCAGAAAATGCCGGGGGAGGAAAGGGAGAGGGGGCAATGGTTGAACCCGGTTGGGCATTTATCCTTATTAGGATTAAGGGCAATCAATGCATTACATACCTCATCCTGGGTGACGTGCTTAGAAGAGAACGAGTGGGCTGTGGATGTGGCTAGGATGGGGGTGGTAGAACTGAGTTGCTGCACAAGGCTAGGTGAGGACAGGAGAGTAGCATGGCAATTTGTGAAATCAGAGTTAAACTGTGAAGCCATCACTGGGGAGTCAGTGATGGTGACCCCACCTACCTGTAGGGTAGGAGTGTGGGGCTCCAAAGGTGGGCTGAGAAGCAATTTTACCACTTTCCAGAATTTAGCTGGCTGATGTAAGGTGGAATTGAATGAGACTTTGAAATAGTTAGCTTTTGCTAGGCGGATTTTCCTAGTGCATGTTTTGCGTAATGCACGATAAATCTGAAGGTCAGTTGATGGATCTCGAAGCCTTAAAGGATTTCCAGGCTTTATCCCTACTCCTGAGGAGGGTCAGCATTTGAGTTGAGATCCATGGAAGGTGTGCGCCTCTGACTGTGGTTCTCCTGAGTGGGGCGTAGCTGTCCCAAATGGCAGAGAACTTGAACTTAAAGAACTCCAGAGCTGCATCAATGGAGGTAGATTGGCTGATGAATGACCAATCAGAGTTGGCTAAGTCATCAAGTAAAGAGGCGAGGTCCAGGGTCTTATAGGATCTAGTCATAAGGATTCTGGGAGGGGGGCTTTAGGCCTGTAGATTTTTCTTACCAAGTAGATGCCATGGTGGTCACGTAAGGCATCTGGCAGGAGGCCAGAAGCTAGTATCCTGTTAGGGTGTGAGGTCAGGGACCAGTCCAGGACAGTGTGATTCATTGTTTTGTGGTTTAACTGAGTGGGTTCAGAGATTTGCTGAGCTAGGTTTAGGGCAATCACCTTGTCGCGAAGCTTGGAGTTAGCACCAGCGAGCCAGTTCAGGTTAAAATCCCCAAGTATATGGAGCTCGCCTCCAGAAGCCAGTGAGTTTAGTGTGGATAGGTGATCCAGTATAGCAATTGGATTAGAGTCAGGTGGGCAGTAGGTGCCTGCAATGAACATGGGAATGGAGTGGGAGAGGGAGAGTTTTACCATGAGTGTGTCAATGGACTCCGAAGGCAGAGACAGGGTGACCTGGGAGAACTGGATTGAAACATGGAACATTATAGCAAATCGTAGTAACAATTGCATTAAAATATGGGTACCTACTAGACAAAAATACATTAAATCAAGGAGAGTACTAGAGTGGTGGACTCATAAAATCACCAAACTAACAAGGAGAAAGAAAAGATATTATAGGGCCTATAAAAAGAAATCAACTTCAGAAAATTGGAAAAAATTTAAATCTATTGCTAAAAATGTTAAAAATACAATTAAAAAAGCTAAGCATGCTTTGGAACACAACTTGGTGAATAAGGTCAAGGAAACGGAAATAAATGATTTAGTTATATAGGAAGTCTGAGAGGGAAACTGCCCACAATTGTTCCTCTAAAGACTGGGGAAAGGGTTTTAACTGAAGTAAAAGATATGGTGGCTGAATTTAATACATACTTCCTGAGTGTACATAATTCTATAGCACAAACTAAACAACATATCTGGTTCGACATCACTGATTCTGAGTTCCAAATAACAGACATAAATGATGGTACCAATAGCTTTAAGACCAATGGTTCTCCTGGACTGGATGGTATTACTCCTGACTTTTTAAAAAAATTGGTGTTTCAACTCGCAGGGCCCCTAACAGTTCTATAATCAATCAATCAATCAATCAATATCTTTATTTATCCAGGCGGGCACCATTGAGCAAGCTCATTTACAAGGTGGACCTGCTATATAATAGATCTAAACTGACAGGTAGGGCCCTTGATGAATGGAGAATGGCAGAGGTAATTCCTATTTTCAAGGGGGGAAGAAAGACAGAGGTAGGAAATTATCATCCCATAAGTTTGACTTCAGTCATAGGAAAACTTATGGAAAAATTACTTTAAAAATGTATGTCTATGCATCTACTAAATACAGGACATGTAGACCCAACTTAACATGGATTTACTTCTGGAAGATCATGTTTAACCAATTTAATAAGTTTTTTTGAACCTGTTAGTGCAGCCTTAGATAAGACCACCCCTGTGGACATCATTTTCCTTGAATATTCTAAGGCCTTTGATAAAGTCTCCCATACAGCCTTAATAAAACAACTTGTCAAAACTCGATTAAATAATAATGTAATCAGATGGATCACTTCACGGTTAAGTAATAGGATACAGCAGATGACCATCAAGGGATACTTATCAGCCTGGGGGGGGGGGTGTTAGTAGTGGTGTCCCTCAAGGATCCGTGTTGGGCCCAACATTATTTAATATATTGAGCTCATCCCTTCCTTGCTCAAATAGAGTATGGGTTGGCAAGTATGCTGATGATTGCAAACTGGGATGTTTGATACAGGACCAAGATGATGCAAGGATATTACAAAGGAATTTGATTGATATAGCGAACTGGCAGAAGAAAATGAAATGTATTTTAATTTGCAAAAGTGTAAGGTGTTGCATTTGGGGGGAAAAAACCCATGTTCACATATCAAATAAACGGCATTACAGTAAAGACAGTTAAAGAGGAAAAAGACTTGGGTATAATTATTACAGATGATTTAAAATTTGATACCCATGCTTTAGTTACAGCTAAAAAATGTCAAAAACTAATGGGATGTGTATAGGGGAACATTAAGAGTAGAGAGGAGGAGGTGACAGTTCCTTTGTACAACACTTTGGTGAGACCCCATATGGAATACTGCTCTCAGTTTTGTGCCCCTACATCCAAGAGGACACAAATACTATATGAAAACATACAAAGGAAAATAACAAGATCAATGAGAGTCACTAAGAACATGAGTTATGGAAATAGGCTGCTAAAATGAAACCTTTATTTGACAAAATATAGGCAGGAAAGGGGAATCTTTGTCTTGTTTATAAAACTTTACAGGACCCATACATGGTAGAAACCCTCAGTCTCAGAAAAAACCCAGGTATTGCTAGTACCAGATCACATATGCAGAAACTAATGGGTGAATCAAATAACACAATTAAAAGAAGTAATTACTTCACTCAGAGGGTGATGACAAAATAGAACATGTTGCCATGTTATGTCACAGAAAGTCTAAATATGAGTGCTTTTAAAGTCAACTTGGATAACTTTATGAAATATATGAAATTTATTTTCCACCAATGAGTTGGTGACAAGTTCATCAAAGGGCCATGCACTCACTGAACTTGTAAATTATTATGAAACTATGAAGAGCTAGAAGTATTTCACAAGGGTGAACAGGGTGCAGGTGGGGGAGTCACTTTCAAATGAGAAAGAGCACCAGGACCAGGGGGCACGTGATGAAACTGGAGGGGGAGAGTTTAAGAGGGCTGTTAGAAGTGCTGCGTCACTTAAAGAGTGGTGGATGCCTCGAACAAACTGCCAGCAGAAGTGGTAGAGGCGAAAAACAGTGGGCGGCTTCAAGCATGTGTGGGAAAGACACAGGGGAATATTAGTAAATAGGCAGGAAAAAGGGAGGGTCACCGGAAACTAGTTAAGGTTTGTGGAGACAGATTTGGCAGGGAACATCTGGGCAGACTGGGTGGGCCTAGTGGTTCTTTTCTGCTGACCGATTATATGGTTCTATGGAGGCATTTTCTCTGTAGTCCTTCCCCAAGAATTAGCAGTGCATTGTGCCTCACCCGATATGCCCAGTGGGCATGTGCAGGGGCTTGTCCGCATGGCTCATCCTCCTTCTTCTGCAGAGTCTGCTTGGCCCATCCCCCCCTGTGGATCCACAGGGGGTGCCTGAGATGACATACGCTGAACACCAGCCCACCCTAGGTGAGTCGAGTAGCCATTGAGATTCTCAAGCATCTCCTCCCTGCCAGCCCTCCTGCAGCCTGGGATCTTTCTCGAACCCAGGTCATCAGCACTGCAAACAGCTGCACTATTGCAGCACCACTGGGCCATTGAATGTTTACCACTTTATACAAGAAGTTAAAAGGCCCTCCAGGGGGTATCTGTTATGGTCTGAGCATGAAGTCTGTGCATATGGACTGTGAAGTGAAGCTCCATTGTTCCGGCTGTCCACCCATCCGCAAGGACTCTCGTACCATCAGAAACATCCCTTGGGAGACCTTTTAACATTACAAATCACTCAAGAAACCTACAGTGATTTATAATACATTTCAAGATACATTGTTATTATTTTTACAGTGTCTATACTGGCTCTACCCCTGGCTCTGAAGTGGAACGCTCCAATGTAACGCTCCTGCATGAGGTGACAAGTGTACACATGGTGAGAAGTTCTGTGGTTGTAAGCACTTACTGGGCTCTAACTCCATTGGGAACGTGCCTACTCGGCGGCCTCACACTGGGGGGCAAGCCAGGGAGGAACAACCGATACATCCAGAGCGGTGCTGTGCGCCGGTCAAGGCTGATCTACAAAGGGACTGGGCAAAAGCATAATAAATATAAAAAAAAAAAAGAAATCACAGAAGTTATTTATCATCACATAACCTAGGACCGTGTGACAATCTCCCTGATTTGATGTTAACAATCAGATCTTGGCATCTACCACAAACTGTTCACAATAAGATATAATGCAGCAAAAAACATTAACTTAGCAGAATAAGACGTTCTACTGTTCTAGCCCGAAATGCTGAGTGCTTGCAGGATGCTTGCTTGGATTATTCTAAACCAACAGACATAAATCCTACAGCTACCACTTGCATACTGTGTGACCATGAGCAAGTCATATACCGTCCCTGTGCTCCCAGGGTCTACCTAGAAACAAGCTTTGGCTTAGTGTGTTTTTCCTGGTCAACAATTGTAAAATAAAAAAAATAAAAAAATAGAGCTTGGTACATATCACACCTGATTCACCAGATAGTAGCAGACAGAGTTTTTTTTTTCCACAGAGGCAAAATAACCAGTATAGTTTGTTCTCCACTTTGGGCCTATTAGATTTGTGGGCTTTGGAGTGTATTGCAACTGTCCTGATTACATACAACAGATGGATGGCATTAGTAACTATGTAATAACTATCCCAGCTATCTGGGACAGATAGTATTAGTAACTATGTATTGTAACTGTCCTAGTTATTCAGGAGAGCTGGTATTGAATTAGTAACTACATAGAAACATAGAAATTGTCAGCAGGTAAGGACTGCTAGGCCCGTCCAATCTGCCTGTAGGCCCTATACACTGTATGTGGCCATTGACCCTATATGATCAATGGCTTTTCATCACTCCTTCCCCTCTCAAGCTTCCCTTGTGCCTGTCACAGGCATGCGTAAACTACACCACTGTGCTTGCCCCCACTACCTCCTGTGGCAGACTATTCAAAGCATCAACTGCCCTTTCTGTGTAGAACATACTATGCACTGTAACTGTACCCATTATCTGATATAGATAGTGTTAGTAGAGTAAGCAGTAAGACCTGACAGGGTGTGGGGAATTGGTGGGTACCTAATTGTCCCAGGGGTGTGACGAGGCCTGACACCACCATTGCCCCACACCCTGAAGGATCTTACTGCACTTAGAAAATGGGTTGGATAAATTTAAAAAGCAATTTCTAAAAGATAAAATATGACACAAAAATGCAATAAAACATTGCTTGTAAAATGTAAACGATCCCTCCACAGATGGTTTCTACCTGTCAGTCATTTGCTGTGTACACATGAAGTAGAAGGTTTGTTTGTTTACCATGGAACATAAGAACTCAATATTCTGCAGTATTCCTAACAGAATGCTCACTCCCCAAGCATGGAATGTTAGCATGGAATTAATGAATTCAAAATTCTGCAAAATTCCACTGCCATACACTCACACAAACACTGGCCTCCTATGGAGTCAGAGGCTCAATTTAATCTGGGGCAGGGTTAGCGGAAGAGATTGCTCTGTCAAGCTGGTTAGACTATGAGGGGGATTTTTCATGGTTATCAACGAAACACCAGAAATAACAAATCTGAATAGTGCTTGATGTTTTCAAAGGAAATTTCTGATATAAGGAAGCTACTCACATATTGTGGTAGCTGCCCTCAGTGTTAGTTATTTTAGTCATGTTTTAAGTATTAATTGAAGCCCATACCTTTGTAATATCACTCACAACTTTAGTATAATGGTGGGCTGCCTGATCACTTCTCAGTGCACCAGTCTTACTGACACCCCCTGCACTCAAACACATAATGACGTGTGACCAGGGAGGCATGGGGGCATGACTGATTGAAATGAATGGGGCTTCTTTTTCCTGCCATTTCTATGCCTCAAAAGGCCAGTTGGACAGTAAAGAAGGACACCACTTGACTACCAAGGTCTTTATTAGTTGAGCCATGTCCTTCCTTACTGTCCAGCTGGTCATTTTGAGGCATAAAAACAGCAGGGAAAAAGAAGCCCCATTCATTTCAATGGGGTGTGCCCCCATGCTCTCCCTGGTCACATGTCATTATGTACCTGAGCATGGGAGTGTGTCAGCAGGACTGGGGCACTCAGAAACGATCAGGCAGCCCACCACTATACAAAAGTTACAAGCGATATTACAAAGGTATGGGCTGCAATTGATACGGCTAGAATAACTATCGCTGAGGGCAGTTACCACAATATGGGAGTGGTAGCTGCTTTCAGCTACTTTGGAAAATCTCTTTACATTTGTATATGTGTATAAGAAAGAATCATAAGAAAAAACATTTAATTATTTATGTATTTTTTTAAATGTAAGCAAGATTTATTTTAGGGCCTAGTTGAAGGTTTTTATGCTAACATACTAACATACTAATTGCCAGCAGATTAGGCCTTATGGTCTATTGAGTCTGCTTGAACCTCAGATCCCATGTTGGGAACCGGACCTCCCCCACCCATGTACCAGAAACCCCTGTCATCCCTCCCCACCTCTCTGGGCCAGGCCCTCATCTGATACATCCCCTTTCTGTATCTGTCCCACCCTCTTTTGAAGCCCTCCACCTTGGAAATCTGAACCAGCTCTCCAGGCAGCGTGTTCCAAGGATCCACCACCCTCTCAGTGAAAAAACTCCTCCTCTTTCCCCCCTCATCCTTCCACCTTCCAATTTCAAACCATATATCAGAGTAAAGGTGGCACAATGTTTGTGATATAACTCAAGAATGAGTGAATTGGCTCATGAATTCCTTATGTGATTTGTTCAAATTCTGGATCACATGTTGCATCTTATTCTTTACAGGGGGTTATTGGCACATAAATGTATGCCAATGGAATAGCAACAGACAATCAGAATACAGTATTTAACGTGTCCATTTTCTAATCCTGGTTGTCTGGTACAGACAGTACTAGTAAGTACAACATGTACTGTAATCATCCTAGTTGTCTAGTATAGATAGTATTAGTAACTATGTATTGTAACTGTGCTGGTTATCTAGTACAGACAGTAAAGATAACTGTGTGCTGTAATTGTCCTGGTTATCTGGGACAGATGGTACTACATTAGTAACTATGTACTGTAACTCCTGGTTACCTGGGGCAGATGGTATTACATTAGTAACTATGTACTGTAACTGTCCTGGTTACCTGGGACAGATGGTATTACATTAGTAACTATGGACTGTAACTGCCCTGTTATCTGTGACAGATAGCAACATTTACTATGTACTGTAACTGCCCTGGTTATCTGTGACAGACAGCATTAGTTACTATGTACTGTAACTGCCCTGGTTACGTGTGACATATCATGTTAGTAACTATGTACTGTAACTGTCCCAGTTATCTGGGACTGATGATACCACATTAATAACTACATAATGTAACTGTCCTGGTTATCAGGGATTGATGATACTACATTAGTAACTATTTACTGTAACTGTCCTGGTTACCTGGGGCAGATGGTATTATACTAGTAAATATGTACTGTAACTGCCCTGGTTATTTGAGACAGATAGCATTAGTAACTATGTACTGCAACTGTCCTGGTTATCTGGGACTGATGGTACTACATTAGTAACTATTTACTGTAACTGTCCTGGATATCTATAACAGATACCATTAGTAACTATGTACTATTACTGCCCTAGTTATTTGTGACAGATAGCATTAGTGACTGTGTACTGTAACTGCCTCGGTTATCTGGGACAGATATTATTAATAACTATGTACTGTAACTGCCCTGGTTATCTGGTAGAGATAGTATTAGTAACTGTGTACTGTAACTGTCCTGGTTATCTGGTAGAGATAGTATTAGTAACTGTGTACTGTAACTGCCCTGGTTATAATCTAGGACAGATGCTATTAGTAACTATGTACTGTAACTGCCCTGGTTATAATCTGGGACAGATAGCATTAGTGACTATGTACTGTAACTGCCCTGGTTATCTGGTAGAGATAGTATTAGTAACTGTGTACTGTAACTGCACTGGTTATCTGGGACAAATACTGTTACTAACTATGTGCTGTAACTGCCCTGGTTATCTGGTAGAGATAGTATTAGTAACTGTGTACTGTAACTGCCCTGGTTATCTGGGATAGATAGTATTAGTAACTATTTACTATAACTGCACTGGTTATCTGGCAAATATAGTGTTAGTAACTATATACTGTGACTGCCCTGGTTATCTGGGACAGATTGTATTAGTAACTATGTACTGTAACTGCCCTGGTTATAATCTGGGACAGATAACATTAGTAAATATGTACTGTAACTGCTCTGGTTATCTGGCAGAGATAGTATTAGTAACTGTGTACTGTGACCATCCTGGTTATCTGGCAGAAATAGTATTAGTAACTATGCACTGTAACTGCCTCGGTTATCTGAGACAGATAGTATTAGTAACTATGTACTGTAACTGTCCTGGCTATCTGATAGAGACAGTATTAGTAACTGTGTACTGTAACCATCCTGGTTATCTGGTAGAGATAGTATTAGTAACTGTGTACTGTAACCATCCTGGTTATCTGGTAGAGATAGTATTAGTAAATATGTACTGTAACTGCCCTGGTTATCTGGTAGAGATAGTATTAGTAACTATGTACTGTAACTGTCCTGGTTATCTGGTAGAGATAGTATTAGTAACTATGTACTGTAACTGCCCTGGTTATCTGGTAGAGATAGTATTAGTAACTATGTACTGTAACTGTCCTGGTTATCTGGTAGAGATAGTATTAGTAACGGTGTACTGTAACTGCCCTGGTTATCTGGGACAGATGCTATTAGTAACTATGTACTGTAACTGCCCTGGTTATCTGGTAGAGATAGTATTAGTAACTGTGTACTGTAACTGCCCTGGTTATCTGGGACAGATGTTATTAGTAACTATGTACTGTAACTGCCCTGGTTATCTGGTAGAGATAGTATTAGTAACTGTGTACTATAACTGCACTGGTTATCTGGGACAGGTACTATTAGTAACTATGTACTGTAACTGTCCTGGTTATCTGGGACAGATGCTATTAGTAACTATGTACTGTAACTGTCCTGGTTATCTGAGATAGATAATATTAGTAACTGTGCTGTAACGCTTTGGTTATCTGGGACAGATAGTATTAGTAACTATGTGCTGTAACTGACGCAGTTGTCAAGGACAGATAGTATTAGTAACTATGTACTTTAACTGTCTCTGTTATCTGGGACCGATGGCACTACATTTGTAACTAACTACTGTAATGGTCCCGGTTATCCGGGACAGATGGTACTGCATTAGTAACTGTGTGCTGTTAACTGCCCTGGTTATATGGGACAGATGGTACTGCATTAGTAACTGTGTGCTGTTAACTGCCCTGGTTATCTGGGACAGATGGTACTGCATTAATAACTATGTGCTGTAACTGTCCTGGTTATCTGGGACAGATAGTAACTATTATCTACTATAACTGTCTTGGATATCTGGTATGGATAGTCAAAGTGACTGTACTGAAACAGTGCCGGTTATCTGGTACACATTGCATTAATAACTATGAACTGTAACTGTCTCAGTTATCTCTTTCACTTGACCTGCTGATGCCTCCATAGCTGTCATTTTTTTCCATAATCTGTTTATCTCCTGATCTGCCCCAGCTGCCCACTTCCTACCAAGCCCCTCAGCCCTGTCACCCAGCTTCCCTGGAACTTACCTTCCCAATATCGTCCTCTGCCACAGGACTGTGTGTGTGTGTGGGGGGGTGCCCAGTCACTGGCATCCTTTTCCTAACCCAGGTCACCAGCATGGCAGGTGGTGAGGGGCACGGTGCCTCTGCCCTCAACACCACTGGGCTGTCAAGTTGCTGTAAATTTTTTTGAAAACAATCAGTAGTTTTAAACAACATACACCCATACATCCACACGGCTTCAAGTGTTTCAGTGCAAGAACTGGCAGTTTTATATTTTATATATTTGTTTCTTCAAGTTTTTGGTTTTCTTTTACTTTTGCCTTTGAACAGCCAGAGGACGAAGAAGACATGCGGGTCTGAGAGCGACGATGCTGGCGGGAACCAGGAGCACAACTGAGGTCAGAGTTCTAGGATTGTAGGGATAGGGTGATAACTGAAACATTGCTTGTTCTTTAACATGATGCATTTGAGTTGTGGGACGAAGGGTGAGCCATGATTCTGACAGGAACCAGGAGCGCAGCAGATGATGGCTTTTTGAAACTATGGGGGAGGGTGAATCGGGAGCTCAAGCATGAGCAGAACACACAGTTTATTTTATGGCAGAGAAGTGAATTCGTTTATTAGAAACAAGTGTTTTGGTGATAACTGAAACAGATTGTTATAGGCAAAGTTAAATGAAGAAATTGGAGTAAATGGAAGAGCGAGTGGGGGTACATATCACAGAGGACAGGAAAAAAACATTACAAAAATCTCAACATGCAATAAACAAAAGAAAAGAAAGCTGTTATTTATTTTAGCTTACTTTGTTCTCGATTCTTTGCTTTACTGACTTTCCTACTGACTGATGCAGTTATACTGTGGTCTCAGTGAGAAAAAAAATTGTGGCTGTCATTTTTTTAAATCTCAAACTTTGACTCTAGGATATCTTTGAAGTCCTGCGTCCTGATTGGCAGAACTTGTTTCTACCCATGCATTAGATCTAATGTATGGGTATCGACCAAGTGGGACGCATGATTTTCCATGCCCATTTTATAAATCTGTCTGTCTGCCTCTCTTTCTATCTACCTATTCATCTATCTATCTATCTACTAAAGTCTGTTCTGAAAATGGTTCAGTTTAAACAGGTGTATTTGAAAGCCAGTCACACATGGAGTATAGAGCGTTGCATGGTAAATTAGCAATCAGAACACATTTGACAAAAACATCTCGCCAACTACTACATTATTAATGAAGTGCTGGAAGAGTCTGTGGCCACAGGAAAAAAGTGAATGATGCGATGCCTTGTTTAAAACATGCAGTGCCAGGTTATAAATTAAATCTTAATGACGCCTTTAGAAATACAAGTAATTTGCATGCTAGCTGTAAAGCTGCCACAGTTGCCAAGCAGTCATCTACCAGGCACATTCCGCAATGAAACTTTCTGAACTTTCTGCCAAGCCCTTGTGACCTTTTTGGTCAAATAGGTGGGGCCCCAGTTCAGGATTGCTCTGCCAAAAAGATAATCATTTACCTGAAAGCTGCAACATTTAAAAGGAGGGGGGAGTATGAACTTTGTCTCACAAGGAGGGGCTTAAAGATTCATAACATAGACTACAACGGCAGGAAAAAACAATTGCTGCATCCAGTCTGCTCATAAACCCTAACAAACTAAGCATCTACAGTATTGTCGATACAGAGTTCTAACCAACACTATCCATCCCTGTGCTACTCACCCTATCGCTATCACCTGGAGCAACCACCAAGCCCTTCACTCTGTCCCAGCAGTGTTTGAAACCATTGATAGTTTTGGTGCCTGCCACATCAGCTGGCAGATTATTACACGGCTCCACCGCCTTTTTTGTAAAACTTTCTCACCTCCCTCCCGTCAGTTTCCACTCATGTCCCTATGTTCTTGATCCACTACTTATGCTAAATAGTTCCTCACAGTTTACCTTGTTCATTCCTTTCAGGACCTTGTAGGTCTCTGTCCTATCTTCCCTCTCTCATCTAGCCTCCAGCGAGTGGATGTTCAGTGCCTTGAGTCAATACTCATAAGTTCTGCCCTGCTGGCCCAGAAACATTTTGGCCACTCTGCATTGCACTGTCTCCATCCTGTCCTTATCTTTCCTTAGGCGAGGACTCCAGAACTAGTCACAGTACTCCAGGTGGGGCCTGACCAGTGATCTATAGAGAGGTGGTAATACTTCCTTCCTTCTGCTGTCAGTGCCACTTCCTATACACCCCAGCATCCTGTTCACCTTACTGTAGGCGTTGTTACACTTTTTTGATTGTTTTAGGGAGCCATTAGTGATGGCCGCTAGGTATGTTTCCTCAGAGGTTGTGCACAGCTTAAGTCCCCCCCCCCCATCCAGTAATTTGTCCTGGGGTTCTTGTTCCCTATGTGTATTGCCTTGCACTTTCTGGCATTGAATTTCAGCTGCCAAACCTCTGACCACGTCTAGCCGTTGCAAGTCTCTCTGCATCTCCCTAACCTCCTCCTCAGTGCCCAACCTGCTACAGAGCTTAGTGTTGTCTGTGAAGAGACACATCTTGCCCTGGATTCCTTCTCCCATGTCACTGATGAACACATTAAAAAGGACTGGACCCAGGGCCGATCTGGTGACCTCACTCTCTTCTGATTTGACTCCATTAACCACAACCCTCTGCAATCCTATCATCAGCGCTGCAATAGCAGCAGTGCTGCCTGCAAAGGGAGTTACCCTGAATAGGGAACAAAACCAGATCATTGGAGTGGCCAGGAGGAGGAGGACTGAGTGTCCCAGAGGACACACTCTCTCTCATTCTTCTCTTCTGGGGAAGGAGAAGCACATGGTCTGTGGGTAGTAGCATGGTTGGAGCAGCGATCAGGAGAGAGGACACCAGCTGGCACCATGTGTGGCATGCTTCAGCATGTGTATGGGCACTAGGCACCCTTGCTGCCAGTGTCCTGAAGGCTGGGAGAAACTGGAAGAAAAAAATCCCTACCCAACATAGTTCATGGCTGCTGACACTCCCAAGTGAGTGAACTACAAAGAGAATTCCCTCTAGTGAGGAAATGCCATCCATGGATCCCCTGGAGACCAGATACATGAAAGAGAAGGGATGCATGGAGCTGGGAAGTAGCCTGGCAGAGAGGGGCAGCATCAGAAAGAAGGGAGCTACAATATGAAACAAAACTGGAAATCATCTCCAGTTGAGAGGGGGCCAAGACCGTATCTCGTGAGTAGTGAAGCCAAGAGTAAGTTTTAAAAGTCTTGTCACTACATAAGTGCAGAGGCATTACTGGAGCTAAGTGTGTTTTCATTTCTAAATGCATTACAGATTATCACCCTCCCCGACCACTGACCCAGGGTGAGGTTATGAACATTACTGACCTAGGGTGAGGTTATGAATATCACTGACCCAGGGTCAGTGTTCGAGCAGCACCAACCCAGGGACAATTTACAAGCAGAACTAACACAGGGTCAGTTTATTACCCATACTGACTCAGGGTCAGTTTATGACCAGCTCTGATCCTGGATCAGTTCACAACCAGCACTGGCCCATGGTCAGTATATGACCAGCACTGATCCAGTACTTGTGTCTGAACATGTCTCCACAACCAAGAAAACCAGCAGCTAGCTTAGCGTAGTGTTTGGGGCACAAACTGTGAACCAGATCTGGGTCTGTATCCTTATTTCTCACACATAAGTGTGGGTAATAGGCATTTTTCAGGACAGACTTGATGGACTTCTTCTGTCTTAATTCTTCTGATATTTTTTTTACTTTCTATTTTTGTTCCCATTTCTCCTCACCAGCTGACAGGTTATCCTTTCATCTCCCCAATCCTTTCTGCCCCCCTGCAGGAGTCCTCTGATGGGCCAACCCACCACAACCCTCTGCTTGGCATCCTCTCCAGAAACTCCAACCGTAACCCACAGCTTGTCCCCTGTAGAAGGCCCCCCCAGTTTCCCAAGCCTGGAGAAGGACACATCTCTCAAAAGCTGAGGTCTGGGAGTAGTAGTCAGTGAGGCATGGGAGGAGTTAATCGGGCCCTCCTGTAACTGGGGGGAAGAGTGGCTTCATTTGCCTGCAGTTGCTTGTGTATTTTTTCCCTTGTAAGGCATCCATTATTGCTCCTAGGGCATGATCCTGAGAAGAAGCCAGGCAGAACACCTATTAGGGCCATTGGAAGGGTGGGTAAGCCCTGCCCTACCTTTGGAACAACCCTGCCTCCCCCATTCTGGGTATGTTACGCTCCTGCATCACTCACCAGGCAAGTGGGTGCAAGCTGAGGTAAGGCCATTTCAGAGGGACCATTTATTCATTCCTGCATGACATGCCCTCCATCACTAGGGGGCAGTCATGCAGTGGAAGGAGGAGCCCTCCCTCCCTGAGACCAGAGGCATCCAAACAGACACCAGAATTCTGCCTCATTGGTTAGCACCAGACAGCTCAGATTTGGGGTGAAAATTCAGGCCATCAAGATTGCAAGTATTAACACTTAGGTTGTGCTAGCTAGTCAACTTGTGTTTCTATGTTCTTGTAAGTAAATGCTAAAATTTTGCTTCACCATCACCAGGATGACGTGCTGTTGGAATAGTACATGTTTATCCCTCCCCAGGGCAAGATCCCCTGGAATGCATGGGATGGACATAAGGCAATTCTAGTGGGGGGTAGGAAGAAGCAGGCTGTTGGTTAACTAGGATCTACAGCTTATCCAATAGGTACTGAAATTAAAAACCTCACTCAAGGTATTTCTTTCTAACAACTCTACGTGCGACTGCCCCTAGTAGTGCTATTCCAGCCCAGCCCCTGCCACCCCCTCATACTGTCTTTATAATCTGTAGCCTGCTTTCCAGAATTTCTGCTGCTGTTGTTGCATACTACGCTGGGTTGTTTCTGCCCTCTGCTAAAGAATGTTACTCTGCTCATTCACTGTACCTACTAATGTAAGATATGGGCTGATAGAAGTCCAGCACCGGTCTTGTATTGTTGCACTATCTACTGTTTTGCACATGACTCTGGGCTGTCTAGGCCCTCTGCTATGGTATGTTGCTCAGTTCTTTACCTTACAATGTATTATATGTACTGTGTGATGTTCCTGTACCTGTACTTGTGATGTTGTACTCTGTCTACCGACGAAGAGCCTTTGCAAAAGAGTCTTTGACTCAAAGGGTGTAATTCTGATTTCTCAATAAATAAATAAATAAAAATGGACAGACTGAGTGGGCCAAGTGGTCTTTATCTGCCGTCAAAGTCTATGTTTCTATGTTTTTTTGTAATTTTTGACCAAGAAAGGCACACTAAACTATGATAGTTTGTTGGTGCATCCTGGGGGTGGGTGGGTTGCACAGACCATTTTTTAAATGATGGGGGAATGTTGACCATGACACCAGGGAAACCCCCCCTACTCTTCTTCGGTAAGTGCCATGGGATCTTTAACTTCCATCTGAACAGTGACCAGAGATGGGAAGTAGGGACCTCAGTGTAACATCTCTTCCAAAGGACTGCACCTCAGCAGTGTAGTACCCCTTCGTACTACACTACAGTGTCAGTTAGGAATATTGCCCCTAGTAACTGGTGTGAGGTGAGAACACACAACCTTCAGGTTTCTGGCCCCAGAGGCACACAAGCTACCAACTGAGCCACTGACATTGTTTTATGCACATAGGTACACTGAAAAAGGAGTTAGGTGCACGAACCGATAGCAATTGAAGGAGAGTCTTCTCACAGTACACTGAGCCACGTTCGGTGTTGCTTGTAAACTGACCTAAGAGCAGTGCTTGGGGGACAGAAGGAGATTCAGATAGCACACAGATAGAGTAGAGATTACGGAGAGGTTAAGCAAAGGCTGACAAAGTGACTTGCTCAGGGTCACACTGTGAGTATGTGGTAGTTGTGAGATTCAAACCTAGATTTCCAGCTTCCCAACTAAGTACTCTAACCCCTAGGCCAAGGCCAAGCTACCCCCCAAACTGGATGTGAAATAAGTATAGTAATGTTGTAATTTTTTCCTTTTATCTCTTTATCCTCTGGAGCCCTGGCAGGCAGCTTCGGGCCTCCTGCTGGAGGGACTCTTTTTCTCTCTCCGTCCCGCTGCTTCCGTACTTGCGGTCCCTGGTAGTTCACCCATGGATTGCCCCCTGCGGCGGGGCCAGGAGGAGGTTGCCAGCCTCTCCCCCTCCCAGAGACCCAATACAGAATCCAGGGATGGCCCCTGGGAGAGGCGGACCATCATTGAGCCTGCCAGGCTCATTTTCCTCCAGTTTTGCCCATCCCCCTCCTTTCCGACGTGAGGATGTCGGATAAAGCCTCCCGATCCATACTGCCCTCCAGCCACTGCCAGAGGGCAGTCAATGGGCAGGATGACTAATCTCCCTCCCCTTGAGAGAGGAGAGCAGTCCTCTGGATGCTCGATCCTCTTCCCCCGCTGACCCCTGGCGGCTCGGGCTCGTTTCTGGCCGCCAGCATGGTGTGAGGTATAGTGGTAATGTTGTAATTTAAGGTAAAAGGAACTCTAGGGCTACCAAGTCCCCCACCCCACTTCATAAGCAGAGATGAACAAGTACGTTGTACAAACACATACTAACCGGTAGTGATTCCCCACCCACCCTACTACTAGCCAGGGTATCCTGTGATTCCCTTGGTATGTATAAAGTTGTATAGGCTTACCTTTAAGATCTGTACCATCTTCATGTTCACTATCTCTGCTGATAGGCTGTTCCACAGGTTCACTGCCCTCTTGGAGAAGAAGTGCCTCTTAAAATTATCCTAAATGTATCATCTTTGTGATTCAGTGTGTCTTCGCATCCTGCTGGCCTGGAACACAATCAGATCTAACATCTGCTTTTGTTTTACACTGTTGATAATATACCCTACACTATGCCACAAACTGAGATCATGTCCTGCCACAGTCTCCTTTTCTCCAGGGTGAACATGTTAAGGGCCTCCAGGCTCTCCTCACAGGTTTTGTCATTTGTACCCCTGACCATTTTGTGGGCCCTGCATTACACCGTTAAACTGTGTCAATGTTCTTTTCATACTGGAGAGCCCAGAACTGCATTGTGTTGCTAACCCCCCTTTTGAAGCACCCCAATGAAAGTATAAGACATGTCATAAATCAATGCATGGAGGAAATACAGGACAGTGTAGTTGACTGGGATACAACTGACTTTTAATCAAGGGATCATCTCAGATCTTTTTATTATTTGATTTTCCATTCTCTATATACCTCCTTCTGGGGTGTTTGAGGGCTCCTTGGCCAGCCACTGTTCCAGTGTAATCCTGGATAACCCTTTGTGTGGCCCTTGACAGCCCACTGAAACCCTCCTCTTATCCTCTGCAGGCTACCTTCATCCTGATTGAACTCATTCAGGCTGGGGCTATCCCCTGCCAGTGTTCGGTATATGGTGAGGAAGGAGCTAGGACAACCCTCCCGGAGGCACTGGATTGGCGGTAGTGCATGTGGAGGACATAACTGTGCCATCTGCACAGATACACTCCACCCTTTTTCTGCTGTTATCCTCTTCTATCCACCTACTATGGAGCCTCAACCTCAATCCATCAAGGTCCAGAACACTGCTCTGTGTTCCTGCTTGCACCACATTTCCTGCTCCACCAGAGGTCAGTGTCACAGTGGAGATTCCCAACCTCTCCTGCCGGAGGAGGAGGTGGGCATCCAGTGGAACGTCCAGTCTTGCTCCAGCTAGTTACATGCATCAATCCTTGTGCAGTTCAGAAACCCAAAATGGCAGCACAACAGGAACCTTCTCAGCCTCTGAGCAACTGGGGCAGACCAATATTTTCTTGTATTTAAATTTCATTTTATTAGGTCATCCAGTGTTACAAGTTAGAGAACCATGGTACAGTATACCTTACATCAAGTATCCTTCACCCCACTCCCAATCATAGGCTTTGTTGCAAAGCTCAAAGTTCTGCAGAAACCCTACTCATAGTGTCATTTGTAGTACTCCGGTTTCCATCCTATGCCGTGGAGTGTTTCTTTCATGCAGCTGGACATATAATCCATTTCTAATTAAAATCTGTTGTCAATACTGCAACAATGGATCTCAGTAAAAACAATAAAGGCTAAACGTGCCATGAAAACCTTACCAGTGTGCGCTGTTAATGGAGAGGTGATTGATTTCTGTATCTTACAGTTACAATGTAATCACTGTGCTACATGTTTATTATATAGGAAATGATGTAGAAGGAGGGGCTGCAGGACTTAAATATGTACATCTTTACAAAGAGAACGGAAAGGGGTGATATGGTTTAGACACATAAGTACCGATATGGGATAAACAGAATAGATGTCAAGCAACTCTTCTGGAGTTCAAATACAGGAATGAGAGGGAAATTCACCAAAGCTGAAGGGTGGGGGGGATTTAAAAAGGATGTTCGTAAGCATGTCTTCCCAGAGAGGGTGCTGGACAAGTGGAATAAGCTGCCAGAGGAAACTGTATAGACCAAATCAATCAGCAGCTTCAAACAGGGATGGGACAGGCGTGGGTGTTTAATTAAAAAGGGGGGCAGTAATAAAGAGGGGGATTGCCACTAGGACAAGGCGGAATAGTTAGGTAGGGTGGGCAGACTGTATGAGCCAAGAGCCTGTGTATCTATACTTAATGTGAACTGGTCAAAGTGTAGCCCACTGAGCCATCACAGAGTGTCTCTCTGTTCTTTCCATGCAGTTGTAAAATGGCATCCATCTGGCTACAAACATATCTTTTTAGTAGATGGAGAGAGGCCATTATACTCTCCGTCTGGCAGGTCTCAATGAAGAGCTTGATCCACTCTTCAACTGTGAGGCCATGTCTGAAGGCCACTTTTGTATGCTAGTGTTCACTGCTGCTGCCAGGAATATATTATCCAGCAACCGCTGGTCTGCTGCATAGATGCCTGTTGGCTGGAGCTCCAAGACCTACATTTTTGTTTCTTCCTTGCCCTGTGCACATCGCATCAGCAAAAATGAAAAAGAAATGCAACTTACAGCTACACAAGGGATGAGGAGTACTGCTAAGAATGAAAAGGTCACATTGTTATAACCATTTATTATTTTCATTTGTTTACAACAAGGCA
Organism: Neoceratodus forsteri; assembly: GCA_016271365.2. Lineage (NCBI taxonomy): Eukaryota > Metazoa > Chordata > Ceratodontiformes > Ceratodontidae > Neoceratodus > Neoceratodus forsteri. The sequence goes on along the minus strand of JADMNL010000031.1, from coordinate 159,289,449 downwards.
GATTGCTTGTAAATGTTATGGCAGGAAAATTAGTAACTTCATTTGTAGGCAGAGGCGAAACAATACAATTCTTCCTTAGACCTACTCTACCCCCTGCCCCCCCCCATCATACTATTTAGTCAGAAGATGTGCTGCTGACAACCTCATGTTGGGGGGGGGGTAAGGAATAAGACACAACAGGGTACTGGCTGTCTGAGGTAATGCACATCCATGTGCATAGCGAGGCATGGGGAATGCACCAAGTGCCTTCAGCACCTGCAAGGGGCTTACCCTAGACAAGTAATGACATGGAGAGAGTGTTTTATTACACTTATAAAATTGGTAAACTGTGGAACCATTTAAAAACCAAAGGAAGTGGGTCATTAATTCTGCATGTGATTTGCCCAAATCGAAAACCCACTGCTGGAACTTGCTCCAACCAGTGCATCACTAAAAAAATTAACATGTGGGTCTTGGAACTTTTTTTAGTCAATCAGGAAGCAGAAAATTTACAACCTTTTGTCTAATAGAAAGTACTGCATGATTTCCCCGGAGCATGAAGAACATTTATGCAGTGGTTTCTGTTTTGTTTACCGGGAGAGAACATTATGTTTTCTGGGTTGTGGTTTAAGACTAAGACACTGAAATAAGAGACGATTACTGGATGTCAACAAGACCGGACTGCAGTTTTCTCATCAAGGTGCCATGTTTGAGATTGTCTGTATGAAAAACTATATCAAGTACCTGTCATCAGTCACTGTAGATAAGTGGAACTTTTCTGAAACAATACTATAAGTGCTATAGAGCCATCTACAAGTCATGATGTAAGGTTACTATGAGCTCATTCCACGACAATAATTCTGTTTGGCAGATAACCTGGCAGTAGCCGCCATTATTACTCTCCAGACTGATCAAACCTTTTCTGCTCCCAGTTTTACATGACAGCCTTTTTGTTTCCCAAGTAAAGACTCTATGCTTGAAGAAATGTGCCACAGTAAATTTCTTAAAAGGTTGTGTTAAACTGTCATCCTCACCAAATAGAATGGCGAAAATGGCCACCATACCCTTCTATGAAAAAGCATGAAGGCCTGCCTGCATTGCAGATGCTCTGGAATAGGGGTGGCTTGGGGTGGGACCAGTAAATTGTTACATGCTTACATATCAATGCTCAAGTCATCAAAGTGTCTCAGGAGACATCTAGTGTAGTGTGGATGTACAGGAGTAAGGCTGTACAGTATGCCAGTTCTGAAGAGACATCCTTAAAGTATGGTGTCTCTTACAGTTTCTGGGCAGGATTCGCAAAGAAGATGCGCTCAGTGCATCTTGGCTGCCTTGGTGCAGGGGAGATGCACTGAGTGCAAAATGGGTGATTCACAGAGGAGGTGCAGAGAGATGCCCCCGGCGCATCCCCTCTGTGAATAGCACAGGTGTGCCCTGCCCAGGATGCGCTGGGGCATCCCAGGCTGTGCCGGCGCATCCCCCATGTCAGGCTGTGAACCCTTTGGGGCAGGGCATCTCAGGATGCCCTGTGCCCAAAAACATGATCCACAGCCAGGAGCATGCAAATGAGGCCATTAGGCATGCATGGCGCAATGGGACTCTTAGCATGCCATTATGCCACATTTGCATTGCGCCTGCAGGGATGCCATGGTGGTCCGACCCCAGCCCGAAACATGCCGCTCCCCGTGGTGGTAGTGCCGCAAAAGCATGCCCCCCACCTCAAGCCCCGAAACATGCCGCTCCTACAGCAGTTTTAGTAATGTCAGAGCCCCCTTCCTGGCCCCAAGCCCCGGTAAATGCCACAACCTGCGGCAGTATTGGTGACAGCAAACCCCCACCCAAGCCCCATGAAAGCCACCCTCCATGGTGGTAGTAGTGATGCTCTGCGCCTCACCCCAGCATCCATTAAAGCCACTCTGTGGCGGTCGGACGGTAGCCACCCCAGGCACCCCAACCCACCGCTCTACCCCCACCCCAGTAGGTCCCACTGTCAGCAGGCAGCTCACTCACCCGCATACCACCATGGCTACCGCCGTCAGAGCTGTCCAAGAATGACAGCTCCTGTACCACCGATGCCCATGGACCAATGGGCTTTGGGTATACAGTAACTGTCATTCTCAGAACAGCCTCTGGTGTGGTGGCTGTGGTATCTTGGTGGGCTGAGGCTGTCTGCCGACATTGGAACCTTGCTGGGGTGGGGGAGAGGGTAGGTTGGGGTGCCTGGAGCGTGCCATCTGACCATCATGAGAGCGGCTTTAAGGGTGCTGGGGGTGGGGGCCACATCACTACTACCACTGCTGAGGGCAGCTTACTCGGGGGCTTGGGGGTTTTGCTGTCACTAATACTGCCGCAGAGAGCGGCATTTACCGGGGCTTGGGGCTGGGAGCCGGGGTTCTCTGACATCGTTAGAACTGTCGCAGGGAGCGGCATGTTATGGGTGCTTGGGGGTTACTGACATCACTAATACTGCTGCAGGGAGCGCATGTTTCAGGGGCCTGGGGTTTAATTATTCATACCGCCACCGAGGGTGGCTGATTGGCGGGCCTTGGGGCGGGGGAATACACTGGACTGCCAGGGTGGGCTGGCTGCCGTGCTGCAGCCTGCAGTACGGCAGCCTGCCTGTGGGTGGCCACCCATTTACGTCTCGATTTTCTAGACTTATCTTTCTGTGGTGCATCCTCAGACTTGCCCCGGGGATGCACCACAGAATAGGGCTGTGAATGGGGTTGCGCCTGGTATGCATGGGCATGCCCCCTTTCATAGCCCCCTCCAGATGTGCCGCACGTCATTACTGGCAGTCTGCGGCGCATCTGCGATGTGCTGGTGCATCAGGGTTGTGTCAGCGAATTGCCCCCTGCCAGAATCGCCTTTGAGCGCATGTCGGGGATGCCCCAGCGCATCTCGGATACGCTGGGCGCATCCCTTTTGTGAATCCTGCCCACTGTCTTTTATTGACATTATCTTTCACTTTTTATTTTGTGGTTTTACAATCAAGTGGGGCATAAAACACATTTCTGAAAATCAAGGATATGGCAGTTCTGTGGCCACTCCCTAGAAGGCCCTGCATCCTCCTTGGAGAGGGATGTCACACCGAGTCCTGACCTGCATAGTCAGGAGCCAGATTTTGCAGAGTTAGGGCAGATCTAATATGACTGGTCCTAAAGGTACTAGTCAACAACCTGGCCGTAGCATTCTGCACCAGCTGCAAGCAATGGATATCAACCCCTGACAGCCCTAGGTAGAGGGCATTGCAGTTGTCAAGATGGGTGGTAATGAAGGCGTGGACCAATGATGGAAGGTCACCAGGGGGAATCAGATGTTTCACCCGGGTTATATTACTCAGATGGAAGAATTAGGATTTGACAACGGCCGACACCTGAAACTGGGGTCAGCCATTATCAAAAATAGCATGAGTTTCGCGCAATCTGTGGGTGCGAGCCTGGGCACCATCAAGCCAAAGGCCAGACATTTACCCAGCACCAACACCCGCCCCCAGGTGACCTGGTTCCACCACAACACCTCAGTTTTATCCGGGTTCAGTCTCAGCCAACTGGAGCTCATCCAGTCTTTGATTTCAGAGCGGCAGCAGTTTAGAACAGAGACTGCATCAACTTGTCCGGGTACAAAGGACATATACAGCTGAGTATCATCTGCATAGCAGTGAAAACTCAAGCCGTAATGCCTAATGATTTCTCCCAAGGACAGCATGTACACTGCGAACAACATGGGTGCCAAACTGGAACCCTGAGGCACCCCACAAGGCAGGAAGAGGGCATCAGAGGAATAAATTCCTATGGCCACCCTCTAAGACCTGCCTGTCAGGAAAGATTGAAACCATTTGAGGACTGTACCTGACAATCCACAAAGAAGCTGCAGGGTGTCCAAAAGCACCTCATGGTCCACAGTGTCAAAAGCTGCTGAGAGATCGAGAAGGACAAAGATGGTACAAGCCTTTCGATCTCTCGCCATTAGGAGATCATTTAATACCCGAACAAGGGCAGTCTCCATACTATGCCTCTTCTGAAAACCAGACTGGAGAGACTCATAGACACCGTGAGTTACTGAATGACTGTCCAACTGCACTGCAACCACCTTCTCAATAACCTTCCCAACAAAGGGAAGGTTAGAGACAGGTCAGTAGTTAGCTAGATCGTCGGGATCTAAAGAAGATTTTTAAGGAGTGGTCAAATGACTGCTTCCTTTAAGGGGTCCGGAAAGGTTCCCCCCTCCAAAGATCTCCAAACAATTTCAGCTAGGATCGGGCAGATAACATCTGCACACCCAACCAACAGAGAGGTAGAGCCCGGATCCAAACTACAGCAAGTTGGGCACAAAGTTTGGACAATCTTCAAGATGTCCATGAATTCCGGTCGGCAAAACTCCATCCAGACAGACCGGCATTCATCACCTCCCATCAACCACCGCATCCCCTCATGGACAGGGCTTGGCTGATTCTGGACCTGATGCTGGCAACCTTATCTGGGAAGAACCGAGCTAGCTCATCACACTTAATTTGTGAAAAAACTCTTCCAGACTGCAGACAGACTGGATTGCACAGTCTGTCGACAGTGCGAAAGAGTTGTGCCGGTTGGTTCATTGTAATTATTCTCTGTGTATGTGAATAAAAGCCACACTCCAGAATCCCAACCTGGTTTGGACAGTACTGTTATTGCTTCCACTGTGTCTGGATTTACCTGGGTGCCCCTGACCAGAAGTACAGACCTAGCATAATGCTGAGCAAACGTTTTCTCCCAGGGACCCAGGTTGATGGCCATGATAAATGGTTCCCCCAGGTGTGAGCCAGGTAGTTGCCACACTTGGTTTGCCTGTCTAAGGATGGCAGGCTCCGAAGTAGAACCATTGGTCAACAGAACTGTTCGTAGTGGCAACCCTCATCCCTCTTGTTGGTGCCATGTGTGAGAGGAGCAGCTCTGCTAGTTGAACAAGGGGGACTGGTGGGGGGAAGTTACACATCTTACACTAATCCCCTTATTCTGTTAGCAGTCTGAGTGACTATTACAATTTTTTAAGATGTGTCCCAGATTTTGGATCGTTGTCCCTGATTTTTCTAAACTTTGTCCCTGATGTGAAATGCAAGAGGTTGAGAGATATGTTTCTGATCTCTTCAATGAAGAAATAAACATGCCATTAAAATGCTAGAGGTAGGGTGAATAAAGTGCAGAAAGTCCTGTTTCCTGGAACGACAGCTCAGGGCTGAGATGATGGAATTTTGTGTGACATCACCACTCTCTAAAAGAGACATTATTACTACGGTGAGTAATTTTTTTTTCCAATGTGGATTTTTATCCAGGCCAAACTCATGTCTCCCTCCTCAGGATGTCAACCACCCAGCCCCATCCACCACTAACCTGTCATAGCTGCTGTTTGCCCCCCACCCACAGCTTCACCACCCATGGTTGGGGCTCTGGGGGCAGGTCATCATCTCCAATACACAATTGAGAATACAGAGGCAAACACCAGGGCAAGTAGCAGGCTGCATGACTTGAGGCCAAGTGTATCAACAACTTTAATTCGGACAGAATGTTCTTTCTTACAGGTGTTCCTTCTGCCATTCCCTGGAAGTCCACCAGCCTTGGGGGGGGGGAGGCATCATGCACCATGGTGAGTACTGCACGTGCTTACCCCCCTTGTGAGGGAGCAGATTCTCTGGCCCACAGCAATAGGTTGCCACAGCATTGGACTCGGACCATCCTCCATCCCCAGGATGGGTCAATCTGCCTCAGTCCTTGCCAACTCCCCAAGGAGTGCTACATCTGAACCCGGGTCATCGGCACAGATGATCGACGCCTTTCTGCTGCATCATCAGGTGGCATGTGACATCACTACTGAGGAGAAGAACCACTTGGCTTCTTTCCGAATGATCAGTTTCGAGGTCACCATGCTGATGATGTACATGGAAGAACAGCACAAGGCATCTCAGCTTCTAGTCAGAGTGCTGTTCTACAAGAACACCTATACTGCAGTACTGTCAGGTAGAAAATCCTCTCAAGGTTAAAAGGAAAATGAATGCTCCAGGAATACAAAGTACCAACTGATTATGGCTAAAAGTGGATACTATTTTCTTTCTGCAATTTGTTGCAGCTTTAGCTTTTGAAAGCTAATACCTGTTTCAGATTTCAGATTTCGAATGGAAAGGAAATTGAACACTATGCTCTTTTACAGCTGGAAGGTGGAAATGCTAAGAGCAGCTTTAGAGGCTGGGGTGCTATGGAAACTGGTACAAGGCAAAAACCAAAACAACAATCACACAACAGCTGACAAAGCAAAGACCAGATACTGTGGGGTGGGTCAAAATGCAGTTTATTCCAACGGTTTCAAAATCAGCATAAAGACACACTGTGGGAGTACAGCAAGCAGCAGAGTAGGCGCCTCAGTGTTTCATAGGGCTGTGCTTTTTCAGTAGACCTTTTACAGCTTCAGCCATATGTCACCAACATCTTTGCACAGAATTATGGTACCATTGTGGCTCAGTAGCACCTCCACTTCTGAGACAGAAGGCTGCAGGTTCTAGTTCCACACCAGGACTCAGCTCAGCCTCCTACCCTAAATGCTGCTCCTCCAGTACAGTACTAGGGGGCGGCGCCATACTGTCAAGATGGGACACTAAACAGAGGTTTTCTCTGCACATGACAAGGCAAGGCAAGGCAAATTTTATTTAAGAGATGCCCATCCCGGAGGCTCTGGGCGCCGAATATTTAAAATAAAATACATATTATACATTCTAAGTAAAAACTTAACAATACCACAGATATAATCCCCTGACACTTTCCTGGTGGATGTCCAGATGGAAGTCAGAGAACACATGGTACATTTAACAAAAGATGGGGCATGTTCTGCAGTGTCCTGCCAACATTCCCTGCTCAAACGAATTGGTTCAGACAGTTATCCACGGCTGTGTGGGTGTTGATGACCTGAATGTCTGCAACACTGCATGCCGTCAGTTTACTACCTGCCTCACTCATGCTGCTAAAACATGTCTGAATGCAGTGTTTATGAAAAGTGCTGCATAAATACAAAGTATTGTTCTTTTTCTAGTCCAAGTATTACTTGTGTCCCCCACCAAGTGCCATGACTTTTCTTATAACAGGGTTTAGATCACTTTTTTTACAGATCTCCCCTGTGGAATAGTTTATTTATGTAACAAAATAAAATATGATAAATAATTTAATTTGTTCTTTAGCCTTTGGGGGGTGTTATTCTGATATAACATGAAATCAAGTGTTTGTTCAGGTATTTAAAGGGCCAGTGAGCAGATACACATTTTTAATAAATACATTTTGTATATCAACTTTAAAAAGATGAAATCTAAGCTAACCTCTTTTGAAATTTCTAGTATAGCTGTGGGGCAGTATAGTGCAATGGTTTAAGGCTCTGAGCTGCAAATCTGGAGACCTGGGTTTGAATCCGTAGGGCTGGGCTTTTTCAATAGTCCTTTTACAGCTGCGGCCATATGTCACCAACATCTTTGCACAGAATTGTGGTACCATTGTGGCTCAGTAGCACCTCCACTTCTGAGACAGAAGGCTGCAGGTTCTAGTTCCACACCAGGACTCGGGCTCAGCCTCCTACCCTAAATGCTGCCCCTCCAGTGCAGTACTAAGGGTGCCATACTGTCAAGATGGGACACTAAACAGAGGTTTCCTCTGCACATCCCTGACACTTTCCTGGTGGATGTCCAGATGGAAGTCAAAGAACACATGGTACTTTTAACAAAAGATGGGGCATGTTCTGCAGTGTCCTGACAACATTCCCGGCTCAAACGAGCTGGTTCAGATAGTTATCCACGGCTGTATGGGTATTGAGTTGAATGTCTGCAACACTGCATGCCGTCAGTTTACTACCCGCCTCACTCATGCTGCTAAAGCACATTTGAATGCAGTGTTTATGAAAAGTGCTGCATAAATGCAAATTGTTATTCTTTTTCTAGTCCAAGTGTTACTTGTACCCCCCAACCCGATAAGTGTAAGTTATATCTTGAGTGCCTTTCGGCTTCTCTGATGTAACTTCCCTTATTTTCTGCTCAGTCCTGAGTACATGGCTTTCACTGAGACCTTCAGAGACTAGCAATTTTTTCAAGTTGTCAACAGACTGGGCCAGGTTAGGGATGACAACACAGACAGTTGGAAGAGTAACCTCTGTGTAATGGTCTATACCACCTGACACAATTATCTCATGTGACACTTGACTGACCAAGACTATGTGATCTCAGTCCAGGAAGGTGCTGTGTTCATTAAAATCTAAAGTTTCTTTAAGGGCACGTTTACTTGTCAGTGGACAACGGGTCCTTTCTAGTTCTACGAATATCATTATATTTATTTTAAAACCATCTGTCTGTGCCTAGGACAGTCATATATCTTACACCAGTGTCTTTTACTAGAATTATTGAAACACCAACCCAAATATTTATGTAGTAATTTGGGGCATAAGAAATGTGCACATTTACTTACATGAATATAACCTGGAACTGTTATCTTAAAACTACTGCCTTATTTCTTAGGTTATCACATTTCAAACTAAATGTTCTAAGTTTCATAATATTAAATTGAGAAGTATTACTCAAGTCAGGATTCATGATTTTTTTTCCAATTATTTTACCAAGTGAGACGCACTAAGCTGAAAGCTTGTTTACAGGTGCAACCTGGGAGCACAAGGAAGTTAAATGACTTGCTCAGGGTCACACAGTAAGCAAGTCAGGGCTGTGGGATTAAAAGTATTTACTTTTGATTTTATTTTAAAAAGTTTACAAAGTAGCCTTGACAACAAAATGAATAAACAGTCATGACTGTAACATTTCTGTCACAATTCTGAACTGTTTTACCAGTATAATATCTGTAAGGCAGTTTTTTTGGCATTGCATATATAGGCAAACACAGTTTTCAAATTTCAAAACTCTTTGAATACAGTCACAATTGTTCTGAACAGCAGTACAAACAGAAATTAATATTTCCTGTGTTGACTAAGGTAGTCACGGACAGGAATAAAATAGAATCCAGGTTTGTCAGTCCTAGTTCCGATGCCTAGGATTCAGATAAGTAGACTCACCAGACCAGCAACAGATGTTCCCATCAAGTCCTAAGAGTAGAGGTGATCCTTGCTTCACCCTGTGGCGCTCTTACCTTGGCTGGGGCTGTTGAGGACTTAAATACTTATTGCCAAGGCAGAAAATAGGGAGGGCCGAATGCTTTGATAGTTTTAGGTGTTAGCAGCTTTTGCAAGCTAGCTGGTCACTAACTAATGATTAGATGCTGAGAGTTGTCAATAACCCAGGGGCATCTGACTGATATAGAGAAATATTTGGGCTGTAACCTGGACTTGATGTCATGGCACCCAGGTGGCCAGGGAACTTTCCGAGGAGTTTAAAATAAGACCGTGATATTGGCTCGCACCCTTGTCAGACATGTGAACAGCTGGCCCCTCATTGTGATTGAGGTGTCAACAGCTGATACCAGATTGTGGTTAGTTGTTTACTTGGTAGGACACGGCTGGCTGCTTATATGGCCAATTATTTGTCTAATAGGGCAGGGTTGCCTCAGTGGCGGAGCTAGAGGGGGGGCTGGGGGGTGGTCATCCCTCCTGACTGCCCCAGTGTGAATAGTGGTGCCCCACAATGATCTTTTTTCACTATTTAGCGCCCATTGTGGAGCCCGCAATTGACTGAATGTCCCCCCCAGCTTCTAAATGCTCCCAAACCTAGCTCTGCCACTGGGTTGACTGATCATGGTTACTCATGCAGTTACTAGTGGAAAGTACCCAACAAGTGTCAGGAGTTCAAGAGGTCATGCTCAGTGCACATGAGGCTGCAGCATGTCTGGAAAATTAGAAGCCTAGCTTTTGCATTTAAATCTGCCTGAAGTTATAAGAAAAAAGAGAAATAAAAAATAAAAACTAAGTACCTAGATTTTTAAAGCACATAGGAATAATCTATTGCACTGTAAGTTTCTAATCAATTAGTACAGGATCAATACACACGAAAAACTATTCGTATACACCAGATCATAAATGTTAATTAACTACTGCCATCTAGTATCAGTTATAAAAAATTAGTAAGCTAATGCCCCAGCTTTACTGGCTTGACTTATATTTTTAGCCTTAACTTCAATGTTTATTGGAAATGTCTGCAGCAATCCATCTGGTCACTATCCCTTCAGACTCTGGGTCCATTTCTTCAATTATTGGGGGTAAAAGGGGCAGGTAGAGATCGTAGAGCAAGTAGTCTGAGCAATGGAACAGGGGGAGTCAATAATGGGGCAGACACTCCCTGCCAAGGGGCATGAAAGTTCAATGGCATAGGTAAGTTTGGTGGCACAGGTAAATTTAATGGGGCAGGCAGGGCCTGGTGACAGAAGCAGACCTGGTGGGGCCTGCGAAATGGGATTGCATGCAGAGGACCCCCAAGTGCTATGACTTTTCTTAGAACAGGGTTTAGATCGCTTTTTTTACAGATCTCCCCTGTGGAATAGTTTATTTATGTAACAAAATAAAATATGATAAATCATTTCATTTGTTCTTTAGCCTTTGAGGGGTGTTATTCTGATATAACATGAAATCAAGTGTTTGTTTGGGTATTTAAAGGGCCAGTGAGCAGATACACATTTTTAATAAATATATTTTGTATATCAGATAACTTTAAAAAGATGACATCTAAGCTAACCTCTTTTAAAATTTCTAGTATAGCTGGGAGGCAGTATAGCGCAGTGGTTTAAGGCTCTGAGCTGCAAATCTGGAGACCAAGATTTGAATTCCACAGCACCCACTTGCAAACTGTGTGACCATGAGCAAGTCACTTAACTTCCCTATGCTCCCAGGTTGCACCTGTAAACAAGTTTTCAGCTTAGTGTGCCACTCCTGGTTATAAACAATTGAAAAAGTATAGGAATTAACCATTAATGATAGTATTGAATAAGAGGATCCCTATTAGAAAGCCGTAATTTAATTTTTATATAATCAGCTGTTCATTAATATTTCTATAAAAAGAGGTCAACATTATTATTAGAACATGCTTAATGTGTTTTTTCTTGAGGGTGTAGTGAATGTGTCTTTGTTTTTAACTTGCACTTGGTGTTTTGTAATCACTTTTTCACTTGGATATATTGACCAATCAAATTGCTGTACTTTTGTAACTTTGAAAAATGTCACTATTTGTTGGTAGTTGAGTGCACTGTTTTTTTATGAACCCCCCGATGAAGAGAGTTGTTCCCTCGGTTCCGAATGCCGTGAGGCACAATAAATAAATATTTTCATTCTGAAGTTACACTCATGTTCATGTTCAAGTACTCAAGCAACTTTGTAAAAGTACAATACAAATTCAGTCTTGTTTTGCCTGATGCAGGGTATTAGTGGAAGCCATACACAACCAAGGCAGGGAAAGGGGAAGTGTTGCTGTTGGGGACCTAACCATGCCAGATGTTAGCTGGAACACATAAGCAGCAGCCACTACTAGGAGCAGAGACATCTTATATGCTCTGGAAGGAACATGTCTCAGACTGTTGGTGAAGGAGCCTGCACGGGAGGGTGCAATACTAGACTTGGTTCTCACAAATGGTGGCAGAATAATGGCTTTATCAGTGGGCAGTCATCTAGGGTCCAGTGCTCACCATACAGTGTGGTTTAAGGTGAAGACAGTAGTAGAGTCAAGCCACGCAAAAGTAAGAGTCCTGGACTTCAAGAGGGCAGACTTTGCAAAAATGGTGGAACACCTCCAGAGAATCCTGTTGAAGGGGGAGGGAGGGGGAGAGAGGAGGAACAGTGGGAGAAACTTGAAGAAGGCATAGCAGAGACAACAGGCCTCTGTGTACAGCTAGTAAACAAAGCAAAAGAAAGAAAAAAAAACACTATGGTTTTCAAAAGAAGTGGCAGGGAAGGTTAGGGAAACAATAGATGTTCAGAAAGTACAAGGAAACACAGAGGGAAGGAGGCAGGGAAATGTATCAGGTAAAGCAAAAGAAGATGGGGAAAGCAGTCAGGTGCGCATAGGCACTAACTGAAGAAAGGATAGCAAAGTCTGTAAAAGAAGGTGACAAAATCTTCTTCAGGTATATCAGGGAAAGGAAAAAGACCAATGGAGGAATTGTGAAGTTGAATAAAGGGGTGTGTGTGCAGAGGGGGACCTAGAAAAAGCAGAAATTCTAAACAAATACTTCTGTTCGGTATTTATAATGGAAGGGGACTGGGAGGGACCAAAATTAGGGGGTAGAAACACACACGGGGGGAGGTGGACACCAGTCTATTCACAGAGGAGAAAGTCCTAAAGGAACTCCCAAAACTTAAAGTGGACAAGGCAATGGGACCAAATGGGATGCATCCCAGAATACTGAAAGAACTCAGGGAGGTACTAGGGGCACCACTGACAGCCCTATTTGACAAATCACTAGAGGAGGGAGTGGTACCAAAGGACGGGAGGAGGGCGACTGTGGTACCACTACACAAAAATGGAGGCAAGTGGAGGCTGGTCAGCTTGACCTCAGTGGTGGGGAAAATTATGGAATCCATGTTAAAGGAAAAGACTGTGGCATACCTGAAGGCTAGTGAGGCACAAGACCCGAGGCAACATGGATTCACGGCAGGGAGATCTTGTCAAACAAATCTGATAGATTTCTTTGACTGGGTAACCAGGGTGGTGGATCATGGAGGGGCGGTGGGCATGGCCTACCTAGATTTTAGCAAGACATTTGATACCGCCCCACACAGAAGGATAGTAAACAAGCTGCACAGTCTCGGAGTAGGTCCCTACACTGGGTCCGAAATTGACTGAGTAACAGGACACAGAGGGTGGTGGTAAATTGAGTTCAATCCCAGGAGAGGGGAGTGACAAGTGGGGTGCCATAGGGCTTGGTTTTGGGGCCGGTCCTCTTCAATGTCTTCATTAGTGACATTGCAGAGGGGCTGGAAGGGAAGGGAAGCCTCTTTGCGGATGACACCAAGATCTGCAATAAGGTAGACACTCCAGATGGGGTGGAAAAAATTAGTAGAGACCTAGGCAAATTGGAGGAGTGGTCAAGAGTGTGGCAGCTTAAAGGATACCTAAACAACATTTTGACAACAGACTATTCAAAACTCTGACTCTGTAGGTGACTATAGGAAAGGCTGCTGTATTCATTAAGGCTACAACTACATATATAGATAATTTACCTAAATGTGGTTCCAGAGCATTTGAATATTGTAAAATCAACCTTCTAAGTTCAAAAAAAACTGTCTTACCTGCTTCCTAAAATGGCTGGCAAATGTGTTATGTGATGACATCATTTGAGACAAAGTCAGAAAGATATATGGCTCTCTATAGTGCTAACTAGTTATTTTTTCCCTTTGTATAGAATTGTTTCACCCAAAAGGTCAAAACCACATGCATTATTTTGTATAATACACATGTTAGGCTATGGTTCTGTTCATTTTGTTTATTTTAACATGCTGAAATTATGTTTTAATCCAACCGACTTTCTCTGTGGCAAACTACAGTGCAGTACAAATCTTGAATAACCTGGTGGTCTAGTGGTTATGGTGAATCCAAGATGATACAGTGGGGGTGCTGGGGTGGTGTGCATGCTCAATATGCACTTTTTAACATTTTTATTAAATCTTTATATTTTCTGCTATTCTTTTCTAGTACATTTTTGACAGAACCTACAAATGTAATTCATAGTTTGAATGTAAACATTTGTACAATCAATAAATCAGATTTCTTCAACAAAGTGAAATGCAGCAGCAGCAGCACGCAAGTATATTATTATGTGTGTGTGTGTGTGGGGAAGGGGGTTGCAGCCACACCCTTCACCACCCCCTAGAGCCACCACTTTTTTGTAGCAAAGTTCTTGTTCAGTCCAATGTTAGAGTTCTTACTTTCTCGAAACTCAAATATATGCTTGTCTTGTCTTCTTTTTCCATGGGAAATAATAATAATAAGAAGAATCAGCATTTGTATAGTGGTTTTCATACACATTGTATCCCAAAGTGCTTTACAAGCAATACTAGACTGGTAGTGAAGTGACTGAACATGTAGCGGCAGCCATTTTATACATTAATATCCACGCACAGCTTTGGACAATTGCATGAACTGGTTTTATGGGAAGGGGAATGTTGGCCAGGACAACGGGGTCAGGCAGTGATCAAGGTGCTGGCAGCCCACATCTTATTTCTCACAGTAATCGGTTCATATTTCTCTCCTCTGTCTTCTCCCTTCCCTGAATAAAGCAGTACCTTGCAAGAGTGGCCTTCTCAGTCCCCCTCTGGTATTCATTCATCACTATTCCTCCTCACACCGAAAACTGGTGAGCTCATCACCCTTCTGCATCATGAATGCAAGTAGCAGAGTCCCCGTTTTATTTTGACATATCAAATATAAACATATCTTTCCAGTAAGTCAGGCTGATAGCAACAGGGAACAAGAGGAATGGTGGGCTTTCCAATCCTTAAAAGATCTAGGCTACCTTTGATTAGGCACTGCTAAATAATGGGCGTGCACATCATTATGCACGTCATATAATAGTGCCTAATCAAAGGTGGCTTAGATCTTACATGGGTAGGAAAGTTTATTTTTCCACTTGTGCAATGCAGCTATCAGGTTGGCTTACCAGAAGATCATGTTTATTATTAATATGTAAAAATAACATGGGAGACTGTACTAACCACATTCATGATGTGGAAGGGTAGTGAACTCACCAGTTTTTTGTGTAGGGTGCAGGTGAGAAGAATGAATGCCAGAGAGGGACTGAAGAGGCCATTCCAGCAGATTACAGCTATATTCAGGTTAGTTGAAGACATGAAGGAGGATGTTGAGCAGATCACTGTGAGATCTGAAATGAAGGGCTGCCAACATCGTGATCACTATCTGACTGTGGATGAGAGTAGCCGGTGATGACAAATACTTAGAGTGGCAGGGCTGCACCTAAACTGTTACTTGAATTCAGTGTAGGGAGATTACCCTCAGGTGGGGGAGGGGGCTGACATTTGTTAGGACAGTATTGATGGAGTTGTGTATAGCTCATTTAAGATTTGGAAGGGTGGTAGCCAGCCAACTCGAATTGTGCAATACAGCATAGAAAAGTACTGGAGAAGAATTGCTGGGAAATGTCCTGCAGGGTTCTGCAGATCACAGGTAAAGGAGTAGACTGACAATGGAAGTCGGGTGGATTTGCTCAAGGTATTAGTATGCCTCTCCTGCTAATAATATTGTTACCCCTTCTAAGTGCAGCCCATATGAGGGCATGAACAGCAATTTTTCTGGTGGGTCATGATGCTTATTGCTTGGCCCTCCAGGAAGACCTAGTTGTTTGTTAATGAGGTGGGAAAAAACACAACAGGGGAACTGTACATACTACTGTCACTGTGCAGAAGGGTGGTGATCCACTCAATGTTTACTGTGGAAGCAGAAGTCAAACACTGAGAATGTGGACTGGAGAGTGATTTGGGAGGCATTTTTTAACAGTGCCAGCTGATGATGCGTATCAGTATAGGCATACACAACTCTCTGAGGTACAAGATTACAATCTGAGGTCTGATAATTCTCTTCATGAGACCGTATGCACATATGCGGCAGCAGGCAGTACTAAGGACAGGGTATGGATGGTGGGGTGTTCAACAGAAGGCAGGCTAGGTGCAGGGGGTTCACATGGAAAAAGAAAGCCTTATTTGTGGATTAACAAGACAGCATGGGCTTTGGAACTGAATCAGACCAGTACTCTGCTCTGTGACCCTGAGTGTCATTACACTTCGTTGTGCTCCCAGACCACACCTGTAAACAAGCTTTCAACTTAGTGTGTCTCTCCTGGCTAACAAAAAACAATTCAGTGCATCACATAACCACTAGATCATCAGGTAATTGAAGTGTTGTACTGTAATGCAGTTTGCCAAGGAAAAAGTCAGCTGAATTGCAAAACATTTTCCACAAGTTAAAGTAAACTAAATGAACAAAATTATAGCCTAGCATTTGTACGTATCAAAATAATCCATGAGTTAATACATGGTGTTGATCATTCTGGTACAACAATTCAAAACAAAGATGGAAAGAAGAACTAGTAAGCACTATAGACATATATGTGGGTCTCTGTCTTTGGCTCAGATGATGTCATCATGACTCATCATTTAACAGACTTGGCAGCCATCTTATGGAGAAACCAAGGCTGTTTTTTGAAAGTGAAAGGCTGCTGATGTTTACATTTTTCAAAAGTTATGAAACTGCATTTATATTATTTACATAAATGCAGTTTTAGCATAAATGTAAACAGCAGTCTCTACTTTACCTTGTTATGGAGCCAGATTTTGGAGTTTGCAGTTTTAAAAAAACTGCTTGTTTAGGTACCCTTTAAATTCAGTACAAAAAAGTGCAAAGTCATGCACTTGGGCCACAGGAATCCTGGAGAGGAATACAAAATGGGGGGGGGGGAGATACTAATAACAACAAAACTGGAAAGAGACCTGGGGTAAACATAACAGATGATCTGAAGGTGGCCAAGCAATGTGAAAAGGCAGTGGGGAGGGCCAGAGGGTTGCTGGGGTACGTTGGAAGGGGCATCACCAGTAGAAAACAGGAGGTGGTGATGCCACGGTACAGACAATTAGTCAGGCCACATCTAGACTACTGTGTTCAGTTCTGGAGACTGCATCTCCGGAAGGACATTGACAGAATGGAGGTGGTCCAGAGAAGGGCAACACCAATGGTGAAAGGATTGCACCAGAACACATATGAGGAAAGACTGAAAGACCTCAATATGTATGGTATACCCTGGAGGAAAGGAGAGAGAGGGGGGATATGATAGAGGAATTCAAGTACCTCAGGGGAATCAACAAGGTCCAGGAGGGCAGCATCTTTCAGAAAAAGAGATGTGCAAGAACAAAGGGTCACAATATGAGGCGGGGGGGCTCTGGAGTAATGTGAGGAAGCATTTTTTCACAGAAAGGGTGGCGGATACATGGAACAGCCTCCCAGTGGAGGTCGTAGAGGCTAAAATGATTGGTGAGTTCAAGAATACATGGGACAGACAGAAGGCAATCCTAGTGATAGGAAAGAGAGGGTAAGCTGCTGATCATTTAGGATCGGGAATTAAGTAGACAGGGAAATGGGCAGACTAGGTGGGCCAGGCGGTCCTTATCTGCCATCAAAATCAATGTTTCTGTGTTTCTATGATGCAGAAATAGTGCAGAAAATACATATTTGTTTCAACGATACAGTAGAATGCTGCGGCATTAAGTGAAAATGCACACAGAAATGCAATGCAGTACAGAGATTGGAAAGCTCTCATGTTCTTTAGAGACACTCCCATACTGTTTCACCACATCCATTTTGTTTGAATGGATATCTTTCTTGATGAATGTAAACATATGAGCTAACAACAAAATAGCTGGTGTACAAAACTGTAAGATGAAGCTGCAAGTATTGAAAAACTAATGTTGCAGACGTTTGGACTTCATTATGCAGAATTTGTAGTATACTGGAAGTACATAGAATTTATTTAAAGAAAAATATAAGGTGCAGAAAACTTGAATGTGTGCTTATTTGTTACAAAGAGTACTTAATGATGGAAATATGTGCCTCTTGTGCACAAACCACAAGTGTGTTGAGCAGGCAGAGACAAAGAATTATTTGTCTTCTAGTTTAACATATACAGTGAAACCTGCTTGAACGCATAGCCTCGGGACATCAGCTGATTATGCTTTAGCAGGTTTCTTGCTGCGACGTGATCTTGCTGTTTTCGCAGTATCGTTAAGGGCTGGGGTGCACTATGACACCAGGGAAAGATAATGGATGGAGATTGGGGATTGGAAGGTGGGGGCGGTTCCACTCTGTTCCCTGTTAAAAAGAAAACATTACCTTTTTTTTTCTACACTGCACCCAGCTGCCAGACCAAAGTCTTGCTCACTCTCGGTTATAGTTGTCCTGCAGGCAGACTGCTAACCTCTACTTCATCACAGCTTCCCCTTTGAAATGGTCGCTTACTTTTATTTAGCTTTTTTTTTAATAAAAAGAAAAAAAAAACAAACCACAACTCTCCAGTGCCAGTTCTGTATAAAACAGAGCTGATGCTGGTTCTCCTCTGCTCAGGGAAAGATAAGGGACAGAGATCAGGGATTGGAGGGTGGGTGGTGCCACCTAGACACTGTCACAAACCCACTCAGCAGGTCAGCCCTCTACTCCCAAAGTGCCAACCTCTGAGCGCAGTCTTGTGAACAGTTTAACAGAACACGGTAACCCTCTTGTCTGTTTTGTGAGTCGGATCAACCTTTGGACTCAAGTTTTGGAGGGATTCAAACTGTGAACCTCTTGTTAGCGTACCCAATGTACAGGCTCAGATAATTCTGTCTTTGGGGGGCCAGATATCTTTGCCTACGGGCACCCAACCACGTGTACAGAAATGAACCCTTAAAAACTTTAATAAAGACCTCAGATTTGAAACGCTTCTCTTTCCAGTTTGGTATCACCATTCAAGCTTATGCCTAGTGTCAGCTATAACCATATATACTTTTCTTACAAATGAAAGAAATTCAAAGACAGACCAAGTATGCTCTAAAAAGAGTTCTACTAAAATAGATAATAATATGTAAAACATACAATACAGAACTATTATATCACAAGACATACAAATCTTATAAAAGAACAAGGTTTTAAACAGTGCAATTCCTACTACAGTAATTAGATTTGTCTTTCTCTCTAAATACCTGCTTAAAGTGCTCCAAAGATGTTTCTTTGTTAGAGTCTAGATAGAAGTGCTCTGAAGGAAAACAGAATTAATGTTTAAAAGCTGGTTTTCCCCACCTATTTTGTATGAGGTCACCTAGCTCCTCCCTGTCAGAATATATAAAAAAATATATCTATATAAAAACAGGATGTCTTTTTCAAGTATTAAATTCTGCAATCCTCAGCATGACTCATGTCCTTCAAATGACATTTCTTTGATCTCATGATAAGCTTCCCCCTTCCAGGACATGAAAGCATCTTTATGATTTTGCACCAGTTTACTAAACCTGGTTTCCTCCTCTTGAAACATCATAAAAGGGATGCTGATTTCCCTTTTAGCAGCTAAAGCTATAATTAACTTAGAAAAGTTTGTAATTGGCTTCTGGCCTGCCATGTAACACCTTGTCTCTAAAACCTGTGTGTGTACGATCTCACACGCTGTTTCAGCATTTTCTCATGGCTTTCATCTTTCAGCTGAAACCTGGGGAGGGGCGAGGTCACTCCAAGAGCACCAGATTTCTCAGCATCTCTCATGACAGATAGTCCAAAACCCATTTTTATTTTACAAAAAATGATACAGTGATTAGAACCAGCTGTCCAATCATCACAGACACCAGAGAACTTTAGTTTGTGTTGGTTTAGGTTATGATGGAAAGCTCATGCAGACCATCCTAAAAGAGAGACTAGTGAGCTTCTTGGAGGAAAATGGTCTCCAGGATGGTCCAACAGCACAGATCTGTAGCGGGCAGATCCTGCCAGACAAACCTTGTAAAGTACTACGACTGGGTAACGCAGGAAGTGGACAAGGGCCATTCAGTGAGTGCCCTGTGTTTAGACTTCAGTGCCACAGGGGAGGTTGGGGGGGACTAAAGTATGTGGGGGAGGGACCAAAAATAGTGAAATGGCTCACAAATTGGCTAAAGGGAAGGCAGCAAAGGGTGGTGGTGCGGGGGACCTCTCGTCACCGAGAGCAGTGACAAGCAGGGTACTACAGGGATCAGTACTGGGACTGATGCTGTTGGAACTTTTTATTGCAGATATATCACACTGGATCTGGAGCAGAATCAGTCTGTTCACAGGTGATACCAAGATGGGAGCTGTGGCTGATAATGCAAAGGGGTGGAAGGAGTTGCAGGAGGACCTGACTAAGCTGCAGGAGTGGGCGGAAACATGGCAGTTGGGGTTCAATGCCAAAAAGTGCAAGGTTCTGCACTTCAGAGCCAGGAACCAGGGGAGGGATTATCACTTGAAAGGGGTATAGTTGGGGAGTTCCACATAGGAGAAGGACCTAGGAGTGATCATTACGGGGTGCATAAACAACTCTGCTAAATGCAAGAAGGCAGCTGCAAAAGCCAACAAAATGCTGGGGTGTATTGCAAGAGGGATCTCCTCCAGAAGGAGGGAGGTTATCCTGCCCCTGTATAGGTCATTGATCAGGCCCCACCTGGAGTACTGTGTGCAGTACTGGCACCCATTCCTGAAGAAGGACATCAGATTGTTGGAGGGGTGCAGCGAAGAGCCAGAAAGATGATCCAGGAATTGGAGAACAAGCACTGTGAGGACAGGTTGGGAGAGCTGAATAAGTATTCGCTGGAGGAGAGGAGGAATGGAGAGATATGATCAAGACCTTTAAATATCTGAAGGGGATAAACAAGACCAACACGGGAGGGATTTTCCAGATGAGAAGGGGGAGGGACATGAGAGGGCATGGACTAAGATTGGAGGGGGGAAGATTCAGGAGGAAGATGAAACATGTTTTCACTGAAAGAGTGGTGGACAAATGGAACACCTTACCAGATGATATAGTGTCCTGTAAGATGGTGGGCAGTTTCAGGAGGGGTTGGGACAGGGGAAGGGGAAGGAATACTGGGAAGAGGGGGCGGGTGGGATAGCTTCAAGATCAGGTGCTAGTTGCACAGTCGAGCAGACTTGATAGACCGGGAGGCCTGTTTCTGCTAGCAATTATGTATGTTTGTACAGGAATAGTGCTTAAATTGTTACAAGCAGGCTGGAAAAAGAGGCTGGAAGTCTGAGATCTGCCAGAATTGCAGACTGAATGGGGATTAATAGCAGGTGATAAGCAGATAATTAGATTCAGTGGCTAGGTAATTACCACGTACTTGACTGGTGCCTGAGAGTAGCATGCAATGGGGGAGGTGGAGTGGTCACGCTGGCTGAACAGCACTAGAAAATTATGCATTTATACGGGCTCCTTTAATGCATTTAAATGAGCATCATATAATGGACTACATAGGAAAGGGATCGGAGAATATAAAAAAGTATTAGTTTATGTGGGATTTGCATTTAAGTGGTATGCTATTAAGTGGGCTTGACTGTATAAATAAATGCATGTATCAAGAGAGATGTGGACAGGTTACTTCTTTGGAATCTAATTATTGATATAGGGAGTGTGATATTATTGGTGAAGCATGCACTTGAAAACCGTTATCAGTTGGAAACAAACTGAGATGGCAAGCATAGGTAGCTTCAAGACGTGACCAGATGGGGCACATGTCTGGTAAAATTCTGCTATACCCAAGCTGTGCCCCAGCAATGCTACAGTGCTGGAAACATAATCTAACTATGTGCCTCGGGCAACCCTCTGAACCCTGCCTATGTCTTAATCCGCCTTATAAAATGGCAAGAAAAAAATCTTGAAATTTCATTGGCTGAGAGGTGTCACTTGACTGTGCATTACCTCTCCATAAACGCATGATCAGATGCTGAATCTCATTTTCCTCCCCCCAAACCTACTTAGAGCCATTATATAGTGTAATAAGCCCCTTCAGGGAGCGCATCATAGGATTTTAATGCACGTTCTAATGGAGTAAGGACACTCGACCATAGGCCTCATGCCTTACTACACCCTAGGGCATGTATTAAAATCCTATAATGCACACCCTGTTGTAGCTTATTACTTACTTAATTTGTGGGGCCACCACAGATAGCAAGTCCACAAACCTAGTACTACAGAGTTGAACATTGTTGCTTGTGTGAGATTTAAATTATTGTGTCAAAGATTCCATTTCAGGGCAAACCTCCATGCCCGATTGCACTGACAAGACCACCACCCCCCAAAAAAAACTAACAAATGACTATATTCCCATAGTAAGAGGATGTCTAGCATCAAATAGGCTGAAAAGTTTACTGGTGCTTATTTTCCATAAACTAAGATTGTACACAATGTATGGGAAATATAAACAACTACGTACAAATGTTTGGTTGGGATCAAGCACTTTGGAAAACATTGATGTGTCTTCCATATTTCTGGAAGTGTTTCCTTTTTATGTTTTATTTGATGCTCCTGTCATGCTAAATCCCATACCACGTCCTCAGGTTTCTGCAACACATTAACGGTACAGCACTACTATCACTTGGCACAGGCTGGGACAGAGAAAACACATCAGCAGTAGAGCTGCTGTTAGGGTAGATTCTTTCAGCTTTTACTAACAGTAAACTGGGAGTACGAGCAGTGGTTAAATTGGAAATGTTTAGGTATTGGAGCACTTACTGTATATCTAGATTTATAGGTGGGGAGCTGTCATTTCTATGTCGTGGAACTCTCCTATAGTAGTCAATAAAGAAAGGGAACAAAGGTGGTGGAACTGTCATACCATTTTTTTAAGAGGTGGTGGAACTGAGTTCCTATGGGCTCTGCCCAATTTAACCCCTAAGGACAAGGGAACAACCATTTCACTGAAAATACCCTATCCCACCAACTCATCTGTGCCAGCTGCTAACCCCCACCCCCCAGCCAGCCTGGAAGTTTCAGAAACTCATGGTATGCAGTTTAGGGACAGGTAAGGTAGCTGTGACTCAGTTCGGATCTCGGCCTGGCCTTCTGAAAAGCTGATGCTGTGACTCCACGGGCCTTCTATATACTGTTTTGGAGAAATGAGTCCAGTGGCTATTTCCTGCATCTCCCTCTGACTTGCTTGAACCCTTGGCAAATTTAGCAACACCAGATAGTTTGACTGGTAGGGAGGCAGTTGACACAGTAGTCGTGGCCATTATTGTGGAAGATTTTGCTATCACTACATTAAATAAAAGCACCACCTTTCTCTGCTACAGTGGATCTGACAGTACACAATGCTGAGAAGAAACTGCTGGCAGTGATCCCAAAGGAGAGCATCACCTTACAGGTAGCAGAAAATGAACACAGTTGACAAGAAAAAACCTACAGTGAGCCAACAGCGATGAGGAACTAATCTTAACTCGTCCAAAGCGCAGCCGGTGGGTAAAAAAGAACTGCAGTGAATGAGGACTGTCCATAATATATAGACAATGTCAAGGTGTCTGACATCATATGTGGGGACATGGGAGGACAAAGGCAACCCCAGCTTGGAAACTTCTCCTGTGAAGTCCTCACATCACCAGCTTATAGTGAGTGTGACTCTAGGGAGAGATCCTCACAGAAGACCAAGGCCAGTATGATCCAATCCATCTCGGAGGTGGCATACACCTGAATCCAAGCTGGGCTACCTTTTAGAATATAAACCCTCCTCAGTGGACCAGCTCTGATTTGAGTCCACAGTGTTTTGGATCTCCATGCATTTGACTCAGATGATCCAAGCCAGTCTGGATCTGAATCCAGACTGGTTTGCCCAGCCATACTGCAAGTCAAGCATGAGCTGAAATTCCCGCTCAAGTGGATTTAAATAAGGATGGGGATGGACCCAATTTGTTCTGGAACAAAACCCCGCAGAGCCTGGCTGGTTCAAATATTATGAAGCAAACAGTGCCTTCCCTTAAAAAAAAAGAGTCGGAGTACACAAAATGCAAATTCAAGGTTAGCATGTGATAATTAGCATTTACAGCAAATAGTATGAAAAAGTAAGCACAATTTTAGATACAAAAGTTTAGAAAACAAGCACGTTTTAGAACTTTTGTAGCTTCAAATCAGAACTGAAAAAGGTCCACTCAGCCCTGATTCAAAGGCAGAATTTTGGAGATCCCAACCCCTCCTTGAATGTCCATGTACTATGTTCTGCATCAGTGTTTCAGGCTGTCAGCATGGTTCAGTTTCTAGCACATCTTCCTCTGGGCCAGAAGGTCGTCATAGGTTCTATTCCCACACCAGGATTGGATACATGCGTTAAATGCTGGCACCCGAGTACAGTATTAGAGGGGTGCTGTACTGTCAGGGTGTGCCGTCTTCAGATGAGACATCAAACTGTGGTCCCCTCCACCCATCTCTGGTGCTGTTCTGGTGGGTGTCCAAGTGGAAGTAAAAGAACCCAAGGTACTCTTTGCAAGAGTAGGAAATATTCCCAGTGTCCTGGCCAACATTCCCCTTCCCATAAAACTGGTTCATGCAATTGTCCAAGGCTGTGTGTGGAAACCTTTAAAAAAGAGTTAAAAACTTTCTTATTCAAACTTATGACTTAGAATATTGACTGTCATGCTATAAAATTAAATGTTACAGATAGTTTTAAATTGTTAATCACTCTACAGGATGTTGCTGCATTGCTGTAGAGTCTGCTGCAAAGTTGTTTTTTTCAGAAATTTTTTTAGTTGGATTTCAGTCATGGGGCATCAATAGTGATGGGGATCTGAACTGTTTTGCTTTGAAGGGGCCTGTGAAGCTGCTTTGGCTGGGATTACTTCAGCAAGGAGGGAAGCATTTCTTTCGCTGGTTTTGTTTGCAAGGGAATGGTAAAGCTGTGCCGGGTTTGTGATGGCGTGAGTAGGGAGGGAGGGATTTTGTTCCGCATTCTGCAGTCATCTCTGTGCCTGCCTAATAACATCACCGTGTCTAGGGCAGTCTGACCAATCAGAACACTAGAATTATCATTGCCATTGTATAATTTAATTTATTGAAGTTTTTTTTTGTGTGTACAGCGCTCTAAACCTCCAGGGAGGGGCGCTATATAAATAAAGTTTCTATCTATCTATCTAGCTTTCTAAAATGACTGCCACTACACATTCATTCACTTCATTACCAGTCTAGCATTGCTTGTACAGCATTTTGAGATACAGCATGTATGCAAAGTGCTAAATAAATGCTACTTTTTCTGCTTCTTCTTCCACCATTACAACCAAAGACTTTTTACCAACAGAATATACATACAAATCTAAGAAGGAGGTAGGCATCTGTAACCCACTGAGACTGTCTCCCACTTTTTCATTGCTAATATCTTCTGTAACATTAGCAACCCTTAAGTACTTATCTAGACCCCTCTTAAACTCATTTAAGTTTCTGGAGTTGACCACATTACTTGGAGGTGAGTTCCATGAGAAGTGATGCTTTCTTCTGCACTTCTGGTCTCCTTGCAGCTGTTTTCCATGGCCTCGAGTGATTATACCCAATCCTTTGAGGGTTACACCTATCTCCTGATGCATGTCTTGAATCCACAGAAGCCCATACAGTGCAATCAGATTCCGCCTTATCTTCTATCATTCCAAACTGAACAGGCCCAACCCTGCCAATCTGCCTTCACATGCCAAATTTTCTCCTTCTATCATCATTTGCATTGCTTTTCTTTGTACCATCTCCAGCTCTGGAGGTGGCATGGGGGTGGTGCTTTCACAGATCTGTATCAGGAAGGGGAAATGGTCTGATGGCTGGCTCTTCTGAGTCAAGAAATGTAATCTTATCACCTTCATAATCTACACCACAGAACAATTCAAAATATAGCTTATTTAAGCCTGAAACTGGTAAGGCACCAGTGTGTTTGTGTGTGTGTGTGTGTGTGTGTGTGTGTGTGTGTGTGTGTGTGTGTGTGTGTGTGTGCACGTGTGTGTGTGTGGGGGGGGCTTTTTTTTAAATCACCATGCTTGTTGCCTTTTAAGTAATGATAACTTTAATACAATGTTACTCAGTTTTAACTATATTCATAGATTCATAGAAGTGCGACGGCAGAAAAGGACCAACAGGCCCACCCAATCTGTCCATTTGTCTAGCTATCTGCTAGGACATGCTCTCCCCCCCCCCAACACTCCCCTGTGGCTGTCCCATGCCTTTTTGAAGCCTTCCACTGTTGCTTCTCCAACCACTCCCTCCAGGAGCCTATTCCACTTATCCACCACCCTCTCTGTGAAATAGTACTTCCTAATGCTACCCTTGAACTGCCCCACTGCACCTGCAAGCCATGCCCCCTTTTCCTCTGATTTCCCTTCAGCTGGGAGATGCTTTTCACTGGCACCCGGTTTATACCCTTAAGGTACTTGAAGGTCTCAATTATGTCCCCCCTCTCCCTCCTCTGTTCCAGGGAGTACATTTTTAAATCTTTCAACCTTTCTTCACAGGATGTGTGGCTGGGCCCTTTTACCATCTTTGTTGCTCTTCTCTGAACTTGCTCCAGCCTCCCCACATCCTTTTTGAGGTATGGCCTCCAGAACTGGACTCCATATTCCAAATGCGGTCTAATGAGATGGGTGTACAAGGGTACTATGACCTCTCTTTTGCTACTGGTGATCCCCCTTCCGATGCATCCCAGCATTCTGCTGCCCCTAGCCACTGCACTCCTGCAGTGCCTTTCCACCTTCAGGTCCCCCTGATATAATGATGCCTAGATCCCTTTCTTGTTCTGTTACCTCCAGATCTGTGCCCCCCCCATACAGTACCCTGCCCTCCGGTTACTGTAACCAAGATGCATGATTTTACACTTTTCTGTATTGAATGAAAGCTGCCACCTCTTTGACCATGCCTCAAGCATCCCTAAATCTCTCCTCATTCTTTCTACCCCTTCCTGAGTGTCTACACCATTGTAGATTTTAATGGCATCTGTGAATAGACTCACACCCCCTTCAAGGCCCTCCACAATGTCCCCTACAAAAGGATTGAATAGTAGGGGCCCCAACACTGATCCCTGAGGGACCCCGCTTGTGACCATGCCTTCTCCAGATGCCACCTCATTTATTATGACCTACTGCCTCCTGTCCCCCAGCCAACTTTCCACCCATTTAACCACCCTCTGCCCCAGCCCCAGGCATGACATTTTATACAGCAGTCTCCTGTGGGGCATGGAGCCAAATGCCTTTTTGAAATCCAGATAAGCAACATCTACTGGCCTTCCCTGATCCAGTTTCTTGGTGACCACGTCAAAAAACTCTGTCAAATTTGTTTGACAGGATCTGCCCCTTGTTAACCATGTTGCCTTGGATCCATCAGGCCGCTTTCCTCCAGGTAGTTGGTGATCCTACATGCGAACATACGAATATGCCAGTAGAAACAGACCACCCGGTCTATCTAAGTCTGCTCGAGTGTGCAGCCAACACCCCTAGTTTGCAACTGCCCCAACCCCCTCCTTTGTCATCCCACAGCCACCCCCACCCTCACTCTCTCCTGTTCCCTGTCCCATGCCCTTTTGAAGCTGTTCACAGATTTACATGATACCACCCATTCTGGTAGGGCGTTCCATTTTGCTACCACCCTCTCTGTGAAATAGTGTCTCCTCATTTCCTTCCTAAATCTTCCCCCCTCCATTCTTAGCCTGTGCCCTCTGGGGGTGACCCTCCCCCTCCTTAACTTAAAGACCCCATCTTTCCCATCCTTATTGATTCCCCTCAGATACTTTGAATGTCTCTATCATGTCCCCCCGTCCCTTCTGTCCTCCAGGGTGTACATATTGAGGTCCCCCAGCCTGCTGTCATAGTCTCTGCCCTCCATTCCACATATCATCTTTGTTGCCCTCCTCTGCACCTCCTCCAGCAGCCTGATATCATGCTTTAGGTATGTCCTCCAAAACTGAACACAATACTCTAAGTGTGGCCTTACCAGTGATCTGAAGAGGGGCAAGATCACCTCACTTCCCCGGACGAAACCCCCCCCTCGCTATGCACCCCAGTATTTTGTTTCCTTTTGCAGCCGCTCTTCTGCACTGGGCAGTGTTGTTCATGATCCCCGTTATCATTACCCCAAGGTCTTTCTCCTCCTCAGTGATCCCCAACAACCCCAGCCAGTATTCTCTCCTTGGGTTCTTCATCCCCAAAGTGCATAACCTTACCGTCTTTGCGTTGAACCCCAGCTGCCACCTCTCTGATCACTCCTCTAGCTTGCTTAGATCCCCTGCAGCTGCTTCCAACCCTTCTCTCCATCCACCACTGCTCCAATTTTGGTGTCGTCAGCAAACAGACTTACCTTGCTCACCAACCCATGTCCAATGTCTGATATGAAGAGCCCAAACAATACTGGCCCCAACACAGAGCCCTGTGGCACCCCACTTGTCGTCACCTGCCTTGGAGTTGAGAGCTCCCCTTTCACCACCACCCATTGCAGCCTCCCACTCAGCCAACTTGTAATCCAGTTATCATTTTTGCCCCTACTCCTACACCAGTTAGCTTCTCCCCAAGCTGCCCATGAGGCACCGAATTGAAGGCCTTGCTGAAGTCCAAGTAAAGAACATTCACCGCATGACCCTTGTCCAGTTCACCTGTCACCCAGTCATAATATTGTATCAGGTTGGTTTGACAAGACTTCCCTGAAACAAACCCATGCTGCCTCACATCCTGGCTCATTAGTTTCTCCATGAGCTTGCCTCCACTGATGTCAAGCTCACGGGCCTGTAACTTCCCACCTCCTCCCTAAAGCACTCCAACATCAGTGCATATTTATACAAATAACTAATAGTGTATATTAAATATGCAGCATGAAAATGTACCCCCTTTTTACAATTTATACCGCTAGTTACCCACCCCTCAATGTAATCCCCTTATATTTAGCATTATTTAACCCATTATTATGCAATTGCAAGGAAGAATTCTGGTCTCTGATTGGTCAGTCTGGGACTGGACCCATGATGTTATCCCAACACAACATCATGGTCTAGTCTCAGCAGTTTACCCATGCCGCAGCAACAGTCATCACGGAGACATCCCCAACAGTGACAGCCGCAGTGCCGACTGTCGGCATTGCAGTGTCAGGGATGCCTCCGTGTATCCATCAGGGGGCTGCATCCCTGAACCCCTCCATGTGGGGGACTCCACCCCCACACACCCCAGTCTCTAGGATTCTAACTCCGAGTCAGAGTTGGACTGGGGGCAAAGCTACCAGTGAGGTAGTCGATCGCCATACAGACCACCAGAGCGAATGGTGGATTTTGCCCAATTCCTGTCGCTATGGTGGTCTTTATGATCAGGGGGTCGCTGTGACAATGGTATACAAGTCTCAGCACTGTGAACCAATGCAGATGACCTCTTTATTCTCTTTTTTTGCATCTTCTCTTAAGAAACAAAAATATTCTTCCACACTAACAAAAACATTCTTTAAAATTATTTTTTTTATTCTGTATTATAACAGACCATTGTATAATAGCAATAATGCCCCCCAGGGTGTGTGTTGTGCTGGGATAAGTTCACACTTCAGATATTGGATGCACTCGGCCTGCAGCCTCGCGCCCAACCACCTGAGGCGTGACGTTATCCCAGCACAACACACACCCTGCGGCATTGCTGCTTAATTTACTTACAGCATTTGGTGCCTTGATGCTGGATGCTGCACTCTCACAGTTGGAAAAATCACATACTTCACTTGAACCCAAGTTAAATTAAATATCAGGGCTGCTTTGGGTGTACACTTAGGGGGCAGTATCTCCTGACGACTGTCTGTATCTTAATAGTTTACTGTTCTTTTCATATCTTAGTAGTATGCTATCGTAGACGTATGCATAGTAATTTGTTATCTTACTAGTTTACTGGCCTACTGCTCTAATCTCCATATATTTGTGCCTGCTTGGCCGTTTCCAGTACTCAAGGCAGTTTCTCCTTCCCATCACCTGCCAGCCACCAGGGTCCCCCTTCCCTGTAATAATTGTGTTGGGATCTGCTGGCAATCTAATTTATATTTATCGTGGAACACATGTTTTCATTGAAACGTAGTGCAATTTAAATATATTGACTGACTGCATGCATTTTAAAATGACTGCTTATCCCCAACGTTGTATACCATGAATCAATGTGAGAGCTACACAGATAAATAATTGGCATCTAGGGGCTTACTGTAATACAGTTTCACACTACTGCGCTGACAACACGAACTGAAGCAGTGAGACTTCATCTAGTGCTGTGGCACTGAATTATTGTGTGCAGAAGCAGAAGAGCTGAAGTGGACTTGGCTGAAACCCAGACATTCATCCTCTTTCATGGCATTTGATTGACATTGTGAGTTGGCAGACCTAGCCTTTTAGTTTGCATACGGGAGCATGGAAAGGACAAAAAGGGTTCTTAGTGCTCATGTTAATTGATTACTGGGTGGGGTTATTTTTGCTCTGGAAATATGGCTGAGTATTTCAACACTGCTCCATCCTTCTCACCTTCAGTTTCAGAAGCATATATTTTTTTTTAAACTCTTGGGAAAAAAAAGGTTTAAAAAGCAGCATTTGCCCACATAGTGCCTTCTGAGCATGCAAGAGCACATCTTTGATGAAAGAGCTATTGAAATGTGTAGCTTTGAAGCCCTTGCTGGAAAAGCTTCAAAGGAAAATAGGGGTGATACTCAAGGAATAAGATATTTCATTGGTGTCTTCGTCCACTGGGGTTAACCACTCCAGACTGTGATGTAATGGTGTCACAGCCAGCTGAGGTGTGACTAGCATTTGAAAAGCCTGTTTGTACCATCAGTGCTTAACCTAAGCTCTACATTTACAAGGTGTTGCACTCCTTCCAAACAAAGGATCATGTGGGTGTCTTATTTAATGCACCTGACACTGATACCTGATGTAATTTTCTGCCTCCATTCGTATCTTACAGTACTCTGTCTATAGAGAATAATGCATGGGCAACAGCGTTTAATGAGTTTATTTTACACAGCTGAGGTGTGTAATGCCATATAAACCAACAGACCAAAGGTCTAATGTTTTTTTGATGCATTACACACTGTGGGTGTGCATGTAAATAAGTGTGACTGTTGCCCATGTTTCATTTTATTTTGTATGATAACTGGTTTTGTGTTTTGTCATGCAGTGAAACATGAATGGCTTACTGTGTGCCTCAAAACAGCTGAGGTGGCACGTGAGGTAATCTCTATTACACATGTACCGTGTATGTGTAATGGGAAGTGTAACGGACATTTACACATGCTGTCTCAGGCTGTTATCGTGCTTAACCAGCAATTATTACCTTGTTGTTACACACTACTCCCTATACATTATTCTACACATAATTTATCTATCATGTGTAAGGAATTCCTCTGTACAACTGACCTTTTACATAGATACATAGATACATAGACAGTGTTGGCAGATAAGGGCCTATGGCCCACCCAGTCTGCCCATTTGAGCTTGTAAGTTCAGTTTGTTTTCCTAGAAGTCTGTTGCCCCTTACCCCTGACCTCCAGAATTCCTTTATGTCTATCCCATGCATTCTTAAATCCCGTGATTGTTTCAGCCCCCACCACTTCCTCTGGCAGGTGTTCCACTTGTCCACCACCCGTTCTGTGAAGAAATTCTTCCTCACGTTTCCTCTGAATCGCCCTCCTCCAGCTTCATCCCATGCCCTCTAGTCCTGGAACATCTTTTTCGCTTAAAAATAGTGTTTTCCTGCACCTGTTCCTCCCTGTAAGATACTTGTATGTCTCTATCATATCCCCTTCCTCCTCTACTCCAGGGAGTACATGTTCAGTTCCTTCAACCTGTCTTCATAGGACTTGTGATGCAATCCATGCACCATCTTTGTTGCCCTCCTCTGAACCTTCTCTACCTGTCTATGTCCTTACGTAGGTATGGTCTCCAGAACTGTACACTGTACTCCAGGTGGGGCCTCACTAGTGTCTTGTATAGCGGAATTATGACCTCCCTTTTCCTGCTGGTGATGCCCCTGCCTATACATCCCAGCATCCTATTTGCTTTACCTGCTGCCTTGTCACACTGTTTCCCTACCTTGAGGTCATCAGAGATGATAACCCCAAGATCCCTTTCCTGCTTGGTGCATGCTATATCCTCACCCCCCAACTGATATATTGTGCCAGGGTTTTTGTACCCTGACGCCTTTTGTAAATAAGATGCTATTCTCATGGAACTGTGGCATTACACCCTGGTTAAATAAGTGTTGCAATGCTATTTACTATTTAAATACATCTCTGTGGGGCTTGTTATTTCAGCTTGCATGTCAGGACTTTTGGCAGCTTATAGTCCTACTTAACGCACAGCCAACCTAAAACTCCTTCATGGTGATTTGCATTTACTGCAATGTGCAAAGGGGTGCCCGAGGATAACCTCACTCCTCCTATGGGGTTAAGATATATAGGGGCAGAGTCTCTTAGCAGCGAAGAATACGTCCATTTCAAATCAAAAGAATGACTCCGAGTTCAACTCCTATGTAAAAGTATCCAAAAATTCCTGTTATTGTAGACTTAGCTGCCATAGGGTGCAGAAACACCGACGTTTAATGGCCAGTTATTAGAAAGCCACTTTTTTAGAGCATATCGGTTGTCATCTGCATTTAAAGATATATGTATATGTATATGTATATGTATATGTATATGTATATGTATATGTATATGTAAATACAAAATCACACATGCCCACACAATGCAAAGCATCATGGACTACATATGCAAATCACCACAGAATGTTATGCTGGTCCAACTTTAAGCAGAATTGTATGGTGCCAAAAGGCCTCTCACACAGTTTGCAAAGGGTGCTAACAGAAGACATAGACACGTGTTTCGTCCTACCAGGACTCATCAGTATGCCTCGTCTGTTTGACACCCCAGTGGAATGGACCAGCTACCCTAAGACAGTGTGTCTTGGATATGTTGTGGTGAACCCATTAAAATAAAAAAAAAATGTATATGTATGTATGTATGCCCAGTTAGTAAACATCATAGTACAGATACAGCAGTCCCATTAAAGGAACAATGCAACAAAATAATGTTTCTTTCAAAATAGTTTCTGCAACAGTGAATAAAAACCTGTCAGATCTACTTTTCTAGGTACCGCCTCTGTTCCACACCAAGGCCCAGCTATTCAGAAATGCACCAAAGGCTGGCACAAGGCCAGCACAGTGCAAATCCGATGTGCCATGGTGCAACAAGAGCCATATTTAAAGGGTGCGCAGGTCGAACTGCACCAGCGCAACCCAACTGAACATGGCACAGTTGCGCCATGGCACAATAAGAGTTGCACCATGGCGCAGAAAGAGATGCTCCAGCACAACTATGGGAGCAGAGCAGCAGAGCAACAGAGGGGGGCATGGCACAGAGAACAGAACCAGGGAAGCACAGTGACAGGCCACAGGAGGTCTCCACCAGCAGGGCACACACAGGCACCCAGACACCTGTTCCCAGAACACAACAGTGGCACAGATAGCAGGCAACAGGAGGTGCCAATGGCCAACAGAAGGCCACCAAGGGAGCCCCCCGCAGGCTGTTAGCCGTGCCCCCCCAGACCATAGCAGGCCACACCCAGGACCATGCAGCCAAGCACACATATGCCACACAGACACACAGGAAGCCCCACCAGTAGGCACTGAACGTGCCAGGAGGCAGGTAGCATGGCTGACCCCATGGGACAGGCCGCACAACACCAAGCAGGGGCCCCAACACAGTGTGCAGCCAGTACTCGACCAATGACCATGACCGTGAGTCACCACCACACACACACCCACCACACACCCCTGACAGCCGCCCCATGGGCACCCCAAGGCACAGTCTCTGACCGAGGGGAAGGATACCACCACAGTGGGGCACACCACAGCACACAGCAGTGAACCACAGAAGCACAACACGTGCCCCTACACATGCACACCACACGGACAGACACTGGGCCACTGCAGCATGACTCCTCATGCCACCTGCAAAGCAGACACTGACACAGGCAGGTAAGTCAAAAAATATATATTAATGAACAAATCCATTTACAAAAACAAGGGGCTGGGAAAGGGTAGGTAAAGCAAGGGAAAAGGACAGAGAACAGGGACTGTACAGTGGGAAGGGGGACTATAGGGGGAGGTACAGCAGGGGAAACAGGGGAAAGCTGGGGCCAAACTAACAGCCGCCATGTCCTGCCACCCCTTGGCATAGTCACTGCCTCCTCTCCGCCAACAGCAGCTGCCTCATCTGGAACACCGTCTCTATCGTCGTGGAGGTGATGAGGATTAACTGCTGGAGCAGTCGTCCATTTAATGGCCGCCTAGGTCTCCGCCACTGGACACCTGTAACAAGGAACAGGACAGGTGATCAGTGCAGTGTCTCAAGGAACCATGGCCACCCACAGGGCGCAATGGACAGTGGGAACACACACCCCTGGAGGGCCCATACTGGCCACCCGCAAGGGGGTGGGCCAACACCTGCCAGCAACTCGGCGCACCACGACATTGCACAGAGGTGGTCCCCACTGCACAATGGCCACCTGACTGCGCAATGACAGTCACATGGCACAGTGCACCAGCAGCACCACAGCAACAACAGTGGCAGCTGGGCACACACCCACCTCACCAACAGCTGGCACACATGTCCAATGGATGTGCCACAGTGGCATGCACCACACACAGTGCGACACACACAGCTGCCATGGCATATGGCACAGGTGGCCATGCCCACACCCACTCCCCGCCACCCCCTATGTACAGTGCGAAGGACCATGACAGTACCTACCTGCCCTCTGTGGCCCCGCTGGTGCTGGTCCCACTCCACCTTGGCCCGCCGTGGCCTGCTGTGCAGCTGCTGCCTGTTCCCAGCGATGATCCTCAGGCCCTGGGAATGGAAAGAAGACAGGTACACATCAGGAATCAATCACAGCAGCCACTCACCACCCCCACCCCTGTGCACAGGGTGTGCCCCTGCCCGACAGGTCCTGCATGGCTGCATTGCAATGCAAGCGGCGGCTGGCAATGCCACACCGCAATGCGCACGATGACAGTGTACCCTCTGCAGGGCATACCAGGCAGCTTAGCCAACACCACAGTACAGCACCAGGGCACATATGCAACATGGGATGACTTATCTAGCTGTGGCACAGCACCTCACCTGACACATGCCTGCAGCCTCCTCTGGCACTCTGGGTCCTGCTTCAGGAGATCCCCATACCAGTGGTGACATTGCTCCTCTGTCCTGGCCACCCCGGTCCTCTGCTGCAGCCTGGCAGCAATCTCCTGCCAAACTGACCCTGGCCTGCTGCATGGGCACCTGCCCAAAGAGTTGGGGGGCATGGGACTCAACACAGGCCACCAGGTTTACCAGCTCCACCTGTGTCCAGTTTGGGGCACACCGTACTCATCCCTGCACCATGTTAATTACCGTGATCTCTGGGACGAAAATGGCGGCAGGAGGCTCACGTGTCCACACCATTTGCCCGCCACGTGATGTGTGGGAGCATGCACAGTGCACACATATTGCGCAGTGCCGGAGATGCATGGAATGGGCATGGCTACGCAGGGTCAGGGGTCTACCGGTATCACGCTCGTCTGCGATAGGGCACGGCACCCCATGTGCAGCCATGCATGTAGCTGGCCCATGCACAACATGTGCAATGCCACTGCATCGCGCTGTCTGCGCATGGTGCATGACTGATGCCATGATGCCATGATGCACATGCGCACTGTGGGCCTGCACACTGTGCATGCGTGCACATTGCGCAGTTGTGACTTGCTCTGGCACAATCCCATTGCGCATCCCACAATATCATGATATTCAGACACCACATGCAAATGAGCTCATCAGCCAATGTGTGGTGCACTGGGTGTATTAGCATGTCATTACTGTTGCGCCAAACCTCATTTGCATGGGTTGCGCCTTATAAGCACCATGGAACAGCACAGGCCATGGACCGGTATTGCATTCTTTCATGGTAAGTTGTGCACGCCACTGCAGCTCACTGGGAGTGGACAGCACTGCAAGGTGGGATGGACTAGGGAGATGCTGCCACTGACACACTGTGCTGTCCTTGTCCACAGACAGCGACATGTCAGAACAGGAGGAGGGCATGGGCCTGCAAGGAAGAGCAGGCCCAATTTCGCAAAGGCCGACACAGATGCCCTGTTCAAGGCCTATCTGGACAGGGAGCCCCTGTTGAGTGGTGCCATGGGCACACGACAGACCAGGGCTAGTGCATGGGAGGAGGTGGCAGCATACATCAACCAGCATGGCAGCCACCAGCAGTCAGTGCAGAAGTGCAGGAGGAAGGTGGGGATGGACAAGAGGCATATTAAAGAGAAGGTGGCAGTCATCTGTGTGGCCCAGACTGCCATTGGAGGGGGGTCGGCAGATGCATCAATGCTAATGCTGCAGGAGGAGTTGGTGGCAGCCACCATGCACCGCACCACAGTGAAGGGTGTGCCTGGAGGTGGATTCCAAATGGGTGGCAGCCCATCATTGCATGGTACATGTGTCAGCCACACGTAGCTGATAGCATGGTGGGTGTGTACATGGGCATGCTGGCGTGCATGCAGCTGGCATGCATGTTATGTGCATGTGTGCGTACCCACATGCATGCCATGCTGCAGGACACATGCAGCAGGAGTGTAGAGGGGGGCACATATGGGCATTGCATCACTGACATGCCTTTTTTCTCTTGCAGTACTAGCATGCCTCTGTGCAGATGATGGGGTGCCGGCAGCATCCGTGGACACTGGTATGGCCCCAGAGGACCAGCTGTCCACCTCCACCGGGAGCCTGACAGGCTGCAGTTCAGCACCATGGTGCAGGCAGATGTCCTGGACCTGAGGTCGGACGAGGCCCTGGATGTGATCCTCCAGGATGCTAGCCTTGGTGTCCTGTGTGTGGAGACACAGATTGGGTGGAGTCCGACTCCAATGAGGACTACATGCAGCTCCTGGACCGCATGGGCGACATTGTGGGTGTGTCGACCCTGCTGGCAGTTGACACAGGCACCATGTCCAGCACTCTGCCGGTGGCAGAACAGCTGCCTGCCATCACTGCAGGTGCAGCGGTGTGTGCTGCCACAGCTGTGCCCTGCAGCGGTTGTGGTGCAGCCACGCAGGCGCTGGGCAGTGTATAAAGGCCAGACAGGCGACAGCAGCAGGCTGTGGGTGCCACCATGCAGCTGGATGCAGGGTCTGCTGCCGGTGTGCCTGCTATGCCCATTCCCCTGCAGACCCCACTGTGCAGCATCCACCAGAGAAGGTCATTGTGCAGCGTGGCCGGTCACCACACGAGGATCGGCATCCTGCCTGGGAGCCCCAGGACGCCGACCGGCTGGCTGAGCACATTGTCTGCTGCGGGCATCCATTCAGCAACAAGTGCTGCTTGCCACTGGGGTGCATGCACTGCTTGTGAAGGTGCGCCAGTTAGCTGAGCAGCAGGAGAGGGGCACTGCACAGATCCTGTTGGGGATGCAGTGCTTGCAGGAGGCCACAACTGCATCCTTGGATCGCATTGCCACTGCAATCATGGATGGCTTTGCGCTGCTGGCTG
Organism: Neoceratodus forsteri; assembly: GCA_016271365.2. NCBI lineage: Eukaryota > Metazoa > Chordata > Ceratodontiformes > Ceratodontidae > Neoceratodus > Neoceratodus forsteri. Next base: position 159,252,475 of record JADMNL010000031.1, on the reverse strand, counting down.
CCACGGGCATAGTTGTGCACAGATGACCCCCCCACAGTCTGCTGTCCACCCCATGAACCTGGCATTGGGCAACCTCATCACAGTCGACGCCGGGCTCTGATGTAGGCATCCCAGGCACGCCCGGGGCTGGCCTGTTTGGACGCCTGCACACCCCTGCGCAGACACGGTCACGGTCCCATGGTTCAACCCCTGGGGGGCTGTTGCAAACCCCCCCATGGCTGATACACAGCCTGTGGCTGCCGATCAACCCCGGAACAGCCGCCCCATGGCCATGGTGGCCATGGTTCTGTGTGGCGGATCTGATGTGCTTGCCGCCCTGACCACAGTCTGCAGCTGCTTCCCTGTGTGCACATGGCAGTGTGTGTGTGCCTACCACTGGTGTGGCACCTGTATGTCATGCCACACGCTGCCTGTGTCCATGCTTGCCCAGTCACTGGACCATATGGCATGGGCGTGATGAGGGCAGTTTAGCACCAGTTGCGCCTGTGCACCGGTGCAATGCATCTGATCCACGCCACATTCCAACGCCTGTGTGTGTGTGTGTGTGTGTGTGTGTGTTGCTGTGTGTGGTTGTGTGCCACTGACCCCCCTACCCCTGCATCATGCCTCTGTGTGTGCATGCCCATCGCCCCTGCATGTGTGCTGTACCTGTTTGTGTGGCCCATGCATGCGTATCGCACCACCTACCTGTGTGCATTATAGTGCTCCTGTGCAATGGTGTTCCGGTGGCGTTGCACCTGCTGTAGCAGCCTGGGATCCTTCCACCCAGGAGGTGGCTGTCCACCACCCTCTGGCCCATTGCCTCCATCGTCCCCACTATTGTGGCCCTCATCAGCCTTGACAGCTATCCCATGGTCAATGGCCATGTTGTGCAGTATGCAGCAGGCCAGGAATAGGCCACAGGCTTTCGAGGGGCTGTACTGTAGGGCACTCCCTGACCGGTCTAGGCAAAAGAAACATGCTTTCAGCATGCCAAAGCCATGCTGGATGATGTTGCACGTGCTGGCATGTGCCTCGTTATAGCATTCCTCTACTGGGGACGACGGGCTCCAGTAGGGGGTGAGCAGCCAGGGCCTCAGTGGATACACGCTGTCTCCTGTGTGGATAATGACATGGTTAGTCCTCTGCTATTCTATGCTGCACCCCTTGCCTGTCCCTGACACCCACGCCAACATGCACACCCTACCCTCCCCATCCCAAGGTCTGCTCTGCCCCTTGCCCATGTCATACTCACCGACTAGGTGGCCTGTGGGGATGTCCTCATGTTCAAACCTGTGGCACAGCACAGAGCTATGCCAGATGAACTCATCATGTGCACTCCCAGGGTGTGTGGCATAGACATTGGTGATGCACCCCGTGGCATTGCACACCACCTGGCAGTTTATGCTGGGACTCCCCTTCTGGTTGATGTATGTGACACCCTTGGGGCCGGGTGGCATGTGGAGGGCCATGTGGGTGCAGTCAATGGCCCCAATCATGCCAGGCATATGTGCAACTCAGTGGAAGTCCTGCATGGTTGCTGTACGCTCCACCTGTGTGCTGGGGAAATGGATGTATTCCGAGGCACGTGGCAGCAGAGTGTTGAGGAACTATGTGAGGAGGTGGGACGTGGCTGACTGGGTTATGCCTGTGGTGTCCCCTGTTGGTCTCTGGAAGGCGCCCGTGGTGAGCAGGCACATGATGGCTGTCACCTTCATCTCCACTGACAGAGCATGGCTCTGTCTGGTAGGTGCCTGCATCTCCTTACTGCACACTCACAGAGCTGCCTCAGAATGGCCCTGTTCAGGCAGTATCAGCCCACAATCTCCATGTCGCTGTAATTCTCAAAGGTGATGTGGGTACGGTACCACCTGTTTCGGGCACACCACCAACAGGTCCTTCCTCAGCCACGTTGCTGCTCCTCCTGCCCCCTCACACCCCTCATTACAGCCTCCATCATGAAGGGAGAACTGTCCATGGCCCTTGCTGTCCAAAGTCCCCCTGGGCGGTTGGCTGGTGCTGACTGTGTGCCACCCTGGTGCACTGCCTGTCAGTGTGTGTGTGTGTGTGTCTCTCTCTCTCTCTGCCCCTCTCTCCCTCTCCAATGCCATCTCTGTACCTCTCCCTCTGTGTCTGCCTTGGTCTGTCTCTCTCTCTCTCTCTCTCTCTGTCTCTCTCTCCCTCCCCCTCCCTCTCGCTCTCACCCCTGGCGCAAGTGCTATCTGTGTGTTTGCACCCTGTATTTATAGGAACAAGTCTGCTCAGAGCAACTTCGATTTGCTCCACACTTGCGCCATTGTTTCATGGTTGAATACACCACTGCACTGGATATTCATGGGAACGCCCCTGCGCTTGTGCCTGCATTCATTATAGTTGCGCATTGGTGCAATGGCGCATGCTGAATATGGCTCCTTGGCACAAGTTCACACTTGCACCATGCGCAACTGCTCTGAATATCCAGGCCCATGAGTTTTTTTTTTATTTTCTTGATCCTAACTCTTACCATCTCTGCAATGGTATTTCTAAGCCAAATATGGTGGCCATCTTTTTTATGAGAAGAAACTAAATGAAAACATTTATAAAATTCCTAGATTTTGAGGGACCTAGAAAATGTGACCACCAAATAAAATGCAAGATGCCTGGAATCTTTTATAGTGAAAAAAGGAGAGGTCAATGTTTTTGCCCAGTTTCGTTGCACTGCTGCTTTAATTTACATGTCTATATACATTAACATTGAGGTACCCTAGAGATGAGTTAAAAATCAGTGCAGCTGTGAAATTCTGTACTACATTTAGTATACACATACGTGGGCCTGATTCTAGAAAGGTGGCGCAAGTTGCCGCCAAACGCAACTTGCGCCACCTGCAACTGCAACATTGACCCTGCGCCCTATGCTAGAAGGGGCACAGTCTCTGCAGCTAAGTCCTGGTACTGAAAGACGGCCTGTAGCACTCTGCTCCTGCCCTACAGTACGACTATACTGAACTGGGCCGGCAGCTGGCTGTGGTGGTGAGAGTTGGGCTGTGCCAGTCACCAGCTGGGGATGGTGGGGGTGCTAGGTGGGCTGGCACGCTGGGTGGGGAGCCACTAGACCACCAGGGCAGGGTTTTTCTGCATTTATGGCCTGTGACCGGGGTCTGGGCACAGGTGGGGATGACAGCCTTACCTGCAGGGCATGTACCAATGGGGATCTGGGGCTGAGTATGGGCATTTGCGGGCCTGGTTGGCACTCAGGGGGCTGGGGGTGGGCACCATGTGGGCACATGCACAGGATTGGGGCAGTTGGTGTGGGCAGTCCTGTGGGGCACTTACTGTATGGGGGCTGTACAGTAAGGGGATGGGGCAGGATCATGGCCCTGAGTCCAGGACTGTTTGTGCGGTGCCCACTGGGGCATCAACAGGGGCAGTCTGGGCATGGGGGGGGCACATGGACCATGTTCTACAGAACCCTCGGAGGATGAATGTAAGTTACACCAGCTAAATGCAGGTGTAACTTACGATGCCAGTTCTCCTCCGGGGGTTCTTGTAGAATCCCAACATTGGGGTCTTTGTTGCTGCCCTTCTGGAATAGGGTGCAACGGCTGCCATAAACCCCCTAGTGCCATGTCGCAGGGGTTTATGGCCTAACTGCCGGCATAACAACTGTTTGGGCCAAGTGGCCTGTGACATGTCGCAGGCCACTTTGTAGAATAGCGCAAGTCACAACTGCTGGCGTAAGTTGCTACTTGCACCATTCTACTTGGCGCAAGTGCTGTTACACCAGGCGTAACTTTTCTAGAATCTGGCCCACAGTCTACAGCAGGCTAAAATCAATTAAAGCATACAGTTTAGGTCATGTGAATGTTAAGGGAAAACACGTCCACTATTAAAATTTCACATGTGGACTTGCTGAGCAGCGCAACTTTCAGAGAGAGACATATGCTCACACATTATATATCCTGTAAGAATTAATGTCCTGCTTGTTTGTTCTCATCCTGACATGGAACCTTTGTAAAAGAGCCTTGGCTTAAAGGTAGTTGTAATCCTAGACCTTAATAAATAAATAAAAAATAAGTAAATATCATCACAAATCAGTCCGGAAAAAGGGATCTGAATGTGAATTGTTACTGTCTGGAGTTTTGGGATGGCACTATTTTTTTCTTGCTGAGTTGCACCGTGTAAACCTGGAGATGCGCTGGCTGTCGGGGGCATGCCCATATTTAAAGGGCACAGATGCACAGCGCACACCTGACAATGCTGACCCACACAATATTGTGCTGAGCCTATGCAAATGAGGGGTCTCCCATGCATACGCCGTGCAGCACAGTATTGAAACAGTTCGGTCACCAGCAGCAGCGCAGATTTACACTTCTGAAACCCAGCCCTAAACTGTGTGCAGACCCATCTGCACATTGTTTAGGGCTTGGTTCCTTGGTAGTCTAGTGGTCCAACCCCTAGCCCCGATCACTTATACAATACATAAACCCCTGATCCCGTTCCCCATTCCCTGGTGGTCTAGTGTCCCCCCTCCCCAACCCGATCACTGTTAATTAAGCAATAAGGCACAACAAGGTGTGTGTTATCGTGTAATAACGTCACTCCTAGGGTGGGTTGAAGCACGAGGTGAAGCCGAGTGCTTCGGCCACCCCAGGAGTGACGTTATTACACAATAACACACATCCCTTGGAGTGCCTTATTGCAATTATACAATGGCTTAATGTTATACAAAATAAACAAAACAAAAAAATGTTTTTAGTAGATTTTTTGTGTTTTTGAAGAGAAAAAAAGTGCTGAGTGAAATGCTCTATGTGCTCAAGTAAATTCATACAGTGATGTTATTGTGTAATAACATTACTGTCTCAGGCACCCACTGACCAATCAGAATACAGGAAATTTCCTTGCCATTGTATAAGTATAAATAATTCCCTGATCCCCATTGTTGTGGTGTAGTGCCTTCCCAGCCCTGATCACTGTTAAATGTAAATAATTCCCTGATCCCCGTTGCTGTAGTGTAGTGTTCCCCCCAGCCCCAATCACTGGTACAATAATAACAGCCCTGATCTCCGTTCCCTTGTGGTTAGTGGTCCCCCCACCCCAGTAGGCAGTAACCCACCACTCCACATCCCCCATCCCGACCCGAGCCAGTGTCTGGCACAGCCCTGCTCACCCTGCCATGGCCAGCCACTGACTGAGTTGTACTGGAGCGCATACAGTATATAGTACACACTCACTGGCCACCAGGGAATGGGGATCGGGTTGTTATTGTACCAGTAATACGGGCTGGGGTGGCACTACATTATGGCAATGGGGATCGGGGAACTATTTACATTTAACAGTGATCGAGTTGGGGGGGCACTACACCACGACAACAGGGATGGGGGAATTATTTATATTTCACAGTGCTTGGGGCCTGGGAGGGGGGGTAAACCAGCATACTGGGAATGTGGATCAGGGACTTTGTATGTTTCAACAGTGATCGGGACTGGGGGGCTGATCTGGTGCAATCCACAGTGACACAGGCATGCAGATGAGCCCATAATGGGCATGTAAATGGCCCCATGGCACCATGCATGCCCAATGGACTCGTCTGCATATTTGGGTTCAATATCACCCACAGGGGCCATGGTGCATGCTAGTGTGTGCTGCACAGTACCCCTATGGACGGTAGTCAGCCCTGCACCCTGGTTGCACTGCACAGAATGTGGTGACCCCCTGCTGTGCACCGCGTAACCAGGGTCTGATATTCAAGCAGGATGTGCAGTCTGTTCGGATTGCACATTCTGTTTGAATATTGTACCAGAGCCAGCTGGACCAAGTTATTTGCATGGTGCACCGTTATGCACATGCAGCCAGCTGGCTCTTAAAATGTTCCCTATATGTGTATACTGAATAACTATAGAATTTCATGGCTGCACTGATTTTTGACTTTTAACTTTAGTCTCATGGGTATCTTGACCTCAATGTATATAAAGATATATGCTGATTGGACCGTCACATCATTAGAAATGTATTATGATGTTTACCAACTGTGCATATACAGTATGCATATATCTTTAAATGCAGATGATCGCCATTGTGCCCTGAAAAAGTGGGGCTCCAATGATTGGCCACAAAATGCTGGTGTTTCTGCATTCTATGGTGGCTATGAGTCTAAATAAAAGAATTATATAGTAAGTCGAATTAAATATTCATGAGCCTAGCAAGGCTCCTGATTGGCTACTGGATCAATCATTAACTTCTTAGAAATGACCAATCCAACTTCCAACTGACATTATGTGGCACTCTCCTCTGAAACCTAAAGTAAGTAAAAAATAAACGGTAAAAACAAACGTTGTCATTACGATTAGACTTATAATCGCAGTAAAAACCGTAAAATTCAATATTGCAACTGACGTGTAGCCTTTGACTTATGCTATGATTTTAAACGTTTGTCGAATTGTAAATTCTCTGTTTTGAGAACATTGTCCATACTGTCTTGTTGTAATTGTCCTGTCATGACTGACGTGGAGCCTTTGCAAAGGAGTCCTTGACTCAAAGGTTGTAATTCCGAAATTTTCAATAAATAAATAAAATAAAAATAAAGCCAGCCATTTCTTTGGCTTAACAACCGGCTGGAAGCAGCTGAGCCGAGGCTTTTCTTCATGCTTTGCCCATGATCCACTTTGTCAGAGAGATGTGCGTTATTCTGTGCTTTTTTTTTAAAAGCATGTCATTAATGCCGATAATCTTGGTGCTTAATCTTTCCTCCAATCTTTCCTCACTGCAGTTTATATATATATATATATATATTTTTTTTTTTTATTATTTAAATGATTCACTCCTTTTGGTTCACCATGGCCCTAAAGGTTGCCCCTGCTAGTTGGCTACCTTCCTTTGCAGAGCTGAGACAATGTTTATACTACACTAAGGTATCTTCATTAGGGTGAAAACAGATTTTACCATGGGTTATCCTAGTATGTCACTTTGGTTACTAAGTCCCCTTATGTATGGAGGACCTGAAGTAGTCTTTAATCTTTAAAATATGAATGCTTTTTGATTTAGTTCTCTACCCGAGTCCTGTGGAAAAAAAGCACTCAAGCAGCCTCACTGGGCTAGGTAGAACCCTCCCATAATGGCATCGAAACATTATACATATATTTCCCAAACTGCAGCCGAACCATGTAGAGACAGAAGGGTAGAATGGACAGCGGACACTTCATGAAATAACCCTGGTGGGGATGTGGTCCCAAACCATAAAGGCATCACTGGGTGAAACAAAAGTTTGTGGTTTCATCCACTGAAAATTGCTAGCATACCTCTTAACCTCTTGTCTCACAAATCAGGGACAAGGCTTAAAAAAATCAGGGACAAATGCCTCAGATTAGGGGATTAGTGTAAAATGCATTTTCTGAAGAATAACAAGTCTGAAACTTTAATGTTTGACATTATTTTGTGCTTACAGTCCCCACTGTTCAGTCACAAAAACACAAATTTTACGAGAAACAAAGGAAAATTTTGAGGCAAAATCAGGGACGCCCCTGAAAATCAGATACAGATAAGAGGTATAATTGTTAGTAAGACCATCTGGCACCTTACAATCCTGCTTTACCCCTGGCCAGCCTAAATCCCTTCATGGTAATTTACATGTGTTGCCCATGATGCATTGCATTAAGGGACATGTGTAATTTGATGTGCTTCCTTACTTTTTTAACCCCATGTTCCACACGATGTCCAAATTCTGGTGCCCAAAGTGAAGTTAAGTGATTTTAGATTAATTTTAATGGGCTGCTTAGAAAACTGTGGCGTGTGTCTGCATGGACAACATTGCAATTCTTCTCCACTTGCTCACTGTATGACCTTGAGCAGTCACTTCACATACCCCATCCTTAACCTCCTCTCTCTCACTCTCAATCATTGCGAGAGTGAGAGAGAGGAGGTTAAGGATGGCATATATCTGTCTCTGTCTGTCTGTCTCTCTCAGCCTCTCTTACTTTCTCTCACTGTGTTTACTGCTTAAAGGAGAACTGCACTGAATCTGTAAGTCAGTTTTCCCAGTAGAAGCTGTTTTGTTAAATACTGGTCCAAATTCTGTTATTGGTCTAGCTATCCAGGCTTTTAGTTATCCTGTTGCGTATTTATGATGTACATGCTGCTGATAAGAACCATTTTAGAACTCTATGATGTAGTTTATGTCCCTGTTCTACTTTTCTATTGTAGGCACAATGCATTTTTGTTCTACTATAGAACTCTGAGGTTGTTTGGGACATAAACTACATCATACAGTTCTAAAATGGTACTTACCACCAGATTGTAAAGTAAAAACATGAAATGAGGTTACGAAAAGGCCTGTATAGATAGAACAGTAATATTATGTTAACTAGTACTTAAAAACAGCTTCTTTCGGGAAAAATGACTTACAGGTTCATTGCGGTTCTCCTTTAAGCTTTCTGAGCTTCCATTAGCCTCCATCAATCTTACAGTGCATGTAACAGTGACACTTCTGGCCTATACATTTCATTCTATTTTAGACTGCCCTTAATCTTCTGTCTTGTGTGATATCCTTTTCTCCCCATTTTGAGTCTGCCATAGCACTTTTTGTTTTACATCCGAAATAATAAAAGCAGCATTCATTTAATATGGCTCTGGCCAGGTTTTCATCAGTATTCCCTGTTGTTTTTTCACAATGATTGTTTAACTTCACTTTTCTGGTGACTAAAATGAAGTTGCATGTGGCAGGCACTGTTCCTTGGCTTTATGGGACAATAGGTGTACTAAAACAGCTGGGAATGTTGAATAAATCCTAGTCTGAGACGAATTAAAAAGTGTGCTTCTTCTGGGGTGCCCTGTCCACCTTTCAGTTCCCAGACACTTTTCTAGCAAGGTTAAAACACATCTATGATAGTCCAAAGGCATATATTCGAATCAATGGTTCCCTTATCTTCCCCAATCTCTTTGGAACGTGGTACATGGCAGGGATGTCCTCTTTCCCCTCTCGTTTGTTTTGCAAATGGAGCCCTGTGCTTCAGCCCTCCAGAGGGAGGAGGGAATTGAGGGCATTCCTTTAGGACAAATGGAGTAAAAAGGTCTCTCTATTTGTGGACGATGTTCTCCTGTCTGTAATACCATCTGAGAGATCTGTGCAGGGAGTCTGGGATATGCTGCACAGATTTGAAAAGGTTACAGACTTTAAATGGAACATATCTAAAACTGAGGTCCTAACGTTAAATTTTACTCCCTCACAAGCCATTAAACATAGATACCCTCTACGCTGGTTACAAACTAATGTAAAACATTTGGGAGTCCACATCACTAGAGATGTAAAAAATGTAGACCTAGTAAATTATGAACCTTTAACAGTTATAATCCAAGATGATTTGTCTAAGTGGAGTAAACTGGCTCTATCCTTCTTCCAAAGAGTCGAGATCATTCCAATTAATATTTTACCTCACCTGTTGCATCTTTTTCAAACCATCCCAATCCCACTGACATGTTTCTACTATGTCTTTTGGAACAGAATACTCTCAAACCTTATATGGGGAGGGCAGCATCCCAGAGTTCATTTATCCATTTTTTAATTATCTCTAGCCCAAGGGGGGGGGAGTCAACCCACCTAGTTTGGAATTATATGCATGGGCTGCTTTCTTAAGGTGGTATTCCTTTGTTTAGCACCTATATATAAGGCCACATGGAAGGAAATTGAATTTACTATGAATAATTTTTATGATCTTGACCCTATCTTGTTTGCCACCAAAGGATGATCTCCACAACTACATAATTTCACCAAATTTACCTCCAGTATCTTGAAAGTATGGCACCAGATGAAATTTCATCTGAAGTTCAAGGATATATTCTACTATTGCAGATTAGTGTCTGCTGATGAAAATTTTAGGCCCTCTCAAACTGATTTTACCTTCAAAAATTGGCACCGGTTGGACCTACATTATATCTATCAATTTTTAACCTCAACAGGCATAAGTTCTTTTGAGACCCTTCATCGAGACTTTGGTCTTTTGAACAAAGATCACTATAGATATTTGCAACTGAGGACTTAAATTCAGCATCAATACTCAGGCCGGTTAAAATTACCTTACCCAAAGCCCCCCTCCCTTACTCACCATGCTAATAGACTGTACCAATGATAATATTTGGGGCACCTAGTAGGTCAATTATATCGTGTCCTTCAGGAAACACTAGGGGACTCAACCCAGTCAGTTTTAGATGGTTGGAACAAAGATCTTGGTCTTATGGTACCACTTGAAACTTGGCTTAAAAACACACTTCCAGCAGTTTAAATAATCCTTTCTCCAGTTTGGCGGGAATATGCATGGAGTGCACATATACTGCAGGTACATTAGACCACTATCAGTTCTTATAAAATATTTGCCACCAACATATGGGTTATGCTGGAGGGGCTGCAGGTGTCAGGTGGTAGACCTAGGACATATTTTCTGGCTGTGTCCGCTACTGACTCCTTTCTGGTGCACTTTGTAGGAGGAATTACAGGAACATCTGGGTGATCCAGTTGAGCTATCGGCAGAAATGGTGCTGCTGACAATTATGCCTCGGCACAACCCCTCGGCATAAAACCATATTACCCTTGTATATTTTGTCTGCCAAGAAAGCCATCACTCAAAAGTGGATGACCCCTATGGTTCCTTCAGTTGCTGAATGGAGCAAAATAGTGCTGGATATTTATCTACTAGAAAAACTGGCAGCTGGTCTTCATGACAAGCAGGGGGTTTTCAATACAAAATGGCAAAAATGGATATGGTATATGGCACAGATAGATTCTGACTTTGTTCCTTGAATATTTTCCTGCAAGGTGTAGGGAGGCGCTGCCCCCATTGTGGTGGGAGGGCTTTGGGTGGATGTGGGATCTTTCTTTTTTCCGTTTGTAAACTTTTCTGAATGGAGTAGGGTTTTGCGTTAGTGTCTTACGTTTGTTCATGCACTGTTTAAATAATGGTGACATCATAGTATTAAGGATTTTTGCATCTGCAACCCCAGCGATGTACTGTTGATATACTATTACCTCTATACTTTATATTATACATGTAAAACTGGATGTGCTTCGCTTAATAAAAATTATATTTTAAAAAAAGTGTGCTTCTTTTATTATTTCAAATGTTTTAAAAAATAATAAAGCAGACACAACATGAGGAAAGAAGAGCAGTGTTAAAATGACACTTTATGAGTTGGAGGGGCAATAAGGGCCTTATCTTTATATTGAGCCCCCAATTCCCATAATAAATGAATGGCTGTAATGCATGAGCTACCGGGTTCACTTCAGAGCTAGGGGGCTAAGCCTTGGAAAGCAATGTCATGGGGGAATAAACACGTATAGGTCAAAATTTTTAACATAACATCCACTGCGGCTTTAACCTCCTTATGCACAGCTTATACTTGCTGCAAGTGTTCATGGACAGTAATGCACTTTATGATACAGTGCAGATGAAAGTGGCAGTAAAAAAAATGAATTTTAGTCGGCCCGGTGGCGCTGAGGGTTGAGGCGCTGAATGCCACACCTATCGCTACACCGGTGACCTGGGTTCGGGAACAAGCCTGGGCTGGCAGGGGTCAGCAGGGAGGGAGAGGACTGAATGCCCAGAGGACAGCTCTCCTCTCCCGGGAGGGGAGGGTTGCTCTCCTGCCATATGACTGTCCCCAGGTGGAGGCCTGGGAGAAGTGCAGGTATGTAGGGCACACAGGAAGGGGGGTGTTGCGGGACATTCGTGGGTGTGTGTGCGCATCCACGCATGCATGCATGTCTGGCATGTGCGCCCCAGCAATGGGGATCAGGGAGCAACATGGAGGAGAAAAATCAATTCTCTGGCTGCAGGATGAAGCCTGACTCTCCGCAGGCTCCACTCCCGGGACGGGCAGAAAGGTAACATACTAACATACTAAAATGCCAGTAGAATAGGCCTAATGGTCTTTTGCGTCTGCTCGTTTGGTCAGCCCCCACCCTGGGAGCTGACCTTGCTGCCCCCTCACCTTCTCTGGCTTCTCCCTTCCCAGTTCTGGACATTCTCGCTGCATTAGATTTTGCTTCCAGAACCCTTCCCCTGTATCTGTCCCACCCCCTCTTGAACCCCTCCACCGTCTCTGCCTCCACCAGCCCCCTAGGCAGCGCATTCCATGGCTCCACCACCCTCTCAGTGAAGTAGCACCTCCTCCTTTCTCCCCTGAATCTTCCCCTCTCCAGCTTCCACCCATGCCCTCTAGTGGCCCCCTCCTCCTTCCTTCGAAGCACCCTGACTGCTCCTCCCCTATTTGCCCCCTTCATGAACCTGAAGACCTCTATCATGTCCCCCCAGTCCCTTTTCTCTTCCAATGTGTACATATTTAGCTCTTCGAGCCTCTCCTCATAGGTCCTGTCCCCCAAGCCCCAAATCATTTTGGTTGCCCTCCTCTGGACCCTCTCCACGAGTTTAATGTCCCTCTTTAAGTGTGGCCTCCAAAACTGCACAAAGCCCCGGTAATTCTGGGATATCGAGGCTGGGAGGGTTTGTCTGAAGAGGGAATGGAGGATAGGAGTATAAATAGAATATGGAGAAAAAATGTATTTGCTATTCTATTTATGCAAAACGGTAGGGCTGCTTATCTGCATGTCAGATGTTTTTAGAAATGAAAACCAATGTTTAAAAAGGGTCTTAGGAGTTGCTCATGAGGTGAAAAGTCCTTTTTTTTTGTCAGTCAGTTAAGGGGTACCAAGTGATCTTTAAAACTGAAAAACTAGGCAAGTTTCTTTACACATTAGCAAAATTTAATGTGATTCAATTTCAGCTCAACATTTCACTATAAAGACACCTTTTCATCTTGTAGAGTTCAAAAAGGGTGGAATTCCCACACCATAAACAGGTATGAATACGCTAATTACAGCCATCTCATTGGCTGCTTTCTTATCGTGCAAGTACTACGTGAGAAAATCATGTCCTGCTCTATGCATAAGCAATGATGCCATCTGCATTAATAAACATGATGGCAGGTAAGAGCCTTCAAATCAGACTGCGCTCCTTCTCTAGCATGTGTTCAAAAAGACATTTTCATTCCTGCACTACTGAAATTCCAGCCTTATCATTAGGGGAATACAGACTTTACAGATGTTATATAGATGAAACAGTGCATTCTCACAACCAGAGATTAGGGGTTGAATTTTCGGAGCCTTTGAAAATCTCTCAGCTGTGGTCACAGTTTTTCCTGCGGCTGCAATATTTTCAAAGGTGGAGTTGGTTTGTGACCAGCTGCATGCTTTCTGGCAGCTTGCGGCTGTTTTTTCCATGAAGCTGCAGGAAAATGTTATGCTCAGTGGGACCCGGTATAACATCTCCTGCAGCTGCGGTGTGGGACTTAGTCCCACTTCATTTTGAAAATCTGGCCCATGCTGTTTTTATTTTATTTTTATTTTTTTTTGTGGGGGGGGAGCTTTTAAAAAAATGAAGGATATATCATTTTCAAAGAACTTTCCCACATTTTCCATAAAAATAAAAACATGTATGCTGATTCTGCTAACCCCACCTCCCAGCGCTGTTTTTTAATAAAATGTATCCTAATCTGCTAATCTACCTTCCAGTTCTGTTTTTGTTCTATGAACTACAACTCAGGGTACTGTTGATGTTAGCCAAGCTGGCTGATTAAAGGGACACTGTCAACCATTTTTGCATCACAGAATTTCTAGTTGAAAATCCACATTTTGTGTTGGCTTACCATCTTTAAAATTCAGTGGTGTTGCTGGTTGTTTTAACTGCTTCCTCTTTTAGTAGCACTGGAATGCATGCTAGTGGTGCAGTTTTGTTTTGTTTTAAAACCTTGATCTACTCATATTGCATACTTCCTGAACATTAGGATCACCCTCCAAACAGTGCAGCCACTCATGATGTAATAGCCTCCTGTCCGTAGGCTGTGTTAGGGTGTTCCCAAGTCCAGGTAACATACAGTTGTAGTTGATCACAGAATGTAAACAAACAGCTTTTGTGTAGTGACACCAGTATGGTGACCAGTCTGTTTTCACTTTTAAAAAGAAAAAAATGGAGCAGAATCCAAACTACCAGCTACAGCAGCAGATTCTGCAGAAGGTGAGCAATTATAATATACACTTTTTAAACTAGGCACATATTGAGGCCTAAAGGGGTGTACTTTGTGTCTCTTCAAGGCAGGAGCTCCCCCACATACACTCAGCAACAAGCCTCCTACTTGCCCATGGCCCTGTCTGGCCCAAGTCTTGGTCTGTAGCTGAATTAACTATGGTGGAATCTGTCGTAAGTTTAAGAACACCAAGCTTAAACAAATAAAAAAAAAAACCGGAAGTCAAAACATAGTTAAATCCGAAACACAAATCTGGTCTGAATCTGGTGTCCGACGCTGTGTTATAATGGCAGTGCAATACATTTTCATTGTCACTGGGGAGACCCTGCTTCATCTGGAAGCCTTGGAATCCAGTACCGGGGTTGTGCTGCAGGACAGATACATTGTAAAGGTAAGGCCCACAGCTCCCAGGTGTAGGGAGGGCATGGACCACCCAGTGTCTGTACACCCCCTACAGGTTGACACAGGAGCAGCATTGCTATTGACTGTGATGGCAGAAGTGCGACTGCCCTCCCATCTGGAAGAAGAGTAGAGCCATGGCAGACCCCATCCATTGGAGTGGGTGAGGGGAAATCACCCTATGGACTGGAAGAAACTTACAGCTCCCATCACTGGGGCGGGGGGAAGGGGGGGGCAAAATCCCCCTCTCACCTGGAAGAATCCTACAGTCATGGCAACCCCAATCACTGTGGGGGACAAAGGGAAAATTGCCCTCCCATCTGGAAGAAGTATATACCCATGGCCACCCCATCACTGGGGCTGAGATACAAGGGAAGTGAGCAAATTGGGGGGGGGGATGTGAATAATACATTTTGACTGAATCTTAAATGTCAAGCCAAGAGCTGGACCCCCCACCTACAACCAAACTGTTAGAAGTCCCAGTCAACGTGGGTGTTTGTGTGTGTGTGTGCACGCGCGCTTGAGTGTACAGGTGTTTATGTGCATGTGGTGGGGTGACAGCTTGACAATTCATAGACATGACACCCCTGAACGCCAAGGATGCTGTGCATGGATCTGGATTTCCTTTAATTAGGTGCATCAAATACTTGTTCTGTTTGGAGAGTGAGGGGAGCAATGTGAATTTGAGAGAAGGGTAAAGGCCATTCAGATGGTTTCAGAAGCTCTTCAAAATATGGATTCTGTAACACTCAGCAGCTCATCAATTATCGCATTAGAAAAGTCCACAGTGACATTCAAATTGCTGTATATGAAACAGGTCACGTAATACAACATTCATATTTCACAACACTGCTTCCAGCTTCATCAGAATTACTTGGGTGGATAGTGGGCAAAGGGTGATTCTTCATTCATGCTGTTCTGAAAAACAAGATAAAGAAAGAATGTTAATGTGATGCCATCATCTTAAGTTCATGTAGCGTCAACAGTACTGGTCAGATAGTGTAAGGTGCATTAAGGGTGGAATTCCCCATTCCCTGCCCCCCCACACACACACACAGACTGGAAGATGCAGGCATGCAGGGTCGTGTTCTCACTTCTAACTAGTGAGGAACAAAGGCTGCTCTGCTGATGGCATGCTCAATGTAACACAAACATGCAGCAGTGAACAGAAACTGCCAGCTTAGTGCTGCCTAAAAAGTCTTTATTTTGCAAAAATAAAGCCAGGCAACTTACAGTGCAGATGGAAATCGGAAGGCAGTATAGCGCAGTGGTTTAAGGCTCTGAGCTGCAAATCTGGAGACCTGGGTTTGAATCCCACAGCCCCCACTTACATACTGTGTGATCCTGAGCAAGTCACTTAACTTCCCTGTGCTCCCAGGTTGCACCTGTAAACAAGCTTTCAGCTTAGTGTGTCTAACCTGGTTAAACAATTGGGAAAAAAATAAAATAAATGCTCGATGGGGTGCTCAGCTGGTGCCCACCCACTTTGCACTAGCACTGTAACTTGCTTGGCTCTATTTTTGCAAAAATGTAAGATTTTTTTAGGCAACACTTAGCTGGCTGTTGTCATTTGTGCTCACTTCTAACTAACCTATTACAGAGCTGCACTGACCAACAAACAGCGGGGGAAACTGGTGGCCACCTACCGTCCGACCTGCACCTGAAATATGGGGGTATTTCTGTGGTTTAAAATGAAGGGCTGTGGGGTCCTGGCAGGGAAAGGGCATGTGGCTAGAAAATCCTAATTTGCATATACAGCTTTGCGAATCAGTATATGGTTACACACGCCAAAGCACTCTGCTTGCCTTCATCTACAGGTCCCCCATGGCCAAGAAATGGGTCACAGCAGGCATGATTTAAACAAATGAATTTTGAGCTGAAGCTCTCTGCAGCCTATGTGTAGTGAGTTTTGGTGGTCTCAGTGGACAGGCAAACACCTTTTACAGTAGCAGGGGCTAACATTAAGTTTTGCAGAAACTAGCCAGCAGAGCTAGTGACTAGAAAAATCCACTGACACCATGGATCTTCCAATGGTCAACTTATTGAATTGTGACCATCTGCAGTGTAAGCCAGCAGGGCTAGTTGAAGGAAATATTTACTATCCCAATATAAAATGTACCAGCATTTGGCTGGTGGGCCGGTGCAAATTTCGACCATTATAGACATCAGTATTGCAGTGGGCACCTTTGTTGGCCCTCTATGTTGGCCCTCTCTATTGGCCAAGCACTGAATGGGCATGGAGTTGGAGCTGAGTCTGAACACATACTGGAGGTGGGCCCCATCCCCTGTTTGGGAAGGATTGATATACATTGGTAGGCTACTTTGGGGGAAGTACGCAGTGTGCGACTGCCCCTAACAAGGGATACCCATAAAAAGAGAACACCAGGTTAGACTCCAGTATCCAGTACCTTCCAGGAACACACAAACCAATGGCAAACATCTTTCTAAAATTCCCTCAAGTTAGAGAAAGTGAAACCCTGATACAGAGGGAGAGGGGACATAATTAAACTGAAAGCCAAAGGCTCTAGAGGTATCCCAGTAGTGCAGGGGTAATTGTACTGCTCACTAAGCTGGTGACCTGGGATCAGTAACGAACTCAGGTCACTCGGGGGCTAGCTGGGGTGGGGGGAGGATTGAGTATCCAAGGGACTGTTCTTCTCTCTCAGGGAACAGTGCATTCCGTTGGCTGCTGGAACACTCATTTGTGGGAGGCCTCGGTTGCCAATACAATGAGTGACTGCCTCCATGCACATGCATGTGTGACACTGTACGCTGGCATCCCTTGGGACACAAAATTGGAGGATCCACCACCCCATCCAGCAGGATGACACTGGCACCCTCGTAGGCCCTGCAGCACTAACTACAGCACCCACCTACCAGAAGATGGTCCTGGGTAAGTGGTGAGACAAGTCCCAGAAATGGGGGGTCAAGATGGGGGGCATGCTGGCAGACAGGGGCCAGCTGGGTGACTAAGCGAGACAAAGGATGAAATAAAAAACATTCTGGGAATGAATTGTGCCTTCCTACTCCCTCTGACTGTACTGAGAAATATATACAGTGTAAAAGACAAGACGACAAAAAAAAAAGGAAACAAAATAATACAAATAACATGTGTGCTTTTCCCCTCTCCTGGGCGCTACTGTTATCTCCTTGCTTTCTGCATTTCACACCAACAAAGAAAGAACCCCATTGTTTTGAGCTCTCTGTTCGATACAGTACCTTGACAAATACTTTCTGGGTTTCCAGAGCAACTGTCAAAGTGACGTTAAAAGACAAGAACAGTACCACGGTCCTGAAACCTTGTGACCTATTGAGACAGCTTGTTCTTGGGGTTACTGTAGGGAGTACTGTTAATATAGTGTGCCTCCTCTGTGTAAGGGGGAACCTCTCTCCTGTGTCTGGAAGGAGTCTTTTATTAGGCTGTTATTGCATTCAGGAAATAAACCAGATGCAGCTGCATTGCAGAAAAACATGGTGGTGCATGTGTCAGTCTGTGACGTGGTGTCAGAAGTGAAAGTATAATAAAACACTTTCTGGATCGAGGTTCTTTGGCGGATGATGCCATACAACAATGCAGAAAGGCCGAAGAGGTCAGATATGGCTACGTGTCATCCCCCCTGCCCCCAGAAGGTTTTAATTTTGAGAAACCAGGTGACTGGCTACAGTGGAGTCAACGTTTCAGTCGGTAAGCATTCGAACAGGACAAAATGGAGAAAGCACTTACCCACCAGTCTCCACACAAAACAACACATTTCAAAATATTCATTTTCATGCCTCTTTTATTTATATGAAGTGCCAGATTCAGCTATGCCATGCTCTAAGCTGACAGTAACAGTCAAATGGCACAACTTCATACTACAAGCTCATAGTGCCAGTCAAACAGCACTCGGCCATGGTTCGAGCTCAAAGCACCAGTCAAATGGCACTAGGCAATGCTCTGCTCTCATAGCACCAATCAAATGGATAGGCCATGCTCCGATCTCATAGCACCAACCAAATGGCACTAGGCCATGCTCCGATCTCATAGCACCAACCAAATAGCACTAGGTAGAGTTGACACCTTAGGAAAACAGAAAGAAATGGCCACCTGCCCCCTCCCACCTTGCTAGCATCCAAGTCCCCCCGCAGCACCAACCAAATGGCACTAGGCCATGCTCTAATCTGATAGCACTGACCAAATGGCACTAGGCCATGCTCTGAGCTCAAGGGCATCGGCATTGACAAAAAAGTCACCCCCCCCACACCTGTCCCATTGTTGAAGGCTCTCCAAAGTATGTAATCTTCTTCTGGTAGTGTAGTGCCTCCCTCCACACCCTGGCATCCAGTGAAACTGCCCTCCCTATCCTCATACTACTGTGCTGTTGGCATTTTTATGGGGGGATGGGTCCAGTGAGGATTTCTGTCACTTGCTGGCTCCTCCCAATGCTGCCACAGAGTTGGGACACCCTTATCGTCTGCCCGTAATAGCTTGACCTGACCACCAGCCTACATGGATGCATTTCTGTGAGCTGCCGACTGACTCTACTGAGATCCATCAGCATCCTATACACTGGTGCTATTTTGTTATTTTAAACTAAGTTTATAGTGTGGTAAACAGCTGCCCCCATTATTAAGCCATTTTAGAGCTCTGTAGTGCTGAGAATCTATACTTTTACTTCAGACACGATCACAAGCCTACCTTTCCTGTGTTCACGGCCCTCAAGACCCCACATTGTGGCAGATGGCCACCTGACCAAAAACCCTCCTGATATGGCCAAAATAGAGGGGCAGTTTAACCAAACCATCGCCCAGATGGAGCCAATGCCAAACAACACCATTTAGACCCAAAGGGAAGTTACTGACCTTGGGGTAAGGTTTATCTCATTAAGAAAAAAAACTCCTGGGCCGATAAATAGCAGGCAGACCTCCAGGTACAGCTCAGAGATCAAGCCAGGGCTATCCAACTGCTATGGACTTGCATCTAGAACCTCCAGAATTGGAGCAGGAGAAGCAACCTCTGGTTCATCGGGTTCCACAAGCAGGTGGAGGAACTGGATGCAGGGTAATTTCTGCAGTGAGTAATCCCTATGTTTTTGCAGATTTCTGGAGATTACCCCGTAGGGTGTGAAACATCACTGATCTGAATGCTCTTGCCTTGTCTGGATTCAAGATTGACCTGACTACCTTGTGGGGCCTGAGCCCCATACCTAATATCCTTTTCTGTGTTTTGTACAAATGCTTAATGTAGTGTGGTATGTCTCCTGCATCTACAGTGCTAAAGTGAATTTGTGGCATAGGCCGCAATACCAGGTCTAATGGGGGCACTATCGCTACCTGCAGTGGAGGGCCCATCAAGCTAATAGCTGGTTTTAGATAAATAGCCTCCTGCATGTTGCTGTCTCCGGAGAATGTCGGACTCTTACCAGCACCTCACAGTCACCATTGAGGTAGGCAGAGACAGCAGGAACTGTGATCTCTCTATCCTGCCACTCCTACAAATGCTAGTAGCACCTGGAGAGACACACCCTGGGGGCAGAAGAAGGGAAGAGAGTGGGGTAGAAGAAGGGAAAAGAGTTGGGGGTCCTTCCAGTGCATTTATGGGGGCAACAAGGGCATGAAGTCTGTCAGTCACCCACTTCCCCACATACACCTAAACCCCCTCTGCACCACCACCCTATAACTCCCCTGTGCAACACATTATAGAGGACAATGCACAAAAGTAAACAAACCTACCCTAAGGGGTTCTAATTAGTGCCTTAATTGGAGGGGAAGGGAAGGGAAGTGATAGGTTTGCTCATGTCAGCAGAATACCAGCTTTTCCTGGACGGGTGGAACAACACAACCCCCAACCCCACCCCCATCCAGGTCTCATCCAACAAAACATCTTCTGAGCTGGTTAGCCAGGTGGAAGATATAGGTCAGTGCCATCTTTCGGTAGTGTTTCAGCCTTAAATTAGTCCGGACATGGGCAGTCATTGCAGACATCCCTCTCCTCACCCCTACCACCCCCACCTCACATTCTCTCCAAGGCTTCATGATAGTAATAGAGACGTGCAGTGCTGGCAGTGTAACCCCACCCCCTTGTACAACCCATGATCTCCACTAAAGATTACAGCTATGCATATTTTGACCCCATCCCGTTTTGGAGCCCAGTGTCCTCCTCCTGTACACTGACATTGAGGTGTAACATAAATATGAGTGACAACCCCACCCACATGAAAGAGTAGGCTCAGTTTACCTACCCCTCCACCAGCAACCAGCAGCGGGCGCCCTTGCCTACATCAGTGTGGAGCAGGGAACTGAGCTCAGTTTTTCTTACACTACTGGTTGGTCTGCTGCATGTCCACCTCAGCGAGGGTATGGAGAGCACTGGGCTGCCTCTTGCACCCTGCTCATTTCCATACCCTACTTACCCAACGTTCCTGGCAGCCTCCACTCTGGCTTCCACAGAAACCACTCATCTGTTTCCAAGAGTTCAGCACACGAGCACCTGGATTGCCTAGCACATCTGGTCCACATGAGGCCAGGGCATCACCGTACCATTCAAACCTCCACGGGGACTTGCAACATTTACATTTTTTTTTTTTTTTTTTTATAGCTTGCAGGCTGATGTCGTGTATGAAATGGTATACACTGGGCATGGTTATCTTGGGGAGGAGTAACCCTGTAGGGAATGCTTGTCCACGGCCAGAAGTCCCGTATAATATGCAAGCTGGGAGACACATTAGAGGTAACGTGGCAGACACTTTTTATTCATGTCCACTAGGGAGACCCCATGGCCGATATACAGTTTGTTAGCTGGAACATCCAGGGACTAAAGTTGCCTATCAAACATAAGAAGGTCCTCACCCTCCTTAAAAACAGCAAGCCACCATTGCTTTCCCACAAGAAGATAAGCTTATCTCAAAAGAGGCTGAAAAGTTAGCCAGGGAATTGGTAGGGCAGGAGGTACATAGTTTAAATCCAGCCAAGAAGTCAGGGGTTACTGTCCTCTTTCACAAATCTCTCATGTGGAAGATTCTGGCATCTGCAGCAGATACAGAAGGAAGGTGGGTTCTAGCCCGGGTATTCTCCCTGGAAGGCCCCTAGACTCTGGGAAATGTATATGCCCCTAATGTGGACGGGCCCACTTTTTTTCTCTGCATCAGCAAGGCTTTGTCCAGATTCAACCCAGACAACAACCCCACATTAATTAGCTGGTATTTTAACCAGGCCCTTTCCCCCAAGCTGGACCGCAGTTCTGGCAGGGTCGAAGCTCACCCTCGGGCTGCAGAGACCCTGACAAGAGATGATGCAGGAGCACTTCCCTGGTAGACCTCTGGTGAACACAAAGCCCCACCACCCGAGATTATACATGTCACTCAGCCGTACATGACTCATTCAGCTGAACAGACTTGTGGCTTGTGTCACTGGATATAGTGCACAAAATGATCATGATTGAAACTGGGACCTGGCATCTCCTGGATCCCACCCTCCTGTCCCTGACTTTGGTTTGGGGCCCTCTGCAACCCAGATCTGAGACACAGAAACTTGATTCTCTACTTCTAAATGACACCAGTTTCAGAACCTGGGTCAAGGACACCTCCCAAGAGTTCTTCAGCATAAATGACAAGAGGGAAAAAACTGTGGCATCCCAATGGGAGGCTTATAAAGCATACATGGGGGGGGGGGGTCAGATAATGAGATTTGCAGCAAGGAGGTGGAGAGAAAGTCAGGATGAATATACCACACTCTCAGGCAGGTTTAGGTAGCTGAAAGCCTTGTTAAGAACTCCCCATGGGATTCTAAGGTAGCCAACACCAAGTTCGAACTACTCAGAGTTTGCAAGAAGTTAGATGAATTGCTCACCAGGAAATCAGAACTGGCCATCACCCACATTCAACATAAGTATTAGGAGGCAGGCAAAGTGGTAGCTAGAGTACTTGCCTATTGGCTATGCCAACACCCAGCCAAGAGGCACACTGTGCCCTCAAAGACCCTAATGGTTAGATGTTGACCACTCCAATGACCCTCAGTAAGATCATGCAGACTTTCTATGAAAACCTCTATGCATCCCCCTAGCCCCCACCAACAGAGGCTATACAGATGTTTCTTGCTCACATCCCCCTATAAAGGCTAGATGCAGAAAAATCCAAATTACTGGTCACCCCCCCAAACCACACTAGAATTAGATATGGCCCTGGTGCAGCATGATCGCAACACAGCAGCTGGAAGCGATGGGCTACCAGCTGACTTTTTTCAACTTATTCCTCAAATTGTCTGCCCGGTTCTGCAGAGGGTCTTTGTGGACGTAAATCTTCACACCTCTCTCCCGCCCACCATGAAGGAGGTGGCCATCATTGTCCTGCTAAAAGAGGTAAGGACCTATCCAATCCGGTGAGTTATTACCCCATTTCGTTAATTAATGTGTACATTAAGGTGCTAGCTAAAGCACTGGCTAATAGGCTTGAAAAATATCTCACATCACTGGTCCATCCATCCCAAGAGGGTTTTGTCAAAGGCAGGACGGGGTCAGACCATCTCAGTTCCTTGGTCATCTTATTCTCTAAATGGGGAGGTGGACCCACTACAACTGCATGAACTGCCATATATGTTGAAAAGGCTTTTGACTCAGTGGAGTGGAGCTACCTCCACCAGGTCCTACAGCATATGGGCTTTGCAGAATCCTTCCTGGCATGGATATGCACCTTATATACCTCATGGTGGCAAAGGTGGCAGACAGTTCCACAATATCAGACCCTCTTCAAAAAGGGACCCACCAGGTCTGCCCCTCATTACCCCTTCTTTTTGTGTTAGCTATCGAGACCCTGGCCATCTCCCTCAGGCATCATGAGGTTATCCCAGGCCTTTTGATCTGCAACTAGAAGGTCTCCACATTACTCTATGCTGATGAGCTCCTAATCCTAACCAGAGGTGCCCTACACCCTGTCAAGGTTCTCAAGTGTCTTGGGACTCAGAATTCCCTTTGTAACCTAGAGGTTAGAGTAATGAGCTGTGAATGGGCTTGGTACATCCGGCAAACCTTTGTCTGATTATCACAACCTTAACTTGAATACTGTGTGACACTGAACAAGTCACTTAACCTCCCCAATGCTCCTGTGTCACCCCTGAAAACAGGCACTTGTGCCTAGTCTACCTTACCCAGTTACCAAAAGAATAAAAGAAAAGAATTAACCCTGCAAAGATGGAAGTATTGCCATTAAGCCAGAATTGCCCGATGACCTGGGCCCCCTCAGGCATCACACAGCTAGGTATCCAAGTCTAGCCAAACCCCTCTCAATGGCCTCAAGCTAATCTGCCCCTATTTACAGGTAATGAAAAGTGCTTAGACTGTCAATGGTGGCCAAGGTGGCAGCCCTTAAAATGATATCGACCCCAAAATTATTACACCGCCTTTCCCACCTCTCAGTCCCCATTCTGAAACTATTGTTTGTCAAGAGAGACAGCTTATTTAGCAGTCTTCTCGAGGATGGCAAACCTCCAAGATACAGCAGAACCCAATAATGAACACACTGGAAGGTGGGTGGCTGGAATCTCCCTTGGATGCTGGGGCACCATTTTGCCTTTCTGGGGTGTAGACTTTGTAATGGCTGAAGGCACTCGATCCAGTGGGTTCAGTTGGGAATGGCTGCTGCAAATAATGTCTCACTTGGAGTGCTATGTTGTGCCAAACGGACTTATGCAACCAGTTCCCCCAATAATAAGAGGCTCCATCAAAGCACGGCAAGCACTCACTAAAATGCTGAGAACAAAGCCCCTGGACCGAGTACTGTGTCCTGTCTTGGATAAGCCACTGATTCAGGTGGTTTGCAAGAAATTGAACTGACCCTCTTGAAAAAGGAAAGTGATTTGGGCAGTAGAAGATGTCAAGCTGACCGTTACCTCCTTGACGGATTCTTTCCAGACTCTCCAAGCCAGATATCAGCTACCACACTTGGACTTCTGGTGCTACTTACGTCTCAGAGGTGTGCTCAGTTCTTTTCTCAAACAACATAAGGTACTTCCTTGACTACCACCCAGTCCCCACTCAACCCAAAACTGATTGTGCTTAAAAAGGAGCAGAGTGGGGGCTATTTTCAGGGCACTCCCGGCCTCCTTCTTGGACCAATCACAAGGAGACTGGATAAAATGGGAAGTCCAACTCTCTAGCCCAATCACAGAGGATCAGTGGGCGGATGCCGGGAGGCAACTACATGAAGCCTGCACCAAAGGCAGAGCCCTACTGATCCAGACCAAAATTATGCACCTTTGGTACAGGACCCTGCACCAAAGCTATGCATATCCTGTCCCATAATCAATGCTGGAGGTGCGGAGCCCCGTGAGGCAATCGGGCACACATTTTGTGGTCCAGCCTGCTGGTCACACTCTTCTGGCAGAAAATCATAGTCTTCTGCAGGTTTTCTCTGACCTGGCCCCTCCTACAATCTCCAGACTTATGGCTATTGGGAATCCCCCCATAACGTTTGACCCTCCAAGACACCTCCACTGCTGGCTCATGGCCGCCATGGTAGAGGCCAAAAGACTGATCCTACAGAGATGGAGGACAATGGAGGTCCTCTCCATTGAGCATTGGAAAGCTTCAATGGCAAGGCTGGCCAGCTTCAAAAGGATGCCCTACTTTGCCAGAGGCACCTTGGTGAAGTATGGTAAGGTATAGTCACCCTTCAAAGCCTCACCTGGAGTCCTCCCCCAGGGCCAGAGCACCCAGCCAGCCACTTTGGGCAGGCCACCTCCCCACACTGCTCCCCCACAAACCCCAAATTAACACCTGATAACTGAGGTACCCAAATGTTGTACGGTTCATGCCAAACCCTAATCTGCTTGCCCTACTTCTTGATCTTCAGCATAAGCTAGTTGGCTTGCTTGTTCTTAGTTTAGTAGCCATGTTCCTTTTCTATCAGTACCTTAACAATACCGTAGCGGTTTCGCAGGCCTGTGAACTATTATGTATGTGTATCAAGTTCTTTGTTTCTGTTACTGCCTTGTACCTGTAAGGCCTGCTATATTCAAGCTGCCATGATCCTGTTTTACATTATGATGTGCTGTGCTGTAGAACCTTTATTTAATAAAAAGAATTAACTGAAAAAAAATTGTTCTATGGCAGGAGGTGCCATAAAACTCTGCAGAAGCCTTCGTGAAAATTGCCCTGTTTTGGGAATGGCTCTATGGGCACTTTTACACACAGGTTTTAAAAACAGAATGAGCATGACCTGTGTGGCATTGTTGTACTCTGTTGCATTCTTGGTTCCCTTTACACTCCGCGAGTATTCCAGCAACTCCTGCCTCCATTTGTGCTTCAGCACCCCCACAGAGTTTGCTGCTCTATGGCTGTTTCTGCACTGCTTCGGAATGGCTGTTTTGCACAGCTGGATGAAACGGAATGGGACGAACCATGAAAAGCTGAGAATGCGGCTCAGGTGAACGTTCACCAAGGGAACGGAACAGATGCACTTTACACACAAGGGAGGTAAGGGAATACTGTTTCTGTAATGTCATTCTGTTACAGAAACCTGTGTGTAAAAGTGCCTTATAGGTAGAAATATGGTGGCCCTTCTCCATCCCCCACCCATTAGCAAAGTTAGCAAATTTGCCCAGAAGGCTTGCAGCTCCCTTTGATCATAGCTCACGAGGTCGCAAAAATGTGACTGTCACTAACTGGACATCTTGTCATTGCTTATGACTGTGCATGAGATATCTAAACTTAAAGTACTGTTCTGAAGCGGATAAATCCTTATTTACACTCTACACGGCCAGCACCCAAATCCATAAATTCCTTATTTTATTTTATTTTATTTTTTATTTTAGTCTTCGGTAGCTGGGTTCTCTTATAGTTGAGCAATGTCCTTATAAGCTGTGTGAATGCATTTGTCATCCAAGAAAAAAACATGTAGCTGCCAACATGAAGGATCGCACCCAACACGCAATTCTTTTTGCAAATTGTCCTCAAGGGTTTCTGGAAGCCAGGGAGGGCAACTACCTCTGGCACTTTTGGTATGCTGACCTAGGGTGTATCAGAAGCTCCATGGGGTGACAGTGCACCAACAAGAGTGGCAAATTACACTTCAGTGTTCTGCAGCGATACTAATGAACATACAAAGAGCTGTTCCAAGCTAACTATTCTGAAGTCAGAGCGGAGTTCAGAGCACTGAGGTCCGATTTACAAAGGGACATATTGTTAGATGGTAAAAAGCTTGCTGCCCATTATAACCATCCATCAGTTAGCTATTATGTCCAATTCCATACTCCTGTTGAAGGTATTTATCCAAGCCAGTTTTTTAATCCAGTGAACCTCTGGCTAGGAATGAATGCATCTGGTAGTGTGCTGCATTGTCTAATTACTCGGTTTATGAAAAACTGTTTCTCTTTTTTGTACTGAAATGTGGTTTGACCAGTTTTTTTTTTTATTATGTCCCCTTGCAATTTTTGCACTTTCATGATAACCAAGGTTAATAGTACCGTATGGCCTCTGCTTTCAAGGTACCTGCACCTACTGATGGCACATTAATAATGGCATTTTGAGAAAACTGCTAATACGTCAGGACAGAAACAGAGACACAGTGAGCACAAAAAGCATTCTCATCCAGTATATTTATCAGTGTGCAACTGCAAATGTAAGAAGTGCAGAAAAAATGCCTCTCAGTAAACTTGGACTGGCCGAACAAGAAGATGCAGCTGGTTTCACTATGTAGGTGGAGTTTCCCCAGTCTGAATTTGCTTAGATGCATTATTTTTATTTGCACTGCCTATATTTACATTTGTACATTAATAGCTACCCTGGATGGGAAGGCTCGTTCTGTATGCTGTCACTTTTGTTTCTGTCCTGCTGAGCAGTTTTACCTGACAGCAGCACATCATATTTTTTTTTTTCATGCAGGATTTTTATTCCTCCTGGCAGAGTGGGGGCTTACATCAGCCCTGTTCCTCTCATCTGTAACTGTCTCCAGCAGCTTCCCTGGCACCCAGGGATGTATCCCTCATGGGTTGTCCCCCTGTAGCAGGGGCAGTGAAGGAGGGCCGTCCTCCCCCCAGAGCAACACATCCAGACTGGCCTGGAGCTGGAGCAGTGGAATGGGTCGTGACACAATGGACAGGGTTTCATGAAGCCCATCCTCCATTTTTTCCACCATTTTCTCCCCAACTCCATGAATCTATAATGAGCACATTGTGTGAGCTCTGCCTGTGGGAAGACACCACTGGTGCTCCAGGCATGAAGCTTCCAATGCAGCACAATTTGCATGTGCCACCAGCTGGATTCCTCCAGGTGATGGTCAGGCGGTGAGTCACAGACACCCCCCTCCTCAGTGGAGGAGAGCTGTCCTTCAGACACTTAATCCTCCCTTCCCCAGCTGACCATCTGCAACCCACATCTGTTTACCGACACAGATTGCCGAAGTGGCAAAAGGTAAGGCACTTTCAGTACCTCAGGTCTCCACATTACTGGGCCTGCTGTAGCGCATCCAATTTTGAGGGCCTTTCTCTTTTGGCCTGGCTTCTTTTCCTAATATATCAGGATGCCTGGCACATTGTAGGAGGGACTTGGCTCCTGGAGATGCCATGACTTGGCACTGAGTTAGGTCTCAACTGCTGGAGTTGCCTCCATGTTATGCTAAGCTTAACCATTTGACTCACTTTGATTCCACAGGACCAAAAGATCCCTCCTTGGTACCGCTCATCCCTGGATTCATTGCCCACTTTAGCACCACTAAAGTACTAGCGTCCAGCAAAAGGCAATGGTCAAGAAATTATAAACTCTTACTGAACCACATTACTTGCCTGCCGCTGCTACCACTCCTACTTTCGGGCACTATTCACAAAATGAAAATGCAGGTGACCAGCAAACGAGTAAGGCAACAACAGAAAAAACTAATACTGGAACAGCCCCTAAGACTACTCTTGCTTCTCCTACTCCTGATGTCTGGCAATGGGCATCCCAACCCCGACCCTCCAATGACCCACGATGCTAGACAGCATAAAATTTCAGGTCTCGTGTTCTCATCCCTAAACATCTGCAGCCTCCTCCCAAAAAGGATTTATGTGATAACGGCGATTGCAGAATAGTGATCGCCGTTATGGCGAACTGCACATCACCGAAAAAATGTTTCAGCGATGCACTCCCTGGCACACAGCAAAAGGATGCCGGGGACTTAGATTTTATATGTAAATGTGGGGGTCTGATCACTGCACCACCCCATGGGGGCTTCACGCCTACAATTTCTACTTAAGGATTCTCAACTCCAGTGGGGTGCATGTTGGGGTGTGTGTGTGTGAAAAAGAAAAACATTTCGGGCTGGGTGCAACAAAAGGTATCTGCACCCGGCCCCAAACCTGATACCCTATGCAACCCAGCCCTGTGCCCACCAACCACAACATGGGAGCAGCTTGGCAGCTCACCGTGGCACCATCCCTCACAATCCCTCCCTCCCCTCGCTCAGCATGCTCGCGCCTCCCCCCGCGCACGTAGACATGTAGCGACAGGATGTCGCTATTTTCGCGAACCCCCCATCCAGTTGCCCTCCTTCCCTGGTAGCCCTGATGACAGGCGCCATGATTGAGTCACTGTTTTTGTAGGTGCCAGCTTTCGGTCACCAAAATCACGGGATACCTCCCAAAAATGGACATTCTCAAGGCTTGGGTCTCTCAACACCACCATGATGTGATATCTGTTGTGGAAACATATATTTCCCTGAAAATACCAGATACTGCCATATCCTTGCCTGGCTACACCCTGTACTGACAGGACCAGCGCTCGAAAAGAGGTGGAGGATGTGTCATTTACACCAGATATACACTCCAGGGATATGTCATACCCCCACCACCCAGCAATGACAATCTCCAGGTATCAGCCATCAAACTAATGCTAGGAGCACACAACAGAGTGCTCACCCTCCTGTCCGTATACATCCCACCTAAGCAGACTACGCCTGGCATCAACCACCTACTGGACTACATCAGCACGCTCAGCCTAAACCCTGAAACAGTGCTGTTGGGAGACTTCAGTATCAACTGGATCTCACTGCTGCTAACACCATCAAAGATACCCTTGCCACAATCCACTTCTCCTAAATGGCGAATGCGCTGACTCGAACCAGTTACAAGATGGGCACCAGCACACATCTGGACTGGGTTCTCTCGAACTGCCCTTCCCACATCACAGATCTCACCATGCTCCTTGACTCACTGAGTGATCACTCCCCTGCCAGTTTCCTCTGGAACAACTACCACAAACCCCCTGCCAGAACTGTAAAAAACAACCTACTCCTAAAGGGCCACCTTCCACAGCTTAAGGGCAACCTAAAGCAGCAGGACTGGTCAGACCTATATGGAACCACGGATGTGGACACTGCACTAGATCTCTTTATCTTAAATTTCAATGCAGCCAGTGACAAACATGTTACCATTACAGAGAGAAAAATTAGAGGACCTATAAATCCCTGGATTACCCCGGAACTACTGGCGCAACTAAATGCAAGAGACCAGCTCTGGCAAACAGTGTGGTCACATGGCACACCAACTAACATTCAAAGGTATAAAAAGGCCCACAATGAGTGCACAAAGGCAGTTCTTGAGGCAAAAAGCAAATTCTACAAGGAAGCGCTCACTAACACCTGGAATAGCAACAAATCGTTCTGGGCAAATCTAAACAGTATCACTGGGAAGGCCCCTAAAATAGCCCCAACCTTGCTAAATGTTGAGAGCATCCCTACCTTGGACCCTCTGCTCATTGCTAACTCTCTGAACCTTGCCTTCTCGGATCTCATTAGTGTGCTCCTGATGAACTTCTTCTGTACCCCTGCTCCAGGGGTCAGCGAGAAGACCCCAGTATGACCAAACCAGCCACTCTTCCATTTCAAACTGGTCTCTGAAGCCGCTGCATGGATGGAATAACCTTGTTACTGACTGTATTTTTATAAATGTCTGTTGCTTCATGTGGTGTAGAGGTCTGCGCACCTCATATCTTTTGCCTGTGTGTTTACAGTTTACTACTGTAAATTCATAAAATCTGTAAATAAAAATTACAAAAAAAAACATTCATACAATGCTCACATTTTGAGGTAACTGGTGTAACCCCCCCCTGCAAATGGGGGTTCCCAAAAGTCTTCCAGGGGCTTGCCTGAATGCGCCAAGTCTGGGTGGTGTTCGGTGTCTGAGATGTTTAAATGTGGTTCCAAGTGAGTGCTATTTGAGCCTCCACATACTATCTCTTTAAGAGCTGTCTGCTTGCAGACTTAATTAGTTTGTATGGGGGGACTGTGTATTTAATGCTTGAATCCCGCCCGAGCTGCTGCCAATTCGCTCCGTTTCTGCCATCGCTACATGTAGAGAGGGAGCCTTGTTGAAAGATATAACTATTTGCCAGAAATCATTTGGAGTGACTGAGAAAATGTAGTTTGTCTAACCCGTCTTCATTTCAGCACGAACTGTTTCAGTGTAGCTCTTTCATTTTGGTCCTGAACTGCTGAAATGGACCAATCACTGGGGATGGGTTCCTTAAAATGGAGCCTGTGGACGAATCGGAAACTTGGACTCTCAATTTTGAGCCAGCCACAAAGGGGATTTTATGGGCAGTGACTCTGGGAAATGTAGTTTTGACCTTGGCGCCTTTTTTCACCAACAGAGGGAGTCTTATTGTGCGTGACAGCCAAACCAGCCAACAGAATGGTGTGGAGCTAAAGGAAATGCCCTGCTCTGTGACTGGAAAGATCAGATCAGTTGGGACAGTGAAGAGAGAAGGAGCTCTGTGCTTCTGCAGTGTATAGTTTCACGCGGGAAGTGCGTGTGAGGCCCTGAGTTTTGGCCTGCAGCCGTTATGAGTGCCAGTTTGGACTGAATCCAAGTTGTGAGGAGGAAGAAGCACCAGAAGTGTGGAAACCAGGCTCACCCTGTAGAAGACTGGAGAAATTGCTGAATCGCGCTCGGTCTGTCAGGAAATGAAGCTGCTGTGTGTGCTCCCGGGTATTTTGCAGTAAGTGCGACCGGGATCGAGGAGCAGCCTGCCTGGTATAGTACTTTTCTTTTACAAATGAATGTGCGTAGTGTTTGTGGGGAATGGCTATTTCCAATCCCCTGTGCTGTGTGCTGTGTGTTGAAGCTGGAAGCAAACCCCAGCTTGTCTCGGACTAAATCCGTTTGCTATAAACTGCAGTGGGGTCCAGTCACAAGGACCTCGTCTCCATGTCCTGTTGTTTCTGACAATCCAGAGAACATCCACCATCCGGTTCTCAGCTTGGGTATTGTGAGTACAAATTAGGGTATTCCCCTGCAGCCTGTTTTCAATCACAAGTGTGTCATCTAATTCTTGTTGTTTCACTGCTTCATGGACTGAGCCATCCGGCTCCGGATTACAATTGGGTGTTGTGCATATATTTTCTTCTACAGGGCCCTATCCATCTGCACCTGCTGGCCAACCCCGGGCAACGGACCTGGCTAGCCCCTCCCCCCCCAACCTGGGTACTCAGAGTGTGACTTTTCAGACCCTGTATGTGTGCACAGTACTGTGATTTCATTCCACCAATTAACCTGATTTCCCCCTCCCGTGTTACTGTCCCCTAAATAAATCAGATTTGTTGTTGTTATACTACATACTGTCTGTGGTGTTGGTATTTATGGAAACAGTATTGTATTTCGCTGTGTATGTTGTTTAACCTTATTTTACAGGGGGTCCTCAGAGACGTGCTGCAGAATCAGTCTCGAGGGTAAGTGGTGCTTTATGAGTGAACAGTGTGTATACATGGGGTATTGGGGCTGTAACTCCTGTGTACTGTGTGAGCCACTAGAGGGAACCAAAGGGGGTCACGGTGTCCCAGAGGGCTGTGATCAAGCTAGTCTAACCACTACAAACCCTGACCTCTGGGTGGAGGCACCCGCCATAGAACCTAGGCCCCTCAACCTGTCAGTAGTCAAGCAGGCAGGGGTAGTAGCCATTGGGATAGCGCCACCTGGGGGTTACACTAGAGAATTGCACTACCAAATAAAACTGGAAGATGCCTGAAATCTTTTACATTAAAAAAAGGGTAGGGTTAAATTTGTTACCAATTTCGTTGCACTGCTGCTTTAACTGTACAAACAAAAATTATTATTGCGATTAGACTTATAGTTGCAATAACAACGTTGAAGCTGGTCATTTCCTTGGATTAACGACGAGCTGGAGGGAGGTGGCCCGAAGTGCAGCCGAGGGCCACCCACCTCCCCAACCAATCGTTAATCCCTAGGGAATGACCAGCTTCTTGGTCGTTATTGCTTAATTGTAAGTTTCGCTACACAAGCTTTTGGGTCTACACTTTACCCTTGTCTTTTCTTGAAGTAGGGTCCTGCATAGAACAGAAAGCCTGTGTGATGAAAACTGCGCTTACATTACAGGGATACAGATTTAGTGTCGCTCTCTTCCTAACATATTTAGTAGTTTCAAAAATATTATTACTTTTTTAGTAACTAGTAATATATTACTTTTAAGAAAAAGTAACAACTGTAATAATATTACTTTTTCTTAAAAATAACCAGAAATGAATTACTATAAAGAGGGACCAATTGTCCATGGTCGAGTTCTCTCTCACTTTACCAGCCCAGGTAGAGATACAACAAATCCGGAGCTTAGATTCATCAGGCATTCGTGCTTTGCCCCCAAATAATTTGTTTTTATAAGTAAAACTCACACTGACATATGCAGAAGATACACAATGAAAAAAAATACTGTGTACAGTTACATAAAAGCAATATTTATTGTAGTTTTTTTAATTTATTTTAGTCTTTGGTAACCAGATAAGGCCCACAGGGCACAAGTGCCTGTTGTCAGGGGCAACCTGGGAGCACTGGGGAACTTAAGTGACTTGTTCAGAGTCACACAGTAGACAAGTGCTGGTTGTGGGAATCAAACCCTGGACTGCTGGATGTAACAAGCTCTTTCAAGCTCATTATTCTAATCTGTAGGCTATACTGCCAGCCCAGTATGCATTAGTATTGCAGTTACTTTTTTATACATAAGTAATAAGTAACTGTACCGTATTACTTTTTAATCGTGGGTAAGCTAATGAAGACTATCCTGAAGGAGAGGCTGGTGGCCCTCCTAGAGGCCAAAGGACTACAGGACAGCAGACAGCATGGCTTCATACGTGGCAGATCCTGCCAAACCAACCTGGTCAAGTTCTATGACTGGGTAACTAGGCAACTGGACAGGGCCATGCAGTGGATGTCCTGTATCTGGACTTCAGTAAGGCATTCGACTCCAGTGCCACATGGAAGGCTGGGAAGGAAGTTAGTAGGCACAGGGGTGGGTGCAAAGCTGGTGAGATGGGTAGGAAACTGGCTGCAGGGAAGGCAACAGAGGGGGTGGTGGTGGTGGGAGCCTCACACCCAAGGGCAGTGACGAGTGGTGTCTCCACAGGGCTCGTGTTGGGACCAGTGTTGTTTGGGATATTCATTGCAGACATATCATGGGACATCAAGAGCAAGATCAGTCTGTTTGCTGATGATACCAAGGTAGGCGCTGTGGTGGATGACCCAGGGGATGGCAGGGTTGCAGGATGATCTGGCAAAGCTTGAAACCTGGTCAGACAACTGGCAACTGGGCTTTAATGCCAAAAAGTGCAAGGTGCTGCATTTTGGGATGAAGAACCAAGGAGGAGTTACCAGCTAGGGGAAGTGCAGCTAGCCCAGACAGAGGAGGAGAAGGATCTGGGTGTGCTCATTACAGGGTCAATGAACAACTCGGCACAATGTAGGAAGGCAGCTGCTACAACAAAATGCTGGGTTGTATTGCAAGGGGTATATCCTCGAGGAGGGAGGAGGTGATTCTACCACTGTATAGGTCATTAGTTAGACCACACCTGGAGTACTGCGTGCAGTACTGGCGTCCATATCTGAAGAGGGACATTAAGTTACTGGAGGGGGTGCAGCGCAGAGTGACAAAGATGATCAAGGGGCTGGGGGACTTATCATACGAGAGGAGGTTGAAGGAGTTGAACATGTACTCACTGGAGGAGAGGAGAGACAGGGGTGACATGATTGAAACCTTTAAATATATGAAAGGAATAAACAAGACAAGAACAGAGGGGCTGTTCAAAGTAAGGGAGGGGAGGGACACCAGGGGCCATGATATGAGACTGGAGGGAGGAAGGTTCAGGAGGGAGATGAGGAGACACTTTTTTACAGAGAGGGTGGTGGCTGGGTGGAATGCATTACCTCCTGAAGTGGTATGCAGTAGAACAGTGGACTGCTTCAAACGAGGATGGGACAGGACAAGGGGGAAGGTTAATGAAGGGGAAAGGTGGAAGGGAGGGGCAGCTGCAGAATAAGGGGTGCTAGCTGCACATTCGAGCAGACTTGATAGACCTCTAGGCCTTTATCTGCTGGCAAATTTCGTATGTTCGTAATTGTAACTTCCTCAACAGCGTGTATTAATATGGAAACAAGTGCCTTGAAAGTTAAATAAGTTAATATGCAAAGACAGTAAGGTTTTCAAAAGAAATACAAAATCACGTGTACTCCAATAATATAAGGTATCATTATGGGATACATATGCATATCACCATGAAAGAACTTAAGACTGCTTCTGGCGCAGAGGTAGGTTTGCCGCACACGGCACCAGCGACCCGGGTTCGGGAATGGACTCGGACAGCTGGAGAGCCAGCCGGGGGGAGAAGGATCGAGCGCCCATCGGCCACTCTCCTTCTCCGGGAGGGGAGGGTTGCCTGTCCCGCTACTCTACTGCCACCTGGGTGACCACGGGTGGCGGTGCAGCTGGGATAGCCAATGGGAGGGGAGGACGTTGGCCAGGAGCCAGAGCGTCTGCACGTCACAAGGTGCTTCGCCCCTTGGCCCCCCTTGCGTGCCTACGTCCTCAGGGGATGGCATCAGAAACATGGAAAAAGGACCTCGCGGATGCCGGCATAGATGGGGATACAAGCTGCCAGACACCAAAACCCAGCTTTCAGGGACCGTCCAGACTGCCCGACACACACTAATGGACTGGAAGGAGACATCCCGGGATCCCCCTCCTCCCCGCCCGGAGGGGGTAGGCCGAGGCAGCATGGGGGCAGATCTGGCAGTATCCCAAGAGGTACCGGGGTGGGCAGAGTGAGCAGAGGATATCCCAGAAGACAGCAGCATCCGTGGAGACAGGGGTCAAAAAAAAAAAAGACTGGTTCTGATTTAAACTGGAGTGTATGGTGCCAAATGGCCTCTCACACATTGTGTTTCTCTTGTCAGTTCTCTGTCTCACACTTGCAGGGCCCCACATTTAAAGCTGGTCGTCATATGTGCCACACAGACTGGAGCGCTGCACAACAGTTAATGCATGGCAGGTGTGAGGCGATAATCAGATAGTTGGCTTGCTCTGACCAGAACACATTAGCTGTCTGAATATGGAGCCATGCCAAAATGCTGTTTATGAGCGATCGCAAGTACAGTATTGGGATTGCTCACTGACAGTCAGATGGTGACCAGCCAAGGAAATGAGTGGAAGGTTGCGCAGGTTGCCTTCAAGGTCAGTCCTGAGCGGTGTCTGGGGTGAGGGGGGTGTGGGGCAGTGGGCCTGGAGCAAGTGAATAGGTCAGGAGTAAGGTTTGACAACTGTTCAGGGGGTAGGGGATCCACTTGACTGCACATGTTATGTAACTAAAATACTGAACTGGTGATTGGGGGGTGGGGGACCACTACATTCTGAGGGTTATGGGAGAAAATGCAGAACAGGCGATTAGGGGCAGTGTGCAACCACTGTGCTGGGTTAATGACAGGGATTTGGCAGTGTTAAACAGTGCTGCAACAGAGGCTGTTTAACACTGCTGAAACCTTCTATTATACCATGGCAAGAAAGAATCTTGGACTGTGATTGGTTGGTTTGGGGCTGGACCCATGGTGTTATCCCAGCACAATGCCACAGGTCTACTGTCCTCATTATGGCTGCTGCCTTTTTTTGCATCTCCTCTTAAGAAACAAAAATATTTTTCCACTCTAATAAAAACATCCTTTAAAATTATTTTTTTTTATTTTACATATAACAACAAGCCATTGTATAATAGGAGTAATGCACTCCACGGTGTGTGTCGTTTGGGATAACGCCACGCCTGGGTCATTGGACGCACTCGGCCTGTGGCCTCATGCCCAACCCCCCCCCCAGGTGTGGCGTTATACCAGCATGACACACACCCTGTCGTGCATTATTCCTTTAATATACCACTGTACCAATTATGCATGAGGACTCCCTCATTTGCAAAGGTGCAACGGTATATTCTGCACAGTCACACTGTTGAGTTAGCACTGCATATCAGTGGCCTCTGAAATTTTTATCCTCTGCCCCAATCACCAGCACTATCCATGGTTAGCATGGGCTAATCAGATTAGTGCCATACTAACCATTTGAACATAAGTGTTTTTGTCTTTTAGAAGATGCTTTAATCCAACATTTTGGCCCCCAAACTATCTCCTTCTCCTAGCTGTCAGGTGCTGGTGCCATCGGCCTCCCAGCCTTTTCTGCTGCCCTTCCCCCCTTGGAGCTGATAGGGACCTTGATGGGGTAGGGCCCAAGACTGCAGGTAGCCATCAATTTGATGGCTCAGTTTACGATGCTTTTTTTTCTGGTTTTCTTGCCCCTCCTCCTTCCACTCCCTAGGATACGGGTAAGTGCCTCTTGTTGGCAGCTTATGCACACGGAATTCCTCAGCGAGGGAGCCAGATCCCAAGCCCACCGCAAGGTGGCAGCGGAACCTCAGTTGGTAGCACTGCCATATGGCAGCACTACCCCAGCCACCCATGCCATCATCCAGGTCTGCTCTGGAACCCGGGCCACCAGCATTGGGAGCACAACATGTAACCCATGGGGCCAGTGGTCAACCTGGCCACATACAGTACGTTTAACCTAAAACTAGTAATGTTTGAGATTGTACATTCATACCCACCATTGGTAGGTCTTCAAGTCTTTTGAATGACGGTTGTCCTCTCTGACAGAACTTCACCACGGCAACCACTATGAAGATAACTAAGACCGCAACAAAGATGCAGATCACGGCGACCAGCCCTGGGTTGAGATCATCATCTTGGGGCAATACGGCACCTGGAAATACAAACAATAATGAACCCTGCATCTGATGAAATTGCCAACAAATATCGCAAGTACAAGTCAAAGCAGTTGTAGCAGAACAGCATATTTTCATAATTCTTTGTCAAAAAACACTGCACAGAGCTCCAATGATACACTAATGAAACCAGTGTTGTTGTAAAGTAACACCTGCTACCCCTTTAGGCCAGCAGACTGCAGCTGTTGTAAAAAAACCTGAGGTTTACTTATTTAGAATTGATAACCAAGAGAGAGGCACTGAGCTGAGGATTATTTCCAGGTGCAATCAAAGGGAAGGTTACAAGGAATAAAAAATTTAGAAAATGTGTTTTTTATTTCCTGATCTCTGATTGGTTGGTACCCCTGCCAGGGGGTACATTAACTTTCAGTAGATGACCAGGAAGTCAATAAGTGCCACCCTGCAGTGCCTCAAACTGATATCCCTGTGCCAGTTAGAATTTTCAAATTCAGCAGCCGCCATTTTCTCTGCTCACTTTATGAGAAGCGAGCGAGTCAGCCCGCCTCGTCATTGCAACTTAACTGTAGTGCAAAAGAAAGGCATTTTAACACAAAGCACAGTTCCCCCCCCAACTACTTCTTTTTTTAAATATCTAGTCTAAATGTGCTGCACAGTCCACCTCACTCACACATTTCCGTATAATATCTTACACTGTGATCATTGATCCACAAAAAAAATCAGTCCGGCTTGGGTCTCCTGATGGCTGCTCGAAAATGACCCGCCTCATCACGAGCAGCGTGCCATCTCTATTCACGGAGCACAGCAGCTCCTCATTATATCCTGGCTCTCGACTACAAACAGCAATGGTTTATTCCAACACTGCCTTCCAACCGGGCCATCCCTCTCACCTCACTACCACAGCCCCTCTTAAGATAAAAAAAAAAAGAAGGAGAAAATGAGAGTGAGAGAAAAAATAAGGGAACCAGGCAGAAAAAACAAAATGGGACACAAGGAAAGGACCTGTCAAGCACGAGAAGTTATAGAAAACAAGCATTTGTCAATGCTGAATGTTTGCTTGCTGATATTAGCATTGGACATGCAGGAGTTAGACAGATGCAGAATAGGAATGGCAGTGAAGTATTGAACTCACGCCTACCCCCACCTCCACCCTGCAGAGATAAACAGGCATTGGGGTGTGCCTTTGTGTCATCACCCATAATGCTCATGGCATTTCACCTCACCCTATCCTGCAGACACTGACAAGTGTTGAGGTGTGCCTCGGGGTGTTCGGCTTCACAGTCACCCCATTTCATAAGGACATACGCTGAAATGGATGCAGTACAGGAGAATGGGGTGAAGTCTGGGGCTGAAAAGTCCAAGGCACACCTCGATGCCTGTCATCTCTGCAGGGTGGGGTGTGTGGGTGGAATGGCGTGAGCATTACAGCCGGCAGTCTAAAAACACATCCCTGATGCCTGTCAGACTGTACAGGGTGGGACGTTATAATTAGAAACCATAACACCCCGGGCATTCATTGGTATCTGCACTATAAATTTTCAACTTGTCCTTCTTGAGACCCCCACCTCATGAAAGCATTTGGGACCTCTGCTCATGAACAGTGGCACTGAAAATTTTGTTAATGTGTCTCGAACTTTGATTTCCCACAGCGACCATGCCATTCTGCACCAGATGTGCAAAAACACTGATTGGGCAGGATGTGAAGAATGACAGCTGTACCATTCACAGGGAGGTGTGAAGAGATGGCAAAGTTGAAAATCTGGAGTGAAAATATTAAAAATGCTTGAACTTCCGAGCGTACATGAAAACTGCGCAACACATGCTCATAACACAGTCATTTACTGGAATTATTTCACCAAATTTTCAACATAGGCATTTTGTGACCTCTGTTCATGAACACTGTCACTATGATTTTCTTAATCTGTCCCAAACATTGATTTCCCACATGCATCGCACTTTTGTGCCAGATGTAAACACACATTTCAGGCAGGATGTGAAACATGACAGCTGTACTGTTCAAAAGGAGGCCTAAAATCTCCAATGCTGAAAATCTGGAGAGAAAATATTACAATTCGCAAGTTGCTATGGTGCGTGGAAACTGCGCAACGCATGCTCGTAACACAGTCATTTTATGGACGTTTGTCACCAAATTTTCAACATAGGCATTTTAGGACCTCTGCTCATGAATAGTGTCACTGTGATTTTCTTAATCTGTCCCAAACACTGATTTTCCACAGCAAATGCACTATTCTGCGCCAGAAGTGTGAAACATATTCGCCAGGATGTGAAAAATGACAGCTGTACTCTTCATAAGGAGGTGCAAAAATGCCAATGTTGAAAATCTGAGGAAAATATTACAAATTGGGCAGTACTGGTGCGTGAAACTGCGAACGACGCCGTAATAGTCATTTTTGGAATTTTTTCACCAAATTTGCAACATAGGCTTTTTGAGAGCCCACCTCATGAACAGTGATACTGTCATTTCATTTCATTACTCGATCCCGAAAGGTGATTCCGCGCAGTGACCGTGAAATCACCTTCCGGGACCGAATAACGCAATGACAGTGGCTGAATTCATGAGGAGGGGTTCAAAGGACCCCATGTTGAAAATGTGGTGTCAAAAGTCTAAAAAATGGCCGAGATATCCACATAAGTTGAAAAGGCCCCATTTATGCCATTATACAGCTTACCGGCATTTCTTCAGTTCGCGGTCGGCTTTGATAGAGTACAGATGTGTTCCCGGTCCACCGAAGATCACAGTTTGGGCTCCAGAGGTAAGTATGGGATGGGGGGTGTGGGAGGCAAGTCGAGGTGGTGGGTGTGGGTTGGGGGAGGCCACGAAACACGGGAAATTTTTTTTACAGGTTAAAAAAGACGATGATGCAGGATGCTTTTGGCAAGCTGGGTGGTTCTCAGCATGCCACGGTTGCCACCTGGGTGTTTGTTGCGGGGGAACTGGAGCCGATGGGATTGGGCACCCTGGCCGGGCCATGCTGCGCCGCGGGGACGCATGAGCCGAGGAGGATTGGGCACCCTTGGCACATAACAAATGGGTGGGGCATCATGCTGTCAGGGATTGGGCTACCCCATCAGCAAATGAACTGGGAAGGGGGCATGCTGACAGGGGGAATGGCACCCCCGTCGGCTTTAACAGGGGCTGTGAGAGGCAGCGGCTGTCCGTCGGCTTCATGGGGACTGTGAGAGACTGACGGAGAAGCCGTCACCATGTTTATTGAAAGGGGACACCAGACAATGCAGCTGTAATTAGCTGCTGCAGTCAGGGACCGTCCCGGAAAAGCAGCTGATTGCTGATGACGGAGCGCTCCCTGATTGCAGTGAGCAGTTTGTTTCAAGTTTGTGGCAAGCTACACTACTGCTGTCATGGACAGCGTGATCCTCTATTGGTGCCACACAGACCAGCCCCAAAATGGGCTGCTGGCATTGGCAGCAACACTGCTGCGCCTCCACAACTCGCTACTGCAGCAAGCTGCTCCAATATGTTTCTTGCACATGCGTGCAAGCAAACATAAAAAGTGTACTTAAAACCAAAAGTGCCCTCTACTGACAGCTGTACCAGCAGCTGAGGGATTACTTTACAACAAAATAATTTCTATTATCCGTACTACTTTTTTTAAGTAAATGTGTGACATTTTTAAATTATTTTACTTAAAAAAATGTCACAAATAACCTATTTTCTAAGTGCAGTAATATCCTCCAGTGTCGGAGGTATGGTCAATACCAGACCTTCCAGGGGCTATACACCCCTGTGCGGTCTGGAATTGCCCAATACCACCCACCTTGTCGGGTATTATTGCTTGCATAATCAGCTGAAAACAGTACAGACAATTTATTTTCATTTTTGTTGCCCTGGAATGGAGGGCTAGGCAATGCTGCTTATTTTCTGCCTCATCCCTGGGCAGTGGTGGTGGCGATGGTGGTGGTGGTGGTGGCGGTGGGATACAGATGCAAACCAACTGAAATTGAACCAGATTAAGTTGTTGGTGATATTTTTGTGAATGGGGGAAAATAAATATAGCACAAATGAACATAATATAGTGCAGGGAGCAATCCGTGTAAGACTGATAAAACAAGATATATACTGTACACTGTATTATATGCGCGATATGGGAGGTATACACAAGGATTGCATTAAAGGCAATGGATCTGAGTGGATTTGAGAAGGAGTGCTTAATTTATTTATTTATTTAAAATTCGGTGACCGGGAAAAGCACACTGAGCTGAGGCTCGTTTCCAGGTGCGACCTAGGAACAGGGCAACGTCACAAACACAGGGTTACAGCAAAAACATAAATGTAGATAAAAATACAGAAATAACAATAAAAACAAGTAGAGCAAAAATATTACATTATTAAATGCAGATAAAAAACGCAGAAATAAGAATAAAAACAAATAGAACAAAAATACATTCATAAGTTC
The DNA here is from genome assembly GCA_016271365.2 of Neoceratodus forsteri. Taxonomy (NCBI): domain Eukaryota; kingdom Metazoa; phylum Chordata; order Ceratodontiformes; family Ceratodontidae; genus Neoceratodus; species Neoceratodus forsteri. The sequence continues at coordinate 159,210,615 of JADMNL010000031.1, read as the reverse complement.
AGTTGCAGATCAAAGGTTCAAGGCAGAGTGAGAAATGGAGACACACGTCAAGAGCAGATAACAGGGTAGCAGTTTAGAGATGAGAGGATGGCAGAGGTGAGTACAGGGGCTTAAGTACATGAAATTAACTGAGGACCACAGTAACTGTAGCTGAGGCTAGGAGAACGGTTGCTTAGGTGCAGGACTGGTATGGAGAGGCAGCTGAGGGAGACGGAGATAAATCCAGGGGAAGGGGTGATGCGACTGGAGAAGAGCTAGTGTAAGTCAGAGGACAACATACAAAGCAGAGAGGGAAAGCACAAATTTGGAGAAAGAGGGAAGGGGTGGCTAAGCTATGAGGGAAGAAAGGTCGTGCACAAGGAGCGACTAGAAGAGCGGGTCGGAATGACCATAGAGTGTGACTTTGAGTAGGACAAAACAATAATTACCCCTCCCAAGTTCTGGAAGGTTATACATTCCCTTTTCTCCCCTCCAACCCTGTCTCCCTCCCCTGTTCTCAAGGTTGCTGACTATCTCATCTCTTGCCCTTCTTCTGTTGCCTCTTTCTTTTTTCTATGCAGCTTTCTGTCCTCGGGGTTCTATCAGACCTCTTCAGCCCCCAACTCACTCCCTGACTGGCCACCATCTCCCCCTGGGACTTACCTGACTCCTCAAGTCTGACACAGCTTGTCCCCCCCCCCAATGATGGCACCAGGAGGGGGAGAGCTGTGCCCCCCAAGTGTCAGGATCCAAATCTGTGGTGGAAAAAGCCCCAGGGCAATGGCATAGGTTGAAGTGGTGAGTGGAGCTTCACGGTGACAGGCCCTGCTTTTTCTTGTTTTTCCTCCCCTTGGCTGGCGGTGTGCTGACGCAGATGGTGCATACACACTATGTGCCAACTGCCAGCCAACCCCAGTGTTGGGTGCTATCCGCTGGCCTGCCACCATGTCTCCTCATGATGACAGTATTTGAGTGGTGCAGTGGGTCCCCCTCCCTGGGAGAGGAGATCAGTCTGCAGACAGTCAGTCCTCTCCCACCCCCAGCTGACCCTCAGCAGCCCAAGTCTGTCACCGAACCTGGTACGCTGGTGTGGTGGAAGGTGAGGTACCGATGCCTCAGCCCTCCATGCCACTGGGCTAGCGAGTATAGCCTCTGCCTTTAGCTCCTGCTTCACCACCTGTGCTAGCTCTCTCTCGTCCCTTCCTCATCCTCTGCTTTCCTTCCCCTCCCTCTGCCTCCCCTTCCTCACTCTTTTTCCTTCTCTCCTACCATTCCATTGGTTCACCCACTTTAGGGCAAAAACAACTACGGTGCGGACAAGCAGGACACAGTCAAAAGGCCACAAGCGAAAACAGCACCAGGCTATATTGGCAGCAGACAGACAGCAAGCAACACCTTTCCACCAGTTGTTGAGCTCCCCTGCACCCCCCATCAAAGGGGCTGCACCCCAACCCCCCAAAATAAATATAATCACCTCCACCCATGGAATATTAGGGAGCAGGAGGCAAAGTGATGCGCTCAGTGCAGCACGCCTGCAAGTCCCAGACACCCACATGATTCACACACTTTTGCCGGTGCCCACATTACGGAGCCCTCTTTCCCGCACCTCTATACTCCTTCTACTTTCCTTAAGCCTCTGCTTGCCCTTAATCCTCCCACGGGAGGTAGCCTTGATGGTCTCAATCCTAAGCTTCTGCTTCTCTCAGCTCCTGCCTTCGCTCTGCCTGTTACCTTGCTCCTGAACCTCTCTTTTTCTTCTGTAACTGTCCCTGAAGCCTGGAAGGAGGCTACTGTCATCCCATTCCCTAAAGGTGGTGATCCTTCTTCTCCTGGTAACTCCTGTCCTACCTCTCTCCTTCCCACCCTGGCTAAGTTAGAGGAACACCTTGTTCTTTCTCAATTCTCTTCCTTCTTTGACTCCTAATCCTTCTTCACCCCTTTCTAGTCTGGTTTTAGGAAATGCCACTCCACTTTCATCTCCCTCCTGCAGCTCAGTGTATCCATCCTCTCAAGGATGGACCACGGACTGATCACCTCTGCCATATGTGTCGATATTGCTAAAGCTTTTGGCACTGTGGCACACCCACTCATTCTGGACAGGCTTAAAGAAAGGGGCTTCTCTGACTCCTCAGTCAGTTGGTTTTGCTCTTACCTTGATGGAAGGTCTCAAGCTGTCTGGATCGGAAGCTCCATTTCCTTCCAACTGTCCATCTGCTCAGGCATTCCTCAAGGGTCTGTTCTGGGACCACTCCATGATGCCAACAACCCAGGATTGGGAACAAGCATGGGCCATCAGAGAGCCAGTTTGGGGGAGAAAGATCAAATGTCCCACAGGACACTCTCCTTCTCTGGGGAGGGAGGGTATCACGTCCCACTGCTCTACTGCCATCTGAGAGACCACAGATGGTAGTGCGGGCGATATGCGGATGGAAGGTGGGACCACTGGAGTGCACCCATGGGTTAGATGCATCAGGCCTCGCTAGCAGCCAATCCCAATGCATGTTGCTGGTTGGGAGGGCCAGGAGGAAATGGCAAACAGTGCGCATAACGTTGGGCAGATGAAGCTCTGCCAGCGGCCTACTCCCACATCAGACCCTAGCTGCGGCACTCCTGGAGTAGACCCACATCTTCCCCTCTGCCACGGGTGGCCAGATGACTGTGGGGAAGAAATGCTGAAGTGGTGAAGATGTACCAGGCCCCAGGGGGTAAGCTGGGGAGTGGGGGCAACACAGGAGTGTTCTGTGAGTAGGTGTGGTGATCAGAAGTACATACTAAGGAACATACTATGGAAATGTTGGGAGCAATGAGGCATAAAGCCCATAAGAGCTCCAGATATTACTTGTAATAAATCAGATTCCTATTTCACATTAAAAAGTTGTCTAATCTAATTTTAAATGCGCCTTTATTATTGCTGATAATCAAAGAGGTTGGTAAATTCCCCACTCTGAGAGAAGTAATAGGCTCTCTTTTTTAGATTTAACTTTAGCTCTTAGCTGTAGAGGGTGACCTCTTGTATTAAGTACAACTTGTTTGAATTCCAGGCCACAATTTGATGTAAGGGATTCATCATTAACATACAAGGAGAAGATCTCCTCTCAGCCTGCTTAGCTCTAGAGACATTAAGTTATATTTTGAGAGATGTGCCTCACAGGACAAGGTTTTATCCAGGCAAACTGATTTAGTGACTTTTCTTTGAAATCTTTCTAGCTTATTAATCTCTTTCCGGAGGTAAGGGCACCATAACTGAGAGCCATAATTAAAATATGTCCTTACACAGCCTCTGTAGAGTGGTAAAAGAATACCTGGATCTTTAGGATTTTATATTATGTTCAACAGCCCACCATATTTTATTAACTTTACTAAGAATGTTAGAAGTGTGCAATTTGAAATTTAGGTCTTGATCTATTATAATACTTGGGTCTTTTTCATTGAATTTACTAATAAGAGATTCATTTTATAGGAAGTATTGATTTCTATGATTATTCTTACCAAAATGAAGAACACAACATTTAGAGATGTTAAAGACTAAAACCCACTTTTTTGACCAGTCCCCTAGGGAACTGACATCTTTCTGTAGTAGTTCAACGTCTTCGATGCTACAACAGGGACTGCTAATTTTGCAATCATCAGCATATTTAATTATATTGCAGTTTGTGTTATGGTTAAGTAGACGCTGCTGGGTCTCACTAGGAAGGGAAGCTTGCTTGAAGGCAGCCAAAGGAGGTCCTAGTCTGTGGCAAGAGAAGCATAAACAATACTAGAAAAAAAAGATTCTGTCCTGGGCCCTATTCTCTTTTCCATTTTCTTGAATGACCAACCCTCTGCCTGTTCCTCTGTGTCCATTCATATGTACGCTGATGATACAGTACTCTTTAAATCTGACTCCTCTTCCGGTGACCTTACTTCTCAGCTACAGCTGATTTTGACAATATTCAGTACTGGTTCTGGTCTAACTAACTGCCATTCAATGCCAAAATAAAAAGTCTCCGTGACTTTTGGCACCTGACAGAAGCTTACCAGACTCACCTCCCTCCCATTATTTCACACCCTTGATAGTGCTACCATTGAGGATGTATCCTCTTTTAAGACCCACAACTTGATTTCTTGTTGCACATTAATACCATACACCACAAGCTCCACCTCCAGCTTGGTGTACTTTACAGGAACAAAGCGAGTATCCTGCTTCCTGCCATCCAAAGGATTGTTCTAAAAATTATTCTCCCTATTTTTTTATTCTTTGCTTATGCTCCCTTGCTCACTACTGTCTGAACTCCCGCTGGAAACACCAAGGTGCCTGGCTGTGTCAGACCTGCCTACTATGGTACTGGGTCATAATGTCATATACTTAATAACGTACGACATTATAGCTAACCCTGAATAGCGCTGTCTAGGACAGCGAATGGTACAATACCACATATACTGCTGTATGCGGTATTGCACAATTCACACACTCCCAGGGAGAGGATAAGACCTCAGATAGGAGTGGGTTCTACTGAGCAGCTGCTGTGGCTCACTGGACAGAGCCACAGCAGCAGGAACCAAGGTACTGCGTCTGGGACCGGGTTTGATTCCCGGTCCCAGAAATTAAATTTTTTACAGACTTTGTGCTCCCGGGTGGACCCCCTGGAGTTAAGAATCTTTAGTGGGGGGTCCAGGTCTGCTTAACAGGGGGTGGGGTGAGACCCCCACAGAAAAAAGAGTTATGTCAAGATGGCATAAAATCGCGCTGTATTGGTGCGCTAATTAGCTATGCGGCATAATGTCTTGCAACATTATGACCCCGTGCGGCCTACTACTGCCACCTACCTGCAAGCTGCCTCATTTTTCCCCTTGGGAGGGGTTGGGGTGGATACTCCCCGAACTACTTCATCTTCATCAGGAAACATGCTGTGCAGGCATAGTCTAATCTCTTTGGTGCACTGGTGTTCCATTGTCTTCAGACAGTAGGGCTGCCTTTTTTCATCCATTTCTCCCAAGCCCCACAGATGCTAGCCAGCTAGTGAGACCAAGAGGCGTGTACACGCAAAGCATGTTGCTTCCGTGGTTGCCATCCCACATACCTTCCTCCTCTAGCACCTCCGACTACGCTGCCACCTGTCGCCATGCAGGTGGCAGTACTGCAGCAAAGACAGCAACCCACCCTTCCCAGAGGAGGAGAGAGTCCTTTGGGATGCCCAGTCCTCCTCCCCCTCCACCGGCCCCCAACAACCTGAGCTTGTTTCTGAACTAGGGTCACTGTTGTCATGAGTGATAGTACTACCGCTGCGCTGACGGGGGGCTGATGCTCCCTTTTTGACTACGTGGACATAGCTTACAGCAGAGATCCCAAATCCACCCTTGCCAGACTGGATCCCCTCTTTCACTCTTTTTGTCATTTTGCCTTACACTGTTCCTCTTGTACCCGCCACTGCTCGTTCTACTCTGCCCTTTTCTTCCCCTTTCTTGATGCCAGGCATTTTTCCCACTGTGCCTCTTTATATATAAATTCTGGTTTGGTTCCCTTCCCTCCTACAATGCATCCCTACTGTGCTTTCCCTTCCTTCCTCTTACTCTTTCTGCAGCTATTCTTCCCATTCCCTTTCTATTCCATCTTGGAAATCTACCGTTGGTCAAGCTGCCTTCTCTTATTGCTTTTCTAAACTCTAGTCCACCCATCCCATCCATCCACTCTGCCTCTTCTGCCTTCTCCCTTAAGTCTCTTCTTTGTGCTATTTCTACTATGACCTGCAACTGTCCATGACCCTCTGCCTCCAGACTCCCCCTCCCCACCCACACTCATACTGCCCTGACAATTTTGCTCACCGCCTCCTCCTGCTGTACCTGTGTAAGTAATTTCCCCCTGCCTATCAAAGGTCCGTTTTATCTGTTTACATGCACCAGTTACTGATTATCCTAACAGTGTTTATGATTATGCACTTTTGATGTATTGTATCGCAGTATATGACTACAGTTTTTGTAATGCAATTAATTACTGTTTATTTTTGTTTCCCCTCTTGAAATATCTCCCTTACCCCTCACTCCCAGGATGCATCTGGAAACAAGCTGTCATCAGCTCAGCATGTCTTTCTTGGTAAAACTTTTGAAATGAATAAATACATACATACACGCTTCTGTATATTGATCAATAAATAAATAAATGAATCAATACATACATAAGCAAAACTGTGACCTAGGCAGAGCAGAGCAAGCACGGACGCGGCCACCGCTCCCACCCAATCCTGCAGCCTGGTCGAGGTGCCCTGCCCTTTGGCAGCTACCTGAAGCATGGCCTGCTTGCCGACATGGTGGCCGTTCTCTGCTCCTGAATTCCAGTCGTCTGCATGGCAGTGTGATCTGAGCTGACCCTGGGCCATGGTGGTGGTGGGGGGGGTCGACTGTGGTGGGATTCTACCTGGGATGTTTGGTTTCACAGGTCAGTGCCCAAACCACAAGGCCACACTGCCTCCCCACTAGACACAGCGGGAGACGTGCAAGGCTGTACAGGCGGAGAACAGGCTATTAAAACAGGCACAGTAGTTGCTGTTCAGACTCATTAACTGAATGCTGGTCCCCAGCCGACACAATTATCAGGCTACTTGGATTGAAACCAAAGCATGCCAGAGCATATGATTTTCTGATGCTTCAGATTCCCTTATTATGCAATTGCTCTTGCCCTTGACCTCCAAAGATAAAGTTAGGCACAAAAATTAATTATATTTTAGCACCTCTGTGTTTATACCAGTTAGCCTGCATTGAAAGCACTCAGTGAATTCCAGGCAGGTTGACTGAGCCCCGCTCTGCATACATTTCTTTTATGCATACCTACGGGAGTGTTGGTGTTGTTTGACGTGCTGTCAGATGACTTTAGACCTAGAAAATGGAAAGAAGGGATTTCATTTTGCATAGTTTTCAGAGAAGAAGTTTCTAATATGATCAGACATAATAACATACTCATATATTATGGAGCTGACAGTGCAACATATTGACTACATTAGTCCAGTCTTGTGGTCACAACTTGTCAGTTATGTATATATATATATATATATATAAAACTTGTCAGTTATATATATATATATATATTTTTTTTTTTTTTCATTATTATTCTTTTGGTAATCGGGTAAAGCCCACTAGACACAATGCCTGTTTTGAGGGGTGACCCAGATGCACTGTGGTGGTTAAGTGACTTGTCCCGAGTCACGCAGTATGCATGTAGAGGTTGTGAGAATCAAGTGTAATGGATTGCTAGCTGCACATTCCAGCAGACTTGATAGACCGTATGGCCTGTATCTGCTGGCAGTTGCGTATGTTCGTATGTAAACCCAGATCTAAGCACATTCACAGTTCATTACTCCAAACTCTAGGCCACACTGCCAGCTACCAGACTGGCTTTAAGAAAGACGAGTTACAAAACATGCCCCTCATAGTTTGAAAGTTCATGAAAGCTTGTTTTTTTTGTCTGTTTAAATAAGGTATTGGGCTTGCCTGTAGCTGGCAGCAATATGGAGATATCTCTGCCTTAAATCTGCCTTATATTGCTACTACATAGCCACTACTTTATGGAACCCTGTGATGTTGTGCAGGGGAAGCTGTGTCTAACATCAGTTCTCAAACTTTGTGATCGTGAGCCTCCCCCAAGCCATGGAAAACATTTTGGGCCTCCCTCAAAATTTTGGAAAAACCATGGGCCTCTCCATTAAAAAATACATTTTGCACAGTACAGCAGGAATAAAGTCCGACTAATAAAGCTGACTGAGTATATTCTCTTTTATTCAACTTACTATTCTCTCCCCAATCCCACACCCCAGGTTATCCTTGTCACTCCACTTTTCTGACTCTTAGACCCTTATTACTCTGTTTCCCCTCTATCTGAAACAACCATTCTTGCCACCTTCATCGCTTCCCCCCTTACCCTGTTGCTAGGCAACTTCCTCTACCCTTACCCCAGGTCACACCTGAAAACAAGCGCTGGCTCAGTGTCCCAGTTTCCAGTTATCAGTTTACATATAAATTAACACCTACTCTAGAAACAAGCCTTGACTCAGAGTGCCATTCCTAGTCACTAATTTACATATAAACGCCTACTGTAGAAACAAGCCTTTCCCAGTAACCAATTTGCATATAAATACACACCCAGAAACAAGCTTTGCTCAGTGGAATTTTCCTGGTCACCAATTTGTGCATAAGTAAAGAAATTCAGCTGCCATTACACATATTCAGTTTGCCTCATCCCTTCACACACAAAATCTAAAACTTAAAATTTACAGTAAATACTGTACATTCTCAAACTTGACTGAGCCTCCCTTGGAACAGTCTGGGGTCTCCCTTGGGAGGCTGGCCACACCATTTGAGAATCACTAACTGCACTGTGTGTGACATCACAAGGTTCCCCACAATGGCAACAATGTAGCATCAGGGCTGGGCAGATGTAGTCAATGAGTGTCTGGCACCTGTGGTTGGCAGTCGGTCACATCCACACCGGTTAGTTTTGCTACTTTTAGCTGCTTGCATAAATAATTTATTTTAATGCACTACTCCTGAGTGTCAAGCTGTTTTTGTTTAATTTCAGTCATGGATATCTGGAGAGCTGCCATCTACAGGTAAGCCCAATGCCTCATTTCAAAGACAACTGCGCTGAACCTGCAAGATATTTTTCCCCAGCAGAAGCTTTTCTTTGTTTTTCTTTTTTTTTTTTTAATACAGGTTCAAATTCTGTTATTGCTCAGTTGATGCAAATGTTTTAGCTATCCCAGTGGGTATGTCTGATTTACACCCTGGAAGTTAACACACTGGAGGCAAGGGAGGCCATGAAAGAACTGTTTGATGTAGTTTATGTCCTTGCTCCGCTTTCACATTGTTGTCACAATGTATCTGAGTTCTAGCACAGAACAGTGTGTTTGACAGGGACATAAATTACATCATACAGTTCTCAAATGTATTTACCATCAAAGTATAAATCAGAAACACCAAATGCTGTTACAAAAAAAGCCCATATACAGTACATTGAACATTTACATAATTTAAACCAGTACTTAAAAACAGCTTCTACTGGAAAAAATTACTTGCCGGTTCCGTGCAGTTCTCCTTTAAACCAGCTTTGCATGTACTAAATTGAAACTATAAGGGAACTGTTAATAAGTATTTCCCTTTAAAGTGCTTCTAATTACACAGAGAACCTTCCTTGCATGTCTAAGGTCCTATACATATCGCCAAGTATTCGAGTTCTTATGCCCCCCCCCCCAAGCAGTCTACTTTCTTACAGTGGCAGATCCGGTAATCATATGGATTCGGCCATTGTAGGACCTTTCTCTTATGTTTAAATTGCACCGAAATATATTCCTGTATAATACTGAATATTCATTTCATAATTTAAAGCAGCAGTGTGATGAAATTGGACAAAAATGTGACCCTACGTTTTTTCACCACAGAAGATTCCATGCCTCGTTGCACACTGTGACTGAACTGTGTGTTGCCTTCTAGCTGATGTTTTCTGAACATGAATATCATGCATGTATACTCTTATGTCACTGAACGGTGTGTTAAGAAACTCTGGGTCGTCCCTGAAAATGGGACACTAGTCTCATCAACAAATTTCAATAAATAAATATGCAACTTCCAGTTTTATTTGACGGTAACATTTTCTAGTTACACTTAAATTTGAGTATTTTATTAATATTTTAATTTAGTTTTTTTCTTAGGAAAAAAGATGGCAGCCACATTTAACTTATGAACAGCACTGTAGACCTGGCAAGGGTTAGGACTGAGAAAAAAAACAAACTGACGGTGCACAGTATAGGAAGTACCTAACAAAGTAAATCTGACAGGCATGATAATATTTTTATTAACTGTAACTGCAACTAGCTTTTTGGAAAACACATTTTTAAATGTGTTATATCAAGACACTTGGTGTATATCAGAGCATCTGGGGTGAAAAGAATAAGTAGTAAGGCCACTAGTAGGTTTTGGTGGCTGCACTTTGAGGCCCTTTGAGGCCACTGGAATTTGGAGTTTGAGAACCACTGTCCTAGATTCTCCATCACTTGTGCCTGCTCCGGGAGGTGCGCAAGCAGCCAGACAGTATAGTTTGCAAAATCAGAAAAGTGATGCGGATTGGGCTTTCTCCAAGGTGCCCCTCTGATGTGGGATTTTGTCTCTCCCTTATGTCCTATAGAACCTCATCCCCTAAAGTTGGTGTTCTTGCATCAGCACAGTCGGTCCCCCAAAAAATTCCTGTTGACGGCTGCAGAGTTTGGAGGACGTCACAGAGCTGCAATGAGCAGGATGGCACACCTGTCCCACCGCAGGCTCTGCACCACCGACTAGGCTTCTCCACCGGAGCAATCTGGCTTGCACGTGGGAGGGGCCCGGCCAGCTGCAACGCCCCTGTCATGGGGGACTGTATGTAGGGGACTTTGTTGGAGGAGGCGTAAACCCTAGAGAAGGTGGGTGACAGGGCTGGGTGGACTGGGATACGTAGGCCAGCTGGTGGATGTAGGATAAAGTCTTTGATGACAACAACAAAAAAGAGAGAGAACGGAGCATTCAGATTGGCTGACAGCATTTCAAAAAGATTACATTAATGACAGGGAAACCCTATTGTACAATGAAACAATTAGAATTGTCAACAATTAAAACACTAATTTTTAAGAAGAAAAAAATGCAGTTTAATAATTGCAGTAAGGTACTCCGGGGGTTGGGTTATCTTTGTTAAGCTAATCCTAAGGGCATAAGGCACTCAGCTTCGCATTGTGCCGCATGTCCCCTCTTAAGGTTAGATTTACTGATTAGCCAATGGTATTTCAACCCCTGACTGTGCTTTACATCAGGCTGCTGCCAGCTGAGGGCATTCTTTTCAGTTCTTCACATACATACTGAAGTCAAACACTACCATGATATTTCTCCTTCATTCAAAGAGTAGCATCTTATCAGCTTGTCTTGATGAATCTGAGTCAGGTGAATATTACAAGCAGGAGTGACACCACAGAGTCAGCGTATACAGCTGGTGCCACTGGTAATTAACCAGTTTGACAAAAGGAGTGATATCATCTGAGTCACTTCAATATATATAGGTGAAGTGCTGAAAAGACTGTTTTCAGCTGGATGCAACTTGATGTAAACAATACGACATGGTAATAATTTAGAGAGCTCTTTTTTATCGTCTCCAGTGCTTCTATGGGCTCCTGTGGCATTGCTTGGATTCTAGATGGAGAGAGAGAGAGAGAGACAGATAGATAGACAGACAGACAGACAGAGACAGAAAGAGAGAGAGACAAAGAGTGTGGTAAAATACCTAGCATACCCTAACAACCTAGCAGTTAGGATAGAAATGTTGTGTCCTCACTCGCACATCAAATGAAGGGGTTCCATGGCCCTCCCTCCCACCACAAACAGTGGTAGAAATGGGGAGAGGGGCGGGGTAAACTTAGTTCATGGCGTGCTCCCAGATCAGGCAAAGCATTTTCCTGTAGTGCACCCTAATTTTCCCTGTATTTTCACTGTAAAACTGGGATGAAATTCCTGTAGATTTTCCTGTATGCACAAATCAATGTAAGTATGCAATTGGTGTCATTGTGCCAGTCAATAAAATCACTAGGACAAATGTTCAGGCTGTTTTATGTGTTCTTATTCATTTTAAATATAAAAAAAAATCACCTACAACGTATCCCATAACTACTCTACAACTATAAGAACTTTATATGTAACAATATAATACCATCTTGAGGTTCTGGGGAAATGCTGGAACCTATAAAGCTCAGTTCTCAAGGTTCACATGTCTCCAGAACCTCCTGAAGGTATTATAACTTTGTAATAATACAGTCCCTTATACAGTATTTTATTTATAGTATGAAATGCCTTGACTTCAAATGTATCCCTTAATCACAGACTGATACATTTTGTGTTCTGCTCACAATGCATGAAAGGGGCATAGGGATGCACAAAATATGCATACCCCACCCTCGCCCCTGCAGCCCACAGACAGCTGCGCCCATATCGGCATTCGCCAATACCGATCACCTATCCATGGCTCCTCCCTCAACACACAGGACTCTGCAGGGTGGCCAGGGGAGGAGTCGTCCCAGGCAGACATCCAATGGGATGCCCCCGGAACCCATAGTGGATCCCACATGTAGGGTGGCATGGGTCTGGGGCTGTGCATGTTGATAGCACGCACCCAGACCAGTGCGGCACCCTCCAGTCCCAGTGCTGCCTCACATAAACTTTCTGGGCGCTCGCCCATCCAGCTGCCCCTGCCACCTCCTGCTGCCCAGCATTCGGGAGCAGCACAGTGTGCCCTGTCCTGGTCCCCAGGTGACCAAATGCCTGTGTTCATGGGGGCATGCTGTGGGTTATGGCAGGGTCTCCCTAGTGTACCCTGCATCACCTTCTGCGCCCATGCAGCCGGCACTACGCGGGTTAGTGAATACATGTAGTGCTGGCACACCCCCGGAACGTCTCCATCGCGGAGCTGTCTGCAGACATGGGGGATTGGGTGCAGTGGGTCTGCATATGCCCCCTTCGTGCATGCCATGCAGGGGGCACAGGGGTCGTGGAGTAGCTACTCGCCCCAGATACGCATGCATAGCCACTCCACACCAGTCGGGCATTGGGCCTACAGCTCTGTGTACCTGTAGCACTCCATTAATAAACATTGTTTCAGTGTATTGTTGTGTTTTTCATTAGCACGCTTAAGCATCCACACACACACACACACACACATTGTGCACCAAACTCTGAGGTAAAAACAAATATTCCCTTTTTTTTCATTTATTTTACTAACCTTAGGCCAGACCAGGGTCTATGGGTCCCTTCTGATCTCACACATATAATTCATAACTCCTGCTTATCTTGATGAAGACACCCCATACCTTTCCTAGGCTCACAATTAAATAGAAACATTGTCTAATTTTTTTCAAATAACCTCAACCTCTAGGCTGGTCAGAAGAAGTGCTGCCTTAGTGATCTTTTTAAAAACACAGCTCTGCTCGGTGCACCAAACAAGCCAAGTAGCACTTAAGCACTCTTTGTGACCCCGTCACCCTTTAAAGCCGACCATCATCGAGTCTCTTTTGTCTGGTTCACTTTTTGCACTTCATGTGTTTAAAATAGACAAATTTGCAAAACAGAAGGTTTGTTTGCCTTGGTGGTTCAGGGCGCTGCTTCCTTCAAGCAACACTTGAGCACTCTTTCTTGTACCCCCCCCCCCCAAAGCATAACCCCATCAAGTGGTCAGTCTTTTGTTTGACTCATTTTGCACTTAAAATGTGTTTAAAATAGACTAACCTGAGGCTGCCCACAAGAAGGCTTGTTTACCTTCAGTGGCTTAGGCCATACCTCTCAACCTTTCTTCATCAAAATGTGTGACACGATGTGTGACAAATGAGCAAAATGTGTGACATATGGTCTAACATGGCATTGGAAGCTCAGAACACTATAGCTATCAGTGCACTAATGTTCATAATGTTTTTGTATAACGGAGCATAATAGATTATTATGAATTTCTGCTTTAAAGTCTCATTGGGGAATGTGGAATATCACCTTCCCCACGATGGACGAAGGGTTTCTGAGAGGTAAAATGAGTGACGTACCTTCATAATGTGTAACAGTTGAGAGGTATGACTTAGGCTCTGCTAGTCCAGAACAGTGGCATTTGAGATGCAGCTCGGCTGACTCGACGGGTGTTGCTGTTTTGAGTGGGGCCACATGGCAGGTGTTTGGATCATGCAGCAGCTCACTGGTTCCTGATCAGAAGATCTGAATTCATCCTCAAAAAGATGCACTGCCAGCATATTACCTTACTACCCCAGAGAAACACAGGCTGCAAATGGACCAACAGAATTGCTTAGTGTAGCAAAGTCAGCAAACTGAGCACCAATTGGAGGGCTCTGTCTGGATCTTGGCAGCCATAAGATTCATAGTGGGCATTTTCCGTAGTGTTTGTCCATTTCCCCTGATATTTTAAAAATAAAAGACTTCCTTCCCGTATCCGGTTTTTGCAGTAAAAATCCCTTAAAATACAGGAATCCCTGTAGATCTGGGAGCACTGGTTCCAGGAGTAAACTGGAAAAGTACTGCTCCCAAACCTCTGAACCTTTTGTCACTAAAATGAGGGACATGGGCACTCAAAACGAGGGACAATGAGGGACACAGACCCTCATAATGAAAGACACATCCTAAAACATAGAGACAGAAGAACAGAACACTGTGGAAACCATTGTGTTTGCTTGTGCATAGTTTATTTCTGATTTTGCATATTACAGTATCATGAATTTTTGTTTTGAAGTTTGAATTTACAGCACATTCTCTATGTGGACAGCACATTTTCCATGTGGGACGGATGTGGGATAGAGCAATTTTGAGGGGTAAAATGAGGGACGTTCCTCATAATCAGGGACAGGGCAGAATTATGCTGCTACTGTGTAAGTCATACGTCTCAAACTGAACAGCAACAGAGAATCCCTTTTTTAGCCCTCTTTACACTGCGGACTTTGCAGTGTATCAACTCAGTTGTGGGATCAGTAGCGGAGCGAGCTAATTAGATGGCAGTGTGAACACTTTGATGCACTCGCTCTGCTACAAAGGCTGTTTTTACATCAGCCTCTAGTGAATTCTCAGCCCCTCCTCAGAGCGACCTGCAGGGCTGTGAGGGCGGGCTATGTAAACCTGAGTGCAGCCGGTGAATCGGGAAGGGAGCAGTGCACATTCCACAGTCCTGTCACTGTGTAAACATGGCTTTTGACTCATTGGCGCTTTAACTCAAAATTACAGTACATGAGAAAACAAACAGTTGAGAAGCACTCACCTCTCCCCTTAGAAGAAATGCACTTTCACAACAGCTTGTCTGTGCTTAAGTTTTTTTTTTAATAATGTGCTCTCAGGCAGTGCGGTAAATTACAGGCAAGATATGTGACATTACATACACAGGAAAAAGAATGCCCTAGCGTTCAGAATGGTCTAACGTTTTGTGCCATTCTTTTAAGCAATAATACCCGACAGGGTGTGTGTGGTGCTGGGATAGCAATCCGCCTCAGGTGGTTGGGCACGAGGCTGCAGGCCGAGTGCATCCAACAACTGAGGCGTGACGTTATCCCAACGACACACACCCTGGAGGGCATTATTGCTACTATACAATGGCTCGTTGTTATACAGAATAAAAAAAATCATTTTAAATATGTTTTTGTGTGGAAAAATATTTTTGTTTTTTAAAAGAAGATGAAACAATCAAGCACATCAAGCAGCACGTAATCAAGCAAAAGTTCATCTACAGGTTCACAGTGAGGCTGAGACTAGAGCCGTGATGTTGTACTGGGATAGCAGCACGGGTCCAGCCCAAGACTGACCAATCAGAGTCCAGGATTTTTTCTTGCCATTGTATAATTCTGTGATGAAGCACATGGTGCAAAATGTTAGACTGTTTTGAACACTATGGCATTTGTTTTTCTGTGTGTGCCATGCCGGATACTGTAGCAAAAGCAAAGAAGGTCGCTGTGAGCTCTGCAGGAGGTGGGCGCTATCTGGGCAGCCAGCTCAAAGTAACAACAAGCAGCAAAAGTGAAGCACCCTAAGTGAACAGTCACACAGTGGTAATCCAAATTAAAAAAAGTTATTTTATGTGACAAACTTCGAAGCACAGAACTGGCACCGGCAGCCCCTAGCGCCTCGGCTTACAGCCTTCTAACGGAGTCTGTTGGAACACTCCAATCCAACAAACCCCCATTAGAAGGCTGTAAGCCAAGGTGCTAGGGGTTGTCAGTGCCAGTTCTAGTCTTTGAAATTTGTTGCATACAACAAAAAAAACTTTAATTTGGATCACCACTGTGTGACTGTTCACTTCGAGTGCTTCACTTTTACTGCTTGCACATACTGTAGCATACTGCTCAACCTCTCAGTATTAAAATGTGTAGCACTGGCTTTTCAAATGCAGAGCAAATGGCCAGAATGTGTAGCACATTTTTAGTTTAAAAAGTAAGTAGTTAAGCAATAGTTTTTCCCCGGCCTTACCTTCTCGGCTGGGGGTGTTCCTATGGTGCCCTCAAAGCCAACCTGCCAGTGGCTCCTGCATCGGGGGCCATGCCCAAGCTGCACCTTTTCCTTCTCCCTCTCTCAAGCCACACTGCGAGCACCCCAAGCACGGAAGGCCAAGGGGTCAGGACTGGAGGGAGCTCCTGAAGGGTCTAGGGCAGCGCCACAGGCGGATCCTCAAACAAGCCGGAGGATTCAGCCATACATTTTTCCCTTGTTTTCCCCACAGTTCAGGCATGCAGTGATGCCAAGGATGCTGCAGCATGCACTCCTGCATGGTGCACATTGGATGTCTGCCTGTACTGCCCACACAGCTACACTGCGGGATACGCTACTCCCCTAGCCACTGCCAGGGGCCAGCATCATCTCAGGATTCCTCCCACCCTCCCCAGAGAGGAGAGAGCAGTCACAGGGACACTCAATACCTCCCCCCTGCCGACCCCCGATGACCCGAAACCGCTCCCAAACCCGGCTTGCCGGTGTGGTGGTGTGGCATCCATCACCTCAACCCTCAGTACCACCGGGCCGACAGTTAAACAATAGTTGATAAAATATGTTTACTGCTATGGACTGTTTCTTTTAAGTTAGCTTACATGCTTAACAGTTTGTAGCTCCAGAAATATCTCTAGCATTCTAAGGAATATCAGTAAATCTGTGCAAAGTCAGAGTAAATTTGGGTGCAAAACACATAGCATTATGTGAAATGCAGTGCAGTTGAGAGCTATGGTGTAAAGTGTACCTCCCAAAGGCATAATGTGGATTAAATAAAGCGTATAAATGCAACATTTAATAAGGAACTATGTTCCCAGACCCCTGTCAGGTACTGTATGTTCGATCATACATCAAGCCCTAATGGGTTCCTCCAGCAAATTTTTCCATTTCCTACACTGAGTATTACAAGGCTCTGATGGGAGCTGAAAATTACATATCTGGAACTCAGACAGAGAATATCCTGAATCTGTTCAGTTCACTTTCTTTATTAAAGCAGCATATGACATCATTACAAACATTTACGTTCGCTGCTGTACGCAGGCAAAGCTGGATTACAGATGACCAGGGTTAGCAGAGCTTGTCTTCTCCACAGCCCTGCAGAATTATGCAGAACAAAGCACCTTCTGAATCACAGAGTTTGGCTATCTACCAGTTGGATTAAAACTATTCAGTAAACTAAATGAAACATTATTTAATTAGTAACCACAAGGAAGATTTGGTAAATTGCCTTAGCAATTCATCCCAGCCACTAGCACAGCTGTCCCTTATCAAGCCCTCTGGCTTCTATCACTGAATGAGTTTGTTACATGTAAGCAAGAAAACATGACCGGGTATGTCATAATTCTAAATTACTGCATGCTTCAGGAGGACTGTGAGGCACAAGGTGCAGTTGAGTGCCTTCAATCACTTGGGAAGTCCAGTACCTTATGGCATTATTGCACATCCTGGAGTGCATTATTGCAATTATAAAATGGTGTTAAAAGTTACAAAATCAAGTCAGCCCAGTGGCTTGGAGGTCTGAGGTGCTCAGCCCCTCACCTCCTGCCATTCTGGTGACCTAGGTTCAGAAATGGACACAGGTTGTTCAGGGGCTGGCGTTGGGGGAGCATTGTGACTCACTGCTTGTCTGCCACCTGAAGATGTCTGGGTGGCAGCACATGTGCCCAAACTCAGCGGGAAGGAACACCGCAGTCAAGGCACCGGGGATGTCTCCGTGGAGGCGGAACTTGTACGTTGCACCCATTGCATGTCTGTGGGCCTTGGCGTGAAAACTGTCAGAAAAAACTCTTATGGCAAGATGATGACTGACCTCTCACAGACTCTGCACCGGTGAATGGGCACCCCTCACAGGTCTGTGGCAGAGGATGGGCTGAGAGGTCAGTCAGAGTGGGGCTGTCGGGCAGAATTGGAAGATAAAAACCTTTATGAAAAATAAAAGTTACAAACTCAAGAAAGAAAAGAAAATCTGAACCATGGGGTAAAGAGAAATTAACACATGGTCACGTGACCAGTTCTGACCAATCAGATTGATTGTTTGATCCAAGCCATTTTATAAGCATGAGTGGCTGGTCTGTTGCACAATAGCAAGGGTACTGCCTGCCATTTAGATAGCCTTTATTTGTGTTCTAAGCTCAAAGATTTCAGGGTTGGCAAATCAGAAGAGGCACTAGATCCCATAGGATGTTTTCCTCTCTACATTCCGTAACCATCTGATCTTCAGGGCCCCAGTGTGAGTGTGCATTCAACTGAGCCACTGACCAGTAACTCCATGCACACCAGTTCTTGTTATGAGGAGTACAGGAAATTTCAGAAACTTGAAAATGCCGACTATGCTGGCCTTTTGGCACCCATGAAGAGGGCCTTCAAACCAGTGCGTGAGATCATTTTGTAGCTGGTCCTTTGCCAGGCTGCACTGTGGACTTAGTGAACATCTATCAGATTTAATTAACTTGATTTATTTATTTAATTCCTATATGCATACCTCTCACTGTCAGTGAAAAGTGGGACACGGACACTCAAAATGTGGGACAATGTAGGACACTATCCTTCAGAATGTGGGACACACCATTAAACATGTAGCTACGAGCTCTGAACACTGTAAAATAGTGGCTTTACTTGTGCAAGTTTAATCTTCCTTTAGCAATATAGTGTTATGAATTTCCACTGTACAGTCTGAATTTTTAATATGAGACGGTACTCTGGACATCTGAGTTTACAGCACCTTTTCTGCGTGAACAACACTACTTCCATGTGGGACAAATGTGGGATGGACCAGTCCTAAGGGGTAAGGGATGTCCCTCATAATGTGGGACAGTTGAGAGGTAAGCCCCCATGACATAGCACAGATGAGGTTAAGTCATATTCTGTGATGGCATATGTTGTGCAAATCTCTCTTGTTCCCCAATACTGGTAATGTTTTGTTGCTTGACAAAAAACTGAGCCACCTTGATGACCTGGCAGTGCATCTTGGCTGGGGAGGGTTGGCTGCGAGTTCTGCCATCTCAGCAACCCCTGCAGCTGGGCCAGGGAACTTGCTCCTACTGCAGGACAAGCTGTTGCTGTGCGAGGATGATAGCAGAACTGCCCCACCAGGGGAGGAGGGAGGGGGACAACAGGAGACAAAAAACAAGGTAACTGCCTAAGTGACGACTGGGTTCAGCCAGATTAGGGTATATCCCTGTGAGCAGGGTATAACTCTGAGATGCACTATCAGTCATGGAAACAAAAAGCTATATGAAGAAAAAAAATTAATGAAACATGAGTGAAGAGAAAAGAATTGAAAAGCAAAAATCTCATTATGCACCGAGAATGTTTGCCCTATTCTCAGTATATCTAAATATTACCTCTGGGAGCCTGGGAATCCTTGGATTAATACTTCCCAAGTCACAGATCATCATAACAGTTTTAGGGGAATAAACAAAATGCCTCCTCCTCAATTTAGAAAAGTCTGAAATGAAAGTTGGAGAGGAAGCGAGAAACCAACAAAGGAGCCACACCATCAGTCAGTTTCGAGATGCTGGAAGTGATGCGAAAACAAACTGGTCAGACATTTACTAACAAGTAATAACAAATTTAAGGTTGGAAGGGATTCTAGGTCCAGCAGGATGTGGGGACACTCCCCAAAGTTCAATGGTGGTACATTCAGGGGTAGCATTGGGGGCACTTCTCCCAGCGGGTGGTGAACCCATGGAATGGCCTACCAGAGGAGACAGTGGACATGGAGACAGTAGAGGACTTCATGGTAAGCCTAGACTAACTTCTGCTTACTAAGGGAATCACTAGATACCCCAGGTAACAGAGTGGGTAGGCAGTCTCTAAAATGTAGTACTTGTTTGAACAGCTTACTAGCTGGCCCATGCTTATGAAGTGTAAGTGTGTGTGTGTGTGTGTCTCGGGGGGGGGGGTGAACTGGATGGATCCATTATCCCTTTCAAATACTATGCTACTATGTACAGTATGTTACTAATTCTGCCCCCCACCCCGCTTCATAAGCAGGAATGAAATGAGTATGCTGAAAAAACACACGCATCAATTTATAGGGATTCCTTGCCCGCTCTACTACCCAGGGTACTCAATGATTCCTTTGGTAGGTCTGCCATCATCTGGGGTTATTGTCAAAAAAAGTCTTAAAGCCTCTTCCCAATGCAGTACAGCATATGGGGAAGCTAATAGGATGTTTGGATGAGTCAGGCTGGGTTTCACTAGTTGCAGCAAACAGGTGATAGTGCCACTGTATGGCTCATTGGTTAGAACATACTTGCAGTATTGCGCGCAGTTTTGAAATCTGTGCCCAAAGAAGGATGGGGAGAGGTTACAGACTATTCAGCTGAGGTCTACAAAATGGTTCCGAGGCAGCAGGGTGAGACCTATCAGGAAAAGATGGACAGTCCCAACATGTACTCTCTGAAGGACAGGAGGGAATTGAGGGACATGATAGAAACTTATAAATACGTGCAAGAAAATAATAGGGCAGACTCCTAAAGTTATTTAAAGGGAAACTCTGGCAAACCCAGAAAATGCAACAGCTGTTGCAGAAATACCCAAGTAGGGCTTTTAGCATTTAATGGAATTTTTCATTGACCTGCTGTTGGCAGCCCTCATTAGCATAATCCGTTTCCCCTGAAAGTTGCCTGGGGAGTGCGAGACGGCCATGGGTGGCTCTGCAGACATTATGTATGGCGTGGTTCTTTAAAAGTAACATGCAAATACAGCAGGTAAATAAAATATTCCATTCAATGCTAAAAGTTCTAACTGGGCGTTTCTGCAGCAGCTGCTGTACTTTCTGTGTTTTCCAGAGTTTCCCTTTAAGTTAAGGAACAGTACAACCACCATGGGCATACTCTGAAATTAGCTGGGGGGGGGGATTCAAGAAGGGGTTCAGAAAGTAAATTTTTACTGAAGGGCTCATGAATAGGGAAGACAGTCTGTCCAGTGGTGGGATCAATACTGAGACTATCTCGGGTTCAAAACCTAGTGGAGCATTTTCAAAGGGGCAGTTAGGAGCAAAAAGGAGGCAGGCTGGGGAGCAGGGCAGACTTGATGGACTCGGCGGGGGGGGGGTGGATTTTCAACGACTTGTGTCTATTTTCCAGACATAAGTGCACACTTTGTCTGTAAAGTTAGACCACAAAAAGGAGGGGGTTACCCACATCAGGTCGTATTTTCTAGGGTGTGGCAAATCAGGGTGCATGAAGTAAGTTGGGAGGAATAAGAGTGACAGGCAGTTGTGTCACCCTCAGGCAGGAGTGGAATAATTGCAGGAGCAGAAGCAGCTGCTGTGCCTGCCTTTACGAGGGGGGGGCACCCTGGGGGGGCACCCCCAGCTATTAATATAACCAACTCCGGCAGTAACAGCGGTAACCCTCCCCCAACATGCTTTGAGTACAGGATACTCCAAAATACAGGTAGCCCTTATTCCTCCCGACAGTGTTCATCCTCCCTATTTTCCGTGCCCTAGCTTCCGCACCCTACTGTAGGGATACCACAAAAAGGTGGTCTAACTTTATGGCACAGGCACTGCAAGTGCATCCGGAAAACGAATGCAAGTACCGCAGGTGTAGCCCAAAGTACTGTAAACTGTGAAAACTGTTGCAAAAACATCCGGATGTATGAGAACTGGACACACACATCCTGACACAATGTGTAGATATAGCACATTCACCGAAATATAGACACAAGTGCTGCGTCCAGCACTTTGAAACTCCTACCCTAGTCATAGTCTTTTCCTGTCCATTAGCATTGATGTATAAAAAAAACGGCATTAATCATGAAACAGTATTTCGTTCTTGCTCTAGGTACCGTTTGTGACAAAATATCACCAATCTTTCTATATCAAAGCTTAAATGTTGTTTCCATTGCTGCAGTGTCAACAGTTAAAGAAATAACATGGCAAACAGGTGGACTTGTGGAACTAGCAGCATGTAAAATAATGTTTTAGCATTTCACCGCTTGAGCACCACCATTAGAATCCCAGGTGAAGTCAGAAGGTCATAAAATGAGTTTGCTAACGCTGGCTGCTCAGCTTCCAACGGACTGCAGTCAATCACAGCGCAGTACGTTTGGTCCCAATTTGGCAGTCTTTGCTGAAATGAGAATTCTGGGTAATGTTATGTGTCTCATCACGTCCGTATGAAGGAACCAGTGAAAAAGGGTTCATTTTCTCAAATGAGACCCGAGATTGAATGAGAATGCTGAATGAATTTGCCCCCTCGCTCATATCCAGGGCTGGCTGTACATGCCTATCTTAGAAAGGTGAGTGGAGGTCAAACATTGCAGTCATGCAAGTCTAAGGACAAAAAAAGGGCTTCTGCTTCCCTTAGCATCTGTCCTTCATCACAGATACAAAATTTGTTTAAAAGAAAAGGGCAAAAAGGTCATTAAAGATTCAAATATGTTTATGTCAATACTTTATGAAAAGTTTGTAAAGTGTGGTTTCATCATTTTAAGATGCTGTTGCAACCACCCTTGTTACATAATTTTTCCAAAGCTAGATGATGACTGAACAGACTAGTGTCCTGATATGTTGATACTGCTACACTGAAATAAAGAATCTAGCCACCTGCTGCATTTAAATAGAGAATCTAGCCACCTGTACACACAAAAAAATTATAGTTGTCATCAGAAGAACTTTGTTGCACAATATTGGTCTTCAAATAATTTAAATATTAAGCTATGTTATAATTTCTTTTTAAGAGCATCTGCATGACAGCAACACCCTTGTTCCTTCTGCATCATCTGCCCTTCATTTTCTTATTCACTAATTAAGGCCATGATTTCGAGCTTGTGACATCACAATTGTTTCCACAGCAACCATTGGACATACCTTTATTAAGCTACCACATATTGTGGATTCTTCAAGTGCCACAAGGCCAAGTGACTTAGTTTATCAGCCCTTAGGGATCTAGAGGGGAATATGCTCTGGGGCATTGATACCCTGCCTCAATCTGTATGTAACCCCCCTACAAATGGGGGTTCCTGAAAGTCTTCCTTGTGTGTCTAAATGCTCAGTGCCAGGCTGATATCCTGTGTCTTAGCATTTTAAAAGTGTTTATGAGAGTGCCTTAATGCCTCTGTGCTCTGTCTCTTTAAGAGCTGCCTATAACGTGGGGCTTATTTAATCTGGGAGGGGGCTAAGTGTTTCTATGCTCGAGTCCCACCTCGACTGCCAGATAATCGCTCCGTTCTGCCATCGCTATTTGCGTAGAGGGAGCTCTGTTGGAAGTTGTACTTATTTGCTGATTATCTATTAGCATAGTAATGATATTGTAGTTTGTCTAACCTGCCTTCTTTGCAGCATGGACAATTCTGTTTATCACCGCCATCTTGGTCCTGGACTGCCAGAATGGGCCAATCAGTACCTTTGGGGATCCTAAAATGGAGTCTGTCCCCAGGGGTCTTGTGGGAGTGAATTTCTGTAGGAATTGTAGTTTCGAGACTTTGGCGCCTAAATGCACCTGGAAAGGAGCCCTTGCTTTGACAGACTGATGGATCAACCACCCAGAACCCTTTGGACCAAAATGAAATTCCCAAGCTGCCTGCTGCAGTCAGTCAGTCTGGAGTTAGAGTTTGAAGAGTAAACAGTTTGAGTGATTCAAGCGGCAGTCCCTGCATAGTTCGCATGGGAGATTGGTGGAAAGGCTGAGTTTGGCCTGTCTGCCTGCAGTCCCTCGAGAGGGAATCCTTTGAAAGGCTTAGCAGTCAGACTGTTTCCGAATTGGAGTGTGACAAAGCCACTGAAGAGTGACCAGATTTGACCCTGAAGAAGACCGAAGATTTGCTGTACACGATCAGCCTGTCAGGACATCCATTTACCACAGAATTCCCGGTTTTGCTCAGAGACACTGATATTGTGGCCAGACTGCCTTCCGCATTGTAGTATGGTGATTGCTTTACTATAAATGTGCTGAGTGCTGTTAGTGGGTCGCGATTTGGTTCTCCACTGTGTAAAAGTGCCACGCTTGCTGGAAGCTGCATCCAGCACTACCGGACTCAAAATCTGAACTGTTCCACCCAGCCTGGGCCTTGCCACCTGGCCCAGCCAGCTACTTCAGGCACAGAAACCATCATCGACGAAAGACTCGCCCAGGGGATCAGCTCCCTGCTCAACCATCTCGAACAGGAATGACACCTCGGTGATTCAGGTGGGCCCTGCTTCTACTGGCAAACCAGTCATCA
Organism: Neoceratodus forsteri; assembly: GCA_016271365.2. Classification (NCBI taxonomy): domain Eukaryota; kingdom Metazoa; phylum Chordata; order Ceratodontiformes; family Ceratodontidae; genus Neoceratodus; species Neoceratodus forsteri. Next base: position 159,186,474 of record JADMNL010000031.1, on the reverse strand, counting down.
ATCTGCAGTCTCCATTTCATCTAGCCTGTGTCTTGTATTGAGTAGCGTGAGTAACAATCAGGGTAACTCCCTGCAACAACAGCTAAATCTCAAGTGTTGTCATCTGATTGTATTGTTGTTTTTCCTTTCACGAACTGAGCCTTCAGGCTCTGGATTACAAATTGTGTGTGGTTGTGCATGCCTTTTCTTTTCATCACAGGGCCCCAACCAGCTGCGATGCCGGCCTACCCCGGGCAACGTTCCAGGCTAGTCCACCTTACTTCCAACTGGGTACCCAGACCGTGTGACTGTGCAGGGGGCAAAAGAGCATGCATAATTGCCTGACAAGATCAGTTTTAGAATCAATCAACCTGACTACGCCCCTCCCTTGTTCAATTCCCCTGAATAAATCAGATCTAACTCTTTTTGCATTTAATCTGACAGTGGTTCCAGTTTGTACCAAAAGCACTGTACTGTTGTTATTTACTGTGCCTAACCTTGTTTTACAGGGGGTCTCCAGGGTCGAACTGGTGGAACCTGCCCTGGTGGTAAATGTAAACAGTGTAGGGAATTGTATGCTGAATAGGGGCTACTGTGAAAGTGTTTGTTGCATATTGTCCAGGCCACTAGAAGGGGAAGAGGGGGGTTACAGTGTCCCGGAGGGCTGTACCCAGGTTAGCCTTGTTACTAACAACCCTATCCTCTGGGTGGAGGCACCCGTTTCAGTACCCAGGCCCCTTAACCTGCAACTAGCCAAGCAGGCAGGGGTAGTAGCCCTTGGGATAGCGCCACCTACGGATTACATGTATGCCCCACACTTCCTTTACAAATGATGCAGGAATATGCATTTGAGATCAGAATGGAGTGGATTAAAACAGCAGTCCATGTTAGCCTTTAAAAAATGGTACAGCTGTCTTTTCATCCAAAAATTAACTCCCAGGTCCACCACCTCCGATGATGCTTGACCAGCTGTGTAAATATCTAAAAAAGACATGTACAGCAACTAGACAAGCAAGATCTAGAAGAATACCTCAAAGTAAGTCACCTCCAGAAGTACAAACAACACGGGTTTGTGATGGGCAGGTCATGTCAAACTAAGCTTTTTACGTTCTTTGTCGAAGTTACCATGGAGTTGGACAGGGGTCATGTGGTGGACTTGCTTTACTTTGACTTCAGTAAGACATTTGACACAGTCCCACATAGACGCCTCTTAAAAAAGTTAGAAGACCTTGGGGTAGCAGAACAGATAGTAGAGTGGGTACGGAGTTGGCTGAGGGACAGAAAACAAAGGGTGGTAGTAAATGGGGTGAAATCTAATGAGAGGCAGGTCACTAGTGGGGTGCCTCAGGCGTCAGTCCTGGGACTAGTCCTTGTCAATGTATTCATTAGTGACATCAGCGAGGGCAGAAATGGCAACATCGCCCTGTTTGTGGATGACACAAAACTCAGCGGGATCGTGGATAGTATGGAGGGAGTTAGACAACTGCAGGAGGACCTTAAGAAGTTGGAAAGGTGGTCACAAATATGGCAATTAAACTTCGCTGCTAAGAAGTATAAGGTGATGCACCTGGGTAGGGCCAACCCCAAGGAAGAATACTGGCTAAACAGAGTCCAGCTGAACTCCTCTGCTGAGGGACATGATCTGGGAGTCATCATTAGGGATGACCTCAAGCAGCAAAGTCAGTGCAATAAGGCTAACAGCAGGGCTAGCAGGGTGTTAGGATGCATTGGCAGGGCGATAGACAGCAGGAACAAGGAGGTGATACTACCACTTTACCGGTCATTAGTGAGGCTTCATCTGGAGTACTGTGGATGTAACCCCCGACAAATGGGGGTTCCCGAAAAGCCTTCCTTGAGCTTGCCTAAATGCTCACTGCCAGGCTGGTGTTCTGCGTTTTAGTAGAGTAAATGTATTGCCAGAGTGCCTGTATGTCCTCTGTGTACTGTCTCTTTAAGAGCTGCCTGGAATGCAGTCTTAATTAATCTAAAAGGGAGCTCTGTTAGAAGATGTGCTTGTTTGCTGATCATTTGTTAGAGTAGTAATAAAATTTCAAGTTTATTGTATATCAGATGTGTTACACAATTTTAGAATTACTGAGATTACAATGTAGTCATCTGATTACCACACATTTTTTAGTACTGAAATTGTAAATACTGCCTGTTCACGTCTGTCTTTTACTGTATTTGTCTACCCTCCACCCCCTGTAATCTGACGTGGAGCCTTTCCAAAAGAGTCTGTGACTCAAAGGATTGTAATTCCGATTGCATTCAATAAATAAATAAATAGATAACAGTAGAAAGTGCTAATATACATCAGTCTGGTAAGTACAGGTAGTCAATGTTCAGGTAGCTAAGACTTTTGCAATAGTCTCCTAAATTAACAACTTGCACTCTTAACCCAACCTGAAAAAACAACTCATCAGATTTAACCTCAGATCAACATAGAAGAAAGAAAAAAGATAAGAAACCTCAAAGGACACAGGCGTAATAAAGAGAAAAAGAAAGAATTTTTTTTTGATACATTCTTTATTGGTAAAATATTCAAATTGTCTACTCACCTCATAGTACCTGTTATGAGCTATCAGCTCGTTCTTGTAAATATTGATGCCAAGGCAGCCATATCTGTATAAACCTGTCACTTTGTAATCTCAAGGAGCTAGTGATTTGTTCCATAGCTTCTAGCTGGTTCATTCTGGATAACCAGTCTTGCACCGTTGGGGGGAGTGGGGACAACCATCTCGATGTTATGCACTTCAGTGCTGCTGCCCACATCATATGAGCTAATTTGGTCAATTGTCTAGATCCAAAAAGCAGGGTCGGGAGGCCCAGCAATAAGTCTGACACAGTAAAAGGGATTTGTAGGCCTGTGATATTTTGTATGAGAGTATGTATTTCTCTCCAAAATGTTACTATTATTGGGCAGTCCCAGAACATATATGTCTGAGTACCTATGTTCCGACAACCTCTCCAGCACAGATCTGACTGGTGTTGACCAAAGTGTTTTACTGTAGTGGGGGTAAGAAAGTATCGTAGTAGGATTTTCCAGTGGAACTCCCGCCAAGTTGGGGAACTGGTCACCTGCCAACCTCTATTCAGTCGTCTGTCCCAGATGGGCTGAGCTATAGGGGTTGCTAGTTTGGCTTCCCATTTCTGTTTCACCTGGTCCAGACCCGTCGTGTTATTACTGATTAAAATTTTATATAGTTGTGAGAGAGGGTGGGGATTATCCTTAATTGTGATGAAGTAATAAAAGAAATGTTCTAGCTCTGTTCTGTCTCTACTGAACATTTGTACTCTGTTGCCAGATAATTAGTGTTGGACTTGAAGGTATCTGAAATGATCCTCTCTGTGCAGCTGGAATCTGTCTGACAATTGTGCAAAGGACAAACCCATACACTTGTCTAAACACTGTGCAAATGTTGAGAGTCTTTGAGCTGCCCAGAACCGAAAACCTGAGTCTGACCTAGGTGGAGCAAAAGATGGTTCAAACCTAATCAGAGAGCGAGAGGTCCTGGACCTTCAGGGGTGTGGGTGAGCTTTCTTAGTTTTTTCAGAACTGCCAGGGAGTGAATAACCCAGGGGTGTGTTACCAAGCGCAGTTGGCCCAATGATATACTATTGGTTGGCAGGGCCCAAAGTGCCCAACCCCCGAGGGACAACTCCTCCAGGGAATAATACCCAGAGTCCTCCCTGTGCCTGGCCCAGGTGCATAACTGTGCTCCTCTGGCAGCCAAAAAATAAAAATGTGGAAGGGCCAACCCACCCTTTTCCCTAGGGGTTTGTAGTATGTTTCTGGATAGCCTAGGGTGCTTGTTGTTCCAAAGGAACTTCTGTGTCGCCTTCTGTAAAGCCGTCCAAAATTCTCTGGTGGGCTGTAGTGGGAGGGTTTGAAAAAGAAAAAGTAGCCTTGGTAAGGCATTCATTTTTAAAGCTTGTGATCTCCCATATAGTGTTAAAGGTAATAGTTGCCACCTGGCCATGTCTGCCTGAAGACTCTGGAAGAGTTTTAGATAATTATTTCGATGTAACTGAGTCAGGTCTACAGATACAGTAATATCTAGATAGTGGACAGTATTTTTACGAGCCCATGCAAAGGGGAAGGCCATTTTAAATTCTTGAGAGAGGGAGCCACTCAATACAAGGGTCTCTGATTTAGTCAGGCTTATTTTATACCCTGTAAGTGTGCCATAGTCTTCCAATGTTTTCAGGAGCGCAGGGACTGAAGTCTCTGGGTCAGAAATGAAAAACAAGGAATCATCCACGTATAGTGCAACTTTTTGGATATGACCAGCCACCTTCACCCCTTTGATGTGAGAGTTTGTTCAATATCATCCGCCAATGGTTCAAGGGATAGGGCAAAGAGGCGTCCTTGTCTTGTGCCCCGTAGTAAAGGAAATCTCTCCGAAAGGTGGCCATTCACTTTTATTCTGGCTTCTGGAGCCTGATAGAGAGCCTCGACGGTTGACAGAAATTTGTCTCCTAGGCCAAACTTCGACAGGGTCTCTGCTAGAAACATCCAGTCAACCCTGTCAAAGGCCTTCTCGGCATCCATACGGATGGCCATTTGAAATTGTCTAGATGTTTTTTGAGCCGAAATTACATTCAACAGATGACGTATATTGTCTTGAAGGTAGTGGCCAGCTATAAAGCCTCTTTGGTCCTTATGGACCAAGGTTTTTACTATGGTTTGTAACCGGTCGGCCATAATTCCGGTAAATATTTTTAAATCCACTGGAAGTAGGGAGATAGGTCGGTAAGACCTGCAGTCCTCTGGGTCCTTGCCCAGTTTGAGAATAACAGAGATCTGGGTTTGATTCCAAGATCTTGGGGGTGCCCCCTCACCTCCCAACAGCTCATTAAAAGCCTTTGATATTGCTGGCAATAAAAGGTCTGCAAACTCTTTATAAAATTCGGCTACATAGCCGTCCGTACCTGAGGCCTTGCCATTTTTTAACTGTTTAATTTTCTGTGTTATTTCTGTTTTAGAAATAGGGCTTTTTAGCCCTAGTCTCTGTGCTACGGTTATTTTGGGGAGATAAAGTTTATCGAGATAGGAGAGAATTTTTTCATGATGACCAGGGCCTCTCTCTGCCTGGTACAGGGTGGTACAGTATTTTTGAAACTGAGCTGTGATAAGGGTAGGGGATACAATTACAGAGTCGTCATCCCCACAAGATTTCAGTTTAAGCACCGCCCTAGAGGTCCTCTCCTTGCGGAGCTGCCATGCCAATAGCTTCCCAGCTCTATTGCCCTGCTCATAATATTTTTGTTTTGCATATAGGAGCTGTCCCTCTATCTGACTGTTTAGGATTTTGTTCAGTTTCATTTTGAGCTTGTCTACTTCTTTTTTGGTAAGTTGGTTTAGGGTCAATCAGTGGGCCGTTTCTAGTTGAGAGATCTTTTTTTCTAGGTCGAGGCATTCTTTAATTTTGTTTATTTTTGTGCCAGGAAGCATAGCTAATTATTACTCCTCATAAATAACATTTGAGAGCATCCCATCTGACCCCTGCTTCAGTGCCTTCTGCTGGGTTGAGGGTTAAGAATTCTTTCGTTGGATTCTGAATTAAGTCTTTAAAATCACTATGGTTCAACAAGCTAACACTGAGACGCCACAAGGACTCTGGGGGTCTGGGTGAGAGTTCCCTCTAAAGATATGGGGGCATGGTCAGATAAACATATATTGCCTATTGCCTATATCTGCTCTGGTGAGACAGTGTAGGATGTTAGATGATGTTAGAAAATAGTCAATTCTGGAGTACATCTTATATTTAGAAGAGTAGAATGTGTAGTCTCTTCCTTTAGGTTGTAAGAATCTCCAGGCATCAACCAATGACAATTCAGAGCACAGTCTGGTAAGAGCTCTACTGGCTCTGGCAGGGCCCGTGGATTTAGAGCCAACCCTGTCCAGGTTAAGATCCAGCACTGAGTTGAAATTCCCCCTATAAAGATCAGGCTATGTGGGTCCAGGACAGAGTCCGTAATGACTTTATTTAAAAAGGTTATTCTACCTTGTTCCTCATTCGGGGCATAGAGTTTCAGGAATACACAGCTCTGACCCCTATATTCTCCCCTGAGTCTTACATATCTACCCCCCCGGGTCTGAGTCCACGTGTAAAGCCTTAAAAGGGACGTCTCTTCTTACCAATATAGCCACCCCCCCTTTGATTAGATTGTTGGTGATACTCGGCTGCATATACATCCCCAACCCAACTTCTGCGCAACTTTCTATGTTCTAGCGCAGCTAAATGCTTCTCTTGTAAAAATGCTATGGCGGCATGTTGCCTTTGTAATTCTTGAATAATTCTAGACCTCTTAGCGGGACTATTAATATCCCTCACATTCCAGGAGACAATCTTTAAGTCTGCCATAATAATTTGTTATTTAGATAACGAGTCATCAGAGGATGTCTAAACGCCTGTAGTAGTAATATAAACAGTTGTAAATACAAACAAAACATCATAATCAGCTTAGAACTATTTACAAACTGCCATCTAGGTAGCAGAACAAACATTTATGAAACTTCAAGGTGTGTATATACCCTGTTCCACACATCTGGAACACTTCTACGAGGAGAGGTAGGAGGCTATGTCTCTAGCCTCCATGCCAGAACTACTCCACAAGTCTGGGGAGTGTCCCAGCTGGGTTGTATCGGTTCGCCCTGGGATTCAATATCAGCCCACGACCAAGGTCCGACTTAAATGGTATGGGTAATAATGTTATTAGTGTGGTATTAGGAGGGAGCCAATCCATGTAGCGCCCCATCCAACCCCCCGGTGAACTATGGCAGAGCCCCGCAGGGCAGGAGACGGCTCAGAGGTGAACCAACTTCCTTTTACGTGTTGTCTTTTAGAGAAGACAAGGGAACAGCCACTAAATATGGTATTTAACCATCCTGGGTGCATAGTGAGACCACCTGTTGATCTCCACTGAGAGGTCCTCACCCTGCTTAGCTTCCAGCTGCCCCCAACCCGCAGGACACACTCTGTCTATCAGTGACTCCAGCCTCCTTGCTGGTTACCAAGAGGGGGGGTCCAGAAACCCTATGATGTCACCATTCAACGTCCTCGGACTGCCTCTGACTTAAATGCTTTTATTGTAGGCCTGTGTGAGACCTAAATCAACCAATATTCAGAGGGGTGTCAAGGGGCGCCCTTCAGCGCTCTAACTTTACTCCCTCCTTAATGACTGTTATATGCCAGATTCATCAGCCCAAAATAAAAAGTCCACCCCAAAACACTGCACCTACATGCCTCAGGGAGTAGCAGTATCCACCTCTAATCAACTGTTTGAGTGCGTCTACTCGGGGAGCCAAGTGCAGAGCCACAGGGATAGGGTCAGGCCCCACCAGGGATCCACCTCTGTCTCCCTTTTAGCAACCAGAACCGGAGTCCCTCAAAGGTGTCGATCCTCCACGGACCACCCCACCCCACCAGAAGCCCCCCCCCCTCCGCCCCCAAGGGGGGAGGAGCGGCCCCCATTGAACATCCCCCCCACAATCAATCCATCGTACTCAGCTCTATTGACTTGTATTAATTGTAAATTTGACTCTGTACCATGAAAAATATATACCTTATAGACAGTTAGACAGAACTACCAGCAAATTAGCCATAAGGGTAATAAGAGTTTAAGGCATCATATTAAAGCTATTCAAATTCTAGTTCGTGGTTGTGTCCGTAGATCTTATAGTGTTCATTTTTTAGTATAGTCTACATCATGCTGTTAAGCACGAAAGGGACAAAGGGCCTCTTAAGAAGTAAAACATGCTTGCAATGAGGCCCTAATCATTCCCCAATGCCATGGCGATCACTAGGATGAAGCTTTTAGACTAGTCCCTTCTCCCTTTCAAGGGACTGCGGCCTGAAAAGAGGAAAAAACAGTAAGGAAAAAAAAAACAAGCTTTCACAGCTTGATGTACTCAGCCAGTGCCATTTGCAACTTCTTCTGAAGGTGGGTCCATGAGAGAAGCAGTACCAGGATTGTGGCCTTGGGGGACCACTATTTTGTATACTCTGTCCCACACGCTTTGGATTCCCCCTGCTCTCAGTGTTTTCGGATTTTTTGGGCCCTTCACATGCCAGGAATTCTTCATGAGGGATCTGTTGAATACTCCAGCGCCATCTTCTGGAATGGGTACGCCGTGATTTTTGGCCCAACTGATTGCATCTGTTACCTCCTGAAATTTCTGCCAACCCTCTGAGGTATGAATTTTTATTCATGCAGGGTATTCAAGCTGTGCTGAGTGTCCTGCCTGTCAAATTATTTTGACTACACTATATGCTTTCTGCCTGCGGGCCAATGTTTGGGGAGCATAATCTTAATTAAAAAAAAATCGAACATTGCCAAAATGGACTTGTTTCTGGACCAGGCAGCCCTAGGCACTTCTTCATTAGCTCTAGATCAATAAAAGCCATGATTAGAGAACGGGGTCGAGCTTTGAGGTCCGTGGGTTTTGCGACCAAAGACCTGTGGGCTTGAATAATGCCAAGATCGCTGTCTCCCTTTAAATTGAGAATTTCTTTTAAAAAACTGTCCATAAATTGTATCATGGAACTGGATTTGGTGCCTTCTGGTAGGCCATGGGGACGTAGATTGTTTCACCTATTGCGATTTTCAAGATCTTCTAATTGTTGCTGGAGGGCCAGTTCTCTGTGATGAAGATCTTTCCATGCTGCATTGTGGGTATCTGAAGCGGCTGTATATTCCGACATTGTCTCCTTTAGGAGGTCGGTGCGTTCCATTAAGCTTGTGATGCATTGTCTGTCTTCCAGGGCTCTCTGCTCTAATCTGGTTAACGTTTCGTTTATTTGCTGCAGGGTGCTACATAAAGTTCTGGCGGTGATGGTAAAGTTCTCCTCGGGGGTAGGCTGAACAGCGGGAGTTTGGGTGATCAAGTCGGCTATCTCGGCGCGTAATGCAGCTTGCTGTTGCGAAGCCTGAGGCGGAAATCTCAGCTTGGGATGCACAGTATTTGAGCCATCCTTATGCCCTGGCTTAGGAGACATAATGAAGTCGTCAATCAATCGATTTTTTAACAGGGCGTCGGTGTGTTCGAGCTGGATTCCGATGGTTGCTTGAGTCGGGAGCTCTCAGCTTAGGCTTTCATCTCTAGGCAACCAGAACCGGAAGTCTCTGTTAGAGTAGTAAGAATATTGCAGTTTGTTGTAACCTGCCTTCTTTGCAGCAAGGATTGTTCTGTTTATCTCCACCAACTTGGTCCGGGACTGTCAGAATGGGCTAGTCAGTACTGTTGGGACTCTAAAATGGAGCCTGCCTACAGGGGCTTGGTGAGCTCAAAACTTTTAGGAATTGCAGTTTTTGCATTTTGGCACCAAAAATAACCTGGAGGGGGAGCCCTTGTTGAGAATGACAGACAGATTAGCCAACCAAACTTTTTGGATCTTGGGGAAATTCCCAAGCTGCTTGCAGCTGGTTTCAGTTCTGAGTTGGGAAGTGAAGAGATGACCGCTTGAATGATTCGAGCAGCAGCCCAGGCATAGATTTGCATGGGAAAACTGTGGAAAGGCCTGAGTTTTGGCCTGCATGCCTGCCTGCTGTCCCTGAAAGGGAACTTGTGCCTTTTTTGGACTGAATCCGAACTTGGAGAGCGAAGTAAGCCACTGAATTGTGACCAGGCTCCTATCTGAAGAAGACTGAAGATTTGCTGAATGCGATCGGCCTGTCTGGACTTCCAGCCACCTCTGAACTCCTGGATTGTGCAGAGACTCTGTAATTGTGACCGAAGAGCCTTTTGCCTGTTACAGTGGAATTTCCTTACATGTGAATGTGTTGTGTGCTTATAGTGGGTCATGAGTTGGTTCCCAACTGCGGTTTGAATTGTGTTCTGCATGCTGGAAGCTGCATTAGAGTTTTCTTATGTGTAAATGTGCTGTGTGCTGCTAGTGGGTCGCGATTTAATTCCTCACTGTGGTTTGAAGTGTATTCTGCTTGCTGGAAGCTGCATCCAGCCCCACGGACTGAATCCAAAATCATCTCCATTGGGCCTGGGCCTTGCCACACTGGCCCAGCCTGACTACCCGCTGCAGAGAGAAAGCCATCGATGAGAGACCTGCCTAGGGATCAGCCCCCTGCTCAACACTTGAACAGGAATGACGCCTCCGTGATTCGTGTGGGCCCCGCTTCTCCGGGCACTCCAGCTCAACAACCTGCAGTCTCGATTTCATCCTGCCTGTGTCCAGTATTGGGTATCATGAGTAAACATCAGAGTAGCTCCCTGCAACAACAGCTAAATGTAAAGTGTTGTCATCTGATTGTCTGGTTGCTTTTTGTTTCACGAACTGAGCCCTCTGGCTCTGGATTAGAAATAGTGTGTGTTGTGCATGTTGCTTTCTTCAATCACAGGGCCCCAACCAGCTGCAACGTTCCTGGCTAGCCCATCGTCTCCCTACCTGGGTACCCAGAGGTGTGACTGTGTGGGGACTTAAAATGCATGCATAACTGTTTGATTAATATAGCCTTTAAGCCAATCAACCTGATTACGCCCCTTCCTTGTTCAAATCCCCTGAATAAATCAGATCTGACTTTTTTGCTGCATTTAACCTGACTGTGGTTCCAGTTTGTGCTAGGAATACTGTACTGTTGCTAGTTACGGTAACCCATGAAGTGGGTGCATGAGGAAGAGCGCCGTCCGTTACAGCGACACCTTCCTCGTGCAATCCACTCATGGCGACTGATGGGTAGGGCAACCGGATGAGGGTAGGTGAACTGGGCAGGATGTCGTTATATGTCTGCGCGGGGAGGCTTGAAACCTGGCCAGTGTGGGATGGGGGTGGAGAGGCTGTGAGGGGTGGCACTGCAGTCATTGGTTGAGCTGCAGCATGGCGTCGGGAGATTGGGCAATGGCTGGGGTGGCTGAGGTACTGGGTTTGGGCCGGGTGCTGGTGTGATTTTTGTTACCGGCTCTAACCTTTCTTACTACTTTCACCCCAACATGCCCCCTGGAGTGCGAATCCTAGTGAGGGGGCGCGGGGGTGAAGCCCCTGCGAAGGGAGGTGTGGGTGGGCGCAGCCCCCCACAGAAAGTAGTAAAAATATTGTCCTGGCACCATTGTGCTGGTGTGCCAGGGTTGTCAGAGTGCCGAAAATGTGTTCGGCACTCTGACTGAGCGATAACAACGATCGCCTTTAGGCATTTGCCGTTATCACATAGACCCTCTATTTACTGTGCATAACCTTGTGGTGTACAAGGGGTACTGTGAAAGTGATTATCGTATATTGCTCAGGCCACTAGAAGGGAAAGAGGGGGTTACAGTGTCCCAGAGGGCTGTGCTCAGGTTAGTTTGACCACTACCAACCCTGACCTCTGGATGGAGGCACCGGTTTCTGAACTCAGGCCCCTTAACCTGCTACTAGCCAAGCAGGCAGGGGTAGTAGCCCTTGGGATAGAGCCACCAAGAGGTTACATCTTGGAGGCACCGCTGGGATTTTGTGCCTTCAAGTGGCCAAAAATTCTGAATTATTGTTAAAGATTAATGGCTACCCCAGTAGAAATGGCTGTACACCAGTTGGTAGGGTAGTGTACTGGGCAGCAGATTGACCCCCAAAATGCTCTGCTTATACTGTATATTCCCCTGGGTACCAGTAAGGACACTGTAGAGGGAGCACGCTCCAAAGTTGAATGTTTAAAAAACCCTGTGGTGGTGGGTCGACAGGCTGATTTGATCGCCCAAACTTTCATAGCCTTGGTAGAGTGTAGTGACCTCATGGACATATCTAAAGTGCCACAGACTATTTCCTCAGAAGAGGTCCTAGCTGCCTGGAGAGTGATAACAAAAGAAAGTAAAGACTCTGGGGAGGATGCGCTCCCACCATTATCTGAGACTTTTGAGGAGAAATTTGCTAAGTTGTTGCTGGAGGAAGGGAAAACACTAGAGGACTTTAAGAAACTATTCCTGCCACCCGGGGGTGTTCCTTCCCCAACACCCCCTCCCACTCCAGCACCTCTTACTGCCCCACCTTCTGTGCCCATGCCAGTGCTGGCCCCTATATCTGTACCCGCCATTAGTCATGACTCGTATCGCCGGCTGAGGATGTTTTCAGGCACCCTCCCCACACCCCAGGGGGAGGACAGTTGGGAGACTTGGATAGACTATGTTGCCTCTCAAATCCGAGAATGGCAATGCCCCGAATCAGAGGCCTCACCCAACTTACTATCCACACTACACAGGCTAGTAATCCAGAAGCAACTGCTCAAGAATTTTTGAATGCATTGGAAAATGTGTATGGGAGTCCTGATTTGGATGAGGACCTGTGGGGTAGGGTCAAAAACACTCTTATCCATGTATGTGCCTCGACTCGAAGCAGCGCTACAGGACTGCCTAAAGAAAGGTGGCATGGCCCCAGCTAAGTTAGATCTGAATAGGTTGAACCAACTTCTTAAGTCAGCCCCATTCTCTGAATTATTGCTGCTCCAACTACGCCTTGCTGCTCGGTTGGATGTGCCTCCTACCTATGACGGACTGATGAAGGAAATTCAGAGGATTGAGAGAAGGTGGCCATGTGGGGGGGCCCCTCCTGTATCTGCTGTTACTGCTGCCCAGATGACCAAGGATGCACATGTGAGTGATGCTCAGGGGCGAAATACAGTGCCAGTTGCACATTGGGAGACTAGCAAGGACACTCTGCCCGGGGCAAGATATTGCAAGAGGTCCAAGAAATGAGGGCTACCATTTCCCTACAAGCCCATTCCAGAGATACAATGGTCCCAGACCCCTTTCAGAGCATGTCCGCTATGGGGGTGAGGGTACACTCCCAGGCATCCCCTGTTGACAGCAGCTCAAAGATTGATGAATTGACTGTGGAAGTGAGGGAATTACTGAGTCATCTCCCCATGCTCACCACACACCAGACAGAGGCTGAATCATGATTTTCTGTTGGTGGTTCCCCCACCTCAGCCCCCAATGTGATGCCTCGGCCACGCCAGACTCTAGAAAGTATACTCTGTCATAATTGTGGGAAGGAGGGGCATATGAAGAAAGAATGCCGGTCCCCTAAAAGACTTAGACAAGGTTGTATACAGACTTCAAAGGGAGCTCTGGAAAGCAAAACCATGGCCGAGGGGTGCTGGAAACAACCGCAGTGAAGGCTCAGGAAATCCCAAATCCAACTTCTTAGTGGCTAAGTCATCTGTTCTGGCCCCTGCTACCGTTCCTCCAGATTGGTCCAAGATAGTGGGCTCTTCAGTGGAGACTAATGTGGCTGGGAATGGTATTCCTACTCTGGCTGTGCTTGACAGTGGGTTGCAAGTGACCATTGTGTTTCAGGACTGGTATGACAAACACTTATCTGATGTGCCCTTACAATCCCTGGAAGGCCTACATGGGTGGGGGCTGAGCGGGAAGTGTTATCCATATCTGGGATATGCCCGCCTCTGGTTGTCTTTCCCTGCAACTGTCACTGGCATAGAGGAGCAAGTAGAGACACTGGCCCTATTGTGTCCCCCCACTGGTCTGTATGATGGGGTTCCCCTGTTAATTGGAACAAACGCCCACATGTTTGGGAGACTAGCACAACTCTGCCATTAGAAACAAGGGCAGCTGACTGGATGGGCCCTAAGAATTCCAGCCTTAGTAAAAAGGGCTTATGACTGGCTACAGAGACCCAATGAAGTGGACCCAGATGAGCCAGTGGGGATAGTGTGGGAAAAGGAACCTGACTCCTTGGTATTGGCCCCCAATAACCAGTGCACAATCCCTGGAGAAGTCCGCCTAAAGAGAAACGTAAAGAACAAAATATTAATGTTGGATGCACCAGGAGATGGAAAGTTGCCAGAGGGATTATTGGTCAAACCCAGCATCTTGCCTGCTCATGTCCACGCCTATGCATGACGAGTGATGGTCCAGATTCAGAATGTGTCAGATCGGGAGATTCAGGTGAATAGAGGGTACACCCTAGCTATACACTGCGCTGACACTGCCGTATTGCCCAGCAACAAGTGCTCTGGTGAGAAGGAGAGAGTGACCCCAGACTTATTTGACTTTGGTGACTCCCCATTGCCAGCTGAATGGAAGGCTAGAATTAGCAAGTAACTCGCTCAGAGGGACCAAGTGTTTTCATTAAAAGAATGGGATGTGGGGTGTGTCCAGGGTACAGAGCATCACATATGTCTGCATGATGACTGGCCATTTCGAGAGAGACCCCGACATCTCGCCCCAGCAGACATAGATGATGTGAGGAGACACCTGCAGGAAATGCTCACTGCTGGTGTGATACAAGAATCAAGGAGCTCGTATGCCTCTCCCATTGTGGTTGTGCGTAAGAAGAATGGGTCGGTAAGGATGTGTGTTGATTATCGAACCCTGAACCGGCGGACCATCCCCGATCAATACACCATGCCCCGTATACAAGATGCCCTGGATTGTTTGAATGGGAGCAAATGGTTTTTGGTATTGGATCTTCGCAGCGGATACTACCAGATCCTGATGGCCACAGAGGACCGTGAGAAAACAGCCTTCATCTGTCCTTTGAGGTTCTATGAATTCCTGAGAATGCCACAGGGGATTTCAGGCACCCTGGCCACCTTTCAGCGACTGATGGAATGTGCGGTGGGTGATATGAACTTGCTGGAATGTCTAGCATACCTAGACGATGTCACTGTGTTTGGGCACACATTAGAGGAGCATGAGACCCGACTGTTTAAAGTCCTAGACCGACTGAAAGACTTTGGCCTCAAGCTGTCCATTGACAAGTGCCAGTTTTTTCAAACCTCTGTGAAGTATGTAGGGCACATAGTATCCACAGAAGGGATAGAGACTGATCCCAGTAAGGTTGAATCACTGACTACTTGGCTCCAGCCCCATAATTTGAAAGAACTACAATGTTTCCTGGGGTTCTGTGGCTACTACCACAGGTTCATAAAAGACTATTCAAAGGTGATTCGCCCGCTCTTGAATCTTACCCAGGGCTACCCTCCTAACAACCATAAATATAAAAAAGGGGTCATCAAAGAACCAGAGAAAGTGTACTTCTGCACAGGTGAACATTTTGGGCCCAGCTGGACACCCAAATGTGAAGCAGCCTTTCACGAAGTCATATACCAGCTCATCCACTCCCCCATCCTTGCCTATGCTGACCCCACCAAGCCCTATGTGCTGCATATGGACGCCAGTCTGCAGGGTCTAGGAGCTGTGCTGTATCAAGCCCATGAGGATAGTTTGAGACCAGTGGCCTTCGCCAGTAGGAGCTTGACCCCGTCGGAGCGAAACTACTCTGTGCACAAGCTGGAGTTCCTTGCGCTAAAATGGGCCATCATCAACCAGTTTCATGAATACCTCTATGGGGCAAAGATATTGCTGAAGACTGACAATAACCCGTTAACCTATGTACAGACTTCAGCTAAGTCAGACGCCACTGGGCACTGGTGGCTTTCCGCCTTGTCAACCTATGATAATGCTGTTGAATACAGGCCAGGACTGAACCATATTGATGCTAATGCCTTGTCACGAAGGTCAGTTTCCAAGAGTGATTGGGTCAGGCTGTCTGAACCTGACATTTGAGCCTTGTGTCAAAAATTTGACCGAGATGAACAGATGTCTGCGGACACAGTGGTCTGTTTAGTAGATTGCTTGGGCCCTCCTGATACCTGCATACTGGCTGTCTATTGCCACTTTTCTGCTCTAGATGTTAGTACACTACCTCAATTTGACAATGACAGCATTCAGCGGGCTTAATCCCAAGATCCTATGATTCAGCCTGCATTTCATGCCCTGCATGTGGGGAAAGATGTGTCCAAGTTACGTTCCCCTGACTTGCGAACTGCTCTATTGTTTAAAGAAGGCCCCTGGTTGAAGCTACTCAATCAGTTGTTGTACAGAGAGACAGTGGATCGTGGCAGTCAAGTAGACAGGCAGCAACTGGTCCTGCCCATGGCCTTTAAAGATTTGGTACTGCGGTCCCTCCACAATCACATGGGGCACCTTGGTAGTGACAGAACTCTCGACTTGGTACAATCTTGATTCTAATGGCCCAAGATGGGGGCCAGTGTTGAGCACCATGTAAAGACCTGCAGTCGTTGCCTGCAAAGGAAAGCCCTGCCTCAGACAGCTGTCCCCCCTTGTCAATATTACTACCAGCACCCCCATGGAACTGGTCTGCATAGACTTTTTGTGTTTAGAACCTGATCAGTGGAATATTGGCAATGTGTTAGTGGTTACGGATCATTTCACATGGTGTTCGCAAGCTTTTCCAGCTAAAGATCAAAAGGCCTCTACCGTGGCCAAGGTGTTAGTGGAAAATGTCTTCGCCCACTATGGTGCCCCTCAGCGGAGCCACTCTGACCAAGGAAGAGATTTTGAAAGTCGGCTAATCAAATAAATGCTCTCTCTATGGGGGGTGCAGAAGTCAAGAACCACTCCTTATCACCCACAGGGGGATCCTCAGCCAGAATGTTTTAACCACACCCTTCTAGACATGCTGGGCACCCTCCATCCCAAAGACAAGCCTAAGTGGAGCCAGTAGATTAGAACCTTAGTCCACGCATACAATTGCACAAAAAATGACACTACTGGGTTCTCTCCCTACTGCCTAATGTTCGGGAGGGAGGCCTGACTACCCATTGATGTCTGCTTTGGGGTCTCTCCAGATGGGGTCCAAGCCGAAAATTACCTACAGTATGTACAGAAACTGAAAGCTCAATTGAACCATGCCTATCAACTGGCCCAGACAATGGGCGCCAAAAGAAATCTCGCCAACAAAGAGAGGCATGATAAAAAAGTAAAGGCTCAAGAGCTTCGGCTTGGAGACTGTGTGTTGTTACGCAATTTGGGACTGCATGGCAAACACAAAATTGCTGGTAGGTGGCACCATCTTCCCAATGTAGTAGTTGGAAAGTTGAATGATTTACTAGCGTATAAGGTGCGCCCAGAGAATAACTCCAAAGCTGTCAAGACCATGCACTGTAACCACTTGCTACCTATCGGCCAAGTCATAATTGAGGCTGAACCATCAGAGATTGATTCCCCTGGGCCGGTGACTCATGCTGCTGCAAAAAAGAGACAGATTCAACCTACCCCAGTAGTTACAGATTTAAGGATTCCCCCAGAGCAGGCCCAGAATGATAATGACTGTCAGTCCACCTCTGACGAAAGTAAGTGTGACAATGCCTATAACCCCTCCTATGAATTGAGTCAGCTGTTTCAAGGTAACCCTATGACTAATTGTGGGGATGAAGCTGGGCCTTCTGGACTGCCTAACCCCCCCAGCTTTGTCCTTGGAGCCAATGCTCCCTGAAAATGAAGTGCAAAGTATTACGTCTGAGGTTGCGGACTCTGTGTTTTGTGGAACTGTATGAATTGCCCAAAGAAGGGGCTGATGGGCTGAGTCTCTCTGGTGACACACCAGAAGTTGAAGAACAATGTGGGAGTGTTGATAGGCCCCCTTCCATGCTGCAAAGTCTAACTGTGCCAGAGCCTCCTCAAAATGGGCAACCTGGGCCTCCGTCAGAAGATAATGAGCAAAGTGTTGTGGAAACAGAGCAAGGAGCTGACAGTGCTCCAAGTTTGGACATTCCCATCCATGCAGAGGCACCCCTCACACATGATGAAAGCTCCAAAGTTAGTGCTGAAAGTACAGAGACTGTGGCTGCTCCCCCCAGAAAGACTGGCCGAGCTGTCAAGCCAGTGCTACACTTTAGTTATGATTCCCCTGAGAGGCCAGTGGATTTGCCTCTCAATGTGGTTCACAAAGGGGTTTATGTTTCACAAAGCTCACTGCCCAAATTGAGCTTGATGGCCAACTCCAGATTACTTGTTCTTCCCTCTCACCATGGTGCCCCTGCCCCATCCAGCCCCAAGTTAGCTGATAGGGAAGGGCCCCCTCTTACATTGTTTAATGTACAAGAAGTTATTAAAAGAATCAATATTACTTGTATGAAACCTGCATGAATATTGTCAATATGGATGTAGCTATGTGAAGTATACTGAAATGTATAGTAATGTAACAAGCTAATGATATATATGTCTTGTTTATATCGCACTTTTGATATTGTGATGGTACAGACTTGACACACGGACACCAAGTTTTCTCCAGGCAGGGAAGAGTGTAACCCCCCTACAAATGGGGGTTCCCAAAAAGTCTTCCTTGAGCTTGCGTAAATGCTCACTGCCAGGCTGGTTCTGCATTTTAGTAGATTAAATGTATTGCCAGAGAGTGCCTGTATGGCCTCTGTGTACTGTCTCTTTAACAGCTGCCTGGATTGCAGTCTTAATTAATCTAAAATGGAGCTCTGCTAGAAGATGTGCTTGTTTGCTGATCATTTGTTAGAGTAGTAATAATATTGCAGTTTGTTGTAACCTGCCTTCTTTGCAGCAAGGACTGTTCTGTTTATCTCCACCAACTTGGCCCAGGACTTTCACAATGGGCCAATCAGTACTGTTGGTATTCCAAAATGGAGCCTGCCTACAGGGGCTTGGTGGGCTCAAAACTTGTAGGAATTGTAGTTTTTACATTTTGGCACCTAAAATAACCTGGAGGAGGAGCCCTTGTTGTGACTGACAGACAGATCAGTCAACCGAACCTTTTGGATCTTGGGGTAATTCTTAAGCTGCTTGCAGCTAGTTTCAGTTCTGAGTTGGTAAGTGTAGAGATAACAGCTTGAATGATTCACGCAGCAGCCCCGGCGTAGATTCATGTGTGAGAACTGTGGAAAGGCCTGAGTGTTGGCCTGCATGCCTGCCTGCTGTCCCTGAGAGGGAACTTGTGCCTTTTTCGGCCTGAATCCGAACCTGGAGAGCGAAGTAAGCCACAGAATTGTGACCACGCTCCTACCTAAAGAAGACCGAAGATTTGCTGAATGCAATTGGCCTGTCTAGACTTCCAGCCATCTCTGAACTCCCAGATTGTGCAGATACTCTGTAATTGCGACCGGAGAGCCTTTTGCCTGGTACAGTGGAATTTCCTTACATGTGAATATGTTGTGTGCTTATAGTGGGTCGTGAGTTGGTCCCCCACTGTGGTTTGAATTGCGTTCTGCTTGCTAGAAGCTGCATTAGAATTTCCTTAAGTGTAAATGTGCTGTGTGCTGCTAGGGGGTTGCGATTTGGTTCCCCACTGTGGTTTGAACTGTATTCTGCTTGTTAGAAGCTGCATCCAGCCCCACGGACTGAATCCAAAATCATCTCCATTGGACCTGGGCCTTGCCACACTGGTCCAGCCCAACTACTCACTGCAGAGAGAAAGCCATCAACGAGAGACCTGCCTGGGGATCAGCCCCCTGCTCAACACTTGAACAGGACCAATGCCTTGGTGATTCGTGTGGGCCCCGCTTCTCCGGGCACTCCAGCTCAACAACCTGCAGTCTCGATTTTGTCCTGCCTGTGTTCAGTATTGGGTATCGTGAGTAAACATCATGGTAGCTCCCTGCAACAACAGCTAAATCTAAAATGTTGTCAGCTGATTGTCTGGTTGCTTTTTTTTCATGAACTGAGCCCTCCGGCTCCAGATTACAAATAGTGTGTGTTGTACATGTTGCTTTCTTCCATCACAAGGCCCCAACCAGCTGCAACGTTACTGGCTAGCCCATCATCTCCCTACCTGGGTACCCAGAGGTGTGACTGTGTGGAGACTTAAAATGCATGCATAACTGTTCAATTAATATAGCCTTTAAGCCAATCAATCTGATTACACCCCTTCCTTGTTCAAGTCCCCTGAATAAATCAGATCTGACTTTTTTGCTGCACTTAATCTGACTGTGGTTCCAGTTTGCGTCAAGAGTACTGTACTGTTGCTATTTACTGTGCATAGCCTTGTTTTATAGGGGTTCCCCAGGGTCGAGCCAGAGGAACCATCCCTGGTGGTATGTGCAAACAGTGTGGGTACTGGTATGGTGTACAAGGGGTACTGCAAAAGTGATAATCGTATATTGCTCAGGCCACTAGAAGGGAAAGAGGGGGGTTACAGTGTCCCAGAGGGCTGTGCCCAGGTTAGTTTGACCACTACCAACCCTGACCTCCGGGTGGAGACACCCGTTTCAGAACTCAGGCCCCTTAACCTGCTACTAGCTGCACAGGCAGGGGTAGTAGCCCTTGGGATAGCACCACCAAGGGGTTACATGTACAGTTCTGGAGGCCTCACCTAAGAAAGGACATAGATAGATTGCAAGTGGTCCAGAGAGGGGCAACAAAAATGATAAATGGCCTTCAGGAAATCACCTGAAGAGAGGCTTGGGGCTCTGACATTGTACTCGCTGGAGACTAGGAGGGAGAGGGGGAATATGATTGAGACCTTAAAGTTCCTTAAAGGCATCAACAAGGTGCCAGAAGTGCAGCTTTTTACTAGGAACGTCAATTCTACTACAAGAGGGCACGAGTGGAAATTGAAGGGTGGAGTGTTCAAGAGGGACATCAGAAAGTATTACTTCTCAGAGAGGGTGGTGGAACCTTGGAATAGATTACCTCCTGAGATGGTGGCTACAAAGTCAGTATCAAGCTTTAAGCATGAGTGGGACAAGTATTGGGAACAGACACATGGCACTGGCAAAGGCTAGGCTGGGTGTCTAGGAGGACAGAACACCGGTGCACAATAGGTCCCGGGATACCTCACTTGGGCAGACTCGATGGACCACAGGTCCCCTTCTGCCATCATCTTCTAAGTTTCTATGTTTCTAGCATAAGCTGGTGGAGGACATGTGGATTTGGTTGGGTAGACATGGCGCTATTTTCTTTAAGTTTGCAATAAATAAGTTAAAAATAAACTACTTAAAAAATGCAATTTTACTTTACAGCAGTCTCATTTAGCAAGGGAGGCTCAGAGCTTCCTTAATTAACTCTGTATGAAATTCGAACCATCCATTAATTCTCCTGATACAAAATGGCCACCCAGGGTATAATGAGTTAATGCACAGAATACAGGCAGGGATTTTTGTTTCTAATGTTAACGTGAACTGCTGTTTACATCACATCAAACTTGGTTTCACATTTAATCACCGATTATTTGTTTAACGTTTAAGGGATGTTAAATTGGGAGTAAGTTAGGTAGCCAGCATGCATAGTCCTGTGTGGCATTATGCAGGAATGTTACTTAATCAATTGGTCCTAGGACCTTTGTAATATCAGAGGGACGGCAGAGATCCCACAGGGTTGACAGCCTATCAGAAGAGAGGCAGGAGGGGGCCAGCTTAGTGGAAGTGAAGGTTGCGGCGCTGGACGGCACACCTCACACCACACTGCTGTCCCAGGTTCAGAAGCAGACTTGGGATGCCTGGGGCAATGGATAGAGCATCTGAGGGACAGCTCTCCTGTCACAGTGAGAGAGGGCTTGTTAGCCCGGCCTGTGACTGCCACCAGGAGGAGGCCTGGTGATACTGCAGGCTAGGTCGGCAAGGAATAGGAGGGTTTGCATTCTGGTGGGTAGTGTGAGCCTCCACAGGCACTCTCACGTACAGCTGCAGAACTGGAACTGCAAGAAAAGTGGAAAAGGGGAGCTCTGGGGCTGTGTGAAGCCCTGCTTGCCCATTCATGGACTCATGCTGCCACTTGGAAGACCTGTGGTTTAAAGGGGAAGTCTCCCATAGTTTCACACCCATATTTTCCCAACTTCTTATGTGTAACTGTTGTGTTCCTCCTCTAGTTGCCAGCAGTCCTATTGCTGTCCAAATCTAGATTATAAATAAAAATATACAGCCTCCAGAAGTTATCAATGTGTTCGTCCTCCATTTTACCATCAGTGCTGCTGGAGGATGATGTCATCAGAGCAACAGATAATGGTGCTGCACTAAATGCTGTTCCACCAGTAAGCAGAACCCACAATGTTTGGTCCCCCACTTGAGTAATGGGGGAACTCTTTACGTGTTGTGCACATCCTGAAGTGCAGGTCTAATAGGGACTAGGACCATATGATTGTGATTCAGCACTGATTTGACATGTATATACAGTATGCCTATAAGGAAGTGCCTGTATGAGCTGTGCTAATGTTTCTATTAGCAAAAACAGTTTACCCAATAAATGACTCTGGGTACCACAAGAGTCTTAAGTGGTATTATATAGCTGTTTTATTATGTTCTGTGTGTGTTAGCATTCTCTGTTTTGATTGACACCAGCAGTGAGACACAATCTTGCAAAAATACCCCTTTCCCTTTGTAACTAGGCAGTCACTGATTGGATGGCTGATGTAAGGCAATAAAGAGTTCAGCTATAACAAGGAATAGGTTACCAGGACATCAGCTGCTGCACATGTAAGAAGAGTAATATAGTGATTAAAGCACAGGCACAAGAACTGGGAAACTCTGGTTCAAATCCTACTAAAGTCCTTACTCTCTAACACTAACAAGTTCCCTAGCCTCCTTGAAGACTTGATAGCCCCTCAGGTCCATGACTTTAACAGTGCCCCCATTCCCATTATAAATCATTAGCAGTGATGTGAGAGCTACGGCACTTCACTTTAAAGGTACTGAAAACAAGCTGTGGCAGTCCCCCTTTGTAATGCCAGCATTTGAAGTAGGATGTCCCTCACAAATCAGATGCTACACTTCAGCTGTTGTAGGTAAAGAAACTAATCAGTCTCAGTGTTTGTAGTACTCTGTATTTGCTTAGCTCATTCCTCCCATGTCATATGCATTCTGTGTCTTGGTATTTCCAGTCAGAACCCAGATGTAAGGAGCATTTGAAATGTAAAACAATACACTTTATAAAGTAAGTGATCTAGCGCTCCACTTTCAGGCTGCTGAAAGGCGAGTGTATCATTTGTGCAAAGGAGGAATTCAAACTTGTGTGATCCTTTGGAAAACAGCTCAAGCCTACCTTGTAAATGAATCCTCTCAAGGGTGTTCACCTGGTTCACTACAGAGTGACTGACTGACTGCTCAACTGATTGATTGGTTGGTTGATTGGTTGATTAACTGATTCAGTCTACTGCTTTCCACAACATGTTACAACTGTCTCACAGAGAGAAATGAGCAGCACACAGGAACAGATTTTGTTTCCTGTGAATGCAATACTATTAGATGTATTATTTGCTCTACACATGCAGTATTAAGGCTACAAGTACCACTCCCTGTATGATTTGAATGACAGAACTGTCTTAAGCCATTGCAAACTTAAACTAAAATCAGGATAGACAACATTGATACCCTTATGTTTTGTTCTGCACTGTTGCTGCTGTGACATCAAGGAATGGGAGAGGCTGTATTACAAGTGACTCATTTGCATGTAAATGGAGGCTTGCTTGACATTTTACTACCTTGTGTCGGAGCCTCAAACTCTAGATATGTGTTGCAACAGAAGAAATGGCTGATCTCTTATTGACATATATACAGTACTTGATGTAATGTATAATAAATACATCAGATATATCCAAATCATACATATACAGGAGTCTTCTCCTTTAACTGGATTATATGCTGGGGTGAGAGGATGACCTCCTCTCCTGACCCCACCAAGGGAGGGGAATCCGGGGTGGTATCGACTGCAGGTTGCTCTGGGAGAGGTGGGTCCCAATTTGTGGAGGCAGGGACAATGCTGAGAAGTCACCTTGAATCCCTAGGAGAAACACCTCTATGGGGGAAAAAAAAGAGAGGTAGGAGGCATCCAAGCTCAATGCTAAAACCCTGACTCACCAGCTGGCACCAGCCAACCCAGGCTTGGGACGAAACCCAGGTAATCAGGATGGCAAGTGGTAGCCCAGTCACTGCACTAGCCCATTAGCTGGTTTGGGTGCATTTTATTGGTGATAATTTAGAGTCCGTACCTGGGAGAGATGTTATCACTGAACGATTGCAAGTTCATAAATGGTTAGTTCTTATGCCCCATCTTATAGTCGTTCAGTGTCGATGTAGGCATTAAGTGACTGTAAGACTGTAAACCCGTATGTTTTATGCAGGTATTATAGTTCACCATATATTATTATGCTTTGTTTTACGTGTCTCCATCTCCCTGTTTTGTAATTTTCATTATCTTACAGCATTTTGGTTGTTCCAGCCATTCTGGGTTTTACCACATGTGAGGAGTCTGGCCATTCCAGGATTCCCGAAATCACCAGTATCCTGTCCTCATTTCCTCTCATGAGCCCTTGATGTGGAGGCATAATGTCATCATGCTCTTATGAGCTCAGGGCATCTCCCTGCATCACTTGTCCCCAGCCTGGTGCTTCTGATCCGATCTTCCATGTTGTCTCCTGCCTAACATGAGGAAATAATCACAAAGAAAGGGACGTGATAACCTCCCTCCTGAGCAGGGAGAGTGCTGGAGCAGATGCTGACCCCTCCTTCACAGGCCTCAGATCTTGCCATCCCAAGCTCAGGAAATGAATCCAGGTCCCTAGCATGCCAGACATTCATTCTTACTGCTTTGTGCCATGACACTGGCACATTTGAATTGTTATCCTAATGAAAATGTCACCTCCACCTTACATATTGTGTTAGTTCCAGGACTGGATTTGGTATATTGAAGATCTAAGTGGAACTGCTGCAAAATGGTGTGAGGCAATGCCTGCCTCCAGATGTACGGGCTAATAACACATAAATAATGCCATAAGATCTTGCAAACATAGTGGCTGACAACTACATGTTTCTGTGCATGACATTTTAAAACAAAATATTTACACGTGACCTCCAGTTTTTTACTTTCCATTCAGCAGTGCCAACATGACTTCCCACAGAAACTGCCATGAGAGATTACATTTTGTTAAGGCAGATCAAAGGAAAAGGCCTCACTCACTCTGTCTGGCATAACTGCCCTCTGGGTGAGCGCTGCTTTTAAGATAACATTATGTTACTTTCCAGCCATAAAAGGCATGCTGTGACTTTTCCTTTTCTTTTTTTTATTTTCTCTATATGCTCCTTCTGGCCTCCAGCACCTGCCTCTCTTAGCAGTTCCCATGGCATGCCCTACCCCCTGTACTCTTACATCTGACTGCCATCCTCCACGAAGCCATGCCTTACTGCAGGCAGGGATGGGCTAGGGAGATTAACCCCTGAGTCTTTGGTATCATCAGGAAGTGCGGCCAGAGGTGGGGTGGGGCTTGGATATACTGGGTCTGTTGCAGTGGGTACTAGGCACATTTTCCGTGTTTCTTCCAGTCCTGTAGGATGTTGGCAGTGTGTGTGTGTGTGTGTGTGTGTGTGTTTTGGGGGGCACAAGATGGCACGTGCCTAGCTTATGTCCTGCTTCCCACTCTGTCTAATGCTAGGCTACTATCTGAAGTCACCCAGGTGGGAGCACTGCAATAAAAGCTGAGACTCTCCCTCACTGGAGGAGGAAAGTGTCTATGGAATGCTTAGGCCTCCTCCATTGGCTGGCCCTCCGATGAGCGGAGCTCGTTCCTGAACCTGGGTAGCCAGCATCACGGGCGGCAATCACACCGCTGCAGCAGTAGGTTTGTGACTTTTCTTGCCCAATGTTCAGAACACCTACAATGAGGCTGAAGTAAATATTTATTTAGCTTTTATTTACCGGGTAAGTACACTAGACAAGTATTATGCCTATTTTGAGGAACAACCCGGGAGAATACAACATGATGGTACAAAGACAACATTTCAAATACAAGTTGACAGCATGGGCAACATAAGAGGGAAATACTGAGGACACAACAGCATAATGACAGCAAGGCAAGATAAGAGAATACAGTGGGCACATTTTACGGAGAAGTAGAAAGCAATGGTACAGCTTATAGTCATTTAGTTACATGTATGATGAGCCAATAACATATATAACGATACCAGGTTAAGACAAGACAAGGGGTCTGCAAGCCAACAGTTAGATCCAGGTCAGGTAGTGGTAGTGGAGTGGGGCGAGCAGCAGTAGTATCCAGGCAGCCCTGTAAGAGGCTGAGAATCCCTAGGGAGGCTGGGGCAGTCACATGCTGAGGCTTGTTTCAAGAAGTCCCACATAGATTTTCGTATATATGCACAACCAATCTTTTTTTGTTATTTTTAGAATTTATTTACCTAGGACAACCCAGTAGGAAATGAAACATATATATATATATATTTTTTTAAATTGGGTCCTGCTTTTACCTAATTTTTATTCATTTTTTACTTCTTATCTTTTTTCTCCTTCATTTCACAAGTCGCACCCTTGAGCCAGTCACCTCTCAGTTACAACACTGCTGAGCTCTACACTCACCTATGGCGGTATCATTGGGGTCCGAACCCCTCTGAAGACATCTCTGATTGGGCTTTAGGCTGCATGCGGAAGGGTCTGAGAGCACAAACCTTCATTCTGATGCTGAATGGAGTGTTTTCATCTATTTATAATCTGTAAACCTCCCTCCTCCCCAGTGGGGCCATGCATTGCCCATTCCTAGACCTTGCATCCATGCGGCACTGGTGCCAGAAACTACCCATGCAGTGTTGGCAACACAAACTACCCTCAGTGGGGAGCTAGCTTCCTGGTGAGTAATCAGTAAGTCCATGAGAAGGTCAGGGCGGGGGGAAAGGAAAGGGAGGGCAGAAAGAGGTAATGGAAAAAATACATATTTTCAACAAAATTAAAATGCCATAAAGGGAGCACAGTGGTATGTTCACATTTCCCTTACTTCTCCTACTAAATGGCCCCCACCTTCTGTACATAGGATTTATTTTGGCCTAAACATGGTCTTTGGGTTGGATATCTACTGTCCCATCTGTCACTGCCCCCCAACAGGACATTTCTTGGGGGTGACCAGAGGCATAGTAGAGTCAGTACATTATTGGCTTGTTCCATACCAGGTCCCCATGAGATCCACTGTTTGAATATAAAGCCCAAGGAGAAGGCAGACAACTACAATTAAAAAAACAGGCCTTGTACAGGAGTCAAGGACCTGAGCATGAAGAATGCCTTATTGCTCATGTTCGTGGTGGTTATCCAGACTATGCAATATATTGATTACTTAGTATTATTTTGGAAATGTGTACTAAAATGGCTACCTGCACAGAATAAAAATGTGCTCAGGACTGCTGATGATATCAGGAGCTGTTCAGCAGCCTGCGTGCTGAGCTCCATCCCAGCCCGGGCAAGTAGTCCTCCTAATTAGCATTAATAGGATTTATTTTGGCCTAAACACAGTCTTTTGGTTGGATATCCACTGTCCCATCTGTCACTGCCCTGCTGGGCCTGTCCTGCTCCTCACTCCCGAAGTTCTGGTTGAACATTCATGCTTTTCTCTCTGGTGCTGTTTCTTGCTCCTGCCACTACTAATGCTTTATGCTAATTTTCTGTTTCCCCCTACCCCTTGCCCCTCTCCTCCTGCTCTTGAACCTCTCCCTCTTCTCACTCCTCTTCTGTCCTCCCGTGTCCGCTTCGTCTCCTTGCTCCTTAAGCATTCTCCATGCCACTCCTGTTACTTTGCCACTCGCTTATTCCTAGTTATACAGGTAATCATGTCATTTGTATCCTGTGACTTCAAACATAGTTGCCTGTGCACCTTTCTGTACACTTGGTGATTTCTAGAACTGTTTTATTCCTATGTCTGTACATTTTGTGTAAATTATTGTGTTAATTGCTCCTATCATTTAATGCTAGCCTGGTATTATTGTGTACTGTAATAACTTGAAGTATCTGCTTTTGCAGTATATACAGTTGTCTGCCTGTCTCAGTGTTCTGTAATTTATTGCCCCACCCCCCGGGTCGACCCTGAAAAAGGGACTCTAATTGTCTCAGTGGACTTACCTGGTTATCAAATAAATAAATGAATAACTAAATAAATAATTTTCACTAAAACCACATTTAATCAGCCAGGAGGAATTATGATGCCACAAGGGAAAGCCACCAGAGCAAACTCACCAGTAGAATTCATGGATGGGGATGGATTCAATGAAGACAGTTTGGACAGCGAGTAGTCACGGGTCTTGGTATCCACGCAACCAGGCCGTGCATGAATAGAGACCCAGGGAGTCAAAACTTTGCAATGCCAGTTTACTCTCATATTTTCCGAACTTTATTTATTTTTTTATTTATTTATAGAACTGTTTCACCAGGAAAGGTACACTGAGCAACAAGTTGTTCATCTCACGGAATATCCTGGGGGAAAGGGTAGTGGGAATAATACAGAATCAAAAAACAACTTACAATAACAAGAGAGGCACAATGTAGTACATTAACCACACTACAACATCATTAGGCATACAGAGTTTCAAATATCAGAAACAGGGCAGTCAGGGAACAGAACTTATTCGAGATATAGGCACACACAGGAGTACTAGTTCACAAAAAGAGTGCTCGGAATCATGGAAATTTCACATGCAAACATATGCCCAATTGGGCAAGGTGGCATCTAGGGGCCACCAGTGCGAGGGGGCAAGATAGTGCAAGAAGTGCTTAGGCACTGTAATTGGAAGCAAGGGAGTGGACAATTTACTGCTACCAAGTGGCCTTAGAAGGTTATTAGAGGATAGCTTGATCCCAATGGGGGTCAAATGCAAGTACAATTGATGATTAGGAAGTTTTGTAAGGCAGATGCAAGTGAACCAGTAGTAGAGGAGTGTTGAATTTGTGGGGGTAGTGTGTTCCATAATTTTGGCAGAGGATAGGAGAAAGCATTTTGACCATATGTAGTGGAGTGATGGGGGATAGCCAGGGTTCTCGAGTCACAGGATCTTAGGGAGTAAAGGGAAGGCGGAGGGGTGGATAAAGAGGAGGAGACATAGGGGGGAAGAGTGCCAAGACAACATTTAGAAATGAATTTGGCATCATGGAGTGCAAGTCTGTTAGAGTTAGAAAATTCAGAGAGTGGTAGAGATTGTAGTGGTAAGTAAGGGAAGAGGCATCAAGGGCAAAGAGGCAGAAGGAGTTGAAGAGCGTGTCCAGTCTAGAGAGGGAGGACTGAGGGGCGGCACTGTAGATTATGTCGCAGTAGTCAAATATAGGTAGGATCATCTTCTGTACTAACTCACACCTGGCCTTAAGTGGAATGCAGCTACGGTTTCTGTAAAGGGCACTGCGTTTAGGCCTCAATTTATTCAGAATGGCATCAATATGTATGGAGAAGCTGAGGTACCAGTCAAGCCAGACCCCGGGGTACCTGAATGAGGAGGTGTCCTCTGTTACAGTCCCATCAAGGGTGTGGAAAGTGGGCAAGTTGGGTTGCCTAGCGAGTCTCTGCCTTGTGTCAAAGGTCACGGAGCCTGTCTGCTTGGCATTTAGGAAACATTGATGAGAACTAAGCCAGAGCTGGACATTGGTAAAGTCAGACTGGAGCCTGGTAGTGACATCAGTAAAGGTTTTGCCAGTTGTATACATAACAGTGTCATCAGCATACATGTGCATGCAAGCTGACGTGCAAACCCATGGGAGGTCATTTAGGAAAATGGAGAAAAGTAGCTGACCAAGCACTGATCCCTGTGGGACACCAGTGCTTAGGGGCAGGGGAGATGAGGTGGCATCAGCAATATGGACAGACTGCGACCTGCCAGTCAAATAGGCATTGAACCAGCTTGTGGCAGAAGGGGCAAGGCCAGCAGAGAAGAGACTGCTCAGCAGAAGTGAGTGGGAGACCGTGTCGAAGGCTTTGGCCAAGTCAACAAAGATGGCAGAGGTAATTAGGCCATTGTCCATTCCAGAGGAGATGGCATCAGTCAGCCTTAGCAGGGAAGTGGAGGTGGAGTGATTTTTCCTAAAACCAGACTGGAAAGGAGTGAAGAAAGCAGAGTCATAGAAGAAGGCAGAGAGTTGCTCAAGAAAAAGATGTTCTTGAAGTTTAGCTAAGGTAGGGAGGAGAGAAATAGGTCTATAGTTGCTTGGAGAGATTGTGTTGCCACCCTTAGGTAGAGGGAGCACAATTGCATGCTTCCATGCTGATGGAACAGTGGCAGACGAGAAGAATAAATTTAGTGTGAGAAACAGAGGGTAGGAGATAGCTGGTGCAGAAAGTGAGAGAAGCTTAGGGTCCAGGCCATCAGGTGAGGAACCTTTGGAGGGGTTAATAGTCAGGAGCACCTGCAAGGTGTATTCAGGAGTAATTGGTGTGAAGGTGAAAGAGGCAGAGTGAGAGGAGAGTGGGGTGGAGGTGGTGGGGGTAGAAGAAGAAGGTTGGGGTGGAGGAGTGGGAATGATAGAGAGTGTGGATTGAGCAGACAGGAGAGATGAGGCACAGGTCGTAAAGTGAGCATTAAAGCATTCAGCAATAGCCATGGGTTCAGAGATTGAGGAGAGGTTTTGCTTGAGTATAGGGGTGGGGGGGGTTAGTAGTTGGGGAGGAGAGAGAGACTGAACTACCTTCCAAAATTTGAACGGGTTATTGGTGTTGTTTAGGAAGTTTGCATGAAAGTGTTCAGCTTTGGCTAACTGGATTGCTTTAGAACTAAGAGAATTCCAGAAAGAAATATGACTAAGCACCACCACCCTCCACACATACCTCAAAAAACCTGAACAGAGGCAAGACAGGATAGAGGAGCAGCTCTTCTTCACAGACCGGTGCCTAGACACTACAGAGCAGGCAATAGTGCAGCTGCACCATTCGGCCCAAGGCTCTCCAACATATGATGGAGGATGTGGAGAGCAGAAACTAATGGAACATCTGAATATTTGAGCTGCTAGAGGGATCAGAGGGGATGTCTATAATCCCCTTCCTCCAGCAACTTTTTTGTTGCATGCTGGACCTTCCGCCTTCCCTATCACTCGAGTTCAAGCAAACGCACCACATACTGGGCTCCAAACGCACTGCTGCTGAGTCCCAACTGTGGTTGATAGTTTTGAACCTTATCTGATTCCAAAAGAAAGAAACTATCTTACATACTGCCTAGAAGAAAAAAATTGTAATGTACAAAGACTGCTGATCATACCTAGAAAATAAATGACTACCCTCCTGCACTTATGGCTAGTCGCAAAGCTTATATGCCAATAATGAGGACTCTGAAGGCACAGCAGATCACATTTTGCACCCCCTACCCTTCCAAGATTACAATCCATTTTCCAGAGGGAATCCAATCCTTCGAAACAGCATAGGCTGCTACCTGACAGCTGCAGAATAGACACACTGAGGTACAGCCCCCACAGCGATTGACACCTGCTAGACTCTGGCTGCAAAACTGTCACACTGACTATGGAATGAATCAGTTCAACAAGATAAATGTAGACAACATGGTGTGGCCATCTTGCAGCAGATAGTAGTCAACCTGCAGCACCTCCAGAAACAACATGAATACCCCCCAAACTCCCCTGTAACCTCTGTCTGAAGCCTCGGTATCACCAGTAACCTTAGGTATGAAACCTAGACTTGTACCCCCCCCTTGCCTCCCTAATGCCCTCCCGGTTGAATCCCCAGCAGCACCCCGCCATTCTGACCTGACCAGTAGCTGGTACCACAATGACATATCTGCAATCTCCCAGTGAAATATTCATCCTGGGTGTTGAGTGAGTCCTCCCTGTCTGTCCCAAGATCGGGGCCTTTTTCTCCGGTAGCTCTTTCCTTAAAAAGAATCCAGTGGTATAATGGCCTAGTCAGGTTGGCCTTTGTTTGGCAGAGTTCGATGGAGGTTTTGCCTGGGATGCTGGTCCAGCCTCACGAAGGAAAAAGGTAGGTGGGGTCTGAGGTCTGAAGCACGTGGCCCTCACATGGAGTTGCCATGTGAGTGGCGGCTGCGTGTGCGTGGCATGTGAAGGAGCTCAGGACCCCTTTGCTAACTCCCAGTCATTGATCAGGACAATAATGCCCCCCCCCCCCAGCAGTGAAGGGGCAGGAGGAGAGACTCTTCAATCAGCTGCATTGTGTAGATCTGGGTGTTCCTGATCTTCTCTTGGGGTATAGAGCGGGGCCACACCCACTACTATATGCAGGTATTGTGCCTAAAGACACAGATATCTGTGTTGGACTGTGGGTTGGTGCGGAGGGGGAGATGGGGTTGGGTATTAGGGGAGTTCTTTGGGTGTGGTGGGGGGGCAGCGTGAGGGGGCTGGGTTCAAAGCACTGAACTTCAAACACCTGGCCTAGTGGATTACCACAGAAGTCCATGGACACAAACTTTACCAACAGCAACAATGGACCAGGTCATTCCACACTGCATTCCACTGAGGGTGGAGTTCTTGTCCTTCCACCCAGGAAGCTGGTGCAACCTACACTCAGGTGGATTCATACTAAGCCACAGAAAGCAAGCAACTGCAGACTTGAACTTTACCCCCTTCTCTCTTTTCCCTCTGTCTCCTCCCCTTTCCCCCACTGAACTATCAAACCACTACGGCCACCTGGAGGTGGCCTGCATGTGGTGGCTACCTCCAGAATCACAGTTATTTCATCAGGACTTTATGGGACCAAGCCAGTCTGCTATACTTGTTTTGGACTTTAACTCTGACGTATAGCATGGACTAGAGAGATGCAGACTCTGCAATAATCCAGCAATAGACTTTACATCCACTATGTAGCATGTGATGTTGTTTTGATCAAATACAGATATAGTGGGGATGCGGCCAGTTGGTGATGGGAACAGCAGTTAGAACCCCACCTCAACACAACTGGGGTAGAAATTAAGTCTTGCAGCTACTGACCAGCAGCATGGGTGGCTAAGGAAGTCCACTGGCCCCACAGACTGTTCCACTGGTGCAGCTGGTGTACTTGTTGAGATGCTGCTATCTCAGGTTCATGCCCATAGGGCTAGTTAAAGAAGAACCTTGCTAGCCCGACACAAAATCTACCAGCATTGGGCTGGTGGCCAGTGCTAACTCTGACCTCTGCCCCACCAAACATCAAAGCCTCCGTATGAAATTGGCCCCTAATTACAGTAGGGCTAATAGACCTAGCAGGGTCCCCTTGTTCCTCACATCCTTTAACTAACAGGCCACTCTCACGTATGCATGGAGTGGGGAACAACTCCACCAATCACTCCCAACCCTCTGCAAGCTTTACTGCAGCACACTCTCTAGAGCAACTGCAGTACTTACAAGTCTTTACCCAGATCAGGCTGGGGACGTACCCATCCCACACACCTTCCCCTAGGACATAGAGCATGTCCAGAGGCCCCTCAGTAGAGGCATTCCCTCCAGGTAGGACACACACTCTACCATTGAGGCTCCAATATATTGGACCCTCTGTTTGGAAACCCAAGGTTAAAAGGTTGCCCCAGCTGTGCCCATTGGTGCCCCTGGGCAGGCTCAAAGTTATGCTATCTTCCACAATAATTTTGGTTGGGGGGGTCTCCCCAACACAGTTCACATCGGTTAAGCTTATATGATCCTTTTGTTAATAAAAATGTCTGTATATACCTGATGCTTGAGATATATGCCAGGGGTGGGGTGGGGGAGGTGGGCCTCCTGTTTGGGGGGATCTGGCACCACACTGATTCGTGACACCCTTTATGGGTACCCCTAAATTGCAGCTATACTCCCTCAATGTAAATGAGTTCACCAGTCCAATTAAAAGGTTCAAACTCATGTCTCAAATTGAGAAATCGAAACCGGATAGTATTATGTGCAGGAGACTCATCTCTCCGCCTCAGAACATGAAAAACTAGCCAAATATGACTTTACTTAAGTGTTCTCCTCCAGTACCAGGTAAATATGTCACTAGCTGTACAGCATGGCTAAAACCGCACTGTAAGAAGCGCTAAAACATGTACAGCAACAGGGGTATTGCAGTGTTTGGAAATTACCACTACTCCTGTCGCTGTACGCTCTGATGGAGGAGTGGTGAACTAACTACATGTGCGGTGCCTGGTTGAGTCACTCTAGTGGTGGAGTGGCTAAGGCACTAGGACCTGAAACAAAGCAGCAATGGGTACCAGGGTTCGGCTCCTGTTTCCTGGTGTTGCAGCTTTTTTTTTTTTTTAAAAAGACATTTCCCCCCTCCTGAGTTTCTCCTTACCCCCAAGGTCCACACCCTCTTGGAGTTGATTATAAAAAGTCAGGGGGGCGTGGGGGGCAAAACCCTCCATGTCGGAGAGGGGGACAGAGCCCCCCTGCAAAAACAAAAACTTTACAGTGTTCCCCATTCATTGCTATGGTGTGCGCGCATTTTGTATCGGTTGGTGTTTTTTCCGACCTTATTTGTGCACGTGCCATTTTGCTTGTGGCATTGTTTGCTGCCCTTTTTTTACTCACGGGGTTTTGACACCATGCCTTCTCCTTCTTTTACCACACAAGCCAGAAATGTAGGATGGTGATTTTCATCCCACAATACACAGCCTTTCAGGTAGGGCAGAGCTGGGAAGACACGGAGAAGCACCCGATTATTGTGCAGGGCCTTCTTAACAATGTTGAGGTAACTTTGGCAAACCTCTACCTACCACGAGACTAATAGTCCCACGGTTAAAAAGCTCCTTGACCAGGTCCTGACAACTACCCCAGGCATCCTTATGCTGATGGGTGACTTCAGTATAACTCTGGATCCCATTGGGACTCCTCCAGTCCCTCTCCCCCAAGACAACTGGTGCTGTACAAGTTTTTAAGAGGTTTGTGTAGGAGGAGTGGTGGGCAGGCACCTGGTGATTCCCACAGCCTCATATAAGGCATTATACATGCTACTCTCATGTCCATGGCACATATTCAAGAACTGTCTGACCACTGCTATACACAGCTTGAGGGCCTATCCGCCCTGTTGGACTAGAAGATATGGGACACAGTACTCTCAGGTCATGCTCCAGTCATAAAATTTTGGAAAGTAGGCCTCAAGAGGCGTTGTACCCATTGGCACCATAAGCCTTACTACCTAAAGGGCCAGGCCTTCTGAGATTTTCTCAGAGAAAAAACTAGGGAAAATGTCACCCCAGAGGTAACCACTCCTTGAGATGGGATAAACGTAAGACATTTCTCCGTGGACATGTCATACAATACATCTCTTGCAGAAATGACTGCGCCAGTAATGCCAGCACAACTGGAAGATACGCTGCACTTTCTGCTGATGGTGCATCAACAGGGAGACTCCTTGGTCACCCACTAAATGAAACAGGTCAAAGCGGACCTTGACACACTATGACTCCAGCAAACTGAAATTGCCCTGACCTTCCTCAGGCAATGATATTAGGAGGTTAGTGCACAAGTGACCCACTAACTGGCTTTCCAGTTCCATAAGCAACATAGGGAAGCCACAATCCCAGCCCATATACACTCAACCACAGGCCACAGGCTAACAAAGCTACATGATATCTCCTGGCCGGGCCTTCGAATCTTTCTATCAGTCTCTCCACATCCTGAATGGGAGGCCTCCACTGAGGACATAACCTCCTTCTTGTCTTCCCTGGCCCTCCAGACACTTTTTCAGGAACAGGTGGAGTGCCTCATGTTTCCAATCACAGCAAAAAAAAAACTAGACAGGTTCTCAGAAGATCTAAAACAATGAAGACCCCAGGCCAGGATGGGTATGGGGCAGAATTTTACAAGAACTCCAAGGAGCAACTACTCCCTCCACTGCTTCAAACCATGAATAAGGTACTGGCTGTAGGCCTCTCCCCCATCTTGGTCATATGCTTTGATCCCTGTGATTCTAAAGCCTGATAAAAGCCCCTTCCAGTGTGGATCCTACCAACCAGTTTCAGTCGTGAACACCACCTACAAATTCTTTATGTCCCTCCTCTCTCACGAGACTGACACCATGCTTCCTGCCCTTATAGGTTTGGATCAGACTGGCTTTGACTGCTCACAGATGATGGACAACATCAGGCACACCCTACATATTATACGCGAAATGCACCAGCAGAACTCAGCAGTGTTGTTAAGTCTTGATGCTGAGAAGGCATTTGATTGGGTGTCCAGGCCATTCCTTTATGGAGTACTGAAGCAGATGGGCCTCCAGGCCTGTTCATGCAGCTACTACAGTGTATATATGACTCCCCTTGGGCATGCGTGAAAATCTCTGAGCACTACTCTGAAGATTTTGCCCTCCATTGAGGTACTCATCAGGATGCCCTCCTCCACTTAGGTACTTGTCAGGGTGCCCACCTCCACTTAGGTACTTGTCAGGGTGCCCACCTCCACTTAGGTACTTGTCAGGGTGCCCACTGTTGCCACTACTTTTTGCAATATACATTGGCTACTGGCACAGGCTGTAAGGGAAGTCACTACCTTCAGTGGACTGCAGATGGGAGGAGAGGAACATCGCATAGTACTCTATGCAGACGATGGTGTCCTGTATATCAACAACCCTGAACTGGCTTTATCCGCAGTGTTTGAAATCCTACAAAACTTTAGCCTGGTTTCAGGCTACAAACTAAACACTGCCAAAATGAAGCCTCTCACATTCCACTACAACCCCCTCCAACAAACAAGGCAGAAGTTCCCTGTTCATTGGGAATGAGATAAACTAAAATACCAAGAGGTACACCTGGCAAGAACAACAGATACAGCCTATAGGAATAATTATATCCCATTCTCCACAAAAATGGTGCAGGACCTCATCCAATAGGATGCACTTCTCCCTCAGCCTCTCCAAATGGATCAAAGTAATCTGCATGGTAAACCTACAAGAGCCTTGTACCTATTTCAGAACCTCCCTATCACACTTACCCAATCCACCTTTCATCACTGGAACCAATAAATCTCCCAAATTCATCTGGGCTGGGCAATGCCCGCAAATTAAAATCCAAACCCTCCAACTCCTGAGACCAGCCAGAGGACTAGCCCTATCAAAACTCAGACGTTACTACTGGGCAGCACAAGTTCAGTTTAATCTTTTGAGACCCACAGACAGACCTTCAACTATATGGCAAAAGGTAAAGAAGGAACTCTTCCCCAACAAAATCCAAATCCATTAGTGGAACTTTCCCCCTGGCTTCACCACCAGGTTTCGACTTGGTACTCCATCAGGAAATATCTCCACTTGGCTCCCTTTCTCTCTGTCCTCTTCTCCATAGCGCTCCTGGAAAACTTCTGCCCAGGTCTATAATCCCTGCGTTCCAGATGTGGGACAGGTACTCACTCCAATATACTGTATATCTGGTTTTGACCAGGTCCACATTAAAAACCTTCACTGCACTGCAGGCAGAGTTTGGCCGGCATCAAACAGATCTTTTTAATTTCTTGCAGCTCAAGACACTATATCCTCACCCTTCCAGTGTCGGTCCACAACTCAGTCTCTCACCCAACAATAATTTGCCTCCTTATTTCCTCCCTGAAATCAGGGAAAATTTCACATATGATCTCCCACCTATACTGGGCTCTCCTGGAATCCCTTGGGAATACCACATATTGACACTGCCCAGGAGTGGGCAGAGGAGGTAGAAATTCTGATCAACTCCGAGCTATGGATGAGGGCATGCAGCTCTCTTTGACGGTCATAAGCTCACACCAGTGATGGGAATACTCCTGGAAGCAACTAATACATTTCTCTAACATCCCAATTATTCAGCACATTACCTGGCTGCCAGAGATCTCTCCTGCTGGAGGAACTGTGGAGCCATCCAAGCACACCACTCACATATTATATGGTCCTGCCCTGTGCTGCTCCTCTGTTTAAGGCCCTACAGAGAGAACCGGAGGAACTCTATAGTGGGCCAATCCTTCTGACTATAGAACTATTTCTGTTTCTAAAACCAAAAGGCCTGCGAGGCCCCAACTCAAAATACTTTCTGGGCATTCTGCTCACAGCAGCCTAAAAAAACAAAAAAACACCACCAGACTCTGATTGACTGCACAACCCCCAGAGCTGCCAGCATGGCATAATACTGTACATCAGATCTATAAGATGGAGAAATCTCTAATTCCCTAACTGATAAGACAGCTATGTTCCTCGTGCTGGACTGGATGGCTTCTACACATGATGGGGCACAGATGAGGACTTTGTCCCCATGGAACAGGCTATGACAGAAACAGTGGATGTGGCAAACCCCACAAACTGGTGCGCCCGCTCTCCTCTCTTTGAACCCATCCATGGGGATTGGAGTGTAGTGTACTCCTGTTGCAGTGGTGCTTGTCCCCCTCCCCGCCCATACACCCACCACCCTTAGTGGGGTCTCCTCCCCTACACACACAATTAGTCCCACTAGGAAATGGGTCAGAATTCATGGAATTACTTGCAGCCTTGGACAGATACAGTTTGAACAGGAGGGTAACATTTTTCCCTGCCCTCATGCTAGACCAAAGGGGAGGGCACAGCTATATTACATACCAACACCTGTCTATCTGACTGTGTGATTTGAATGAAGACTCTACCACATTGTCTGTTTTGTAGAGCAGTTTTAGACAATGGAATGTGCAAACACTGTATTTACAGCAACAACAAAAAGAATACAAATGTGCTTGTCACAAACTGAAGTAAAGGATGATCTCATCGTCTGTAATTCTCAACAGTTCTTTGGGGTTTCTTAAATTTAAAAGACCTACATGTAACCCCTACACAAGATTAGTAGTGGGGATGGCCATTATTAAGGAAAGGATGGTGGAATTCCTGGAGACTGATGGATTGTAAAGAAGACAGGGTGGGGGGATCTTGTCAAATTAATCTGACTTTGATTCAAGAAGGCTATTGATAAGGGCCAGACTAGACATTTTGTGCCTGGACTTCAGCAAACTATATGACTCTGTTCCCTACAGAAGACTTGTAAAGATACTGGTTGATCTGGGTGTCAGAAATAAACTGACAAACCTGAACCGTAACTTGCTAGAGTGGGGAGAACCCAGAGAGGGATTCTGAATGGAGAGTTCTCAGAGATGGGGTCACCAGAAAGGTACTGCAAGGCTTAGTACTAGGACCTGTACCCGTCAACATCTTTATTTTTAACATAGGTAGGGATATTCAGGGCAAAATCTGTTTCTTCATGGATGTCAGAAAAATCCACAGAAGGGAGGACAGTGAGGAAGGAATAAGGATTGAAGAAAGTGTCTGGAGAGGTTGGAGAGGTGCAAAAACAGAATTACCAGCACTCGTGGAGTGAGAAAAGGTTGGTGGAAAAAGCTGCTATTGAAGCTCAAACATTTCATTTGTGAGTACACTGATAACAGCTACAAAGAACGTGGACTGATATCCCCGGCGCTTTAACCAAAGCATGGTCTTTTACAGGGGGTATCTGCTGGCAAGTGTGATCAGGTATGGCTGATGAAATTCAGTGCAAACAATTGCAAGGTCATACGCATAGGAGCAAGGAACCAATGAACAGAATACAGTGTGGGGGGTGATGGTGGTATTATACGTTTAGCACTACAGGTGTAGCATTTTGTGCTCAGTTGTGCAAAAATTCTATGCCTCGCACTTACAGGTGTAGCATTTTCCATGCACCTGTGCATAATTTCTATGCCTAGTACTACAGGTGTAGCACCTTCTGCACAGCTGTGCAAAAATTCTATGCCTAGTACTACAGGTGTAGCATCTACCATGTGGATGTACGAAAGTTCTATGCCTAGTACTACAGATATAGCATTTCCCATGCATCTGCATAAACATTCTATGCCTAGTACTATAGGTGTAGCATTTTCCATGCACCTGTGCAAAAATTCCATGCCTAGTACTACAGGTGTAGCATTTTCCATGCACCTGCGCAAAAATTCTATACCTAGTACTACAGGTGTAGCGTTTTCCATGCATCTGCACAAAAATTCTATGCCTAGTACTACAGGTATAGCACCTATCACACAGCTGTGCAAAAATTCTATGCCTAATACTACAGGTGTAGCATTTTCCATGCACTTGCACAAAACTTCTATGCTTAGTACTACAGGTGTTGCGTCATCTTCACAGCTGTGCAAAAGTTCTATGCCTAGTACTACAGGTGTGGCACCTTCTGCGAAGCTGCACAACAATTTGATGCCTAGTATTACAGGTGTAACACCTTCTGTGCAGCTGCACAAAATTTGTTTGCCTAGTACTACAGGTGTAGCACCTTCTGTGCAGTTGTGCAAAAATTCTGTGCCTAGTACTACAGGTGTAGCACCTACCGTGCAGCTGTGCCTAGTACTACAGGTGTAGTACCTTCTGCGCAGCTGTGCAAAAGTTCTATGCCTAGTACTACAGGTGTAGCATCTTCTGTGCAGCTGCACACAATTTCTGTGCCTAGTACTACAGGTGTAGCACCTTCTGTGCAGCTGTGCAAACATTATATGCCTAGTACTAAAGGTGTAGCACCTACCATGCAGCTGCAAAGAAATTCTATGCCTAGTACTACAGGTGTAGCATTTTCCATGCACCTGTGCAAAAATTATATGCTTAGTAGTACAAGTTTAACATTTTCCATGCACCTGCACAAAAATTCGATGCCTAGTACGACAGGTGTAGCATTTTCTGCACAGCTGTGCAAAAATTCTATGCCTAGTACTACAGACATTGCATCATCTTCACATCTGTGCAAAATTTCTATGTCTAGTACTACAGGTGTAGCACCTTCTGCACAGCTGCACAAAATTTGTATGCCTAGTACTACAGGTGTAGCACCTCTGCGCAGCTGCACACAATTGCTGTGCCTAGTACTACAGGTGTAGCACCTTTGGTGCAGCTGTGCAAACATTATATGCCTAGTACTACAGGTGTAGCACCTACCATGCAGCTGCACAAAGATTATATGCCTAGTACTACAGGTGTAGCATTTTTCCATGCAACTGCAAAAATTCCATGCTTAGTACTACAGGTGTAATATTTTCCATGCACCAGCGCAAACATTTGATGCCTAGTACTACAGGTGTAGCATTTTCTGCACAGCTGTACAAAGATTCTACGCCTAGTACTACATGTGTTGCATCATCTTCGCAGCTGTACAAAAGTTCTATGCCTAGTACTACAGGTGTAGCACCTTCTGTGCAGCTGTGCAAAAATGATATGCCTCATACCAGAGGTGTAGCACCTTCTGCGCAGCTGTGCAATACTTCTATGCCTAGTACTACAGATGTGGCATTTTCTGTGTAGCTGCACAAAAATTCTACATCTCCTATTACAGGTGTAGCATTTTTCTGTGCAGCTTTGCAAAAATTCTATTGCCTAGTACTACAGGTGTAGCACCTTTTGTGCAGTTGCACGAACATTTTACATCTCATGCTACAGGTGTAGCTGCTTCTGTACAGCTTTGCAAACATTCTATGCCTAGTGCTACAGGTGTAGCATTTTTTGCACATCTGTGTAAAAAAGGAAAACGTGTGCAAAAATGCTAAAAATAAGCACTGTCGCGGGTGTGAGGATTTCCTCCACAACAATGACTTGCGCATGTAGTCTTAGCCCCTAGGTAATGACAGGTTCTTTGAAAACTTGGTTTGAGGAAAGGGGAGTATATAATAGACACATGCAAGTTTTTACAAGGAACAAACCCAGTGGACTGCTGTTAACTGTTCGCCCTCAGTGCAAAAACGAATACAAGAGGAAACTTAAAGAAGTTTTTTAGGGGGCAGATTTAGAGAGGACGTCAGGAAATACTTTTTTTTACTGAGAGAGTGGTGGACAGGTGGAACGGACTGCCTGATGAGGTGGTCTGTGCAAAGACAGTAGCAGGGTTCAAGCATAGGGGAGTGAGACACATGGGTTTGTTGGGGAACATGTGAGGCGGCTGCAGAAGTGGAGAAGGAGAGATGAGCGACCACAAGAAGACCCCGACTCACATGGGTTAGGTGGGAACTAGGCAGACTGGATAAACAATACAGGCTTTCTTCTGATGATACTTTCTCTGTTTCTATGTGATATATACATGAGTGGATATCAAGCACCATCTGGTGGATAAGCTTTAATACTGCATGTTTTGTATTTAATTCCTGATGTAAAGGCAGCAGATTCCTTTGCAGAGGGTCTGCTCTAGAAAAGAGGTTCTTGTGTCCTAAAAAAAATGGCCTTAAACTGCAGCCCTCAGAAGTCACTGGAGGTCTCATCCTTTGTTTTTCAACCCCATAAAACAAATCTTTCTTTACAAAGTATTTAGTAAATCAGATGTGTGTGGCTCTATCACTTGAAACTTGTCTCGCATACAATTTTGCTGTATACTGTAATTCACATTACATCCCATTCAAAAGAGGATTCATGGAGTGAATGGAAAAACATGTTTTGAGGGATTTGAAAAATAACACCTGCCATATTCATGGGTGGGGTAACACAAGGGATATGTTGAAAATTGGTACAAAATCTACAACTATGCAGTTATTCGTAAATGTTGGAGAAATTCAGCGTTTCTTCCAACTTAGTTGTTTTTTCACACTTTGATTCCACATTTTCGACACAGTCTTTTTTGTGATCCCATGTTATGATCAGTACAGGTGGAATTCATGCTAGCCCGTAGGTGCAGCAGTAGTGCTACCACTCACGACGCTAGTGACTTGGGTTCAGAAGTGAGCCTGAGTCATCACTGTCTGGCCACGGGGAGAAGGACTGAGTTTCCCAGAGGATGCTCTCCTGCTCTAGGGAGAGAGGTTCACATCCATATACATCCATACTGTGATACTGCCACCTGGTGACCATAAGTGGCAGTACAGTTGAGGGCACTGTGAGAGAGACAGAAGTAAGCTGGAGACTGACGCAGCATGCATCTGGGTCTCCTGTGCATGCTTGCATCTGTGGGGCTGGGAGTGAAAGGGAAAAAAATGGCCCTGCCTCAGAGAGGCGATGGACCCCTTGCCTCCGCAATTGCCCCTGCTGCTCTGCCTGTCTTCTGACAAAAGTAAGCAACACTCGGAGGTATATCCCTTCCACATCCCCACTGGGGGCAGAAACCAAGGTAGAGTGGAGAACAACAGAGCCTGAGCAGGTAGGGTGATCAAAGGCACCTGGGAGATCCTGAGAGTGCTTGCAGGGCAGAGGATGAGGGGGCATAAAAAGAGAAAATGAAAAAAATAAAGGCAGGGGGAATTTTTTAAATCCCATTTGAAAGGTAATTTAGTAGAGTGCCTGCGAAAACATGTGCCAGAGAGGACTTGAAAAATGATACCTGTTGTGCTCATGAGGTGGGATATCGCAAGGGCAATGTTAAAAACATGGAGGCAAAATGTGCAAAAATAATAACTTTATGATTAAACATTGGAAAACAGCATACCTGCATAATTTTATTTTGCTTTTTTACATTTTTACCCAACATTTTTAATAGTCTTTCTATAACCCCACCCTATGATCAAGATGAGTGGAATTTATTAACCCATCCGAAAGGTGATTTAATGGAAAAACTGCATCACCGTTGAATATCCCCTGGCCCTAGCCCCGGTGCATCCCAGTTGCGCTGCGCCCAGGCTTGCGCCACTGCCTGGCGCAGTCTGAATATCCAGGCCCTAAGCTAAACTGTGTGAAAATATGTTTTTCAAAGTTTTCTTAAATGTGACAAACTTAAGTTAAGATATTTACATTTAAATTCCAACATTTATAGAAGTGTACAGTGTGCTCATATATAGCACCATCAAATGTACTGCAAAAGTTAGAGATAAGGTGGCAAGGATGGAGGAAAAGAACAACGGATCTTACAGTTAGATAGGAGGGTGTGTAGGTACTTAGACTGGATGACCCCTGGACAAATTATGCTGACAGCACTTTTGAAAGCAAAAATAAAATATTACAAGTAAAATGCCCTTTTTCTTGAAAAAAAGACAAATCAAGTAGTTTTGATTTCCATGCCTATAAAACCAGATGTGACTTAATTTTTTTTTTCTTGGAGTCCAAACGTTCTCACACTTTTATCTGGGAAATTTTATCTTTGGAAGTCATGTATTTCCAAAACAGGTTAACTGAAGCCTGGCAACTTGTTCCCAAGGTATCTTCCTGAAGATAGTGTTATGTTTCTTTAAATTCTGTTTATGTTCCCCCAGGCCTCTCCCATCCAGACCTACCCTGCCACCCCTAACCTCTGTAGCACCTCCTTGGGTAACTCACTGTGATGGGACCTGCAGGGCAGGGAAGGAACCCCTCAGGGATCCAGATCTGACACTGCAGCAATGTCAGTCTGTTCTCTCTCTCTCTCTGCCCCACAGAGATGCCAGCACAGCTGATCCCAAGTAGAGTCTGTGTGGTCTGGTTATTAGAGCACAGACTTGTGAACCAGGAGATCACAGGTTCAAATCCCACCACAGCTAATTACTCACTGTTTGACCCTGAACATGTCACTCAGCCTCTCAGTGCTCCAGTCTTACCCGCTATGAGAATGTGTAGATGCGGCACCC
This sequence comes from Neoceratodus forsteri, assembly GCA_016271365.2. NCBI lineage: Eukaryota > Metazoa > Chordata > Ceratodontiformes > Ceratodontidae > Neoceratodus > Neoceratodus forsteri. The sequence continues at coordinate 159,142,610 of JADMNL010000031.1, read as the reverse complement.
CACTGAAACTGACATGTTAGATCTCAGCTGGGCTATCCTAGCTAAATAAATCATAAAAAAAAGTGTGTGCATGCACCCAACTGCATGAAATGGTGAGCCATTAAAGAGCTGCTGACATCTCTTGGAAAACTTTGGAAAACAAATAATTTAGACCCAGTTCAGCTTGTATTTCATTTCCCTTCTATAGACTTCTCCTTCCTCTTATTTATTACTAGGGACGTTCCCATAAAACAGGATCTTAATGCCTTAGAGTTCATCTGTCCCTACAGCTTCTTCCCTACTTGAAATCATAATGCTCTGTTGTGACATCACAGTGAGTTTCCATGGTAATAACTGTGATGTCACAAGCAGAGTATTATGACATCAGGGGCCTGATAGCTGAAGAGGGGCAAAACAGAGTGCAAATATTTGTGCTGCGCCTTGTGCTTGCCGGGTGCCCCAAAATGCAGTATTCAGTGGAATAGTGCACCGGCACTATTTGATTGACTATAGGGCCATTGTGGCCCAGCGCTAAGCCACTTAGCGCTGGGCAGACATGGCTCCCAAAATAGGGTGTCACGATACATTGCACCGGCACAAAATTTCCAATATTCAAAAGGACTCATGCACATGAGCCCATAGGCATGCGAGGTGCTAAAGGGCCATTTGCATGTCCGCAAGGGGACTCATTTGCATAGATAGCCTGGCAATTTAGAGTGACACTGCCCCCCACTGGCCTTGTCCCAGAGAGCTTATCCTTGGTGCTAGTGGTCCTCCCCCCACGCCGATCGCCGGCCGGATGTTCATATTTAAAATTTCCCTGGTGCTAGTGGTCCCCCCCCCCTTGCTGATTGCCGACCCGATGGAAATGATAAAGTTTCCTGGTGCTAGTGCCCCCCCACTGATTGCCGCTCAATGTTGAAAGAAACCTTTCCCTGGTGTCTAATGGTCCCTCTCCCCACCCATGCCCGATGTGGAAAGATATATTCCCTGGTGTCTATCGGACCCCCCTCCCTATCTCTGATCCCCTGTATACTACAATAAATGTATTCCCTGGTGTCTAGCAGACCCCACAACCCTGCAGGTAGTGCCCCACCCCAACCTGGCAACTGACACAGCCCTCTGCTCTTCACCACAACTGGATGCTGATTGAGCTGTCAATGTGCACATGATTATACAAGGGATCAGGATGGGTGGACCACTGGACACCTAGGAGTACATATTTCTACATCAGCATGGATGTGGGTTAGGGAGGGACCACCCGATACCAGGGAATACTTCTTTCTACATCGGGCACAGGTGCAGGTGGGGGAGGGGACTGCTAGACACCAGGGAATACTTTATTGGGCATGGGTGTGGGTGGGGGAAGGGGCCACTGGATACCAGGGAAAGGTTTCGTTCAACATCAGGCTGGTGATTGGTGGGGGGGGGCACTAGCACTGGGGAAACTTTAATATTTCAGATCAGGCCAGCGATTGGTGGTGGGGGGACCACTAACACCAGGGACACTTTAAATATGAACATTGAGCTGGGGATCGGTGGAGGAAGGACCATTAGACACCAGAGGAACCTTATTACTTACATCAGGTGGTGACCAGCAAGGGGTGGGGACCACTAGACACCAGGGAAACCTTATTAAGTACATCAGGCTGGTGATCAGCAGGGAGGACCACTAGACAACAGGGACTGGGGTGTTGGGGTTGGGGGGGTCACTGCACTTCCTCTGCCAACTGTTAGTGTTGTGTGGGAGTAAGTCAAGGTTTTGATCGGCAGTATGTGCACCGTGCAAGGGGACCAAGTAAAATGGCCTTGCGCTGTGCACATGCTCCTGAATATTGGACTGCGCCAATATTCAGGTCCCCGCCACCTTCATTTACATTACAGCCCCCTCTGAATATAGCCCAAGTGCAAACCCTGTTTGCCCACACTGAAAAACCCGGTTTGCGCAGGCAGTCTCAGACTTGTGCCCAGGTAATCTTTTGAATATCGGGTCCTAGGTTGGAAAGCAGCAATAAGAGCTGATAAACCCTCATGGGACAAAGATCTTGTTTTCATGCATATGCCCTCAGTGATAAATAATTACAAGAAAAAATACAGAGCAGATGAAATATATGAGCTGCTTTGCATCTAAATATTATGATTTTCAAAGTTCTCCAGGAGGCGTCGTTGGCTCTTTAAGGGATTGATTCAGGCCTTTCCCACCTGGCAACAACCAGCCTGGTGGTGTTGTGGGTACCACGTAGCTGTATCATGTGGGCATGGCTCTCAGAATTCTATGGTTCTGCAACCACAGAGCTGGCCACAGAACTCAACTCCTGCCACAAAACAGGCGTGTTGCTGTAGAATGACCTTTCTATGGTGCTTTTCATTCACAAAATATTAGCTTTCTAACTCCCTCTGCAGCGTACCTCTCTGCCTTCACTGATTCATTGAAGCTTCCTTCCCTGGCCACAGATCTTAAAGAAGAATTAGAGACCCCTTTCTTGTTGGAAGAGCTAGAGGGCGCCCTACACTCAGTGCCAGCTGAGAAAGCCTCGGGACAGGACGGCCTCCCAGCAGAATTCATTAACGCTTTTAGACATGTGCACTTGCAGCCATTATCAGATGCACTGACTGAAGCTTGCCAGAGAGGGATGCTCCCTGAGTTGATGCGCAGAGCCAAGATCTCCCTGATCCCCAAGCCAGGCAAAGACCCTTCCCAATGTTCGAGTTACCGACCAATATCTCTGATCATGGCAGACTGCAAAGCATACACACAAATGCTGGCTATGAGGCTACCGAAGGTCACCCCCAAGTTAATAGACAAGGACCAAGTGGGATTTGTCCCACAGAGGCAGGGCAGACAACATGAGAAGGCTCATTAACACCCTGTGGAGGGCCTTCTGCACCAAGGATCCGGCGGTACTTATATCACTAGATGCAGATAAGGCCTTCGACAGGGTGTAGTGGGACTCCCTCTTTGACACCCTGGCTGCCTTTGGATTTTGGGAAGCCTTCATAGGCTGAATTTGGACCCCATATAGTGGAGCCTCAATGACGGTATTCAACGTCCTCACCATCTTTTCCTGTGGGCACAGGAACGAGACAGGGTTGCCCATCGTCCCCCCCCTTTTGTGATAGACTTGGAGCCATTGCTGCAAGTGATCAGGCAGCATAGGAAAATCCATGGCATCCTTTTAAATGGGAGCATAAGGCACCAGCCTATGCTCATGACATTATGCTAACTCTGATGAAACCGGAGGGGTCAGTACTGGCCACCTTGGCCCCCTGGATGCCTTCGAGGCTCAGACTACAGGGAGAATGTGTCCAGACCTTTTATCCTTTCCATGGCTGCAGCCTGAGTACAACCCGGTTTTCCCTGGGGGCTGCAAGAAGCAGGGAAATCCATCAAATACCTGGGCATACACATCTCCTGGATGCTGGTGACCTCAGGAGGCTGAATACCCCCCAGCAGAACTGAATAAGGCTCCAAACAGTTGGAGCTGTCTGCCCTTGTCCCACTGGGGCAGAGCACATGCCTTTAAAATGATGGCTGCTCCCAGGATGCAATATATATTAAGCAACCTTCCCATTAAGTTGCAACCAGATATGTTTGAACAAATGCAGCAAAAGATGCTTGGCTTCTTATGGGGAAAGGCCCTAGATGTATTAGACCCAAGAAACTCAATGGGCCTCTTGCTGATGGAGGGCTCAACCTCTCTAATTGTTCCTATAAGCATGGCGCTTGTTTACTGCAGCAGTTCTCCCAAACTAGCATTTGTCTACCCGCAGACTCCCAGTTAAAGTGGGCCCAATGTTAAACGCACCTCTTCAGCAAACTCCCTCAACAGGTGAAGATGTTCAGAAGCATCCCCACCGACTTGGCCTCACACCCCACCCTGCTACATACTGCCAAGGCATGGAAGCGATATGCCAAAAAGGCCCACTGGAATTCATGTGCCTCCCCTCCCTTCCCTCTGGTAATAACCCAGCTCTCAAAATGTTACAGTGCCCAATCACTTGGCCCGTATGGAAACTGCAAGGCATAACCACACTCGGCCACTTTATAGACCAGTTGCCGGGGTACCTCAAAGCTTCGGGTGGCTCCAATCAGAATTCCACGTATGGAAGCGCCAGCATTGACATAACTTGCAACTAAGGCATGCACTTACACATGCCCTGAGATCCCACTACAAACTTCGCAGTCTGAATGTAATGGACTAGCTGCTAGACCTGCACCATAAGTCCCTCCACACTGAGGCCAGTCAAATATACAAAAAGCTCATGGTTCTGCAGAGGGACACTACAGACTGTCTCAGAGTGGCCTGGAGTACGGAACTAGAAGACATTTCTGCACAGGTATGGCAGCAGGACTGCTGAAGGAGCCTAGCACAGCTGCCAAGGACATGAGGAACTGGTTTACTCAATTTAAAATTCTCCAAAGATGGCACAGAACCCCTCAGAAGCTCCCCAAAGTGGGCCTCATGTCCATTGCTGGCGCTGTCAGTGGGCATCAGGGAGCATTACCCGCCTACTCTAGGCATTTACAAAACTGAGCACTTATTGGGATGGAGTTTTATAGGCCTGCCGTGCTGTTATCTAACCTGAACTTGCCTTTACAGCCCAGCTGATAATGCTAGGTACACTAGATGATGTGGGCCTACCTGTTACAACCCCTGCCAGCACTAAGAGATGGCGTCAAGGTACCTTGATCACTGCTAAGAGGGTTATCTTATGCCATTGGAGGGACCCCCTCCCCCCCCAGTGTCAGAGTGGACAGAGGAGATGGGTAGGGTGGCCTTTTATGAAAGGGTACACCATGTGACTTCTAACAGACTGGAGAATGTTACTGCCACCTAGGGTCCGTACCTGCACTCTCCTGATTATAACATTCTACAAGGCTGCTGCATGTCTCACTACCTGCTAGAATCTGCATAACACAAGGCTCACTGAGAGCAAAAGAGGTACCCCCTGCCCCCGGCCTGCCCTTGCAAAGTTACATGCCCCGCACAGGTTTACCAGGCCTGGGCCTTAATGGCACTAAAGCCCAACAGGACATTTATCCTTCAGGTGTAAAGCTGTACATATGCTGGTTAAAACTAATCTATATGTGTTGCTTCTCACAGACAGACCTTGTTATGGATGCTGAGTTTGCTCACTTGCTGTACCTGATTTGTCATCAGAGTCCATTGTATTGTGCGCAGAATGACCACAATTAGAGCAGTACTTCCAAGGGGGATTCCTTCCGGCCAGGTTTGCATTTACTGTTATCGTCTCCAGGGGTCGTGTTTGTTACATTGACTTTGTGTCTTTCAAACATTAAACTTTAATCACAAAATACTCGTTTTCCAAAACTTAAGGGTTTGTTCCCCTATTTATTTTTCCTGTAGCCCCTCCTTTCCCACATAATATCTGATGTCATCAATGACAGTACATACTACAGTATATTAACCAATGATACGACAGAAATTCTCCACCTCACATGACTAGGACCAGGAAGCATGTCTCCTTATGAAAACAAGCTGGGCTGTTCAGACAATTGTAGAGGTGGGTCTTGAGAACTGGGTGGGTAATGAAGGGATATCTTGTGATTGCAAATGGGTGGAAGGGGACTGGGATGCAGGAGTTTTAGACCTCTGCAACAGTGTACACTGGGGGAGATGGCGGTGTTAAGTCGGGGGGCCTTTTTCTTTTTCACTGATAGGGGCGCTTAACTTTTTTTTTAAAGTTTTTAATACTGGATTCCTGAACAGTTTAATTGGATCAGAAGAATCCAAGCTGAGCTGATAAAATTATTTGAGATCTGATTGTATCTGAATCAGATGGGAACTAGAAATCAGGCTATCCCATTGGCTCGCAACTGGATCAGCTTTCACCCTATCAGTGCATCTATATTCTATCAAATGAGGAAGGTGGGGACTTTGAGGGAGAATAGGGAAAATCAGCTAACCTGGCACACATCCCGCCACGTCTTTTATTTCACTCACATCTTTTCCCTTTTTTCTCCACTTGCCTTCAGTCACTGCGATCAGACAACACTTGCAACATGTGCCTGCTTCCGCCTACTGCGTCACAGAAAGGGGTACAGAGCTCTGGGTCCACTGCCTACCACTGCCACCAACCATATCTGAACCAAGCAATACTGAAGGGTCCCCAGTAGGTAGCTCAAGTGCCAAACAGCACCTGACAAGGTGCAAGTGACATCCCAGCTCTCTGGAGACATGCTGGAAGTTGGATGGTGTGATGCCGCCACTTGGCTCGTCATCCTTCTGGGTTGCTAGGGCTTAGCCCTGCAGCAGCGTCTGTGACCCTCCTTCTCCAGAAGAACAGCATATCTTAACAGTGACTGCAGTAAATGCTCCTGCTGCCTGACTAGGGCGGGGGTCCAGGAATAGAATCACAGTTCCCTGCATGGTGAGCCAGTACACTTGCCGCTAGGCCCTCTCCCCCAGCCACGTCAATAGGTCTCTGATACTCTGGATCCTCCACCCATCCACTGCCATGCTAAACAGCCTGTTTCAAAAGTCTCTTTTGTGGGGCACCTTGGATATCAGAATATGCATGAAGGACAGAGGAGTATCTTGGCAGGCTCTGGCAGACACAAAGGACTGAAATGACAGCAACAAGTATGAGCAAAACAAGCAACAATCATAAAGTCCCAAAACAGTTTTTTCATGCTTCCTAATCTCGCTGAGAAAAAAAACTCTTTCAGTTTTGTTTACTTTGGAACATAGGCAATGTTAAGTGCATCAGGCCCAAAGAATAAGGTGCTAATTACAGCATCTGCCTATCATTACACGTACCACCTACCTGTAGTGCTAACTGTAGTTGTGTTTGTGGAGCTGGATCCTCCTGAAGTGGATGTTGCTGTCGTATTGTTCAAGGGACTGGTTGATGTACTGTTGGATGGGTCTGTTGCATTGGTACCCGGAGCTTTAGTGATGGTTGTCAAATTTCCCACGGTCACCTTTTCTGTCAGTGTGGTATCATTGCTTTGTTGTGCTGGTAGTGTGGTGTTCGAGGGAAGTGTAGTGCTGTTGGAGGTGGTGCTGGTGGAGGTGGTGCCATTGGGTTCAGAGCTGTTACCAGATGTGGTGTTGCCAGTGGTAGGTGCAGTAGGTGGAGCAGCGGTCTCAGTCACATTGGTGTCTGATTGTGCCGGTTTTGCTGATGGTGGCGGTAGAACTGTTGTGTTTACTGATGTCGTAGTAGGTTGTTGGCTTGTTGTAGGTGACTGAGCTTCTGTTACGCTGGTACCTGAAAGGCACAGTGAAAATCAATGACTTCTCTCAAACTAACGCAAGCATAGAGAGGGTTTGTCTGTATATCGATCCTCAACATTTGAATGCAGGCTTACTGGAGTACATGATACCTTTTATAAAATGGGCTTAGCAAATCATGGTCTGTGATTGGCCGACATGTGTTACTTGACCTTGAATTGATTCCCCCACATACCATCAGCTGTGTAAACAAACCATTGCATCTTAGCAATGCAAACCGTAACAATCAAAGCTATGATAGCAATGCACTTACATTCTAAAAGCATAAACACAACAACCATAGTGCTGCAAAGTGAACAAATTTCAGTTAACTTTTTACACTTCCTGGGCTGCATTTTCAAAGAGTTCCTCATCACTTGTTGCAGCCGCACAAACTGCAGCACAACTGTTAGACTACAAAAAGGTGGTCTCACTTTACGTCACAATTATCATAAATTTCACATCAAAAAAATGGCGCGTGCACCAGAATTTGAACACATTATTTTGCCACAAAGTAAGTGTTGTAAATGTGTCGGAATATTTGAAAATAAGGTGCAGACATTCTGATGCATTTGGCAAGATGCTGCTGCAGTGTTCTGGTGTTTTTTTCTTTTCAAATTTTCAGATTAAAAAAACATTTTATAGGTGTAACAAGCCCCTCCAGGGTGGGTGCTGTATGGGAACCGATGCATTCCTAAATGATTGAAGGCATTCTATGGTGCCCCATGCCTCATAACACAGGTGCATCGATACCCTACTTTGCCTACGCTGGCATGGCTCATTGCTCATTTATGGGACCAAAATTAATGAATTGCAAATCACAAGCTTTTGGGCCACAAAGGGTAATGTATATATGATGAACTGTCTGTAAGCAGCGCCATCTATATGTGAGATGGTGCAACAGCAGAGTTCTATACTATTGTGGAATTGTAACCACAGCGCCCTCTAGTTGTGAGAGGCTGACAGTGATAGCGGAATTGAAGCTGGAAGCAGGCCACGTAGCTAGCTCATTGTGGCATCCTCTGCTGTTCATCAGTTAATTCCCATAAGGCTATAGAAGGGTTGCTCAGATTCCGAGTCATGTAATCAGATTTGTCAATTTCTGACCTGATTTTTGAAATTGCGGTCTGAAAATCATAATTTCTAATTATAAGGCTAAAATAGGTTTTCACAAAGGAATGTAGGATTCCAAATTTGAGTCCAATTCTGATTTCCAGGTCCTTTTCAGGATCAGATAAGAATCAGATTAGGAGTCAGAAAATCCTAAAGAGTCCAATCAGAGTAGAATCGGCCATTTCCGAGTATCCCTTGTTTATGGTACTTGGTAATCAAGTACAACCCTTGGGTTGGGCTTTAGAGAGGCAGTATAGTGCAGTAGTTTAAGGCTATGAGCTACAAATCTGAAGACCTGGGGTTGAATCCCACAGCCCGCACTTGCATACTATGTGACCCTGAGCAAGTCACTTAACTTCTCTGTGCTCCCAGGTTGCACCTGTAAACAAGCCCCCCCCCCCCGCTTAGCTTCTGATATCAAATGTGATTAAGTAAGCAATAAGACGTGAGGGGTGTGTAGTACACATTTCTAACACACAGCCTTTCATACAGATTGCTTCCCGAAGAGCATTACAAAGTAACAAGCTAGATCCTGATAGTACAGGGACTGTATGTGGTAGTCATACAGTAACTGTAAATGTGTAAACACCACATCGCCATACTGTTACAGAACTTGTGCTATTGACAGAGGGAGTGTTGGCCTAGACACCAGGGATAACTCCCCAACTCTTTCAAAAAGTGCCGTGGGGGTCTGATCGATGGCTCAGCAGAAGCACACTGTGTTTTCATCCTGGTGACTTGGGTTCAAGACCAGCTTGTGGTGCTGGATTTGGAAGAACCTGGGCTAGGGAGCACTGCCAGGCCCGGCACATTCCAGCATGAGGGAGGGTGATGTCAACACAGAGACCTCTCATAGCAGGCCAAGAAGCCTGCTACTTCATGAGGTGTGGCATGTGTGCACAAGTGAACTGCATCGTGTGAGGCTGCAAAAAAAGCTGTCCTGACATCAGAGTGGTGGACAGAGCAAAAAACAGGGTGAGAAAACTCCATCCTCCATCCAAATGATGGGGCCAGTATGTTTGGTCCCTATGATGTGTAGACTACTGCTAGCCTGTCATCAGATCTGAATTACTTGACAGGGGAAGAATGACCTTCTCCCAGAGTCTTGCCATGGAGGACAAGCCATAGGGGATAGGTATTCAGGTCAGTGGATAATAGGGCTGGGCAGTTGTCGGCCTCCAAGGATGGTGGACATGAGACTGATTGTGGCATAAAAATGTATACAGAAAAAATTGCAAGTTAAGGTTGGAAGGGACTCTAGATCCTTCATGTCTGACCCATTTCACAAAAAGTGATGAAATACTGCACAACTATACTGTGCAAATACATACCGATTTCTAGGGATTCCCTTCCCACTCCACTACCCAGGGTACCTGTTAATCCTCTTAGTAAGCAGAAATTTGTCCAAGTATACCTTAAAGGCCTGTACTGTTTTCATATCCACTGTCTGTGCTTGTAGGTTGGTCCATAAGTTTACCACCCTCTTGGAGAAAAATTGCCTCCTAATGTTCCTCTGTATATACCATCTCTGAGCTTCAGAGTGTGTCCCATTGTCCTGTTGTAGAACAGCAGATCAAACATCTCCAAATGTTCGAGCTTGTCGAAGTCCTTGAGTATGTGAAGGACCGAGACTGTGCTTCTTCTCAGCCTCCTTTTCTCCAGGGTGAATATGTACAGGGCCTTCTCATAGCTTTTTCCCCATACCCAGTGATCATGTCACCACTTTACAACTAACACTTTGAAAAGCTACCTCTGAGTGTACTGCACTGCATTGCACTGCCCTACACTGAGGAGCCCTAACAGGATGAAAGACGTGTCTATACCTTGCCATTCTCAGGCTATACTTGTTCAGATGGAAAAACCTGTCTAGAAGGAGATTTCTAGCTGGATCACTGGTGCAGTGGTAGTGCTGCCAGCTGTGACACTGATGACCCAGGTTCAGGAATGATTCCAGAGCATCAGGGGGGCCAGCCGGGGAGAGGTAGGATAAGCATCCATGGACTACTCTCCTCCTCCTCCTCCTCCTTCTCCTCCTCCGGTGGGAGGGGGAGGGGGAGTCTTTGGCACCCGGCATGAAAGTGAGTGACACTCAGCAGAGGCTGAGAGTACGCCAGCCAGGACCCCATTGTAGGGGAGGAGATGATGGTGGACATTGGCGGAGGCGTGAAGCATGCGCCTCCTGCTGATGTCATCACTGCATTCCCCACCTCCAGGGGAAACTAAAGAAGAAAACCTCCAGGATCAGTGCAGCATGGAGCCTCTCTCTCTCTCTCTCTCTCTCTCTCTCTCCTCCCTCCTGAAAGATGCCCCAGCCTAAGACTCTGCTGGTGGGTCTCAGTTCCCCCTGGGAAGCCCCACTGTAGACAGCAAGCTCTGGGGCCTGCAGTCAGGGCAGCTGGAGGGAGATCCCAGGTAGGGGGGCTATGGGGGTCTTATACAGGGTACATCCTGGCCTAAAGCCTGCCGAATAAACAGAGTAAGAAATGGGAAGGTTCGGCCCAGTGGCAAAGAGGGCTGAGGCACTGGCACCTTACCTTTTCCCACGCTGGCGACCCGGGTTCGGGAACGAGCATGGGTTGCTGGGGGTCAGCCGGGGAGAGGGTGAGGTCTCCTGTCCCAGGGACATACGTGGGGTTTCCATGGCTCTTGGCTGCCACCAGGTGGAGGCTCGGTGGCAGCGCTAAGCCGGGGGGGGGGGGCTGGTGCTAGGCCAGGTGGGCAGAAGATGCTGTTACCAGAGTGTCAGAGTGCATGCAAGCCTGCAATGTCATGAGCATCCCTGTACCGGGGTCTTAGAATAAAGAGGAGAAAAAAAAAGAAAAAGGGAGCACGGGGGCAGGTAGGATGATGCCACTGAGTTGGGGGGGTGGAACAAGTCCTCTCAAGGAGAGGACCAGAGTGGAACCTGCCCAATGCCCTGAAGGGAGAAAAAAATCTATATGGAAAAAAAAAGGAGAGTTCTGTTTTGGTGAAGCCTATAAATTTTGCCCTTCATGAGAATTTGCATACCCATAATGCCTTGCTCTACGTTTCAGGCTATGGAGTCAGACAGTGACCTGCTGTTAGAAGAGTTTTGGCAAAGGTGCTGTGATTGTTTGCTTTGGGGAAGGGACTTCTGTGGGGCTGGTGACCTTGATGTTGCACAGGGAATTATCAATCCATGGTACTGTAACTATGAGCCAGCCATTCTCTGTCTGTCTGATTATTATTCTGTACGGACTAAGCAGCCTTTGTTTGCTTGCAAGGCTTTCGAATGTCAAATTTCGAACATTGTTATGCTATTGCCAATGTTTACTGAGTTCTCCCGTTCACGTTTTTCCTACTATTAGTTGTTCTTGACAATGCCGATTAAGCTGCTACTGACTCCAAACCTATGTACCCTCCCCTACTCTTGTGTTGATGATCCTTTGTAAATGAGCTGTTAGCTCAAAGGTTGTAATTCTGATTACTAAATAAATAAATGTATGAGTGTTGTATGAAGAGATACTCAGAAAACGAACAAATTAGATATTTTTTTTTCTCTCCTCTTAGCATCCTATCTCCTAGCATGCTTTTCTTGCAACACAAATTGCCTTGTCGGAGTGCACAAATGCCTAAACAAAAGCTTGCAATACCTTCTTAGTGTCAATAAAAAAAAAAAAAAGAGGACGTCTGTAAAATAATGTAATGACATACTGAATGTAGCTGAGTGTAGTGAAGCTACTTGCTGCCTCCATGTACCTTCCTGTACACTAGGTGCCGCATCTACAGGTGAGGCTGCCGCTGCCCTGGTGCGAAAACCATCCGATAAATAAGTAACATGGTAATCATTTGTGAGTAAAACCCCACAAAACCAGGAATTATGAAATCTGCAGATGGTTTCCATTATTTTCCAAACCATGTATTGTAACAAAAATATATAACTTCAAGCCGTGAGATTTTACAGCAACCCCCAAAAAAAAAACAATGACCTATTTAATCAATACCTATCAGTAACATTTACTGGCACTGTTGTTGACATAGTGACTAAGCTAAGATGCCACAAACCCAGATTTTCTGGTTCAAGCAGGCGACAAAAATATTTGAGCTCCACCCATGTTGCTTTTGATTCAACTCCAAAGTGCCGTCTTAAGTAAAGTGAACTTGGAGGCTTATGGAAACCCTTTGTGTGCTACAATACAATGGCCATTGGCAATATTGTTTCCAAATGGATTTCGACTCACTTTGTAGTAGGGTTGGTGAACCTTCTTCGTCCTAATGACAACTCAAAAAGGTTCTGAAATGTTCTTATTTTCGAACTGTTGCCAATCCTACCTACCAGTACACATGTGAATGTTAATTATATGCTAATTACAGTCTAATTACTGATTTGTCATTCACATGTTTAGAACTGTTATTTATGGTGAGTTGTTTTGGGGAGAGGGAGATTTTTAATTTTAGAACTGGCCTTGTTCTAGGATTTTTTTCAGAACCAGTTCTGACAATTTCTACTTAGTACTTGATTTAAAATTTTTTTATTTAACCTGGATAGCGCAGATGAGTTGTAACATCTTGTTTTCAGTAGGGTCCTGCTTCTTTTACCAATTTCTGTAGCTGGGTGAACTGGAGCACCTGGGTCAAGTGACCTGTTCAAGGTCCCCCAAAGAGTATTTGGCTCTGGTGGCATTTGAACCTATGAAGCCAGTGCTCTAGCCACTAGACCAAATATTTATACAGCCATACCACCCACATTTTCCTATTTTCAGGGAATTTCCTAATTCTGCCCATTTTTTGGACATGATTCCCACTGCTCAAGACACCATTCCAAATTCCCCCAAAATCATTAGAATCAGAGAAAAAGTTGCCCCTCTTTTCTTTAAAGAGCTACTGATGCCTCAAAGAAAACTTTAAAAACATAATAATTAGGTACAACTCTGCTTCCATTCCATTTATATTCTATATATTTCTCCTCCCCATTATTTATTACTGGGAAATGTGCATGAATATATGATCTTTATGCCTTAAAGTTTCTTTAGAGTTAATCTGCCTCTATAGCTTACTCCTTACTCGAAGTCATACTCCTCTGTTGTGACATCACAGTCTGTTGCCATGAGAGTAACTGTGATGTCACAAGCAGTGCATTATGACCTCCAGTAGGGAGACAGCAACAGGAATAGATGCACTCTTCAGGAGCAAAGATCCTATTTTCATGCAGATGACCTCAGTAAAAAGTAACAGGGGGGAAGAATACAGAAGTACCTGTAATGTGAAATACAAACAGAGCTGTGTCTAAATATTATGTTTTTTTAAAGTTCCCCTGAAGGTGTCAGCTGATCTTTAAATGCGTCTAGCACTGGATTTCTTTCTTTTACTGCGCCCCCCATCAAGTTTTATGCCTGGCATGTCTTCCTTTGGTTCTGTTAGGCTCTTTGCCTGTGACCTCCCAGCATACCTCTCAAGTGTCCCTCATTAGGAGGGACATCCCTCATTATACCCCTTAAAATTCATGTGTCCCTCATCAGTCCCTCGTGGAAAAGGTGCTGCTCACAAAAAGAATGTAGTGTAAATTCAGACTTTAAAGAATAAATTCACAATATTCTAAAATACTAAATCAAAAATAAACTTTGTACTAGTAAACACTATGGTTTTCACAGTGTTCTGAGCTTCTGCCTCCATGTTTGAGGATGTGTCCCTCATTCTGGGGGTCTGTGTCCCTCATTGTCCCTCATTTTGAGTATCCAGAAATGTCTATGTCCCTCATTTCAGTGACAGAAGGTTGAGAAGTATGCCTCCCAGCACTGACCTCCCACCCCCCCCCACCACACTATCAGGCCAGCAGGGATCCCCACGAAGGAGAGGAAAGGCCAGTGAACATCATTCAGACAGTCAGCAGTTTAGGATTTTTCTGAGTTTTGTTCTACAGTTCCTTCCACAGTGCCTGCGGTCTCCCCTGGGTCCTAGGGCCCACCAAATCTGGATCACACTCCAGATAGTGGACTGTCTCAGTAGAGGGAGGATGGTCCTCCTTTTGGAGCCCGTGCCTAGGAGGGAAGAACTGTGGGAGATCACGGTGGTGCTGGGACCTAGGAGGGGGGAGGTAAGGGGGGAGTTAACGGGCCAGAGCAGGGTATCTCTCTGACAGGCAATGCAAAATCCTTATTAGTTTCCCATAATTGAAAGGACTATTTTTTTTTTTTTTTAAGAAAGGTACTTTACTACCAAACCCTCACCCCACCTACTGTAACCTAATTTGGTATCTGTTTCTTTAAATAAATTGCAGAATCAGTTTAGTTGCCGTATTGGTCCTTGTAAGAACAGATCCAGAAGAAAATGGTTTGATACCTTTTATTGGACCAACATAGATGTGAACTTAGTGAACACTGTACTTAGTGAACACTGTATTGTAAACTGGGCTTCTCAGCCCAAATGACATGTTTCTCTCCTGTTTAAAAACACATTTTTTACTTACTTACTTAAGCAATAAGGCATGACAGGGGGTGTGTTATGGTGGGATAACGGCCCACCTCGGGGTGGGTTGAAGCAAGAGGCGTAGCCGAGGGCTTCCACCACCCGAGAAGGGATGTTAGCCCACCATAACACACCCCCTGGAGTGCCTTATTGCAATTGTGAAATGGGTAATTTTTAGTAAATTTTATGCATTTTTAAACATAATACTTTCAGCTGGGCTGTTGTGCTGGGATAGCGGCCTAGCTGAAAGTAGCTCTCGGCCAATTAGAATTCAGCATTCTTTCTACCCATTTCATAATTACTTAGATGTTACAAAAAGAAAAGAATGCTTAAGCTTTTGGACCAACCAAGTCCTTCCTCTGAAGCATATGCATCTGTTTAAATAAATTAGAAATGTAAAGTCTCAGTAGCACAAGCAAAGCTAGAGATGGTGTGGGGGGGGAGTTGTTCCCCACTTGGGCCACTGATTGAAACTAGCACCTCTCTGTCAAGATGTGTGCCGATTCGCAACACATGTTGTTGGATCATCTGCTGGAGTATGTTGGACTCCCTGGCCCTGTCATCCGCTGGTTCAAGTCCTATCTCAGGGACAGGACACAGAGGGTGGTGATGGGTACTTTCTCATTGTCCCTGGTGCCCCTGCTCTGTGGTGTGCCCCAAGGTTTGGTCCTCTCACCTATGTTGTTCGCAGTATACATGCTCCTCCTAGGAGGGATAATTCGATAGTACAATCTGGGTTTCCACCGCTGTGCGGACAATACCCAGCTGTACTTGCCCTTTGCACCCGGGATGCCTGATGCTGGCAAGGCGCTGAATGTGTGCCTATCTGAAATCCAGAAATGGATAAAATCTAGTTGGCTGAGCCTAAACCAGGAAAAGACTGAGGCACTGGTTAGGCCGGCTCGGTGGCATGGAGAGCAGAAGCACCTATGCCTCATCTGCCATCATGCTGGCAACCCGGTTTCAGGAAAGAACCAGGGCTGCATGGGGGTTGGAGGATTGAGCATCCCAACAGACACTCTTTTCTTCCGGGGAAGGGGGGGGTCACTTGCTCTGCTGCAATACCACCACCTAGGTGACCATGGGTGGTGGTGCAGGCAGGAGCAGCAGTTCCAGGTCGGAAGACACTCCCTGCAGAAGACGTCTGCATGTCTGTGTGTCTATCATGCCACCTCCCATATGAAGTGTTTGAGGGCTTTCAGGGACAGATACCGGAAAAAAATCCCATTGGCAGGATGATACCTGACTATCCTCGCAGGCTCTGCACTCACCAACTGGGCTCCCCCGACCTGCATCTGAGCTAAACACCTCCTGGCGATAAGCAGGGAGGCCCCAGGAGGCTCCGCCATTGGGGGGGGTAATCCATGGACACTGCAATGGGTTGGATGGGTTAAGTCCCAGAGATGGCAGGGTGACGGGGCTGGAGGACAGAAGGCAGACTGGGGCAGACTGGATGCCAGGGATAAAAAGGAATAATAAAAAAAAAAAGACTGAGCTACTGGTGATTCAGCCTGGTCGGGGGGGGGGGGAGGAGAACAGCGGTAGCCATGGGAGAGATGGGGCTCTGGTTTGGGTTGTGCAGGCTGGTGGCCTCTTCAAAGTTGAAAAATCTGGGAGTCACTGTTGATGAACAGTTGACACTGGAGGCTCAGGTATCAGCTGTAGTCAGGAGTGACTTTTACCATCTTAAGAACATCAGCCAGAGTAAGTCCTTTATCCCTCCTGAAGACCTATCGGCAGTGGTGCATGCGTTCGTGATGTTTAGGCTCAACTTCTGTAATGTGCTCTACTTGGGGTTAGTGGGGATATGTTGCAGCTGGCGTAGAATGCAGCGGCCAGCATGCTGACTGGCCTTTCAAGGTCTAGTCACATGACCCCAGTACTGCGTGATCTGCACCGGTTGCCTACGAAGTGATGAGTTACTTTCAAGGTTGGACTTCTAACCTGACTGCCTGGTAGAGCTGCAGCACCCTGTCCAGTCCTTGCACCCTGCTCGCTCCTCCAAGGAAGGTCTCCTTTCTGTCCTATGAGCCTGACTAATGTCATCTGGAGTTCCTATGTTTGAAGCGGCCAGTCCTCTTTTGTGGAATGCCTTGCCCAGGGGAATGAAGGAGGCCCCTTCAGTGGAGGCCTTTAAAAGGGTATTAAAAACCTATCTGTTTAGCCAGGCAGTCAGGGATTAGAATATCATTTGGTTTCCCTTGATTCAGCTACTGTTATATTTTTAATAGCACTATTTTAAATTATGTATTCATTGTACTTATTATTGTTTAATGCCTGTCACTTCTCTGTATGGTGCCCTGAGCCTTCAGGGAAGGGCACCTTATAAATAAAGCCACAACTACTACCTTGCACCTGTCCACAGCTCCGTAGCTATGTGGGTCAGGTATGCACAAATCGTGCATACCTGGTTAGCCTTCATGCACAGCCCCCAATATTTACACATATTGTGCCTACACCTTTTTCTCTTTTACCTCTAGCTTGAACCCTCTTCTCCACTATTATGCCCTTCTGTGTCTTTTATATCAGTAACAAGACAGAACAAGATGTGGTTAGTGGTGTGATCACCACGTCATTGGCGTGATAAGACATGAGGCCGAACGCAAAGTGTGTTATTGCCCCTGGAAGTGCAGTGATCACACTAGTATCCACACCATCAAGTACCATATTGCACATATAAAATGGGTAATTAGGTAACTCAGAAATAAAATAAACAACATTTAGAGGAATCATAAAAAACAGAGATATGTTTAACAGTAGTTCCACTGCATTTGGGAACCATTATGGGGGAGCTGGTAGGTTTAGTGCCAGTGTACTAGTTCACCTGCCCATTTCTCATCCCCCATCCCTGTCCTTGGTATTTAACAGAAAATTGTTAAACATGCTGTGCGCTTCCAGGGTACACAGCAGGTTTAACAACTTTCTGATAAATACCAGGCTTCTAAAATACTGTTTCTATGAAGCCCATTATTTGCATGGTCTGTTTGTCTGTCTTCTGTAATATTGCAAAACTTTTAGTAAACAGAAATTTAACAAAAAAAAAACTACTGTGTGCTTTTTCGCTTCCTTCTTTCGAAGTTTTGCTTAAAATAATTTACTGACTGCCTATGAAGTTATGAACTCTTATGTGGTGCAAAGTATTTAGCAACCGGGCATGTAGAAGTGCGATCAACCAATGTACATGGAATTTGTTTCTCAAAACTGCTGTGTTTTGGAGGTCATTGTACTACAGTAAGTGAGGAAATTAGTGGTTTGGATTTTACTCGAAAACAATGGCACCTGTTTCAGTTTAGGAATTGTACACTATATGGTACATTGAATATTTTGGATTGCACAGTGTCCTGATTGCCAGTACTTTTTTTAGCCATGGATAGTACGCACCACCATTTACGGCTACCGACCAATCAGAATGCAGCATATTCAATCTCCATTTTATAAATGATCTTGGAACAGTGTACGTTTCTGCTTTAATTGTAGTATCATTGGCAAAGCAAACCCTTGGCTGTCATTAACATTTATCAGTCTTTGTTGTCAAATAAGACTTGACCCAAAGACTTGCTTTGTTTGCAAAAAGCCAGTGATCACAGTTTGTCCAGAATTTCCCCTCCTTGACATGGTACAGTCAGTGAAATAAACATATCATAGTTTACATTCTCGAGACTGATGACTCGTGCTATCTTTGGCCAGGGCCCAACAGTTGCTGGGACTGAGTATGCTTAAGGCAAGCCCTGGTAAGTCTCTTCTTGGACTTGCAACACATAACTCACAGCTGGGTATGGGTGATTGTCACATAATGGCTCAGATGACCTGCCTGATAAGTAGAAAACGCAACAAGCAGCTCAGAATGCGACCTGTTTCTCCACCTCTGCCTCCAGCCACATACACTGATGACATGCGGGCTAAAATGCAGCTGTTTAAAGGATAGTATGAAACTTTGTTTTAAACAATAAATGGGGGACCAATAGATCTCCTCTGCCCAAACAACAAACCTCTCAATGTTGTGTCACTGAAATGAGGGACATGAACAATTAGAATGAAGGACAGTGTGGGGCACTGAACTCAGAGGCATTAAGCTAGTATCAAAGGTCTGCCATGTTTGCGACAACAGGACCAGCTAATTTCATGTATCTGCCATGATGGTGAGCAGATCATCATAGTATCGAGTTAGGCAATATTATTTTTGAATTACAGTAAGTGCTCACTTATTCTTCTTGTACTGATCAGTCAACAAATACAATGGGAAGGGGATGGAACTGGATTACCTGAGTGCTGACTGTAGTTAGTTACATTAGAGAAAGAAATATACCATACACCATTTATGATTAGAAAGAATAGGAAACTTTACAGTAACAAGAGGTTGTGCTGGGGTGCTAAGCAGGTGTCAGGTATCCAGGGAGAGACAAGCGCCCTTGGGCTCAGACCACTCAGTGTGGAGAAGCAGGGTTTCCAAGGAAGGATGGTGACTGGAGACCTAGGGGAATATTTTTTCAGGGAGCTCATCTGAAGTTCTATCTGGCGCAGCCCTTTACAATACCATCCCAGTGAGCAGGCAATGCAATTTATATTTTCTTTGTACAGTGAAGTGACCGTGTTTGCAGAAACTTCTGAACACATAAATTATGCTTGTTTTTTTCTTAGTGGGGTACCTGTTTGTGCCTGTTTTCCATGCCTCTGCCAAGTATTAGTGGGGGTGCTTTGTCATCTAGATGTCAAAACAACATTAACTAGTTTTGTTAGGGCTTTTATTTAAACATGTACCAGCCAATGCAAGGGCCAGTTACATAAATAAATTAGACATAAATAATCTGTTTTTGAGAGCATGGCCAATATAATTAATTCTGTCCCTCAGGCTTGTGAAAATAAAAAGCATTTCAGACCCTATTTACAAGCCTCTACTGAGGGGGAGTTCTTCCGATCAAATGGCAATGAGTTTCGTATAATATGGGGTCACCAGCAAGAAAGCTCAATCTCCCAACTGTTTGAGATGAGATCTCAGGATGGCCAATAACAAACCCTTGGTGGAGTGGAACAGACAACCAGGAGCATAGCAGAGCAAGAGATATTTCAGACAGCCAGGATTCAACTCTTGCTGGGCCTTGCAAAATCTTAAAGGTGGTGCACTACCTAACTGTTAGCCTGTGCAGACGATGCAGTTCAGGTTTTCCAGTCCCTGTAACCCCTGGAATCTACTGCTCCAGGTCAGATGTTAATGCACACAAGCAGAGTTTGCACCACCTAATATGCTGGCTTGTGATGCCCACAGTTGCTCTTGGCATGGCATAGAATGTTACATGGTGATATGCCATGGCCAAAGTCCCAATGAAATGGCACTACAGCCATACTCTTCCCTCACAGCGAAAGAGTGAGTCCCAGACAGATAGGGTCGATACAGACCAGGGTAGCCAATGCCAACCAGTACAAACCAGAATAGTGGATCACACTCAAGGAGCAAAAAATCCAAGTCCACACTTACAGCACATATAGTGCATAAAGTGTTCTAATAAAATTCAAGTATAACACTCTTAGGAAGGCAAGAGGACATCAAAGGGTCCCATTCTTCCTTCCACCTGTCTGACTCCCCAGTCTTGATACTGGGCCACCTTGTAGTCAATTATTTTAAGGCTCTGTGTTCCATCCTTGGTGGTCCGGTGAAGCCCTCTGCCTACTACCTGGTGTTTAACAGATTCCTGGCCTCCAGTGAAACTCCACTCCCTAACCCCTGTGGCCTGTGGGCTATTTGCATGGCAAGTCAGGCCCCTTCCCTGCATGGTCACAATTAGCATAATGCATAGTTGCTACATGTGCAGTTGTAAAATGTGCAGTCAGATTTCCAGGTAGAACCACACACCTAACGACCCTCCACAAAGGGTTGGCATAATCGTTGAGGGGAGGAGTCCCTCCTGCTTCTCTACTGGAATGCAAGTTTAGATGTTAGTGTGTGCAAACATGGTTTGTGCATATTAACACCAACTTAAGGATAACCATAGCTATCTGTGGATGGCACATCGCCAATGGCATTATGCTGTTCCATCCACAGAAGGCTGTGGCAGAACTGCGCTATCACTTTAGTCATTTTCCCACCCAGCTCCAACCTTCAGGATCACTTGTGGGCCAAGGGTGTTTCTTGTTTTCTGGGCCTCTTCAGGCCCTCCTATTGGTTCAGTGCCCCCCACCCAAGTACAAGTCTGTGGGATCAGCTGGCTCCCAAAAAGAACATGATTCTGGGTAGAATTGTCAATATAATCATAAGTAATTCATTTAAATACCTTCATAGAAAAATCAACTGACCTAATTCTTTCTCAGACTCTAGCCATATAGGGACCCAGACATCAATATCTAGAAAAACAGACTGGTCATATAACACATATGGAGAATCCACCCAAAAATATAGAACAATTAAACTGGCTTTGCCAAGAGGTAAATCACCACACAGTTGATCACACCACCAAACTGTAAATGTTTATGTATACAGTGCCAGTAGGTATACAAAATCACACATAAATATGCGATACACAATGGCCAGACTCAAAATATGCCACTTGTAATCATGAGTGAGGGGGCAAGACCATAACCCCAGAGTGGCAGAGCCACAAGTGAGTTATGAAAGTCCTGCCCCTCACAAGCAATGATAAATGTCATATTCTGAGACTGAGGCCATTGTGTGTCCGATTTATATCACGTATTTTCAAATTGTAAAACTTTCAGATTAGTTCTTTTAATTAAGCAATAAGCCATTAGGGGGTGTGGGTTATCAGGGGATTTACCATGGCTGGAGTGGTTTGCCCATGAGGCACAGCCAAGTGGGTAAATCATCGCCAGCCATGGTAATTCCCCCGATAACCCACATCCTCCAAGTGGCTTATTGTGATTATACCAAGGTTCATTTTTTTTACTATAATAAAATACAAATATTAAAGAGGTTGCTTTTTTTTATTTTTATTCTGTTTATTCCTGTGCTGCAGATGCATTGGATTATATACTCATCAACAGCAGTTGATTATCAGAGGATTTACACTGGTGGTAAACTTCCAGTCTGATGATTTCATTGGCTGTTCACGTATGTCCATGGTATAATGAAGAATAAACTGTTTCTGTTTGATAAAACTGCTCTGATTTTCAGTGCAGCAGAGGTCATTGTGACATCATCGGGCATTCTTCAAGCTGCTCTCCCATGGTGATGACCCACCTTTGGTGATGATAAACAATCTACAATGTATGGAAGAGGCTTATTATTAACTTAATTTGCACACTTTACAATGTTGTTATACCACCGATATGACATCAGATTGTTGTTATACCCTCTTTCACTATGTCATATCGATGGTATTACAAAATGGGACGTTCACTCTGTGTAACATTCTGTACGCAAATGCAACACAAACTGGTGCCCATACACTATAAAAGCTAATGGATGGTCTTTGGGTAACAGCCATGCTACAATCACTTCTCCAGGTTGCCATGACAACAGTAAACCTCTCGAGCTTCGCACTTGAGGTTAACAATGTCATGACAACCTCTCGGAGTGATTACAGCGTGGTTATTACCCGAAGACCATCCATTATCGTCTTATATTATCACCCCAGGTCTTACTGCCACGTAGATATTTCATTTATCTGTACATTTTTGTCTCACCCCCATTGTATAAATGCATTTATGTTCATGGGCAGGGGCATTTGAGTGAAAATAAATAATTTATTTATTTTCCAGCTCAGACAGCAATGGATATTTCCACTCCAGCTCCTTAATGTTTTGAGCAGAATCATCCATTGGTACCAAACATTCTGTCCAGCTCTTCCTGCACAACATTAGAACCCAACACCTGTCAATCTGTTAGGCATTGTATATATGGCGCATGCCATGGGCTGCATGAAAATAAATGATTTACTTTGAATAGCTAGGTATTATATCTAAAAAGCCCACTCGTGGCTCTGCCACTCATGAGGGCAATAGAGGTCATAATCAGCCATTAAAATGAATAATTTATTATCCTGTAGCCCCTGGTATATCCCACATTTATAACATGGCAAACAGGAACCAGTGAAGCACAGGGTGGGGATCAGCCAGCCCACTGACACCCTGAATGGTTTTAACAACAGTCTTTCTCCAAGGAATTCCCCCACCCTAGCAAGAAAACAAGAAATCACAGCACACATAGCAAAAAACTTCAGAGAATAGGATATATTGAAATCCCCCTATTATATAGCACACCATAGTTTAATGTTAAGGCTGCTATCAGGAGAAAGTACCCCTCCCCAGCCCTGGTCCGCCAGGCGCTGCTCCATTGTGTTGGTCCTTCCTTGATTTCCATCTCATGGTGGCTCCTTCTGTTCACCTCACTTTTTAACAATACTACACAGACCTGTTTTTATGATTCTACACTATGGGGTGGCATTGAAGATGCCACAGCAGCTGGTTCCATGGAACAGAGCGATGGAGCATCACTCTGGCACACTTATGACCCGGGTCTGCTCCTCAAGCTCGGCACACTGGGAGCGAAGGCCAGGAGGGAGGGATTTTGATGGTTCCCTCACAGAGGGTGGTTGGCACAGTTACTTGTCTAGTGGCTCTTGGTGGTGGCATTGTGGAGGTGCTCTTGGTGGCATGTGTGACCATGAGTTACCAAGCATCCCCACCCCCCAGGGTGCCACACAGTAGTGCAAATGTGGAAAATGGAAAAAGGGATGGTGCCAGGAACACTAGAGGATGGCCCCTCTGGCAGCCCCTCCCACATCACTAAGCCCCCAAGTGAGCTTACATACTTCCCCCACCATCAGTAGACATCGAGGTGCTTTTCTCCAAGTGGCATCAGGAGTGCTCTCTCCCAAGGATAAGTCCAAATATACACCCATTTAAAGACTCTGGGGATTGGGTACAGGTCCAGCAATGCAGGGTAAGTCCAGTGTACAGCAAGGGGTGTGTCTTGTGGGGTGCCTGAAGGAGTGGGTGCCTGGTCTTTGGGAGACAGAAAGATGCAACCTCATTTTGTGAAGGACATCTGCAACATGACCCCACCCTTGGCCTTGGATGGTCACAGGCAGGGTTTGACTATGTGGAACATGGTTGTGTCCCCACCCCCCGAGGATAGCTTGGGGTGAATGCAAGCAAAGTGATTTTGTGACACTTCCAGGCAACTGCATATTAAGCCTGTTGTGTTTAGATATTGTGCAGACAAGGACAGCAACCCCTTGTGAATAACAAAACAGCATTGCTCATGAAGTACTCTCACTTAGTCGTCACTGCGATTGTACATGGGGCCCGGAATTCTAAATGGGTTCTAATCTTTTTAGAATGAGTTGTGATAAATCTACTGAACACCACCTAAAGCACATGCACACAGCTCTGCACACCCTTTGTATAAAGGAACGACCTGTTTTTCCTGCATCTCACCTGTTACTTTCACATGAAGAACAGTGTCAGTGAGCAGATTAGAAGTTCAAGGGTCCTAGTGCCAGCTGCATTTCTCACTGTGGCAAATCTGAATAGGTTAAGGTCTTGAAGGAAGGCCCCGTCCCCTAGGGCAGGAGGTCAGCAATTACCAGGTCCAACTAATGGGGGGGGGAGAGTATAGCTGCCTTCTATACCTTTGATGGTGTCCTGAGTGTCTTTTTATCCTGAAAAAGTGTTGCCTTGTGCATTCTTAGAGTGAAAGAATCGTGAACTAAAGGTAAGCAATTCTGCATCCTAAGGATGCATGGGATAACCCTTTTACTGCACCCTAACGATGCATGAAATAACCATTTTATTGCATCCTAAGGATGCACGAGATAACCCTTTTACTGCATCTTAAGGATGCACGAAATAACCCTGTTACTGCATCCTAAGGATGCACAAGATAACCTTGTTACTGCATCCTAAGGATGCATGCGATAACCTTGTTACTCCTAAGGATGCATGAGATAACCCTGATATTGCATCCTAAGGATGCATGAGATAACCCTGTTGCTGCATCCTAAGGATACATGAGATAATCCTTTTACAGCACCCTAAGGATGCATGAGATAACCCTTTTACTGTGTCCTAAGGATGCATGAGATAATCCTTTTACTGCACCCTAAGGATACACGTGATAACTCTTACTGCATCCTAAGGATGTACGAGATAACCCTCTTACTGCACCGTAAGGATGCACGAGATAACTGTTGCTGTATCCTAAGGATGCATGAGATAACCCTGTTACTGCACCCTAAGGATACACATGATAACCCTTTTACTGCGTCCTAAGGATGCACGAGATAACCCTCTTACTGCACCATAAGGATGCATGAGATAACTCTGTTGCTGTATCCTAAGGATGCACAAGATGACCCTGTTGCTGCATCCTAAGGATGCATGAGATAACCCTGTTACTGCACCCTAAGGATGCACAAGATAACCCTGTTACTGCGTCCTAAGGATGCATGAGATAACCCTGTTACTGCATCCTAAGGATGTACGAGATGTCCCTTTTACTGAACCCTAAGGATGCACAAGATATCCTTGTTACTGCACCATAAGAATCCATGAGATAACCCTGTTACTGCATCCTAAGGATGCATGAGTTAACCCTTTCACTGCATCCTAAGGATGCATGAGATAACCCTTTCACTGCATCCTAAGGATGCACGAGATAACCCTTTTACTGCATCCTAGGGATGCATGAGATAACCTTTTTACTGCACCTTAAGGATGCTTCCGATAACCCTTTTACTGCACCCAAAGGATGCACAAGATAACCCTTTCACTGCACCCTAAGAATGCATGAGATAACCTTTTTACTGCACCCTAAAGATGCACGAGATAACCCTTTTACTGCACCCTAAGGATACATGTGATAACCCTTTTACTGTACCCTAGGAATGCAATAAGAATGCACGAGATAACCCTTTTACTGTAGCCTAAGGATGCACGAGATAACCCTTTTACTGCACCCTAAGGATGTACAAGATAACCCTTTTACTGCACCCTAAGGATGCACAAGATAACCCTTTTACTGCATCCTAAGGATGCACGAGATAACCCCTTTACTGCACCCTAAGGATACAGTACATGTGATAAACCTTTGATTGCACCATAAGGATGCAATAAGGATGCAATAGATAACCCTTTACTGCATCCTAAGGATACATGAGATAACCCTTTTACTGCATCCTAAGGATGCACGAGATAACCCTTTTACTGCACCCTAAGGATGCACGATATAACCCTTTTACTGCATTCTAAGGATGCATGAGATAACCCTGTTACTGCACCTTAGGGATACATGTGATAACCCTTTTACTGCACCCTAAGGATACATGAGATAACCCTTTTAATGCATCCTAAACATGGATGAGACAACCCTTTTACTGCACCCTAAGGATGCACAAGATAACCCTTTTACCGCATTCTAAAGAAGGATGAGAGAACCCTTTTACTGCGCCCTAAGGATGCATGAGCTAACCCATTTACAAGCATAGAAGACACTCGGGTGCCATATCGATGTATTATAAATCCGCAAACTATTTTAGATGATTTACAACAAAAAATAAATTTAAACAAATGATTTTTGAAAAACATAAAAGAGATGGATGTTCCATTTGAAAAACAGAACATTAAAGTGTCAAGACACAGTGTTTTGCAGTTTATTAGCCAGAATGTGATATTGCCGGATTTCTTTTTTTTCTGCTGCTGATTAGCTCTTTTTTCCTTCCCCAGTTACAGTTGCAATTATCCTCATTTGGCAACCACCTAGCACTTTGCCTGTCCCAGTCCCCCAAGGGGTCCCCCTTACTTGCCCAGAAGTTCTCCCCCTCCCTATGGCCTTCAGGGACCCATCCCTTATGGAATCCAAATTTGTTGGCAGGTGGACTTGTGCTGACTGAACAGGCAGTGTTGGGCCCAAGCATGTCTGAGGCACCATCCAGCAGGGCTGAGAGGCATTTTCTTCCCTGTTCTACCTCTGTGAGATGCAAGCTATGAACAAGCATGCCCCATGCATGCAAAGGATGGGCTCATGTGGCGCACTTGATCTTTCTGAGTCTCCCCTCCAAATGCCATCCCTGACTGCTTGACTCTACCTGTGGGCCCTCAAGGTGATGCTATTGCATCAGGGATTAGTCACCTTCCCACCCTAAAGAGATGAGTGTTGTTTGGGACGCTAAAAATTCCTCCCTCTGCTGGTCTTCCATGTCCTGGCTCGCTCCCGAACCTGGTCCCCGGCCTCGAGAATGACAGCCCTACTGTTTCAATGGCAGGCTGGTCTATATTTCCTGTAGATGCTCATAGTTTGAGCCACCTGCTGTTTTAGTCTCAGTCTTGAAGCCCTGGCTAGGTGCCAAACGTTGCACCTCAGTCAGCACAACACTGCCAGATGGACTCCAGACTCACACCATGCTAAAAATAACAACAGATGGAATAAACAGAAGATAAAAAGAACCTTTTTACCTTGGCTACTGCACTGCTCTAAGGAGCCATTTCTGCACTCATGATGAGATGCATCACATAACCCCTACTGATTCTGCTAATGGGGCTTTGTTGCCCTGATGATTCTGCTGAAATTGAACTTTGCAACACCTATTGATGTAACAACCCCCTTCTACCAGTAAAGGGCAGGGGACTGATTACCAGATGCTAGACTCAGAGTCTCCTTTCTAGTAATGACTCTAGATGGACCAGTGGGAGGAGCTTAGTGCTAGAAAAAGAGGCTGTCATTGAGGAGTTTTCACCCTGAGGGTGTTAATGACCTCACACCTACCAGCTGTCGTTGGCTCCAGACATCACAAACCAGACCACTTCGATGCTTGCCCACCTGGAAGCCCCAAGGGACTCACCCAAGACAGCAGTGCCTATCCTAGGGAAGGGGATCTGGGGCATATTTCATGCAGATTGCTTGTAATTAGAGGGGCCAAGTGAGGGGACACATCAGGAGGTCATGGGGACCATAAGGGGCTTACCCTCAAGGGGAGTTCCTGGCAGCTTTGCAATGCAGGAGGGGCCCCAAGAAGGTGGGATGTCAACTGGAGGGTATCTCCAGTCCTCTGCTTGAGAGATGCTGCCAGCACAGCTGCTAAAGAGGAGAGACCTGGTGAGAGAGACAAGACTGCTGACTAAGGTAGGAGATATGTCTGTTTTGCAACTAAGGAGATTTCCAGCCTGGGATGAGGTCTAGAGCTGCTGCCACTGGCATAGGGGCTGACGTGATAGCCAGCCACTGCCAGTGGGCATTCTAAAGCACATGCAGCCAGTCTGTGCCCAGCACATTATCCGAAGAGTAGAGCTGTGAAGTGAGGCAACAGCCAGATGATTACCTCTGGGCCCCATAGGGTAGACTGGCCTGGCATGAAGCATGAATGCCCCCAAGTCCAGGAGAATCATGGATGCCATATCAGCGAACAGTAGTCTGAGAATAAATCTGTCTCTCCAACAGCAGATACCTCTTGTACCACTTGCTGACCAGCACCATGGCGCCAGTCTGATACGAAACTGACAAAATAATAAAGTAGCAGAGTGAGAGCAATGATGAATTTCACAGGGTAGAGCGGGCTTTCTCCAAGTTATTACCTTACCTTCTGGTGTGTGGGGACCCAAAATGTAAAACAGAATAGAGTAAGTTGATGACTCCAGATGTATGTGCAGGGCACAACCTTTTCGGTAAGGAGCTCCAAGAGTCCTGACTGATGTCCGGGGACAGGAATGAACCTGCTTATACAGTGCCAATAAGGAGAGCAGCTGGGAGCCATTGTTCCAGACTGTAACTGCTGACAAGTTCGGTAAAGCATGACCACTACTGAATTCAACGTCTCTGAGTGTTTCGTTCCTGGCAGAGCGGAGGTCTGAGCCATATCCACCCCATAGCTGTGGACCTGCAGCGTGTAGTGACTGTAGGTGTTGTTGTAGGGGGATCCTTTGGTAAGCATATCACTAATACCCCTAGACAGTGGGGGGCATGGCTAGCAGTCAACAGCTAAAGATACTCTTCAGAGGAGCTCCAGTCCTACTCAACTTAAACTTTGAATTTGATTGTTATCCTGTCAGTATCTGTAGAAATTAATAGCACCATCATCTTCAGTGTACTTACTTTGCCTAAGATTGCTACTTTTGAACTTGAAAAACTAAAAACTGAGACTTTAATAACAGGAAGACTGTGCCAAGCCCAACAACAAAACAGGAACGGACAGCCTCCTGTCTCAGATGAGGAGCCATCGAATGCAGCAGTTCTAAAGGCAGTAAAGAACTGGAAAAATTTGTAAAAGAACTTGATAAAAAAGTTGAAAACTTTAATGATAGAATGGTGATGGTTGAAACAAAACTGAATCTCATATCCAGAGACTCTCAGTGGGTGAAAACCATGGCAGGGAAGGCTGTTACACTGATCCCTGGATTGCGTGCCCACAAGCAGGATAGTAGCTTAGTAGAGATCCAGGAGAGAAGAGGAGAGGAGAGGAGAGAGCCTTGGACCCTGGTTTTCTTAAGTGGGGCATGATGATCCCAAATGGACATGAAGAGTGTTGAGAAGAAGATTAACGTGGAGTCCATGGAGCTGGCAGTGGATATAGGTGACCAGTCTGTAGCACCTAGATCCTCATGAAGTGAGGAGAGGTCCAAGGACTGGTAAGAGTGAATCTGGATGAATTTGGGTGGGGCTATGGGGTGGTGAACCTTGCGAACGTAGTACACCACATGGTGGTCACTGAGGACATCCAGGAGGGTGCACAATGCAGTAATTCTATGGGGGTATGAGGTGAGGGCCCAGTCCAGAAGAGTGTGGTCTAAAGTTTTAAGGTTCAAGTGAGCAGATCAGAGATTAGTTGGGAGAGGTTAAGGGATATGATGTTATTGCAGAGTTTGGTATTAGAAGGGGAGAGACAATTTTTATTAAAGTCCCCAAGAATTAGGAGTTCCCTGGTGGAGGCATGAGAAGAGATAGTGAGAGAAGTTCAGTAATAGTGGAAGGAGTTACGCCAGACAGCAATGTACACCGGCAACAAACTATAGCCATGATTGTTCCTTTGGGCTTAAGGAAAACTATAATAGAAGTGTGATAACAGCCATCCCCTGCCAACTCCTGTTCCCTGATTAGTATTTTTAACTCATAAATGAAATTTGTCTTGTACTTTAAAATACATGTCATTTTAAATTTTCCTTGGTATTACAAAGACTGCCTAACAACATCAAGATCTCACGGAGAGCCACATGCTTCCCTCACACACTCTGCTATTGTGCACTGCTGACCAATGACTGTTGGCTAGCATGGAGTGGAGTGAGTCAGAAAAGCTGTCAGCAGACTGTGAGATGACCGGGGGGGACAGCTTTTGATAAGGAAGTTACAAACAAAGGTGCCTATGCACCAATGGGGTGGAAAGTACATGCCAAAGGCACGTACACCACTCGCGTAGCTCCACAGCCACGGACAGGCGCAGTGTGTACGGTATTCACAACTGCATGCACCCACAGGGCACCTATCTGTGGCCCCCCCCCCCAAGTGCGCAGGACTGTGCAGGACAGCCGGGAGTGGAGTAACAGACCCAGGCGGGCATTCAATTGGATGCCCATCCTGGGTCCCAAAGTAGATCACCTGCGCATTAAGGCATGCATCCAGGTGTGTGAATAGCCAATGCAGGCACCTGGACCTGCACGGCTATGCCCTGTTGGCTGGAGGACCCCCTGCCTGAGCCCCTGGTGCACTGTGGCCACCCGACACACTGCTGAATCACCTCCCAACACATGTCTGCCCCATCCCCCCGTAGCAAAGCTTACCCCCCAACACATGTCTGCCCCATCCCTGATTCAGCAAGGCATTCCTCAACACATGACTGCCCCATCCTCAGTGTGGACCATGACACCCCCCCCCCCACACACACACTAAGCTGCCCTGGTTCAGAACCCCCAGCATCCGAACCTGGTGCCCCAGCAGCATAACTGGTGGTCAGTGGAACTCCCACTCACCCGTGGCACCGACAACCCCCTCCCCAAGCCCATACCTGAAAGACAGTGCCGCGGGCATAGACGGCCAGTGGCACATCCATCCACTCACCTCCTTGGCAGCTGGCCATTCTACTGATGCTGGGAGCATGCCACTATATATAGGTGATGCACTCCCTGCATCAGTTGAACAGCCAGCAGCCATGGAGGTGTGCGGAGAGCTATGCCACTGGCCATCCTGAGCCATGGCACCAACTGTCAGGTATGGGCCTGGGGGTAGGTGGAGTTGTTAGTGCCGCGGGTGGATGGGGGATCCAGTGACCACCAATGATGCTGCTGGGGCACTGGGTTTGGGGGTCAGAGATGTGTGGACCGGGGCACCTCAATAATGAGGACAGAACAAATTACCACCACCTCACATGCGATGCCCCTCAACGTCACCCAGATACAACTTCATCAGGGAGTGATTCTCTTGAGGTAGCAACCCACCTGCACGACGGAATCAGCACAGCATGATCCAATCAAATGTTATTACTGTACTACATTTAAATGTTATAGCGCAATTGAATGTAACGGGCACAAACAAATATTTCATGCAGAGATACCTTACAAATGGGGTTCACAGACAATCACATAAATGAGAACATAAGAAAGATTGACCACATAACAGGAGATAGGTCAACAATGAATTGACAATGGAATTATATGTCACATTGCTAAATGTAATATATTGAACAATGTCACAGGACCATTCCATTATATATTATCATTGAGGTCAAATTCCAAAGGCCATCATAATGCAGTCAGTAGTCCTAACAGATAGTATCACCTGAGTATTCAAATGGATGATATACATTGGGACACTCACACATTGTCCCCATGACCTACCACCCCATACCACCACCCACTCCCCCATACCCTCCCTTCCACATGACTTCTAGATCCCATTTCCTTTCTGTCCTGTATTTCATACCTTTTACAGGCTGTGCGGGGAAGGGTTCATGTTTATCACCAGGAATGGGGCAGACATGTGTTGGGGGGGAAGTCATTGATACTATGGGGCCAGGGTAGTTGTGTGTTGGGGAGTTTGCTGTGTTACAAGGGGAACAGGGCAAACATTTGTGAGGTGGAGACATCATGGTTGTGCACAGGGATGAAGTGCCGATGTGTGGCGGGGGTGGGAGGTATGCATCTGCGTTCATGCAGGGCCAGGGCACTGTTATGTATGTGTGGGGAGGGTCCCTGGCATACAGGATGGAAGTGGGGTTGCTGTTGGGCAGGGGATTGCGCCTGGCAGTCTGGACCAGGGAGGGGTCTGTGAGTGCACCACCGCGCCACAGCAGTTACAGCGGGTCCCCTGCTGTAACCTGCTCACCTATCCCCACGGCCAGCACCGCACTGCTGTGAATAGTGTGAGTACAGTCACACCCCCGGCACCCCCCACCCCAGTGCATTGCTTATCGTGTGGCCAGGGGATCTAGCGCATAACTGACTTGCGCGCCCTTCATGAATGCCACCAGGGGTCCATGAGACCACTGCTGTGCAGCCTTCCAACTTAGGGTTGCTGACATGCCTCGGATATGCAGCACATAGGCAACTTTTTTTTTTGTGCATAGAGCCCAAATATAGAAAAAATGTATTTTAAGGTACAAAACAGATGTACAGTATGTAATATAAAGCTAATTAGGGATTAGCTTTTGGCAGGGACGGGCTATTGGATTTCCAGAGTTTTTCTTTTAATCCATTCAATAATATACAAGAGCCCTCCCCCTTCAAAAAATACAGCAAAGGACTAAACATCTATACACAGACAATATATTGGGGTCTGTCCTGTAAGTGTGGATAATGTGGTGTGTGATGATCATTTTCTCTGTGACTCACAGAAAAGTCAAATGATTCCTTTGGTGGCAGATCTTTCTCTCTCTCTCTCCTCCCTCCTCCCTCCCTCCCTCTCTCTCCCCTACTCCCCACCAGATTTCATGAATCCAAGCACCACACCAGTTAGCACTTTCTTCAAGCCACAACAAACTTAGTCAGGACGGACTGGAGTCAGGATGTCATCTTTGCAGTTTTTTCTTCAAGGTAGCAGCAGGTTCATGTTAGGTCAGCTGAGTTCCACTGTGTGCCTTCAATGCTATGGGATTTTACATATATAAAGGGAGCCCCCTGATTGCATGGTAAGGTAACTCTATTAATGATAATGATCTGAGAGCTCATGAGCAGACTGGGTGGAGGTATGGGACAACCATGCCTGAAAGTGAGCCAGACATGAATGAGAGAGCAAGGATGAGGGAAGGGGGTGCAGTTAATTTATGACAAATGAGTTAAGCGACAAATGGCTGTGGAGGTGACAGACTGCTGGCTTAGCACGCAGCTGGGAAGTAAAGCAACAAAAATAAAAGTGTTTTGATTGCTAGCCAGAGCAAGATAATAGGAACATATTCTTCTGCGTAAAGTTGCAGCTGAAGTATGAGGACTCTTTTAACATGGGCCCCTGTGGTTGCGGGGACTGCAGGTGCCTAACGCTGGCTCTGACCACAGGGGTTTTTCAAGAAAACAAAATCCTCCACCTCCACCTTGAGCACACTGAAAACGGTGCTCCTCTTACCAACATCAGACTGCTTGTGGGTGCCGGAAGAATGAGAGGGACAAGATTGAGGAGGCAGTATGGCGCAGTGGTTTAAGGCTCTGAGCTGCAAATCTGGAGACCTGGGTTTGAATCCCACAGCCCCCACTTGCATACTGTGTGACCCTGAGCAAGTCACTTAACTTCCTCGTGCTCCCAGGTTGCACCTGCAAACAAGCTTTCAGCTTAGAGTGTCTCACCTGGTAAAATAATTAGTAAAAAAAAAAAAATTTCAGCCTTTGTGGATGTCATCTTTCAAATGACACTGGGATTCACACAGGAGGGCTCCCCTGTAACGGCATACCTTGGTAGCCCCATATGAAGGCCTGCACAAGATGAGATGCCCAGAGCTATCCCCATCATTACCTCAGGACCAACAGTAAACAAAGGGATCCTTCAAGCGGCAAAAGATTGAGAGCAACTGCAACTGGCTGATGGAACACATTATCTTCTGCTCTCTGATCTTTCGCTTGCTACTAGACAGGAGAAAATCGTAAAACAACTGGGAGTTGCAAGCGCACTGCTGTTCCCTGCCAAGTTGAGACTTTCCTGTGTGGGTAAGACCTACTTATTTAATGACCCTGCTGAAGTGGGGAAGTGCCTCCAGCCAACAATGAAGCAGCTCAATATTCCAAGGGACCTGAGGACTGACTGTGTACATAACAATTCACTTTGTTTACTATTTATGCCCTGCCCTTCTCCCTTGTAGCCCACAGAGTTAACTACTGGGTAGTGTTTCTTTAGTTTGCATGGGGGATTGGTGAGTTAGTGGTTACTTCCTGCTTTAACATGGCCATTAAAAAAAAGATGCAGGGTCTGAGGTGTGTTTTAAGCTATCTGAGGGGTTTCCCCTGTCTTACAGATTTCATTTGGGGCCCTCTGTGGAGACCGGTGGTTCTAAGATCTCCGCGACCTTGTAGCACTTGCAGGCCCTGCACAGAGACAGAGTTGCCCCAGCCTACCAGAAAAGCAGCATACCTTGTCTAAAACATTACCATATAGATTACATTTTTTACTGTGTAACCCTATGCATACAATATCAGCCTAGCCTGCCTTGCTGCTGACACGTGCCCCCCCCCCACTAGGGGTTGCTCTCGAGGAGGGTGTTACACAAAACATTTGTATTTCACCCAGGAACTGGGATGGGCCATGACACTGGGCACCTGCACAATCATGGTAGGGCACCAGTAAAACACAGTAACCACAAAATAATGTCCTCTCCTTTAGCTAGGGTGAAGGAGTAGGCTTATTCTGTACACAAGATGGAAAACCAACAATGTTTTGACTGCCACTGCTGATGCAGAGGGTACATGGGTACAAAATCCACTGCACCACGCACAGAGTCCAAGAAGGGCCCTGAATTAGGGATCACGTAACAGTCACTTTGTCCATCCCTCTTCTGGGATCGGAGCAAGAGCAGAACATGTCCTCACAGGGTTTGAACACTTCCGGTTCACAAAACACGTTTTCCACACAAGCAGAAAAATCTTTGAAGGCAGCTGGTGCCTTTACTGAGAATGCTTTCATCAGAAACTGGAAAACTCTACTGAGGACAGCTGGTGTCCTTAACAGCAAACACTTACCATTCTTGTCAGAAACAGCACACTTTGGGACAGATTATGTTCTTACTGAAAACCATATTCAGTGACATGTACAACACTTCTTGTAGCACGTGAGCCCTTCCCCACCTTCTGGTCAGAGAGGCTAGTGTCCCATTTTCCAGTCATGATGATCCACTCAGTCCCCTACAGAAACTGTGCCAGAGAGGCATGGCATGGACTGTTACCTTTCAAATATCCGGTCAGACACATTGGAGCTCAGTCCCTCCAAACCCTCACAGGCATTCCCATTGGGGCCATTCTAGAGAAGCCAGCTCTGGGCTGCCACACAAAGAAAAAGTCTCTCGCAGTCCACATGTTTCCCACATTTTACTCATGGTTCCCATGACCAAGTGTGCTAAAAGTCCTTCACCCCACGCTGGGGTACACCACAACTCACTCAGCTACTCTGGGACAGAACTAGGGACCAAAAATCATAACAGGAGATCATTGAAGGCCTCTCCAGCTCCCTCACTCAGACTGGTGACCTTACAGTTCACTTCTCTGAGCAACTGCCTCCAACTGTCGTGCCTGTGTATACTGAAC
Source organism: Neoceratodus forsteri (assembly GCA_016271365.2). Lineage (NCBI taxonomy): Eukaryota > Metazoa > Chordata > Ceratodontiformes > Ceratodontidae > Neoceratodus > Neoceratodus forsteri. The sequence continues at coordinate 159,107,205 of JADMNL010000031.1, read as the reverse complement.
ATATTTGTAAATGCTGCCCATTGCACTTTGTATATGCCCTGTGTTATGCTGCTACCTTTTGCTATTTTTGCTAAGTGATGTGTCACTCAATTTTGCTTGCTTTATTTGATTTTCATATGAATGTGTTATTGTAAACGTGTCTTGTACACTTATCTGCTGCTGCTATTCATTGTATCTCTGTATCTCCCCTGTACCCTCCCCCGGGTAGCCCCTGAAAAAGGGACATTCTGTCTCAGTGGGCTCACCGGGTTACCAAAATTCAAATGAATAAAATAAATAAACTGCAACATTTCACTGCGGCTTATGCTGCTGTGAGGCTCCTCCCACTTGGAACCTCTGGTCCAGATGACTGACAGGGGTTTCGGGGAAGACTTGAAAGTTTATCCATTTGCTGCCCAGAGTGACTAAACAAAAAGAAACCCGTTCTGGTACACAGTTGAACACGTTAAAGATTCTGCTGCACAAAACTGGAAACACACTGTAGAAAACACTTCTAGTACACTTTTTGTGGCAAAACCTTTTTAGTAGACTAACGGAATAATTTTTACACAAGTTTTCAAGCATAGGCATAGTTTTAGGGGGGGCATTACCCCCCAAAATTTGTCCTGACCGACACTTTTTTCAGTATTTTTGAATTAATTACACAAAAATCTTGCTCCCTGTCCCCCCAAATGTCAAAGTCAAATTACGCCGATGTTTTCAAGACATCTCAGGTCCCTTCATCAGGTGCAAGGAAAACTAACCAGCATTTCAGAATATATATACAAGGGTCTGTGCGTCCTGGATTGCTTAACAAAGGGCAGGCTATAAAGGAAGTGATTTAATGCAATACAGATGACTACCAGAAATAGGCCTCATGCCGTTAAAAGGTGAGAGATCAGACATGCAAATGGTGAACTACTTCAAAGTGATGCCGTAACGAAAGATCAACGGCTGAAAAAGTTCCATTAAGTATGTAGGATGTGTAACACTGCCAGTTCTTTTTTTTTTTTTTTTGCGCCTCCCCTTCTCCCTGGCTGCCCAATCCTTCGGGTCTCTAATGCCCCTCCCGACTGCCTGCCCCGACTCCCATACCAGCTATCACCTCATATGGCAGTCCCCTCCCCCGGGTAACCTGGCATAACCCTTTGCCGGGCAGGTCCCCCTCCTCCGAGGGGGAAGGCACCGTTGGGGTAGCCAGCACACTTTTCCATTGGCCCGGGGTACTGCTGAGGTGTGCCGGCCATGGGATCGGCGGCAGCGGAGGACAGAGAGACTGTCATCCAGCCAGCCAGGAAGCATTTTCCTGTTTTTCTGTGATGAGTGATGTCCTGACGTCAAGACATATACCAGACATCTGTCACTCCCCATTGAACTTCGCACCAGGCGTCACTGCTGTGCTCCCAGCCTCCACCAGGAGTCAGCATGTGCCGGTGCACATCCCCACCCTCCCCCCAGAGAAGGAGAGTTGTCCCTGGATGCTCCATCCTTCTCCCCCAGGCGGTCCTCTGGCGACCCAAGTCCGTCTCAACCCGGTCACCGCATCACAGACAGAAATCCAACCGCTGCTGCTCCTGATCTAACTGGCAACACTAGTTCAGTAAATTAAGTAGTGTCTGCAAATGTGGCCCTTAAGTCAATTATGTCCCTGCAACAAAGTTCGACAACAGAGGAAGATTTAATAAAAAAATACATGAACCAAATTCTAAATGGTAGGGCCCAAATAAAAAGGTATTACAACAAAAAAGTGTACCTGGATTTTTCTGAGACTAATACACCACCACTGACCTGCAACACTACTTGTTCACACTCTAGAAAAACAGTCTAGCAACCCGGGAGGACACTGGGGATGCAAATTGTTCCCTAATATATTTTCATTACGCTGATGTATTATGTGTAATAAGTTTTTAGACTATCCATTTTAGTTAATCCAGTCTACATGCTCTGACTACTCTGTTGGGGGGCAGATCAGGGATCATGTTTTTTTCCCCAACAGGTTGGGCAGTTATTCAATTAAGAGTTCATGGTTTCCGTAATGCTTTCTAAAATATACAAGCTGGAGCTGCAGGAGTTGTGTGGATAACTTTAATCACAATTATTGGGGCATATTAGCAACCACAGGGACTTTCTGAAGGTCTTTGAGAAAGTAACTCAAGAATGTTTCACTCAGGGACTTGACAGCAGACTCAGTATCAGACACAAATCCATGGTCATGTTACTAATGACTATTTAGGAATCTTTACGGACTTGAATGAAATTTTGCATCATATAAACTGAAAGGGATACCCCTTTATGTGTAACAGCGGGAGAGGAGAGATATTATCCTTGTTATAACTGTATCCTTGTTTGATACTGGTGTGCTTTAGATCCTTGAGAATGCATATTGTATGTGTTTTATGACATACTCAACAAACATAAATTAAAAAACAATACTACAAGATGAGGAGGGTTTCCCCATACCATGCCTGTCCTAGCTAGTGCACAGTGGAGGCCAGAGGCACAGAGGAGTAAAGCCAAAGGGTTACACTGATTTTGCTGAAATGAGGCTTTAGAACACCTATGATTTTGTTGAAATGGGTTTTTTCAACCCATGTTGATGTGACATGGATGCCATTAGCTGGACTGCCACGCTTGCTGATGACATTAAAATGGGAAAAGTACCAAATCTGCAGACTACGAGAGATTCCATTTCAGTAACCTGGACAAAATAGACCTCTACTGGGCAAGCTGGGTGGAACTTTTTGCAGGTCACAGTACTGTACCATCCCAGTTGGTTATTCAGAGCATTGGCAACTGAACACAGGATATACTTCATAGTTTTTGACATGCCCACCCATGCACACCCCCGCAGTTGGACAAACGTATAGGCAGCCGAAAGCTTCAGCTTATACATAAGCACTTTCGAATACTGAGGAAACACAGGATATAAACTACTCTTGTGGACACCAGAACGCTCTGCATCTGTTCTGATACGCTCCTTTCATAGAGTATTCGAGCATGTAATTCTTACTTTGATTTAAACACAATTTACAGAGTACTTTTTTGTACAGAGATTAGTACAGTAATCTATCTGTTTCACTGTTTTGGATGGATTACACAATCTGAGCTAATAGCGTTGCATATCCAAAGGGCTTTGCGCTGGCTAGGATTCAAGCTGTATTGTTATTGTTTATCCTTGGCATTTACTAATAAACTTCTAATTATAAAAAAAAAAGGGAAAAGCACTGTAGGTACATATAAATTAAATGCAGAAAGATCTGGACAGGTTTGGGAAATGGGCAACAAAATGGCAGAGGAACTTTACCAGTGAACAATGCAAGGTGATGTGTCTAGAAAAAGAATATGAATGCAAAATACTACCGGAATGGTGGGGAGATTGCTAAAAGCAAGGGCTAAAATGCCTGTGAGTTCTGATTGGCAGCAACTTTAAGTGCAAGCAGCAATTTGAGGAAGCAGCAAGCAAGGCAAACAAAATCATGGCATGCATTAAGGGAAACTCCCTAAGGAGGTCTAGCGATGTTAAAATGCCTTTAGACTTGGCCCAGTCTCACATCAAGTGCAGCGTACAATTCTGGTCCCTGTAGCTTTATTTTTATTTTATTTTATAATTTTTGGCTAGGAAAGGCACACTAAGCCGAGGCTTGTTTCCAGGTGCATCCTGGGAGCACAGAGAACTTAAGTGGCTTGCTCATGGTCACACAGTATGCAAATGGTGGCTGTGGGATTCAAACCTAGTTCTCCAGGTTTGCAGCTCAGTGTGCTTAACCACTAAGCTATACTGCCTCCCATTTATATTAGTTATATAAATGTAGTTTTAACAAATTCAAACAGTAGCCCATCCTCCACCCTGCTACAAAGCCAGACCTTGGAATTTGCAGTTGCAAAAAATTGCTTGTATCTGAGGAAGGATATAGACAGAATGGAAAAAGTACAGAGGAGAGTGACCAAAATGGTTGCTGGCTTGGAGAACGTGGGCTATGAGACTAACTGGCAGAACTGGGACTGTTTTCCATAGATTCATAGACATGTGATGGCAGAAAAGGACCTTCCTGGTCCATCAAGTCTGCCCATCCCCCACTAGTCCCCCTCCAAGATTCCCCACTTCCTCCCCTCAACAACCCCTTGTTTTTGTCCCAGGCCTTCTTGAAATCCTCTACTGTACTGACCTTTGCCCCCTCCTCTGGCAGTCCGTTCCAGGGCTCAGCCACTCTCTCTCCATGAAGTAATACTTCCTAACGTTTCCCCTAAACCTTTCCCCTTCCACCTTCAGTTCATGCCCCCTAGTTCTTATATCTACCTTCCCTGAAAATAAGCTCTCCCCCACTTTATTGATCCCCTTTACATACTTGAATGTTTCAATCATGTCCCCTCTCTCCCTTCTTGTCTCCAGAGGATACAAATCCAGCTCCTTCAACCTCTCCTCATATGTCTTTCCACTTAGGAACTGAGAAGACTCCAGGGAGATATGATTGCAGTATTACAGTATCTAAAAGGGATGACGCCATCAAACACAGCTCTTCAAGATGCACAAGGATGAATGGACAAGGGAACACTCCATGTCACTTAAGGGAGGAACACTTGGGGAAACATCAGAAAGAACTATTTTACAGAACAAGTGGTCAACACATGGAATAGACTGTCAGAGCATGTAGAAAAAAACAAGATAACAGAAAATGTTCACTGAGCTGGTGGCAAGGAGAAAATCAGTAGACTGCTAGTCTTCTTTACCACCTAAATATATGTGTTGTATGTATGTATCTATCATTTTGCTGAAACTGGGCTTTGCAACCCCCACAGTTCAACAATAATTAAGCAACAAAGCATGACAGGGCAATGTGTCATGCTAGTATAATGTTCCATCTTGGGTGGTTGGGCACGAGACTGCAGGCCGAGTGTGCTCAACACCCGAGAAGTGACTTTATCCCCATGGCACATGCCCTTGAGTGCATTACTGCAATTATAAAATGGCTTGTTTCAAAAACACACACACACACACACAAAGATCACAACATACATTTTTTAAAATACATTTTAGTTGCTTTTTGAGTATGTGTGATGTTGTGCTGGGATAACATCACTATGGAAGGTTAGCACTGACCAATCAGAGCATAGGAATTTTTCTTGCCATTTTATAATAAAGGAATAATGTATGACAGGGTGTGTGTCGTGCTGGGATAACGCCACGCCTGGGGGGGGTGGGCACGAGGCCGCAGGCTGAGTGCGTCCAATGCCCCAGGCGTGGCGTTATCAAAAACGACACACACCCTGGAGTGCATTATTCCTATTATACAATGGCTTGTTGTTATATATAAAACAAAAAAAATAATTTTAAAGAATGTTTTTGTTAGTGTGGAAAAATATTTTTGTTTCTCAAGAGAAGATGCAAAAAAAAGAGATCATCATCATCATGGTGGTGGGCATCCAAATGGGTTCACAGTGCTAAGACTAGACCTGTGGCGTCGTGCTGGGATAACGCCACAGGTCCAGCCCCAAACTGACCAATCAGAGACCAGGATTTTTTCTTGCCATTGTATAATTGGGCTTTTCAACTCCTACTGATTTTGCACAGTTGGGGCTTTGCAACCCCCATTATTGTGCTCAGATCAGGGCTTTCAAACCCATATGATTCTATAGAAATTGAACATTGCAACCCTCATTCATTTTATTCAAATGAAGGCTTTGCAACCCCTATGACTAGGTTGAAATTGGGTTTGCAAACATTATTATTTTGCTGAAATAGGGTTTGCATTTCTTTTGACTTGGCTAAAAAGGCACTATTATCTTGGCAGGTTATGAAATTATCTACTAATGTTTATACTATTTATGATTCAGTTTTCACCAATGAGGTTTAAGCATCATCATCATCATCATATGCCTCTGCAAGTGGGCCCCCCCCCCACAACCCGTGAACTTTGGACACTGGTGGGGTTGAGGCGCCGGCTCCTAGTCACTGACCGGGTGGTCCTCCCTGTGCTCGCTAAAAATTTCTTCCCCTGCTTGCCTAGCAGGAGCTCGACCGTGACCTGGACTCAATTTCCCTATCTAATCCTCTCCTGCATGTGCAGGAGCTGCTGAATGTCGCTTAGTATTTTTTTTTTAATTTCTGGCTAATTTGTTAGAATTACCTGTGCTGCATTTTGTGGATCAGAGCGTTCCTGAGGTAATTTTTCCCGTCCACCCGCCCCGTTCCTTCCTCCCCTTAAATGCTCACTAGCCACGCCCCCAGCCTGTTATAGTCTCAACTTCCTATCTGTACCTGCTCTATTTAGTCATACGCTGGATTGGCTGCCACGCTACTGCTGCTTATAAGTGGGGCAGTAGGCTGTCACTACACATCTGACATCTCCCATCCCAATCTCTTTCGTCCCTATCCTGGGGGTTATATGTGAGTCTCTCTACAGCCTGGTGGCTCACCCTTGCCCTTGTTGTTGTGCTGTTGGTGGACCTGTTGCTCAGGGACGCGAGCCTTGCTGCAGCTTACACTATGGGGCTTCCTGTGTGGTCGTACCTTTTCTGTCCTCTCCCAGGCTTCTACCTCGTCTACCTTACCCTGAGTGTCTTGGTCATTGAGCATTGTGTATACTGTTTTATTATAGTGCTAGTATAACTATTGCCTGCTTGAATTATTAGCGTTATTGTATATTGTTCTGCCATATTTGATTGTCTAACTACTGCCTGCTTGAATTGTTTAGTAACCTTACTAGGAAAATTGCTTGTTGTATTGTGGATTGGTCCCTGCCTCTTGGCCCCTGGTGGGAATTCCCCTCGTGGAGTTGGGTACTCCTTTTTAGTGGCTGTTGCCTTGCTCTCACTTTAAGGGGTGCTTTCTAATCTGGCTGTCACTGTGCTCTCATAAAAGGGGGAGCTCTCTATGACAGCTGCTGGGCAGATAGTCCATTCTATTTGGTTGACTTCTGGGCAGCTAAAGTGGGGCCTGGTGGACTAGCATCTCTGAGTCTTGACCTGCCCCATATATCTTTCCACCGTTCCTTGGCCTAATAATCTGGTATTGGCATGGGGGCCCCAGTGCCTCTCTTGGGGGGGGGGCTTTGCCCCTCCCACTCATGAGTTCCCTCACCTTTGGTCTGCTTGCTGTGATTTGTCTCCCTTTGATTATTGGTGACTGTACTCCTCCTGAGGGGAGACCCTGGGTCACACATGGTCAGCCCAAGGAGCCTGACTTCACCTTCTCCAACCTTATAACCTGTGACAGACAGCCCCCTGGGCCATCTGCTGTTTTGGCCTCAGGTGCTTCCTGGTTCCTGCCCTTGTGATCAGGCGATATGGCCGCAAGTCGCCTGCTAGGGATGGCTCCCCTCCTCTAAGGCATCTCTTATGGCTCTTACTGGTGACTCTAGCCTAGCAGGTGACATTGAGTTCAACCCTGGTCCTCCCTATTAAGCCTCCCACTCACCTGTGGGCTGGTCGGCTGGCAAAGGGCTAAAAATAGCTCACCTCAATATTCGTAGCCTCCTACCCAACCTGGCTGAACTTCTTGCTTTGGGTCACTCACCACAGGCCCGACATCCTTGGCATAACTGAAACTTGGCTGAAATCCTCAATCCTGGACTTGGCATGCGCACTTCCTGGCTATGACCTTGTCAGGCAAGACCATCCAGGGATAAAGAGGGGGGTGGCATTCTGGTTTACTACAGGAGCTACCTCAACCTGTCAGTTTTGTCATGCCAACAGCCATTGTAGTCCCCTGTAAGGTATTGCACACATGTACTGTTGCTGGGAAGACCAAAAGCTACATATTATATGTGCTATAATCCTCCTGTTGACCCACTCCTTGATTCTCTTGGATCTATGACTCAGCATAATGAGCTAATGATCCTGGGTGATCTTAATTTAAACTGGCTTGGTGGTAATACTAAGGCATTTGAGACTCTGCTTGCTGGTCTCTCCCTGTCGCAGCTCATCAAGGATCCTACCAGGTGTTCTTCTAGTGGGGGTGCGAGCTCTCTCCTGGATTGGGTCCTGTCCAACAGACCTGAGAGGATTAACCCGTCGGGGATCCTTTCTGACTCCATCTCAGGCCACTCCCCTGTGTACTGTATAGGGAAGATCCCTTCCCTGAAAATTCCTCATAAGATCATTCAGGTTAGGGACTTCTCCAGGTTTGACCTTGGCTCATTTCATGATGATCTCCAGCACACTGACTGGTCTGTGGTATGGAACGCCCAGGACTCCTCGCCTGCTGTCAGTCACTTTCTCAGCACCTTTGAGGTGCTGCAGGATAAGCATGCCCCCTTATCAGAAGGAGGGTCAAGGGGTCTGCTACCAAGTGGTTACATGGGAGTCTCCTTGCCCTCATGAGGACTAGGGACAAGTGCTGGGTTAAATTCAAGGCCACAATGGATCAGGCCGTATTTCAGCAGTACAGGAGGCTCAGAAACGAGTGTAAAAAAGCAATAAGGGCTGCCAAAAGCGAATTTTCAAAACTGCCCTTTTGAACTCAGCTAAGGACCCTAGGAGGTTCTGGAGGAACATTAGAAGCATAGTTAGTGGCTCCTCAAATGGTGAGGCTACTGACATGCTCATTGATGGTGCTAGCTGCAACAACTCGCTAACCATCGCAAATGCCTTTAATTTGCATTTTGAGGACCTGTCTGCTTTCACCTCTCTATTCCCCCCTAGTGGCGGTGATAGTTGTGACCAGGTCACCGCCCCGCCACCATCTCGTCCGCTCTTCCATTTTAAGGCTGTTACAGTGCAAGAGATGCAGAGATTGCTCTCTGGTCTCTCCCCCTTCTCCAGTGCTGGCCACGATGGCATGGAACCCAAGCTCCTCTGTCTTGGTGCCTTTCATATTGTCTCCCCGGTGGCCCACATCTTCAACTTGTCCCTTTCATTTGGGATTACCCCTGACATACGGAAGGTTGCCAGGGTGGTCACTGTTCTTTAACAGAGCAACCCTAAAATGATTGACAACTACCGTCTGATAGCCATATTGTCTGCGGTCACTAAACTTCTCGAGAAAGTTGTTGCTGGGCAACTCTCGGAGTATAGTCAGTCACATGATCTGCTGTCTCCTGTGCAGCATGGCTTTTGGAAAGGGCACAGCACATCCTCTGCCCTTGTCACTGTCTCCTCCAGGATCAGGGCAGCTATGGACCAGGGCAAACTCTCTGGTGCCATCTTCATAGACCTCTCCAAGGCCTTTGACCTTGTTGACCATGCCCTGCTCTGCTCTTGGCTCACGTCCTTTGGTTTGTCACCCACTGTGCCCCGTTGGTTCTCCAATTATCTACAGGACAGATGGCAGCTTGTCAAATATAGTAAGGTGCTCTTGGGCACCACTACTGTATCCTCGGGAGTCCCCCAGGGTTCAGTCCTGGGGCCCCTGTTTTTCTCCATCTTTGTTAACAATTTACCCTCTGCTCCTGTCCACTGCAGGTACATTCTATATGCTGATGACCTGGTCATCCTCACTCATTCTCATGATATAGGGGTCATTAACCACCACTTGAGTGAGAATTTTGGGAATATTCAATCCTGGATTACGTCCCACAAGCTGGCTCTCTACCCAGGCCATGCTCTTTGGGTCCCTGGCCAAGATTAAGGCCTCCCCTTCCCCTTTGTGTGTGTAACTAGTCTGGATGGTGTTCTGATCCTCGTCACTGATACCATCAAATACCTTGGGGTGTCACTTGACCCACAGCTTGACCTCAGACGCCATATCCTGAATGTATGCAAAACTGTTAACTGCAAACTGGGACTGGCTTATATAGCAGAGCAACCTTTCTCCAGCTGCCTGTCTTACCCTTGCTAGAGGAGTGTTCCTCCCCTCACTCTTCTATGGGCTCCTTTTGTTCACTCGCACCTCCAAAACTCACCTTGCTAGGTGGACCACGGCCTACACTAACGTTTGCCGTTTTGCTCTGGCTGCCCCTCGTCTCACCCACTACTGTGACCTGTATAGCAAGCTGAACTGGCTCTCCCCATTTAATTACCTAGATTTTGTCCTGGGGTGTTTCACAGGTAAGGTCCTTGGCACGGGCACCCCCGGCTGGCGGAGCACCTTGTCCCGGCTGTCTCCTCCTCCTACTCCCTTACGCCTCTGGGCCCTGCTGTCCTTAAGATTCCTACCACCCGCACTCAAATGGGTGACAGAGATTTTGCCTCCTGTGCCCCCAGGTTGTGGAACTCTTTTCCTGTCCAGGTCTGTTCCTCTCCCTCACATGCGTGCCTCCGATCCTCCCTATGGAATCACCTGAAGCTCTCCTCTGCGTGTGGTTGTCCCAAACCTCTGTGATCGCTCCTGGCCCCTTGCACTGTACTCTACTTTCCTTGGGTGTGGTTTGCACCGCTTTGGGTTGTTGGTCCTTTATATAATGTATCTACCCCATGTTTTTTGGAGAAGTTGCTCTGACTGCGGCTTCATGTGCCCGGGGCTCTAAACTGTATATAATTTGCATATGTTGCATCTCCAATTGTATTTATTGCACTGCTCATATTTTCTACATTTGTTCTACTGTTGTGTACTTACTGAATGTTATGCCTTCCTTGACTCTGTGTAACTGACTCAATCTGTATCATGTTGTCCTATGTATTTGAATCTGAATTTCCTGTATTCTCCTGGGTCATACCTAAAAATAGGTAAATGTCTTGTCAAGTGTACCTACCTGGTCAATAAAAGCTAAATAAAAATAAATAAATAAATGTTTTACTGACATCTTAAACAACAGTCAGACTGGGGAAATACTAAGCACTCAAGTACCATGTTGTTACAGAAACAAATGATTGTTTAATGTGCTGACATACAATTATCTTAATCTGCTGAACAGCTGTTTATTGGCAGCTTTAACTCCTGTTTTTCACTTTTAGAGTGCAACTGTAATTATATAGAAACTTATATCCTTGAGCTACAAATCTTTTCATTTTAAGTAGGCCAGTGTAGCTCAGTTAAAGTTCTTTTTCAGCTCTGTATAATGTAACTGTGTAATTTTGTTTGCTGTTTTTGAATTGCATGTCCACTTGCTGTTTTGAATATCAGTGACGATGTAATGCATATTTGTGAATTTATTTATTTATTTATTAGAAACATTGGATTTACAACCTTTGAGTAATGGACTCATTTACAAAGGCACCTCGTCGCGGGGGCGGGGATAGACAGAGTTACATAGTGTGGTTACAACAGTGAGAACAGTACAGGTGCAGAACATTAAACACAGAGTACACATAGGTTACATAATGATGTTACTTGTAAAAGGTTACAGACAAGTACAAGGTAGCCAAGGGTTACATTGGGGGTACAGCCCTGGACATACCTAGGTAATACCTGGAGAGGGTGGAGGCAGGGATGGGGAGTGGGGTAGGAGGGAGAGGGAGAGGATAGGCTGTCCGGAGGACATTGTCATGTCAGGGAGGCCTGACAGAAGAATCCCACAGTGGGATTAATTTATGTATTAGTGTTGTTTCTGATTCTGAACCCTTTGTAAATAGGCATCTGCCTAAAGGATTCTCTGCAAAATAAATAAATAAAAAAATGTTTGAGGCATCTTGACATATAGGCACTCAACAAAACAAAAACTGTGTTAAGGTCAACATCCAGCAGGCCCTATATGTAGAACAGAATGAGGGGTGTGCCGCTGTACAGCAGCCAGTATTTCTAGAGAAGGTCATGTGAGTTGCAAAGGGTCCATATGCTAAATTATTGTTGGCAAATGATTTTATTTTACAGCCCTCTGCCCCCAATATATCACAAGGTGTATGCTCAAAGATAAAAGTGTAATTTAAAAATCAAGAATACACGTCTGCTAGTAACTAATATGACGTGCTTTCTGGCTCAGCCTATTTTCTAGTGAGCGAGAGGTATACTGTATACACCAAGGGAAAAACCGGAAGACTTCATCTGCCTATAGAAGTGCAGGGCCCCACATCTATATCTATATCAATAGCTATATACTATGAGAATCACCTCACTGTGCCTCCTCCCCATTGGGCTGCTTGTGTGATGTCCTGTGCTTGGATGGTATTCTATGCAATAAGTGTGCTTTCATTGAAAGTAAAGGAGGTAGTTCAAGAGCTAGTGTACTGTCTAAAACTAATATTAGTTTTTAAAAGCAGTCAACCATTGCCTTTTATATCTGTGGTACTTTTTCTTTTCCCTTTGGTTAATTAAAAGATTATTTACGTGATGTCAGTAGGTGTGCTGTATGGAACAACACTCTGTCTGGACACATCCATCTCTGTTCCACCCATTACATCATCCGCATTGTGACCTCACTGACTGTAACATCACTACTACTTAGGAACAGCCAGTCAGTAGGTGTCAGGTCAGTCATCTGTGATGTCATCATGGACCTGATACACACGAACAACACTGTTGCAGACATCAAAGTGGGGGGCCACCTGAGAACCAGTGATCATCGTACAGTGTTGGTTAATATAACATACCAACATACTAAGATGCCAGCAGAGTAAGCCATATGGTCTATCGAGTCTGCTCAAGAGTCAGCACCCATTCAGGACACTGCTGCCTCCTTCCCCTCCTCCCCTGATAACTCCCCACCCCTAACCTCCAACCGAAATACACTTCCAACTATGGCATTACTCAGCTTCACCTTCCCCTATACCTGTCCCATCCCCTCTTGAACCCCTCCACTGTATCTACAGCCATCAGTTCCACAGGCAGTGCATTCCAAGGTTCCACCACCCTCTCAGTGAAGTATTTTTTCCTCGTCTCCCCTAAGCCTCCTGCCCACTAGCCTCATTGTGTGCCCCCTGGTGACCCCGTCCTCCCTTAGTTTGAACACCCTATCAAGACTTACTCTATTCACCACCTTAAGGTATTTAAAGACCTCAACCATATCCCCTCTGTCCCTCCTCTCCTCCACAGAATTCAAGTTCAGCTCCTCCAGTCCACTCCCCATAGGACCTATCCCCCAGCCCCTGTATCATCCTGATTGCCCTCCTTGGGCCCCTTTCCAGAAGAACGATGTCCTTTTTCAAGTGTGTGTGCCAAAACTGCACGTAGTATTCAAGGTGCAGTCTAACCAGGCAGTTATGCAGAGGGAAAAGCTCCTCCCTCCTTCTCGAGGTTATCCCCCTGACTGTGCACCCCAGCATTTTATTGGCTTTGGCTGCAGCCCTTCCACACTGTTCAGAGTTGTTCATTTTGGTATCCACAACCATGCTAAGGTCCATAAGGACAGCTGTAGAACTGAACCACACAAATGCAAGGGTCCGAATCTTCAGGAGGGCAGATTTTAAAAAGATGGCTGAATGCCTTGGGGATGATCTCATGGGGGGATGAACTCAGTGGGGTGGAGGAACAGTGGGGGAAACTAAAAAGGACCACAGTGAAGGCAACAAACCTCTACGTCAAGCAAGTGAGCAAAAGAAAAAGGAAAAAGAGACTATGTTTCTTGAAAGAGGTGGCGAAAACAGTAAAAGCTAAGAGGGCAGCATTCAGAAGGTACAAGGAGACACAGAGGGAGGAGGATAGGGAGGTGTGTCAGGGGAAACAGAGAGAAGCAGGGAGAGCAGTAAGGAGGAGCACAAAGGCACAAACTGAAAAGAGAATAGTCAAGGCAGTAACAGAAGGAGACAAGACATTTTCTAGGTATGTAAGCAAAAAAAGGAAGATCAGGGGTTGGACTGTAAGGTTAAGCAGTGAAGGGGGGACTGTGCAAAGGGTTAACAGGAAAAGGCAGACATCCTGATCAAATACTTCTGTTCAGTGTTCACAGGGGAAAGAGATAGGAAGGGGGCCAAAAAAATATAACAGGAGCATTGGAGGGAGGGAGGTGGCACAAGTCCATTTTCAGACGAGAGAGCCATAAAGGCATTTGAAAATCTGAATGTAACCAAAGCAATGGGGCCAGAAAGGGTCCACCCAAGGGTATTGAGGGAGCTCAGGGAGGTACTGGCTGCATCTCTGATGGCCCTATTTAACAGCTCATTGGAAATGGGGGTGGTCCTGCAGGGCTGGAGATGGGCAGATGTAGTCCCACACTTCACAAAAAGTGGTAGCAGGGAAGAGGCTGGCAATTATAAGCCAGTCAGCCTGACTTCAGTAGTGGGGAAGTTAATGGAGTCTTTGATGAAAGAAAGGATTGTGGAATATTTTGAATCCAGTGGGTTACAAGACCTGAAGTAGCATGTATGAATGAGGGGGAGGTCATGTCAAATGATTCTGACAGAGTTCTTTCACTGGTTAATCAAGGAACTAGATCACGGTGATGCGGTGGATGCATCCTACCTACATTTCTGTAAGGTGTTCAACACTGTTCCACATAGGAGGCTAGTACTCAAGCTGGGTAACTTAGGAGTGGATCCAAAGGTGGTAAACTGGATAAGAAACTACATAGAGGATAGGTGGCAGAGGGTGGTGGTAAACGGAGCTCACTCAGAGGAAGTGATTGGTGACCAGCGGGGTACCTCAAAGATCAATGCTGGGACCGGTTCCCTTTAATGTCTTTATAAGTGACATTACAGAGGAGCTTGAAGGGAAGGTCTGCCTCTTTGCAGATGACACCAAACTCTGCAATAGGGTCGACACTCCAGGGGTGTGTGTGGAAAGGATAAGTAGTGACCTGAGAAAACTCAAGGAGTGGTCAAGGGTATGGCAACGTGAAAAAGTGCAAAATAATGCACTTGGGGCACAGAAACCCAGAGGCAGAGTATGAAATTGGGGGTAGGGTGGGGTGATACTTACAACCACCAAGCAAGAATGAGATCTGGTGGTAACTGTATCAGATGTCCTAAAGGAGGCCAGGCAGCATGACAAGGCTGTTGAGATGGCAAGTGGGATGCTGGGGTGCATAGGGAGGGGTATCACCAGCAGAAATAGGGACGTGGTGTTACCACTGTACAGATCACTGGTAAGACCCTACCTAAAGTATTGTGTCCACTTCTGGAGATCACATCTCAGAAAGGACATAGACAAAGTGGAAGTGATCCACAGGAGGGCAACTACAATGGTGCAGGGTTTGCATCAGAAGCCCTAAGAAGAGAGATTAAAGGACCTAAATATTTACACCCTTGAAGAGTGGGGGGGGGGATATGACAGGGACCGTTAAATACCTTGGGGTGCTAAACAAGGTACAAGAAGGAAGTATTTTTCAGGGAAAAAAAGGCACTCAAGGACAAGGGGCCTTGGAAGAAACTGGAGGGGGTAGATTCAGAAGAGATGTGAGGAAGTACTTCTTCACAGAAAGAGTGGAGGATTCCTGTACCAGTCTTCCAGCAAGGTGGTGGGGCCAAAAACAGTGGTGGGGAGTCTTAGGGAAAGGGAAGGGTTGGGTGAAAGGGCCGGAGATCCAGTAAGATCTGCGGTGATACTATAGGCAGGGGGACATGGGCAAACTAGGTGGGCCAAGTGGTCCTTATCTGCCGGCAAATTCTGTTTCTATGTTTAATGAGGTCACAGTGCTGATGATGTAGTGGGGGAGACTAGAGATAGATATCTCAGCTGTGAGGCTGAGAGCTGTTCCACATATTCAACACAACACTGTCACATAAAAAAACTTTCTAATGATCAAAAAGAAAAAGAAAAATACTTCAGAAATAAAAAGTTACAACTGACTGCTTCCTAAAATTTGTATCACTTTCCTGTCTGTCTGTTTTGGTTCCACTAGCTTTTTATGTTGATTAAACTCAGTTTTTACAGCAATCAGCTGTACCCGCTAATCTAGTCAGTAAGAATTCAACACAATCCACCTGCGGCTATTTCAATTAAGCATCAAGTTGCTTAAAGGAGAAGACTCCTGTATATTTATGATTTGGATATGTCTGATGTATTTATTATACATTACATCAAGTACTGTACATATGTCAATAAGAGATCAGCCATTTCTTCTGTTGCAACACACATCTAGAGTCTGAGGCTCTGACACAAGGTAGTAGAAGTGTCAAGCAAGCCTCCATTTACATGCAAAGGAGTCACTTGTAATACAGCCCTCCCATTCCTTGATGTCACTGCAGCAACAGTGCAGAACAAAACATAAAGGTATCAATGCTGTCTATCCTGATTTTAGTTTAAGTTTGTAATGGCTTAAGACAGTTCTATCATGCAACTCACACAGGGAGTGGTACTTGTAGCCTTAATACTGCATGTGTAGAGCAAATAATACATCTAACAGAATTGCATTCACAGGAAACACAAGCTGTTCCTGTGTACTGCTCATTTCTCTCTGTGAGACAGTTGTAACATGTTGTGGAAAGCAGTAGACTGAATCAGTTAATCGACCAATCAACCAACCAATCAATCAGTCAAGCAGTCAATCAGTCACTCTGTAGTGAACCAGGTGAACACCCTTGAGAGGATTCATTTACAAGGTAGGCTTGAGCAGTTTCCCAAAGGATCACACAAGACTGAATTCTTCCTTTGCACAAATTATACACTCCCCTTTCAGCAGCCTGAATGTGGAAAGCTAGATCACTTACTTTATAAAGTGTATTATTTTACATTTCAAATGCCCTTACATCTGGGTTCTGACTGGAAATACCAAGACACAGAATGCATATGACATGGGAGGAATGAGCTAAGCAAATACAGAGTACTACAAACACTGAGACTGATTAGTTTCTTTACCTACAACAGCTGAAGTGTAGCATCTGATTTGTGAAGGACATCCTACTTCAAATGCTGGCATTACAAAGTTGGGGGGAGGGGCTGCCACAGCTTGTTTTCAATACCTTCAAAGTGAAGTGCTGTAGCTCTCACATCACTGCTAATGATTTATAATGGGAATGGGGGCACTGTTAAAGTCATGGACCTGAGGGGCCATCACAGTTCCCAAGGAGGTTAGGGGAACTTGTTAAGGGTTAGAGAGTAAAGGACTTTAGTATGATTTGAACCAGAGTTTCCCAGTTCTAATGCCTGTGCTTTAACCACTAGATTACTCTTCTTCCATATGCTGCAGCTGATGTCCTGGTCACCTATTCCTTGTTGCAGCTGAACTCTTAATTGCCTTACATCAGCCATTCAATCACTGACTGCCTAGTTACAAAGGGAAAGGGGCATTTTTGCAAGATTGTGTCTCACTGCTGGTGTCAATCAAAACAGAGAATGCTAACACACACAGAACATAATAAAACAGCTATATAATACCACTTAAGACTCTTGTTGTACCCAGAGTCATTTATTGGGTAAACTGTTTTTGCTAACAGAAACATCAACACAACTCATACAGGCACTTCCTTATAGGCATACTGTATATACATGTCAAATCAGTGCTGAATCAAACTCATATGGTCCTAGTCCCTATTAGACCTGCACTTCAGGATGTGCACAACACTTAAAGAATTCCCCCATTACTCAAGTGAGGGACCAAACATTGTGGGTTCTCTTTACTGGTGGAACAGCATTTAGTGCAGCACCATTATCTGTTGCTCTGATGACATCATCCTCCAGCAGCATTGATGGTAAAATGGAGGACAAACACATTGATAACTTCTGGGGGCTGTATATTTTTATTTATAATCTAGATTTGGACAGCAATAGGACTGCAGGCAATTAGAGGAGGAACACAACTGTTACACATAAGGAGTTGGGAAAATATGGGTGTGAAACTATGGGAGACTTCCCCTTTAACTGTGTAAGAAATGTGCATTGGTGGGGACAAAATGGGTAACTTAGCCAGACTGTTTTATGTTAGTTTTACTCTTATATTGAAATACGTGTTGTGTATTCTCCACTTAGGGGTCATTAAAGGCACCGAATGCCTAAAGAAGGAGGAAGTACTGAATAGTTTTTTGACCCAAGAAGTACTAAATAGCTTTCAGAAGCAAGACACAAATTTCTTTTGATTGTGGAACTTAATTCTATTCCTTGGCCCTTTTCAAAGCTTACTGTAGCAAAATAAAGGAACCCCTTTTCTAGGTTAAGGTTAAACATTAATATATCTAAAAAAGTTTTGGGTACTGTGACTTTGAATTACAGTACTACTTTCGACCTTAAGAGGAGCCTTACAGACAATGTAATTCTCTTATTACTAAGTAGGGATGTTGAAACCAACCCAGGCCCTAGGCAAGCAAGGCAACAAATCAAAGTCGTGCATGAGAATACCAGGAGCCTTCAAAACAAATTAGACTCTTTCAGAATTTGGTTAGACCAAGAGAGTTTTGATTTAATAGGGGTTTCTGAGGCATTGCTATCTTGAAAAAAAAAAACAGATTGTGAAATACTAATGGATGGCTACATATACTTTTGATAAGACAGACCTACAAGGTGTGGGGGTACTACACTATGTAAAGAGTGACTTTGGACATGTTGAACTGATTTTCTCTGACAACACTGGCAGCATAGAACGTGTCCTATTAAACTTGATTAGATCCCAAACTTGTGTAGGAATCATTTACCCTTCACGTAAAGGTAATGTGAATTTTTCTGATCAACTGGCATTCTTACTTCAAAATGTGGTTCAGGATCCTTTTAGGTGACTTCAATGCTGTGTGGGGCAGACCCAGGGGAGGCAGACTTGCTATTAGCCTCTCATCTCTGGGGCTGAACCCAATAATGACCACACCAACAAGGAAAGAGACTTTCAACAGCAAAGGAAATACACTCGCTTTGATTTTTATTGCCCCAGCTATTAGGGTGATAGAAATTGAAGTGCTAGTGGTAAACGTGGGTGATCACAACTCAATATGATATATCACAGAGTGGGACAACAAGATGATTATAAATGAATACTTTTTTATCACAAGCAGGAGTTTCAAAAACTTGAATTCCCTAGATATTCAGGAGGTTATATTGATAGAAAACTGGCATTGCACAAATGCGAAACCAGACATAGATTTTGCGGTACAGGATTAAACAGACACATTCATGTCCATATGCAACAAACATGACCCATTTGAGTAAAAAAGGCTGAGGAAAAATCACTTATCCCAGGACACAGAAAAAATTAAAAAAATGATTTTGAGTCAAAAACCATTTATGGAGGAAGTACAATAAATCTTTGAAATCGGAAGAGTGGGAAGAATTAAAAAAACTACATAATCAGTGTAAACTATAAATTAGGAAGTGTAAGGGTAATTATTTAGGGATAAAATTAATAGAACAACAAATCCTACATGGAATTTGAGGTTAGTGAAAGAACTAGATGGATCAGTTGGACAAAAGACAAAAATTGGATTTATGGATGACATAGGACTAGATCTTCCACTGGGAGTAACAGCAAATTTACTCATTACTTACTTTTGCTCAGAGTCATTACCAGACGAGCAGCTTCAGGATAACTCAAAGTATATGGACCCGATAGAAGAAGGGATGGAAGTATGCCACAGGACTGAATCCAGCACCTTTTTTTATTTTTATCTTTTATTGGTTTTCAAGAAGCAATACAGAGGTACAGACGTTCAATAATTTATCACTGTTACTCACAATCTCAATGCAAGGATACAATATTATTTCAGTGCACATTCAGCAAATAATTATTTTATTTCTTATCTATAACCACAGTAGGTGGCATCGCTCTCAGATCCTGTTTCACGAAATGAGCGGATCTCTAATGTCTCATGGTACAATGTCTGCTCTATGTCCCGTCACCCATAGTAACCATTTATTCCAGAACGCTGTGAAACTTTTTGTCCTTAGGTTAATACCTGCAGTTAATTTTTCCATTTGGTGTATTTATTGGATAATGTCCTCCTAGTCTTTTTGTGTTGGTACCATCTTCTGCAACCATCTACAGGAGATGGCCTTCTTAGCTGCCAACAGTAGGATAGCTAACCTCTTATTAGCATGAGCACTGCGGACCTGATCTGGAAAAAGGTGTAAAATAGCAGAAGGAGTGAGCTCTCCAGTTTCCAGAAACAGCTCACCAATGTCTCTCCCCAGATTTTCCCAGAAGCTCTGAAGCTCTCCACAGTCCCAGAAAACATGAGTGTGGGTGGCACAAGCTTCCCTGCACTCTCTCCAGCACCCAGACCCAAGGGTAGTATTAAATTTCCCGGTGATCTGTGGGGTTCTAAAATAACACAAAGCACATTTCCACCCATACGCTTTCCACAAATGGGAGGTGGTGGCTTTATATTGAATAGTATAGATATCCCTCCAGTCTCCTTCTGTAAAGTTCATTCCCATCTCCTCCTCCCACCTGTGCTGTATGTTCCAAACTGCCTGGATACTGTCTCCATGAAAGGACTTATATACTTGAGAAAAAATGTGTTCTGGGATTGCCCCTTCTATCATTGTTATTATGATCTGTAGAAAGGGGTGTGCTTCAGTGACTGTCCAAAATAAGCCCCGCTTCTCTGCACAGTAGTGTCTAATTTGTAAATAGTGGAAAGGATCCCACCTTCTAGGTTGGTATTTCTGTCTCAGATTTTGGAAAGTCTGAAAAGCTCCTGCATCATAATATTGGTAAATGTGGCATAGTCCAAGCCTATGCCATTGTTTAAAAGTGTGGTCTAGGTGTGCAGGCATGAAGATGGGGTCATCCGTGGGGCTTCCTAAAATGTTAGCAGATGATACAATTCTTTGGGAGTGTAACATATTTTTCCAGGTTCTAATTACAGCCTGTATATACACCGAGGCCACATCTGCTGCAATTCTCAGTCTGCTGAACGTCATATTAAAGAGTATTTTCTCTATTTGCATGAACTCTTCTCCCATCTCCAATTCCTTCCAATGTGTGTCCGACCTTCTATCCAGCCAGTGTAAAGTATGTGCCATCAAAGTTGCCTGACAATATCTTTCTAAATTTGGCAGGGCTAAGCTGCCCTCCTGTTTAGGCAGTTGTAGCATAATGAATGCTGAATCCAATACCTTTAATATACCTCTGCTTAGAGTCAGACTAATTAAGTGTTTGCAAGTCTTAAAAGAAAAATCAGCAGGAATAGATCAAACTGAGGGATGGTTCCTGAAACTTGCAAGCAATGCAATTGCCCCTGCTTGACAGAATTATTCAACAAAAGTTTGTTAGGGGGAGTATTCCCCATATCATGAAAGGCAGCTAAGGTGTCCCCATTTACAAAGGTGGAGGGAAAAACAACCAATCAAATTATCACCCAGTGGCCTTGCTGCCTATCATTTCCAAGCTGTTTGAAAAACTGATTTGTAAACAGTTTAGAGACTATCTAGAAGAGCACAGCCTTTTGAGTCCTCACCAGTTAGATTTTAGAACTGTGAGATCCATGGACACTGAACTCATGGACTTTGTGGATATTGTAGCAGGAGCGCTGGACTCAGAGGAGTCTGTGGGAGCAGTATTCTTAGACCTCTTGAGGGCCTTTGATTTGGTCGATCGCGACATCCTACAAAGTAAGATGGAATGGACTGGGATGTCTAGTGAAGTTATTTCTTGGGTTAAGTCATAATTAACTAGTAGGACTCAACAGGTGGTAGTGGACAACACATTATTACATGGGGGGGCACTGACCAGAGGTTTTGCCTAAGGATCCATTCTTGGCCCCTTATTCTTTCCATTATACGTGAATGACATTAGAAATGGCATTGAGTACTCAGACATTAAATTATATGCTGATGATACAGTACTAGTGACCAGAGTCAAAACTTTCCCTGAAATGGAACAAAAATTACAAAAAGATTCTGATTATGTGTAAAGATATTTTTGGGCTATGAACGTGGTACTCATTGCTAAGAAAACCAAGACCACGTGTCTTGGTCAACAAAGTCTGATGGACGGAAACTCAGGCCCATTGGACATCAAATTACTGAATAGGGAGAGCCAAGAAGTGGTGGAGGAATTTAAATATTTGGGGTATTGGTAGACAATAATCTCAAATTCAAAAATCAGATAGATATGCTGATCAAGAAGGTAAATACAAGAATTGGTGTTTCAAGGAGGAAATATAGCACCATACCGATAAAAGCTAGAGAAATGGTAGCAGTACAGTTAATTAGATCGGTAACAGAAAATGGCAGTGGAGTCTACCAACATGCAGCAGGATACTCACTAAATAGATTCGACATAGTTTATAACAATTTAGCAAGGGTTGTCCTATGCTGCTCCTATAATACACATAACTGCAACATGCTACAGGAGATAGGCTGGAAGTCCCTAGAGGAAGTCCCAGAGGGACAAAGGCTTGTCACGCTCTTCTACCATCTTCCACCCTCCTGTTTCTTCCCACTCCTTGTCCTTCTCCTCTCCAAACCTTCTCCTGACATACCTGCAAACCAGTACATGGACTTGGTGTGCATAGAGCCACACCCAGACCTTGTGGGGTTTGCATCCCAGAGGGACAAAGGTTTGTCGTTCTCTTCTACCCTATCTCTCTTCTTGCAGGCCCAGAAACCAGTACATGGACTGGGTATGCATCCAGCCGTATCTGGCCCTTGTTGGATTTGCATCCCAGAGTGACGAAGGTCTGCCTCTCCTTCTCTACCTACTTCCCTTCCCAGCTTTCCTCTCCCCTGCACATTAGTTCTCTACTCTCCTCCCCCCCTTCTGTCTCTGCGCAATGGGTCATGCCCGCCTTGCCTAATTAATTTAGTAATTATTTTTTTATATGTGTTGGTCGTGAATCCACAATTCCAATCTGTAAACATCCATTCATTGTTATTTTAAATCACTGTATGAAGTTTTATTTTATTGTATTCGTTGCTATCACAGAATCACAGATGGTGATGGCAGAAAAGGACCCCAAGGCCCATCTAGCCTGCCCCTTGCCCCCCAGTCCACCTTACCATATCTTGTATCTATCTATTGTGCTTATCCATCTCCTTCCCCCCCCGACACACCTGGAAACGAGCTATATTAGTACAGTATGCCTTTTCTGGTGAAACTTTTTAAAATAAATAAATAAAAAACAAGAAGTATATAAGTAGTCATAATGGCATATAAAAAATAAATAGTTTCAATCACCAAAGATGATTGCTTGGACTTTCCAGGTCATAAATACAAGCTAGGGACATTAAGTACAGTTCTTTGGATACCCACACACATCACCATTTTGGAAACACAATATATAACTTTTACTTATCCAAAGCATGGAACTCATTCAACTTGAAGATGAGAAACACAGAGTGTTTATCCAATTTTAAAACTCTGGCAGCTAAGGAATTTGTTGACACCTGCAATTATAAGTGTTTTTTGGCAGATAAGGTTGCTAGGATTACATGCATGAGCACTGTCAAACATGTATGTTGATCAAAGACTATTCATACCTCTTTTAGGGTCCAACAGGACAACTTTGTGAATATGACCTTGGTCCTAAAGGTCACTCCTGTATAAAAATTAACATTTTCTACTACTAATATGATTCATATAGCCTCCCCCAACAGGGCCATCATTCCCATAAAGTCTGGAAGGCACGTGTCCCCCCCAATTTTCCATCTAAGCATTGTTTTTTTGAATGGAGGAAGGCTGTGAAAGTGTAAGTTAGTACCCTCCCTAGATTCAGATTCAACTCTGTGCCCCCACAAAAAAATTCTCCCTGCCTCTCAAACAAGCTAAACTGGATAAAAGTGGTATTTCTGACAATAACTCCATTGCAGCTTCAATGCTGATGAAAATAATAAAATAACAAAGTAATTTAAGGTCAGAAGGGACTCTTAAGTACATCGTATCCTCTCCCCCAACCCCCAGCTTAATAAGCAGGTATGAACAAGGTTACTGTACAACTGGTGTGCTTGAATTGTTTTCATGTATCATCTTTGTGGTATGTTACTGTATTGTACTGTATCATATTTTATTGTATGCTTTTACCATTTGTAAATTTTGTTGCATGTCCAGCTCCTCCATGAATATGGGCATACAATGTCCTCGGAGTTGCCCACTTATCAAACTTTAAATAAAATGCATTAATTTTAAGGGGTTGCCCACTCACGTTACTACCTAGGGTACCCAGTGATTGTCTTGGTAATCAGAAATGTATTCAGGCTCACCATGAAGGCCAGAACTGTCTCCATGTCCACTATTCCCAATAATAGGCTGTTTCATAGGTTCACCACCCTCTGGGAGAAGTGCCTCCTAATGTTATCCCTGAATTTACCAACTCTAAACATCAAGGTGTATCCTTGTGTCTGGCTAAAAGACACCAGATCAAACATCTCTGTCTGTTTGAGTTTTATAAGCTTGAGTATGTGTAAGAATTAAATCATGTCCCCTCTTGACCTCCTTTTCTCAAACATGGACATGTTAAGGACCACCAGTCTCTCCTCATAGCCTTTAGCTCTTATACTGCTGATAATTTTTATCACACTTCATTGCACCCTCTTGATTACCTCAATGTCCTTTTTGTATTGAGAAGCCTAGAACTGCACACATTTCTCCAGGTGGGGCCTGACCTTCGCCTCGTAAAGTGGAAGGATTACTTCCCCTGCTCTGCTGGTAACCCCTTTTTGATGCACCCCAGCATTCTGCTGACCCTTTGAAAGTGGCCACACACTTCTTGTAATGCTTTAATGTGTTGTTTATTATTTATGACCACCTGATCCCTTATCTCCTCCACTGCAGTGAGGGGAGCCTGTGTACAGTAGGCCGTGCTTCTTTTTTTCCTCCCAGAGTGTAGCATCTTGTATTTGGTTACATTGAATATGAGATTCCAGTTAGTCCCCATGCTCAATGGAGTCTACCACTCTGACCAGCTGAGCTTCAGCAGTGAACTTAAGCAAATTGTTGGAGACCCCGGTTTCCAGATCAATGATGAAGATCTGATGATGGAGATCTTGAACAGTAATGTTGCAAGTGCTGATCCCTTAGTGACACTGCAGAGTACCTCTCTCCACTTGAGAGTAGTGCCATCAACAACAGCTGTCTGCTTTCTGCCACCAAACCACTTAGCAGTCCACCATTGTATGCCTCATAGAGTATGCACCTCACTGGTGCACTTTGACCAGAAGCTTGTATGACCAGAAGCTTGTCACGATAATGTGTCACAGTGTCAAAAATCTTGCTGAAGTCAACAGACTACTTATGTGACTCTGCACCTGTCCACTTCCAGGGTTACCCCCTTAAAGAAAGTGATCAGGTTGGCTTGGTGTGATCTACCCCCTTATAAAGCTATACTGTGATGAGGCAAAATGACCTCCTGTATTAAGCCTAACACTGATGTCATGCTGACTAGCATGTAGTTGACACAGTCTTTCCATATCCCTTTTTTAAAGATGGCACCACATTGTTGACCACAGGTGGTGGTGCAAGTGGAGATGAAGAATCATGGATGGGGATGTCGATGTGCTCTGTTGCATGCTGCATGTGTTGTGCATGCACCAGGCAAAGGGCCTCCTTCAATGTCTGTGGGCAGGGAGAAGAGGAGGAAAAACACCAACTGCCCATAGCATTCCATCTGTCCTCTCCTCGCAGGTCCCGCACCGCCAACAGGGTGCTAGTGCCAACACTGAGCTTAAACTCCACAGGAGGAACTGGGTCCCCTCCAACAGCCCCACCTGGGGGGGAAGGGGTAAGCCAGGGAGGAACACAGAGTGTGGGTAGGTCCTAGGAAAGGCAGGTAATGGGCCTGGGGGAGAGGCACAGACCAATGACAAGCCGGCTGGAGGAGGGAAGGAAGAAAAAAGATGACAACAGCACTAGCCACTTTCCAGTCCTCCAGCACCACAGTGGTTCAGACAGACTCATGAAAAATGACTACAAGCAGCCTGCCAATTGTTTCCCTTGCTCCACTATGATCCTGGGGTGGGGTGTATCACGCCCCTTCCCCAAAATTCCCTGGCTTAATTTTCAAAAGGTAGCTACTACTGATGCCATGGGCCTTCCCAATGAGCATCCTCCTCTCTGGGGGCTTGGTTAGCACCAAAGTGCAGTATTCATTTAGCGTCTCAGTCATTGCAGCTCTATCACAGACACCCCATCCCTTCCTTCATTTTCCTCTTACCATTTATGTACTGAAAGAGGGCATTGGTGTTGTCTGCCACCACTACTGCTATCCTGGCTTTCAGACCTGCCTTGACTTTGTTAATTCTAGTCTTTCAGTACCTCAGTCTCAAATTCTGGAACTACAGCATGTTTTTTTTTTTGGGAGGGGGAGATCAGAGAACTTCCCTCTATCCAATCCAATCCAACTTTATTTATGAAGCGCCTTTTGAAATCAAGGCGCTGTACAGACATAGGCCTCAGTATATAAAAACAACGACAATACAAATTATTTAAAAATTTTAATCTGAGATGGCTCAAGAAAATAAATAAGTTTTTAACATAGTTTTAAAACTGCTGACAGTCAGGCATTCTCTTAACCGATAAGGCAGAGAATTCCACAGGATTGGTGCTGCAAATGAGAAAGCATGAGCTCCAGATGTTTTTAAGTGAACCCTGGGAATCTCTAGCAATCCTTCGTTGGCAGATTGGAGAGGACGATTGGGGGAGTAGGGAGTGAGGAGATCATTCAGGTAGTCAGATCCCTGTTCATGTAGGGCTTTAAAGGTAAGCAAGCATGCCTTGTAGGTGATCCACCACTGAACTAGCAGCCAGTGCAGCTCGCGCAGCACAGGTGTAATGTGACTGGTCCTAGAAGTACCAGTCAACAGCCTGGCAGCAGCATTCTGCACTAGATGCAGGTGGTGGATATCAACCCCAGATAGCCCTAGATAGAGGGCATTGCAGTAGTCAAGACGGGTAGTAATGAAGGCATGGACAATGTTGGAAGGTCACCCGGTCGAACCAGGTGTTTCACCCGGGCGATATTCCTCAGATGGTAAAATGAGGATTTAACCACAGCTGACACCTGAGTTTTTAGCATCAAGCCATCGTTAAAAATAATGCCCAGGTTTGGCACCTGATCTGAGGTAGTAAGCTGGACACCATCAAGCCATAGGCCCGACATGTGCCCAGCCCCAAAACCCACCCCCAGGCGACCAGGTCCATGACCAACACTTCAGTCTTGTCTGGATTCAATCTCAGCCAACTCGAGCTCATCCAATCTTTAATCTCAGAGAGGCAACTATTTAGCACAGAGATTGCATCAACCTGTCTGGGCACAAAGGAAATATACAGCTGAGTATCATCTGCATAGCAGTGAAAACTCGTGCAGAATCATCTGATGATATCTCCTAATGGCAGCATATACACTGCGAACAACATGGGCGCCAATATGGAGCCTTGCAGTACCCCGCAAGACAGGGAAGGGCATCAGAGAAATAAATTCCAGTGACCACCTTCTGGGACCTGCCTACAAGGAAAGATCAAAACCATTCAAGGACTGTACCTGACAGTCCTCAAAGGAACCACAGAGTCTCCAAAAGCACCCCATGGTCCACAGTGTCAAAGGCTGCTGAGAGATCAAGAAGGACCAAGATGGTAAAAGCCTTTCAATCTCTCACCATCAGGAGGTCATTTAGTACCCGAACAAGGGCAGTCTAAATGCTATGCCTCTTTCTAAAACCAGACTGAAGAGCTTCATAGACATTATGAGTTACAAGGTGATTATCCAGTTGCAACGCAACCACCTTCTCAATAACCTTCCCTACAAAGGGAAGGTTAGAGACATGTCGGTAGTGAGCTGGGTCATCGGGATCCAAGGAGGGTTTTTTATGGAGTGGTCAAATGGCCGCCTCCTTTAGGAGGTCTGGAAAGACTCCCCTCTCCACGGATCTCCATACAATTTCAGCTAGGATTGGGCAGATAACATCTACACATCCCACTAATAGGGGAGTAGGGCCCAGATCCAAACTACAATAGGCTGGGCACAAAGTCTGGACAATCTTCACAATGTCCATGAACTACGGTCATTCGAAATCCATCCAGATAGACTGAGTGCTCACTACATCCCATCGACCTCCACAGTCCCTCATGGAGGGTGCCAGGCCAGTTCCTGCCATGATGTTGGCCACCTTATCTGTGAAGAACCAAGCTAGCTCATCACACTTAATTTGTGAAAAAAGCTCTTCCAGACTGGAGACAGACTGGATTGCACAGTCTGTCAGCAGTTTGGAAGAGTTGAGCCAGTCAATTCTGCGCAGCAGAAATCTCTCTGGGCAGGAACTCTGCCTTCTTACGAGTGATTTCTGATTGATAGTACTCATAATGTTCCATCAATCTAAGCCTGTCAGCATCAAGGCTGAACTTACTCCATGCTCTCTCCAGCCTTTGACCAACCTGCCTCAGCTCCTTCAAGGACCCATCATACCAGGGGGACCTTGGGTGAAGAGTGAGTGGTCGAATGTGAACAGGAGCAATCAAGTCCAGGGTATCTCCCACTGCCTTATTATAGGCTAGTACTACATCCCCTGGACTTGTGCTTTCACTCAGCAATCCCGATAGGCCCAGACCTGCCAATAGACCATCTGGGGTAACTCCCCTTAAAGGGCGGTACCGGACCATCTCCAAAAGGGTAGGTTCATTTGGGGGGCCCCAAAACTGAATCCTATGGTGTGATGGTCCGACCAAATGACTGGTTCCATCCCAAAGTCAGAGATCTCCATCCCCAGGAGGAACAGCAGATCCAATGAGTGACCTCCTATATGGGTAGAGGAGGTAACAAGCTGTGTGAGTCTCAGCATTGTTAGTAGCTGGCGGAGATTTTGACCAAACTGTGAGAGTTCATCGTCGACCCAGGCATTAAAGTCTCCCAGAAGAATCCATCTGGGAGACTCCAACACCATGTTGACAATGAAGCCCACAATCTCCTGCAGAAATAAGCCTCCATCACCTGGTGGATGGTAAATGAGGAGTATCTTACAACCTACACCCTCTCCTACGATACACTCAAAACATTTGGTGATTCCCACTGGAACCTCCACAAGGACCAGTTTGATTTTAAATAAGATGGCTACACCTCCACCCCTATGATCCAATCTCAGGCGGTGAATCACCAAGAACCCAGCTGGACCTGCAGAAGTCAAAATTGGGCCTGCATTTTCGTCCAGCCAGGTCTCGATGATACATGCCAGATCCACCGTTTCAACAAAATCAGCTACAATAGCTGTCTTGTTTTTGATAAATCTAGCATTACATAACACTACCCAGGTTGGATGAGATGCTGAGGAAGACCTCAACTCCTGACCAGTGTTGATTGCTGGGCTCTTGGGTACGGAAACAAGACAGGTATTACCCCTGTCTTGGCACCATTTCACCCCAAGGTGTCCCCTGGTCCCTACCACCTCAATACGTCGCCCCCCTTTCCATTTTCCCACCAAGCCCAGTTCCCCACCCCTTCCTATGCCTCCTAGCAATCCCAAGGGTCTGACAACACTTATAAACCTCCACTGGAAGATAGGGGCAATCAAAAGGGTGCAGTTCCCTGAGCCTGGTGGGGGAATACCGCCTGACCATCATTTGGCCTCCCCAGCACATTTTAAAAATAATAATAAACAAACGCTATGTAACTTAGTCCCACCCAAATAAAATACTATCTAAATTTAACAGAAATACATAACAATTACAAAAATCAATAACTATATATATTACAAATCATATGCCCCAACCGTCAATAAAACAAAACAGCAGCACAATCAAATAGATAGTAATATGGATCAACATCAGGTGCGAATCTGTAAAGTAATCATATAGTACCAGATTTGAAAAAGTGGGGCTTTCACCCCCACTCTAAAAATATAAAGTCCAATTGCTGTTCTCTCACTACAGCAAAATCTGAAAAAATTAGGAAAATAAAATCCAGAGACCCTCTCACTGCCTCACCACCTCCAGATGCGGAACCTTTGTAAAAGAGCCTGGCTCAAAGGTACCTGTAATCCTAGTTGTAATAAAAAAAAAATCACCAGTCCAGCAACCCAGTACCAACTAGGCCTGCAAGTCACCACAGGGTTCCACCACTTTTATCTTGTTAGCCCAACATAGTCTTCGTTTCAAGGGAAGGGAGACAAATAATCCACAGCAAGGATACCAGGGGCCATGATATGAAACTGGAGGGAGGAAGGTTCAGGAGGGAGATGAGGAGACACTTTTTATAGAGAGGGTGGTGGCTGGGTGGAATGCCTTACCTGCAGAAGTGGTATGCAGTAGAACAGTGGACTGCTTCAAAGGGGGATAGGACAGGACAAGGGGGAGGGTCAATGAAGGGGAAGGGTGGAAGGGAGGGGCAGCTGCAGAATAAGGGGTGCTAGCTACACATTCCAGCAGACTTGATAGACCTCTAGGCCTTTATCTGCTGGCAAATTTCGTATGATATGGAATCAGACCAGCCAAAGACCTGCTACCAGAGCCAAACCACAATCAGCCAAGCACAAAATCCCTCCACTGAATCGGAGCCCCAGAGCTAGAAATGGTAACGTCTTATTTTCTTTGGTGAGTCTTTTAGTTATTATTTTTAACTGCCAGATTACGCCGTACTTTCATTTTTAGCTACTTGGGGAAAAAAAACTTTTTTTCTGGTGTAGCTGGTCTGCAATAGTTTGACAGAAGTGGATGGGCTGGTTTATTCCGTTGCTCTAACTCTGCAACCCAAAGGTAAATACAGTAGGCGGGGGCGCAGACATCGACCAGGAAAAAAATATATTATGGATCGTAACCGCTGGTAACTAAGGAGGTGCAAGCTGCACGATCGTGAGAAAAGCCTGTTGAGAGGAAACGCCAAGTTTTATTACACCTGCTGCACATTACCTGTACAGGAGGGACACGCGCCATTATTCGCAGGGGGTGCAATACGAGGAAACCTTCTGAGATAAAAGTATTTTGTTCTTAGCAGCACATAATACATTGTTCCAGATATGGCGGCCATCCAGTAATTGACAAAGTGAGCTGATGATTTATTTGTAAGGTAGTACCTGTCCCCCCAAAAAAAAAAAAAACTTTCTGAGAAAGCTCAAGCTGCAACACCCCGGCTACAGGTTGCCACCCATGCTCCCAGCCAGGGTGGCGACACGTAGAAGAGAAAGAGACTGTTGCCAGCCCCAGAACTGATCCTGTTACCTCTATTATTCTGCTGCATCTAACTATTAAATAGAAATATAATCGCGTTTCCAGCTAGAACTCTATTACAGGACAGTGTAGAGGAAGTATAGCCTAGAGGTTAAAGCAGTTAGCTGTGAATGAGCTTGGTACATCCAGCAGACATGGGTTTGAGTCCCACAACTTCCACTTACATACTGTGTGACTCCGAGCAAGTCACGTATCCCCCCAGTGCTCCCAGGTCGCCCCCGAAAACAGGCACTTGTGCCTAGTGGGCCACCGGTTACCAAAAGACTAAAATAAAAAATTACAGTATCACTGTTACCTGGAATACTGCAAGGGGGACGGGAAGAGCAATCAGCTGTTCTGGACACATTTTTTTGCAAAGAAAAACAAAGATGTATAGAAGATACTTTAAATAATAAAATCAGATTAGTGGCTTACACTTGGGATTTAATACAGTGTAAACTTAATAAAGTTAAATTAAAGGGCACACAGCATCGGGACAACGCAGTGTTCACTGGTCTGTGGCTTGTTGTTTTACAACACCTAGCAGCCGCCAGATGCTTTGAAAAGCTACTTGTTTTACTAGCCCTTGGCCAACCCAAGCAGTAGACCCGGGGAATTTGCAAAATGATGGGCTATTATTTTAAGGTCGTTTGACAAAAGAAAACCAGGAACTAAGGAATATTAGTATTTAATTGTCATGTCTGTACGTTAAAAAAAACAGGCAACTGTTAACACGAGTGCTACCTGTTTTGACCACGTCAACACCTGGAGCCCCCGACTTCTTTTCTGCCCTCTTTCATAACTCGGTAAAAAGTTCAACTCGAATTCTGCATATAGATAGATACAAGAGGAAACTTACCGCATAAACAGACCAGGAAAGTGACAACTAGAAGGTGCCTTTTAACCATTTTTTTATCGAAAAAAAAGTTTTGCCAGGTTGTGCTCCCTGCGTTTGTAAAGTGCTAAACAAATAGTACAGCAACCGGTTCACATCCTGGAGAGGAGGAGGAGGAAAAGGATACAGCCCCGAGTGGGCGTGGAACTGGCAGCAACTTTTAGTCACCTGTCGCCACTCGCACTGGGACGGCAGACATTCTCCTTCTCCAGCTGCCAAGTAGGGTTGCCACCTGTCAGGTTTTTTACCTGGTGATCAGGTTTTCAGGGTCCCTACCAGGTAATCTTTGCTCAGTGCTGGTTAGGTTTTTGAACCATTTTGCCTGCTCACACACTTTTGAAACAGATTTTGTCATATCATTCATTGTTTCAGCTGCATGTCCAGGTTACAGACAAATGATTTGCCAATATAGTCCTTTGTTTGTGAAAGCAGTCAAACTGGGAGGTGTAAAGTATGGCCATTAACACAATTAGCACTTGGCATAGCAGCAAAGCTGCCCCCACCTTTTGTAACAGTAACAGACCAAGTTGCCTTCTACTTTCATTTGCTGGTAAACATTTTCATCTCTAAGAATTTAGGCCTTTTTAAATGTTTTAAATTATATTTTCCTCAAGAAAAAAGTATGATCACTTCTTTGGCTTTGAAATAGTACTATGGGCATGAAAAGGAAATCCCAAAAAGATATGAAGTACACTTTCAAGTACCTCAAGGAAATCAACAAAATCCAAGAGGGTAGCATCTTTCAAAAAAAGAGGTGTGCAAGAACAAGGGGCACAATTTGAAGATGAAGCGCTAGAAGTAATGTAAGAAGTATTTTTTCACAGAGAGGTTGTGGATGCATGGAACGGCCTTCGGAGGAGGTTGTGGAGTCAAAACAGTGGTTGAATTCAAGCATGCATGGGACAGTCATAAGGCAATTCTAGGGGGTGGGGGTAGAAAGAAGTAGGCTGCTGGTTAACTAGGATCTGCAGCTTATCCATTAGGTAGGGAAATGGGCAGACTGGGTGGGCATAGCGGTCCTTATCTGCCGGCAAATTCTATGTTTCTATGTTTACACATTGTAGGAACATTTTCTTTATTATATATCATTATACAGTGGCGTGAAAAAGTATTTGCCCCCTTCCTGATTTTCTCTATTATTGCATATTTGTCACACTGGATGTTTTCAGGTCTTTAGACAAAATATAATATTAGATAAAGGGAACCTGAGTGAACAAATAACACTTTTTTTTTTACTTATTTCATTTATTTAATGAAAAAGTTAACCAACACCAACTGGCACTGTGTGAAAAGTAATTGCCCCTAGTTAAATCAACCCAATTAAAGGGATAATTAGAGTCAGCTGATTGAACACAGCCAGGCTTGGTTACAGCCAGCCCTGCTCAATATAAACCTCACTTATTTTGACCCTTACCATCAGAGTCACGTTGCCAGCACAAGATTCAACAAGCACATTATGCCATGATCAAAGGAAGTTCTGAAAAGATCAGAAAAATGTGTTGCCCTCTATCAGTCTGGGAAAGGGTTACAAAGCTTTTCTAAGGCTCTGGGACTCCACTGAACCACAGTGAGAGCCATAGTCTCCAGATGGAGAACACTTGGAACAGTAGTGAATCTTCCCAGGAGGGCGGCCTGCCAAAATTACTCCAAGGAGCGTGAAATCATCCAGGAAGTCTCAAAGGATCCTAAAACAATATCTAAAGAACTGCAGGCTTCTCTTGCCTCAGCTAAGGTCAGTGTTCAGGACTCCACAATCAGAAAGAGACTGGGCAAAAATGGGCTTCATGTGAGAGTAGCAAGGCGGAAACCACTGCTAACCAAGAAGAACATAAATGCTCGTCTCTCATTTGCCAAGAAGCACCTAGATGATCCACAAGCCTTTTGGGAAAATGCTCTATGGACAGATGAGTCCAAAGTGGAACTTTTTGGACGACATGGATCCCATAATGTCTCATGTAAAGCAAACACAGCATTCCACAGTAAGAACACCATACCAACAGTCAAACATGGTGGTGGTAGTGTGATGGTGTGGGGATGTTTGCTGCCTAAGGACCTGGATGACTTGCCATAATTAAAGGAACCATGAATTCTGCTCTGTACCAGAAAATTCTTAGGGGAATGTCGGTCATCCTTCCGTCAGCTGAAGCTGAAGCGTAGTTGGGTCATGCAGCAAGACAATGATCCAAAACACAAAAGCAAGTCCACATCAGAATGGCTAAAAAGAAGTAAAATTAAAGTTTTGAGTGGCCTAGTCAAAGTCCAGACTTAAACCCAATAGAGATGCTGTGGCAGGACCTGAAACGAGCAGTTCATGCTCAAAAACCTACCAAATGTTACTGAATTAAAGCAGTTCTCGAGGAGTGGGTTAAAATTCCTCCACAGCGATGTGAAAGACTGATATTGAATTATAGGAAGTGTTTGGTTGCAGTCATTGCAGCTAAATGTGGCATAACCAGTTATTAAGTGTAAGGGGGCAATTACTTTTTCACACAGTGCCAGTTGGTGTTGGTTAACTTTTTTTCATTAAATAAGTGAAATTAAAAAAAAAAAAGAAGTGTTATTTGTTCACTCAGGTTCCCTTTATCTAATATTACATTTTCTCTAAAGACCTGAAAACATCCAGTGTGACAAATATGCAATAATAGAGAAAATCAGGAAGGGGGCAAATACTTTTTCACGCCACTGTATATCTCTGCATACTATTGTATGCTATTTACAGTATTTCCCTTGTCTTCCCTCAGATCATACCTGTTCTATGATATTTTCATTTTGGTATTTGATTGTGGATCGCCCCTGTCTCATACTAAACAAAAGTTTAATTTGAATCTGTATCAATATGACGCTAACAATCAGAGCTGAACTTGAACTAAAGCAAAAACCTAAAGATTTTGGAGTTTAGGAAATTCTAAACCCCATTTCCTTAAGAAAAGCAGGAACCCCAAATATATAACTCAGCCTTCAATGTCCCTCATTATGACGGTCGTCCTTCATTTTACCCCTCAAAATTGTTCTGTCCCACATTTGTCCCACAGGTGCTGCCCACAAAAAGCAGGTGCTGTAAATTCAAACTTTTAAAGAAGAAATGCATAATATTCTAATTTGTTAAATCATAATAAAAGGTTGCTACTCAAATGAAGGTACTGGTTTCCGCTGTGTTCTGAGCATTTATCTCCATCTTTGATGTGTCTCTTTATGAAAAATCTTTTAACTACACATGGTGTCTCATGATGGTCTTCGGAACCTAAACCCTTCCTTCTTGGCCAAGTCTCAATTATCTTCCCACTTCATCTCTTTGCACACTCTCCACCAGCCAACCCTTTCTTCCTGGCCCAATCTTCTTAACCCACCCACTCTCTCTCCCTTTACGTTTTGTCCTACCTGCTAATCCTCCCTTCGCAGCTACAACTCCCATCCTACTCCCTCCTACTGAGGGTTCTTCCACTCATAAATGCTCTCTTCCTTGACCCAATTGTACTTGCATCGGAGTATGTAGTACTGTGTGTGTGTGTGATACTGTGTCCATGTATGTGTGTAGTGCTATGTGTGTATGTGTGTGTGTGATACTGTGTCCATGTGTGTGTGTGTGTAGTGCTGTGTGTGTATGTGTCTGGGAATGTGGTGATGTGAGTGTGTCTGTATATGTAGTGGTGTGTATGCATGTCTGAGTATGTAGTACCCATGTGTGTCCATCTGTGTATGAAGTGCTCTGTGTGCAAATGTGTGTGCGTGTGTGTATCAACATCCACTCATTCAGTTTGATGTTATTGAGGGACAAGCAATTGGTTCAGATTCTAAAACGAACACTTACTGTGTGACCCAGGGGGAAGGCAATGCACGGAAATGTTAAATATTTCTGAACTATTGTGTACCCCTCACTTTCACTTTACCTTTCCTTCCAAGCTTCTTTTTTTTTTTGTTATGCTCTTTTCTCCTGCATTGCCATTGACCAGGTCACCATCATGCTGGACTTCAAAGCCCTGTCACCCGACTTCTCCCAGACTTACCCTACTACTCCATCCCCCCAGGGTTTACTCCTTGGTGGAGGGTAGCATGGCTTCCCAACTCCAGCTGTGGTCAGGATCCATTAGGAGCAGATGCCAAACTCACTGGGGCAGGGCCTACAGGAGGCCAGATTTCCTCCTGCCTAGTTGGTAGTAGTTTCACTTTCTCTGTCCCCAAACCCACCGGATGCCAGCTGTGAGGCTACGCATGCATGCAAGCTTGTATAGCATGGCACCTGCCAGCATCCTCTCCGCCAAGCTGCTCCCAACTGCAATGCCACCTGTGGTTACCCAGGTGGCAGTACTACAGCAGCACAGCCCCCCCACGCCCCCACTGGAGCACATTGCTCCCTAGGATGCTCAGTCCTCCTCGCCACAGCCAGCCCCTGACAACCCAGGCTTGTTACTATCCCCAGGCCACTGCTGTCACAAGAAGTAGCCCTACTGCTGCACCAACGGGGCACCCTAAACATCTTCTCAACTCTTTTTTGCCTTTTAGTCTCCCTCATATTATCTGGAAACAATTGTTTTTTGCCTTTATTGTATTACCATTAGCAAAGCAAGCCCATTGGCTGTAGCCAAGCCTTGTACTGCATGTTATGCTTCCTATTTTTAACTATTTTTCTGTTTCCTAACATCATTCGTTAATTTTGGTAAAGCCCCTTCTCTTGCAATCACTCTTCCTTGTGTTGATAAATTGAATACTTTGTTACAGTGTCTGTTTGTCTTAGTCATTTTATCTGTTATTTAGCCAGGAGAGGCCAGCTGAGATGCAGCACTTCACTTCTAGTGGAATCCTGCTTTTACCCATTTCTGCAGCTCAGCTGGGTACACTGAAGCATTGGAAAATTAAATGACTTACCCAAGGTCACACAGTTAGTATTTGATACTATTTGGCTCTTGTGGGGTTTGAACCTGTAATCTCCTGGTTCCAAGCAGGTAGTCTATCTACTAGATCACACTGCCTCTGAGTATCTGTTTTATAGAACTGGTTATATAAATGATGTATGCATAACTAGCTAGCTAACTAACTGCTATACAAATGCTGTATGCATAACTGTTACATAAATATTGCATGCATAACTGTTACATAAATGTTGTATGCATAACTGTTATAAAAATGCTATATGCATAACTAACTCACTAACCCTTCTTTTCTCCAGGGGATCCTGAGATTAAAATTACCTTGGTAATGAAAACCAGGCTGTGAGGCAGCTGGATGTGCAGTAATAAAAAAGTTTGAAACATACACATCATACATTAAATGAACAAATATTATGCTATATGTTTTTCTGAATGTTAATTTCCTTATAAACTACAAGCATTTGCAGCCTTATAAGCAGTGATTTCAGGGCCTAACCTATTATAAGGCTTTATAAAATGGCTTAGCTTAAACAAGCATTCTGATTGGTTAGGGCAGGTTACATAACTGTACAATGATTTCATAGAGCTACACAGTTTATATTTTAGTCTCTTTTTATTAATAAAACTATTTTGTAAGTACAGTATCCCATTCCAAGGCAGGTGCTTGTACAGAAATAATACACTTCCATGGTGTTTGAGTGCACTCGGACTTCGTCCTCATGCCACACAATGCACCAGGAGCATGCATTAATTCTGCACAACCCTGTGCCCTTTCATAGGTTATTGTTTATGCAAATGAGACCCTACATCACTGCTTTCTCATACTTCAAAAATGAAAGTAAAACTCCAGAAAATGTCAGCAGCACAGTAGTAAGTATAGGCAGATCGGCCATTGAACAAAACAATTGTAACCCGTTATGAAGTGAGCAAACTAGCATGCTGTAACCTATCTACCCTCTGCTGACACCACATGATAACCCTCTCCTGGTGCCAACTAGGGTGAATATGGCCTGGGGAGACCCTTTGTGCCTAGGGTTTGGTGAACTGCTTAGAAACACAGAAACATAGAATTTGACGGCAGATAAGGACCACTTGGTCCACCTAGTCTGCCCATTTCCCTACCTAACGGATAAGATGCAGATCCTAGTTAACTAACTGCCTACTTCCTCCTACCCCCCACTAGAATTGCCTTATGTCTGTCAGATGACTCCCCTACATTAACATCCTCAGTCACTGCACACTTCCCAGGTCCTCAGCTATGGGACGAGCATAGCTCAGACCTCCGCTCTAACAGGAATAAATCATACTGCATGGGGTTTAAGCAGTAGTTGCGCTTTACTGGCAAATCAGCAGTGTATATATGCAATCACAATCCCCAGTCACTTTCCATCTTAATACTGTACAGACAGGTTCGATCCTGACCATAGAGAGGAGTTAAGACCTTGGGGTCCCTTGTTAAAAGTTGTACACCCTCACAGGAGGAGTCACATGACTACCCCAATTCATTCTTTTTCCACACATACCAGTGGGTAAAGTTACACCTTGGTTACAGCCTGTTCTACGCTGCACAATGTTGTAGGTTTTCCCACTATATTACAAGCTATGGGTTACTGTACTTTTCACACTTCCATGGTACAATGGTGCCTAGTCAGCCAGTAATATAGAAGACAACCACCGCTGTAAGGACAACACTTCTTTGGCTTCAGTTTGCTTGTGGGCATCCATGGGTACCCTGGTCCTGAGGTCAGCTGCTCTGTGCCAGGTTGGTCTCAAGTCACCCCCTCTGTGCCGGGTGTCACACATCACAGCTCCTGTTACTCAGCAGCAGGAGTTCTGGGCACAGTGTGGCGGCATATACTCCAGCATGCCCTCTGGCAGTGCCTGGTGATTGCCCCAGCCCCTCTGCCAGAGGCAGCAGCTCTGGTACCCATCCTAGCATTGGATCTCCAGTCACAGATGCAGGAATATCTCAAAACCCACAACACTTCATAAAATAAAATATCTATGGTTGCTTCGAACAACTGCATACTCATTTCCATCATGACCACTTGACAGGCTGTCTTGACTCACGCTACTGATTTTTTCCCTGGAGCTTGAGGGTTATCAGCAGCTGTACGCCCATGCTGTTCTGTGGACAGCCAGTGGTAGTAACAGTCTCTGTATGTGTCTTTAAATGGTGCATTCCAGGAGACATCAACATGCTGAAGGAGCTTTGTGCAGCCAGTGGAGATTGCTGCCATGACGGGGGAGGGGGGTGGCAGACTGCTTTACTACTGGGCTGATGTGACACCTGAAGGTATCCCACACAAGGAGTCTCTAGATAAAGTGTGGGAAGCATTTGAGTTTGACAGCCATTGGAGTGTTTTGTGTCTCCTTGGGATTCTTTTGCCTTTTACAACAATAAATGATGGTGATTTTCACCCACCTGCCATAGCAGCCAGGCAAGCAGTGATTCGCTGTTTCCCATGGCCTGTCGTTATGAGGGGTACAGACTTGGCTCCAGCTTTGTCAACAGTTTTATTTCCAGGTATGTCAGCCCAAATGTCAGTGCTGTCCATTTTGCCATTGTCTGTGGGCTTCATGACATGAGATCTAACCTGTGTGGCACAAAAGCTCACAAAATCAGCCACCTTGGGGACAAAATCTTTTGGCAACCTCTGACCAATAGTGATTCTTTGCTGTATTGTGTATCCCCATTGCCAAAGAAACTTGACCACACAGCCTCTACTGGTACAGACTGCAGAATCCTGTACCAATACCACTACCTTAAAGAGCTAGTGTACTGCCTGGAAACTGCCTGCAGTTAATTGTAACTTTCAGATGTAGTCAGCTATCACTTATTATATCTCAAGTATTTTTTCTTTTCTGTTTGCTAATTAGAAGATGTTCCACCTGGCAGTACTGGGGTGATGTGTGAAGCAGCACTCTGTATGGAGGAAAAAAAAAAGTCAGTTCTGCTCCTCCCACTACATCAGCACTGAGACCACACTGACTATGCTATCATTAGTAACCAGTGAGAACCATTTCTCACTGCCAGATTTCACTTTCACATGAAGTAGCAGGGACTGGCTCTCCCTGGTTGCTAGTGATGTCACCATTTCCTGCATTTTGATTGGTAGCTTGTGAAAGTCATTGCTCAGGCTGCAAGGATTGTGATGCCTCAAGGTGTTTTGTCTCACTTCTGATGATGTAGTGGGAGGAACAGAACTGACTTTTTTTTTTCCCCCTCCAGTCAGAGTGCTGCTCCACACATCACCCCAGTACTGCCAGGTAGAAAATCTTTTAATTAGCAAACAGAAAATAGAAAAATACTTCAGCTATTGGAAGTGATAGCTGACTGCATCTGAAAATTACTGTTAACTCCAAGCAGTGTACTAGCTGTTTAAGGGCAATTGATGTTACATAGAAACATAGAAACATAGCAGTTGACGGCAGATAAGGACCGCAAGGCCCATCCAGTCTGCCCATTTCTTTTTCTACCTTATAAATGTGCCATCGGCCTTTGCTATGTCAGTGACCTATCTATTCATAGTCATTTGTATTGCTCCCTTATGCCTATCCCATGCCTGTTTGAAGCCCTGCACTGTATTCATAGCACTACTTCTTGTGGTAAGCCATTCCATGCATCTACCACCCTTTCTGTGAAAAGAATTTCCTCCACATTCCCCTTAATCGGCCTCCTCTAATCTCATGCTGTGTCCTCTTGTCCTGCTATTTTCTTATATTTAAACATGTTAGACTCTTTCACCTTGTTTATGCCCTTAAGGTGTTTAAATGTCTCGATCATATCACCTCTCTCCTCCTTTGCTCAAGGGTATACATATTGAGCTCGTTAATCTGTCCTCATATGTCTTCTGATGCAGTCCCTGCACCATTTTGGTTGCCCTTCTGGACTGCCTCAATTTGGTTAATGTCCTTGTGAAGGTGTGGCCTCAATACTGCAGTAGTACTCCAGATGGGGCCTAACCAATGTCTTGTACAGAGGATTATTACCTCCTCTACGAACTTGTGATATTCTCATTAATACACCCTAACACCCCTCAGCCTTACCTACTGCTTTAGAGGTCTGCTTGATGATTTCAGGTCATCAGTGATGATGATGCCCAAGTCTCTTTCTTCCTTTGTGACTGCTAGCAACTCCTCCCAGCCTATAAGTGGCTTCAGGGTTTCTCTTCCCTATGTGCATGATTTTGCACTTCTTGCATTAAATCCCAGTTGCCACTCTTCTGACCATTCTGCTAGTTTATCCAGATCTCTTCTCATTCTGCCCACCCCATCTGGATCATCTACTCTGTTGCAGATCTTGGTGTCATCTGCAAACAGACAAGCCTTACCCTCTAGTCCATCTGCTAGGTCACTAATGAAGATGTTGAATAGGACTGGCCCCAGGACTGATCCCTGAGGTACCCCACTTGTGACTTGCATCTCTTCTGACTGTATACCATTTACCACCACTCTCTGTTTTCTGCCAGTCAACCAGTTTGCCACCCAGTTGACCAACTTCTGACCCACCCCGAGCCTACCTAGCTTATTTATCAATCTTCTATGTGGAACAGTGTCAAAAGCTTTGCTGAAGTCAAGGTAGGCGACATCAACTGCTCCCCTTGGTCCACCACCTGGTTACCCAGTCAAAGAAATCTATGAGATTAGTTTGACAGGACCTTCCTTTGTAAACCCATGCTGTCTTGGATCCTGTGCCCCTATGGATTCCAGGTGTTGCACTATCCTTTCCTTAAGGAGTGCTTCCATAATCTTGCCCACTACTGAGGTAAGACTGACGGTCTGTAGTTCCCTCGCCTCCCTGCTACCACTCTTGTGGAGTGGGATCACATGAGCCCTTCTCCAGTCTTCTGGGACCTCCTGTGCTCAGAGACTCACTAAACAATTCTGCTAATGGCTCTGCTAGTTCCTCCTTTAGCTCCTTAAGTACCCTGGGATGTATGCCATCAGGTCCCATTGCCTTATCCACCCTGAGCTTAGCAAGCTCTTGTAGGACCCTTTCTTTGTGGAAGGGAGTAGTGCTCACCTCCCTCCCCTGTGTCCATGATGCTGAGCTGTGGCCCTGCCCTACCTTCTCTTCAGTGAATACTGAGCAAAAGTATCTATTTAGGATAGATGCCTTTACAGGGTCCTTCTCCTCACATGCTCCCTTTTCTCCATTAAGCTTAGCAATACCCCTCTGAACTTTCTCCTTTCACTAATGTATCTATAGAAAGTCTTGTCACCTTCTTTTACTGTTTGTGCTAGTGTTTCCTCAGTTTGGGACTTTGCCTGCCTTACTGCCTTACCTGCTTCCCTTAGGGCAGTTTGGTATGCCCCTATCTTCATCCCGCTGTGTTCCCTTATATTTTCTGAAGGCCAGCCTTTTGGCTCTGACCTTTTCTGCTACTGTATTTGAGAACCAAGTGGTTTCTTCTTCTTTGCACTTCCTTTTCTGTCTAACACAATGGGATGTTGCTTCAAGTATTGTATCCTTAATGCTTGCCCACTTTGCCTGTACCCCCTCACCTGTGTTTCTTTTTGCCAGGGCTAGCTTAACTCTGTTGGCCATCTTATCAAAGTCAGCTCCTCTGAAGTCCCATATTTTTGCCTTGGAATGTGATGATTTAGATGTAGTAGCCAAATTGAACCATACCATGTGATGGTCACTGGCCCCCAGGTGACCTTCTACCTGGAGATCTGTGATCCCTTCTTTGTTAGTCAGTACTAGATCTAGGATAGCCCTGTCTCTTGTGGGTTGCTGTACCAGTTGTTTGAGGCCCTCCCCCTGCAGGGAATCCACTATGAGTCTAGTTCTGGCAGATGTTCCTGCTGGTATTGACCAATCTGTATCTGGCATGTTGAAGTCTCCCATTATCAGAACCTCCCCTTTAGCTGTCATGTTTTGTATATCTTCTAACAGTAATGTGTCTATGTCCTCCCTCTGGTCTGGGGGCCTGTAGACAACCCCAGTTCTTATGGCTGTCCCATTTCCTGTTTCCTGTTCTTGTGACATGCAGATGTTGTTTACACTGCAGCATGGTTCAGGTCAACAGATCACTTCTGAAGTCCAGGTAGTGGGATTTTATCCCTCCTCTATATAGCCAGTGGCATTTACTATTTATTTATTGTTTGTTGACCGGGTAAGTGCACTAGACACATCCTGCCTATTTTCAGGCACGACCCAGGGGAGGGAGATACAGATGAATGCCAACTGACCTTGAACCAGATTAAGCTGTTGATGATATTTTTAGTGAATGAGGGAAATTTGGCCAGGACACCTGGGAAATTCTCCTACTCTTTTCGATAAGTGCCATGGGATCTTTTAACATCTACCTGAACTACCTGAACTACCACCAGTCCAGGCAGATGGGACCTCAGTTTAACATCTCATCTGAAAGATAGCACCTCAGAAGTGCAGCACCCCTCTCATGCTGCACTACAGTGTCAGTACTGGGATATTAACATAAGTGCCAGAT
Organism: Neoceratodus forsteri; assembly: GCA_016271365.2. Classification (NCBI taxonomy): domain Eukaryota; kingdom Metazoa; phylum Chordata; order Ceratodontiformes; family Ceratodontidae; genus Neoceratodus; species Neoceratodus forsteri. The sequence goes on along the minus strand of JADMNL010000031.1, from coordinate 159,064,274 downwards.
GTAGGAACTGAACCCACAGCCCTCTGATCACCCAGCCTCAGAGGCGAGTGTGCTACCTACTGAGCCACTGACACTGACTGCTGTGTGGAGCAGCACTCTGACTGGAGAAAAAAAAAAGGCAGTTCTGTTCCTCCCATTACATCTTCAGATTATACTATTGCTACCAATGGTACTACACTGACAGCTTCCCTTTTAGTTCAGGTGATGTCTTCCTCCATTCACAGAGCTGTTTCTCATCTATCTTGAGGGTTGTTGCAACCAGACAATTGCCTTTAAGTTCAGCTCTCTGTGTAGCAGCAAGTCTGAATTCCAAACTGTAGACCTTGCATTAGGACATTTTGACAGCAACTGCAGATATGAGTACCATGGCGGGGAAAACACAGAGGATGGTGGGTTACTTTTTAGTGGGTTAGCGCACTAATGTGGTAATGGAATACAAGCTACCTTCTTTTAGTAGCCGCACTTAATTAACCACCACAGCTGAGTTACAAAGTCTGTAATATAAGCTGTAGCTATTAATCAAAGATATACCGTATTCAAAACTGACTATATAAAACAAGTTAAGGCTTCCATGATGTATTCATTTGAAATACCCTCAGGAAAACTACTAGAGATAATTTGTTGTCCTTTTGAAGGCTGTTCTAAGCCCATGAGTTACAGTTTAACCATGTATGGTGTACTTTCGTCATGGAAAATTTTGGAGAAAATCATGGTATTGCCTTGGTCAGAATGACAGAAATCATGAAAATCCTAGGAAAAGTCCTGAAAAGTCACATATCCATGGTCTGTGAAACAGTAAGCATATCAGCAAAGATTTAATAGATTTTTAAAAAAAAATTATTGTTAGGCTGGTCCAACAGCAGGAGTTAGCACACTAAACTGCCATCACGGAGACCGGGGCCAACATGAAAGCCTCAGAATTCCACATCGAGCTAGCCAGGGAGGATAGTTGAGCATCCCACAGATGCTTATCTCCTTGAGGGTGGGAAGGTGTCCAGACTCCTGTGCAATAGGGCTGGCAGTGTAGCCTAGAGGTTAGAGTAACGAGCTGTGAATGAGCTTGGCACATCCAGCAGACCGGACCTGGGCTTGATTCTCACAGCCTCCACTTGCACACTGTGTGACTCTGAACAAGTCACTTTTTTTTTTTTTACCAATTATTTTACCAGGTGAGACACACTAAGCTGAAAGCTTGTTTGCAGGTGCAACCTGGGAGCATGAGGAAGTTAAGTGACTTGCTCAGGGTCACACTTAACCCCCCAGTGGTCCCAGGTCACCCCTGAAAACAGGCACTTGTGTCTAGTGAGCATTACCCGGCTACCAAAGACTTAAATAAATAAATAAAAATATCGCCACCTGAGTGACCACAGATGGTGGTGCAAGCTGGAGCCAGGGACTCAGGTTGTGGAGATGTTGGCATTCTGATGCATGATGCATCAGCTATGGTCTTCCGACATCCATGGGCTGAGGAAGAAAAATGTAAAACCCTCCTGAAAAGGTGGAATGCCATCTGCTGTCCGCCACAGGCCCTGCACAGCTGACTGGGCTCCCCGTTCCAGAAGTGATACTTCAGCTCTGTCAGGGGGGAGTAGGGCCCAACCCCCAGCAGCTCTTCCCATGGGTGGGACATCCATGGGGGAACATGGAGCAGAGCTAAGTCCTGGATATAGTGGGTGATTGGGCTGGGAGGAGTGGCAGGACCAATGTGGACTGCTGGGCAAAACGGGGGGTGACATGGGACCAAGCACATCATGGTGTTGAGGTGCAAAACTAAAGATCTTTCATTTGCAAACACCAAAAACTAAGGTGTTTTCACAAAAAAAAAAAAAAATACTAAAAAGCATGGAGTTTTCATTAAGATGGGAAAAATCATGGAATCCATGACAAAGGTACAGACCTGTCCATAAGATACTATTATTATTTTGTAACCAGGAGAGTCACACTGAGCTGAAGCTTGTTTACAGGTGAGACCTCGGAGCACAAGAAAGTAAGTGACTTGCTCAGGGTCACACAGTATACAAGTGGGGACTGTAGGATTCAAACCCAGGTCTCCAGGTTTGCAGCTCAGAGCTTTAAACCACTGCGCTATACTGCCTCCTTATATATTGAACTAACTCTCCTAGTGTGTTCCTACATCTACTGTCCCCCACCCCAGTCCAATGCTCGTGTAGCGTGATGCCATTCCTGAACTGGGGCCATGAGAGATGCAGTTAGTTGTCTCTTCCAAGACTCTGCCAAGTCCCACTCATAGTCATAACTCAACCACTGGGGGTGCTGGAGAGGGATTTGTTGTACAGTAGTCATCCTTCCCTGGAGAAGGAATAAGTAATTCAACTCTATGATGTCCCCAGTGGGTCAGTCCAGTAAGCAAGATATGTGAGGTTTATTTATTTATTGAACATTTAAGAGAATACCTTTGAGCACAAGTGATGATTTACAAAGGTTCCACATCAGTAACAGAGATTACAAGGCAAAATAACAAATAAATACATTAAGTGAGTTCCAGTGGAATTAAGTCAAACAAGTACAAATATAGTCCGAGTACAAATAAAAAGGCTGGAATCAGTTGCATACAATTTTACAGTAAGGCAGATAGAAAGAATCAGTGTAGAACAAGCACAACAATGGTACATGGCCGCAGAGCCAGCGTCTGACACAGTTCAAAGAGCATACCGGGAGGGACTTTAGTTAGGTTGATTAGCAGTTACAGTTACATTGAACTGTTAGAGTTGCCTGTAATGCTTGCTTAAACTGCTCAAATTTAGGTAGATTGAGCAAGATGTCGGGCAGCTTATTTCACCAGCCAGTAGTCCTAACTGTGAATGAACGCTGAGTATGGTGGAAAGGCAGTTCAAGGGCATTCCGAGCCATATTCTTGGTATTGTAGAGATTGGTGACATGGCAGAAGCAGTGAGTTAGGACTTGGGGGGGGGGGGATTAGGCCCAGTAGCACATTCCTGACTAGCAGACATGTCTGGAACTTAATTCTGCTAGGTAGGGGTAACCAATTTGTTTGGGTGCAGATGGTGCATCTGCGGGTGCACGTGTCAGCCCCAAGCACAAAGTGTCAACTCTTATTACAGATCAGATTTATTCTACTATGAATTGAGTAACAGACAGTAGCATAGGCAGGGAGGCCTTAGCCAGCTAGTGAGCATCTGACTAAGGAAGGAGTCAGTGCATTGGGGCAGAAGTTTGATGTATTTGCAGAATATTTAAACTAGCAAATGGGGAGAGGGGTGCAGCACCCGAAATATCGAATGAGAAGAACACCTCTCCCCCTTCAGCTAGTGGTCAAACAGGAGTTCAGCATGTTTGTAGTTCATTTGCATCACCAGGTAAAGAAAAAGGTCCGGCTCCCCATACGATGCACAGGGGAAATGCAGGACCTCACCCAACAACAAACACACCAACATCTGACCAATGGAAATCATGTACACAAATGCTTGCAGTCTGGGAAACAAGATCCCAGACCTGCAGGCAATAATGACAGAGGCTAAACTGGACATAGTAGCCATTAGCGAGACATGGTTTAGCAGTAACCACACTTGGGAGACTTCAGTACCTGGCTATGTACTGTTCAGAAGAGACCGAGGTGCAAAATGGGGGGGGGGTGGAGTGGCCCTTTATGTCAACGAAAATATCAAAGCTACAGAAATTCAGAATACACATAAGGAGCCAGAAGAACTGTGGGTCACCCTGGAAACAGGAAATGGGACAGCCATACGAACTGGGGTTGTGTACAGGCCTCCAGACCACAGGGAGGACATAGACACATTACTGTTAGAAGATATACAAAACATGACAGCTAAAGGGAAGGTTCTGATAATGGGAGACTTCAACATGCCAGACACAGATTGGTCAATACCAGCAGGGACATCTGCCAGAACTAGACACATGGTGGATTCCCTGCAGGGGGAGAGCCTCAAACAACTGGTACAACAACCCACTAGAGACAGGGCTATCCTAGTTCTAGTACTGACTAACAGGGAAAGGATCACAGATCTCCAGGTAGAAGGCCAGCTGGGTGCCAGTGACCATCACATGGTATGGTTCAATTTGGCCACTAGAACAAAATCGTCCCATTCCAAGGCTAAAATATGGGATTTCAGAGGAGCTGACTTTGATAAGATGGCCAACAGAGTTAAGCTAGCCCTGGCAAAAAGAAATACAGGTGAGGGGGTACAGACAAAGTGGGCAAGCATTAAAGATGCAATACTTGAAGCAACATCCCATTGTGTTAGTGAGAAAAGGAAGTGCAAAAGAAGAAGGAAACCACTTTGGTTCTCAAACACAGTAGCAGAAAAGGTCAGAGACAAAAGGCTGGCCTTCAGGATGAAGACAGGGAGGCATACCAAACTTCCCTAAGGGAAGCAGGGAAGGCAGTAAGGCAGGCAAAGGCCCAAACTGAGGAAACACCAGCATGAACAGTAAAAGAAGGTGACAAGACTTTCTATAGATACATTAGTGAAAGGAGAAAGTCCAGAGGGGGTATTGCTAAGATCAAAGGGGATAAGGTTACATGTGAGGAGGAGGACCATATAAAAGCATCTATCCTAAATAGATACTTCTGCTCAGTATTTACTGAAGAGAAGGTGGGGCAGGGCCCACAGCTCTGCACCATGGACACAGGAGGAAGGGAGGTGTGCACTAGTCCCTTCACAAAAGAAAGAGTCCTACAACAGCTCGATAAGCTCAGGGTGGACAAGGCAATGGGACCTGATGGCATATATCCCAGGGTACTAAAGGAGCTAAGGGTGGAACTAGCAGAGCCATTATCAGAACTGTTTAGTGAGTCTCTGAGCACAGGAGAGGTCCCAGAAGACTGGAAAAGGACTCATGTGATCTCGCTCCACAAGAGTGGTAGCAGGGAGGAGGCAGGAAACTACAGACCAGTCAGTCTTACTTCAGTAGTGGGCAAGATTATGGAGACACTCCTTAAGGAAAGGATAGTGCAACACCTGGAATCCATAGGAGCACATGATCCAAGACAGCATGGGTTTACAAAAGAAAGGTCCTGTCAAACTAATCTCATAGATTTCTTTGACTTGGTAACCAGAGTGGTGGACCAAGGGGGAGCAGCTGATGTTGCCTACCTTGACTTCAGCAAAGCTTTCGATACTGTTCCACATAGAAGATTGATTAATAAGCTGGGTAGGCTCGGAGTGGGTCAGACGTTGATCAACTGGGTGGAAAACTGGTTGACGGGCAGAAAACAGAGAGTGGTGGTAAATGGTATACAGTCAGAAGAGATGCAAGTCACAAGTGGGGTACCTCTGGGATCAGTCCTGGGGCCAGTCCTCTTCAATATCTTCATCAGTGACATTGCAGATGGACTGGAGGGTAAGGTTTGTCTGTTTGCAGATGACACCAAGATCTGCAACAGAGTAGATGATACAGATGGTGTGGGCAGAATGAGAAGAGAGCTGGATAAACTAGCAAAATGGTTGGAGGAGTGGCAACTGGGGTTTAATGCAAAGAAGTGCAAGATCATGCACATAGGGAAGAGAAACCCTGAAGCCACCTATAGGCTGGGAGGGGAGTTGCTGGCAATCACAAGGGAAGAAAGAGACTTGGGCGTCATCATCACCGATGACCTGAAATCATCCAAGCAGACCTCTAAAGCAGTAGGTAAGGCTAGAGGGATGTTGGGGTGTATTAGTAGGGGTATCACAAGTCGGAAGAGGGAGGTAATAATCCCTCTTTACAAGACACTGGTTAGGCCCCATCTGGAGTACTGCGTGCAGTACTGGAGGCCGTACATCTTCATAAGGACATTAACCAAATTGAGGCAGTCCAGAGAAGGGCAACCAAAATGGTGCAGGGACTGCATCAGAAAACATATGAGGACAGATTAACTGAACTCAATATGTATACCCTAGAGCAAAGGAGGGAGAGAGGTGATATAATTGAAACATTCAAACACCTTAAGGGCATTAACAAGGTGAAAGAGTCTAACATGTTTCAATATAAGCAAAACAGCAGGACAAGAGGACACAGCATGAGATTAGAAGGAGGCCGATTAAGGGGAAATGTGAGGAAGTTCTTTTTCACAGAAAGGGTGGTGGATGCATGGAACGGCCTACCTCAGGAAGTGGTGGATATGAATACAGTGCAGGGCTTCAAAGAGGCATGGGATAGACATAAGGGAACAATACAGATGAGTATGAATAGATAGGCCATTGACAGAGCAAAGGCCTATGGCACATTCATAAAGTAGAAAAAGAAATGGGCTGACTGGATGGGTCTTGTGGTCCTTATCTGCCATCAACTTCTATGTTTCCATGTTTCTGTGTTAGTGACAGTACTGAGATTGCCACGATGAGGCATCTAGCATCAGCAGTGAGGTTGAACCGCTTGCAATACAAGGCTCCTGGTACGGTACAAGGGTTGCTCCTGCTATGTCTGTCCATTGACTACTTTCGGACTGATGCACAATGCAGTTCATGATGAGTGTGAGTTGCGTATAACCTAGCCACATACCTCTGTGCCGGCATGCTGGTCTGTTCCGGATGGCATCTACAGTCCCTGCCTGTCACTTTGTGTGTGTGGAGCTTCATGCAGGGAGAGAGGGGTTGGAATGGGGGGGTGGAGTTGTGCTGGACACCAGTTATTCACTTGGATATCTGTGTTGGCTCATCTGTGGATCCTCTGTTCTGTGCAGAGTGGGGGACTGTAGGATATGGCAGTCTTCTAAGGACTGCCACATTATGGTAGGAGGATGCACAAATGTAGCACCAAGCAACAATGGTGCAAAATTCTGCCCAGCCCTCTGTACCAGTTCAGACTGCTGAAGGCAGGTTGACAGGATGCTGACTGGGTACCCCAGGACATGTTGCGGCTCAGCAGATGGGACCACGAAGTCACTACATCGGGTATTTTGCCCACATAGCCTGCACCCCCACTGCCAGCTGTGCACACTGTGGAGGTCAGTCTGTGGATGGTGCAGCTTATGCCCATGCAGCCTTGCCCACCCCATCCCAGCCGTGGGTGGAGTCCAGTGTTTGGCACAGGGATCAGGCACAGGTTGGGTGTGTTCACCAACATGCCATGGAATGTCCTGCAAATGTGTATACAGCACTGACAGACCATTCTACAGCTTTTACTAGCCTCTGCATGGGTGGATGGGCCAGGAACCCTTTTAGGATTTGGCCTGTCAGCAGCTGCTTCTCCAGCCCTTGCTGGAAACCAAACCCAGAACACTAAATCCAAAAAGCAGCAACTCTAACCATTCAGCTAAAGGGAAGATTCTTAAGTTGTGAGATTAGACGGCTCCTTTGACTCTGTATTTTGCATTCCATGGACCACCACTAGAGGGCTCTAGCTGTTACAATTACTCAGCACTGATTTAACTATTTATTTATTTATTCATTCATTTTTGGTACCCTGGCAAATATACTAAGCAAAGTAGAATTCATATTTTCAGGAACAACCTGGAGTTACAGAGCAAACTGACAAGTATAATTGCACAACAAAACTGGTGACATACTCAACACAATAATACAATTGAGAAAAGTCAGCACACAGTGGTCCCTCACTGTAGTAAACACCACTGGAACCAGCTGTGGTGTTCACTATAGCTAGGTGTTCACTATAGTGAGGTGATGATATGCCTACTTAGTGAACAATGGGAGCCATCAAAGGTATTCACTATAAGAAGGAGTCTGTTATAGATGGGCTCTTTATAGCGAGGGAGCACTCCAAACAGAGTACAATTTATGAGCAGGTAACACATAGCTGAAGTACAAGTACAAGTAGATAAGTTATGGCATTGCTTGGGTGGGGTGGAGGAACAGTGGGCCAAATTAAGGGATGGCATTGTGAAGGGAACAAAACACTGCGTGAAAGAATTGAGTAAAAACAGGAAGAAAATGATGCCACTGTGGTTCTCAAGGGAAGTGGCTGTGAAGATAAAGGCTACAAAGGTGGCATTCAGGAGGTAGAGGGGGATACAGAGGGAAGAGGATAGGGAGATGTACCAGGAAAAACAAAGGGAAGGCAGGAAAGCAGTGAGGGGCAATAAATTCACAGAGAAAAGAATAGCCAAAGGAGTAACTAAAGGGGAAAAAAACTTTTTTAGATACACAGGTGAAAACAGGAAGACAAGGGGTGGGATTGTGAGGTTAAGAATTGCAGGGGGAGACTGTGCAGAGGAGGATCAGGTAAAAGAAGATCTTCTGAACAGATACTTCTGCTCAGTCTTCACAGTGGAGGGTGAGTGGGACGGATGCATAGAAGCAGCAGGAACACTGCGGGAGGGAGGCAGATACAAATCCATTCACAGAGGAAAGAGTCCTGAAAGGACTTGCAAATCTGAAAGTGGATACGGTTATGGGGCAGATGGGGCTTCCAAGGGTGCTGAGGGAGCTCAGGGAGGTACTGGTTGCACCTCTGACAGCACCCATTCAACAACTCACTGGAAACAGGAGTGGTTCCAGAGGACTGTAGGAGGGCAAATGTACTCCCACTTCATGAAAGTTACAGCAGGGAGGAGGAAGGAAACTATAGGCCAGTTGGTCTAATGTCAGTAGTGGGGAACAAAATGGAGGCTCTTTTAAAAGAAGGCTAGTGGAGTTTCTTGAATCCAGTGGGTTACAAGACCCGAGTCAGCACAGATTCATGGGGGGAGGGGGGTCATGTCACATGAGCCTAATAAATTTCTTCAACTGGGTGACCAGGGAACTAGATCATGGTGGGGTGGTGGACATGACCTACTTAGACTTCAGCAAGGCCTTTGATACCATACCTCATAAGAGGCTAATAAGGAAACTGGGCAGTTCAGGTGTGGGACCCAAGGTGGTAAACGTGTTGCAGAACTGGTTGATGGATAGGTGACACAGCACTCCTCTAATGAGGGGAAACTGATCAGTGGGGAACCTCAGGACTCAGTACTGGGATCAGTACTCTTCACTGTCATTATAAGCAACATTGCAGAAGTGCTGGAAGGGAAGTTATGCCTCTTTGCAGATGACACCAAAATCTACAATAGGGTAGATACTCCAGAGAGGGTGGAAAGAATGAGCAGAGACCTGAGGAAACTTGAAGAGTGGTCGAGGGTATGGCAGCTGGGTTTCAATGCAAAAAGTGCAAAATCCCTAGGGCACAGAAACCACAGTAGGTATAAAATTGGGGTGAGATATTAACAGTCACTAAACAGGAAAGGTACATTGAATTATATCTGATGACCTCAAGGTGGTCAGGTAGTGCAACAAGGCAGTGGGTAGGGCAGTGGGATGCTGGGGTGCATAAGGAGGAGAATCACCGACAAAAGGAGAGAGGTAGTGTTACCATGGTATAGATATTTGGTGAGACCCCAGCTGGAGTACTGTGTCTAGTTCTGGAAACTGCATCTCAGGAAGGACATAGACTGGGTGGAGGCTGTCCAGTGGAGGGCAACTAAAATGATGCATGGGCAGCATCATAAGCCCTATGAGAAGAGACTGAGGGATCTCAATATGTACATCATGGAAGAGAGGAGGGAGAGGGGGACATGATACAGACCTATAAGTACCTCACAGGGGTGAATAAGGTAAAGGAGGGGAGTATTTTTCATAAGAGAAGGGGCACAAGAAAAAGGGGGCATGCTACTGTATGAAGCTGAAAGGGGGAAACTCAAGAGGACTATGAGGAAGTACGTCTTCACTGAAAGAGTGGTGGATGCCTGGAACAGTCTACCAGCATAAGCAGGGGGGTGAAAACAGTGGTGGGCTTCAAGCAAGCATGGGATAGGCACAAAGAAATCTTAGTAGGAAAGCTGGGGATTAGCCAGAGATCAGGTATGGTCTGCAATAACAGTATAGGCAGAGACAACAGGGGCAGACTGGGTAGACCAATAGGTCCTTACCTGCTGACAAACTTTTTGTTTCTATGTTTCTACCCTGTGTGAATAATGGCTTCTGCTCCTGTCTCCAGGGTGATCCACAGCATGTCCATCCCCTCTTTTCCCCTTTAGTTCTATTGTATTTCCATCAATCTGATATCCTCCTGCATCTACAGCACAACCCCTCCACCCTTCCTCCACTCCCTATCCTTCCTGAACTTTTTCTAGCCTGGTATGGCCATGTTTTAGTTGTGGCTCCCGGTGCACCACGACTCAGTAATGGGTTTAAATCAGTCAGGCCTTTAAAAGCTTCAGCCTGTGTAATCAGCCTATAGCTGAAGGTTTACAGACTGAGTAACAACGGTTCATGGTTGTCTAGTTTATCGCTGTCTAGGTGGAACAACGAGAGGTCTTTAGGTTTAGAGATAATCCCAAGGTTGGTAAAGTGGGCATCAAAACAATCACACTATCTGGAAGGTTTGTTATAAGTTCACCAGACAAACTGGTTATCTGCTTAACTTGATCTTCGTAATCCATTTCAAACAAGCTCCTAATTTTTGGGTAGATGTTTTTGTACTCTCTGTAACAATGGTAGTATGTAGCCTTGGCTTTTTTTGTTGTGGGTTTATTTTCATTTCACAACCTGTTATACAGCTTATTTACTCAGGATAGCTCAGCTGAAATGCAACATTTTGTTTTCAGTGGGGTCCTGTTTCAACCTATTTGAATGAACTGGGACTCTGAGAGATTAAACGACTTTCTAAGTCACACACTGAGGTTCTGGCTGTGGTGTAAATAGAACTCATGCCCTCATGTTTTCAAAGCTTATGCTCTAATCACTTAACCACATTGTCTCCACTTCTAGAACTGTTCATCTTTACTCAGTTTTGATCTCTGATCTGGTACAAACAGCATCCCTGAGCAAGAACAATTCTATCAACTCCTTTTAAATCCATGGATAACTTTAAAGGTTCTGACTTGTGGGAAGTAAAACAGCCAAGGCCCCCCCTCCCCATTCATAAACAGCCATGTCATAAGCAAAATGAATGTGCCATAACTCAAATCCTATGTGGCCCAACTAGTCTGGAGATTCCTTGATGCTATCCCCGATATTGATTTGGCCCTAGAATTCTTTGTCACGGAATTCACAACTGCCTGCAGTAAATTTACACCCTTCAAAAAGCACAAAGTTAGAGGTACACCCCTGGATGGATCAACCCATAATTCCTTGCTCTCATGAGAGAGAGGGATGATCTGTAGTCGCTGGCCAGGGAGTTGGGGTCCCCAGTCCATCTACAAAAATACAAGGAAACCTGGAATAAATGCACTATTAGGATCCAATTGGTCAAATTCAGCTAGAGCAAGGTCCAGCCAACCCAAAACTGGAGCAATGGTAAAAGATTCTGGGAGTATGTCTTGGACCTCCTTGGTAAGGGTGACAAAACTTCACCAAAAAATGCTCATGGTTGATGGGCATGAGGTATTTGATCCCACCAAAATTGTCAACAAATTCAATGTTGCCTTCACTAACCTTAGCTCCATCATCCCTGCTGAGCCAACCCTGCCCTCTAACAGAGGTCCTGGTCCTGCTGACACCCAACCACTGGACCCCGAGCCAGGATATCCTAGGTTCTGTTTTAAACCTGTCTCAGCAAGAGATGCCTCTAATTATGTTAAAAAGATGCTATGTAAAACAAGAATCAGAAGTTTTAATTGATACGAGGCTATTTGCCCTGGTCATTAAGGAACTCTCCTACCCCATTGCCAAAATTTCTAACTGCTGTCTGTGCTATTCCCAGTTTCCAAAGAAGTGGACATCCGTACTGGTTACACCAGTCTTCAAAAGTGAAGACTGCACTAACTTTGCCAATTTCAGGCCAATTTCCATATTCTTCCCCATGTCCAAAGCCCTTGAGAGAATAGTGTCCAATCAACTTGCCTCATACCTTGAAAAATACAAAATGCAGTGTCCCCAACAGCATGGATTTCAGACAAAACAGCACCAGTACAGCACCAGTATTTCAACTTCATTCTTGAAGGCATTGACAATGGAGACAAGGCTGGCGCCATCTATATTGACTTGACAAAAGTCTTGAACTTGGTCAGTCATAAGCTTCTTCTCAGCAAACTCCATGGTTTAGGCCTGTCACTAGACACAGTCACCTGGTTCCAGAGTTATCTTACTAACAGTACTCAGTGTGTGAAGATAGAGGGATCCTTGTCAGATGTTGAGAATGTATGCTTTGTCATTCCCCAGGGCTCCATTCTGGGCCCCCTACTACTTGGCTTATTCATAACCCGCCTGTCTGATGCCTGTCAGTCTGCAAATATACTTCTCTGTGCAGACAATGCTCTCATCTGTTCCAGGAACCCTGACATTGGCAGCCTCATCTCTGTCCTCCAGGGTAATTTTGAGACCCTTAAATGATGGTTCTCCCATAACAAACTGGTTCTAAATTGCAAAAAAGAAAACTAAGACCATGCTCTTCATAGGCCTGCAAATGAAAAAAAAGGTACCCCCTTGTCCACAGTGACCTGGGAAATATACTTGAACATGTGGAAACCTTTACATACTTTGGGGTGATCATGTTTACTTTCCACATTGACCACCTTCTGTCCATGGTAAATAGAAGACTGGGTGCCTTGTACCATAACTGGATCAACCTCACTGCAAATGTTAGATGCCTCATAGTGGCAAGCTCAGTACTGTCACTAGTTGCCTACAACCTCCGTGTCTATGCAAATGTCTGTGACTCAGTTCTCAGCAGAATAAATCTGATGTGTAATAAGGCTTGTCACTTTGGGCTTGGGGCAGACGAGCACACACATAGCTGCACCTTCTGCACCCACACTAACTGGCTACCACTACCTAGCAGAATTAAGTTCCAAACATGTCTGCTAGCCAAGAATGCACTACTGGGCCTACTCCCTCAGCCCTAGCTCACTGCCACTGCCCTGTCGCTAACCTTTACAACACTAGGAGTATGGCTTGGAATGGCCTTGAACTACCTTTTCATTGTCCTCAGGTGGGCAAGCGTTCATTCACTGTTAGGGCCACTGGCTGGATAAATGAGCTGCCTGAATCTCTGCTAAATCTACCTGCTTGACCAGTTTAAGAGAACATTTGGGGCAAGTCTAGCAGTGCAATGCAACTGCAGCCGCTTATCATCCTAACTACACCCTTCCTGGTATACACTTTGACCTGTGTCGACTCTGGCTCTGCGACCATGTACCATTACCGTGCTTGTTTTACACTGTTTCTGTTTACCTGCCTTATTGTAAACCTGTATGCAACTGATCCAGCCTCTTTATTATCTACTTGTTTCACCATTTCATACTTGTTTGACTACATTCCACTGGAATTTGCTTTTTGTATTTGCTGTTATCCTGTAATCTCTGTCGGCACCTTGACGTGCTCAAAGGTATTCTCTGAAATTTCAATAAGTAAATAAATAAAGATAACTGTGGCATGTTTATTACAGAGATACATGAACCCACCCACAAAAATGTCCCAGACTTCCTTTTACTGTTGGGGTATTTAATTCTGTCCCATCCTACCCCAGCCAGGTCTGAGAAGAAATCTGCCAGTCTGGAGTGATGACAGGATCAGGAAGCAGTCAGCTGGGGGTGGAGGCTTTTTTACACTTAGTATTCCAAAAGCCGAAGATAACTGCATGGTCACCGAAGCAGTCGGCAAGGACCTCAGAAGCTGTAATCCTGTCAGCATGATTAACCAAAATCTAATCCCAACACCCAGGCGACGGTATTGGACAGTGACCCTGAGAGTGATTATCAAGGTCAATCTCATCTATCTAGGATGCTAACTTTTTTAAGGCAACAGTGCAAGGGGGATGTAGGGGGGTCTTTTAGGTTTTTTATGTGATCAGATCTCCTTGTGTTCTAGTCCTCTCTCAGAGCTTATTTTAATACAGCTACAGTGGTTTCAGAACCTTTAAAAATGTAAGTATCAGATTTGGTTGTGGAACTAAAAGATAGCCATTAATTCTACACCTTTTTCCACTGCCCTCTAACCTACCTGGACATTTTGTTCTCGCTCCTTCCTGTTTCCATTAGAAGGCATGGGAGCAAGCAGAAAAGGAAACAGGCATTGCCAGTCTACACTGCAGTAGGGGCAGGGATGAGAACATGCATTGTCACCATCTTTTCTATGCAAATACAAAAGGAGTTTGTTTTTAAAGTTATTAAATACTGCCAAAAGAACAACAGAAATAGCTTCAAGCAGGATTAGACTGTAATTGAGGGGTGTGGGAGGTTGGGTTACACAAAAAGTTACACAAAAAATGAGAAGGACCACCCTCATTGCACTACAGCTATAATATGAAGGCAGTGGCACTTTCAGATCCAGCCGTACAGCTGCAGTGCAGTGATACCCAGACCTGATCTGACTGGCAGTAAAAGGATTAAAACCCACATATCAGGCTACCAACTGTCCCTGCACGGGTGCGTAGATAAACCTGTAATGTCCTCTTCCCAGCTCATGGGGGACATATTCTGTAAACTGAATTACAGATCTGAAAGATAAGTGTCAGATCCTGGGATTGATCCTTGCATCCCTGCTGTCAGATGCAGCAGATCTAACTATTCAGCTAAAGGGAAATCTGGTAACCAAGCTGTAGTTGATGTAATGTTTCTTTTGCTTTACCAAGAAATGAAAGGGTTGACCAGATCCATAATGGCACCCCAGGTACGAGCGTCTCTGGGGTGCCTTGAACTGCACTGGAGGGAGCCGGAGCATCTGCCGGCCTTCGTGATCCCTGGTCCCCTAGAAGCCATGCACGGAGTGAAGCATGAAAGGCCATGGGGTGGATGGAGGTGCAGCGTCAGACACGGGCCATCCAATGGGATGCGCAAGCTGATTCCATACTTGATCTCTGTCTCCACAAAGAGCACAGACCAGTGGGATACTGCAGTTCACCAAGGAATGCCATACCCTCATTAGCAACCCAGTAAGTCCCTAGTTTGCACTGGCTGAGGTCGGTAGTGTCCCCAGCCCTCCACTGAGGCTCCGAGAGCTGGGGGTGGGTGATGTGGCCATCAATCAGGCTGTTTACCAAACCCTGTAGCCAGGCAGAGAGGGGTGCATACCCCTTACTGCAGCCCTCAGGGCTGCATAATCTTTGCCACCTCTGGATCATGGAAAATGCTTCAGGAATGTGGCACATGCCCTCCATGCCCCTATACTTGCCCTGACCTAGCCTTGCATATAGGAGCACCAGTAGCAAAGGATCTGGTGCAGTAGGGGCATGCAGCATGGGACTGTGGATGCTGAGATGACACCACATGTGTGGAGCAGGACCGCTACGCTCCTCAAGACCATGAAAGCACCCCTCTGTGGGTACAAATCCATTTGAGGATCAGCTCCCTAAGTTAGAGCAACAGTGCTAGTTCTGGGATGAAGGGAGAGCAGTACATTTAAAGTGGCAGTAACACTGAACAATACAGAACCACATTGCCCTACTTTTCTTTCTCCGGAGACTTCATCTGCAGCTTCAGCCTATTCAGCTGTTATAAAACTGTGACCTTTTTACAGCTTTTCCTGGTTGCTTCTATAGCAGTGTGCCAGTAACTTGAAAACTGAACCCACCATTTCAGTATTCTGACAATGAATTTTTGTCCTCAGCTGCTGTCATGGTGATATTATCAGTAACTGCATCCTTGGATCCTGTTATAATGTAATGTGGTGAACTACAATATGCTTTATTTAGGGCATTACATGCATAACAGTGTGTATTATGCAGCACAGAAGCAGAATTTAATTTTACAGCTGCACAGTGAGCACTATGCTGACATATACAGAAGAGGAGGAATTGAGAGAAAAGGGAATCTGATGGCATGACCAGATATCAAACACATAGCAGTTTGTGTACTCTATCTTGAATCTGTGTGTCTGTTCCCCGTCCATTCTTCAGCTATCCAACTGGGTGCTTGCTCTGTCTCACTCTCTCTCTCTCATTCTTGGTCTATTCCTCACCCCCTCTGCAGCTCTCCAATCAGGCTCTTTCTCTGTCTGTCTCTCTCTCTCTCTCTTCATTTGTTACCCACCCCTGCACTTCTTTTCTTCTTCTTCAGTAGAGCTTCAACACCCCCCCTCCCGCTATCCGATGGCAGCACCAGTTTTTATCTGAAGGCGCCCCTATCACTTTTAATCTCCCCAGTCATCCACTCTCCTCTACCTAGGTATCTCAACCCCCCCAGACTATGTCCTGGCCCAGCATTTGGGGACAACAGGTGCTCTCCCCAATGCCCCCAAGCATCAAGTTGACATTGGGGTGCCCAGTCCTCGGTGTCAGTAGGTACCTGCAATAACGAAAACTGTCCCTCAGCATATTTTTTTTTAAACCTAAAATAACGAAAATGGTCCCTCATTGTCTTCCACTGCCATCTCGACCCCTCATTTGGCACCCTCCACCCCTCACCTCCACCCTATACTTACCTACCAGCGGTCCAGCATCATAATCCTCTCTGGATCAGAGACATGTCTTCACTCTTCAAAGTCAGACCGGGAATTGAGGAAATCAAGTAAGTATGGTTAGCATATTTCACTGTGCTTTAAACCTTTCCTCATAACTTGGTCATGTTTTTAATATTTTTACCCCAAATTTTCAACATGGCCTTTTTGGGACTCCACCCCATGAAAAAGGTAGGTGACATTTTTCAAATCTGGCCTGAAAGATTATTTTGCAGTCCCTCTGTGAAAGCACCTTTTGGGCAGGATGTGAAACCTTTCACCTGCTGGCTTCATCAGGTGGGGTCATAAGAAGACTGTGTTGATAATCTGAGGTCAAAATATTAAAAAAAAACAATGTTTTGAAGGTAGGTTTGACATTTTTCAACAGTCAGTCATAACTTTGGTAATTTTCAATATTTTGACTCCATATTTTATTTAACATAGGCATTTTTTCACATCACCTCATGAACATGAGAGGTGACGTTTATCAAAGCTTGGCCAAAATGTGTTTTCACACTTGTGGTGCAAAATGACATTTCAGTCAGGGTTTGAAAATTTCCATCTACTGGGTTCATGAAGTGGGGTCATAAGAAGAGTATGCTGAAAATATGGGGTCAAATTATTAAAAAAACAACAAAGTTCTGAAGGTATGTTGACATTTTTCAATGCTTGCTCATAACTTTGGTAATTTTCAACATAATCATTTTTTTTCACACCACCTCATGAATGAGACGTGTCATTTTTCAAATCCTGGCCAACATGTGTTTTTACACTTATGGCACGAAATGATGTTTCAGCTGGGATTTGAACATTTTCACCTACTGGCTTCATGAGGTGGGGCCATAAGAAGACTATGTTGAAAATTTCAGACCAAAATAGTAAAAAAACAATAAAGTTATGAAGGTAAGTTGTAATTTTTCAGTACTCGTTCATAACTTTGGCAATTTTCAGTATTTTGACAGCAAATGTTCAATATAGCCATTTTTCACACCACCTCTTGAACATGACAGCTGTTTTTTTTTTAATCCTGGCCAAAATGTGTTTCTGCACTAGTGGAGCAAAATGACATGTTGTCCAGTATTTTATAAATGACACTTGGCATGTTCAGAAGGGGGTAGGGCCATAACAAGGCTATGTTGAAAATTTGGGGTCAAAATGCACCTCCCTCAAAAATGTATGAAGTGATGTTGTTTGCAGGGATGGCCATTGTCCCAGAGGGGACCACACTGCCTTCCCCTGCCATTAACTTGAGTCCAGGTCCAAACTCAATGAGCTAGCTGAATGGGCTGAAGCTTGGGGGAAGGTGCTGCGGTGTGCAGCACCCACTCCAGCGTGGGGAGGGACACAGCAGTGTTCTGGTGCACAGACGACATCTTGTGGCAGGCTGGGGAGACTTCCCTCACAAGCCGTTGACATGCACGTTGAGGCCTGATGGTCCCATAAACGGTGTCAGATATCCCTTATCAGGTTAAAGCACTAGCAGCCATTTTGGATCTAACCAGAGCATGTTTGTACAATACTACAGCAGGGAGCTTTCTCTCAAATGCCTGTAGCAGTCCTTCTGTAACTAACTGATGGCACATACCATATTTCTGTCTCACAAACTATACACTGTATGCAAATAAAGACAAAGATGTTTCAGTCTCAGAGGCTCTGTAGGTTGCACACTTGTCTCTGGTGTCGGAGTATCTAAAGGGCATAGATTCTAGTCCCACAACAAGAACCTGGGTTAATATCTAATGCTGATATTGAAGCACAGCACTAAGGGAGTGGGATAGGGTACTTCACTGTTTAGGTGATGTCCTTCAAATGAGACATTAAACTCAGATCCCTTCTGCTCATCTCCTGTGGATGTCCTGCAGGAAATTGAAGATCCCATGACACTTACTGTAAGAGTAAGACCAACATTACCTCTGTCAATAAAACAGGTCCATGTACCCCCACCCTGGAAGAACCTGGAGACAAACTGACACAGCTCTGTATGCCTATACTGGTTAAAAAGAATACAAAAATTACAACTAAACTAGTAATCAGACATTGGCAGAAATATCTTGTTAATCTTCACAAGGGCTATCTAGATAGCTACCAAGAGAAAATAAATAAAAGTTCTAGTCACAGACAAGGACGATGCCATACAAACCTGACAATTCTGGTAGGATGCTCCTAGGGGTGGGAAAAGCCCTAGAAGGGCAGAATAATTTCAGTGTAGGGCAGCCAGGAAGTCTACAGGGACACGTAGTCTTTTTCTGTTGTCAATCATCTACAATATGTTTCTACTTTTCTAGGATGCAATGGAGTTAGTATTAATATTTTATATAGCACCTTATTTATAAAATATTAGTAAATGTGGGCATTTTTAAAACATATAAAAGTATTTTAAAACCAAAAACACTTGCATCTAAGGACATCTCATGAGTTTAAAGAGGTACTCACACATAAGTAAGGTAGATTGCTGATTGACTGAATCCCCACTGATGAGTTATAGTAAATGACCAAAGAGAATCCTAACAAAACTGGAAGGTTTGTAAGGCTTCATGCTCATATGTGTTATGCCGAACTATACCAAACTGTTGACGTCTGTCACTGTTCAACCGTTGTACAAGAATGGGGTATCAACCTCAAAAAAAGGATTTTTTTGAATGAAGTAAATTGAAAAGATTTAAACCAAATCAACAGACACTTTTCACGCATTTTCATTCCCAATAATGCCAACTACCGAAAGTAATTTTTTTATCAATTGCTTATGCCCCATTGATGCCAACCTGACCCCCTCTTGTGTCCGCCCCCCCAGACCCAATATCCACCCCCTCTAGGACTTACCTCCGCAGAGTGCCCCATGGATTACCCCCACGTGGTGGAGTTGTAGGAGGTGTCCGACCTCCATTTGGAACACTGTCCAGATGCTGAGGTCCTAGTCGGTGGGGCATGGCCTGTGGGGTTGGGGAGGTGAGTCTTCATCCTGCTGTAGTCAGGGATTTTGCACTATAGTTTTTTTATCTTCCCACGAGGGCCACCAATTGTGCAATTGTGCAAGGAGGCACACGTGTACATATCAACACCACGGGCACCCTTCTCCAGGGCTGTGTGTCCCAACTGGGCTGACATCCAGCATCTGCCTTCGGCCTTGGGGTTTATTACCCATGGTCCAGTTATCTTCTTGTAAAACCAGACCACTATGGTGTTATCACTATAATATATCATGAGAACTAGCACAGAATATTACACTAATGACAAGTGAAAACATTCTTCAAGTAGGATTTGTCTATGGGGTGGAGGGCATGTAGACTTGTAAAAGGGTTAAATTGAATTTTGAAAGAAAACCAGTGAACCTGAAGCCAAATAAGATATTGCATCTCAGCTGGGCTATCCTGTGATTATTAACTATAAAGTAAATAAATCAATAAATAACAAATCCCTCAGAGACAATGTAAGAAGAAACCCAGAAGCATATAAACACATAGCATGTGTATTTATTTGTGAGTTTGTTTTCCACATATACGCAACATATACACAGCCAAGATGAGGGATGCATTTGAAGTAGGGGTGCGGTTTCTACATATATCCAGTGCATGTAGGCAACAAGCCTGCTGGGTGTGCCTTGATCCTTCACATGCTATACATCAGAACAGGGGCGCCATTTAGAGGGGCAGGGGGGCAGTCGGCCCCCCCGCATTGTAGGCCATTGTTGTTTTTTTGTTTTTCAGCACCTGGATCCACCCCACAGCCCCTCTGACCAGTTGTTGCCCCCGCTGAAAGCCAAAATGGCCCCCCTGCAACAGAATGGAATATAATAAAAGGTAGTTTTATTTAAATAATGTAGATGAGAGGCAAGCCTTACAAATAAATGATTTATTTCATTTAATGATGTATTCTATATTGAAATGAAGACCATTTTGAACTTCTTTTTGTGTCTTCTTAAACATCTGAGATCGAAGATTGGTTGCCACTTGACTCGCCTAATTTTTTTTTTTTTGCACTTGCCCGACTCCCACAGCTTTGGAGGAGGCCTCGTACCCCTCCTACTCTGTCCGCCTGGGCTATTCAAGGCAACCCCTGCCCCAGCTTCATTATGCCCAATCCCCCGTTGGTTCCACTGCCCCCCAAACTTCCAGGTGCCACGCTGGGAGCCCACCTCAGCATGGCAATAGTCCTGCATCATCTTTTTAAACAATAAACCTGTGAAAAAAGAAAATGGTCTCTCATTGTTTCTCATGCTTCCTCCCAACCCACAGCACACCCTATGCACTCCCACTTCCCTAATCACCCCATAATTACCTCTGGAGTCTAAAGCGCAATGATCTTCGGTGGAGTGGGAACACGTCTGCACTCTTCAAAGCTGACCGTGAACTGAAGAAATGCCGTAAGCTGTATAATGGCATAAATAGGTTTTTCAACTTTGGTTCATATCTTGGTCATTTTTTTGAATTTTTGCACCAAATTTTCAACATGGGGTTCTTGAGACCCCATCTCATGAATTCAGTCACTGTCATCTGGTTATTTGGATCTGAAAGGTGATTTCGTGGTCACTGCATGGAATCACCTTTCGGGACCGATTAATGAAATGACAGTGTCACTGTTCATGAGGTGGACTCTCAAAAAGCCTACGTTGCAAATTTGGTGAAAAAATCCTCAAAATGACTGTGTTATGAGCATGCGTTGCGCGGTTTCCATGCACACTCGCAAGTTCGTGAATTTGTAATATTTTCACTCCAGATTTTCAACAATGGCATTTTTTCACACCTCCTTATGAACAGTATAGCTGTCCTTTTTCACATCCTGGCAGAAATGTGTTTTCGCATTTCCGGCACAGAATAGCACGGTCGCTGTGGGAAATCAGTGTTCAGGACAGAGTAAGAAAATCACAGTGACACTGTTCATGCGCAGAGGTCCTAAAATGCCTATGCTGAAAATTTGGTGACAAAAGTCCAAAAAATGACTGTGTTATGAGCGTGCATTACGCAGTTTCTACGCACCCTTGTAACTTCACAAATTTGTACTATTTTCACTCCAGATTTTCACATTGGCATTTTTCCACACATCCTTATGAACATTACTGCTGTCATTTTTCACAGCCTGGCCGAAATGTGTTTTTACACTTCCGGCACAGAATAGTGCACTCGCTGTGGGAAATCATTGTTCGGATCAGATTAAGAAAATCACAGTAACACTGTTCATGAGCGGAGGTCCCAAAATGCCTATATTGAAAATCTGGTACAAAAAATCCCCACAAGAATTAATGCTCACGCCATTCCACCCCCACCCTGCAGCCAGTAATAGGCATCGAGGTGCGCCTTGGACTCTTTGGCCCCAGAGTTCACACCATTCTCCTATACTGCACCCATTTCAGTATATTTCCTTATGGAATGAGGTGAGTGTAAAGCCTGAACACCCCAGGGCACACCTCGACACCTGTCAGTGTCTGCAGGGTAGGGTGAGGTGAAATGTTGTAACACTTATGGGTGACGACCCAAAGACACACCCCAATGCCTGTCCATCTCAGCATGGTGGGGGTGGAGCTGGCGTCAGTTCAGTACATCACTGCCATTTCTGTACTGCATCTGTCTAACTCCTGCACTTCCACTGCTAATGCCAGCAAGCAAACATTCGGCATTGACAAATGCTTGTTCATGTCTACAACCATCTGCAATAAGTTTCTGGCTGTATCAAGACCAGATTTTACATGCTGTTATGCATGTTATCAAAAAACTATAAAATTCCCAGTCTGTATTGATATGGTGAAAGTTTACCTTGTATATTTTTCTTTTTTTGCAGTTAAACTTTTTATTGACATATTTCTTTCATAGCATCATACAGGAACAAGGGGCATGAGATACATATTACAGAGCATCAGTGTGCTTAAAGTCCGCAAACAAAAACTGGTTATGAGAATCTTGTTGCACACTTGTGTTTCACTAGCTAAGCAAAGTAGAATACACATTTTCTTCTTTTTTTTATAAAGGTTTTTATGGTCCCTGGGGCTGACTGGGTGTCTTGTTCAGCACTGTCCCTAGGTGCCTTCAGCTAGATTGCTACCTCTCTCTCCATCTGGGGTTATATCCCCCATGGATTTGCTCCCATGGCAAGACCAGGGAAGGGAAGGCTGCCCCCCCAACAGGAGACTGTCATCCAGATGCCCCCAGTGGAGTGGTAGGGCGGACCACAGCACTTCAGGCAGGGTGTCATGAAGTCCATTTTCCACCAAGGTTTTTCTCCCTCCCTCCCTCCCTGAGGCTACCGCAAACATGAAGGGTGCATAGACATGAAGGTGCACATGCACTCTGGAACCACTAGCCCTGTTCCACCCACCCTGCCTTCCACCAGCCACCCGAGTGTTGGTGCTACCAGCAGACCTCCACCTGGTGGCAGCCAAGAGCTGGGACAGCTCACCACCTCAGTCCGGGAAAGAAGAGCTGCCAGGTGGCCACTCCATTCTCTCCCAGCCCTGACCCCTGTTGACCCCTGGCAAGCAACCTGAACTTGCTCCAGAACTCAGGTCACCAGCATGGGAGAGGTAAGGTGCATTACAGCATCTCTGCCCTCTACACTACTGAGCCTGTTACAAATCTTTTTTAATGCATTATTTCACATGGTATCTGTATCTCAACACATTTTAGAAGAAGAATCAGCATTTATATAGCGCTTTTCATGCACAGTGTGTCCCAAAGTGCTTTACAAGCAATGCTAGACTGGTAGTGAAGTGACTGAATGTGTAGTGGCAGCCATATCGCACATCAACATCAACACACAGCCTGAACAATTCCATGATCTGGTTTATTTATTTTATTTTTTGTTGACCAGGTAAGTGCACTAGACAAATCCTGCCTATTTTCAGGCACGACCCAGGGAAGGGGATACAGATGAATGCCAACTGACCTTGAACCAGATGAAACTGTTGGTGGTATTTTTAGTGAATGAGGGAAATTTGGCCAGGACACCAGGGAAATTCCCCTACTTTTTTTCGATAAGTGCCATGGGATCTTTAACATCCACCTGAACTACCACCAATCCAGCGTTTCAGGTGCAGGTCCAATCCCAGTGTGGGATGAGAACCCATGACCTTCTGGTCCAGAGGCAGATGTGCTACCAACTGAGCTACACCGACACCTTTTTACAAAGGAACAATATAGATAAAATGCAATGGGCAGGAAACTAATAATATAATAAATAAAAATAGTATAACTAATAAATAATATAAATAGTAATAATACTAATACTATTGCAGCAGTGAGATGGGACAGTGTTTTAGGTAAACATTGGCATTAAATACAATAGACAGAAGTAGAAACATAGAATTTGTAGTAGAAAAGTTCTGCTTGACCCACTCAGTTTGCTCAGATGACACCTGCCTAGTTTGTCTCCACAGACCCTAACTGGTCCCTGGTGACCTTCCCTCCTCCCCCCTGCCTATTTACTAATATTCACCTACATCTGTCCCATGCATGCTTGAAGCCCCTACTATTTTCACCTCCAAAACATCCGCTGGCAGTCTTTTCCAGATGTCCAACTCTCTTTCTGTGAAGTAGTTCTTCCTCACAACCCTCTTAAACTCTCCCCCCTCTTCAATGCATGCCCTCTGGTCCTGGTGCTCTTTCTCAATTGAAAGAGACACCTTCCCCCACACACCTCACTCCATGCTGGCAATCTGCATTCAAGCCCGGGATGCCAGGGGTCGGCCGGCAGGGGAGGATTGTGCATCTGAGGGTTTGCTTTCCTCTCCCAGGGAGGAAGGGAGGACTGCTGGCTCCATTGGATGACTGCCATCTGGTGGAGGCCTAATGGTAGTTGGTGTTGGGAGACGCAGAAGTGGGTGGTGCTGCGGGACTCTGCAGCATGCATGTGCCTCCACTTGCGCATGCCGACATGCATGCCCCAGCATGAGGAATGGGATAAAAAGTAGTGGAAAATGGCGGTGAGGCAAGCTTTCATGATGCCCTGTTTGCTGGTCCCACACCTGCCTCACGTCCAGGACCCAGAAGGCCGAAACTAAATGTATACTTTGATGGGAGGATGGCTCTCCCACTACTGAACCTGCCATGGGAGGAATCTGTGGGGGTAGTTGGGCTGCCTGGTATATCCTGGGGAGGTACTGGATGGTGTGGTGGGGTAGCAGGGCAGGGCTGAAGGAAGCCCCAGCCTGTCCCAGCTGTAGGAATGAAAAATGCATATGGAAAGAGACTCCCCTTCTGCACCCTTGTGAGGTACTTGTAGGTCTCTATTATGCCCCTTTTCCTCTCTTCCAGGGTGTTCATGTTGAGATCCCTCAGTCTCCTCTAATAGGGTTTTGGATGCAACCCTTGCTCCATTTTAGTTGTCCTCCTCTGGACAGCCTCCACCCTGTCTATGTACTTTCTGAGGTGTGGCTTCCAGAACTGGACACAATACTCCAGGTGGGGTCTCACCAGTGAGTGATAAAGCGGCAACACCACCTCCCTCCTACTGTTGGAGATGCCTCTCCCTATGCATCCCAGCATCCCACTGACTCTACCCACTGCTTTGTCACACTGTCCTGCCACTTTGCGGTTATCAGATATGATAATCTCAAGGCCCCTTTCCTGCTTAGTAACTAGTAAGGCTGCAGTGGTCAATGTCTTTCCAGTTGCTCATCCAGGATATGTCCTGGTCACAGTGCACAAAACTCAGTTCTCCCATGTGGTAAACACACATTGTAAGTCTAATTAGATATCCATGAGCCTAGAGAGGCTCCTGATTAGCTACTGGATCAGTCATTAATGTCTTAGACATTACCAATCCAGCTGCCAGTGATTCTGTGCAGCAAACATCTTAAACAAATGTCGTACTTGTGTCGCACGACTCGTGCCATACTGCTAAAAACCAGAAAAGTAAGTACATTACAGTGTAAAATGAAATTGTTTTCATGATTAGAATTACAATCACATTAACAACCTTGAAGCTGGCCATTCCCTTGGATTAAAGACCTGCTAGAGGGAGGAGTCCCTCGGCTGTGCCTTGGGCCACCCATCGCCCAACCAGTCATTAATGCCTTGAAAATGTCCAGCTTTACAGTTGTTATTACTTAAGTATGTACTACAGAAAGAAAACAGCATTGAGAAAGTACAAGGAGACCCAGAAGGATGAAGACAGGGAGGTATATCTGAAAAAACAAAGGGAGACAGGAAGGAGGGTGAGGGCAGCTAAAGCACTAATGAAGAAAAGGACAGCTAAAGATGTCAAATAAAGGTGACAATCCCTTCTTCAGGTATGTGGGGGAAAAGGGGAAGACTGAGGGATAGTGGGAATCAGTAGGGTGGGGGGGACTGTGCAAAGGAAGAGCAAGAGAAAGTGGAAATACTAAACAATTACTTCTGATCGGTCTTCATGGTAGAGGGTGGAGGGAGACAGACCAGCATGCTGCAGTAAGCTCCAAGGACAAGGGGGAGTAGACACATGACTATTCTCGGTGGAGAGGGTCAGGAAGGGATTCGAAGCCCTAAAGGAGAATAAGGCTATGGGGCTGGATAGGATTCATCCAAGGGTCCTAAGGGAACTGAGCACAGTGCTGGTTGCCCCTCTGGCAGCACTTTTTAACACCTTGGTGCTGGCCGTCCCTCTAGCATCACTTTTTAGCACCTCAGTGGAGATGGGAGAAGTTCCAGAGGACTTGAGGAGGGTCGAGGTGGTCCCTCTGCACAAAAACGGCAGTAGAGAGGATGCTAGCAACTACAGGCCAGTCAGTCACATCAGTGGTGGAGAAGTTAATGGAGACACTATTGACAGAGAGGTTTGTGAGCACCTGGAGGCAAAAAGGCTGCAGGACCACTGGCAGCATTGTTTTATGGGGGGGGGGGGCATGTCAAACTAGTCTCACAGATCTCTCTGATTGAGTTACCAGGGAAGTGGATCAAGGGAGAGCAGTAGATGCAGCCTAGCTGGACTTCAGTAAAGCTTTTGACTCTGTGACACACAGAAGGTTAGTTAAGAAACTCAGCAGCCTGGGGATGGGGAAGAAAGTGACAAGCTGTGTATCAAACTGGTTAAGGAATAGGAGGCAAAGGGTAGCGGTAAACAGTAGCCACTCAAGCGATAAGAAAGTGATTGGTGAGGTGCCACAGGGTTCAATACTGGGATTGGTCCTCTTCAATGTCTTCGTAAGGGACACTGCAGAGGAGCTTGAGGATAAGATGTGTCTCTTTGCAGATAATGCAAAAATTTGCAACATGGTTGATACTCAGGAAGGGGTGCAGAGACTGCAAAGGGATCTGAGGCTACTCAGGTGATAGGATAATGACTAGTGGGGTGCCATAGGGTTTGATGCTAGAATCAGTCCTCTTCAATGTCTTTATAAGCAACATTGCAGAAGACGTTGAGAATAAGGTATGTCTTTTTGCAGATGATACAAAAATCTGCAACAGGGCTGACACTCAGGAAGGGGAGCACAGAATGCAAAGGGATCTGAGGAAACTAGAAGAGTAAGGCTATGCACTTAGGGCTGCAGAACTCCTGTGTATTAGTTACAGGGAGTGGAGCTTACAGCCACCAGGCAAGAAAGAGCCCTGGGGTCAGCATATCTGATGACTTCAAGGTAGCTGGGCAGTGTGACAAAGCAGTGGGAAAGGTTATCAGGGTGATGGGGTGCACTGGGAGAAGGATTTCTTCTATCAGGAGGAGGTAGGCGGTGAAGCCATTATATCGCTCACTGGTGAGGCCCCACCTGGAGCACTGTGTCCAGTTCTAGAGGTTGCACCACTGTAAGGACACTGAAAGGGTGGAGATGGTACTGGGGACAAGAGACAGAGAAGAGCAACCACAATGGTGAGGGGTTTGCATGATAAGTCAAATGAGGAAAAACTGCAGGAACTCAACATGTACTCCCTGGAAGAGATAAGACAAAGAGGGGACATGACTGAAACCTACAAGTACCTCACAGGAGTGAAAAAGGTGCAAGTGGAGGGTCTATTTCAGAGAAAGGAAGGCAGTAGAACAAGGGGGAATGCAACAAAGCTAAGAGGGGGACATTTAGGAGTGAAGTGCAGAAATACTTCTTCACAAAAAGGGTGGTGGATGACTGGAACAGCCTGACAGAGGAGGTAGTGGGGGCAAAGTCTGTGAGGAGCTTCAAGCATGTGTGGGGTAGGCATGGGGCATATTAGGCAGAGAAACGGGGGGAGGAAGTGACAGCTATGACCAGCTAGGGTCAGTGGTGATGGAATATGCAGAAACAAGGGGCAGAGTGGATGGGCCTAATGATACCTTTCTGCTGACGAAATCTATGTTTCTACCACTAAGCCACAGGATCAACAATAGCCTGCACATGTTTAATTTTGGTAGCCATTCTGTTTGTCAAAGCAATGAATTCTGTAAGTGTGCCAGAGTGAGAATAGGAAAGTACACAGATATAGCAGCATCAGGTGATAATGAACTTCAGGAGAACTTGGGGATCATAGTATAATACATTTAACACTACTGAGGAGTCAGCATTATTTTGGAAACTGAAGTCCAAAGCATGCCAAGTGATCCCCTTGTGTGCTATGACACAGCAAGAGAAAGAACAGTTACATACTTACCATAACAGATGACCTGCGAGAGAATCTCCTCCATTAGTCCACACCTTTGGAACTATAGCCACCAGGCACTAGGACCACATAGAAACTTTTGGTAGCCAGGAGCCGCCCACGACAGTATGCACCTGCAACCATGACACCCCTGTCACAAAGCACACACATAGCGATCCCAGGACGGCGAACCCCGCCAGGGCGACAGGGCGCCAACAGTGACAGGGCAAGGAGGGAGACGAGACATAGGGTGACTGCAATCCCCCTGAAAAGGCATATGCGGGGCCGTAGCATGCGGCGACAGGCAGGACGTTGAGCAGGGGGCCCCAGGCACTGAAGCAGCACCACCCCACAGCGCTGGCAACAGCACCCAGGAGACTCAGTGCTGCACAGACCCAACACTGTGCACACAGGCAAGCCAAATGGGACTGCACAGTGACCAGCGGTAGCTCAGGTGGGCGGGTGCACACAGTGCCACATCATAAAGCACCGCGGGGGGTGCGGGGCCTCTGCATACATGTCCACAGGGGACGGAAGGGAGAATGCAGCCTGAATACATGTGGAGCACCCCGGGTAACAACCTCCTAGCGTTCCGGCGATTCCTCTACCAGAGGGAGAGAACATGTGAACCGGTAACCTACTGGAAGTGCATCCAGTACCATGCCGGCCAGTGCCGAGGCTGGGACCGAAGCATAGAAGCGGTGGAAGATGTGACGCTCACGGGCTGGCACAACCATGTGCCCCATGGTGCAGAGGTGGCAGTGCAGTGGGTCCATGTGACTGTGAGGCAGTGGGCTGTCACATCGATGGAAAGCAGTCAGCAGGTGGTCATAGCCTGCTGCAGTGGGCTACCTGACGCTGTTGGGGGGTGACTACCTACAGCTGCACACCTGAAGCGGATGGTGCAGAGGGCACGGCGTCAGATGCAGAGGGTGCTGGTGGAACCATCCACGCTCGCGGGTTTCACCATCCCGGCGGACTATCAGCTGACTGATGCAGGCGAGCAGTTCCTGCTCCACGACTTCAGGGGCACCACCAGCCGCATCTTGCTCTTCAGCACAGAGTGGAATCTCCAGTACCTGTCCCACTGTGCTGCACGGTATGCCAACGGTACATTCAGGACCAGCCCAAGGCTCTTCCAGCAGCTGTACAGCCTGCACGGCATGGAGAGTGAGACTGTGCTGCCTGCGGTGTATGCACCGATGGGGAGTAGGACCATTGCCTGCTACACCGCCATGCTCCGGATGCTGCAGGGGCTGTGCCCAGACCTGAACCCCCTTTCGATAATGACAGACTTCAAGCCTGCCACCTACAGGGCTCTGCACACAGTCTTCCCACAGGCACGGCTCCGGGGCTGCTTCTTCCATTTCATGCAGTGCCTGTGGAGGAAGCTACAGCACCACGGGGACCTGGCCCAACTGTACGTGTCCAATGATGAGTTTGCCCTGCACATATGTATGTCGGCAGTGCTTGCCTTTGTGCCACCAGGGGACGTTGTCGGCGCCTATGAGGAGCTACGGGCCTGGCCCTTCTTTGAGCCATTTGAGGACACCCTGGGCCCCTTCCTTGATTACTTAGAGGACACTTGGCTGGGCCGTTCTGTGCACAGTGGAGTGCAGTGCTGGGCAACCTATCCTCTTTACTTCTGGAACGTGTACGCCTCAGTCCTTGAGGGCCTGCCCAGGACCACCAACGGCCTGGAGGGGTGGCACCAGGGCTTCAATGCACTGATGGGCGCATTGCATCCCACCATCTGGTGCTTCATAGAGGTACTCCAGGGTCAACAGCACCTGACAGAGCTGCGGCATCAGCAGCTGCTACATGGCAATGAGGTGGCCAGTGGGTGCAGGAGGGCCAGGGATGCCACGGACAATATACTGCAGATAGTGGAGCAGTATAAGACATGGCCTCTGCGGGACTACCTCCTGGGCATTGCCCTGAATGTCTGTCTCCAGGTCTGAGTGCCTGGGTGGCTGTGGACTGTGCCATGAGGCACCACGAACATTCAGCGGGTGAGGGTGTGTGTTCAGGGATGTGGGCACGGGTGCAGGTGTTCAGCGCTATGTATGAACTGTATGTGCATTAAACATGTTTGAATGCAACCCTGGCTGTGCTGTCTGCCTTCCTGTACCAACCGCCCAAGGGCACGCCGCTTTGTGATGCTGCCCTGTGGCAGGCGGTGTCCCACCAGCATTCCACTTACCCACTACATAGGTCACATGGCACCATGTCCTCCATCCCACCATGGTCCCTTGCACTGCACAGTTGTACTGCGGAACCTGACTGTGGAGGGGCTCCTACTGGACATGTACACCTAGATGGCACTACAGTACATTGCTTGCATTGTACCATGACACTACCTGTCCGGGGCCTACTGTCTGTAGGCATTGTACAGTTAGCGATGGGTTGGTGCTTCACTGCCTGGCTGACTGCTGTGTTGACAGGGGTCCCGTGCCATGCGGTGTATTGCTGCAAGGGTGTGTGATATGCCCACCCGCACTGCTGTGGGTGCCCATGCCTGTTGGGCCCTACGCTCATCACGGTCCCCCGCTGATGGGCACAGGCTCTGTGCCCTGTCTGATGGGCTGCTGTGGTCTGTCAATGGGCCCCTGCACTGCTGCAGTGGTGTCCTGGGGTGCATTTGCCACCCCATGGTCCCCGGTACAATGCCAGGCTCCCTGTGGCCACCATGGCACCCAGCCCGCCCTGCCCAGGTCTGCCCCGTCTGAGTCCAGTGGGTCCATGTGGGGGGGTGGGGGCTGTTCTGTGCCGTGCCCATTGTGGTCTTGGGGCCCATCCTCCGGGGCTGTATGCATGCCCCCATACAGTGTGGGGGGGCGAGATCCCTGGGCACAGCTGCCCTTCGCTGTGTGCGATGGCCATACGGCTGTTGATGGGTGTGCTGTGGTTCCTCACAGCTGCTGCTCCTGGCCATTCTGTGCTGCCGACGTCACTGTTCCTGTCCGCACTGTGCTGTCTTGCCGGCCTTGCTCCCTGCACGTTGCGGGTGTCGCTGTGGATGACTTCGCGGTCTGTGTTGCCGCCGTTCTGTCATGGATCCACCCACGATGATGGCATGCATTGGTGTCTATATAAACATGAGCAGCCCCATCACTCCTCAGTTCCCTGCTGGAGATGAGACTTGAAAGGCCTCCAACTGCATTGCAAAAAACTTAATTAATGCACCAGTTAGGGTTAAACCGACAAAAGCAGGGAAATGTGGTATTAGGGTTTCCAAGCCTAACACCCCACCCCCAACCCTGCAAGCAGCAGAAAGCAGAAATATTATGGTTTTGGCAGTCCTGAGTCTTGGCAAATCAGGCTTGGGGTCTTCCTTGGGGTTATCAACCCTAATGCTCACCCCATTCCATCAGTAAATAACCTCAGATGTACAGACTGTATTTATTTATTTATTTGCTTTTGTTAACTGGGTAAGCACACTAGACACTAGGTTCCTATTTTCAGGTTCGACCCGGGAGAGTTACAGGTGAGAACTTCATACATAAACAGTAGAGGATACAAAAATACATAGAAGAGACAGGCATTTCAGGGCAAGCATTTCCCGGGAGAGTTACACGTGAGAACTTCGTACATGAACAGTAGAGGATTCAAAAAATAGATAGAAGAGACAGGCATAAAGGTGGTACAAGGATTACATGCAGCGAACAATTGGGGGTATAGAGGAATGCACATAGGGAATAAACAGGGTGTGGCTACTCTAGTAGCAGTGCATGGTTGGGAGGAGTTCACACGTGAACAGTTGAGGAGACAGGTAGACAAACCCCTAACGTTGGAAGCATTTCGCCCTGGCTTTGGGATGGAGGAGGGAGCGGAGCAAAACAAACAGGGTGGGACAAGGACAGTGGAGCAGACGGAAGCTAGGACAATAGTAAGTGCCTGTGAGGGGAAGGGGGGCCCCATTGCAGGGGGTCGGGGCAGGGATTTCTAGGTGGGGAGTGGGGAAGAAGTGCAGGTGGGGCTGAGGCTAAGGCCCCCACTGAACAGACTTGCTGGGAGAGGGGCAGTGGAGAAGGCTATGGGGGCAGGGACAGGGGGAAGAAGGTTTCAGGAAGCACCAGAGGGAAGCTTTGAAGCTTGGATGTGAGGAGGAGGCCCTAACTTGCTCAGGGAGCGAGTTCCAAAGTTTAGGGGCATAAACATGGAAGGACCGATCTCCTGCAGTGGTCCTGGTCCTTGGAACCACGCATTCCTGGGTTGTCCCAGATCTTAGGTGGTAGGATGGTGGACCGAGTTTGAGGGGAAGGGCTAGGGCTGGGGGGGGTGTTGGAATGAAGAATGTTGTCAATGAAATTACCTAGAATGAAGGAACGGTGCTTCTCTGGAGGAAGCCACTCCAGGCGGTTGTAAAGGTCACATGGGGTGAGCATTAGGGTTGATAACCCCAAGGAAGACCCCAGGTCTGATTTGCCAAGACTCAGGACAGCAAAAACCATAATGTTTTTTCCTTTTGCTGCTTGCAGAGTAGGAGTGGGGTGTTAGGGTTTGAAACCCTAACATTTCCCTGCTTTTGTCATGTTAATCCTAACTGGTGCATTAACAAAGTTCTTTGTAATAAAATCCTTACTTTTTGAGATAGTAGAATTGTATCATCATTTATGCAGGTCACTTCAGGACCTGTGTGAAAATATCCATGTGATCATGGAAGTGCAGGGCCTTCGCCCTGCACTTCCATGCCTCCATTTATCCCCATGTGTATATGGGTGTGGAAGCGTATCGCTCTCTGTTCCACCAGAAAAGCAATTTATGTGCTTTCTTTTAATTTTTTTTTTGTAGGGATGGACAATTTTCAGTTCTTATTTCTTAGGGGTTTAGTGTTGTAGTAGTCATTAAGACCTTTATATATATATATATATATATATATATATATATATATATATACATTGTCCATTAACTCCAAAGATTGACAGAGTTACAGCTTGTTAAAGCTGCAATGTTATCCCACAGGAAGATTTGTAATTTTTTTAATGCTTTTTAATATGGCCCCTAAATTATTTTGGGGGGGTATCATGTGTTAGTGTTGTGGTACTCATCAAGACCTTTATTTTGATATAAGAGTGTCCCTTAACTCCAAATATCAATGGAGTTATGGTTTGTTAAAGTTGGAATGTGGGGAAAAAAACTAAGTCCAAATTCTTTTTTTTTTTGTATGAAGGGATCTTTTTTCATGAGGTTGCATCGTTCATACAAAAAATATTTTTTTGATACAAAAAAAAAAATGCAAAAAAAACTAATTCCAAATTTTTTTTCATATAAAGGGAATCTTTTTACGTATGGCCCTATTCTTTTTTACATGGCCATGTGAAAAAAGAAATTCGGCTCATGAAAAAGGATTTTAAAATGTGTTGAAAACACATTTCTGGGTGATTCTTCCAAAACCTAACTGCAGAATCCACCTACCATGGGCCCGATTAGCAAGATGCATGTGTTGGTGTCTCTACAAAGTATCATTTTTATGGGTTTTCAATTGTATTTATTTATTTCCAGGAAGTACCATTGAACCAAAGGCTCTTTTACAGAGGTTCCATGTCACAGTAATACATAGCCATAACATCATTTACAATGGTTACAAGTACATAAGCAGATACAAGGAGGTTCCATGCCTAGAAAAACATGAGTCCATCAGATTACAGAGGTTACATAATTACAATAACAGGGATTACATAAGTAAAAATATACAGATACATAATTTATAGCAGGCTAGGTTGACACGAAGTTTAAGTGAACCACTTGAGAATCTACAGGATATAGAGCAAATCAGGTAGGGAACAGAGGATGATATAGTCTGTAAAATAATTTAATACTATATGCAAGTAGGCGAGAACTTGATGGGCAGTAGTTATTTTATCTTAAGTGTTAAAGAGTGTAGTCATAAAGGAGGGCTAGACTCATTGGGGGAAGTGCTGAGGCAGGGTCCTGGAGCCTACTAGGGAAGTGTTAGTTAGCCAGAAGAGAGGAGAAGGCGAGGGTGCAGGTTAGAATGAGGGTAGCAGGAAAGGAGAGGGAAGAGTGTGTGTGGGGGGTTCAGGTCTCACAGTCACAGTTACTGTTTTTGGCAAGGACCACTCAGAGTTTATCTTTAAAGGGGCCTATTTTGTCCTCTTTCATGATGTCTAGGTCAAGCACATTAAGCCAAAGTGGCGCCCAGTATTCGTAGGACTGTTGGCCTTGTATGGTTCTATGGAAAGGGACGCAGCAGGTCGAGTTGTTTGTACCCCTAGTGCATCTGATGGAATTAGGTTGGCTAAGAAGGCTTTGCAGGCCTGGCATGGTAAGTCCTGTCATAGACTTCTTGGCAAGCATGCATACTTGATACTGGAGGAGACTGTCAAGGTTGAACCAGTTCGTTTGAGTGTACAACTCGCAGGTGTGAGTGAGATAGGGTACACCTAGGACTAAACAACACACTTTGTTTAGTGTTGTTTTGATACGCTTCAAAGCAGTTTGGGAGGCAGCCCCATATACTGCTAGACCATAATCTATCACTGAGAGGACTGAGCTATTTACAGCAGTTTTTAGTGCCTCAGAAGTCAGGCCTTTTCGGTGTCTGTACAACAATCCTAGTTTTGCATTTGATGACTTTGCAACTGCATGTGTGTGTTGGTTAAATGAGAGAGTACGGTCCAGTGTCAATCCTAGGTATTTAAATGTTTGAACCATCTCCAGGGAAGTGTTCTGATTGTTACAAATCAAAGTTGGTGGGTGTAGTGTTTGTTATGTGATGATGCGAATAACATAATTTTTTTTTTTATAATTGAGTAGCAGTTTTGATTGAAGGAACCAGTGCTCAGCCGTAGTGAAATTAGCCTGCATTTGCTTTTCCAGTATGTAGGGGTCAGCATTACATGAATATAGGACTGCATCATCTGCATATAGTGGTAGCTGGTCGTTTACTGATTGAGGGAGGTTGTTTAAGAACAGGCTGAACAGTAGAGGGCCAAGGATAGAGCCTTGAGGAACACCTGTGTTAACACTAACGTTGTTGGAGAAGGTATCCAGGATTTTCACTTTTTGGACCCTCCCAGAGAGATAGCTTCTGAACCATGCTACTGTTGCAGGGGAGAGGCTGGTATTGGATTGCTGATCCAGGAGCAGATTGTGATTGACGGGGTTGAAGGCCTTGGTGAGATCAATATATGTTGCCCCCACCAAGAGTCCTCTGTCTAGCGCATTATGGATAAAGCTGGTAAAATTCAACAGAGCGGTTGTGGTACTGTGTTGTTTTCGAAATCCATGTTGTTGCTGACATTGTAAATGATACTTGTCTAGATATTCCATCAGTTGGTCAGTTACGATTCGTGCCAGGGCCTTGGAGAGTGGAGGAAGGATAGATATTGGGTGGCAATTTGTAGAGTTGGCCCTGTGACCACTTTTGTAAACAGGGGTAACCACCACCACCACCTTCCAGATCCATGGGAATTCACCTGATACCTAAGAGAGATTTAAGATTTTGGTGAGGGGTTTGAGAGTTAAGTCCAGGGTGAGCCTAACTAGTTTTAGGTCAAGTTGATCAGGGCTAGTTCTGGAATTACCTAGCACTTTTAGGATGTACTTTTTTGCTTCCATAAAGGTGATAGCTCTGAAGTAGAAAGGCAAATGGGAGTTTCATTGGGTCTCCGGGTTTCGTTTGGTGCAAGTATCTGGTTTTGAAGGAAGCTAGGGGCAACACTCTGCTGAGGTCAGTAAAAGCTTTGTTGAAGACATTTGCTATGTGGCTGTGATCCTGGGTAGGTTGGCCCTCAATGTTCAGGAAGGTGGGGGGAGTTTTATTAGGTTTACCAGTTAGGGACTTGTTCTCCCAGAACCATCTACTGTCACCCCATGAGTTTGTCAGCTCATTTTTAAAGTCAGTGTTTTTGGCCTTGCGAATAGCCCAGGTGCATTTATTCTGTGCAGCTCTATAGTTCTGTTAGTCTGTCTGGGTACCGGAGTTCCATGCTGTGTACCACAGGTCATCTCTATTTTTCATGAGGGCTAGTAGCTGTGGCGTGACCCAGGGGCTGTCATAGTCACAGATCCTTCTTTTGGTGTAGGGGGCATAGACATTGCACACTTCATTGAACTTGCTTATAAAGCATTCTAGGGAATAATAAATAAAATAACAAAAAAAAAAAAAACAGAAACAAAATGGTGGCTATACAAAAGTATTTTCTCTCACAAAAGAAGAATCATTTTCCATAAGGGCCTAATTCTTTTTTTCTATGAAACAGCTATCCAAAAGTCTGTACTGCGCATGCTCAGAACCAAAATGTCAAATCCTTATAACTCTGGAATGGATTAGGCCAGTCTGCTGGTGCAGCGGCAAAACGTCCACTTGAAAAGCTGATGCCTCAGGTTCAGGAGTGGACCTGAGGTGTTGTAGGGACAGCTGGGAGGAAGGAGGATTGAGACAGCTCTCCTCCAGAGGTAGAGCATAGGTGCGTGTCTGGCACATGACTGACCTCTGGCAGAGGCTAGGGGTTGCTGCATGCTGGCGTCAATCACTTGGGGAGGCATGCCAGACGCCGATGCGACTGCATCACCATGCCTTTACATACCACGCCTCCCACTGGGGACTAGTAAAAAATCCTTGGGGCTCCATCTGCAAAATGATATCCTTCCTGCCCCTGGACCCCACACTGTGACCTGTAACCTCTTATCCCCCAGTGTCATATGTAGATCCGCCAGGGAACCGGCAGCCCCGCCCTGGGGTGGGGACATGGTGCTTACAGGTACCATAGTAGCAGTTCCATCAGGGAACCAGTGACCCTGCCCTGGGGGAAAGCCAGGGTGCTTGTGTGGTAGAGGTGTGTCCCAGGATTGTAAGTGTTGGGGCAAAGCTTTGGGGATTGCAGGTGGGGATTGATGGTGGCCAGTGGAGCCCCAACTAAAGTACAGTAAATAGAAAAAAAATCTGGAATGGATTAATATGTTTTCACCAAACCAGTGAAATATACAACTCTAGCCCAAGCCCTTTCTACCCTGAAGATTTCACAGCAAAATCCCAAACTGTCTGGGCACTAGGCGATGACAAAAAAACAAAAACAAAAAAACAGCAAAAAAAAAAAAAAAAAATTATTTCACTTTTTTCGCTATCTGCATCTCTGACTCGGCACTTCTAACCAGAACAAAACTTGACTAGTCATGCGGCATTACCCCTGAGACTGCACATGCAAAATTGCGTGCACATATGAACTGTGGCAAGGTTATTAGAGTGAAAAATTAGGGGTTTAACATTAAACAGTCTGCTCAACCGTAACTATAGTGGTGCTACTGCACCACTGTAATATTAGGTTCAATTGCGCAATATCTGATGCAACCTTCCCTGAAGCAGAAGGAGGATAGAAGGAGGGATGACATGGACTAATGGAGGAGGTTCTCTTAAAGAGCTGCTGTTATGGTAAGTACGTAACCGTTCAATCTTCTTTGAAGCCATCTCCTTCATTAGTCCACACCTTTGGAATGATCTCCAAGCAGTCACAAACACTAAATGTAAGGTGGTTACAGTCTGATACTGTATATCTTCAGGATAGCAGGTCTTGAAGTACTGCAAGCCCAACACCAGCACATCTGCTAGAGGCTATGTCCAGACTGCAATATTTAGTGAAGGTGTGAGGACAGTGGCTGCAGCACAAACATCAGCTGCAGAAACATTTCTGAAAAAAGCAACCGAAGTAGCCATTCCCCTAGTTGAGTGACCGTGAACCGCACCAGGAATTTCCTTATCATACTTCCCATGACAAAATGTAATACAATAAGCCCAGCCATTTGGACAGGCACCGGTTAGACACAGGAGCACCCTTTTTTCCAGGGGCAAACAAAACAAAAAACTGAGAGAACGTTCTGCAGTCCTTGGTGAGATTTACATAGAATCTGAGTATTCTTTGTACATCTAAAGTATGGTGCAGTGCCTAACCCTGACTGGCATGGCGCAGTGCCTAACCCTGACTGGCATGGTGCAGTGCCTAACTCTGACTGGCATGGTGCAGTGCCTAACCCTGACTGGCATGGCGTAGTGCCTAGCCCTGACTGGCATGGTGCAGTGCCTAACCCTGACTGGCATGCCCAAGATAATAGAGAGGAAGGTGCATTGTTGGATCCAATGTAAATTCATATATGACTTTTGGCAGAAACTTAGAATTTGTTCACAAAGAGACTCTGTCTTTGTAGAAAATCAAATAAGGAGGCTCACACATTAGAGCATGAAGCTCTGAAATCCTTCAAGCAGAAGTGACTGCAACTAAAAATAACTTTTTCCATGAAAGGAAAACAGGCCACAACTCGTGGCTGGCTCAAAAGGAGCCGGCCTCAGTTTCTCAAGCACATAATTCAAGTCCAAAGATGGGACTGGATTGTGGATAGGAGGCTTCATATGAAGAATTCAACTTCAAGTTTATTGTAGGAAATCTCCATTGAGCAAGCTCATTCACAAGGAGGTCCTATACACATACAGCAGCTTATAGAAATGCAAAAATATCAAAATGTAAGGAAACATCATGCAAAAAAACAAGAAGACATAACATTTCGTAGAAATAAAATACAATAAGCTGAAAGGACAATTCATTGAACAATATACACATTTAAATGTAGAAATTGCAGTCAGTTATAAAAAGAGCTGAGTGCCTGGAATACAGTAGTAAGGTAAGGGTGGGGGAAGCGGCAGGTAAAAGGAGGGATAGTAAGGAGGAAAGGGGAGGTTGAGCAGGGATATTGAGAGGGGGCGATGTGTGAGGGGCAGGACGGGAAGGTAAAGCTCTGTGCGGAGCAAGAAGGGACGGAAATAGGGTGGGGTGAAAGAAAAAGCGGGGGAGAGAGGATTGAGGAAGCAGATAGGAGAGGGTAGAGTAGAGGGTGATGAGGGGTGTAGATAATTAAGTATAGGGAGGGAAGGTGGGGGTATAGTGGTGTGAGGGAAGGGGATGGAGGCTAGCTGTGGGAGAAGAGCACAAGTTGGGATACTATTTGTGGCACCTAACAGATGACTTTAAATTTACTTGGTGTTACAGCTCTATAAAAGTTAATCGTGATGATGCTGTTTAGCTTGAGGGTATCTTGCTGACAGGAAGGCACTCATCGCAGCGGTGGGTTAGAGCTTTTAGTCGATTGTTTTGTGAGGACACAGTTTAGGCCCAACCCCTGGAAATAATTCCTTTATACCTGAGGTTCTGACATCATTTCCTCGAGTGCAAGGTGCATTTCACTGTCATATCCTCTCTAGCACACTGCACTGATAATATAAGCATACACGTTGTATATATATATATATATATATATTTCTATATAATCAAATCACAAGCATGCACACATACAAATACAATAAAAAAAAAAACTAGATAAACATGTGGGGAGTAGTGCAATGTAATGGCTGTGGGGCAGCAGTCTTCCGGGAGTCTTTCTGGAGGCTGAGATGCTGCCCTATTTGCAGACAACTATCTGCCCTGAGGGAGGAAGTTGCCCGTCTTCAGGCCACACTGGACAGTAGTAAGGAAACCTTCCCCCAGGCCACACTGGACAGTAGAAAGGAACCTCCCCATCCAGGGAGCACTAGCGCCACCACCACTACCTCAGCGGTTACAAGAAAGCACAGCAGTTGGACCACAGTGGCCTCAGGGAGGGTGAGGAGGGTGGAACAGAGGCACACCCAGTCAATTGTTCCACTCCACAATCCATACACCTTCTGGGAGCATAGCTCCCCTATGGGTGTACCATGAAGAAGACTGATGATAACTGTCACAAGGAGGCCCACAGAAAGGAGGCAGAGGACACCAAAGGGAAAGGAAGCAGCTCCTGGTGGGGGACTCAATTATTAGGGGTATAGAACTGGGGGGAGATGAGAAAAATGAGGTAAGGTGCCTGCCTGGTGCCATGGCTTGGAGGGACAGGAAGTGCATCCTCAGGATCACGAGAACAGCTGCAAGGGATTCCGAGCTGGGCGAATTGTCCACCTAGGGACAAATGACTTGGCTCATCATGGGATTAGAGCAGTGCAGGAGGACATTGCAGAGTTGGGGAGGGACCTAAGGCAGTAGCACACACAGTATCCTTCTCAGAGGTGCTGCCTGTCAAAAGCATGGGGATGCGAGGTAATTGGCACCATGCAGTTTAATGAATGGTTGAAAAAATGGTGCGGAGCACAGGATTTAGCTTCATTGGGGACTGGGGTTCCACCTGGAGGGACACCAGCCTATACTAGCAGGATGGTCTGCATCTGTCCAGGAAGGAACAAGTCTTTGAGCAATCGGTTTAAATGCTTCATTGGCAAATCTTTAAACTAGTCAAGGAGGCACTGACAAGCAGCAGGAAAATCCCAGCCTCCCTACAAAACAGGGTACTAAATGAGAAAAGACAGAGGTAGAACGGTCAGTGGGGGATGCTGCACTGGAAGGTAAAGCCATCAAAACGGAGAGCAATGAGTACTAATGCCGTAGTCTGGGTAACAAGCTTCCTGAATTAGTGGCCTTGATGGAGGAAGAACATCTGGATATCGTGGCAGTCACAGAAACATGGTACACACAAAACCATGACTGGGACATAAACATACCAGGATACACTGTGTACAGGAGGGACAGGGAGGGTAAAAGAGGAGGAGGAGTAGTTCTTTACATAAGGGAAGGAATAAAAGCAACAGAACAAAAAGGTACACAGGGAGGAGAAGAAGCACTGTGGGTAAATTTGGAGACAGGCAATGGCACCACAATACGCACAGGGGTTGTATACAGACCCCCTTCTCAGGGGGAGGAAATGGACAGGGAAATGATAGAAAGTATACTTAGAATGGCAGAAAAAGGGGAGATATTGCTGATGGGTGATCTGAATATGCCAGATGTTAACTGGAGTGCAGTTGCAGCTGCCACTTCGAAGAGTGGGGTTATTCTAGATGCCCTACAGGGGCATGCCTTAGACAACTAGTAC
This sequence comes from Neoceratodus forsteri, assembly GCA_016271365.2. Classification (NCBI taxonomy): domain Eukaryota; kingdom Metazoa; phylum Chordata; order Ceratodontiformes; family Ceratodontidae; genus Neoceratodus; species Neoceratodus forsteri. Next base: position 159,023,566 of record JADMNL010000031.1, on the reverse strand, counting down.
TGGAGCCCACTCAGGAGGAGCAATATTAGACTTGATTCTCTCAAATGGAGATGGTGAGAGGATTACAGATGTAGAAGTGGGTAGCCATCTGGGAACTAGCGACCATCGAACAGTATGGTTCACAATAAACACAGCAATAGAGTCAAGCCATACAAAGACTAAAGTACTGGACTTTAGGAGGCTGACTTTGCCAAATGGGTGAGTGCCTAGAAAGCACTAGCAAATGGGCAGGAAGGAGGGGTGGAAGAACAATGGGGAATAATAAAACTGCCATCACAGAGGTATGAGCCTTTGTGTGAAGCAAATAAACAAAACAAGACGATGTAAAAAACCACTATGGTTCTCAAAGGAAGTAGCAGTGAAGGTTCAAGAGAAAAGAACATTCAGGAAGTACAAGGAATCATGAAGGAGCAGGACAGAGAACTGTATCAGTTAAAGCAAAAGGAGGCTGGGAAGGCAGTCAGAACAGCAAAGGCCCAAACCGAGGAAAAGATAGCCAACTCAGTTAAGAAGGGGATAAAACCTTTATAGGTACATCAGGGAGGCGAAGGAAGACCAAGGGAGGGATAGTGAGGCTTAATAAAGGGAGGGAGGGTGGGCAGAGGGAGACTGTGAAAAGGCAGAGATACTAAACAAATATTTTGCTCAGTATTTACAAAGGAAGAGGAGGTACATAAAACAAACAGTAGTAACACTCTGGATACAGAAGTTGATACCGGCCTATTTACAGAACAAAGGGTTCTGAAAGAACTCTTAAAACTGAAGGTGGACAAAGCAATGGGGCCTGATGGGATTCATCCCAGAATTCTAAAAGAACTAAGGGTAGAACTAGTGACACCACTGACTACTCTTTTAACAAATCATGGGAGGATGGGGTGGTACCGAGGACTGGAGGAGGGCAGATGTGATTCCCTTTCACAAAAGTGGGAGCAAGGCAGAAGCAGGAAACTATAGACCTGTTAGTTTAACCTCAGTGATAGGGAAAATGATGGAATCACTTCTAAAGGAAAGAATTGTCAGTATCTAGAGGCCAGAGGGGCACAGGACCCTAGGCAGCATGGATTCACAGCGGGAAGGTCATGCCAGACGAATCTGATAGATTTCTTTGACTGGGTGACCAAAGTAGTAGATCTGGGAGGGGCTGTGGACATGGCCTACCTAGACTTTAGCAAGGCATTTGACACAGTCCCACACAAAAGATTAATATACAAGTTAGCCAGCCTGGGAGTGGGTCCCAAGATGACAGCCTGGGTAAAGAACTGGCTGGAGAATAGGACACAGAGAATAATAGTAAATGGAGTCCACTCAGAAGAAAGGAGGGTTACTAGTGGGGTACTGCAGGGTTCAGATTAGGACCGTCCTCTTCAATGTATTTATAGCTTACATTGCAGAAGGACTGGAAGGAAAAGTATGTCTCTTTGCAGATGACACTAAGATCTGCAACAGAGTTGATGCACAGGTGGGGTGGAAAGGATGAGAAGGGACTTGGCAAGGTTAGAGGAATGGTCAAATGTATGGCAGCTTAGATTCAATGCTAAGAAGTGCAAGGTAATGCACCTGGGAAACAAAAACCCAGGGGAAGAGTACACAATGGGGGGTGAGATACTAACAACAACAAAAATGGAAAGGGACCTGGGGGTAGTCATATCAGATGACCTAAAGACGGGCAAGCAATGTGAGAGGGCAGCAAGGAGGGCTGGGGGGATACTGGGATGCATAGGGAGAGGCATCACCAGTAGAAAACAGGAAGTTATTATCCCTCTGTACAGACAGCTGGTGAGACCCCATCTGGAGTACTGTGTGCAGTTCTGGAGACCCAATCTCCGCAAGACATAGACAGGATGGAAGCTGTCCAGAGGAGGGAACTAAAATGGTGCAGGGTCTGCACCGGAAGACATATGAAGAGAGACTTAAGGAGCTTAATATGTATAGCCTCGAGGAAAGAAGGAGAGGGGGACATGATAGAAACGTTCAAGTACCTCAAGGAATCAACAAAGTCCAAGAGGTAGCATCTTTCAAAAAAGAGGTGTGCAAGAACAGAGGGCACAATTTGAAGATAGAGAGCTCAGAGGTAATTTAAAGTATTTTTTACAGAGAGGGTTGTGGATGCATGGAGCGGCCTTCGGAGGAGGTTATGGAGTCAAAATCAGTGGTGGAATTCAAGCATGCATGGGATAGTCATAAGGCAGTTCTGGGGGGGTGGGGGTAGGAAGAAGTAGGCTGCTGGTTAACTAGGATCTGCAGCTTATCCAGTAGGTAGGGAAATGGGCAGACTGGGTGGGCCAAGCGGTCCTTATCTGCCGTCAAATTCTATGTTTCTATGTTTCTATGTTTAGGACCGACTGTAGACTATTCCAGGCAGTAGGAAGAGCATAAAAGATAGCCCTCTCAGAAAAGTATGGGATACCTCTGACTGAGCCACTGTATGACCATCAGTAGGGGCATGGAGAGCTGACCTAAATGCACCTTAAGTGATGAATACTGTAGACCAGAGTCTGACAGTGACAGCAAGTATTCCAATACAGCATCTACAGAACATGTAAACAGGTCTCAGTTCCTGAAAGCAGCCCATGGAGTGAACTGCTTCCATTTCAAGGAACAGGTATATCTGGCAGAAGGTTTGACACCCTGCAATGTGCAATGGCTATGTCTTCAGGAGCCATGCATGCAGATGTAGGGACTTCAGGACCAAATGAACCAAAGGTCCCCTGTCGTGTGACAACAGGTCCCTACACAATGGTAGGGAACATTGTTTAACCAGGAGTAGCACACTAAGCTGAAGCTTGTTTCCAGATGCGACCTGGGAGCACAAGGAAGTTAAGTGGTTTGCTCAGGATCACACAGTATGCACCTAGACGGCTGTGGGATTCAAACCCAGGTCTCCAGATCTGCATCTCAGAGTCTTAACCCACTACACTATACTGCTTCAGAGGTAGAGGGACAGTAGACTACACTACCATGTACTGTAGAAGTGGACACCACATGTGACGAGGCTATAATGGAGCAATGCAGATGGGATTGGCACCCTCTGCCCACAGCCTGAGCAGCACCCTCTGTATTGGTGAAATTATGGGAAATGCATATAGGAATTTCCCATTCCAAAAGAAGGCAACTTGTCTTGCCAGAAAACTCCAAGCCCTGGAGTGAGCAAGCAGACACGCTGCAGTTCTGCAGTGGGTGGGGACACAAAAAAGTCCCACTCTGGATGACTCCATCTTGCAAGGAGGATGGAGAGCCTGGGTGCAGCAAAGGTCACAGTAAACTGGGTAATTAACTGACTAAAGGGGAGGCAGCAGAGAGCTGTGGTCGGTGGGCTCAAATCAGAAGAGAGGGAGGTTATGAATGGGGTACCACAGGGATCTGTTCTGAGTCTGGTCCTCTTCAATATGTTCATCAGTAACATTGGTGATGGAATTTGGGGCCAGTTGTGTCTCTTTGCAGATGACACTAAGCTCTGTGGGAGGGTGGATAGTGATAAGGGAATCAAGGAAATGTAGGATGAGTTACAAAAGCTAGAGGGGTCGTCTAAAGTTTGGCAGTTAAATTCAATGCCAAAAAGTGCAAGGTAATGCACCTAGGGAATAAGAGCCCCAGAACAGAGTACTGGATGGATGGGATGAGACTTAATGCTTATGGCTAAGGGACGGGACCTTGGAGTTATCAGCGACTCCCTCAAACAATCAAGTCAGTGCAATAAGACATATTACAAAGTGAGTAGGATGCTGGGATGTATTGGGAGGGATATTGATAGCAGAAGGGAAGAGGTAATACTTCCTCTATACAACGTCTTTAGTGAGGCCACACCTGGAGTACTGCACCCAGTTCTGGAGCTCTCACCTCAGGAAGGATAGGGATAAGATGGAGACAGTGCAGCACAGGGTAACAAAACTGATTTGGAGACAGCAGGGCAGGTCCTATGAGGAGCATTTCAAGGCAATGAACATTTACTTGCTGGAGACTAGAAGGGAGAGGGGAGATATGATAGAGATCTTCACGTTCCTGAATGGAATTAACAAGGTGAACGGTGAGGAACTATTAAGCTTGAATACTAGTTTGCAGTCACGTGGACATACTAACATACTACGATGCCAGAACAGTAGGCCCAAAAGTTTATCGAGTCAGCTCGAAACTCAGCACTCGGTCAGGAGACTGCTGCTGCCTCCCCTCTTCTCCCGTAACTCACCCCAACCCCATCCCCCAACAATGTTTCACCTCCCAATCCAGCATTCAAGTTTTACACTCCCCTTATATCTGTCACAGCCCCTCTTGAATCCCTCCACTGTATCAACAGCCCCCAGCTATGGAGGCAGTGCATTCCATGAGTCCACCACCCTCTCAGTAAAGTAGCATCTCCTAGTCTCCCCCCTGCACCTCCCTCCAACCAGTCTCATGGAATGCCCCCTGGTGGCCCCCTCCTCTCTCAGCTGGAAGACCCTGTTTGGGCTGATCCTATTTAACCCCTTCATATATTTAAAGACCTTGATCATATCCCCTCTGTCCCTCCTCTCCTCCAGGGAGTACAAGTTCAGCACCTCAAGCCTCTCCACAAAGGATCTCTCCCCTAGGCCCTGTATCATCCTGGTCGCTCTCCTCTGGACCCTCTTGAGAAGTGCAATGTCCTTTTTTAAGTACAGGTGCCAAAACTGCACACAGTACTCCAGGTGTGGTCTAACCAGGCAGTTATACAGAAGGAGAAGCACGTCCCATCTCCTCGAGGTTATCCTCCTGGCTATACACTCGAGCATTTTATTTGCTTTAGCCATGACCCTCCTGCACTGCTCAGAGTTGTTCATTTTGGCATCCACTACCACCCTGAGATCCTTTTCTTCCCCTGAAATTTGCAGTTTCTCCCCACCCAAAAAGTACTCATGGTCCGGGTTTTTAAGCCCCAAGTGGAGAACATTGCATTTCTTGGCATTGAACTTGAATTTCCAACTGTGTGACCACCTCTCCAGTCTCCAGGTCCCCCAGAAGGGCTCTTCTACCCTCCTCCCCTTCTACCACTGCCCCCAGCTTTGAATCATCAGCAAAGAGGCTCATCTCACTCCTGATACCTTCCCTGATGTCTGAGACATAAGCATTAAATAGAAGTAGGCCCAACACCGACCCTCGTGGCACCCCACTAATGACCCTCCTTGGAGATGATACCTCCCCCCAAACCACTACCCTCTGAAACCACCCAGTTAGCCAGTTCCTTATCCACCTCAACATATTTTCTCCCACCCCCAATCCCCCAGCTTGTCCAGCAACCCTGGGTTAGGCACCAAGTCAAACGCCTTGCTGAAGTCACGAAAGAGGGCGTTGACTGGCCTTCCCTGGTCCAGAGCCCTTGTCACCAGATCATAGAACTCCACAAAGTTAGTCTGACTCAATCTGCCTTGAACAAAGCCATGAGTAGAAACTGACAGGAGTGAGGTTCAGGAGGGACATGAGGAAGTAGTATTTTACAGAAAGGTTGGTGGAACCATGGAACTGTCTTTCAGCTGAAGCAGTGGGTGCTAAGCACAGTTGGACAGAATGAAAGGTACAGTGGGGGGCTCTGGGTGCCAGACTGGGAGGAGAATGGGGGAGAGGATAGATGGGGAGGGCTAGGACCCTGGAGTGACAGCAAGTGTCAGGGCTAAATAGGGAACTCGGGCAGACTGGATGGATCACTGTTTTTTTTCTGCTGTCATTGTCTATATTTCTATGTTTCCATGTTTACTCCGTAGTTCAACGGTTCCCATGTGTGAATCATAGACTGTGATCTGCTTAACTGGCCTGCTAAGACATTCTGGATACCTGAGAGATGCCAAGCTGACAGTTATAGCCCACGGAACAGAACCCAGTACCATACTCTCATTGCCCACTGGTCCTTTAGCATCCACTGAGGGATTCACATATGATGGCTGGCCAGTGGCACTGTCACAGTGGCCGTAGTCTGGAGACTTAGGAGACATAACATGGTTCTCACAGAAATATAATGACTTCTGTGTACCAACAATGCTGAGACAATCAGGTTTTCTGCCCTGTCCTGCGGCGGAAAAGCATAACCCTTCTCTGTTCATAAGTGTCCTTATCTAAGACAAGGAAGGTAGGAGTCTCCCTGGAGCTGACATCCAGCAGCCAGTTAGCCAGGTAGAGTAGATAAAGACATACAGGCCTTCCCTGTGAATGGCTGCTGCCACTACTGCTAAGCAGCTTGGTAAAGACCAACGGTGTAGTATCCAAGCCAAAGGGCAAGACTCTGAATTGATAGTAATCCACCCCCAGGACAAAGTGGAAGTATTGTTCTTGAAAGATTTTCTGATCTTGACATGCAGATATGCCTCTTTTATATCCAGAAATAAAGCCAGTCCCGTTTGTGGGAGGGGAATGAGAGTTTGCAATGCTGTAATCTCCCTCTGTTGTTTCAGATGCTGGGAGAGTCTGCCCCCCACAACCACTCCTTCATATAACATTGGGGATGGGTGTATATCCTGCAAATAGTTATGAGGAACTGGTGGTACCTGGGCCACTAGTACCAACTGCTTTGGGTGCTTAGCAGTAGGCTAGTGATAGGAGTACCCTGCCACACCACTAGGTGTAGTGGGATACAGAGATTTAGACCTTAGAGTAAATTTTGACATGGGCTTCTTCAACAACATAACCAAACTGTTTTGTCCCTGTAAAAGGGCCATTTAAAACTGCTTGTTGCACATGATTTGCAAAGTCAGCAACCCTGAGCAAGGAATATCTCCTCATACAAATCCCTAAAGCAGCAGCCCTGGCAGAGGCATCAGAGACATCATAAGCTGAGCTGAACACATTTTTGCCAACCTCAGCAACCGATGGCAAAGTTTCAAGTAACTCATTCTTGGCAGAGCCCTCAGGCAAAGCCTGGGCAGCAGCAGCATCTGCAGCTTCCCACAGGCTATTGTGATATTTGCTCATGTGGGTCTGGCAGTCATGAGTTATAAGGCCTAATGACACAGAGGCATACATACGCTTGCCCACCACATCCAGCCTCCTAGAGTCTTTATCAGGAGGCAAGTACTCATGTCTATTTGTTTTGGACCTATCATGAGCAGCCATTATGGCTACAGAGTCCATTTCCGGCTGGTTAGCATGCTAAGGCTTAGCAGATGGGGCTGGATGCTGCTTATCAGCCTTTCTGGGGTACTGCAGACAGTGAGTTTGGCCTATGCCATGAAGCAAAGGTACCATCCTCTAATGTAGGATATACAGGTGGAATAACAATGGAGGGGGTTGTAGAGCACCTCCAAAAATTCCATGAGGTTTCTTTCTGTGGAGTCTTCTTTTCCATAGCAAAGCCCATGGCAGTCTGCATTTGCTGCATCATGGCATAAAAGGATCCTCAGGGGGAGATCTCAGGGTATATACTACTGAGTCCTCATTGCAAGATGAGAGGGTAGAACTACATCTAGGTGGCATATATTTTTTCTCCCTCATACTTTCCTTCTAAAGCCTCCTCTAACACCATGAAGTCAGGATTATATTCTACCTCATCATTGACATCCCTATTGGCAACGGGAGCTGCAATACGCACCGGTGACACCAGTGGCAGTTAAGAGGAAGGATTCTGTGATGTGCTGTTTGCAGGCATCGATGGTATTTGAGAGCTCTGAGGTGCCATTGATGGGATAGCTGCCTGCATGGATAGGTCAGGCAGAATGTGCTGTGTCATCTTTGAAAAGGATGTTAGCACAACTCAAGAGCTGACGATGCCCTGGACAGGGGCCAGGACTCCTTCTGTCGACAACGGGCCTTGGCCCGCTGACAATGGCGTCCTACCCTCCATAGTAGATATGGCAGCACCTAAGACAAACCCCAACCTTGGTTTGAAACCACTGACTGTCAGGGAAGGGGACTGTAGACAACACTGCTGGAGCAGTCAATGACACAGTAGAATTACCTTGTCTCACTGATGACCAAGATCTCGCTGGTGAAGTAGATTTCTCTTTGTCTCTGTGCTTATGCTTGTGTCCAGATGATGAGGAAGACCATAAAGCTAACCATTCTCTGTCCCAGTCCTTTGACTTTGGCAGCTGTTTCTCAGCTGTTGGTGAGGCTGCAATAGATTCTGGACCCTGTTCCTTCTCCATGGCTATTGAAGTTTTAAGGAGAAGGTAATTTTCTAGAGCTTTCTTGGGACATTACCTTGCTACTTGGTTGAAACTCTGGCACATCTCACAAGTCCTCACACTGTGAGAAAGCCCAAGCTGCACACACAAATCAAGTATGTGTCTTCTTTATAAATTTTCTCTCTGCACTTACAACACTGAAATAAAGGGTCTTTCAACTTTGGCAGTATGCAGAGACAATGAAATACACCGATAACAAAAGTAAAAGAATAAACAGCAATAGCTAGCTGACAACATTTCCTTCAGCAGGTCCAACGAGGATGCATGATGGCGGGAAAAGAACTAAATAGGGATGGGACTACACCCACTCATACAGATGGTGACACATGACATTGTTGTGTGCGGCCCCCCCGCTAGAAAATGTTTCTGTGTGGTCGTAGTGCATGCATGCTATAGTTCCAAAGGTGTAGACTAATGACAGAGATATCCTTGAAGAAGATCTACAGGTTACTCACCTGTAACAGGAGTTCTAGGAATGGTATATGTTGTTCATCCACACTGTCTGGCAGGTTCCTTGCCGAAGGTCTTCAAGCTGGCTCCTCCCACCCACCCGGGTGGTAAAACTCTCGGCTCCACCCCATGACGCCAGATCTAGCCCGCTGGAAGCCAGGTTGTGCATCGAAGCCGGGGAGGTCGGGTGGGTCATGTGGATGAATAACATATATCATTCCTAGAACTCCTGTTACAGGTGAGTAACCTATATTTCTAGGGACATGGATATGTTGTTCATCCACACTGTCTGGCAGACTCCTAGCAGTTCTCCATGAGGAGGGAGGCAAGGTGCACACCCCCCTACTTGGGAAATATAGACTGGAGAACCGAGGCCCCAAAACCAGCATCCCAGCGTGACTCAAGGTCGATGTGGTAGTGGGTGATGAAGGTGTGTGCTGACTTCCAGGTAGCAGCCCTGCAGATTTCCTGGAAGCAGCCACTGATGCAGCGGTATGGCGGGTAGAATGAGCTCTTATCCCTCTGGGAGGCTCCATGCCAACCAGCCTATAGCAGAGATCTATGCAGGAGGTGACCCACCTGCCTATCGTCCACTTGGCTGCAGGTCTGCCGGGTGCGGCTTCAGCATAGGTGACAAACAGTTGGCGAACCTCTCCCCGAACTTCAGCTGTCCGCTCCTTGTAATAAACGAGCACTCTTCTAGGGTCCAAAGTATGGAGCCTATATTCGGCCTCCAAGGTGTGATTGGGGTAGAACACCGGCAGAGTCAACACCTGGTTAAGGTGAAACTCCGACACCACCTTCGGAAGGAATTTCGGGTGGGGGCGCAGGACAACCTTGTCCCTGTGGAAGACCAGATAAGGAGACTCGATGGAAAGTGCCTGGAGCTCTCCCATCCTTCTGGCTGACGTGATAGCCACCAAGAAGGCGGTCTTCCACGACAGGTGAGAGATGTCACACCTGTGCATCGGTTCGAATGGCTTGCCCATGAGCTTAGCCAATACCAGCAGTAGATCCCACAGAGGTGGAGGTTCTCGCACCAGAGGGGATATGTGATCAAGGCCTTTGAAAAAGCGCCTGACCACCTTCTCCTGCATGCCACCGACTGCTTCCCGGCCCACGCCTGCTAAGCAGAGATGGCTGCCAGGTGCACCTTAAGGGTTGTCGACTGAAGCCCTTGCTGAGAAAGGGACCACAGGTAGTCCAGAATGCTTGCCAAGGAACAGGAGGAAGGGCCCAGGCCCTTGCCCTGACACCAAATGGAGAATCTCTTTCATTTGAAGGCATGGCATTTTCTGGTCGACTCCTTACGGGATGCCTCAACGATGTTGAGGACCTTGTCGGAAAGACCCAAGGCCTGGAACTCTAGCCACTCAGGAACCAGGGCGTCAGGTGCAGGGATTGAAGGTCCGGATGGAATACCTTCCCCTGATTGACTGAGATCAGGTCCAGGTGGGCTGGAAGCCGCCTCGGGAGCCTGGAGCTGAGACTGAGGAGATCTGGATACCAGAACTGGCGGGGCCAATCTGGAGCTACCAGAATCACCTGCGCCTTGTCCCTCCTTGCCTTGAGAAGCACCTTGTGGATCAAGGGAAATGGGGGAAAGGCGTAGAAGAGGCCCGGGGTCCATGGCCTCAAGAAGGCATCCCCCTGCAGCGAGCCCTGCTGAGGGGGCCGGGCATGAAACAGTCTCAGCTACGCATTCTCCCTGGAGGCAAACAGGTCCGCCTGAGGCGTGCCCCAGTGGGAGAAGAGATCTTGTACTACCTCCGACAGGAGAGACCACTCATGAGACGCAGCCCCTATCCGGCTTAGGGCATCGGCCAGGGCGTTGGAGGCTCCTGCCACATGAATGGCAAGGAGATCCGCCTCCAGGCTGCGCACAAGTGACCAAATGCGGAGAGCTTCCCTGCACAGAGGCATGGAGCGTGTCCCGCCCTGGCGGTTTAGGTAGTACATGGTCGTGGTATTGTCTGTCTGGACCTGAACCACTTGACCCCGTAGAAACGGAGCGAAGGCGGTGAGGGCTAGACGAACCACTCAAAGCTCCAGCAGGTTGATATGGCATCGGGACTCCCGAGGGGACCAGAGGCCATGCGCTCTGTGCTCCCCCAGATGGGCACCCCAACCCAAGAGGCATCAGTCGATAGCGAGACCGTCAGCTCAGGGTGGACAAATGGGATGCCCTCCTGCAGATGTACTGGAACGGTCCACCACTGGAGAGCGTTCCACATCCCCTGGGTCACTGTCACTAGCTGATCCAGCGGATCGAAGTGCTGTGACCATTGGCTGGCCAGCCCCCATTGAAGGGGCCGCATGTACCAGCGGGCCCAACGGACCACACTGGTGCAGGCCACCATGAGGCCCAGGAGGCGCAGGAAGTCCCGGTCAGGGCGCGATTGCCCAACCTGAAATGATTGGGCAAAGGAGGAAAGAACCTCGGCCCTGTCCGTCGGGAGCCGTGCTCTGGCTCGTAGAGAGTCCAGCATTGCCCCGATGAATTATATCACCTGCTTTGGCACGAGTTCCGACTTGGCCTCGTTGAGGAGGCCAACCTGAGAGCAAACCTGGAGGGCCAGATCTCTGGACCGCTCCACCTCCGCTCTGAAGGGGGCTGCAATCAGCCAATCATCTAGGTAGGGGTACACCCGGACCCTTCGGCGCCGCAGGAATGCTGTCACCACTACCATGCATTTGGTGAAGACCCTGGGAGCTAGGGAAAGGCCGAAGGGCATGGCCCGGAACTCATAAAGGGATCCCTCCCTGGTGGGATGGACAGATTGGGACGTGAAAGAACGCATCCTGAAGGTCCAGAGAACAGAACCACATGCCTCGTTCCAAGGATGGGATTATCTGAACCAGAGTGACCATCCTGAAGGTCAGAGACCTTAGGAACCTGTTCAGGTCGTGCAGGTCGAGAATGGGGCACCAGCCCGCCGTCCGTTTTGGGACCAGGAAGTACCTGGACATAAACCCTGGGTCTGGAGGAGGATCCGCCACCTTTCTGATCACCTCTTTTTCGAGGAGCAGGGCAATATCGGCTCGGCGAGCCGACAGAGAGGCTGCGGACCCTGTAGCCCCCCGAGGGGCGAAAGCTTGGAAGGGCGGGGCCTGCTCGAACTCCAGGGGCAGGCCCTTTCCTACCACCTCCAACAGCTAACGGTCCATGGTGATAGCAGACCAGGCGGAAAGGAAGTGGCAGAGCCGTCCCCCCACCGGGAGAGTGATGAGGCTGGGGGCGACACCCCTCAACCCGTCACTGGGCAGGCTTAGAGGAGGGACCGGCCGAGGGACCTCCTGGGCCTTTACCTCCCTGCTTCCTGTTGGAGGAAGCCACGGGCTTGGGTTTGGGGTGCCAAGCGCAAGCCTGCTGGCCCTGGTGCTGTTGGGCCGGACGTGCCGCAGGTGCAGAAGGACGAAAGGACTTGTGCTGCTGCTGTCAGCGGCCTTTGTCCTTCTGGGCGGAGGTGACCGAGTCCAGAGTGGCGTTGGACTTTTCGATCTGCTGGAGGTGACCTTCCACTCCAGGGCCGAAGAGGTCGGTCCCCAAGAAGGGGACATCAGCCAGTTTGTGCTAGGTATCCGCCGTGAAGATGGATATCCTCAGCCATGCTCTGCAGCGCATGGCCACCATGGCCGTAACTGATCTGGCACAGGAGTCTCCAATGTCCAGAGCCATTTGGAGCTGCTGCTTAGCCACTGCCCTACCCTGGTCCCGCACCTGCCGGACCGTGGTCTGCAGGTCAGCCGGGAGATCAGGGATCACCTCATCCAGGGAGCCCATGAGGGCGTGGGAGAAGTGTGCCATCAGCACTGCCGAGCTGGCCTGGCGGAGGCCAAGGGAGGACGCAGCGTACACTTTGCCCTGGCATAGTCCAGCTTTTTGGACTCCCTGTCGGGGGGGCTTGTCCACGTCCCTAGCGTTCCCCAGAGCCGGAAACGCTGTCGGTGACCAACCCCTCGGCAGAGGGTTTCAAAAACCGGGCAAAGAGCCGTGGGACCGCGATACTTCCTGGCCATCCTGGCCAAAGGCGCAGGGCAGGAAGCAGGCTGCTGCCAGAGCTCCAAGGCTGGGCCAACAATGGCTTCAGCCACTAGAAAGCCTCCTGGGAGAATCCTCAGTCCAAGTATCTCCATCAGGGATACTTGGCCCGCTTGGATACAGGCTCGAGCTGCATCCCGGTGGACTCGAGATGAGCGAAGCAAACCCATGAAGGACGATGGGCTTTCGTCCATCGACTGGCCCCCGGAGAACTCCAGGTCAATGGGCCTGGAGAACAGGGAGGCGTCGTCATCGGACTCTGAGGAGTCCGCGAAGAGCTGCCTGGGGCCTGAGCCACCCTCCACCTGCAGAGGACGGTCGGGAGTGAGGGTGACCGACAACCTGTGGGGCAGGCCCTGACCCGACCGAAAGTCCTTGGTTGGCACCCCCAATTTCGGTTGTGGAGGCGGAGGTTCCACCACAATCGGTGGGGCAGCTGGTTTCAGCCAAACAACTGGCCCAGGCTTGGGCACCTCGGCTACAGTGAGGGGTTGTTTTGGGCGCTCGGGTGACAGCCACTTGATGGCCGGGGAAGGCGACAGTGTCGGCTTCTTCCCAGACAGAAGTAACTGCTGCCACATTAGGTACTCGTAGCGTCGACGCAATTTGCGCTGAAGCCTCTCCTCTTCCGAGGAGGAAGACGAGGATGAGCGGCAGCGCCGCTTACCTCGGTGCTGAAACTGAGACCGCCCGATGTCGTGAGGTCCAGCTGGACGAGCGATGTCAGGGGAACCCGAGACCCTCGGTGTTTCGAGGATGGGTCTGGGAAGGGGTGGGGACGCCCGCTCCGGTGAAGAAGGGTTGTCGGCTCACCAGTCGACAGCCATCCAACGGGTCGAGAAAATCGACCGCTGGCCGACGGGTGTCTTGGCCAGCTGGCCTGACGGGATGCTATGAAGCCAGCGGCCCAGCCGCAACCCCGACTGAAGCTCCACAGTTGACTGTCCGGGGAAGGGGACCTCCCGCGCTCCCATGAATGCCGACGATGGGACTTACCCTTTGAGTCCTTCTTTTTGGACCGAGAGGAATGTCCCGATGGCCCCTCTCCCTTCATGGAAAGGGACTGGCAAAGCTCCTTGAAAGAAGCTGAATACGAGGTACCCAGAGAGAGCGGGATAAATGCCGCAACCGAGGAAGAGGATGATGCGGCCTGAGCCACCTCCTCCTCGAGGGTGATCATCTGCTCGAGTTGCTCAGCTGAGCCAGCCGCCACGGTAATCGCCCAACGGTCCTCCTTCAACTGGTAGCGCTTCTCGAGGCGCCCAAGCTGTAACTGGGCAGCGTGGTCCTCCAGGACGTTGGCCGAAAATGAACGGCATAACTCGCAGGCCTGCGGGTCGTGTTCTAGGCCGAGGCAGTAGACGCACGTGGAGTGCAGGTCTGTCCTGGACATCTTCTGCCCACAGGGGCACCGCCGAAATCCGGGAGTCGATTTGTCCATCGCAGCCACGAGGAAGAAAGATGACCGAAGTCCTGAAAATTTTAAAATAAGTTTCTGGCAAAACGAAGAATTAGGATCCAGTCTACACGCAGAGCGTTAAGGAGGGAATCTGAGCTTCCAAGCGGTAAAGGAAGATCTGGTGTCATGGGGCGTAGCCAAGAGTTTTACCACCCGGGTGGGTGGGAGGAGCCAGCTTGAAGACCTTCTGGCAAGATTTAAAGCGGCAAGGAACCTGCCAGACAGTGTGGATGAACAACATATCCATGTCCCTAGAAATAAACATTCTCTGGAGGAAGGTGTGGGGTTCATAATATACTAAAACAGAGCTGGTCAAACTTTCAGAATACAAATTAAGACCAAGTTATTCATGCTACAGCCTTGTGATTTCCTATGCCTACTTTTTTTGAGTTCATTGTGCATGCAAGCGCAGACAAACTCATTGAAATGAGAGCTGCTATGGGGGGGTGCGTCCACTGGAGAGCTTTGTTCCAAGGGTCAGGTCTGTGGCAGGCGAATCAGTAGGCAGACTGCCGATAACTCACTTTCTGTTTCTGGGGTGGAGTGGGCAAAGTTTTCAAAGGACAGAGCCAAACCAATAATGACATGGCTCGATCCTTTGAAACAGCCCTGCATTACATTAACTTCCTGATTGCACGTTTACACTGCCGTTCGTAGCGCTTACAGTGATGACAGCAGATATGAACAAGCTCAGCCTGTTTAAAAGCAAATAAATCCCTCCCACTGCTCCTGTCCTCCCTCCATTCCCGTTCGAGCCCTCTGCCAGCAAATCACTCCTCTCACTCCCTCCCACTGCTGCTATCCTCCCTGCATTCTTGTTTGAGCCCCCCACCAGCAAATCAATGCCTCCTGCTCCCTCCCGCTGCTGCTGTCCTCCCCACACCCTCAGTTCTGTTTGAGCCCCCCCCACACACACAGCAAATCCTCCATCTCCCTCCTACTGCTGCTGTCCTCCCCACACCCTCAGTTCTGTTCGAGCCCCACACACACACAGCAAATCCTCCCACTGCTGCTGTCCTCCCACACCTCAGTCCTGTTCGACCCCCCACACACACACAGCAAATCCCACCCTCTCCCTCTCCCTCCCACTGCTGTTTTCTTGCCAGCACCCTCTGTTCCCCGTCCCCCCAGACACTGGGGAGACCACTCCCAGTGTCCAGAAATGTACACATCGTTTCCTGTAAAAAGAAAAAAGGAAACCATCCCTAATGTCTTTATTATTTTAAACTTGGAAAAAAAAAAGGTCCATTGTTGTTGCTATATTCCCTCCCCCATCCCGACCCTTCCACTGCGTACCCACCTCCCTGCACCCCCCCTTACCCATACTTACCTCTAGAGGTCAGAAGCAACAATCTTCTGTGGACTGGGACACATATGCACTCTTCAAAGCCAACCGGCAAAGTGAAGATTTCAACGTAAGCCAAATAATAGGAATCAATGGGGGAAGAGGGTCAACTTACATTGATATCGTAGCCATTTTTTAGGAATTTTGGCCCCAAATTTTCAACATGGGGTTCTTGGGACCCCACCTCCTGAACACTGTTACTGTCATTTCATTACTCAGTTCCAAAAGGGGATTTTGCAGTCGGTGCACAGAATCACCTTTCAGGACCGATTAATGAAATAACAGTGCCACTGTTCATGAGGTGGGGTCCCAAAAAGCCCATGTTGCAAATTTGGGGAAAAAATTCCAAACAATGACTGCGTTATGAGTATACACTGTGCAGTTTCTACGCATGCTCCTAACTTTGCCAGTTTTTAATATTGTTACTCCAGATTTTCAACATTGCTATTATTTCACACCTCCTTATGAACAGTATAGCTGTCATTTTTCATACCCTGCCTGAAACATGTTTTCACACCTGGAGCGCACAATGGTGTGGTGGCTCTGCGAAATCACCTTTTGGTATGAGTGAACGAAATGACAGTGGCACTTTTACTGAGGTGAGGTCATAAGAATGCTACATTGAAAATTTGGTGTGAAAATTTTAACAAACAACAAAGTTACGAGCATGCACTTAAATTAACAAACACAGGCTCGTACCTTTGGTACTTTTCAATATTTTGACCCCAAATTTTCATCATAGCCATTTCTTCACTGTACCTCATGAATGTGACAGCTGCCATTTTCCAGATCCTGGGCAACATTTTTTTGCATCCTGAAAGGTGATTTCGCAGCCACCTTTTAGACAGGAGTTGAAATTGTACTCTTCCTTTTTTCATGAGGTACATAATAAGATGGCTATGTTGAAAATGTAGTGTAAAAATACTAAGAAAACAATGAAGTTATGAACCCATGTTGAAATTTTCCCAAACCAGCTCGTAATCCCCCCCCCCAAATGGCACCAGTATACACAACGAACTTTGGGCATTGACAAATGCTTGTTTTACGTAGTCACCTGCTTGTTCTCTTCTTTCTTGCTCCTGAGAAATAAAAATGTCCTGTAACATGAGCCTGTGTGTGGCAAGTCATCCTTTTATCTTTATAATCATGTAAGTATGGAATACTTTCAGAAATCAATGTTGAATTAATCCATGATTTCTATTCTTTATATCAAATGCACTGTGGTCCTTCTTTCAGTTTCATGCTGAATTTCCTTAGCACTGCATTCAGCACATGGCATTTCTATTTTCTTCTGCAGAGATGTTCCCCTTCCACACCACTAAATTATCGACAGCTTCAATGACACAAACTGTTTAACTTGATAGCTGACCTTTCAACCATCACTATACTGTATATTATAAAGGATAAATAATAACAAGGGGTAACTAGAGGACTAAAAATGCATGACTTTATTCTTGGTATGGTTACCACCTGTCCTGATTTTCTCAGGACAGTCCTGATTTGGGCAGCTGTGTCCTGCAAAAAAACATGAAAAATACTACATGTCCTGATTTTATAGTACAGAAAATATTTTCTAACTTTCCACTAAATGTTGCAGAAAACTACAATACCTTAACTAATATACATTAAAATGACAAGAAACAATTGAAGCAACTAAGAAACTACAATACTTAGCCTTAATTCTGATTATATAGAGAAAACAAGTCTGTTGCATTGGTCGAGGTTACGTACTGTCCTGCTAAAATTCATGCTTCAGTAAGAAATGTCCCACTTTGGGCTTCTGAAAAGGTGGTAACTCTAATTCTTGGGGCTACACTGCTCTACATAAACCAGTTAAAGTATGCTGAATTCTCATGGTTTGTGTCACCAAAAGATCAATTTCAAATATTAAATGCCTAAAAATTCAGCAATTATAAATGTTCACCCATATAAAAAAAGTAAATTGCCTATAGTTTAGATAGTAGAATTGTGTGTGAAAATATTTCATGCCTTAATTTTATAATGCAAATTAATGTATTGAAACAGTTTATTAAAGGTAACATTTTTTATCGTGAACATTATTTGATGCTGTCACAGACCACCAGAATTTTTAACTAATACAAGATTCGTTAGTCATCATATACCATAACAGACTTCACTTCAGGGCTTTCGGATGTTTGTTGCCAGGAGTTTTTCTGGAGATACATTTCTGCCTTTATAACCCTGTTGGGTCACTGTACCCAGCTGCTGCAGGAGACGTTTAATTACCAGTGACCGTAACTACGTTGTTAGCACCATGCTGTGTTCTGTTGGATGAAATAGAATAATCTTCATTAGCAGACTTCGGCTTTCTGCAGAGCACTATAACTCCCACCTCTTCTTCTTTGTTCTCACCTATCACACCTATGCCTGACAGATATCCTCTTTCTTTGAAACCACGAAATGTCGCCTGGATTTTCGTTGCAGCTTCCATCTGCTTCTTAATTTCTTGTCTTGTTAGGTAACCTTTCCACGCTGCCTGAATTGTAGAAGATGCCTCATTTTCTTCCTGAATGCGTTTCCTGGTTTTGAACACTCTATTAATTGTGTCTGCATCATCTACTCTAGAGAAACCAGCTGACTCGAGGAATTCATTTGCTGCTGATGTTACCTCATTGGGCTGTGATAAAGAAGCATTCTTGCTGACTTGGGTTTTTGACCTCTGAGCCCTATAGTCAGCAGATGAACTGATGAACCTCTCAAATTTAGGTTTACATTTATCTAATGAATAACTTGATCTGCTCAGCTTTATTTTACTATTTGCAAGTGTATTGTAGTATGATCTTCCTTGGTATTCAGAATTTGCTGGTGAAATCTTTTGTGAGTCTCTAAAACCTGGCTTCTGTGGAGACAGCGATTGTGCACTGGTTTTACTGCAGTTCACCTGGACCTGAGATTTGGTGTTAGCATTTTGGCACTTGGAAGCAACTTGATTATCTGATTTAAAAACAAGGTGGACTCTTGGACCTTGGTAATACCTTGGAGATGACAATCTTGCCTCCACTTCTGTGATTTCTATACCTTGACTTGGTGTTTGTCTTCTTTTCTCTGTTTTTGAAGAATATGCCAATGTTGTTACCACCTTGCAAGGAATGGATGTTTTCATATTAGTCACTTTACAACTTTCACATTCTTGCATCTCTTGCAATTTAGCTGCTTCTGCGGCTTTATGTTCTTGAATATCCTTCCTAACCTGACATCCTTTCCATCCTGCTTGGATAGTACAAATGGCATTGTGTTCTTCCTTGGCACGTTTCAACGTTTTCTTTCTTGGTATGCCATCTGGTTCATCTGATATAGGGGCATTTAGTATTTTTTCCCCTGTTTGAGACAATGAAAGTTTTGCACCAGGCTCGATATACAAAACTGATTCATCAGCTATAGCCGCAGATTCTTTATCTTCAGTGCTGCCATATTTGATTGTGTGTGTCACGGCCTCAGGAGCGCAGTAGGTAGTTGTTGAAAAAGCAACATTTTTCAACTCATCTGACTGAGAAAGTGAACTCTGAATTTCTTCTTTTAACCGCTCCTCAATTCCATCCCCTTCAGCACTTATTGCTTTATCATCACTGCTCCTGTAGTTCGGTATCCCTGCTGAACTAACTGTTCGAGGACCTACTGAAGTTCTATCTTTTAAGAGATAACTAGTATCTTTTATGCTTTTTGAAACGGTTTCTGTAAGGAGCACTTCTGGATACAATTCATCAACTGGACCTTTCCCTATCCCCTCAAGTACTTTAACTTCAGAAGTTCTAGTTTTTCTAGTCCTAGTAATTCTAAACTGACGATCAGTCCTGTTTTGGTTTGAAAGGACCCACTCTGGACCTGCATACTTACTGATTTCAGATGTTGTAGATCTAGCTGAGTCCCCATAAACTGTACTTCTATATGGAACTTGCTGTGGTTTATAATTTGGCAAAACCCTGGTATCAGCCACGTTTCCGGAGTTTCTTGTCAGTGGTCTCCTTGTTTGGCATCCATTATGGGCCTGGATGGAAGTTGCTGCATCATTCTGGGCAGACAGAGCTTTCCTAGCAGAATATCCCCGATAGTGTGCTTGGATTGTAATGGCTGCTGTCTTCTGTTGCTGGAAAGCTTCACGTGCCTTGTAACCTTTATAGTGACTTTGTATTGTGCAGGCTGCTTGTTGCTCAATGTAAAGTTCAACCCTTGTTAGGTAACCTCTGTAATAGGACTGGATTACAACTGCAGCTTTGTCTTGAATGGTTAAATCTCTTCGATCCTGGTACCCTCTCCATCCTGCCTGGATAACAGTCACAGCCTCATGTGCATTGCTGATCTCTCTTCTGACAACATATCCCCGGTAATGGGACTGAATCACGATGGCTGCTTCACCCTGGATGGCGATATTTTTTCTTGTAGAATGACCTCTCCAGTTTTTTTGGATGATAACTGCTGCCTTTTCCATCATTATGAAGATTTCATACCCAGTCGTCTCATTGGTATTGTCTGCATGCTTGGATACCATTGCCATGGTGCTGCCTCTTTGCTAACTTGAGAAACTATTCTTAGCAAGTGCACGAGATGTGAATCGTTGATCTCATTCTTGGTACGGCACGGTTTGGTGCTGTATGTTATTGCCTTCTGGGAGACTGCATCACTACAAACTGTAGGAATAAACAAAACAGGATACCTATCAGGCAGAGACATACAGTAGTTAAGATGTTATGTACTACACATCATTACAAAAACTCCAACCAATTATAATTAACCAAAATGCAAACTTCCATAACTATGAAGTCAGTTTTGCTATATTGGACCTGATTTTGAAACATAAACATAGAATTTGTCAGCAGATAAGGATTGGTTGGCCCACCTAGTCTGCCTCTTTTTTCCCTGCCTATACTTTCACCGCAGACCCTACCTGATCTCCAACTATCTCCCCCCTCCTATGCTGCTTCCCAGCTTAGATTCCCTTGTGCCTATCCCATGCAAGCTTGAAGCCCACCACTGTTTTTGGCCCCACTACCTCTGCTAGAAGACCGGTCCAGACATCCACCACTCTTTCAGTGAAGAAATACTTCCTCACATCTCCCCTAAATTTGTCACCCACCAGCTTCACTGCATTTCTCCTTGTTCTCGTGCATCTTCTCTGCTGGAAAATACTCCCATTTTGTACCCTGTTCAGCCTCGTGAGTTATTTATAAATCTCTATCATATCCCCTGTCTCCCTCCTTTCTACCAGGATGTACATATTGAGATCCCTTAGCCTTTCCTCATAAGACTTCTGATGCAGCCCCCGCACAAGTTTTGTTGCCTTTCTCTGAATGGCCTCCATCTTGTCTATGTCCTTCTTGAGATGTGGTCTCTAGAACTAGAAACAGTACTTCAGGTGGGGTCTCACCAATGATCTCTTGTGTGGCAACACCATCTCTCTTCCTTCTACTGGTGATACCACTCCCTGTGCATCCCAACATCCCACTGGTCTTACCTACTGCCTTGCTACCTTGAGATCATACACGACTTACTCCCAGGTCTCTTTCCTGTTAGGTAACCTTCAATACCACTCCCCCGTGTAATACTCTGCTTTTGGTTTTCTGTGCCCTAGGTACACGATTCTAACTTTTCGCAATGAAACCCAGCTGCCATACCCTTGACCACTCCTCAAGTTTTCTCAGGTCTCTGCACATTCTTTCTCCCCCCCCCGGAGTGTCCACCCTATTGCAGATTTTAGTGTCATCTACACAGAGGCATACCTTCCCTTCCAGCTCTTCTGCAATGTCACTTATAAATACATTAAAGAGGACTGGACCAAGTACTGAGCCCTGAGGTACCCCCTCCCAGTCACCCTCCCTTCCCTGAGTGAATTCCTTTTACCAGCATCCTCTGCCGCCTAGCCATCAACCAATTTCATACCCAATTTGCCACCTTAGGGCCCCCCCACCAAACTGCCCAGCTTCCTAATGAGCCTTCTATATGGTATGGTGCTGAAGTCTAAGTAGGCCATGTCCACTGCCTCAGCATTATTAGATTACCCAGTCGAAGAAATCTATCAGGTTCGTCTGACATACCCCAACCCCCCACCCCATGAATCTATGTTGTCTTGGGTCTTGTAACCCTCTGGATTCAAGATACTCCACACAGTCCTTTCCTTCAAAAGTGACTCCATTACCTTACCCAGCACTGATGTCAGACTGACCGGCCCATAGTTGCCAGTGCCTTCCCTGCTACCACTTTTATGAAGCAGGGCTACATCTGCCCTCCTCCTGTCCTCTGGAACCACTCCTGTTTCCAGTGAGTTGTTGAACAGGGCTGTCAGAAGTGCAGCCAATATCTGAGTGCCCCTCTGCGTACCCCGCTGACCCCATAGCTTTGTCCATGTTCAGATGTTCTAGCCCCTTCAGTACTCTTTCCTCTGTAAATGGACGTGTGTCTACCTCACTCCCCTCAGTGTTCCTGTTGCTTTTATGTGGTCAATCCACTTCCCCTTCCATCGTGAAGACTGAACAGAAACATCTGTTCAGGATATCTGCTTTTTCCTGATTTTCTTCTGTACAACCCCCCCCCCCATCCTTTTTTTAATCTCACGATCCCTCCTCCTCTTTTCCTCTTCTTACTTATGTACCTAAAAAAAGGTCTTGTTAGCTAGCCCGGTGGCACTGAGGGTTGAGGCGCTGGACGCCACAGCTTGCACTATGCCGGTGACCCGGGTTTGGGAACGGACTCGGGTTGCTCAGGGGTTGGTAGGGGTGAGGACAGATTGAGAGTCTGTAGGCAGCTCTCCTTCCAACGGGAGGGGGAACAGTGTGGCATGTTGTAGACTGACACCCAGGTGTTGGCACAGGCACTTCCCCTAGAATAGTGGTGGCCCCATGTCCAGGGTGTATGGCTGCTTCTGCAGAGGTGGGGGCTAGCCACCCCACCCACTGCAGGGTTCATGGGTCTACGGGGAAAAATAGGTGGAAAAGGCCAGAAGCTGAAGGGATCCATGATGACCTGACGCATTCCCCTACAAGATGCAGCCCTGATGTCTGGATTTGTATTCTGGGAGTAAGTCAGCGCTCCTCTCCTCAGCCCCGCTGTGGGGGGAAATCTGTAGCGGAATTAGGAGGTCTGGCTGAGTGGGGGACAGTTGGGTCGAAGAATGAGTCCCTCCGAGGGAGGGCTGGAGCTTCCCGTCAGCTCCATGGAGGAGTAAAAAACTGCGAATTAAAAATAAATAAGGTCTTGTTCACTTTCCTAACCCCTCTGACTATCATGTCCTCAGTTTATGCCTTTGTGCCCCTCTTTTCCTGGTATACTTCCCTAGCCTTTTTCCTCTGCATCTCTTTGTACCTTGCTAGCCTAAACATTTTCAACCACTTCCCTCAGGAACCTCTTTTTATGTTTGCTTGTGCATACACAAAGCAAACATATTGTTACAGTAAAGGGTTTTAGAGGTGTGTCATTGTTAGGTCCAAGGCAGCTCAAGCTGAAGGGGGCTTGACAGTGACAGCCCAATATTCAGCGAGGCTGATCATGATACTGTTCTGTGCTTGTGAGGCTGAAACATTGTGTAGTTGAAAGGAATGAGCTCGGCTTATCACAGAGGGGTTCAATCCTTTTACCTGCATAATACTATGCCAGAAAGCAGCTGAACGGGGTTATGATCAGCTCTGAGCTCACCCCTCTTCTGCATGAAATGCTTTTGATTGCTTTTGTGGGATTATGTGTCTTTTATTTGTCAAGGTAATGCATTCAAGCAACATTATAAACTTAAGCAAAATAAACCAATACCTATAATAAACTATAACCTGAGTGACTTGAGATCATGAGCTTGCAGTTGCTAGACAAGAATCCTTTCCACTGTATCTAGGAAGGTGATGTCAGTTGGGGTGTCTCTTTCTAGTCATATTAATTTTGTATAGTCATGTGACAAACCCTGAAGCGTGCATGCAGCTCCCACATAATTAACATGACAGTAGAAATCACAGAACTAGCAGGAAAGACAGTTCTGTGGCAGTAATCATCATCACAGAGTGGAGGGAGAGTGCATGAGTACAGCCGGCTCTGTGGAATGTGCATTTGGCTACAGGGTGTCGTCTTTGCAGCCCATGCAGACTGAGCAGTGATTGAACCGGGAATGGAAAGGCAATGGAGAGCAGTAGTGGGACTGGCACTGACCCAAGTGGTACTGTATGCAGTGTTTTACCTTCCAAATGCTACAACCTTTACTGCACCTCATGTCTTGTCTCCTGTTATTTATTTATTTATTTGAATTTTGATGACCGGGTGGGCCCACTGAGACAAGACAGTCCCTTTTACAGTGGCGACCTGGGAAATTTAATCATTCCACAATGAAAGACATTGAAGTTAGATGATGGCACATTCAACACAATATCAAAAGGTGGCACCGACAGCAGTAACAGCAGTTTGGCACAGTAAGTACATCTGCACAGCAGCATCAAACACGTTTGGTATAAACAACTTTCAGACATTAAACATAGTACCAACAGTTGCACAGACTGTAGTAGCAATAATAAGTGGAGATATATAGCAAATTGATGCAGTAAGTGCATTTGACAGATAACACAACATACACTTTGGGCATAAAACTACTGTCAGTCTAGATGGCATCACAGGGTTCAGAGCATGTAATGGGATTAACCCCTGACTGTTTGGTAGGGGGGTTAGATACAGTTGCAAGTGCCCATGATAAGGAATATTTCCTTGTAATTTTTTTTAAACAGTGAAAGAGTCACAGGATAGAACTCCTTTTGGCAGATTGTTCCATTTATGTGCAGCTGCTTAAGAAAAAGATCTCTTACCAACTGCAAGACGAGTTTTTGTTATACTTAGTAGTGGTTGGTTGGATGTTCTAAGGGACCTGGTGAAAGGTTTCATGGTCAGTAGGTTAGACAGGCTATTAGGGAAGGGAAGGTGTACTAATTTGAACATGGTACAAAGTAAGGGGTAGTCCAGCTTCACCTCAAAGCTTGGCCAGTTTAAGGTACTGAGTACATCACAATGGTGGGTTCAGGATGGGCCTGACGCGGCAAATCTGGCAATACGGTGATATGCTTGCTTGAGTCTGTTCAGAATCATTGGCTTCACAGTGGTAAGTAAGGGTGCACCATAGAAGAGACCGGCAAGTAGGGTTGCCAAAGAGATGGTCTTTCTGGATTGGGAAGTGAGGTAGGGGGCAATACGATATAGTAACCCTAGTTTCTGGTGGGTTGTTTTTATAATTGTATTGATATGATTTTCGAAGGTCAGATTTTCATCTAGGGTAACACCCAGGTAATTAAAGCTTTTGACACACTCTAGCTTCACCCCTGACGATGTTTCAACAACCAGAGGTGGTTGGTTATCAATCATGAAGGAGGTGTGGTGGAATAGCATAGTTTGAGTTTTTTTGGTGTTAAGGAATAACAGCTTGGAAATCACTTTGGAGGTTGGTGTTGATGACATGTATTTTTTGTGGATCTGTACAGAATGCAGAATGACGTCATCAGCATATAGTTGAAGTGCTGCAGCCCCACTGTTGAGTGGAAGTTCATTGACAAAAATGGAGAATAGAAGTGGTCCTAGTAAGGACCCCTGTGGAACACCTTCTGTTATGAGAGTGGGGGGGGGGGTGAGACACCAGACCATTTTACACACTGGAGCCTGCTGGTTAAGTAGTTGGCTAGCCAGTATTGGGATGCTGGGTCAAGACCTGGTTGATGTAGTTTAGTGAAGAGAAGTTGGTGATTGACAAGGTCGAAGGTTTTGGTAAGATCTACAAAGGTAGCGCCTGTGACCTCACCCTGCTCCATTGCCCTGAAGATATCCGAGGTTACATGTAACAGTGCAGATTCTGTACCATGCAGTTTACGAAATCTATGCTGATGGATAGCTATGGCATTGTTGAGTTCGAGATGTGCGTGGAGTTGGTTATATAGAATTTTCTCCTGGATTTTGGCTAAGGAACATAAGATGGATATTGGCCTATAGTTTTCTACCAGGTTTATGGGGCTACTTTTTAGCACTGGGACTATAATTGCAGTTTTCCATTTGTCTGGGATTGCGAGAGAAACGATTTGTTTATTAAAAGCATTATCGGGTAGGCAATGACAGGTGCTCCTAACCTGAGAAATTTTGGGTGAAGGGTATCGAATCCAGGGGCACTGTCTGGGTTGAGACCCTTAAGTAGTTTGAGGACCTCAAGTCTTGTGACCAGTTTTAGGTGGAAGGTGGGGAGGGTACTGTCAGGGCTGGGCGATGTTGAGACGGCCGGGATGGGAGGCAGGTCTTTTTTGTATTTGTCCAGGTCAGTAAAAAATTGGTTGAGACCAGTAGTTATGTCAGCAGGATTCGATAGAGTGGCACCATTCGCAACCATAGACTGTGGAATGTTTCTGTTCTTACCTTTGAGGAGGGAGTTTATCTGGGTCCAGAACATTTAAGGGTTGGCGAAATATTTTACTTGAAGGGAGTGCAGGTAAGTTTGTTTGGCATTTGTGACCTGAGTTTTGCAAGTGTAACCCCTAGGTGGCACTACCCCAAGGGCTACTACCCCTGCCTGCTTGATCAAGTGCAGGTTGAGGGGCCTGGGTACTGAAAACGGGTGCCTCCACCCAGAGGACAGGGTTGGTGTTAGCGCAGCTGACCTGGGCACAGCCCTCCAGGACACTGTTACCACCTTCTTTATCCTCTAGTGGCCTAAACAATGTTCTGAACACACAATTATCACAACCCCCAAACAGCAAGTGTACCACCACACTTGTTGCACTTACCACCAGGGCTGGTTCCAGCAGCTTGGCCCTGGAGACCTCCTGTAAAACAAGGTTAGACACAGCAAACAATAGGAATCCGGTACTATTAGTACAGAGATGCACCACAAACAGTTTATGTGCAAAAAGATTCAGATCTGATTTATTCGGGGGAATGAACAAGGAAGGGGAGTAATCAGGTTGATTCAATCAGGCTAAAAGGCATACACTTTAGAGTCCCTCAACACAGTCACACACACACACTTTGGGTACCCAGTTGGTGAGGTAGATTAGCCTGATGCATTGTCTGGGGTAGGTCAGTGCTGCAGCTGGTTGGGGCCCTATAGGTGGAAAGAAATAGCCATGCACAGTAACCCACAATTTGTAATCCGGAGGCAGATGGCAAAGTTCGTGATGATCAAGCAAAACAATTAAATCAGATGACACACTTTAATTGAGCTGTTATTGCAGAGAACTACCCTGGTGTTTACTCATGCTACCCAGTACAGGACACAGGATGGACGAAATGGAGACTGCAGGATGGCTTGCTGGTTTGCCAGGAGAAGCAGGGCCCATAAGATTCACCGGGGTGTCATTCCTGTCCATGATGTTGAGCAGGGGGCTGATCCCCAGGCAGGTCTCACGTCGATATTCTTCTCTGTGGTATGAGCAGCTGGCTGGGCCAAGGTGGCAGGGCCCAGGCCAGGTGAACAATTCGGATGGCAGTCCGGTAGTGCTGGATGCAGCTTCCAGCAAGCGTGGCACAATCAGGCAGTAGGGAACAAAATCACAGCAGTGGGCATTTAGGTACATCTAAGGAAGGTTTTAAGGAACCCCCAATTGTAGGGAGGATACACCAGCATTACGCAACTGTTGATAGGATTGCCAGTCAGATGTCTGTCCTGTTGTTTTAAACAACTTTCATGCTTTGTCTCGTGAGCGCACTAGTGCTCTGAGGTCATACGTCAGCCAGGAGGAGTTTATTCCTTTGGATCTCCGAGACCTAGTAGGGGCTAGGGAGTCTAATATGGTCGTGAAAGAGTTTACAAAATAGCTTAGTGACTGGTTGACATCAGGGAGATGAAGAATGGGAGTCCAGTCTACAGATCTTGTATGCGCAAGAAAGGCCTCAGTGCTAAACCTCGTTAGGTCATGCGTCTTAATGAGTTTAGGATGGGGTTTCAGAAAATTATTTCTCCAGACACAATAGATTGGGGAGTGATCACTAAGAGCATCAGGCAATACGCCTGCAATAGTTACATGCTGGCTGTTTGTTAAAACCCAGTCAAGGAGACTGCAATTACCTGATTTCATATTTAGTTTGGTGGGGCTATGGATTAGTTGTACTAACTTAGCATCCTCTAGTATGGAGAGGTAGTTATACCTTTTGCCACTGAGCCAGTTGAGGTTGAAATCCCTGGTTAGGATTAGGTCACCCTGGAGTAGTTTGTCTAGATTGATTAGGAATTCTGAACAGGCACAGGGAACAGGGTCCGGAAGCAAGTAGACACACCCAACCATTAACTTGGTGACTTGACCCAGTGTAATCGAGATTATAATGTGCTCCTGTTTGTGAGTGTTTGAGACAGGTGGCAGTACGTTGGTGGAAAGTTCTTTTTTTTTTTTTGCTCCTCCCCCCGTACGGCCCCCATCTGACCGGCTCCATCCCTCGGAATTACTGGGGCTTATCTTACGCCCGGTCCAGGAGCGGTGTCTGCGGAGAGTCGGTCGCCATCCTGCCTCAGTTTTTTTTCGTTTTCTCCCCATTTCTTTACCCGAGGGCCCCAGGAGAAGGACGCATGCGTGTGGAGGCACGCATGCGCCTTACAGCTCTGCTACCGCCCCTCCTCCGCCCGCCCCTATTAGCCTATCACTGGCATCCCACTTGCACAGCCCCTCGGCCTCCACCAGGGGGCAGCCATGAGCGAGGGATGCCATATCACCTTCCCAGAGAGGACAGCTTGCCTCTCGGCAGCTCCATCCAACTCCACCCCCCCCCCCCATGCCGACCTCAGATGACTCAGGCTTGCTCCTGAACCTGGGTCACCGGCATGCTGCGAGGCGAGACGTCCAGGACCTCAGCCCTCTGCGCCACCGGGCCAGCTGGAAAGTTCATTTTTGACATAGATGAGTATGCCCCCACACTTTTTGGTGAGACGGTCCTTCCCAATAGTGGCATATCTAGTTAGTGCAATTTCATGAGGGAGTATATGGGGTTTTAGCTAAGATTCAGTAATACATAGTACATCTAGGTTGTAATATCTTGTTCTTGCTTTGATCTTGGGTATTTTATTCAGAATAGTTTGAATATTTATATGGGCTATCTTGAGCCCTTTGAGGGTGGACCAGGTTGGCGTAGAGGAGAAGGGGAATTGGGAACAACTTTCATTAGGTCCAGGGTTTAACTTTATATTGCCAGATAGAAGCAAAAGACAGGTCATCGGGTGGGTAGTGGCAGCATGGTGACCATGATCAGAGGAGGGGACATGAGAGTGCGGGTGCCTGATATATGGGGTGCATCGTAAGCGTGACCTAGATCAGAGGGCCTTGGGGGAAAAAGACTTACATTCCTGTATGCACGGTGCTGGCTGTAGGACCCAGAGAGTAACGCAGTAGATGAGGAGACCCCTAGCTCCAAGGCTTTTCATTGCTAAATAGGGTTATGAAAATAATGAACTGTCAGGAATTGGGTATTGGGGGATTGTGGCTTTAAGTGAGCAATCTTAGACCTGGTACTTTCAAATGGAGATGGCGAGAGGATCACAGATTTAGAAGTGGGTAGCCATCTGGGAACTAGTGACTATCGAACAGTATGGTTCATGATAAACACAGCAGTAGAGTCAAGCCATACAAAGGCAAAGGTACTGGACTTCAGTAGGGTAGACTTTGTCAAAATGGGTGAGTGCCTAATGAATGCACTAGCAAATGGGCAGGTAGGAGGGGTGGAAGAACAATGGGGAATAATGAAAACTGCCATCACAGAGGCAACAAGCCTTTGTGTGAAGCAAATAAACAAAATGATGTAAG
Organism: Neoceratodus forsteri; assembly: GCA_016271365.2. Classification (NCBI taxonomy): domain Eukaryota; kingdom Metazoa; phylum Chordata; order Ceratodontiformes; family Ceratodontidae; genus Neoceratodus; species Neoceratodus forsteri. The sequence continues at coordinate 158,994,408 of JADMNL010000031.1, read as the reverse complement.
AAACCACTATGGTTCTCAAAGGAGGTGGCAGGGAAGGTTAGGGAGAAAAAGAGAGCATTCAGGGAGTACAAGGAATCACAGAAGGAGTAGGGCAGCGAATTGTATCAGTTAAAGCAAAAGGAAGCAGGAAAGGCAGTCAGAACAGCAAAGGCCCAAACCGAGGAAAAGATTGCCAACTCAGTTAAGAAGGGGGATAAAACGTTTTATAGGTACATCAGTGAGCGAAGGAAGACCAAGGGAGGGATAGTGAGGCATAATAAAGGGAAGGGGGGTGGGCAGAGGGTGACTGTGAAAAGGCAGAGATACTAAACAAATACTTTTGCTCAGTATTCACAAATGAAGAGGGGGAGGTACCTAAACCAAACAACAGAAACATGCTGGATACGGGGGTTGATACTAGCCCTTTCACAGAGGAAAGGGTTCTGAAGGAACTCTTAAAAGTGAAGGTGGACAAAACAATGGGGCCTGATGGGATTCATCCCAGAATTCTAGAAGAACTAAGGGTAGAACCAGTGACACCACTGACTACCCTCTTTAATAGATCATGGGAGAATGGGGTGGTACCTGAAGACTGGAGGAGGGCAGATGTGATTCCACTTCACAAAAGTGGAAGCAGGGCAGAAGCAGGAAACTATAGACCTGTTAGTTTAACCTCAGTGATTGTGAAAATGATGGAATCACTTCTGAAGGAAAGAACTGTTGAGTACCTAGAGGCCAGAGGAGCGCAGGACCCAAGGCAGCATGGATTCACAGTGGGAAGGTCATGTCAGAAGGAATCTAATAGATTTCTTTTGGTGACCAAAGTAGTAGATCAGGGAGGGGCTGTAGACATGGCCTACCTAGACTTTAGCAAGGCATTTGACACAGTCCCACACAAAAGATTAATACAAGTTGGCCAGCCTAGGAGTAGGTCCCAAGATGGTAGCCTGGGTAAAAAAATTGGCTGGAGAACAGGACACAAAGGGTAATAGTAAACAGAGTCCACTCTGAAGAAAGGGGGGGTTACTAGTGGGGTACCACAGGGTTCAGTACTAGGACCGGTCCTTTTTAATGTCTTTATTCTATGGTCCGGGGGGGGGCTCAGATCCTTACCTCTGAACAAGTGCGGGACCTAGAAGTGGTGCTTGACGATGGGCTGACCCTTCGTCATCAGGTGGCGGCAGTCGTCAAGCTGGCCTTTTATCATCTTAGGAACATTGCTAGGATCAAGCACCTTGTCCCGTCTGGTGATCTGCCTGTCTTGGTCCACGCCTTTGTGACTTCACGCCTTGACTACTGTAACTCCCTTTACTTAGGACTTCCTGGGGTTGATATCCGCCGCTTGCAGCTAGTGCAGAACACTGCAGCACATTTGTTGACTGGGGTATTGAGGAGTTCCCATATCACCCCTGTGCTGTGCGATCTGCACTGGCTGCCTGTTCAGTGGCAGATCACCTTTAAGGTAGTTTGTTAACCTACAAAGCACTACACGGACAGGGCCCTGACTACTTGAAAGAGCGCCTGGTTCTTTACACCCCCCTGCGACAGCTCTGCTCAGCTGACGAGGGGTTGCTGGAGATTCCGAGGGTTTATTTAAAGTCATTTGGGCTCGTGCCTTCGGGTTTGTTGCCCCTACCCTCTGGAATTCTCTGCCCCGTCAGTTACGGGAGTGCAGGACAGTGGGATGCTTTAAGCAGGCATTAAAGACCTTTTTATGGGGCAAAGCTTATTCCGAGTCTTTTTGATTTTATTGATATTTATTGTATTTGCTAGTTTTATTTGTTTGTTCAGCACCTTGATATGTGAAAGGCGCTATATTAAATTAAATTTATTATCATTATTTATAAGCGAAATTGCAGAGTGACTGGAAGGAAATGTATGTCTCTTTGCAGACGACACAAATATCTGCAACAGAGTTGATACACAAGGTGGGGTGGAAAGGATGAGAAGGGGCTTGGCAAGGTTGGAGGAATGGTCAAATGTATGGCAGCTTAGATTCAATGCTAAGAAGTGTAAAGTTCACCTTGGAAAACAGAAACTCAGGGGAAGAGTACACAATGGGGGATGAGATACTAACAACAAAAATGGAAAGGGACCTGGGGGTAGTCATATCAGATAACCTAAAGGTGAGCAAACAATGTGAGAGGGCAGTAAGCAGGGCTGGTGGGATACTGGGATGTATAGGGAGAGGCATCACCAGTAGAAAACAGGAAGTTGTTATTCCTCTGTACAGACAGCTGGTGAGACCCCATCTGGAGTACTGCGTGCAGTTTTGGAGACCCAATCTCCGCAAAGACATAGATAGGATGGAGGCTGTCCAGAGGAGGGCAACTAAAATGGTGCTAGGTCTGCACTAGAAGACATATCAAGAGACACTTAAGGATCTTAATATGTATAGCCTCGAGGAGAGCAGGGAGAGGGGGGACATGATAGAAACTTTCAAATACCTCAAGGGAATCAACAAAGTCCAAGAGGGTAGCATCTTTCAGAAAAAGAGGTGTGCAAGAACAAGGGGGCACAATTTGAAGCTAGAGGGGGGGATGGCTCAGAGGTAATGTGAGGAAGTATTTTTTCACGGAGAGGGTTTTGGATGCATGGAACAGCCTTCCTGAGGAGGTTGTGGAGACAAAAACAGTGGTGGAATTCAAGAATGCACGGGACAGACATAAGGCAATTCTAGGGGGTGGAGGTTGGAAGAAGCAGGCTATTGGTTAGCTGGGATCTGCAGCTTATCCATTAGGTAGGGAAATGGGCAGACTGGGTGGTAGGGTTGCCACCTGTCAGGTTTTTTACCTGGTGATCAGGTTTTCAGGGTCCCTATCAGGTAATCCGGTTTTGCTGTGTGCTGGTCAGGTTTTTGAGCCATTTTGAGTACTCACATACTTTTGAAACAAATGTTGTTATATTATTCATTGTTTCAGCTGCATGGCCAGCTTATAAACAAGTTCTGTTGTCAATATAACCCTTTGTTTGTGAAAGCAGTCAGCCTGGGAGGTGTAAAGTATGGCCATTAACACCATTAGCAATTACTTAACCTAATCTTTCCACTGCATCTTGTCTTTTATTGATATAACAGATGGCCTTCTAGGAGAAACAATGCATGATGAGTCATAAAAAGGGTTGGGGCTAGGGGCGGAGCTTAGGATCCGGTTTTTGCCCCATCCAAAGGTGGCAACCCTACTGGGTGGGCCAAGCGGTCCTTATCTGCCGTCAAATTCTGTTTCTATGCAAGTCTACATATTCAACAATGCTGCCCTCAGGTGGCAGCACTATGTAACTTATTTTAGAGAGGAATAAATGGTCAGTAATCTCTCAGAACCTGTTAGCAGCAGCAAGGTTGCAAAGTTGTCAATGCTGCTCTGAACGAGGTTTTGGGAGTAGTAGGGTCCCAGTATGAGTGCCTACTGTCTACTAAACCTTATGGAGCCCACTCCCATTGGCAACATAATCTGATCTACTGTGGTTCTCTTTAGAGAGACAGGTACAGACGCAGTCCATCTGTGCTTCACACATGCAATAATTTTAACACTGAAAGATATAAATAGGAAAAAAAAGCATAACTGTGTAAATGCACAGAATTCAACCGTTTCATGAGTGCACCAGTTTTGAGTTCTGATTTATTCAACTGTGAAAGCAATATAACAAAACATACAGTCAACTGCACGTGACTAAGGGAAACCTGCTACAGTATGCCAGCATTAGACCAGTAACCCTACTTTTACACAAAGTGTACCAGCCAAGTACTGCAGACACTCTCTCTTTTATTGTCCATGGGTTACTTCAGAAGGTTTCACAAGTCATTACAGGACTCGTATATCTCATAGATTTCTTTTACTGGGTAACCAGAGTGGAGGGCAAAGGGGGTGCAGTTGACATCGACTACCCTGACTTCAGCAACGCTTTCAATACTGTTCCACATAGAAGACTGATTAATAAGATGGGTAGGTTTGGAGTAGGTCAGAAGTTGGTCAACTGCGTGGCAAACTGGTTGGTGGGCAGAAAACAGAGAGTGGTGGTAAATGGTATAAAGTCAGAAGAGATGCAAGTCACAAGTGGGGTACCTCAGGGATCAGTCATGGGGCCACTCCTCTTCAATATCTTCAGTGACATTACAGATGGACTGGAGGGTACAGTTTGCCTGTTTGCAGATGACACCAAGATCTGCAACAGAGTAGATGATCCAGATGGGATGGGCAGAATGAGAAGAGATCTGGAAAAACTGGCAAAATGGTCTGAAGAGTGGCAGCTGGGGTTTAACACAAAGAAGTGCAAGATCATGCACATAGGGAACAGAAACCCTGAAGCTACCTATAGGTTGGGAGGGGAGTTGCTGGCAATCACAAGGGAAGAAAGAGACTTGGGCATCATCATCACTGATGACCTGAAATGATCCAAGCAGACCACTAAAGCAGTAGGTAAGGCTAGAGGGATGTTGGCAGGTTCCATGTCATAAGAGCGAATGCAAAACAGCGATTGCTATTATGGCGAGTGTATAAAGCCGAAAAGCAAATCGGCGATATACACTTCAGGGCAACCTGACATCCGGAATTTTAAAAAGTGTTTTTGCGGTGATGGGGTTGCCCCTACACCCCTCTTACTTAGGATTCTCAACTCCAGGGGAGTGCACATCGAGGAGAGGGCAAAAATCTGGATCTTGGCAAAATTTAAGTGCCACATGCAGCAAAATGTAACCCGTTCTTCGTCTTGAACCCAGTACCTGCTCTGCCAGAGCTAGCCTCCCACACCACCAGGCCACATAGCTAGCTCGGCGGCAGCAGGTACACCAGTGCCTGAAAACCCCTTCCCTGTCCCTCTCTCTCGCTATTCTTCCCTTCCGTTCGCCCTTCTCCCTGTTTGCTATCCCATACCCTTGCTATTCTGCAGGGTAGCCCACCACAAAAGTGCCCAAAATGAGTCGCTATATTTCTAATCTCTCATTTTGGGTCATTCCTATGATGTGATACCATGTTGGCGTGTATTAGTGGGGGTATCACAAGTCATAAGAGGGAGGTAATAACCCCTCTTTACAAGACACTGGTTAGGCCCCATCTGGAGTACTGCGTGCAGTATTGGAGGCCACACCTGCACAAGGACATTAACAAAATGGAGGCAGCCCAGAGAAGGGCAACCAAAATGGTGCGGGGACTACATCAGAAAACATATGAGGACAGATTAACGGAGCTTAATATGTATATCCTAGAGCAAAGGAGGGAGAGAGGTGATATGATTGAAACATTCAAATATCTTATGGGCATTAACAAGGTGAAAGAGTCTAACATGTTTCAATATAAGAAATATAGCAGGACAAGAGGACACAATGTGAAATTAGGGGAGGCCGATTAAGGGGTAATGTGAGGAAGTTATTTTTCACAGAAAGGGTGGTGGATGCAAGGAACGGACTACCTCAGGAAGTGGTGGATATGAATACAGTGCAGGGCTTCAAACAGGCATGGGATAGGCATAAGGGAGCAATACAGATGAGTATGAATAAATAGGCCATTGATAAGAGTAAAGGCCTATGGCACATTCATAAGGTAGACAAAATGAACAGACTGGATGGGCCTTGCGGTCCTTATCTGCTGTCAACTTCTATGTTTCTATGACTTCTGCCCCCCAACACCCTCTCAGAATCCACCATCACACACACACACACACACACAACCCGTACCAACCCATCTGTTCCAGTGTTGCTGCTTCTACAATGTCCTGCTTCTCATGAGCTCCATCCAGATATGACTGAAAATAAGATAAGTTTGGTTAATGACTTTTTAATGGGTTTTGAACTTTAACTTTGTCATTTCTTAATATTTTTACCCTCCAGTTTTCAACACGATCTTTTTTTAACCCTACATCATGAACCAGGTAAGTGAAATTTGAAATTTTTCAAATCCCCTTGAAACATGTTATGGTAGCCACTCAGTGAAATCACATTTCAGACAGCATTTAAAAATGTCACTGCACTGATCCTAGGTGTTGGTGGGGGGTGGGGTAATAAAAATACTTTGTTGAAATTTTGGGCAACAAAATCTCAATGAACTACAAAGTTCTGAAGCAACATTGAAATTCGTCAGTGTTTACTCATAACTACTACTTTTCCAGATTTTGGTCTCAAATTTTCAACATAGCGTTTTTTTAACCCACTTCACGAACAAGGCAGATATAACTTTTCAAATCCCCTCTGAAACTTATTTTTGCAGTCTCTCTGTGAAATCACCTTTTGGACAGGATTTAAAAAATTCCACTTGTCTTAATCATAAGGTAGGGTAAGAATATGTTGAAAATTTGGGATCAAAATCCCCAAAAATTACATGCTATGAAGAAACGTTGAAGTTCTTTAATGTTTACTCCTAGCTTTGGTATCAGACTGTGACCTCACATTTTCAACACAGCCATTTTTGTACTTCAAGTCATGAACATGACATGTCATTTCTCAAATCTTGCCCAAAACGTCTTTTCATAGTTGTGCCACAAGATTACATTTTGGACAAAATTTCATAAATTAGATTTGTCATTTTCATACAGTGGTATAATAAAAATATATTTAATCTCTCACTCACTATAGCCTCTGTTCCCCCACCTGGAAGCAGGCCAAAATTGTCCCCATCCACAAATTGGGTGACCCTCATCTCATGAACAATTACCGTCCCATCTCCAGACTGACCCATCTTGGAAAGCTCCTAGAGAAGGTGATAAACTCCCAAATCACTGAGCATATCTCCAGATACAATCTCCTCTGCCCCCAGCAACATGGCTTCAGGAAGGGGCGCAGCACTACCATGGCCCTTGCCCTCTTCACTGACCACGTTCTAAATAATACGGATGAAGAGAAGCTAAGTGGCACAGTGTTTGTCGATTTGTCCAAGGCATTTGACCCTGCCTCCACTGCCAGGCTCACTGACTACCTCTCTGGAAGAACTCAAATGGTTTGCCTTGGTGATGCCACCTCTTCCCTTTTGCCTGTCACAGCGGATGTCCCCCAGGACTCTGTACTTCATCCACTCCTCTTTTCCCTCTTGATAAACTCTCTTCAAACGAGGGTCTTTCCTGTAAATCACTCCTCTATGCTGATGACCTAAAATTATTCCAAAGTGTCTTATCCCCTCCTCTCTATCTGACATCCTTTCCACTGAGTTCTGCAAGGCCCATCATTGGTTCTCCACCAACAAGCTACTGGTCAATGTTTCCAAAACAAAGACCATGTTATTCGGCTCCAAACCAAAACTCTCCAGTCTTGCTCATTCTGGCTGCCTTTTCACTGTTCTTTTCCTGGAGGGTTCCCCCTCGACACTGTCCCTACCTTCAAGTATCTGGGGGTAATCCTGGACCCATACCTTACATACTCTGACCACATAGCCTCACTGATCATGTGTATTAATCAGAAGATTAGGCTTTGCTATTGCCTAGTAGATCACCTCACCCCTGAATTCTGCCTAGTTGTTGCCCGTGGCAGTGTTCTCCACTTCCATGATTACGGATGCCCAGTGTACTCCCTTACCTCGACCATCAACCTGAACCAACTGAACACTACCTATAATCGGATATGCTGCTTTGCCCTCCATAGCCTTCCCACCACCCACCATTGTTTTCTCTACCAGTCCCTAAACTGGCTTCCCCCTCATGCACGATGCTCCTACCTTCTGGCTCGGACAGTCCAAGATGCCTTACACAACCCTCTTACTCTCTGCTATCTCTTCTGATCCAGCCCAGAACCTTCAGATGTAATCTGCATCCAGTCATCCAACCTCCAACTTGACCACCCTAATATTACCACTAGAATGGGCCAAAGAGCTTTTTCTGCGGCCAGACCTTTTTTACTCATGAATGGCCTGCCCTTCCCTACATTCCCCTGACTCCCCTCTAAACCTAAATTCACTTTTAAGAACCTATTTCTCATCCTCCTCAGCCTGTGTCTGTCCACAGGCAGCTAGCCCCACTGCTCCTCCTACACAGCCCCCCCACTTCCTCCTCCAACTAGTGTTCTCCTTCCCAACTCTGAGCACTGACTCTCCAATTGCCTTTTCCCTCCTGTCTAATGGCTAAATACCTACCAGTAGCCAATCCATCATTGACTCTGTATCACCAGTACTTGTCATCAGCCATTGGTTATCCTACAACTGTTAGATGATGCAGCTACATTGCCCTGTTCCATGTATGTTATTTAATGTTTTATATTGACCTAGTTAGAAGGACTTGGTGCTGTTTACTGTATTTATTTCCCATACCACTGTGTTATCTGCTGACTGTACTTGCAATGGGTTTACCTATGCTGATGCGACAACAATGTTGTCGATATTCAGCATAGCGACATCCCCAATGTTGACAGGTGAAATTTTGCCTGTCAGACATCAGTCTGTGTTTCTAACGAGGGGCTGCACCTCCTGAACCCCCCATGTGGGGAGCTGTGCCCACCCATGCCCCACCTTCTAAAGACTGTTAACTCCGAGTCAGAGTTAACTCAAATGGGGGGGGGGGGTTAAAACTCAGCAAAAGGGTGCAATTTTGCCAGTAGGTCCCCCACAGCGACATTTTCAAAACTTGTTGGAAAAAGGCTGTGGGGGATTTCACCAATGAGGTTTCACCCTTTCATTGGTACACCCTTGTAATGTTTGCCTGTTATGATCCTTGCAGTTTATACTGACTGTTTTTACCACTGTATGTGCCAGTCTCTGGCCTCGGCCATGCCTGTAAAAGGTCTTTGGATTAGTGTACCAACCTGGTTAATGAATTAATGAAAGAATAAATAAATAAATAAATAAATAAAAAGACTATATTGAACATTTGAGGTCAAAACTGAAAATAATGAACAAACATTGACATTTTTGAATGCTTACTCATTATTTTGCAAAATTTTTACATTTTCAACATACTCATATTTTTAACCCCCAATCAAATGAACATGGCATATGTCATTATCAAATCCCCCTCTAAAATCTGTTTTCACAGTCTTTCCACAAAACAGTATTTTGGGGTCGCATTTCAGAAATTATACCTGCTAACGTTTATATGCTGGGGCAAAAAAATCTAGTATTTTGAAAATTCAAGATCACAGTCTAAGAAAACAACAGCGTTGTGCGTGAACCTCTTCATTTCCTAATGACAATTTCATGATTTATTGCCTCTGCACTATCAATGCCAGACATCTACAGAGCAAATACAAGCAAGTAAACATTCAGCACTGACAAATGCTTGTTTCTTTTGTTTTTCCTCTCTTCCTTTGCACAGAGGTTTGCTGCCTTCACTATGCCGTCCCTTAATTTGGCCCATTGTTTCTCCACCTCAGCCTGGCTATTTACCCATGCTAGGTCGTCTCTGAGGCATTCACCAATTTTTTTAAAATCTTCCCTCCTTAAGTTCAGGATCCTCATCCTTGTGTGGTTTTCTTCCGCTGCCATCCTTATGTTGAACCACACTGTATATTGATCATTGATCACCAGGTGGCCTCCCACCTCGAAGCCTGCAATACTGTCACTATTTTTTTGTATTTATTCAAGATTCCATGAAACCTCTTATACATCAACTGTGGAAATTACAGGGATTTTTTTTATTATACTTGTACTGTGCAGTAACATTGTTTTGCACTTGTATAACCTCTGGATAACCTATGCAAAAATAAATGAACTTTTTTTTTATTTTACATAATTATTATTCTTTTTATTTATGGAAAATTAGTAACTGAGGAGAAAGGCACACTGAGCTGAGGCTCATTTCAAGGCACAGCAGGGGAGCTGGTACAGGACAAAAATACATACAACAAAATTATACAGGCAAAAAAGTGCAATTAAGTGGAATTAAATACAACCATCAAAAAATGAACTATGCTGACTGTCAAGTCAAAAGTATAAATGACAGAAAGATATAAGATAAAATACGGAAAAGCTAAATAAATGAGTCATAGTGCAATAACATTTTTTTTCTTTTTTTTCTTTCTTCCATGCACTGAACAAATATTTGCCTAGTTTCAGGCACGACCCAGGAGGGTACAACCCATTAAGACAATACAAAGCAAGATAATGTTCAAAATACATAATTCACTATAAATTAGGACTTCTGGGAGACATGGAATTTTAATCTCCAATAACCGAGAAAGCAATTCAGCAGTGTCTTACCACCAACTAAAAATTAAAGGGCATCTTCGTATATATCTTAAATAACTTGTTTCTTATTTTTTCCTTAGCTGTACCATAATTTAGTGTAATAATAGTACAAGTATTGTTGGTAAGAGTAATTCCCAAATATTTTATTTTGGTATCCTTTTCAAAGAGCTTCAATTTCCCCGGAACAATTGCATAATAACTGATTTTCTTGAGTTCAGCTTATAACCCACAAATTGTGAAAATGTTTTGTTCTGTTTTATAAGTGCAGGTACTGAGGAGGAAATATTTTTAAAAGGTAAAAAGGTTTCATCTGCATACACGCTTAATTTCCCCCTCTTTTTACAAAATACCTTCCGTTTTATTATTGGCTGTTACCACCTGTAATAATGGTTCAAGACATAAAATGAAAATGACTGGAGATAGGGGGCACCCCGTCTTATTCCATTTAACATAGTTATACTATCTATCAAATGATTGTTACTCAAAAAGCATGCCCTAGATCTACTATAAAGTTGTGAGATAATTTTCAGAAACACATCAGAGATGCCCCATAACTTCAATACCTGCTTCATATGTGTTCTGTTAACCAAACTGAACACTTTACTAGTGTCTAATGATAAAGCATAGTAATTCTCAGAAAGATATTTAGCATACTCAAACAAAGACCGTACTTTGCATATGGCCTGTGCTATAGTCCTGTGTGGTACAAAACCATGTTGATCTTGGTGGACAGAATAGGAAAGCTCAAGCATTATTCCTGGCACCACTAATTTGACAAGTATTATGTGACTGAAAATGGTCCTTTGGATCAGCTCACTTACCCGGTTACCAAAGGCATAAATAAATATGTTATAATCAACTTTTAAGAATGCAATCGGGCTGTAGTTTTCTATGTAATCCTTTGCCTTCCCCTTCTTTGTGAATCAATAACATTTTGGCATCATTCATTAAGTCTTGAATATTCCCCATTTTATCCACCAATTCCACACAGATCCGTTCCAAACGGGGAGCTATGAGTTAAAGGCCTGATAAAACTCAGTTGTAAATAAAGCCCTCCATTCCTGGGCTTTTGTTTTTTGGTAATGAGTCAATTACTTTTAATATATCCTGTTAGGAAAAGTTGTGACCTGAAATCTGAAGACTGTTAAATTGAATTGAGAATAGAAAATCTTTCATAGTGTTAACATTATAAGAAACAGGTGTCTCATATATTCCCTTCAAGTCATTTAGAACAATTTCCATGCATTTTCTCAAGGTCTGCTGTTCCTATTCCAAGATTATTTTTTAAGATGGGGATTATATTGTGATCTTTCATTCCTCTAATAAGTTGGCTAGAAGTTTCCTAGATTTGTCCCCTGCCAATATTTTAAGCCATTTAACTTTCAAAATATTCTTTTCAGTTTCACTGTTAATCTTCTCTTGTAATTTTAACTTGTAAGCTGTCCACTCATCATAATATTTCTTCTTGTCTAGAATCACTAGTGCATCTAACTCGTTTAACTTTTCCTGGACTCAAGTATCCTCTTCTAACATACTAAAAGCCATCAGAACAGGCCAAAAGGTCTCTCAATGTCTGCTCAAAAGCCAGCAACCTAGTGGCTGCTCACCTTACCACCCCCCCATCCCTCAAGAGAGTCCCCTCTGATTTCAATTTCTCCTTGTACCTGTCCCACCCCTTCTTGAAGCCCTCCACTGTGCCCTCCTCCAACAGCCTCCTGGGCAGCGCATTCCATGGCTCCACCACCCTCTCAGTGAAAAAATGCCTGCTACGCTCCCCCCCTATAATTTCCCCCCTCCAGTTTCCACTCATGGCCCCTGGTTATTCCCCCTTTTTCAGCCTAAACAGCTTGTTGGTTCCACTCCTGCTTATTCCTTTTATATACTTGAAAACCTCTATCATATCTCCCCTGTCCCTCCTCTCCTCCAGTTAGTTCTTCCAATCTCTCTTCATAAGTCCTCCCCTCCATGCCCTGAATAATCCTGGTCGCTCTCCTCTGAACCCTCTCCAGCAGCACTATGTCCTTCTTCAGATGGGGTCTCCAGAACTGTACACAGTACTCGAACTGCTGCCTGACCATAGCATTATATAGAGGGGAGGATCACGTCCCTCCTTCTGGACATAATACCCCTGGCTATGCAGCCCAATATCCTGTTTGCTTTGGCTGAAATTCTTTTACAGTTTTCAGAGTTCTTCATTTTGACGTCTACCACCACCCTAAATCCCTTTCACCCAATGTGGCTTGTAGTGTCCCCCCCCCTCCCGGAAGTAAACAAGGCCCAGATTACTGACTCCCAAATAAAGTGCCTTACATTTCCCAGCATTACATTTCAGTCCCCATCTCTTTGACCACCCCTCCAGAATATCCAGGTCCCCCTGGACTCTTCTGTTTGTTTCTTGCAGTACCAGGCCTGACAGGAAATTATTACCCTCCCCCCCACCTTAAGACAGCCTTAAAAGGGTCCAATAAAGATGCTATAGTTGACTGCCCATAATATTTATAAAACCAATATTCTATAATAACTTCCCTTATTTTACAGATGAACTCGATTGTTTAGAAGTTCATTATTAAAATACTAGTTATGAGTTTTGATAGAATTATCTATTAAATATTATTTCCACCACCACATAATCCGACAATAAAATAGACCTTATTGATTTATTAAGTACTTTCTGATATAATGACTTTGAAATAAAATATAATATAATCAGGAAAAGCACTCAAATTTTTTATCGTAATGAGTAAATTCTTTTGATGCTGGGTTCTGTGCTCAATTTATCCCCCAGTCGTCGGTAATATATCCCTCCTCTTCTTTACCTCTCTAACCTGCCACCCCATATACGGCCTCTTTCCCCTATACTGTATGTGTAGTTGCTGGCTGCCTCACTCAAAAGATCTCTGCTTATAACCCCTGTATGCATATGGTTGATTGTACATCTGCTGACTTCTTCAACTGTAAAATAATGCTTTTTTTATTTATTTCAACCTTGTACTGTACTGTATACACTGTATATACTTTTTCTTCCTTGTATATTATTGCTTTTTGTATACCTGCTTCTGTACTGTACTTTGAAGTATTCATGACCAGGTCCACCTTGCAAATGAGCCTTGCTCAATGGTGCCCACCGGGATAAAGCTTTTGATTGACTGACTGTGTTTTCCGGGGTCTAATAAATCATGCTCCTCAAATAAATTTTTTAGAATTCTAAAAATCCTTTTATTGTTAGTAGAAAAAGAAGCTTTATCCAAAAAAAGGCTCTAAGAATGCATTATAATCACTCATTAGTATTGTGAGTCCTGCTCCAATTTCTACTAAGGCTTTTGTTACTTTAGACAAATGTTCTGGGTATTTATCAGATGGAGCCTATAGTGAACCAGTTGTGAAATACAACCTGTTAAAATATCCATTAACAAGAAGCATTCAACCTTCTTCGTCTGTCCATTTGTTTATGAAATTTAAAATTGATCTTTTTCCTAATTAATGAGACCCCTTCACTTTTCCTCGTATCAGTTTGCGTCCTCTAGATCAAGATGAGTCTCCTGTAATGCCAGCACATCAGCATTCCCTTGTGATGGGAGTATTAAAGACCATTAACGTTAAATGTGGCACATTCAATGTTGTAGACTAAAGCTTACCATAGCTACTCATAAAAAAAAATCCCCTACCAAAGTACTCCAATTTATGGTTTAAAAATCAAGAACATCAATTATGTTTTTGAAAATTCAAAAGAACAATATTATATGTAGCCCAGAACAAATTACATCCATTCTTCCTCCTCCTTCCCCAGATACCCTGAACAGCCACCTACACAAACAGCAGTAAAATGTACCTCTGTTAGATACAGCCATTCTGACATTTTATTTTTAACATGCAGTTCATTGGAACTGCCAGCTTCCTTCCTTTTGATTAGTCCCCCATCCCCACTTCACTTTAACTAGTTAAGCATTCATAAAAATCAACCTAAATAACCATAATGCCATCTTTTCATATTCTCCTATATTCTTAAATCTCTCAGCATTAGTCAAATAATTCAAGTACTCTCTGCTTAAGTTCTTTTAATGTGTCTATAGGACACCTGAACACTAGTCTTTCTCCATCAAAATGAAATGAAATTTGGCCGGAAACAGCATGGATGACTTTATCCCTCTAGATCATAATTTATTCCTGCTGAAATCAAATGTTTTCCTCTCATTAATAACCTCAGGATGTAAGTCATTGTAGACTGAAATAGCGGTGCCCATTAATGATATCCTTTTCTTGTGATATACCTTGGTCATGAGCCAGTCTTCATCACCTGAGCAAATAAGTTTAGTAATAATGGGCTCAGAGGGGCACCATCCTCTGGCCTAGCTCTCAAGTATCTATGAATTCTGTCCACTTCAGTTTTGACATCCTCAGGATCCGTGTCCAAATAAGCTGCTGCAATTTGTGTAAAAGTACAACAGCAATTTGTGTATAAGTATAAGATAATGTAGAGTTGTTATCCCATGCTTCTGGCACTCCTAATATCTGAATATTCTTTCTACATGCTTGAGACTTAATATCCAACAGTTTATTCTGTATCTCTCTTTGAATATTTTCTAAGTGATCCACTTGTCTCAATAAAGGCGTGTGTTGGTCTTCTAATTCACATCCTTTGTTGTGCTTGTTCCAGGTCTGTTTTTATCTGCTCAGGTACTTAGGTAGTTAAAGGTGGAAGGGCACCAATGGCCCGTCTAGTCCACCCCCCCCCCCCACTAATAGTGGTCAATCACTTATATCCCAAATGTGCGTTTCTACATTTTGATATTTTTTAAAAATGCTACAATGTTGGAGAGTCAACGGTCAGTTGTGATTAACTATTCCAATACTTAACCACGCTGTTTGTATAAAATGCCCTTCTTTTATTAGTCTGGAATGGTTTTTGTCACAATTGTCTGTTGTGAAGCCTGGTATTATGTTCAAACTTTTTAGATACTAAACCAAGTTCCTGCATAAAATCTGTGTCATTAAAATGACTGCAAAGGAGAATTAAATCTCCCCTTAATTGCCTTCTTTGACCCAGCCTTTTTAATCTAGCGTTGTAAGGCATCGATTTACAACCACTTATGATTTTAGTAAAGCATCTCTGCACTTTTTCAACTGTGTTAACATTGACCTTATGATATGAGGACCAGATTTGGGAAGAATAATCCAGATATTGGGCATGCCAATGACCTGTACATTGGTAATATAACTGTGCTACTGCTACTCACACAATTGTGCATTATACAGCCCACACTCTTTAGATTTTTAACTGATACTGAAGAACAATGTGATCTAAATGATAAATTACTTGGAATTGTTACACCCAGGTCTCTCACTTCTGTGACAGATCTCAATTGAATATCGTTACGTCTATAAGTTGATTTAACATTCCTGTTACCCATGTGGATAACTGCACATTTGGAGGGATTGAAAGACATGTTCCATTTTGTGGCCCATGCAGTAACCTTGTCTAAATCGGTCTGGATTCTATTAGTTTCAGTGATACAGCTGGCTCTGCCCCTGTCTTGGGGTCATTGTCAAACTTATTTACTAGACTGTGAAGATCCTGATGCATGTCCCCAATATAGATGTTAAACAATAGAGGGCCCAGAACTGAGCCCTGAGGGACCCCACTCATCACTTGTATGGGATCTGATACACAATCATAAACTCTAACCTTCTGAGTTCTATTCTTCAACCAATCACCTATCTACCCGACCACAACCTGATCTAGTTGCTTATTTTCCAAGGACACTGCATTAACAGATTTTTTGTATCTAATCCACCTTCTGTCCCAGTGTTTGGACTGAGGAGAGCTTCCTATTGATTTTAACCATTTTTTCCATATCTGTTTAGCCCATGATGGCATGTCAAGGCTATCTTCAGATTCTTCTTCAAACTCATCTGTGTCTTTGAAGTCTTTACTCTCTGAATTCTCCTTATCTAATTGTTTAGCTGGTACATCCTCCAATTGCCTTTTAGAACTACTGGATGCTTTTTTTTCTGAGTCAGAAGCAAGGATATTCCTTGTTCTTCCAGAATCAGCTTGTATCTGTTCCTTAGGCTCTTTTCCCCTTTTGGAAACCATTGCTTCCCCACCATACTTTGGGAATGTATGCTATTTTGGAGACCCCTGCTTAGATTGCCCAGTGTTATCTTTAATACATTTTGTTGACTCTCTCTTTTCCACCATCTCTTGTCCACTGTATGGACCTCTGCATATACTTCGGAGACAGTTTATAAACTATTCTGAACTGCCAGGTTCTCTGAACAATGTGTGCTTTGAAGTCAATCTTCAGATCTTGAAACAGGAGGCAATTGTCTGATTTGGCTTGGGGTTAGGGAAAAATTCAGAACCAGAGGGCTAGCATTATAAACTGTCTTTATTGCTAGAAGGGGTTCATTTATAGCTGCTTTGTCAGATGAGATGTCTGATCTGTGGAAATAATCCTGTAGGAGTTCCCTTTGAGCCCCAACACTCTTCTTGGCTACTGCAGAAAAATCACACTCTAGTTAGCTGGACCCCCCCCACCACCACCACCGCTATTCTTTTTATCAGTTTCAGCAGTATTTCTCACAGATATTATTTTATTTTTTACATTTGAGCTAAGTACAGGAGAGGAGTCTATCACCAGCACATCTTTCTCAATCTTAACAGCTTTACTTGATGTGGTCAGTGTTACTGACATAAATTCAAATGGTTTAAAAATGCTGGTTTCTGTAGTCCTGTTCCAAGTTACCCAATCAGCCAGAATTTTATTGTCTGTGTTAGTTGTTATTTTTGTTGTGGAGACAAAACCGTTTATTGTCCATTGCATGCCATCAGAACCTTGTCTTAGATTTTGTATCATATTTTGAAAAAGGTGTAGACAAACGTGAAGAAGGCTGGAGGTTATTATATTCCTGAACTTCAACTACCTCTGCAGTAGTTCCCCTCAGCTAGCCTCACTCCGTTGCTACCTGTACTATCACCTACTATCATCGACACTTGCCAGCTATCAACTTCAAAAAATAGTTTAAAATATTTAACAATATCTCCTCCTTCCGGTGAAGCTTCTGATCTTCTTTTAGGACAAGGTTATATTGGCAGGTGTACTGCTGCCAGAATTTTGTTGTATCTGTCTCACCATGTCTCTCTCCATTACAGGTACACCAGTTCACATGTTTGCATCTGATGGCGGGCTGCTATTAGGACCCTATTTAGATTTGTTAAGTTTGGTGCCACCAGTGCTTGTAGCTTCTGTATTTCATGGTGGTAGGTGAGAAATTGACATGGGAACTAAATGAGGGCAATTAGGAGGGATGCTGGGGTAGGAAGGAAGGTACAGAGCATTGGATGATAAGCAACACGGCATAGGTGATAAAGAATTTGTTAAAACAGGAAATAACTTAAAGGGTTAGATATTGGGGAACTACCCTCCAGAAGGCCTGGGGAGAAGGGATCAAATAGAGATTAGATCACCTTCCAGAATTTTGCTGGGGTCTTAGGCTATTCTAGAGGCTGGAGGCCAAATAGCTAGATTTCGTTCCCTTGTTAGCCTTATTGCAGAAGTTTCTAACATGCCTGTAACTCAGAAAGTTCATCAGGAAATGTGACAACTTACAGCGAGACCAGGCTGAGTCACGTATCCTGCAAAGATCAATAAGCTCTGCCAATACCCATGGGAGGTGAGACCCTCTCAGAAGAGACTTTCTAAGGGGGGTTGCCCCCAAATGCTGAGAAAATTTAGAGTGTAAATAGGGATTACTGGACTGGGGCAGGGGAAAGGTTGATCTTACTGATAGACCAATTAATTACAGAAGCTTCTCTGGGAAACTGTGGGAGGGGGGAGGAAGGAAGGTGGGTGCTACACTGATGTGGGGGGAACATGGTTTTGTACTGGTGATGTGGGAGGGGATGGTTTCATGCCAACAAGGGCAGGGAGTGTTTTTTTTTAAATATATAAAGGAAATGTTAAACACATTTGCCACGTGTAGTTGAGGTGAAGTAGAGAACTTCACCCTGCTATGTGTAGTGTGATGTTTTCAACTTCACCTCAATTACACCAGGGAATTTAAAACTGGAGAACAGAAATGGGGTTGCCCATGGCAAGGAAAGGCACAAGACTTAAAACTCTGGTAAGTGTAAAAAAGCTCAAAGAAGCATGTAGAGTTCAATTTTGCAAGCTTTATTGATAAAACTCCACTTCAATAGCAAAACACTGTCACGTGTTTTCTAGCAGACTGTGGGGTCGACACCTTGTTTTATCCAGCACTTTAGTATATTTGCACAGCATGTGCATGTGGAAATGAAATAAATTAATTGAACTCTGCATGCTTGTTTTAGTTTTTTTTATATTTGACATGTGCCAGAGGCTGGGGAGGTTTATGAGAGTTTTTCTTGCTTCCAAATTGAAAATTGCCAATGCTCCTAGTCAAAGTAGGCAAATCCCTTTCTAAAGTACATGCCTTCGCAGATAACATTCTTTTGATTTTGTCTAACCTTCGTATTTCGACACCACATGCTTATGAAACACTCGTCTCCCTCTAAGTATCAGGGTAGTTATTAAATAGCTCCAACTCTCAAATCTTATGGAATGAACACTTAGTTGTTAATATGGAATCTTCAAACAAATTTGTTCCCCAAAGGAATTCAATTTTTAGGTATTGCTATTACTTCTAACATCTCAGATATTGTTAATCTAAACTCATCCCCAGTAATTAAGGAATCTGATGTGGAATTTGCCTAATGGAAAAAGCTTAACATATTTTGATCCCCAGTAATATGTGCTTACTGAATAGCTGCCCACTTAAAATTGACAAAAATGTTCCACAAGAACTAATTGAGCACTGAATAACTTTATTTGGGACCAAAAGCCTCCTAGAATGAGTACCAGTAAAACTAAAATGCATCATATTATGGGAGGCTTACGATTACCAAATTGTGTGTTATTACGTACCCCGGAGCAACTCATTGCTGAAAATAAGTGGTTTCATGCGCCTTCAGCTCAGTGAGAACAGCTAAGCAAAGCTGAGCTGTTCTGGCTCAAGCTGAAGGCAAATGAAACCACTCTTTTTCAGCAACGAGTGGTGAAGTGGGACATATTAATATATT
This sequence comes from Neoceratodus forsteri, assembly GCA_016271365.2. Lineage (NCBI taxonomy): Eukaryota > Metazoa > Chordata > Ceratodontiformes > Ceratodontidae > Neoceratodus > Neoceratodus forsteri. The sequence continues at coordinate 158,975,235 of JADMNL010000031.1, read as the reverse complement.
ATTGATCGAGAGCAATCAATTTATATTTCAAAAAACTCCCCCAAACCTGCCCTTTTCCAGAGTATCTGTGTGTGAGACGTTCTTCACAGAATAAGAGCATCTCACACACTGAGGAAATGAGCATTCTGATTGGTCTGGAGTGCTCCCTCGATCTATAATTTAAAAAAGATCACTGGATTTTCTTAACTAAACAGTTATGCTTCTGGACCCAGACCAACTCAAATACTTACTCCTTTCAGCCAGTTTACGAGGAAGATCTGGTCTGGCCATCTAAACTGGTGGATTTTTTTCTTCATTCTGTTACAGTCTCATCTCAGATCGCATCCTTTGAGATGTGGTAACTGGAAAAATCCTGTCCCACAGTTATAACAACTGGATTTCTGATATGGGTGTATTGGCAGGCAACAAGCATACCAGCCATTTGATAGTGGACAAATTAGGCTGCTTTTATGGAGTATGGGTGCCTTTTCTGGATCTTAATTTAATTTCTTACCTCTGGTCGCACACTCCACTCAGGTTCATGCAGTATCAACATCTCAGCCTCTTTATCTCCAATCTGACTTAATTAATAATTAATTAACTATAACCTAAGCAATATGTAACTTACGATCCATGAATTTTATTTATATTCATACATTTAAATAGGGCAAGATTTATTGTACTATTTAGCACTGTTAGTTTTCATTGTGTAATTTACTTTTGTGTTATTTTATGCATTATGATTATGTTTCTATGTCTGTATCTTTTCTTCTTAATAAAATAAATCTCAATAAAGACTTCCTATTCCAGCTTCCAGCATGGCAGTTGTTTAACCACTATGGTATGATGACAGGGCAAGAATCTAAAGCTATCCTACCCAATAGCTAAGCAGCAGACATTAAAAACCTTTACAGCTAAGCAGCTAATATGCTGATTAATCAGGCCAGAAGGTAGCAATGCCACAAAGATCTTCCACCTGGCAGACAGACCACAGCTCCCAAGCCACTCCGACTTGTGACCTTCCAGGTCACCATCCCCAGCTTCAAGTACGAATTGTGACGAGCATGTCAGTCTCTGGCAGATCTGGATGGAGCGCAAGCAACTCAAACACACTATCTCCAAAATTAACTCCAACCTGGAGGAGTTCAAATGGGATTTGCAAGAGGTAGAGCAGCTCACCTCAGATCTCAAGGCTGGCCTGACAGACACTGCAGAATCTACACACATACATGGCCAGGCCCTCCTCTCTTTACTCCTATGTCAGTGGAAACTGCATCACAGGCAGGAGGATGCCAAGAATAGGGACCACCACCTCAGCATTGGGATCCACAGGCTCCATGAGAACAGTGAAAAAGACCCAACAGTTCCATCCTTACAGGAATTACTCAGGGTTGTCCTGCAGCTTTAACCTGAACATGACCTGGAAATGGAGCAGGCGCACAAAGCCCTCACTAAAAAGCCTCTCACCACAGAATCCAGGCCTCGCTCTGTTATAATACGTTTTTTCCACCTTCCAACTAAGCAAAAAATATTCTCTGTGGCTTGGGCTAAGAAAGACGTTAGCTACCAAGGTCATAGACTGTATTTTGAGCAAGACTACTCTTCAGAACTACAGCTCAAATGCAAACAAATGTATCAAACATGAAAACAAATGCAGGACAAGCCAAAAAAGAGTCACCTTGCCTTTCCCACAAAACTCACCATATTTCTGGATGATAAACTGCAAACGTTCACATCCCTGGGAGAAGCAGCTCTGACCCTCAAAAAACAGGGCATTTCAGAACCACACAATGAAGCAGATGCTCTCGAGAAGCTCCAGCAGGCAGCATGGAACCAGCCATTGGGAAGAAAACACAAGGGCCACATCTGGCAACAAAGTGAGACAGCAGCCAAGGCAGATCTCTGGGACTGGGGGGATATTTTTCACAAGCACACCCCCAAGAAGAAAAATGTGATCCCAGAGGCAGATAAAGACAGAGTCTGAAGAATAAGGAGCAGCATAGCTACCTTATCAAGTATTTACTCAATTTCTTTCTGTTTTCTTTAGCTCGCACTTTGCCGCTTGCCTCTACTGCTGTTGAACTTCAGCACAAATGGCTGCAGCTGAACGCATCAACTTACACCTATCTCTTAATCTCCACTGTTAATTTGGGTAACTGATCCTTAAGAAGAACAGTGACTCTTAGCTGAACTAGAAATATTGTTTTCCCTGCTTAGTGACATTTTAATTTATTTACCAACCCTACCTCCCCCCCATGAGAAATAAATGTGGTCATTATTTTGTTTTAGAGTATAAGTTCCTCTGTACGCTGCTCCTACAACTAGGTTTAAGTCCAAACTGTGCCCCAACAAAATTGAGGATATATAGACAGAAAAGTGACCAGATGGTATAGTGCCAGGTTGCATGCTTTTCCTGCCCCCCCCCCCATGCTGAGGTCTGTTAAAGTGAGGCAGACAAGTCAGCTTAAGGATGGTTTAAGTGACCACATCCATTATTATCCATGATATAGCAGGGAAGCTGAGGCAGCATAATTAAAAGTGGGGAGAGGCATAAATCACCTAGGTTGGCAGCCAGGCCAGTAGACTATCCAATGGCTTCCATGATTTTTCTGTATCTTGTCCTTATTGTTGCCCTTGGGTCATTTGGGCAAGGGGGTATTTGGATGGGAACAAACTGGTGCCAAAACACACTGGTTTAGTGTGATGAAAGAAGTATATATATTTTGAATGCTATCTACTTAGGGGATATTAGTGCTGCGTACACTGAGGTTCTGTTCCCCATGTTTACTGAGTCTGAATGCAGATGTCCCCCCATTGCCCACCATGCACCCCTCAGTATCTTGCAGGGGATGATGAACTTGCCCGTTGCCATGCCTGTCTGTTATTGAATATGACAGTAATTTCACCATGGCATGATGCCAGCATTGGCAGGCACTGCCATGTGAAATGTCCGCAGGTTTGAATCCCCCAGGCAGCCCACAGAAAGGGCGAGAGCATACAGGCTCACCTTCATACTTGGGGCCCAGTGCACTGCCCACTTTGGGCAGCCCACTGTGCCTTAGACATGGGAGGCTCACTGACAGAGATGGAGCCACACCCTTGAACTCACTTCTACATGTGCTATATAATCTGTTTTGTTAAGTGTTCTCATATTCTCATGTTAGTGGGCTCCATGTTGGAGCATGTGTTCTCTGTTGTTGCTATGTTACTTTTGGGTACTCTGAATGCTGGTTACTACTACTAGATGGTATATTCTGTTCAAGCTGTAGGAACCTTCCTCTCTGGATGGGGGTCCACAAATGGTATTACACATTCTCCCTTCAGTCATTGTTATGGCACACATGAAAATTGTATCTGTCAATGTCAAAGGGATACATAATCCCAGAAAATGAACCCAGTTCCTATAACATCTAAAACACCTAGGCTGCACAGTAATAGTATTGCAGGAAACCCATATCTGCCCTGCTGAACACCTTAAACTATGGTGTGCCTGGGTGGGACAGGTATTTACCGCCTCCCACCCTATCCATAAAAAATGTGGTGTTGCTATTCTCATACGCTGCTCCTTACCTTTAACTGTGTCCTCTCATTATGCTGACCCAGAAGGCCGGTTTCTTTAGGTAAATGCGATGCCCAAAACCAACCACTTTCCTTCCAGAATTTGTAGGCCCCCAATACTGACACCCTATCATTTATTAAAAACATCCACCAAATGGTGCTTTACAGAGCTGCAGAGCTATGCTTTGTGCTAGGGGACTTTAACTGCGTATGTTAGAGGGGACAAATCCCCATGTGTGACCAAACTGGTTTTAAAGATGTTTCAGGGTTTACACACCTGTCCAGTAGGGACTTCATCTTTTACTCCCACCCACACCAGAGTTACTCCTGTAAAGGCCTCTGCTTTGCACCAAGTAATTGGCTCCATGTGATGACAAACTGTCGTATGCACATTACCCAGTCGGATTATGCCCCCTTGTCCTTGTAGGTTGAAATCCACCCTGTTATCACCCATAAGCTCTGGCACATCAATGTGGGTTTTTGAGCCAGAGGCCAATTCCAAAAGGATGAAACAGGAAATTCAACAGTGTCTGGACATCAGTGAAGAGGGGGATTACCCATATATTTCAATGGAATGCTATGAAAGCAGTGTTAAGGGAGACCCTGATATATTTGACCTCAATAAAATGGAAATTGGCAATGAAAGAGTACCTAGCCCTAGAAGGCAAAATCTGAGATTTGGAAAAGACACACAACAGCCAAATAGATAACATGCAGGTTCTCCACCAGTTTGCTTTAGCTAGACAGAAATGCAAAGATTTAGACGTGAGTCAGGCAGTTTGATATACTACTGGCTACCCAACTCTGGAAACAAAGGGCTAATATACATGTGGCAACCTTAGAGAGCAGCACACCTGGCTCTCCACCCCTAACCTTACCACAGGAGGTGGCTAGCACCTTGGCCACGTTTTACCAGGACTTGTATATCGATCCCCATGGCATGACCAGAAAGCTGAGAATTTTGTTTTGTCACATTACAACTACCCCAACTAAATGAGCAAAATAAAGCATAACTAAATAGTCACCACGAAGGAGAAGGTCACCAAGGTCATTCTGAAACTTATAAATGGAGAGTCTCTGGGCCTGGATGGAGTCCCTAGGGAATTCTATAAAACATGCAGGGAGGACATACTCACACCCCCGATTACAGCCATCAATTGGGGGTTATCTAATAAATCATTCCCTGAGGAATGGAAAGAGGTGGCCATTACAGTGATTCCTAAGCCAGGTAAAAATCATTTACATTGCCTGTCATACAGACCTGTGTAACCCCCTTGTTCCCAGGGGTTACACGAATCCCATTAAAATCAGTGGTAGGCAGGGAAGGCAGCTAGTGATTTGCCAGTAAATGGATTTCACTCTGTCTCTCTCTCTCTCTCTGCTGTCAGTCTCATCTGGGAGCTGGAGAGGTGATGTCATTTTAGAACTCTCGCAGCTGCATAAGTTACACAGCCAGTTGCTGTGAGTGGGAAATTTAGAATTCTGTAGTCAGTTGGTAGCTGGAGTCTGCAGAGTGTAGTTGCAGCTCCAGCAGCAGCTCTGATATAGAGCTGCAGTGTTCCTGTTTGTTTTTCTTTCTCACCCTAGTGGAGTACAGAAATCTTCCAGCTTTGTTTAAGTCTCTGTCCACACTGAGCCCTGTAAACCGTAACCAGTGTGGTAAACCACTACCTCCAAAAATGGTTTGAGTCTACACTGGTAACGGTATAACAGGTGTTTTTAAAACCGGTCTCAAGACCTGTAAGGATGTGGTCTTTAGATCGGAATGGGTAATGTTATGGAGCCTGTAATGTTATAGTTACATGTGTGGACGTGTGACCATTTGGACCCTCCATTCACAGGGTCTTACAAACGGATTAAAACAGGGAGAAATGAGGTGTAATGTGGATGCCACACTAATGTCTGTAACGTTTTAAAAAATGTTACTACCAGAATGCGGATGCTCCAAAATGATAAGAGCGGTAACGTTTTTAAAAATGTTACCACAGACAACTTTGTAGTGTGGACAGGGCCTAAGTGGTGGAAACCGTCTCCAGGGATTTTCCTGTGTTTCATCCCAGGAGGGATGGAGCAGGCTGCCAGGATGTTAAGGGCAATCCCTTGATCCTACCAGGACATTGGTGAAGCTGCCTTGTGCGACAACTTCTGTGAGTACTTTGTTTTGTTTGAGACTGCCCCAGAGTACCTGCATTTTAAGGGTGGATTCTCTGACAAAGGGACCCTATCACGTAAAACAGTTTAAAAGTTGTCTGTCCTCAGTAGAGTCCAGTATGTGACCATCCATGTGAACAGAACTTTTACTTTTGACACCCCTGTGGTGTCCCGTGAGGATGTTAAGTGTGAAATATATTTTTAGAGAGCATTTTCAGTAATTTTTGGATAGTGTGAGGTGTGTTTACTAGAGGGATGGCTGAATATGAACTTGGAAACAAAAGGTGGGAGACCCCCATCTGGAGTGACCAGTTTAGCACTCTGGGTTCTGAAGGGCACCTGTCTTTTCTGTTAGTGCATGTGGCCAATGCCTGAAGAAAGTTGTACCCCAGTAAGTGGGTTTTCTCCAGTTTTGCCTCAGTGAGTGGGTTTTCTCCAGTTACCCCTTGTATGTGGGTTCTCCAGTTTGAGCCTTGAGTGCTCCGTCGTGGTCTGTGTGCCACAGTAATCCTATGCAACATGGGACTTCCAAGTACTGGCCGTGTGTGCCTATTCGAGGGAAATTGCTTGTGTGTGTTCTACAGGTGGCCAGTCCACAATTTCTACAGTCATCCTATGCAATATGGGAAATTTGGAGTTCTGTACCTCAGATGTCTGTATTTATCATGTGTGTAACCCTTGGGGGACCATCTTTACTCAGTGTGTTCCTACTTTGTTACGGAATAAAGCCACACTCTAGAATCCTAACCTGATTTGGACATTTATGTTATTACTTCCCGTGTTTGGAGTTACTTAGGTACCCCATCCAGAAGTGCAAACCTAGCATAGCCCTGAGCAAACATTTTCTGCCCGGAACCTGGGTTGTGGCCATGTTATTGGTCCCGTCAGGTGTGTGCCAGGTAGTAGCCGCACTTGGATTGTGTTTTATAATGTCTACTCCATCTGCATATCCCACCTTGTCTATGGTGGCACAATGTAACCCCAACCCCTCTCTTATACCCTAGACCATAGGAGGCATGCCTGCTGGTTAAATAAGGGGCTGGTGGGGGCTTACACCTGTATCTTAGATCAACATGGACTAAAAAATTATGACCTCTATACTAGCCACCCATCTCCAGGGAGTCATCAGGAAACCTGTACACCGGAACCTGATAGGCTTTATTCCCAAGTGTCAATCCTCTGCCAATGTTTGTAGACTTCTGAACACAGCAAATGTGGTCAAACACTCAAAAACATACAAACTTATGATGAAGCCAGCAGAATAAGGCCTTTTAGTCTATTGAGTTGCTCATACTGCAGGGTCCTCGGCTTTAGCTAACAATCTTGCCCTCCCCCATCCCTATTAGCCCTTACCCTCTGTTTGCCCCACTCGTGACCCTTATTTTCCCCTTAACTCTATCCCAGCCTCTCTTGAAGCTGACTACTGTTTTCAACTAAACCACCTTCTCAGGAAGCCCATTAAACTAAAACATCTACTGTATATATAAATACTATAAAAACTATAAATCTTGTTTCACTCAATGCTGAAAAACATGTTTGGCCACCTTAAATGACAGTTCCTACTATTCACTTTGCAAAGATTTGGCCCGAGGCCTAAATTTCCATCTTTGATCAATGCTTTCTATAGACCCCTTCCCGGGTGGAAGTGAGAGTCAGTGGCCTACTGTCTCTCAGTCTGAACCTGCAGAAGGCACCCGTCAAGGGTGCCCAGTCTCTCCACTCCTTTTCATTCTGGGGATAGGACCATTGGCCATTGCAATAAGGGAGAACCCAGTCATACTGGCAGCTTCATGTGATCCACAAGGGCAGAACGTTTCCTTATATGCAGATGACATGACTCTGCTTCTCATGAGCGACCCCTTGAAATCAATGCTTCTACTGCTAGACACGCTGGAAAGATATGTTAGTCTCAGGATTCAAAATTAATTGTGATAAATCAGAGGTATTTAAGCTTAGCAGTATAATGTCTATGCAGGTGAAAGCTGCACTCCCACTCAAATGAGCCCCATAGAGTTTAAAACGCATGGGAATTCAAATAAAAAAGGACTATATAGCGGCTTTCAAAGCTAACTATGAACCTCTCCTGCAAGACATTTATGCAGATTATAGATGATGGACCTACTTTCCCCTTTCTGTTGGTGGACGTATACAGTCAGAATGAATGTACTACCCAGACTCTTATACCGTTTTAGAATTCCCTATAATATTCTACCTATAATTTGAAAGTAGCTGGAAAAGGCAACCAGAAAATTTAGAAAATTCATCTGGGGATCTGGCACACCAAAAGTCCACCTACCACTTCTGAGGAAAGATAAGGATAGGGGCATCAGGGCCTCCCTAACTTTAAATATTATTATTGGGTGGCACAGGCAGCCCTGGTGATTAGGTGGTTCTTCCAACAAAAACACACAGGGTGGATGGAAATGGAAGCCTCCAGCCTCCCTGAGGGATGAAAATGGAAGCATCCAGGCTTCCTGAGGGGAGGCTGACATCTTTACTCTGTCACGTCTAAATCATGCTATCTTTAAACATTTACACAATCCCTGGGCGAAACATGCCCCGACGTGATAGGATGCACTTAGAAAGCATAGGGGTACAGTAGATGCATTTCATTTCATTTTATTTGATTTAGCAGGAAAAGCTCCACTGAAAAAAGCTCATTTGCAAGGAGGTCCTGGGTAGTATAGTACAGTACAGAAAAAACACAGTGGTGATACGTGTACAGATTGAGGAATAATACAAATTACAATAGTATGTAGTCTGCTAGGTCACAGTAAAAGTAACAGTACAGAATAGAAAGAAAAAGGCATAACATATAATCTCAGGCATAATATACAAAAACAAAGTAGCATACTAGAACAAAATCAATAGTGGTAGCAACATATTATGAGTAGGTACAGTTATCACAGCAGTAGGGACTGATCAGAGATTTGAAGGTACTTAAACTCACAGTTGAGTTCAGATTGAGGCAGGCCTGATGTTTATTCCAGTAAATTGGGGTGAGCTACCTGAAAGCCATTCTCCTGTATTTAGAAGCAATTCATGGTATTTCTAGCAAAATATAGTTGCATGATCTCAGGTTATAAATGCTAGAGACTTTACAGAGCATGTCTGAGATATGCTGGGGTACATCATGCCTAAGGGGCTTGTACTGTAGGTGCAGATGGACGTCTACCAACAGCTGTGTAGAGGGTGCAGTGATGGGGTCTTGTGGGCAGCCCTGTAATGAATCTAAGTGCCCTATGATACAGGACATCCAGTTTAGCGAGTTGACCAGCATTATAAAATGGGTAGGTAAAATCATGTATTTTGATTGGTTGCTAGCCGTGCATTAGAAATGCCTAATGCATGGCTAGCAACAAGTTCAGGTTACCACAGCCACATTTAAAAAATTAGAAAACGAGCAAAATGGAATGTTCATTTTTGAATTGCCGCCATTGTTTCTTGTCATCGCTAACTATGAACTTCCTCAAACACTGTAAGCCCCTTAATCTTAAAGGCACTTGCTGTAGAATGGCAGTTTTGTTTTAAATACTCCAACTGAGTGACAAGCAAAAGGTAAGCGCAGAGCCAGAGCTCAGTTTGCAACTGGCAGCCAAGGAGATCAGAAATACAGCTCTCGTTGGGCCAAATTGAGAGAAAACTGATGTATGTAATTTGCCACCTGTACACTCGCTCGATCGCAGCCATGAATTGGAGAACGTGCTCTGTGCCCAGCCTCTGCTTGCCACTCACTTGTGTGAACTCAGACCTGACTGTGAATATATATATAAAAAAATACCAGCATCTCCTCTCCTGTCAGCTTGTCACCAATGCTGTCACAACACACACGCTCATCTCAATCACTTGCCCACTTGGCCTTTCCTCCAGACTGCCCGCTCCACTCACATGTTCTATTTATTTTATTTATTTATGACAATTTCGGATAACACCTTTGAGCAAACAGTGCTTTTTTACAAAGGTTCCATGACTTGGACAATGGACAAGAACAGACAGAAACAGGCAGGTAGATAACAATTAATACAATTACAGTACATGAGCTGCCAGTGGTTTTGTCAAGATAAGACAAAAGAATTAGTAACAGGTAAAACATTACAGAATGCATGAGCTGCCAAAGGCTTTGTCAGGTGATCTAAAAAGTGCATGAGAGGGCCAGAGGTAGTTGGTGAGAGGATAAGGTAGTAGGGGACAGGCAAGAACCGGAGGGGTGGGGGATTGGAGGGATAAGGTAGGTGGTGAAGGAGAGGAGTAGGTGGAGATGGAGGGGAGAGGAGAAGAGATGGGAGATGTAAGTGGGGGTAACAGGATGGGTGGGGGACGGAGAGAAGAGTTAGTATGGGCAAGAAGGAGAAAGGAGAGAGGAATGAGAACTAGAAGGGAGTTAAGGAGGGCTAGGGGAGAAAGGAGAGAGAGAGAGAGAGAGAGAATATAAAAGCTAGGAGGTGCAGGGGGTAATAGGTGAGGGGAGGGACAAGGATGTGAGAGGGAATGGAGAGAGGGAGGAGTGAAATTTGGGGGGGGCAAGGGAGAAGGCTGAGGTGGCTGATGTGAGATATTGGAAGGCGCTAATAATGAGGGAGTGGGGTGCGGCGAGAGTGCACAAGTAATGGAGAGGCCAGGAGGGCAGGCAGGGAATTTAAGTGTAGCTTTCACAGTAGGCACTGGCCACCAAGTGCTGTCGTAGTTTGTGCTTAAAGGAGCTGAGATTCAGTGCATTGGTAATATCCACTGGGAGTGTGTTGAACCAGTTAGAGGCCTTAACTTTGTAGGTGCGCTGCACTTGAGTGGTCCAGCAGTGGGGAACTGTGAAGATTAGTGTTCAAGAACTCCTGGTAAGGTGGGTGGTACAGTGAGGGGAAAGTATAGACTGAACCCATGGTGGAAGGAGGCCTAGCATTGCCTTCTTAGCAAGTAAGCAGGTCTGATACTTAATTCTGCCTTGAAGTTGTAGCCAGTTAGCCTGTTCATAGAGATCACATGTCTGTGTGAGTCTAGATGCTGTGGTGAGGAGCCGGAAGGCCTTGTTTAAGGCTATGGCTATACGCCTGAGGCTAGTGTCAGTAGCTGATCCATAAACTATGAGGCCATAGTCAATTAAAGAGGTGATTGAGCTCTGGATGGCAAGTTTTAATGCTTCATCTGTCAGACAGTGCATATGCCTGTACAGCAGGCCTATGCGTGTATTCACAGCTTTAGCAAGGTTATTTATATGTGTGGAGTATGAAAGAGTTGAGTCAAGGGTCACTCCCAGGTACTTGAACTGGTCTACCTGTTCCAGTACAGTGCCACCACTATTGCAGATTAGCAGTTGTTGGAGTTTGTGTTTGTTGTGAGTACCATGAAACAGCATTGCTTTGGTTTTTGAGTAGTTTAGGATGAGTTTACGTGACCTGAACCAGGTTTCAACTTCTGAGAAACTATGCTGTAGCTGTTGCTGGAGGTGATGGGGGTCGGAGTGGCTAGAGAAAATGACTGCATCATCTGCGTACAGTAGAATTTGGTCATGGCAAGTGGCAGGCAGGTCGTTCATGAAGATGCTGAAGAGTAGGGGGCCAAGGATGGAAACTTGTGGTACACCTGAACAGACAGGAAGTGGGATTGAGATGGTGTCTTCAATTCTGATTTGCTGAGAGCGGTCACTAAGGTAGCTTTGGAACCAGCGAGTGGCATACGGTGAAAGGCCAAGATGAGATAGTTGTCCAGTTATTAGGGAGTGGTTAACTATATCAAACTACGGGATTCTACTACGGGACCAAAAAAAGGAAACAAAAACATTAAAAGTATACCACAAATCACAAAGATAAATGTTAAAAAAAAAAAAACAGTGATTCAGAAAACTACTGTGTGTGTGTGTGTGTGTGTGTGTGTGTATTGGTGTGGGGGGGGGTGCATGGCAACCATGACAACCAACTTCCAGAATGGTGGCCACAGTAGGACAAAAGTCCTGGTGACTAAAAAAGAAAACAGCAATCTTAGGCAGGCGAAGGAACTATTTTACAACAAAACACATTACAGATTTAGCTCTATTTCAATGTAAACATATTAGTTTTAATTTCTACATGAATGTAAAATACACTGCCCCATTTTATAAGCACAATAAGACACTCCGGGGTGTGCATTAGACATTTCTAACGCATGGCCAGGGGCTGAAGGCACTTGGCCTATGGCCTCGTGCCTCACTACGCCACTGGCCATGTGTTAGAAATGTCTAATGCACACACTCTCGCGTTTCATTGCTTACATAGCACCCCATATATAAAATCCCCACAGTCAAACAGGGGTAAGAACATAGCCCCGACTAGGTGCTATGAGTATCTAAAGATAAACTGAATTTGTTTCTGTAGTAGAAAACCAATCTAGACCTAAGTTTCTTACATAAATTATCTATACGGGTGCTAAAAGAAAGTTTGTTATTTGACCATATTACCAGGTATTTGAAAGTCTCTACTAGTTCCAGCTTATCACCTAGTAGAGTAAGAATGCCAGGGGTGGAGGGGTCAGATGACCAATTGTTACTGAGGGCAAATACTATATATTTTGTTTTCACAGCATTGAGGAGGAGCTTGGATGCACACAATTTTAGCTAGAGCATACTGAAGATGGATTAGAGGGAATGTAAAGCTTCTAGCAAGCTGGGTTTGTCTGCATATAACACTGCATCATCTGTGTTGCAGTGCAGTTCGACATTCCCTATATCATCCCCAGATCATTGGTGTATATATAGTGAAGAAACGTGGCCCAGGGACAGACCCTTGTGGTACACCTCTAGAGATCTGTGAGCAGGACAGCAGTCCCTCACATTTTATTTGTTGTTGTCTACTGATTAGGTAGTTTCTGAACCAGGGCAATGCGTGCTGACCAGTATCAATAGCTGATAGCTTGTGTAGCGATATTTGGTGATCTACTGTATCAAAGGCCTTGCTGATCTCTAAGAACATGGCTGCTGTTACATGTTTTTGATCTAGGGAAGTGAACCAATCATCAATTACTCTGATGAGTGCAGTAGCGGTGCTATGTAGTGGCCTGAAACCAGATTGGGAAAGAATGAGTAGATTATGTTTGGATAGATAATCCCGAACTTGTTCATTAACTAATTTTTCCAGGGCCTTAGCTAGTACAGGCAAAATTGATAAAAGCCAATAGTTACTAGCTTTGGACTTTTCTCCAGCTTTGAAAAGTGGGATTACGTGAGCTGTTTTCCAGAATGTGGGGATTTCATGACTGGTGAGGGACAGGCCAAACAGGTGTGTTACAGTAGCGATTAACAATGGGGCCCCTGCTCTAAGGAAGAATGGTTCCAAATTTTTGACTGCCCCAGGGCTCTTTTTGGTGTCAAGGGTACATGGGATATTGTCCACCTGTTTGCAGGTGATAGTCTGAAAACTAAAAGGTGGATTAGGTCTGTAGTTAGGAGGGGGTTACTTAAAATCTGTTAGTGGAACTGCAGCAGCAGGTAAGTGGTCAAAGGCCAGTCCAGCAGACACAAAATGTGAATTAAGTTCTTCCAGCATGAGTTGCTTGTCAGAAATAATTTTACATGATATGGTAAAGGGTGCTACTCCACCTTCAAGTGAATTTACTGTCTGCCAGAATTTAGAACGGTTATTTTTGTTATCTTCAAGAAGGCTTAGGTCGTAGTTTGATTTAACAGAGTGGATTAGTTAAGTGCAATGGTTCTTTTTTTGTCTGATCACCATCCAGTTCTGGAGCAATTTAGTTTTCCTGGCTATAGCCTAGTGATTATCCCTGTCTCCCAACAACTGTTTAATTTCTTTAGTAAACCAGGGGCAACTCCTTTTCTTAACTCTCCGATTAACTGGTAGAGAGTATTGGTTTATAACAGAGAGGGCATGTTGATTAAAAACATCTGCTGCTGTATGCACAGAGGGGAGCAGGTAAAAGTGCTACCAGTTAGTGTTTCCCAGATCTTGGAGGTAGCTTGCCACACAGAAATTAGCGAGTTTTCTTTTAAAGTGGAAGGAAGATACTCCAGGTGATTTCCGTATGACTCTGATACTGGCTGCTGCATCACGGTCACCACAGGCCATAATCAAATCAGGATGAAGCAGTTACCTTTTGTGGCTTGTTGTTGAGCACGAAGTCCAGTAATACGAATGGGAAGGATTCCTATGACTGGGCCTTTTAGATTCAGTAACCACCTGCATTAGACCAAAATCATCACAGAGGTCGTTAGATTTTGATAAGAGTTAGTCTAGATTAAAATCTCCCAGAATTATGGTCCCATTACTGTGAGCACCTAGGAAATTTGCCAAGTGGCTAGAAGTGGGCCTGTAGCAGCTGACAATATTGATGGACTCATTTTGGGATATTGCTAACATGACCTCCAGGCATTCAAATTCCTGGGGCAATGACAGGGGGCTGAAGTTAGTCAAGGAGAATTTATCTTTTATGTAGAGGATTATGCCGCCACCTTGGGTGGTTCTATCCTGCTGATACTGGGTGTATCCAGTGATCATCCCGACATTGTGGTCCGCTGAGCTAGTAAGCCAGGTTTCGGTGAGTAGCAGTATGTCAGGGTTGATGAGGCATATCCATACTTTAGTCCACTGAAAGGTCTCACAAACTCCCCAAACTGTGGTATTGGAACAAACAACCTGGGATTTTGAAGCTGGATAGCTAAGGGTATCGCTTCCTAGCAAAACCTGAAATCTCCAGATAAGCTCTCCTTAAAACCTCTCTCTCTCGGCTTCAGGCAGAATTTATACTAGAACCCAAGAGGTTTTTATATATCTCTAAGTAAAACATTTTGTAATGCAGCCAGATACAAAGCCACATGTCCTCTGACCCCTGAACCAACTACAGACTTATATTGATACTACCTAGAAAATGGGCACCATGATAATGCCTGTGACAAGCATTGCAGGATTGCTCCAAGACTCAGAGCAATGGTTGTTGAGGGCAACTAGAGACACATGGCAACAAGAAGTAGGAGAACCGATCGTGGGCCAGGTTTTGGAGAAAAAGCAGTCAGGGTGGGCACTAGCATCACTACCTCCCACAATACTGGGAATTTAAATGGAAAGCAGTACTGTGCTTTTTCCAGACTCCCACACGTACTAAACACTATACAGCCAATAGATTTGACAGGTGATGGAGAGGCTGTGGTCAGGAAAGTACACTGTCACATCTTCTGGGCTCGCCCACATCTCACAACATTCTGGTCTGAGGTACATGACTTCCTGAACTGAGCCCTTCCCAAAACTGTACCTAAAACTCAGGCCCTTTTCCTGAGTACATATGTACTTAAAGACATTTTAAAAAAAAGAGAAGCCTAGATATGCAGGACAGTCCAGTTGTAGCCCTGAAAGCCGTCATGAGATAATAGCTTAATTTGTTGCACAGTTACATAGCAGCTTCCTCACCAGATTCCAGGATGTAAGTCGTATGGCAAAACTAATGGCTAGTCTGAACATACAGGTGGATGAGTTTCATCTTCAGTGGTCAAACATAGACAAAATCTTGGAAGAAATGGACTCTCGCACTAATAATTGATCTCAGACAGACTCCTAGACAGCTTTTATTTTTTTATTTGGTGGTACACAGTACAGAATCAGCTGAAAACCTGAACTGTGTTATTATGGCAATGATGCCTTGAGTATTTGTTTGTATGGCCTATATCTATTTGTCCTATTCTTTTATGAAAAAATGAATACACAAAAAAGCTTTAAAAATGTCAATAAAAACATATAAAGCAAAATATAATTTGGTTTGCTAGATACATTATTTTAGAATTACGCGAGTCATTTCTAACATTTAAAAAGTCAAAAAGAATGTACTTGTCATTCAATATTGCCGTGAATTTGACTATGACAAATTAACACCACTAGATGGCACACAATGACCTGGCTTATTTTTTTACTGGAAGATGGAATTCCACACTTAAATCTGCAGATACATGCAGTAATCTACTGCTGTGCTTACTTACTCATCCAGGGACTGCAATTAAGTTATGTAGCAACTACAACTGAGGGCTAGTAGCTAAGAAAATCCACTGTCCCCACATAATTTTCCATTGGCCCAACCAGTATACATATTAAAATATTTTAAAATGTTACCCTTTCCAGTGCAGACCAGAAGGGCTTAATGGAAATTTTTACAAGCCCTCCATGTATCTACCAGCATCTGGCCTGTGGGCCAGTACCAGTTTCGACTTTGACTCCTGCCATCCCATTTCAGGTTTAAAAGTGTAGGCTACCTTTTACACTGCATCCCCCTTCTTAGAGTAAAGTACTGTCCAGTACTCTGCACCTCTGGCTCCACTGAGGTGTACCTTGGCCAGGCATGGCTTGGGGAAACCCTCCATATCTAGGGGTAAGGATGGTATACTCGCTGAAGGGTTCCCCCACAACAACACCCACAGTCACATCACACCCCAGGTCCTCAACTATGGATGAGTACAGCTCAGACCTCCGCTCTGGCAGGAATAACTAATTCGGACACGATGAATTAAGCATTAGCCAATCTTTTATTGACATGTCAGCAATTAAAGTTGGGAACAAAGCCGGCCAGGTGGCGCTGAGGGTTCAGGCGCTGGACGCCACACCTCGCGTTATGCTGGTGACCCGGGTTTGGGAATGAGCCTGGATGTCAGGAGTTGGCTGGGGGAGAGGCAGGAGCTGGATTGAGTTGCTGATTGGTGACTCTCCTCTCCTGGGGTGGGTTGGGTGCCGTGCCAACTAGTGGGTGGTGTCGGGTGGGGAGGGTGTCGTTAGGCGAGTGGCGGAAACCGTGCCTCACCACGGCTTGCCGCTTGGATGTTGTCTTGTTCGCTGGCGTCCTTGCAGGTGAGAATGGAACAAGCTAGCTAACAAAATGGAAAAAAATCCCACCCCATTGCCACTCAGAATGATCCCCAATCAGGGGTGAAGGAGCCCTGGATGGTGGTACGTCGCCACCAAGTCCTAGCCAGAATGGGCTAAATAGACAATATATATATATAAAAAAAAAAAAAAAATTGGCAACAACACACGTACACATTTTTACAAATCACATTTCAAGACAATTACTGGCCAGTGCATTAGTGATAAATGTCCAGCAAATTAGTGGCAATAAAGTATAAAATGACAAACAGTCTTCACCAATAGGCATTAACAAAGTTCAGGTTTAATTCCTGTGTGTTATTTTTTTCATGCTCAAACATTTACACTTCCATTATGACCACTTTCAATCTCACTTTTTTCCCTGGTCTTTTTCTTTCTGAGAGGTCCGGAGCAGTCCCATGGCCACAGGCCAGTAAACCATTCATACAGCTTCTCAATGTCACAGACAACGAGCCCACAAACTGTAACCCCTCCTCAGAGTAAAGCACTCTGTCTAGTACATCATGCCTCTGGCTCCACTGGGCACTAGATAGGGTGGGCATGGACGAGGGGAACTATCCATGTATAGGGTTAGGATGATCACTGAAGTGTCCATCTCCAACAATATCAGTCACTTCACACTCCAGGTCCCCAAACGTGGGGTGAGTACAACTCAGACCTCCGCTCTGACAGGAATAAATCACTTGGACATGGTGGACTAAACAGTGGTCACTCTTCTACTGACATGTCAGCAATTACAGTCGGGAATGACGGTTCCTGGTCACTGTCCATGTTGGCACTGTATGAACAGGTTCAGTCCAGAACCTAGACATAAGTCAGGACCCTTGCAGCCCCCCATTGAAAGGTTGTACCCTGCACATGTAACTGAAGCCACACAACACTCTCTAGTTGTTTTACACCTGGACCATGCACACATCAGTGGGCGATGTTACAACTCGGGTAAGAGCATGAAGTACTCTGCAAAATGCCGTGGTATTCCCACTCTGCTACAGCTTTACTACTCTGACAGGTTTTACAGTTTGGCACAGTGGTGCCTGGTCAGTGAGTGGCACAAGAGGCATACACTGCTGAAGGGACAGTTCATTCACACCTGTAAAGTTTGTTGACTCAGCCAGGAACAATGCTTGATTCACTGTTGCGGCATCCATGGGTCCCCTGATCCTGAGAGCAGCCGCTCTGTACCAGGTCAGTCTCCTCTCTGGAACAAAAAGGTCACCAGATGGTGTGCAGGGCACAGCATGGCAGCATGTTCTCCAGACTGCCTACTGAAAGTGGCAGGCCATCACACCTACCCTTATACCAGTGGCAGCAGCCCCGGCACCCATCCCAGCTTGGCATCTCTTGTCATGTGCTGTGGGCATATTTCCTACCTCAGTCAGCAGTCTTGTACCTTTCAGCAGGTCTTTCTCCATCAGCAGCTCTGCCGGCAACATCACTTGGGCACAGGACCGCAAATGCCCCATCAAAGATGATTTTCTTTTGGACCCCTCCTGCACCACAAGGCTGCAGAAACTCCCAATTGATGGGAAGCCCCTCAGGGTTCCCACACCTTCCTGGTGTGTCCCCCACATGGTCTCTCTACTTACCAGTGATCTAACTTAAATGCCCTCACATCCCTTCCCTTGATTTACAGTGTAGTCTTTGCCTGTCTCTGGAGGCTCCAAGGCAGCTAGGCATCGAGTTGACTTGGTCTCACAAGTCTGGATCCAACAGCAGATGGTAGGTGAGAGGTCCTTGCCACCTCTGGAGAAAAGTTCCTTGAGGGCACCCAAGCACCCTCCTTTTTTTTTTTTTAATTGAGCTTTTTGGTCCCAGACACCTCCTCCTGCCAACTGGCAGTGGGAACACATAGCATTTTTTACTGATTTTTCTCCCCTGCCCCCCCCCCCAGGCCCTGGCACATGGCCATGCAAGTGTGTGGAGGCACGCTCCGCACCCTGTGGTGCCAGCTCAGCCCCTTCCACCTCCTGATTCTTTTGTCGCCCCCTCTCCACCTACACTACCCACTGGACCTCCACCCAGTGGGAACAGAACTACGGGGGGGGAGCACCAAGCCATCCTCACCACTGGCCCCCTGACGACCCAAGGTCATTCCTGAACCCGGGTCACCGGTGTAGCGTGAGGTAAGGCGCCCAGTGCCTCAACCCTCTGTGCCACCGGGCTGGCTCACAAGCACTCTCCTTTTGACACTAAGCTCCTCCCACTGGGTCTATTTAAATCAGAATCACTACTAGAAAGTAGGCTCTGGGTCTGGTATTTAACCCCCTTCCCCCTATTGGCAGGAGGGGGTCGCTGCACTAATAAGGGTTGCAAAAACCCATTTTAGCAGAATCCGTAGGGATTATGTGATGCATCTCATCACGAGTGCAGAAATGGCTGCTCACAGCAGTGCAGTAGCCAAGGTAAGAAAGTTCTGGTAGAAGTGGGTTTTTATACTTTTTTGCTTTTCTTGCATTCAGTCAGCTATTAAAGAAGAGTCATGTTGCCCAATCTTATTACACGTATGGCAATTTTGGGACCACAGAGCGGAGAAAGAAAAAAAAAAAAAGAAGGCCTAGAGAGAAAGAACAGTATGGAAAGAAACAGAAAAGTGTTAGGACTGAGAGAAAGAAATGGCAAGGGAAGTAAAAGAAGAAAGATGAGAACAATTTGCATTATGCCTAAGTTGCTTAACAAACCCTCAGCCTTTCACTTTTTTCTTGGGGAAACACTGAACGCTGTTTGTATTTATTTATATATTTTATACATAAATAGTAACTTAGTAGCTTTTTTTCACCTGCTAGTTTTACCCTTCTGTCACATGCCCACCAGTATACCAGTCCTTGGGCATTAGCTGCCTCCCTCGGTACCTTCCCCCCTCACTTTCATAATGAAGACCTGTCCACACCTCAGCCTCTCATCCCTGTGTCCAGCTTGTCTCCACTGGGGGTCTTCTGGTCAATATGGAAGATCACCTACATACACTTGCTACTCCCTATCCCACTGACCAGCCTACCCTGTCTGGGGCCTCCCCATGACCTGGAGTAAGAGTACACAGTCATCAGTCAAAGACTGAGGGGTCCACTGATTTGTGCTCTGGATTGTCCATTGGTGTGGGAAGAGACTTTGGGGATATCATCTGGCATACTTATGGGCATTTTTGCCTTTTCTGTCCCATTCTGCCCACAACCTCATGCACACTGTGGCTGGCCTGGGGGTGCCTGACGGTACATGGTCTCCCGCGCTGTCAAAGGCACCCCCACCATAAGCCCGTCCCCGTGGGAGGAGAACATCCAGAGAATACTCTGAACCCTTCCTGCTGACCTCTGGTCCTGATACCCCCAGCTCAGAGTGTGAACCTGGGTCACCAGCATGCATAGCATAGTAATTTGGGACTGGAAGAGTTACTAGGTCCATCAGGTCATCCCTCATGCTTCATAATCAGCAGTTAATAAGTAAACTATGCAAACAGGGCTTGCAAAGGATTGCATTGTGAAGACTGTATAAAATAAATTATACAATGGTGTGTGAAAATCCTGTAACCTCATTGGTCAAAACATGTCACATGACCATGGATAAATCCTGCATAACCCACGGCTGAGGAATGGCATTTATAAAAAACATAATTAAACACATTTTAAATTTATTTTACACATGGGTCCATTGTATAATTAAGCAATTTATCCCTCCAGGGTGTGGGTAAACTGGAGGATTTACCACGGCTAGTGTGGTTCGGTCACGAGGCGTAGCTGAGTGACTGAACCACACCAGTTGTGGTAAGCCCTCCAGTATACCCACATCCTGGATGGATAAATTGCTATTATACAATGTCAAATGTTGTTATTTTAATGTTTTTTTTTTGGTTTTTAATTTTTTTATTTTAGAGAAATATAACAATATTTAGTGAAATATTCTTACGCTGAAAAAAATAGTTATTTATTAGTATTGCAATAAATGGTAGGTGGAGATGGTGAATTTGAAGTTCTCAAAGTTTATTAAAGCATCATAAGATTTGACTAGTAAACTTTATGAAATCATTGTTTTATTGGTTGAGAGTTTTTTTTTAACTCTATATTTATGCGCTCTACTTGCCTCCTCTCTACACTCTCTCAGACATCTTCTGTCTGCAGGCTCCACTCCCGTGTGATCTGCCCCAGAGTACCCGGTTCCACACTAGCAACCCCTCCGGTATACCCCCCAGGTAGGGGTGAGGAGGGACTCCCCGTGTTTACCTCCCCAAACCAACATACTTTTTGTGTGTTGTGGAATCGGTACAATGGAGTCTGCCCGACGAGCCTGGAGATCCCCCAGAGAAGTGTCATCTCCTAGGAGAGACCGAGGTGTTTATCCAGTATTTCTCTTAGACGTCAGCGTGCAATGAGGGCCAATGAGCTAGGAGGCATGCTGAGATGTGTCTCCTGCTCCGCCTCTCCTGCCGACATCTTCCCAATGCCCTTATCATGCTCCACCTTTACTGCAACCTTCCACCGGCTCCCCTAGATGGCAGTATTGCAGCAGGGAGCCTGCAACAACCCCGGGAGAAGGGAGAGCAGCCGTCGGCGCCTATCCTTCTCCTCCCTCAAGACCCTGGCTATGCACGTATGCCTGTTCCCGAACACGGTAGCCGCCGGGCGTGATACGAGGTAAAGCATCCAGCGCCTCAGCCCTCAGCACCACCGGGCCGGCCCTTGAGAGTTTTTTTAACATCATAACTGTTTAGGTAGTGTGAAAAAACATTTTATTTCTTTTCAACATCATATGAGTCAAAACTGTGAAAAAAAGATTTCTTTCACGCAGTCCTGACCCCTGTTTCTCACGGCTCTTGTCTAAGCCATTATTGCGAATGTGTGGACGGAGTCATGTGCTACCGAGGGGAAAAAAAAAACTCTGGAGAGATGAGTCGGGTTAGGGTACACGCAGTTACGGGGAAGAGTTGGGAAATATCATGTTTTGGCCGGAGCTGGTATTGTGATCCGAGTTTACTTTCAGTGTAGCAGGTGGTCCCGAGTTGCTCGTTTAGCGGCAAAGTAAGATGGCAACATTTTGGAGAAGTTTTGGGGGGTCATATTGATTTTGGTCAAGAGGCTGACTGGTACCTTTTCCAGTGGGTACACTGGAGGATTTACAATGCTGGGAAAGGTACCAGCCAACCAATGAGGATGTGGCATTTGCCTGATTCAATTTACCACATTGTATAATGCTTAATTAACTGTTGCTTTAACCAATGCGCATGGGTGAATACAAACCTATATAACAGAGATGGAATAAAACTTTCTCAAAAACCGAACACTTGATATCTTTTTTTCCCTTCTTGTGTTCAGTAATGAGGGTGAAATATGTCATATCTGTTCATTTCTACCTACAGTTAACATGTGAGGAGCTCACAGCCCCAGCTTATCACTTCTGCAAACAAATGAGAATTCATTTTATAGTATTCCCACATCCATCACTTTGCATTAATTATCTTAGAATTTATTTTAAATGTCATATTAGTTTATATTTTAGAATTTGTTTACTGAGTGGGAGCACTGGATAAAAGATTCATTTCCAGGCCTGACCCGGGCTAAAAGGCACAATCGGCAAAAAACAATGACACACATAAAACGCATTCTCAGTCCCAACGACGTGACTCAAATAAATGCTGAGGAAAATTCAGTTTAAAAGACGTATAAGACTGAGACTTATGAAGTGAATCTGGAAGATTATCTCCCTAAAATCAGCAATATTATGAGGATCTTATCTATCAGTGGGGTTCAGTATATTCATCAGCATCTGGTTGAGAAATTCTTCCAATCGATGCTTTATAAACAGGTTTAAACCAATTCTCTCTCGTCTTGCAACCACTAATGTAATGAAATGAATCCTCGATTAGGTTTTCCCACAGATACAGTATCTCCTTTCCACTCAGTTCTTGCAAGCATTTGTGTTTTTGACACCTACTGTATAGCCATGGCCAAGAAAGAACATGCCTTCCTGTATTCTATCAACCTAATTTAAGTAACCTACCATCTCATGTTCTACATTACTTTACAAAATGGGTTGAGGAAATCTTAAACCTGACTGGCTAAGGCCACCAACCACCTGGTCCAGTATCAGGCAACAGACTGGGAATTAAGGAGTCCCAGTCTCTGCTTGCCTGTTTTCATTTAAAAATTATTGAGCTGAAATAGAATGCTCAGTTTAAAATCTGCCACATTTTCTCTCGCTTAGCAAGAGATGCAGCCCCTGCCATCTGCTGAAACTATTGGTTCAGTCTTACAAAAACCCTTTTTGTTAAAATCCATATGTGGCACACAACACACACCTTTTAAAAAAAATGTTTCCCTTTGTTAACAAAAATATTTTCCTGTGTTTAAATCTGCAACACTAGCATGTCACGTGCTAAACGTTAGTACATAGACTGCTCCCCCCACTCGCCCTGGCTCCACTTCTGCTTGACAGCTGACAGACCCACTCTAACCTCAGCACTAAAAGATCTAACCACTCCTACTGTGCCATCTCTCCTGAGTTGCTGTCCAGCTGTACCTGACATGGTGCCATACCTTTGAGTCCTGACCGCATTCATTTTGCTGTCCCTCCCATGCCAAAATTTGGGACAATGTCTAAATCTGAGACTCTGCTTTTTGAATTAAAAAAAATGAAAGTGATGACCGAAAGCGATGACCGAAAGTGATGACCATGGCCCGTGCACACTGCGCCATTCCTGACCAGTCAAAGATCCCTTGCCGACTGTGCTCAGTAACGTCCTGAGCCATGGAGTTCACTGCAGTATCCTAAGTGACAATTCTGTAAAAGGAACCATAAAAGAAATATATACCATATATAAAATGTTACCAGTATTCAAAGCAGACTGCTGGGGTGAAGAACCGTCAAACGCCTGACTTGATTTCGTTGAATGATGGCTTGAGCTATAAAAAAGCTTCTGAAACTCAACAGCAGTGCCCTCTACTGCCAGTTTCAGCAGTAGAGGGACTAATTTACAGAAATGTCTTTAAATTCATTTATATTTTCATTTTACACTTTAACCTTTTTTAAAACAGTTTAAAACTTGACCAAAATTCCATTTTCTAAGTACACTAATACCCTTCAGGGTGGGAAGTATTGGGCTATACCAGACCTTCTAGGGGCTATAAGGCCCTCTGCCTGTGGCATTGGGCCTCATTTCACCCCTGGGCAGTCTGGTATAACCCAATACCACCCACCCTGTTGGTTACTGTTGCTTACAGACAAAGGTGAACATTTCCCTTTCCCCACTATTTCCATATCTCTGATCTCCCATCACCTGACCTTTTTCCTTGCTGCTTCCTTCACTTCTCCTGCTCCCCTTTCCCTCCTTTTGTGAACCTCTACATTTAGTCATTACCCTCTCCCCAACTCCCTCTATCTGAGTAGCTGGTTTCTGTTCTTGCCATGCTACAGCACCCTCAGTCGATTACTGTCTGATCTTACTGTACCCTAGGTAAGCTTCTTTTTGCACCTTAATTTTATTTATAGTTTACATTTAATATAAAATATTTAATATTTAATAGTTCACTAGAGTCAGGCGTGGTACCACAGGACTGGAGAACAGCACATGTAGTGCCCCTCCACAAAAGCGGTCCCAAGGATGACCCAGGGAATTACATACCAGTCAGTCTGACCTCCATTGTGGGCAAGCTCATGGAGACCATAGTAAAGGAAAGGTTGGTGGAATATCTAGAGGAGCATGGTCTCCAGGATGAGAGGCAGTATGGGTTCATGGAGGGGAGATCGTGTCACACAAATCGGACTGACTTCTTTGACAGTGTCACTAAGACAGTAGAAAGGGGCCAAGTGGTAGACGACCTCTGTCTTGATTTCAGCAAGGCCTTTGACTCTAGGCCCCACAAAAAGTTGATCAAGAAGTTGGTGGATCTTGGATTTGGGGAAAAGATGGCTAGATGAGTGATAAACTGGCTGAGGGACATAACCCAGAAAGTAGTTGTGTGGGGAGAGTTATCTGGCACCAGGGAGGTAACCAGTGGGGTCCCACAGGGCTCAGTGCTGGGGCTGGTGTTTAATATCTTCATCAATGACATTGGGGATGACATTAAGGGCAAAATGTGCCTATCTGTGGATGTCACCAAGCTCTGTGGGAGCATGGACACAGCTGAAGGGATACAGGACCTAAACTAAGATCTGGAAAAGTTGAGGAGGTGGTCCAGGATCTGGCAGCTTGGCTTCAATGCCAAGAAATATAAAGTTATGCATATTGGAGCCAAGAATCCCAGGACAGACTACTACCTGGGTGGAGTCAGAATATCTGCATCAGAGGAGGAGAAGGACTTGGTAGTGATGATTACTAGTGACCTGAAGCACTCCACGCAGTGCAAGAAA
This sequence comes from Neoceratodus forsteri, assembly GCA_016271365.2. Lineage (NCBI taxonomy): Eukaryota > Metazoa > Chordata > Ceratodontiformes > Ceratodontidae > Neoceratodus > Neoceratodus forsteri. The sequence goes on along the minus strand of JADMNL010000031.1, from coordinate 158,950,372 downwards.
GCAGCAGCAAAGGCAAACAAGATCCTGGGATGCATATCTAGGGGGATCAGTAGTAGGAGAGAGGAGGTTATACTGCTCTTGTACAGTTCACTGGTAAGGCCTCATCTAGAGTATGGAGTTCAGTACTGGTGCCCACACCTCAAAAAGGACATTAACCTGCTGGAGAAGGTCCAGTGGAGGGCTACAAAGATGATAGCTGGTCAGCAGGGTAAGGCATACAAGGAGAGGTTGAGGGCACTGAATGTGTACTCCCTGGAAGACAGGAGAGAGAGAGAAAGAGAGAGAGGGGACATGGTTGGGACCTTCAAGTACTTGAAAGGGATAAATAAGGTTGATAAGGAGAGTCTCTTAAGCTGAGTGGCAACCATAATACGAGGGGGCACAGTCTTAAGCTGGAGGGTGGGAAGTTTAGAAGGGAGGTTAGGAAGCACTTCTTCACAGACAGGGTGGTGGACACTTGGAATGCACTGCCGGAAGAGGTCATCTCGTTGAACACAGTGCGCAGCTTTAAGAGAGGCTGGGATAGGCATAGGGGAAGGTAAGAATCATGGGTAGGGAGGATGAGAGGAGTGGGGAGGGAGGGCAGGGACATTAGCTCAAGCTGTGGACCCTGCAATATGAGCAGACTTGATAGACCAAATGGCCCTCTTCTGCTGGCTTCTTCGTATGTTTGTATATATTTTTTTGTTCTAGTTTGATTAATTTTTTTCTGCCTTCAATTGTTTTTATTTATCTGCAACCTCAATTGTTGCATGTTCTCTTATATTGTAATCAATTACTGTTTTTTGTTTTAATCAATTGCCTGATTTTCAAATGTATTGCTTAATTTTTGGCCATTCTCCTCTATAACCCCTCCACCCCAACCCCACACATGCACACGCACACCCCTGGCTCGCACATAGAAAGGAACCTCGGTTCAGTGTGCCTTTCCTGTTCACCACTTTACAAATAAATTGTGTCTTGAGATATCCCTTTAATCTTTCCCTTACTGAACCGTATCACTACTTCTGATACGTCTCCAAATTCAGCCATACATTTCCCCAAACCACTTGTGTATACAGCCCCTTATTTATCCTAGCCATTGGAACACTGTACTTGACATTGCTTTCCATACGGCATCAAAGAAGCAATTCTTAAGTGGTCTAGTCTCCTTCATTTTGAGTAATGTGCTTCAAAATGAAAAGGCCCGACTCTCAGCTTGTGTCTCTAATTTTAAGGATTCAGTTTCAGCACTTAGACTGTCAGGGTCATTTTGAGATCTCCAGTGCTTTTTTGAGTAAACGACTCTGAATTTTCTCAACTTCACCTAGGTCCAGAATCCCTCAAATTTAGCCAAATAAAAAAAAATCTGTGCACCCACTTTTGTTTGAAATTTTCATCTGCTTTCACTGAGTTGCCTCCAAGTTTCTAGCTGAACCCTTTGATAACCTAGGATGATTTTAGAGCCTTCTGTTTCATATTTACTATCTGAGTTCTCCATGAGCGAGCACGTGTCTGACTAAGACTCAGATATCAAACCACAGATATTCAATGTATTCACACATGTTCCAAATATCGTCACTAGACCACCAGCAAATTAAGTAACTTAAAAAGTGGCTATCTGAATGGTTTCATTAATATATATGGCCAGTATTAGAACATAGTGCAGAGGGTCTTCCTGGTAAGCTGGCACTAGGGCCCACCTGGAAAATGGGAACTGAAGGTCATGGGCTAACACACTCAGTGTAATGCACTGACTAGGTTTGCATTTTGTATTAGCTTCCTGGAGTGATCAGAAAAAAAATATTTAATGAGAAAATACAGGTTATATAAAAATGTTCTCTGTTTTCAAGGTGGGGATAGATCCACTTCTGTGTGACCCACCTGGAGAGTCCCAGTTATCCTGGTGGGTCAGCCAAACACTGTGCATGGCTTCAATGAATCTGGGATCAGTCTATTTATTTTCATGTAGTAAAACAATAAACTCTGTTTAAGAGTCACTGTTTTTTAACCAAACTGAAGACCCTCTGCAGTGTCCATTTTCTCTTCTAACTCCAGTTTTGTTCTAGGCTACTTGAATTAGCAAGACCACTGTCGATATTTGTTTCACAATTCACTGTTTCAGAGCGATGGATAATTCCAACTTCTTAAATAGCACTGATCTAGAGGTAAATGAACAACAAGAGCACCAAAAAGGGAGCCGAGATCTTGGTCATAAGTACAGACATGAAAGAATCCTTGCTTCAATGAGTCTTAACAAGGCTAACTTTGATGACTTCATCTGTAAAAACTTGACATCTGCTTAATACCTGTCAAGATGTGATCAGTGTTAGTTCTGCTCCAACCCTTGCGGTTTTCCTTTTCACAGTTGTGCAGGTGCTGCACAAAAGTGGAAAGGAGGCGATGAAAACCAAATTATAACCTAATTATATGCTGCTGGCCTGATGACAGGCTCCCCTTAACGAGCCAAAGCAATACATCAATTTAGTCATATCCTTTTAGTATTGTTTTCTGATTTTTTTCTGATTTCCACAGGAAGACAAAAAATATACAAAAATTAGTCCAAATGTTAATTCCAAATCATTGAAGTGAAGAGTTTTTCAAGGGAAAGAATCTTCACAACTGCTCAAATTGGAAAGCACGCTCTCTCATGTGAAGTCTTTTAGATTCTGTCATAAATTACTGACACTGCATCCCCTAAAGTATTTCTGCATGGTGGTGCCCCAATCCTTTCTCTTCACTGCGCCAATGCTTTTTGCAACACCACCATCCTTCAATATATATGAGCCCTAGTTGTCAGTCTTGTTTCAGGTCCTCATTTGTATGCCCACAGTAAGGGAAATCAAAAAAGGAAAGGAAACAGAGAGAGAGAGAGAGAGAGACAGACAGACGGAGGGAGGGAGGGAGACAGAGAGAGAGAGAGAGAGAGAGAGAGAGGGGGGGGATACAAAAAGTCTAAGGATCAAAAGAAGAGAGAAAGGGAAAATGTATTTAAGCAATAATGACCCAAGGGACCAGTTTCAGGCACAGTAACAGGATACAAAGTAAGCTGGTACAAATAGATACAGTGAATGCAAGTAGTTACAGTACACAGCTGAACTCATTAGGGAATACTACACAGTGAAGCAGCTCTGACCAAGACTGAGCATGAAGTGAAAAATCACAACAAAATTGAGTAAAACTACACAAATCTAGCAGTTTTGTGCAAAAACTTGAGCAGATGTGAACGGCAGTTACAAAAAAGACAAGTGCACAGAGGAACAGTGTCAGCACAGTGCCCACAAAAACAAACTAGTAGCAGCAGCATGAAAGATATCCCAGTAGGCTAATAAAACAACCTGCAGAGCTGATTTGGGCAAACTGGTTTCCCTTGGGCAGAGTCTGACAGCCAACAGGACGAGGTGGGAGCAGGATGCATCTCATGTCTGTGTTGTTAACAAACACCCCCATCTTTTCACATTTTTTCCTGTGAGAAACTGTTTTTTTTTAATCTTTTTGATGGCCAACTGTGTACTGCTGTGGGACAGTACATTTTTAGTAGCGACTTAAACCAAGCCTCAGATCTTCGTAAGTACGGTAATATTTAAGCATGGGCCTGATGCATACCTGCAATACAAATGCATTATGATTTTATTATCTCAGTGAAATCTTCCGTGTATACTGTGGGAATTTCGCATTAACACTTGCCTTTTCTAAAAACTGTTAAATAATATCACGAATGTAATGTGGGCACCACAGTATCAATACATATCGCCGTAGTGGCCAGGAACTACCAGCTGGGTTGGTTGTATTATGCATGTGTCCCCGGAAGAGTATGGGCGATTAGGAAAACCATCTTACCTTAATTCCCTTAATTGCTTTAAATAAAAATCCCTCAATTGCCTGCAATGACATGCAATACACTCATAAAAAGATTAGCGGACACATTGACCCTTACCCTACTTGCCCCCAAAAGACAAAAACAAATACAACAATATTACTAATAGTCCGCCAAAGGGGACTCCTCCTTCCTTCTCTAGCTCCTGCCCACGCGGCTCGATTCCACAACCCACGCGGAGGTCTCAGCCTGAACCTGAGGCCAGCCCAGCTCTTCCACTCTAACGTCACAGAGCTGTATCGTGACGCCACCGTGACGTCATGTCATTTGACGCCGCTCCATGAACGTCACTGGAAAGGCGCGCTTTTATTTCTATGAGCTGAACAGCTACCGCGTGCGAAGCGAGACTCGTGCGACGGCCCTGCAGCAGATGCGCCGGAAAGTCAGCGGAGACTCCCGATTCTCGTTAGAGCTCTCCAAAAATCTAGAGGTGTTGACTAGCCTCCTCCGAAGTTGGCATTTCTGTCAAATTATCAAAAGGCTTGAATATATATATATATATTTTTAATTCAAGGTTTGTCACTTTATAGGGTCTCTTATTGTGGAACACTTTTTTTTTTTTTTAATTTTCGCACCCCAGAAAGTCTACATTTAGGTATCTCCTTATTTTCAAGAGGGTGGGTGAGTCACAGAGTAGATCTGACAAGAAGATGTCATATAATAATATAGTATATAATAATATGTAAAGGGGATCAATAAAATAGGAGAAGAGTGTTTGCTTAAGAGGAAGGAGGGGTCAAAACTAGAGGGCACAGTCTCAGACTGCAAGGAAAAATATATAGGGGCAATGTGAGAGGGCATTTCTTCACAGAGAGGGTGGTGGAGCCCTGGAACAGGCTACCAGAAGGAGTGGTGGGGTTAAATCGGTTGGAAGAATTCAGGGCATGGGACAAGCATATGAGGCTGAGTATGAGGGAGGGTGGGGCTGGCAGGGAGGGAGGTGTGGGCGGAAAATGGCAGACTAAATGGGCAGGTATGGTCCTTTTCTGCGTCAAGCTTCTATGATTCTATGATATACTCACAAATATACATAAACTGAGTTGCTAAAATATATATATATGTATGTGTGTGTGTGTGTGTGTATATATATATATATATATATATATATATATATATATATATATATATATATGCAATATATGGACATGGTCAAATAATATCATCCTGTCCCATACAAAAAATCCCAGCAATAGAACACTGTCCGAAGTGATAATACCATTGTTCCTCCCTGATAATACTATCGGTCAGAGCTGATAATACTATCGTTTCAGCTCTCAACGATAGTATTATCACTAAAATCCCACAGCGCATGTCCAAATCTGCCTGCCAACAAACCCAGTTGCCATGGTGCCATGTCCCTTCCTGCACAACCGTACTGATAGCGTGCATCTTCATTGGCAGCTTTTCTTTTATAGGCGGGCACAACAGCCTGAAAACATGGCATCTTTTTCTTCTCACTTAGCGAGAGGAATGAGTTCAGTTTGTTGCTTCAGTTTTGATTTTTTAAACATATAATATACTATGTCGGGGATGCTGCATTTACCGAACGATGAAAAAAACCTAAAAGGTAGGACTGCCTACTAACTTCAAAGAAACAAAATTTTATCGGAAACGAGCAATATGACAGTCGTTAGTGCTGTGGGCGGGTCAGAGACAGCGCATGCTTAATGCACGGGCCAACCTGTTTCCCAAAATCCACATAAAAATGCAGCAAATTTTCACAATGGGTTCCATATATTACAAAAAATAACAAATAAAGGAGTATGTAGTAGAAGGCAGTGAGACCATCTTGAGGTTTTGGGGACTCTGGGAACCTCTCGAGCTTCGCTCTCAAGCTTCCAAGTCCCCAAACCTCTCAATGGTCTCACTGCCTTCACTCATCTATTATTATTCTGTTTATATATATGTATGTATATATATATATATGTATATATATATATATATAATATATATATATATAGTAAAGACATTCTAGCCCGTATTGGCCCTTGAGAAACAGGAGAGCTGGAAGGTTTGATACCTTTTATTGAACCAACAAGAGTCTTGTTCCAAAGATGGAATTCTACACAAGCTTTTGGGGCCTCACAGGTCCCTTCTTCGGGTGAATCTGAACCTGAAGAGGGGACCTGTGAGGCCCTGAAAGCTTGTGTAGAATTCCATCTTTGTACAAGCCTTTTGTTGGTCCGATTAAAGGTATCAAACCTTCCAGCGTCTCATGTATATATATATATATATATATACACACACATATACACGTGTGTGTATGTACTGTATAGATTCATAGAAGTGTGACAGCAGAAAAGGACCGACAAAGCCCACCGAGTTTGCCCATTTGTCCAGCTATCTGCTTGGACATGCTGTCCCCACCCTCAACACTCCCCTGTGGTTGTCCCATGCCCTTTTGAATCCCTCCACTGTTTCTTCTCCGACTGCCTCTGGGACTCTGCTCCACTTATCCACCACTCTCTCTGCGAAATAGTACTTCCTAATGTTACCCCTGAACTGCCCCCCCTCCAACTGCAGGCCATGCCCCCTCGTCCTCTGATTACCCTTCACCTGGAAGATGCTTTCCACTGGCACCCTGTTTATACCCTTCAGGTACTTGAAGGTGTCGATCATGTCCCCTCTCTCCCTCCTCTGTTCCAGGGAGTACATGTTTAGATCTCTCAACCTTTTTTTATAGGATAGGTGGCTTAACCATTTTACCATCTTCGTTGCTTTCCTCTGAACTCGCTCCAACCTCCCCACATCCTTTTTGAGGTATGGCCTCCAGAACTGGATTCTGTATTCCAAATGCAGTCTAACCAGATGGGTGTACAAGGGTACTATGACCTCCCTATTTCTACTGGTGATCCCCTTTCTGATGCATTCCAGCATTCCACTACCCCTAGCCACTGCTCTCCCGCTCTGCTTTTACACCTTCAGGTCCACCGATATAGTGATGCCCAGGTTCCTTTCTTGTTCGGTTACCTCCAGATCTCTGCCCCCATGCAGTACCCTGCCCTCTGGTTCCTGTAGCCAAGATGCATGATTTTGCACTTTTCTGTGTTGAATGAAAGCTGCCATCTCTCTGACCATGCCTCAAGCCTCCCCAAATCTCTCCGCATTCTTTCTACCCCTTCCTGAGTGTCTACCCTATTGCAGATTTTAACATCATCAACAAACAGACTCACACCCCCTTCAAGGCCCGCCACAATGTCCCCTATGAATATACTGAATAGTAGGGGCCCCAACACTGATCCCTGAGGGACCCCGCTTGTGACCTTGCCCTCTCCGGAAGCCACCCCATTTATTATGGCCCTCTGCCTCCTATTGCCCAGCCAACTTCCCACCCATTTAACCACCCTCTGTCCCTGCCCAAGGCCTGACATTTTACACAGCAGTCTCCTGTGGGGCACGGAGTCAAAAGCCTTCTTGAAATCCAGATAAACCATATCTACTGCCCTCCCTGATCCAGTTCCTTTGTGCCCATGTCAAAAAACTCTTATCAAATTTGTTTGACAGGATCTGTCCCTTGTAAAACTATGTTGCCTTGGATCCATCAGGCCACTTTCCTTGAGGTAGCTGGTGATCCTGCCTTTTATTAGTTTTTCCATGAGCTTGCCTACCACCGATGTCAAGCTCACGAGCTGGTAATTTCCGACTCCCTCCCCCCTTATGCAGTGGGACCACATTTGCCTGCCTCCAGTCTTCCGGCACCACTCCAGTCTCCAGGAACTGATTGAAGAGTGCAGTCAATGGCACTGCTAATATCTCCTTTAGTTCTCTTAACACCCTTGGGTGCACCTCATCTGGCCCCATTGCCTTGTCCAGCTTCATGCAGCCTAGTTCTCCCAAAATTTCCTCCATGAGGAATGGCCTCATATCCACTTCCCCCTCCCCTGCCATTTCTTTTCCTGCTCTGCTGCCCCCATCTTCTTCTTCCTCCCTCATGAATACTGAGTAAAAATAGTTGTTTAGCAGGTCTGCTTTCTCTCTGTTCCCTTGTAGAAGCTCCCCCTTGTTTGTTTTTAACTGGAGTATTCCCTGCCTAGTCTTCCTCTTTTCACTTACGTACCGAAAGAAAGTCTTATCCCTTTTTTTGACCCCTCTAGCTATGCGCTCCTCTGTCTGTGCCTTTGCCCTCCTTACCTCTACCCTAGCTTCTCTCTGGCTCACCTGGTATTTTCCCCAGTCCACTTCCGCTTGCATTTCCTTGAACTTCCTGAGGCCTTCCATTTTGCCTTTACCTTTTTCGCTACCTTCCTAGTGTACCACAGAGGTTTCCTCCTCCTCCTCTTATTTTTACTTGCTCTCTTGGCACAGATGTCCGTGGCCTCTATAATAGCTTTTTTTATCCTCCCCCACATTACCTCCACCTCTGTCAACTCCTCCACCCATTCCAAGGCCCTTCCCCCATTTCCCCCATTTTCCCGAAGTTTGCCCTCTTGAAATCCAGCACACTCAAGCTAGACCGGTGAACCTCCACAGTGTTCCTTATTGTAAACCTGACCACGTCGTGGACACTCGTACCAAGATGTTCCCCCACCAATACATCTCCTACCCCATCTCCATTTGTCAGGACTAGATCAAGAGTAGCTCCTGCCCTGGTTGGCTCCCTGACCAGTTGATTTAGGAGGGCCATTTGCAGGGAGTCCAATATTTCCCTGCTGTTGGTTGAACCAGCCAAAAGGGTGTCCCAGTCTACGTCTGGTAGGTTCAGGTCCCCCATCAGCACCACTTCCCCCCTTGCCGCCATTCTCACGAACTCATCAGCCATGCTTCTATACACTGATTCCTGCTGTGCCGGGGGCCTATATACCACCCCCATACACACTGCCTCCCCCTTCCCCATCACCTACGAGACCCAGAGTCCTTCGGCCTCTCCCCACTTACCCTGCAATTCTGATGCCCTGATACTCTCCTTTACGTAGAGTGCAACCCCCCTCCTCTTTTTTCCACCCTGTCCCTCCTGAACAATTTGCACCTTGGTATCGCCATTTCCCATCCCTGCTCCTGGTGGCACCATGTTTCTGTTACCCCTACAATGTCAAAGCCCTCCTCAATCATTTTTGCTGCTAGATCTGAGATCTTCCTACCCAGACTTCTGACATTTGCACACATAACTCTCCACCTCCCTCTTTCCTCCTGCCCTATATATTTTGCCCCCTTACCCTTTTGCTGTGTGGGTAGGGCTTTTGGCCCCTACTGCCTCTTGCCTCATCAACAGGGCTTCCCCCTGCCCCCCCAGGTTTAGTTTAAATGGCAGCATTTGTCAACATAATCATCCAATTTGCATTTGAGCAGTGCTTTCCCCTCCCCATTTAGGTGCAGCCTATCCAGGGCATAGAGGCTATTGTCACTCCATGTTGAACCCCAATCTCCTATCACTCCATAACCCCTCCGAGCACACCAACCTGCAAGCCAACTATTGAACTCCACTATACTTTGCCTCACCTCCGTGCTGGCCCTTGGTACTAGCAGCACCTCAGAGAAAGACAGGGATTTAAAGTCCAAGCTGCTGCAGAACCTAGCAAGTGCCATAAACCTTGCCTGCACTTCCATCATACTACTCCTTGCAAGGTCGTTTGTGCCTAGGTGGAAGATCAGATGAGTTTTCTCATCTATTTCCCTCCCCTCGAGGGGATCCAATGCATGACTTTGGCTGCCATCATACCTGGCAGGCACTCCACCCATATTTTATCCCCTCTCTCTCTCTCTCTCTCTCTCTCCCCTTCTCCCCCATCTAACTCCTTTTATAATAGAGTCCCCCACTATTAAGACCCTATCCCCTTTCTCCTCTTGGGTGCCTCTCACTGCTGCTGTTCTCCTCCTCTTTCCCAAGTTTTCCCCATCCTTACCCTTGCTATCTCCCCGAAACTTCTTTAGACCTCCTCCCCCCATCCTCCTTCTGCTCATTTCTCTGGGCCCCTTTCTGGTACTCTGGTTCCTCAGTGCAGCTCTTTTCCCCCTCTGAATCTTTTCGAGCCTTCCTCTCCCCATCCTGCTCATTTTCCTGCCTCAGAACCTGGTTTTCTGGCTCTTCTATGGTGCTACCCGCCCTTGTGCCTTGCTCCATTTGATCACCCCTCCCCCAAAGGATTTCCCCTCTATTCCTTGTACTTCATTTCTGGTCCATGCCCCATTTCTCTATCCCTTCCTACCGATGCCCCCATCCCCTGCATCCCTGCTTCCTGCCTGGCTTGTGCCCACACAGATTCCTCACTTCCCTGTCTTTGCTGTTTGTTCACAGTTTTCCCAGGTCCCACTCTTGCAGCCCCAATATGTGCCTTCTTGCGGAGTCCTGATCCAGGGCCCCCGCTCCCCCCTGCTACAAATTTACCCCTTCCAGTACTATCCCTCCCTCTCGGGTCTCCCTTGACAACCCCATACCTCTGCCTGGTTTTATGGACACTCCCACATTCTGTGATCCCCCTACCAAGATGCCCCTGTTCCCCCAGAGTACCTCCATTTCTTCTCCTTGTGCCTGAGGTTTCAGTGCCTGGTCTAGTTTTGTAGGCATCCCTGTGCCCCCTACTTTTTCACTCCCCTAGCTGTCCCTGAATTTCTTCCACCTCCTCCCTGAGCTTCGCCAGCTGGTGGCACGCTGGGCAACCCCCAAATTTCCAAGCCCAGTCAAGCACCATGGCCGCTCCACACCCTGCGCACCCAACCACCCTCCTAAAGATGCCTGCTGTAGTGATGTGAGGTCCCTTCTCCATCATTTCATATACTTTGGGTCAAGCTCCACTCTTAACTTTCAATGCCTCTCAGCTAACAGTTTCACACATACAGTACCTAACTTACAATTTGTCCCAGCTTTCAAATTCAAAGTTCTCGAATGCTCAGTGCTTCAGTGCCCTCACCCTGATTAGGGCTACCCTAGTTTGCTTGTACACTTAGCAGTTACAGTGCCCACCCCAATGATCTGCACCACCACAGCTACAGATCCCACACCCTGGTCAGAGCTGCCCTAGCAACATGTACACTTGCCTGATCAGAGCAATATTTGTTCAAAAATGCACTCTTGCCTGATCAGAGCAATAGTAGTTTAAAGTCCACCAAAGTCAGACCAATCCTCCCACTTGGCTCCTCCCCCACCGTCCATTTAATAGAGGTTGAGTTCAGGGCTGGGGTGGGTGGTGTGGGAAGAAATTGCAGCTCCTCTTGTGTGTATCTAAAAATGAATGTGGCTGGGCCTGCCTTTATAGCCCAGCCGCAAGTTCAAATAATCCTTCCCTGGCTCCTGATTGGTCTACAGCTCCTCCCCTGTACCCCTGGCCTGCCGCCGACTGCAGCCACCAGGAAAGCCTGCTCCTGCTCCTCTCTTGCTGACGATGCAGCTCTGGCTCCTCCCACCGCTGATGCACTCCTCTGCTCCAAGCCCTGGCCTGCCTCCAACTAAGCCGTCGGGATAGCCTGCTCCGACGCCGCTCCAGTTCTTCCTTCACCCGATGCGCTCTGACGTGAGATTACAGCTCCTCTTGTGCGTATCTAAAAATTATTGCGGCTGGGCCTCCCTTTATAGCCCAGCCATGAGTTCAAATAATCCCTCCCTGGCTCCTGATTGGTCTACAGCTCCTCCCCTGTACCCCTGGCCTGCCGCTGACTGCAGCCACCGGGAAAGCCTGCTCCTGCTCCTCTCTTGCTGCCGATGCAGCTCTGGCTCCTCCCATCTCTGATGCGCTCCTCTGCTCCAAGCCCTGGCCTGCCTCCAACTAAGCCGCCGGGATAGCCTGCTCTGGCGCCGCTCCAGTTCTTCCTTCACTCGATGTGCTCTGACGTGAGATTACAGCTCCTCTTGTGCGTATCTAAAAATGAATGCGGCTGGGCCTCTTGTGCATATCTAAAGACGAATGCAACTGGGCCTATATATGTATACTGCTTGGTATCCTATGGCCAGTTGTTAGTCTGTCTGTCTGTCCGTCTTCCTCATCTGCGTTAGGAATATACTAAGGTACTGCTAAACAGTAACATACATACTAACATAGTAATTTAAGGGGGAACTGGATGGCTCACTGGATTGGTAGAGGGTTAAGGAGCCTTTCACATCTAGGTCTCTGGTTCAAATCCAGCACAGGTCGGTACTGGCCAGAAGCCATTATCACCTGAGGGCTATTTGGTAGCCTATGTAAAATAAAATTAAAAAGCAGGTATCCACATCACAAAAACCACTAACACAATGGGCATCCTTGTTGGCGGTCTCACATGAGAGGCCAAGGACTGAATGGGGATGGAGTCTGAGCTATCCTATCATCTATGGCCCTGTCCACACTACACCCGGAAAACCCTTCTGTAACATTACAGAGTGTGCAAACCAGTACCACAACGGTTCGCGTTTACACTGGTAATGTTACAGAAGGCATTTTCGGAATCATTGCAGAAACCTGTCGGGAGGTGGTTTCAGCTACGGTTCCCTTAACGGTTACAGGTCTGTAATGTTACCGTCACCCATCTAAACAGGCCACCGTGTTGCCAAAGGTCAGCTGTTAGACCAGCATGCAGTGCACAGCAGGGTTAAAGCCATGAGGGAAGAGGAACTAGGAAGTGAACTGGGGCAGCGAGGCGCACCAGTATAGAGCACACCCACATAGGGGCAGGAACACTAGCGGAGCCGTGGCAGCACAGCAGCAATACCCTGATCCCCTGAGCTGCTGGAGGCATACATCGGAGGGAGGAACAGTGGGGAAACCCCCGAAGCCCATTGGGGACCTGCCTGCAACCACACAGCAAGACCAGTAGACAACAGAAGCTGAGGGTGCCCAGGGCAAACAGTAGAACAGTGCAGGATGGCAAATGGACCTTAGGAGACAAGCGGCAAGTGAATGAACACACAGACCCGAATGCCAGAGGTGGGAAGTAGTCCACCAACAGCCACCCACAGCATTTGCCCAGCTCCCAGGAAACCGCAGTGCCAGAACACACCCCACTGGAACCACAGCATAGTCACCCCATCCCCTGAGCGCCGCCCGTGCCAGTGGTATACCAACATGCCCTGCAACCCTGTCGCTGGTGACAACAGCAGTACGCCACCACCCACCCCATGTCGTGTGCCAGTGGGACCAATGACAGACCGTAGCACCACCTGGTCGGATGAGGCCAGAAAACTGCTGGTGGAGTTCTGGTCACAGGAGATGGTGCAGGCAGAGCTAGTCAGAGCCAGGCACAACACAGAGGTGTACCAGAAAATTGCAGTCTCTCTCTTTGAGAATGGTGTGGAGAGGATGGCAAAGCAATGCTGTGATAAAATAAAGCAGTTGAAGGTGCGGTACCACAAATCCAAGGGCAGCAACAGGCGCTCGGGGGGTTCACGGGTGGTGTGCCCCTTCTATGGCATGTTGAACACCATACTAGATACACGGCCTACCATTGCACCAGCATTCATCCTGGAGAGCTCACAGGTGGACAGCCCACAACTGGAGTAGGAGGATGATGGGCACACCACTGGGGACCTGTACCTGCACCAGGAGGGATGACGGTGAAGATGGTGGGCAACAGGAGACACCCGACACAGGTATGTGGAATGTGCACTGCACCTGTCTGTTGGCTGGGATATGGTGGGCATAGCTTGGCATGCTGGTGGAGGTGTTGCCAGAGCATGTTGCAAATGGTGATGGATGTATCACAGTGATAGGAGGTGGCATGGGTGTGCATGGGGGCGACCAGTGGATGTGCTGTGGCCCATGGCCAGATGATATGTCTGTGACACCTGAAGTGTGTGTAGGCCCACGGGTGAGGGGGGGGACTGTGGTGTGGGGACGGGGCAGGATGAGGGATGTGTGGGTGAGGCAGCAGCATGTGTACAATGGTGATGGATGTGTTCTGCTGTTCCAGAGCAAGACCCAGGGGAAGGGACATCCATGACACCAACACAGCATAGGCATCCTCAGTGTCCTCGGGCATGCAGGATGAGATGCCGGGAACCTCCAGTGACACCTCAACTGCTGGAAGGGGCAGACCTGCAAAGCAGCGAATTAACAAAGAACCCCTGGTGAACCTCCAGAAGAGGAAGTCCAAAGCCGCAAGAATGGCAGAAGTACTTGGGGCAGTGCTGGAACCAACATGGAAAATGCTGCAGGAGCACAATAGGGAGATGTTGGAGCTGGAGAGGGAGTGGGCAAGGGAGGAGAGGGCAATGGAGGAGCATTTACGGAGACAGGAGGCTGAACAGACTCAACAGTTCTTCACACAGATGTTCCCGTTCCTAGCCATGCAATGCCAGTCGTCACCCCCAGCTGCTGCACTGCACTGTATGGGTGCTGCCACCATGCCACACACCACCGCGAGCAGTGCTGGCACCGCCAGCCCAATCCCTGATGCCCTATTCCCCGGGGTGCGGCCACTGGTGGGATTCCCACCCTGCCCACGTCCACAGGGAACCCCACGAGTGTGACGGACAGTGCCATCCCTCGGCAGACAGCCACTAATGGCAGGCAGGCAGGCCGCATGGCAATGCCAGCCACCACCGGTATGCAGCACCCATCCATGGCTTCATCCCACAGGCATGCGACCGCTCTGCAGGGTGTTGTGTACACAGGTGGCACCACTGCCCATGCAACCTTGCCTACTACATCCCAGGCACCTCTGTATGGTGTTGGTACAGCACAGCAGTACTCCACAGGTGGCATGACCGCTAATGCTGGTCTGCACACTGCCCTCATCCCCTGATGCATGGTGCCACCGACCAGCACTGTGTCACCCCACCGGCACCCACAACAGGCATGCCGAGCTTCACACAGGACCTGTACAGTGACGAGTTCCAGTTGACCACACTGTGATGCCAGATGCCACCTGCAGTGGTTTGCCAGCTAGTGTGTTCCGCAGGTTGCCACCCGTGGTACGCATTGTGTTTCCTGTCCTATTTGGGGACACCACTGGGGGTGGCCCAGTGACTGCAGTGCCTGGTTTGTGCTGGCACAGTGGTAAGTGCTCACACTGACACACTTTCATACTGTGCTACTATTGGGTTATACTACATTGTTGTGTGGCATGTCTACATAATGGACTGCCATGGGTTTGACACATGGGGGACTGGTTGTTTGCACATCCTGAGCCTGTTACTGTGTTCTGTTGTACTGGGTCACAGCTACAGTGGGCTTTTTTCATAATAGATGTACACTGCTGGACAAAGTGTAGACTAGCATGGTGTATTGTACAGTCAGGTCACATAACAGGGTCTGTGTCCCGTGGGTGTTCTGCATCCACCGGCAGCCTCACAGTGCCTTCAGGGGCCTCGGGGGGGGGGAGGTGTTGTATTTGTTGTCTGCTCTGTGTCCATAGGCACTATTGCACTATTGCAGTGCTTACATTGCCTGTATAGTGTTCCTTGACCACTGACTTGCCATTAACCTAAAGAAGACTATGACAATGCTCTTCTCCCATCACCAAAACAAGGCGAAGAATGCTCCCCTCTTCATTCTCCCCAGCATTCTGCACCCACTGGAGCAAGTGACCTCTTACAAATATCTAGGCATCACTTTCAACTCAGCTCTCACCTTCCACACCCACATCAATGCCTTATCCTCTGCCATAAACTCTCGGATAGGCCTACTATACCATCATAGAGATTGCCTCCCCCAAGTTGCCCTCCAGCTGGCCATCACTTCTTCCGTCCTGTCACTAGTGCACTATGACTTGCCCATTTACGCTGCGGCGGACAATACCGACTTGACTAAAATCCAGCTCTCAATCAATAAGGTCTGCAGGCTCCTGACCGGAGCCCCTAGCCACACTCACACTTGCATGCTCTACTCCACCGCCAACCTGCTCACCTTTGAGGAGCGTCTGCACTACCAGACCTGCCTACTCACCAAAAAATCTCTTCTATGGCTCTCCCCGGGTCTCTGCTTCCCTATGGCATGCGTTCTCATCTGTTGCCACCCATATCTCTGTCAAGGCTACCTTTCTGGTGCCCAGAAATAAGACCTCACTAGCCCAGAGGTCCTTCCATTACCAAGCCCCTGCTTGGTTCAGCTCTCTCCCACCCACCCTGCATCACAAACATTGCCAAAACTGGTCCCTTCAAAATTGCCCTCCAGAACCATCTCTTCGATGCTCACTGCTGTAGATGCACCTAATTAATCCCACTGTGGGATCCTCCTGTCAGGCCTCCCTGACTTGACAACGTCCTCCAGACAGCCTACCCTCTCCCTCCTACCCCACTCCCCATCCCTACCTCCACCCTCTCCAGGTATTATCTAGGTATGTCCAGGGCTGTACCCCCAATGTAACCCTTGGGTACCTTGTATTTGACTCTAACCTATTATAAGTAACATTATTATGTAATCTATATGTACTCTATGTTTAATGTTCTGCACCTGTACTGTCCTCACTGTTGTAACCACACTATGTAACTCTGTCTTCCCCCCCACGACGAGATGCCTTTGTTAACTAGTCCATGACTCAAAGGTTGTAAATCCAACTTTTCTAATAAATAAATAAATAAAATATGTATTGGATACAGTCCAGCACAGTGTTGTGCTGCGGGACATTTTATGTTTCTTTTGGGTTCTTGGAATACCACAGCAATGCACAGTCTGATGCATGAACATGCCATCACATAACGTTGTTATACATGTGATATTGCCACCAGAGGCCATGGTGGTGTTGGAATAAAGACTGTCATGTGACTCCCTACTGTGTTGCTCTGTTGCTTGGGCAGTTTGCATGCATGCACACATTGCTGTCTGGGGACCTTGTGGGGCTTCCGGTTCCATGGGGCACTGGTGTGGTGGACCTGGGTGTGCTTCCTGGATGCTTTGTGTGTGCCAGACCCATGCAGCATGCATCCTAGAGGGGTGGGCGCTGTATATGGCATGACATGTCCTGGTCATGCACCGTATACCTGCCTGTGACATGCTGCAGGGTCACACTTCACAGCTCCCGTAGGTGCATCACAGCTTGCCTACATGCCACACGTCAGGCCTCTCCTCTGTTTTCAGTTCCACAGCTTCTGCTGCATCACACCTTCCATCTGCAACGTATGCCACAGGGCACACATTGCCGTTGGAGACCATGCCATGTTCCGTCTCGCTCTGTGTACACTGCCAGCCGGATGGGCATGTGGATGTCTGTCATCGCAGCAGTCATCACCAAGTGTACCATGGGATGCACTCTGCATTTCAGGGGTTGGGTCCACACACTGTCCACAAATCAGTGTGGATGGGCTGTAATGGTTTCGAACCACTTTTCGTACCTGTTCCCTGGCAATGTGGACACGCAGTACCGTTTACAGTCTATACAGGTTCGGAACCATTACAGCATTTTAGTGGTGTAGTGTGGACAGGACCTATATGGTGGTCCCTCCTTGGCAGAGTTGGGGCACATTGATGGGGAAGTGTGGGGCAGCTTGCACTGTGCTCGCCTATGCTGTATCTGTCAAGTAAATAAGCAGAGAACTTCACATTCCAGTGCTGTAAATCCAGCACCTTTCACTGACACTAAATTGACACAGCGGGGAAAAAACATAGTAATTTCAGGTTGTAAGGGACTCTAGGCTCAACAAGTGCCCCATCCCCTCCGCTTCATAAGCAGAGACCAACAAGTATGCTGTTTAGAAATGTACTAATTTATAGGGACTTCCCATCCACCCTCTAAACTGATACATGGCATGCCAAAGGCTGCAATAGTATTGTGCGCAACTGAATGTGTCCTATCTAAAGGCTGACAGAGTGCCTTATAAAATGGGAAGGGAGAATCCAGAAACCTTACTGGTTAAAAGCCTTCACCTGACCATGCTTTAAAACACTATCCATGCATGGTTAGATATTGAATCACCTTTCTAAATGTAAACCAAAATCATTCTGGTACAGGATTTGCAGTCTAATTACAGTTCAGTACACCTCTCTGTCTCTGGAATAAACCCCTTTGCATAGAAATGCAACTTACACAGCTGAGTTCTAGTTCTTGAATCAACACCTCTGCCAGAGACTCACACCTGACTTTGTCTCGCTGTTTCTCTCTTGCTTTCTCTCTCTCCCGACTCCCACTCTGTAATTAAAGTCTTTTACATAACAAGCATTTGTCAATGCTGGATGTTGTCTTGCTGGTGTTGGCATTGGTAGTGCAGGAGTTAGAGAGAGACGCACAATAGGAATGGCAGTAAAGCATAGAACCAACGTCAATCCAATGGGGGGTGAGATACTGACAACAACAAAAATGGAAAGAGACCTGGGGTAGTTATATCAGATGACCTAAAGGTGGGCAAGCAATGTGAGAAGGCAGTAAGGAGGGCTGGTGGATACTGGGATGCATAGGGAGAGGCATCACCAGCAGAAAACAGGAAGTTGTTATCCCTCTGTACAGACAGTTGGTGAGACTCCATCTGGAGTACTGTGTGCAGTTCTGGAGAGCCCATCTCCTCAAAGACATAGACAGGGTGGAGGCTGTCCAGAGGAGGGCAACCAAAATGGTGCAGGGTCTGCACCAGAAGACATACGAAGAGAGACTAAAGGAGCTTAATATGTATATCCTCGAGGAAAGGAGGGAGAAGGGGTACATGATAGAAACTTTCAAGAACCTCAAGGGAATCAACAAAGTCCAAGAGAGTAGCATCTTTCAGAAAAAGCGATGTGCAAGAACAAGGGGGCACAATCTGAAGATAGAGGGGGGACGGCTCAGAGGTAATGTGAGGAAGTATTTTTTCACAGAGAGGGTTGTGGATGCATGGAACAGCCTTCCTGAGGAGGTCGTGGAGTCAAAAACAGAGGGGGAATTCACAGTACCAGTGGCACTGAGGGCTGAGGCACTGGACGCCTTTCCTCACGACACGCCAGTGACCCGGGTTTGGGAACGAGCCAGGGCTGTCGGAGGTCAGTAATGGGAGGGGGGAGAGCAGAGCTGGATCTTTCTCTGGCTGATGGCTGCCACCTGGTGGAGACTGGGGACATCATGGGCCAAGAGGAGCCAGGCACTAGGCCTGGGGTGGGAGGAAAAGGGCTGTTACCGGGGCCGTGGGGCTAATGCGTGCCTCCACACGCATGCATACCTACTCCTGGGGTCCCTGGGGTAAAAAAAAAATGGAGGAAAAAGGAAATTGCCGGCGGCAGGATGGTGACTGACTCCCCACAGGCTCCGCTCCTAGGCCAGGCGTAAGGTAAGCCCCGGTAATTCTGGATGATGGGGCTGTGGGGGTCGGTCAGATGGTGGCTATTCGGGGGGGGTGAAGAAATGTTAAATGATAACCCAAAAAGGGACAGACATAAGGCAATTGTAGTGGGGGGTAGGAGGAAGTAGGCTGTTGGTTAACTAGGATCTGTAGCTTATCCATTAGGTAGGGAAATGGGCAGACTAGCTGAGCCAAGCAGTCCTTATCTGCCATCAAATTCTATGTTTCTATGTAACCCTACCCTGCAGAGAGTGACAGGCATTGGGGTGTGCCTTTGGGTCACTGGCCATAACGCTCATGCCATTTCACCTCACCCTACCCTACAGAGTCTGACAAGTGTTGCATTGTGCCTTGGGGTCATCGGGCCTTATGCTGTCCCCATTTCATAAGGAAGTACATTGAGATGGGTGCAGCATAGGAGAATGGGTTGAACTTTGGGGCCGAAGAGTCCAAGGCACACCTTTATACCTATCAGTGGCTGCAGGGTGGGAGTAGGGGTGCAATGGCATGAGCACTACAGCAGGCAATCCAAAGACACACCCCTTATGCCTGTTAGTCTGTACAGGGTGGGACGTTATGGTTAGAAACCCTAACGCCCTTGGCGTTGGTTGGTATTTGCACTCTACATTTTCAACATGGCCTTTTTGTGACCCCACCTCATGAAAGCATTTGGGACCTCTGCTCATGAATATTGTCACTGTGATTTTGTTACTCTGTCTTGAACGTTGATTTCCCACAGTGACAGCGCCATTCTGCACCATATTAAAATGTCAGCTGCATGATTGATAAGGAGGTGTGAAGAGATGGCAATGTAAAAATCTGCAGTGAAAATATTAAACATTCTCGAAGTTACAAGCGCGTGTGAAAACTGTGTATCGCACACTCATAACACAGTAATTTATTGGAATTATTTCACTAAATTTTTAGCATAGGCATTTTGGGACCTCTGCTCATGAACAGTGGTACTATGATTGTCTTAATCTGCCCCGAACATTGATTTCCCACCACGACTGCGCGATTGTGCGCCAGATGTGCAAAACCACATTTTGGGGAGGATGTGAAAAATGACAGCTATACTGTTCATAAGAAGGTGTGCAAAAATGACAATGTTGAAAATATAAAAAATTCTCGAAGTTACAACTGTGCGTGGACACTACGCAACGCACACTTGTAACATAGTCATTTTGTGGAATTTTTTCACCAAATTTTCAACATAGGCATTGTGGGACCTCTGCTCATGAACAGTGTTACTGTGATTTTCTTACTCTGTTCTGAACATTGTTTTCCTACAGCGACTGCGCCACTGCGCGACAGATGCGCGAAAACATATTTTGGGTAAGATGTGGAAAATGACAGCTATACTGTTCCTAAGGAGATGTGAAAAAATGGCACTGGTGAAAATCTGGAGTAATAATATTAAAAATTATCGAAGTTACGAGTGTGCATGGAAACTGCACAATGCACACTCGTAACACGGTCATTTTTTTGGAATTTTTTCACCAAACTTGCAACATAGGCTTTTTGGGAGCCCACCTCATGAACAGTGACACTGTCAGTTCGTTAATCAGTCCTGAAAGGTGATTCTGCGCAGTGACAGCAAAATCATCTTTTAGGACTGAATAACGAAATGACAGTGACTGAATTCATGAGGTGGGGTCCGAAGAACCCCATATTGAAAATTTGGTGCCGAAATTCCCAAAAATGGCTGAGATATGCACCAAAGTTGAAAAAAAAAAAACATTTATGCCATTATACAGCTTACCGGCATTTCTTCACTTCGCAGTTGGCTTTGAAGAGTGCAGACGTGTTCCCAGTCCACCGAAGATCGTTGCACCAGGCTCTGGAGTTAAGTATGGGGTGAGGGGGGTGTAGGGAGGTGGGGTACACAGAGGGTGGGTGCTGGTTGGAGGAGGGGCACCGGACATGTCGAGGGACTGTTTTCTCTTTTTCCAGGTAAAAAAAAATAAAATACAGACAATGCGGGTCGATTTTCTTCTTTTGCAGGTGTGTTTGGCACACTGGGGTGGGCTCCCAATGTGCCACCTGTATTTGTGGGGGGAGGACCGAAGCCGACAGGGATTGGGCCCTCCATTGGCACAGAAATGGGTCGGGGTGCGCATGATGCCGAGGGGTATTGGGCACCCCCTTGGCACTCACATTTAATCATTGGGGGGCCATTACGCGCTAGCAAGGGATTGGGCTCCCCTCAGCAAATTGAACTGAGAGGGGGGAACCAAAGCCAATGGGGATTGTGCCCCCCGTCGGCACAGAAACATGTTGGGGGTGCATGATGCCGAGGGGGATTGGGCACCCCCTCAGTAAACAACTTAAATTATTGGGGGGCCATTATGCCAACAGGGATTGGGCTCCCCCATCAGCAAATTGGACTGGGAAGGGGGCATGCTGACAGGGGGATTGGGCACCCCCGATGTCAGCTTGTTTGGGGAATGTGAGAGGTGGACGGTGACAGCTGCCGCCATATTTTGTTGAAAAGCTACACCACTGAAGGCACACCCTGCAATGAGGGGTCACTCCCTCATTGCAGTGGCTAAATCGTTTCAAGTTGGTGGCACATTTTGCAACTACTGTCATAGACAGCTTGCAATCTAATTCGAGCCACAGAGCCCAGACTCAAAAAGCAGTGGTGCCACTGGCCACAACACGACCGCGCCTCCAAAACCCTACTCCACTTCAAGCAACCCCAATATGTTGTCTGCGCTGTGCCTGCAAGACAACATAAAAAAAGACCAAACACGGCTGAGTTTTTAGTTTGCAGTTAGAAGCACTTAACCAGAATCTGCCAATGTCTGTAAAAGGGGACTATTTAATGCATTCTGATCCTTAGAAATAAAATTACTTCATTGATTGCATCCAGATTACCATGTTTCTGTATATTTTATTATGCTACTACTTTAAAATGCCCTTATAGTAGCAGAATAAGCCACTCTAGGCTTTGGTTCAAATAAGAATCCATGACAGAATGTGCATTGTAGGATTTTAATGCACCCCCAGGAGTATAGTATGCTGCAAGGCTGAAAGCCGAGTCTCCTTATGCCCCTGGGAAGGACATTAAAAATATAATAAAGGGCTAGTCTGGTGGCACTAAGGGTTGATGTGCTGGATGACACACCTTGGGCCAGGCTGGCAACCCGAGTTCGGGAGTGAGCTTGGGCCACCAGAGGTCAGTCGGAGGGGGGTGAGGAATGGACTGAGCAGCCACAAGGCAATGCTCGTCTCTGGGGAGGAACATGGGGTTTCCCCTGGCTCTAGGCTATCTCCTGGTGGAGGCTAGGTGGCAGTGCCAAGCCATGGCGGGAACCTGGCATTAGGCCTGGAGGCAGGAAGGGGCCATCACTGGTGGCATGCACACCTCTATGCGCTTGCATGACCACGAACTGGGGTCCTAGGAATTAGGGGAGAAAAAACTAGAAATGCCATGCCTCTCCCGTTGCCAAGTAGATGAGGTGGTAATGGGAGAGCAAAAAGGAAGATGGAAAAGAAAATAGAATAAAGTATGGGGTGGTGTGTGTAATGTGAAGTTTACACCCCTCCCAAGGTGTTAAATGCTACATAAACCTCGAGAGCGAAGCTTGAGGGGTTTATTAAAGCATCTAACACCGAGGGCATGTGTAAACTTTGAGTTCTACACACTACCCTATATTTTATTTTATATAATTGCTGGGTTTCCCTTTTTCACCACAGCAATTATATAAAATAGCAGAGGTTCTGAGTCGGCTGCGCTCCAGTTTTGTTTTAGCCCGGTCTTCATGTTTCCGGTGTCCGAGATTTTTAAATGTTTTTAAATGTTTTGTGATGCCCGTAAATGTGGAAAATGACAATTTTTTCAAAAAAATAACTTACCGCTAAGTTCTACTGGTGGTTCACTTTCTTGGAGAGGGTAAACACTGAACGGATGGGAAGAGACGTACTGAGGCAGGCGCATGCGCAGAGTGAGGGAAACTGTGTGTGTGTTTGCCATAATAAACACTCCTTTATTATGGCAAATTATGCTACGGTTTCCCTATGGGAAAAAGGGAAACCCATTATTTATAATCCTATGATGCACACCCTCAAGGGCTTATTACACAGATAGATAGATAGATAGATAGATAGATAGATAGATAGATAGATAGATAGATAGATAGATAGATAGATAGATAGATAGATAAATCATTTATTAAGGGTCCATTTCCACAGACTCTGGGTGCTGTACAAACCAAAACAATAAGATAAACTCATTAATAAAACCATCCAATATACAACTTATAATTAAAATCACAATAGTTCAATTCCATTCGACAGTTAGTCATAAAAGGCCAGCCGGAATAAATATGTTTTGAGGCCCTTCTTAAAAGCTTCTACCGAGGGAGCCCCCCCTTCAGATTCTCAGGCAAAGAGTTCTATTAGGTGGGCGCAGCAACCGAGAACGCCCTATCTCTGGAACGCCACAGCCTTACCCTGAGAACCTCAAGGAGGGCTCCCCCCGGCAGAATGAAGTGCCCGAGAGGGGTGATAGGGGACACGGAGATCTTGCAGATAAACAGGCTCCCCATTGTGTAGGGTTTTGTAGGTCAGGAGCCCTACCTTGAAGACAATCCTCCACCTGATTGGCAGCCAGTGCAGTTCGCAGAAGACTGGGGTAATTTGCTCAGATCTCCTAGCACCCATCAGTAATCCTGCTGCCATGTTCTGCACCAGCTGCAGTCTGCGGAGGTTGTCTCCCGATAACCCTAGGTACAGGGCATTACAGTAGTCCAATCTGGAGGTGACAAAGGCATGTACTAGTGTGGGCAGGTCATCAGGCAGAATCAGGGATCGGATTCGGGCAATATTTTGGATAAAAATGGCTCTAAGTAGCTTTTTTTTGGGGGGGGGGGAAGAAAGTGGGATTCAGCACCTGACCATGCATTTATAGAGATTTACTGCACAGTCAGGTGACATCTCTCAGCCAATGGAATAATTTTTTTCTTGCAATTTTATAAAGGATTTCCAAGCATTTTCCAGGGCTGTATAGCCACTCAGCATTCAGCCTTATGTCTTTAAGCCCCAGGGCTGTGCATCGAAATCCTTTAAACCACAGCCTGAAGTGGCTCATTCCTCACATTAACCATAACCATAACTCTGTTTCCTATACTGTAGCCAGTTCTAACCCTTTGTATTACTCAACAAGCTATAACTAGGTCTTGTGAACCAGCCTCCTGTGTAAGACAGTATCAGATGCTCCAGAAATCTACGTACACAACATTTACATTATCAAGTTCTTTGGTCATGTTCTCAAATGATGAAATAAGATTTGCCTGGCATGATTTCCTTTCGTAGAATCCAGATTAAGCCACTGATTCCAAATAGATTTTCTGTAAGTGCTTACTAATTCTATAGTTTATGATTTTCTCTAGTAGAGTAGCTTAGTTGGAACTGATGTCAAACTTACTAGACTCTAATTCCCTGGTTCAGCCTTGGAAGCCATTTTGAATATTGGCACCACACTGAGCACTCACTAATCTTACTGAGTAACACTGCCAGTGGAATAGACTATTCTTTGGCCAACTGCCTTAGAAATGTTTGCTGCCATTTTATTGAAGTCATAATCCTGTTTGTGACATCATAACTATTTCCATAGCAACAAACTGTGATATCAGAAACAGAGGATTATGAGTTCATCAAAGGATTGAGCAGCTGAATCAGATGGACTCTTGGGGACAAGATCCTGTTTCCATTCAAATTAACCTAGTAATGAAAAACAAAGGGAACAGAAAAGAAGACAAAATATAAAATATAAGCTCAATTGGGTCTAAATATTATGGTTCTCAAAGTTTTCCCAAAAGTAACAAACTCACTTTAATTTTTTTTTACTTCTTTCTGCCCAGCCTGCCCATGGTTATCTGGATGTAATCAATAAAGTAATTTTATCTGCCAGCATACCCTAGCCTCATCATCTGACTTCTTTAGGATATACATCCACCACTTGCCCTGGACCAGTATCTGGTAGGTAGGTGCCATGGTCGGTGCCGCGGGGCCTGCGAGGTTGCTATTGTCATCCTGCCAGCTCTGGGAGGATGTTCTACCTGGTTTTCACCCTGAAGGGCTTCTGGTGAACAATCGTGCACACAAACACAGAGACATAGAATCCAAGAACAGAAAAGGACTGCTTAGCCCACCTAGTTTGCCCAGATGTTCTATACCTATTCTGTCTTTGCACACCCTATCTGGCCTTTGTCAACCATCCTCCCTCCCTGTGTCCTAGCTAATAAACCCCTGTGTCTATCTCATGCATGCTTGAAACTGACCACTGTTTTGGCTTCCACCACTTCTGCTGGCAGTCTATTCCAGGCACTGACTACCCTTTCAATGAAGAAATATTTTCTCATACAACTCTTGAATTTACCTCCCTCAAGCTTCATTCCATGCCCCCTGGTCCTGGTGCTTGCTCTCATTTAAAAGAGACTCTCCGCCTGTTCCCTGTTTACTCCCTTTAGTTATTTTTAGGTATCTCTCATATCTCCTCTCTCTCGCCTTTCTGTAGGATGTACATGTTGAGATCCAACAGTCTCTCTTTGTAGGGCTTCTCATGCAAACCAAGAATAATTTTAGTTGCCCTCCTCTGGGCTGCCTCCACTCTATGTCCTTTCAGAGGTGCGATTTCTAACATTTAGCACAGTACTCCAGGTGTGGCCACACCAATGAAAAATATATTGGCAGAACCGCCTCCCTCCTTCTACTGGAGATTCTCCTCCCTATGCAACCCAGCATGCCTCTCACTAGCCTTACCCACTGTCTTGTCACACTGCCCTACCACCTTAAAGTCCTTAGATATGATCATCCCTAGATCCCTTCCTTGCTTGGTGTCTGTTAATACTCTCCTCCCATCTTATACTCAGCTCCACTGTTTTTATATCCTCAATGGATTACCTTGCACTTTCTGGCACAGAACCTCAACTGCCATGCTTTAATTGACCATTCCTCAAGTTTCTCAAGATTGCTTCACTTTTTTCCTACCCCTTCCTGGGTGACCACCCTATAGCAGATTTTGGTATCATCTGCAAAAAAGACACACCTTCCCTTCCAGCTCTTCTGCAATGGATGTCTCCTATAAAGATATTGAAGAGATCTTGTCCTAGTACTGAGCCTTGTGGTACCCCACTTGTCCCACTCCCTTCTTTAGAATGAGTGCCATTAACCACCACCCTCTGATTCCTATTCTTTAGCCAGTTTCTAACCCAGTTTACCATTATGGATCCTACTGCTATGCTGGCCAGTTTCCTAATCAGCCCTCTATGTGGCATTGTGTCAAAGGCTTTGCTGAAATCTAAACAGGCCATAACCACTGCTCTATCCTGATCAATTTCACTGATCACCCAGTTAAAGAATTCTGTTTGATTCATTTGGCATAACCTCCGCCCATGAATCCATGTTGTCTGTGGTCTTGCAGTCCATTAGATTCAAGATAGGCTGTTATCCTTTCTTTTAGCTGTGTTTCCATCAATTTCCCCACCACAGAAGTGAGACTAACCAGCCTATAGTTGCTGGTCTCCTCCCAGCTGCCGCTCCCATGTAGAGGGACAACATCAGCCCTTCTCCATTCCTCTGGAACTACTCATGTTTTCAGTGAGTTGTTGAACAAAGATGTCAGTGGGGCAACTAGAATCCCCCTCAGTTCTTTAAGAACCCTAGGGGGAATCCAATTTGGTTCCATAGCCTTATTCACCTTTAGGTTTTCAAGTTCTTTCAGCACTGTTTCCTCTAAAAATGGACCTATGTCCACCCCCTCTCCACCCTACCACTGTCTCTCCCTGGTGGTCCTACCTCTCCACTCTCCACTGTAAAAACTGGATAGAAGTAGCTGTTTAAAATGTTAGCTTTTTCCTGGCATCCCTCTGCATAGTCTTTCCCTTCCGCCCTTTTAATTCTTACTATCCCTCCCTTTGTTTTTCTTTTCTCACTTATGTAACTGAAGAAGGTGTTTTCCCCTGTGGCAACCCCCCCATGGCAATTATTTCCTCTGTCTCTGCCTCTGCACCCCTAACCACTTTGCCTGCTTTCTTCTGCTTTTTATGTACACCTCCCTGCCCTCTCTTTGTGCTTCCTTACACTGCTTGAACACAACCCCCTTTTTTTTGTTACTACTTTTGCCACTTCCTTGGAGAACCATAATGGCCCCATTTTCCTTATATTTCTGCTTACTTTCTTCACACACAGATTGGTTGCTTTAGTTTATTTAATTAAACATTTATAACCAGGAGATTTACATTAAGCTGAGGCTTGTTTCCAGGTGTAAGCTGAAGCACAATTACAAACAAAATACAGCCAGTCTGATGGTGTGGTTACAATGATGATGACATAAACAGCAGAAGCTGAGTGCAGTACAGACAAAATGAGAAACCACTATATACAGAGGACAAATAAATTAGCATAGAAATCATCTGTGCAAATTGAGCAAACTCAGAAAGTGCATAGTGCCAGAGTTATGGGAGACTGAGCTGGTGCTGAAAGAAGGAGTCAAAACAGATTGGTAAATTAAATGAGGTTGCCAGAACTATGAGGTTAGGGAGGAGGGAGAGGTATGGGGTGGTCAAAAGTCGGGTAAGGAAGTGTTCAGGGAGAAGGTTGGCAGGAGGGGGGAGGAGTTTGGGTCAGCATTTAATAGCGGGAAGGAGGGGACAGATGAATAGAAGTGGGTAACTGGTTCCAGAGGGAGGGAAGGGGAGGTGGCACGAGAAAGCATATTTTTCAGCTGAAGAGCGTGGGTGGGGAAGGCAGAAGGCACGAGGATCCCTTGAGTGCAGGGAGTAAAAGAAAGAGGACATGGGGGAGAGGAGAGGAGAGGAGATGGGATAGGTATGACGAGATTGAATCAAAATAGTATTTAGAGATAAGGAAGCACAGTGGGACTGTGACATGAAGGGAGAGGGAGGATGGATAGGGAGGAGTAAAGGGAGCAGTGGTGGGTATCAGAGGGTGAGTTGGTAGCAAAGTGGCAAAAGGTGTTAAAGAGTGTGTCAAGTCTACAAGGGAGGTGGAGGGGGTGGTGCCATAATCTACATCTGCATAGTCCAAAACTAGGAGAACCATTTTGGAGACCAGCCCCTGGCAAACTTGGGGAGAAAGGCAGTCCTTATTGTGGTACAGGACATTGAGTTTGGAGCAGAGTTTGGCATGCATGGCATCAATGTGGGCAGAGAAATCAAGCCTGCCATCTAACCACACACTGAGGTACTGGAAAGTTAGGACTACATTAAGCAGTGTGCCATCCAGCACGGAAAAGATGGGGAGGGGGTGAGCTAGGCCAGCTTATGGCTGGTACCAAAGGTCATAGACACAGGTTTTTTTGTGTTGACCCAAAGTTGGTCAGACTGGAACCAGCACAGAACATTATGAAAGTCTTGCTGAAGTGACACTTCCAGGTATGCAGTCGAGGGACTGGAAGTGTAGAGAATTGTGTCATCTACATACGTGTGAGTATGCAAGTTGGCACAGGCGGAGGGGAGGTCATTTAAGAAGATGGAGAAGAGGGCTGTATCCAGAATGGAGCCCTGTGGGACTCTCGCCTTGATAGTAAGGGGTGGGAAAAGGGCTCTTTCTACCTGTACTAACTGTTGATGGTTCGAGAGGTAAGAACAGAAACATTCGATGGTGGAGGCTGAGATGCCAGCTGAGCTCGGCTTATCCAGGAGGAGTGAATGGGACACTGAGTCAAAGGCTTTGGCCAGATCAATGAAAATGGCCGCTGTGATGTACCCTTGATCAATCCCTGAAAGGACAGAGCTAGTGACACTAAGTAGAGAGAAGACTGTAGAATGATCCTTTCTGAAGACAGACTGGAAGTGGGAGAGGAAGTCTGAGGAGTGAAGGAAGTCTGCAAGCAGTAAGTAGACTAGTTTCTCCTGCAGCTTTGCAGGAGAAGGGAGATAGGACAGAGGTTGCTAGGAGTGGTGGGATCATCCTCTTTATGGAGGGGGAGAACCCTGGCAATCTTCCAAGACTGAGGGACAATGCAAAGAGTGAAGGAGAGATTTAGGAGGTGAGTGGGGTGGGGGGGCAATTGCAGGAACTGACAGAAGGAGATGTCCCAGCCATCCAGGCTAGATTTGAAAGGGTTGATTGAGAAGGGGACGAGCAAGGTCTCCTGGTGAGTGATGAGGGAATCAAATCCCAAGGGGATGAGGTAAGGAAAAGGAGGAGGGAGAGAGAGAGGAGAGGGACCAGGAGGTGGGAGGGAGGTGAGAGATCAAGTGGTGAAAAAGTCACTGAAGTGAGCAGCAACAGAGAGAGGGTCAGACACTGGTGAGCCATTAACCATGAGTGCTTGGGTGGAGAGGACTGGGCTTGGGGAGTCAAAAAGGGAATGAATCATCTTCTATATTTTGGCTGAAGAATTAAGAGTATTCTGGAGGTTGGCCTTGAAGTAAAGGGACTTGGCAATATGAATGGCTTTAATGAAGCGTTCCTAAGCACCCTATATGAGAGGAGGTCCGACAGGGAGCAGGGTCATTTATACCTGGCCAAGGTATAACATTTACATAGAGATAATGGAACAGTGGTCAAAATGTATGATGTAATAGCTGGACCAGAGTAAATAAACACCAAAGTCATAGGCTGAGGTGTTTACTGACACACCAGTCTAGTTATTATTGATTAAAACCCTTGTTTACTGACACACCAGTCTAGTTATTGTTGATTAAAACCCTGACTACTATATTATTATACCTATTATACTAGAAAAAAAGTTATTAAATAGGGTGCAGAAATCACAGTCTCTCAAGTGCCACAATACATCTGAGAGAACACTGGAAATGTTAGGTGGTTTCTCACAGGCTTGCTGTAGCACTAGTCCTAACCAATCAGAACACAGGATTAGCATACAGTCCCATTGCGGAGCATTCTTTCTGGTTATCGCAGAACACTGGGACAACAGCTCTGTGTTTTGAGTGGCTGAGTGAGATCGTTTTTTTGTATAATAAATAAAATGAAATACAGGAGTTTACAGTCTCAGTATGAGAAGTGCCATAAGCGCTGAATGCTTATAAGTCTGTAATCCTTCAATGCCTGTATCACTCCCCGGTAATGACCATGCATTGAAAACAACAATAATAATACCCCAAATTCTACAAAATGGTGGTTTAATGTTGTCTCAGAGTCCCACTTTACCTTCAGTTTCCCAATTTATAGATTTCTCCAGAACCCCTCTAAAGCACTACACCCATATGTGCAACTTAGTGTAATTTATTTTCTTTAAGTAAAGACATTTATAAGATTTCAAGGGTTGTTCAATAAATGTTAAGTGTATGTACGTGATCAAATTTCAGAAGCGACTAGTTTTCCTTAATTTTGAAACACTAATCCCCTGAATGGGGCATGTATAAGCCAACATAGCTCACATGTGGCCAGGGCTGCAGCTATGAATTTTGGGGCCCTGGACAAGTCACTTGAAATGGACCCCTGTTTCCCAAAAAAGCTAATGCCAGGGGTAATGCCAGATCCTCAGGTGGGCCCCTCCTGAGATTGGGGCCACGGACAACTTCCCCATTTTCCCCCCCATTACTGCAGCCTTGCATGTGGCTTAGTTGTCATTCTGCGCCATGTCAAGGTGATGCTTATGCTTGGGTAAACTTTTCCTTTTTAAATCCACCTCATTGGAGGGCTTGTTTTTTTAATAAATCAGGCTGACTTTACCTATTTTAGTTGAATACCATTTGACCGGCTTTCTGGCTACTGTTGTCCTACAGGGGTGTGAAGGGTTCCTCTCATAATTAGGTATGCTCACCATACTATTTTGCCATACTAAGTTTTTTTCTCCTTGACAGAAGAGCATTTCAGAAATGAGGGATTGGCAAGCAGAGACAGAAGCTTGCCTGCAGGGCCTCTGGATGAGCATAAATTTAGATCTATGAGTCGTACTCTTAGTAGTCTAGTCTATTTTAGGTACCTTACTTCATTGCAGAATGCAAATAAAATACTTGTCATGATTTGTACATGACATTTAGATACCATATCAACTAACCAAGCCCTAGAGGCATCCATTTGTGCAACACTATCTGTTTGTAAGAGCAATCACTGCACTAATATTTTTGTGCACAAGAACTGTCATTTTTTTCATGCCTCAGTTTTACTTCTCTCAATATTTTTATCCAACCTTTATATCGATGTATTTCCAATGAACAGATTTTCAGCTGGTATGATTTCCATGCAGTTTAAAGAAATATTGAAACAGATAAATGTATGGCATTAGAGCTTGGAAAGGTACTGTAAAGAATTTGAAAAGGACTGTCTGTGGCTTTGATAACTATGTTTACTTTGGGCCCCAGCTACTGTATAACAGGAAATACAGTATTCGTTGTCTTATTATTTTTGCTGGTTTCATATTAGTGCAAAAATAAAAAGACAATGAATGTTAGGTGAATCACTATAGAATAGCAGCACTAGTGTTCCACCAGTGAAAATAAGATGGCATGAACATGTCAGTTGTGATCAAAACATTAAATACAATGCATGTGAATTTAAGCTGCTATACAGTAGCTTAAAGGAAAACACCACTTACCTGCCGGTGCTCTCCTGCTACTGCCTATGCCCCCGATTAGTGGTTCTGTATGAAAAAAAATTCTAACTTCACTTAGGTAGTAATAGTTAACTTTTAATCAGTGCTTGCACACTTCTGTTTACTAATAAGGCTGCTTGCTCCCTGGCCCAGGATATGCTAATGAGTCCCCAATGGCTCAGTGCTTTGGCTGGTAGGGGCACATTAGTATATCCCGGGCGAGGGAGCAAGTGGCTCCCATGGGATGGCTGCCAGCAGCCTTAGTAAATGGAAGTTTGTGAGCACTGATTAAAAGTTAACTATCCCCACTGAAGTTAAGTTAGGAAAAAAATGTTTTCATACAGAACCACTAATCGAGAGCGTAGGCAGTGGCAGGAGAGCACTGGCAGGTAAGAGGTGTTTTCCATTAAGGATGGGATTCCAGCTATGAGCAGGTAGTGTAGCCTTGTAGTTAGAGCATAGAACTTTGAACTTGGAGACCCAGGTTCTGAAATCTCACCGCAGCCACTCACTCACTCACTCATTGTGAGATGTTCGGCAAGTCACCCAGATGTGAAGCTGGGAAGAAACAGGAGTCCCCACAGAAAATGAGATGTGGCAACTCCATTGGGATATTCTGGATGAATAATTTGTGTAGAAAAAAAGAAAAAGCAAGCACAACAAATCTGTATGTCACCACCAGGGTTCACGTCTAAGAATGTAACCACCTCACTAGACCACTTACTGATTGGTACATCCCAGCCTCAAGCATGACAGGAACTCCTGAGCTAAGGAAGCTACATGGCAAATAACACAGAATAGAATAGAATAATGTACTGTATAGACAGCTGTGTGGAGCAAGGTTTCTAGCCCCACACCAATCCGAGGTTTAGATGACATCATAAATGACAGGAGTGAAACTTGAGTTGTTTGAAGCAGGTAACATCATCTAGTGGATGGAGGGTGGAGGGAGGACGAAAATAAATAGGGGATACATTTCCCCATGACCCCTTAATGAGGAAAAGTGCACACTGGTGCCCCACACTATGGAACTCATTGCTCAGGATGCTAGTAGGTTAGTCAAAGATTGGGCTATGTGGTTGCCCTGGCCCAAGGAGGGTATAAGCACTGGTGGAGGGATACAATATATGGAAAAAACATGTGTGCTGCCCATAATTTATTTTCATAGATTCATAGAAGTGTGACAGCAGAAAAGGACTGAACAAGGCCCACCGAGTCTGCCCATTTGTCCAGCTATCTGCTTGGACCTGCGCCCCCACTTAACACTCCACTGTGGTTGTCCCATGCCCTTTTGAATCCCTCCACTGTTTCCTCTCCAATGACTGCCTCTGGGAGTCTGTTCCACTTTTCCACCACTCTGTCTGTGAAATAGTATTTCCTAATGTTAACCCTGCACTGAGCCCCCTTCACCTGCAGGCCATGCCCCCTCGTCTTCTGCGTTCCCTTCATCTGGAAGATGCTCCCCACTGGCACCCTGTTTATACTCTTAAGGTACTTGAAGGTCTCGATCATGTCCCCCCTCTCCCTCCTCTGTTCCACGGAGTACATGTTCGGATCTCTCAACCTTTCTTCATAGGATAGGTGGCTTAACCCTTTTACCATCTTTGTTGCTTTCCTTTGAACTCGCTCCAGTCTCCCCACATCCTTTTTGAGGTATGGCTTCCAGAACTGGACTCCGTATCCCAAATGTGGTCTAACCAGATGGGTGTACGAGGGTACTATGTCCTCCCTATTTCTACTGGTGATCCTCCTTCCGATGCATCCAGCATTCCATTCCCCCTAGCCACTGCTCTCCCGCACTGCCTTTCCACCTTCAGGTTCCCTGATATAATGATGATGCCTAGGTCCCTTTCTTGTTCTGTCTCCTCCAGATCTCTACCTCCCATACAGTACCCTGCCCTCCGATATCTGTAGCCAAGATGCACGATTCTACATTTTCCTGTATTGAATGCAAGCTGCCACCTCTTTGACCATGCCTCAAGCCTCCCAAATCTCTCTGCATTCATTTTACCCCTTCCTGCATGTCCACTGTATTGTAGATTTTGATATTGTCTGCAAACGTACTCATACCTCTCTCAAGGCCCTCCACAATGTCCCCTACAAATATATTGAATAGAAGGAGCCCCAGCACTGATCCCTGAGGGACCCCGCTTGTGACCTTGACCTCTCCAGATACCACCCCATTTATTATGACTCTCTGCCTCCTTTCCCACAGCCAGTTTCCCACCCATTTAACTACTCTCTGTCCCAGCCCCAGTCCTGCCATTTTACACAGCAGCCTCCCTTGGGGCACGGAGTCAAATGCCTTCCTGAAATCCAAATAAGCCACATCTACCGCCCTCCCCGATCCAGTTCCTTGGTGACCCCCGTCAAAAAACTCTATCAAATTTGTTTGCCAGGCTCTGTCCCTAGTAAAACCATGTTGCCTTATTGCCATGTTGCATGTTATTTTATTTATTGAAATGTTTCACCAGGAGGCACACTGAACAACAAGTTGCTCATCTTACGGTGCGACCTGGGGGGGGGGGGTTACATAGGGTTGTGAAGGATGAATCAGTTACAGTAGTATGTGGGTAGTGCAAACAATACAACAGTGTAAGATTGTGTAACAGTTGGAACACAAGGTATTGTACAATAAACAGTAGTGGAACATTGGGTAAATTACAATACATGTCCAAAATCATACAAAAGAACATATAAATGTACGAAACAGTAATAATGCGATATAACTATTTATAGTGCATGAGTGTACCAGGAGCAGGCTCGAGGTAGTACGCAAATGCTGTTGGAGTAAAAAGGATTTTTGATATCGTCTGTTTATTTTTAATTCAGCTTTTACCATCAATAACATTGTCTACAACAGAGAAAACACTATCCCCCAAACACCAAGCAAGAAATGAGAATCTCCAAGAAAGCATACTGTTTTACTGATCCCCAGCTCCATTTATTTTTAATACAATTTTAATAAAAAACCTTGAACACACAGTTTTTGGCCTAAACAAACTGATATTTTATGTGTAATTAGTAGCATTCATGGCAACAGTCTATCAATTTCAATTATTATGTGTAGAGACAGCAGGAGTGCTGTCATAACCCAATGGTATATGACCTAACCACAGTAAAATCAATACTTTTAACAGTACACTGATTCAAAGGCAAACTAGACAGAACAGAAGAGAAGCTACTGCAAATCCTGCAACAAGGAATATTTTTGATGGGAGGAAGTTGTTTGCATAGGATTAACCTCCACTGCTAGACAGCTGCACCTCAATAATAGCCAACTACTTTCTCACTTGGCTCCTACATTTGTGGGCATCAGGAAGCAGCTGAAATTCCAGGTTTTCAAAAGAATGGCAGGGAAGCAGCATATAGACAGCACCTGTCATTGATTGTATGGTGACATAGAAACTTCATATCTAGCATGTTTAATACACTGTCAGTCCAAAACCTCTTGCATTCCAAATGTGAACATAAATTATCCCTCCTTGTATATAAGAAACTTTATATCTAATTGTAACATGGCAAAATTAATAGTGCAGAAAAGGAGGAAAACAATTAGTGAGAAGCCATCACGTAGTACACGAACAACACGGCATTATGGCATGATAATGCGGTGTTGCTTGTGAAGTACAGCAAGCAGCCAGAGGCGAAAAAGTAGCAGTGTGCAAAAAACCGAAAGTCAAAGAACGGCAGAAATGAAGTTTAGGAAGAGCAAGGAGGGAGGGTATAGGATGAGCACAAGAAGTATAGCAGACACACAATAGAAGAGAATGTGTAGGACTGAACAAGAATGAGGTAGAAATGGAGAATGGGTTAGTAAGGTTGAGGTTAAGTGGACGCAGAGATATCGATGCGTAGAAAAGAAGTGTGGCAAACAAGTAGCCCAACATGAGAAATTGAAATAGTGAGAAGGAGAGAACGTAGAATAGTTGAGGGAGATACATATCAGGAACCTGTAAGAGAAGTAGTGAGGCACACTGGACCCGACCGAAAGGAACACAGAGGGAGAGAGAGCGAGCAGCTGGAAGCAGAGTAAAGTCTGAGACGTTCAGCATATATGGAACAGTAAATTGCAATTATGCAGCTGAATCTAGTGACACGTAAAATAGAGAAGAGACTGGGGAAATGCAAGAGCTGTAATGCAGGGACTAGTGGAAAGAGAAGAGCAACAGGTAAAAAATATAATAGATGGGCACAAACCAGGCAAACTTGTATGCAAATGAGACAGAGAACTTGACGGCCAACGACTAAAACGAGGGAATCGTGGTCCTCCTAAGAAGCATAATAAAGGAACAGCCATTAGAAAATTAAAAAAATGTATTGGAATTGTTAAGGAGTACAGTATAGTAAGGTACTACTGTGCCAAAGTATAAAAAAACATATATGTATGTAAGACAGGGTAGCAGTAAGTGTTAAAAGTAACAGTAAACTCAGCTGTATAACTTGAATACTGTCATGGTGTAATTAATGACAGCAGTACAAAAACATCTGTGACATCCAAACCCATAGCAAGACCATGTTACAAGTGCAGTAATCCACTCTGAAGGTGGCATCTAATGGGGAGTTAATGTATGGTTGGTCCGTTGTAAGCACTCAGCCTGAGGCCTCAGGCCACAAAGGTCCCAACCATGTATTAACTCCCCATTAGATGTCACCTTCGTCGTGGATTAATGCTTACATGTATCCCTCCTTTGTATGTAATAAACTTTGTATCAAGCATGTATAATACACTGTCAGTCTGAATCTCTTGTATTCCAAATTTGTACATAAGTAACTTTGTATCCAAGCAGGACAACTTTGTAAACAGGACTGCAAAGTCATAACAGTTTCATCCTGTTGAAAAATAAAGATCTATCTATCTATCTATCTATCTATCTATATTCTAGTGGTTAGAGCACTGGCTTGCAAGCTGGGAGATCACAGGTTTAAACCCCACCAGAGCCAAAACGTTGTGATCTAGATCAAGTCATGTAACCCAGTGCTCCAGTTCACCCAGATGCAGAAATGTGTAGGAACAGGAGACGATTGCAAAATACCTATTAGGATTTTTAATTCTAATGCCCAAAAAATTAATAGCAAGAAAATGGCTTAAAGGTGAGATCCCAGCTAAAGGGGACTGGATAGCTGCAGTTAACACTATTTATAATACTGAAATGCTTACGTATAGAATACATCATCAAGAAGAGAGGGGAAGAAACAAGTGGAGCAAATGGGTTATATTTGCTTCTGCCAAAGACACTGGGTTTGTTCCATAACAGGACTTTCAATACACTCAATTTCCGTTGTTAACTAGGGTGATATGTGGCCTATCACCTCCATATGCAGGTACTAGGCTCTCCCCTCCGCACTCCCCCTTTTTTGTTTTTCTCCTGCCTTGGCTTTATTTTTTCTCTCTCAGGGAAACCTGTGTTTTCAGCACTGTACTCTGAAAGGAAGCTGTACTGTACCATTATAGATAACTGTCAGTCCTAGACTTGTCCTCAATGTCTATCCTGGGTATTGTTTTGTTTGTCTGATATTTTATTGGAAAATCAATAAAAAATTTGATTATAGAAAAAGAAGCAGGGCCTGACTGAAAACAAGATGTTGCATTTCAGATGGGCTATCCTGGGTAAATAAATTGGAAAGAAAATTGATGTAGAACAGACATCTCTGCTAGTCACACTCTGGCACTGGGTTCTGTAAAGACAGAATTTCCAACTCAGATGGGAGGAGTCTGCTCTATGAGGGGCTGGTGTACAGTTAAAAAAAAAAAACTGAGTCAACTCACCCATATTCATTGATATTTTATTTCAGGAATCACAGCCAGTTCCTTGAGGTAGTAAAAAACAACATTACACAGGAAAACGTTACTTCTTTAGGTTACTAGTCAACTGAATCAAGATTAGTTTAATAAATTCTCTTATGTAAATAAATTCTCATAGATACGTTCATCTTGTTTTCACCTCAATGTATATCTCAGGGAGAAGAATGTATTATGCAGCACAAGTGCCTCACTCATCTTTAAAGGAGCAAAATTCCTGTGAAAAGTGTCTTGTTTCAGCAGTAACAGTTTAAACTGCGAAGAAGATTGCCATTGTTGGGAGCAGCGTTCAATGATATGACATACCCTGGAGTGTATTGTTCCTGAAACAGTCATCATTTTTAATTCTGTAGAATTTATTTGAGAAAAAGTAGTGCCAGTTTTAAGTTAGGTTAAAAAATTCAGCAATTAAAGTGTACCTTAGGAATGGCTTTTATGCTGTGACTCAGCCATTTAAGATAAATGCCTCTGAAGAGAATGGCAGTGTAGTGATTTATTATTTATGTCATGAGATCTGTGACTGGAACTTTTACTGTTATGTGTATGGTTTTGTAACAGATGCAAGCCAATTACATTTTTTTATTCTCTTCCGATGCTTCGAAAGCAAGGAAGAGTATGGATTGCTGAAAGGGAGAGTAAAACATTTGCAACGTGATTAAGGGTGTATGATGTAAACTACACAGTTTTTAATTAATGTGTAGTGTTAACAAACTTCAGAAAAAATAAAGGCAAAATTTTTTATAATTAAAAAAAAATGCCATGTAATTTTATGTGTCAATACAAAAATTGTATCAATACAGTCTAGCGATACAAAAAAAAATAGTATCAACATTGTGCTGTTTTTCGACTGTGTTTCATCTCTAAAACATGCATCACAAGTATAATGAAAAAGCAGTTTCATATAGCATTGATACATATAGAATAGTATCAAACATAAAAACAGTATTGACAGCATAAATTATTTTTTTCCATATAGGTTTTTCTGGCAAATTAGCAGGCAGGGTGACTGTATCAGCCCATCCCATAGCACCACGGCCAACCCAAGTATCCATCCCTCCTTCCTCCAAGACCGGGTGGGCTGCCAGTGCCTGCTGGGAGGGCTTCATGAAGCCCCATCTTCCATTGAGTTTCCTCCCAATTTTTCTCCCCACAGTTGGCGGTATGTGCAATGTGTGCACAAGCACACTCTACCTCCGAGGAGGCACTCCAGCACTCTGTAGGCTGGCCCTTCCCCTAGTCTCTGGGACTCATATGCACCACTACTTGGCTTCTTCCAAGTAGCAGTTGAGCAGTGAGTCATGGAGCCCCTCCCCGAGGGAAGAGAGCTGTCTTATGGACGCTCAATCTTCCCTCTCCCGGCTGAGCCCCCGAGTAACCCAGGTCCATTCCTGAACCTGGGGTGCTGGCTTAGCAGCAGGGAGGCATGGATGCCTCAACCCTCTGCACCACTGGGATGGTTCAACAGAGTTCATTCTTAATGGCTGGCTTCTAAGTTTTCATTTTAAAAAAATGAAGTTTTTAGCCCAAGCAGTTTCAAAGTTAGACCTTTCAAAAGATAACCTGAATGGGAAAACAATCCAAGACCCAAAAACCATAGCTAACACCTTTAATAAGGCCTTCACTGACCTTAGCACAGTGCTCCCTCCCACCTACCTCAACCCTATCAACAATACCCCCAGCCCAACGGGAGTTGCCCCATCCCCGACCATAACAGCCTTGCCCCACCATTCTATCTGAAGGTCATCAAACCAACTGAAGCCAAAAAATACCTCATGCAGGTATTCCACAAATCCAGACATAGTAGTAAGGCTTTGACTTGAAACTTCTAACACTCACAATAGAAGA
The DNA here is from genome assembly GCA_016271365.2 of Neoceratodus forsteri. Lineage (NCBI taxonomy): Eukaryota > Metazoa > Chordata > Ceratodontiformes > Ceratodontidae > Neoceratodus > Neoceratodus forsteri. The sequence continues at coordinate 158,911,251 of JADMNL010000031.1, read as the reverse complement.
GGTCCTGGTTCCTTTAACAAGACTACTCAACCTATCACTGATCTCTGGACAGTTCACAAACTCTGGAAAGCTACAGTCATAACACCAGTTTTCAAAAGTGGTGCTAAGACCACTCATACAAACTACTGACCAATTTCAATTCTACCCCAGTCTCCAAGGCCCTAGAACGGGTAGTCTATGACCAGCTAATCGAAAACCTTGATAAACACCAAATTCAGTGCAAAGAACAACATGGATTTCAAAAACTACACAGTACGATGTCTGTTCTTGTTGCATTTACTGGATTCATACATGACTCACTGGCTCAAGGGCACTTAGTGGGGGGCTCTTTTATTGACCTCACTAAAGGCCTTCGACACAGTGAACCATAATCTCCTGCTAGCCCAACTGCAAGAGACCTCCGTGTCCACCACCTCCCTGAGTTGGTTCCTCAACTACCTCACTGACTGAGTACAACAAGTCAAAATGGGTAATATACTCTCTGATAAGCTTAATGTAAGCACAGGTGTTCCCCAAGGGTCTGTACTAGGCCCACTGCTCTTCAGCCTCTTTTTAAACAATCTCCCAAAAGTGTGCCATGACAAAATCCTATTGTATGTGGGTGACGCAGTTATCTATTCTAGCCACCCTGATCCCATCTCTCTTGAGCAAGGGCTTCAGTGCAATTTCAGCCTGGTCAAACACTGGTTTACCGATGCATGGTTACTACTCAACTACAAGAAAACAAAAACTATGCTTTTCTCCTCCTCCCCCCACAGCAAAACTAAATCAGCCCACCTAACCATTTGAAACATTAAAAACGAAACCCTTGAAATGGTACACACTTTCAAATACTTAGGGTCATACTGTATAGCACCTTATCATACACACTGCATATCAACTATGTCAAAGATGGCATGCAATAAAATTGGACAATTTTATAAACACAGACATTGCTTCACTCCCGAAGCACTTAAACTAGCAGTAGCCAGTTCAGTGCTTTCTGTAATAGAGTATGGCCTCGTAGTCTACAGCACTGCTTTGGATTCTACCCTGAAAAGAGTTGCCACTGCCTTAAATAAGTCCTGCCGACTAGTTCTGGGAGCCCCGCTGCTAACACACACATGTGACCTATATTTAAATACAGGATGGTTGAGCCTTGACAATCGCATCATATACCGAGCCGGTCTGCTGTCCAAGAAAGCCACACTTGATCTTACTCCACCAGGTGTCCACTCTATGCTTCATCAAATAGCCCCCTCAGGCTGACCAGAGGGTCACTCAACACCCAATACAAAGTTCCCTACCGCCACACGACCCAAGGGCAATGCTTTTTTATGTACCGTGCACCTAAGTGGATAAACTCACTACCAGCTGACCTTCTATACGAACCCATGCTTGGACCGTTCAGGAAAAGACTCCATTCACACTTATCGAGCCACATGATATGCTCTTGCCCCTAGAATTTACTAGTCTCTGGCCTCGGGCACATAACCTTCATTACCTGCAGCCTGGCCCTTCCTATTTTTGCATACCTCCCCCTACCCCTATCCTACCCTACCACTGGATCCCTGCCTTGACCTTCCCCCTATGACAAAGGGCTGCCTGGCACACCTGAGCTCCCAGCATGGAATCCTGCCCCTCCCTTCCCCTTCCCGTCTCCTCATGTTCTACCTAATCCTTTTGCCTTGTACTATGCCTCCTTCCACAATAACCTTCCCAAGACTGACTTACCACTGCTCTAAATGATACCTATAACTACCTGTTTGTCTGTATCTTATCAAAAGGCCCTAATTACCTGTCTATCAGATTGTTAATGTTATGAGTTATGGGTTACCTACTGTATGTTGTTACCTACTGTATGTTTTTTGTCTACTTGCCTTTGCAATCCTTAATTCAATTCTTAATGCATTTTTCTCCCGCCTGACATGGAACCTTTGTAAATGAGCTTTAGCTCAAAGGTTGTAATCTGAGACTTAAATAAATAAATAAATTGGATACCTTTGGAACCATTAAGGCTAGAAACTTAATTTTTTTTTTAAATTAAAGCTTGCATCAGCTAAGTTGATATATCTATATAAGACATTGGCACAGCTACCATATATTGATATATAAAAATATAAAATGGATTATTAAATTTTTAAAGCCTTGTTATTTTTAACAACATATTACATCAACATGTATAAATAGACATGTACTGACACCTGAGAACTGCATTGTTAGGCTCTATACATGTGACTGCACTCCAAGCTTTCTTTTAAAAAAACTTACATTTTTATGCCTATTAGTACAAATGTTACAGCGTTCAAAATTTTAATTTCAGTCATTATGAAATATAAAACTTTTTTAGTAATGGTAGGAAGATATTAGTGGTTGTTCTGTCGAAGAATAAATACATTCTTTTCTAGTTCCTTAAGGCCATTGTGTAATATAATTTAGAAAACATAGCCAGACTGCACCCCCCCTTTCTTTATCCTGCTGATTTGTGCATGTTACATATGGACATATGAAGAAGCCGGCAGAAGAAGGCCATTTGGTCTGTCTAGTCTACTTGTATTGCAGGGTCAACAGCTTGAGCTACTGTCCTTGCCCCCCATGCCTCCTATCCCCCCTTCCCTTGATCCTTACCTTCCCCCTATGCCTATTCCAGCTTGTCTTGAAGCTGCCCACTGTCTTCAATGAGACCACCTCTTCTGGCAGCGTATTGCAAGTCTCCAACACCCTCTCCATGAAGAAGTGCTTCCTGCCCTACCTCCTAAACCTCCCCCTCTCCAGCTTAAGACTGTGCCCACTTGTGTTATGGTTGTCACTCAGCTTAATGATGCCCTCTTTATCCACCTTACTTATCCCGTTCAAGTGCTTGAAGGTTCCAATCATGTCCCCTCTCTCACCTGTCCTTCAGGGAGTACATGTTAGTGCAGGCATTCATATAATCAAGACTGGAGTGTTGCAATGTGCTTTACATTGTGGTCTTATTCATTGCTTGCAGCTTGTCCTGACTGCAGCAGTGAGGCTTCTGACTTTCATCCTTCACTACACACCCTGGGCTGGATGCCGACCAGGCGATCAATTGACTATAACGTCCTTATTTTGACATATAAATCCTTAAGTGATCAGGGTCCCACTGTCTCCCTAATTTTCAGCCCCTCCATGCTCCCGGCAGATCAACTGGGGTTGTACAGCAGGGAGCTTCTTAGAGTTCCCCCATCTCAGTTAAAATCTTCAGGGGACAGAGCTTTTGCTGTGGCTGCCTCTGTACTGTGGAATCTCCTTCCTTTACCCATTCATCAGTCAAACTCTGACATTTTTTTAAAGCTGCATTAACTTAGTATTGTTTTTATACTGCTGTAAGTACATTTCTATATGTATACAAATGTATTTTTATCTCCTTTACTGTAATTGTTGGAAACAAAATAACTAATAAAAAATTATGAAAAAAGCTGCATTAAAATCTTTTCTCATAAGACAGGCCTTCCCCAGTTAACTGTAATTTTTTATTTACGTATTTGTTATTTTAGGTTCTGTATACAGCGGGACGGTGTTTACATTTGCACAATGTACTTCACTGGTAATTGTTCAATGTTTGTCATCTCTCTTTACATAGTATGCGATTGCTGTGGATAATGTACCACTTGCTGACTTGATTGCCACCACGTTACAAATAAAAGATTGCTACTGAAGGACAAATAAAAGGAAACTGTAAATGGATAGATGTTACCAAACAGAAATATGAAGTAAAAGTAACATTAACTACTCAGTTTCTTATCACAAAGGAATAATCACACAGAAAAGCATGCACTTCTGATAGTGTATCTTTCCGAGTGCTCCAGGCCATCTCTTATGAAGAAAATTATATTTTTCTACCCCAGTGTGCTCTTATAGGAAGACAACCTCTTGAGGTCACGTAATGTTCTTGCATTTATCACTGGTCTGTTCCTAGATTGCCAGACTTAATGGTACACTCCCCTGAACATGCCCCATGTACCCTGCGTATTGTCAACTGAGGACTGCTGCAGCATGTCAGTCATTTGTGCTTATGTGTAGAAAGTGACATATGTTGCCCCCCCCCAAACTGTGGCTCTGAAATGATTCACTACATAACAGGAGGATTAGTTCCCACTATTGCCACTCACTGTGCGGAGGTCTGATTACCTGGCCAACTGTATGTGAAGACCGTCACTGCTCCACAGAGGCTCCCCGGCCATTCACCATCTCCAAACTAATAACTGTACTTCAGAAGTCTCCCCAGTATGGTATGGTTCAGCCAAGGCCTTCCGTCGTCTCACTTAACTGCTGCCATTATGGATGTAAATATGGACATTTTTTTTGAGGGGGGGTTACAGGATCCACTTTGGACATTCCAACTCATTGTTGCAGGGTTCAAGGCTCCTCCTCCTCCTTCTTCATATGAGATCTGACTCTAAAAATAGACTGAACAACAGAAACATGGTGACATTAATCAACACTGCAAATGGAAGGTTTATCAGCAACTTTACACGCCATTAGTATGTAAGATTGTGCAATGTGCTGTGCTTCTAAATACAGTAAAAAATAACGTTTTAAAAAAGATATGGATATTGTATTTATAAAGCACCCTTCTCTGTACTCAAAATACTGCCAAAATACATAACAGCAAAAAAAGTCAAATAGACTAAAAATAAATCATGTTAACTAACTAAATAAACAACATACATCTGACAATATACAAAAAATGGGAATAAATATAACTTAAAATTGAAAGTCATGTAATAGGGTCAGGAGAAACTGCATAAAAGAGGCATTGTGAGCAGTAAATGTCATCCCTGGGTTGGCTGCTGTAAGTTATCGCTGGAAGGCCAGGAACATTTTCAAGGACCCCTGCATTTGTATTCTCAAAAAAACTCAGAAATGGAATAAATACAAAAAGTAATAATAATAAAATGTTCATTCACACCAAAAGAGAAAGCATACATGTGCCTACTGTCATATACACATGCTTAAGATTTTATCACGGGCATCCATATGATGTTTTTTTTCAAGATTTTCTGAGATGTCATGGGATGTTTAAAGATTTCTGTGTTTACCATTGTTATCACTGAAGTAGTGTTATCTCTCAGTATGAGTGGAAAGTGCAGCATTCGTCTATGACCTGTGACTGACTTCCATGTGTAACAAGCTGCCTCCTGCTGGCAAATGTCAGCCAGTGCAACACATGGTATCTGAGTGCTCTAGCGATATCATACCTGTGTTTATAATCATGGGTCCTTATCCACAACAAACTAGAGGGTGCCTCATTTACAGTAAAGAACTGGGTAGGTTGCTGTGGCTTTCCCTCATTTATACAGAACAGAAAGAAATAAAGAAGAATTTCGGTTTTACCCTGTAACGTGCCTGCTGCTTTAGTTTTTTTATTGTGCACATTATTTACCTATGAGAATTCAACTGAGTTGCAGCATCCAATTTTATGTGGTGGCTTACATACACAGTATTACTGTAAAAGGGCTGAAACACAGGAAGACAATTGAATTATGAATAATTTGTGAGAACCCTGGTTGCCCTTCACTCCCCTTTTGACACTGTCTTTACTAGCCCCATATGCCTAGCTCACTCATATTTGAATCCTCCCACTGATTTCACACAGACTGTCTCCCTTGGTAGTACATGTCATTCTTCCACCACCTTTTCTGTGGAGAAATATTTTCTGATATCACTCTTAAATCCCACACACACATACACACACACACACACACACACACACACACACACACACGTTTCATTGAGTACTTATTTTATCATTGTACTTATACCTTCCGGCACTTTTAACTCTTGGCACTTCATTTCAATCCTACCCTCGAGCCTTTTCCCCTCCACCCCTCATCCCTGCTTCTTCTCTCCTCACGCATCTTCAAGTTCTTCCCTTGCTTCTCCTCACCTTCCCTCTTCCACCCTCCACCCATTCTCTTATCTCATGCCACCTCTTTTGTAACTTCTTCCCCTCCTTCTCCCTATGTTTCTCTCTCTTACCTGTCTCCCACCCATATTACTCTCTCTCTTGGGTTTTCGACAAGGCCTGCTAGGCTGCCCCCTCTCCTGACTAAACTCCGCCTCTTCTACTTATACTATTAATTTGTCTTCCTCTCCCTCACTTCACCAACACCTTCTCTCTGTACTTACCCCATTTCCCGCCTTCCACCTCCCCATCCTCTCATCTCTCTATCCCCATTACCTCCTTTGCAGCTCCACTCCTTCCCTCTCCACCTCCTGTGCAACTCATCTCCTTCTCCCGCTTGTTTCTCCCATCCCCCACCTTACACACCATTACTTTCTCTCCTAGATTTTGACAAGGCCTCCCAGGCTGCCCTCTCTTCTAGGCCACTCTACTGTTATGTTGAGCAACATTCAGTGCTATTTTGATTGCTTCTGATGTATTAATTCTTTTTAAGTATATTCTTGATATCTATTTACTTATCTATTGTTTACCTTATTTTGTTTTTGTACTACTGATATGGAACCTTTGTAAATGAGTTGTATTGCTCAAAGGTGTTGTAATCCACGGTTCAATAAATAAATAAATACTCCAGGTTACTGTGTTCCCACTCAGAGGAAACAACTCTCCACTGTCCACTTTTTTAATCCTGTGGAGTTTTTTTTTTTACTCATCTTTTCATTCAAAAATTATGGTACACGGGTACATTTCCAACTTTTTATTTAAACAATCAGTACATATATTCAACCTTACTACCAGGCACAAGTGTATGCACCGATCTTACAGTATAACAACTTCAGCTAATCTATGTGGTGGTCGGTGTCACAACCCCACTCAGCAGGTCAGGCCCTCTGCTCCCACAGTACCAACCTCCAAGCGCAGTATTGTGAACAGTTAACAGAACAGGGTAACCCGCCTATCTGTTTTGTGGGTTTGAATCAACCTTTGGTCTCAAGTTCTTGGAGGGATTCAAGCTGTGAACCTCTTGCTGGCGTACCCAATGTACAGGCTCAGATAATTCTGCTCTTCGGGGGGCCAAATATCTTTCGCCTACAGGCACCTAACCAGGTGTACAAAATGAACCCATAAAAACTCTATTAAAAACCTCAGAATAAACTCTTACTTTTTCCCAGTTTGGTATTACCATTAAGCTATGCACAGTCTCACTGTAACCATATATGCTTCACTTGTCAAAGAAAGAATTTCAAAGGCACACCAAGTAGTCTCTTAAAATGAGATGTTTACTTAAAAATAGATAAAAATGTAAAACACAGAACCATATATCACAAAACATTACAATCACTTAAAAAAACAGGTTTAAAAGTGCAATTTCCTAGCAACCATACACTTAGACTTCTCTAATGTATTCTTCTAATCTTACAGTGCTGAAAGATGTTGTAGCTTCAGAGTCCAAACATGTGTGAGTCTAAAGGACAGTCACAGCATAATTAAAACAACTGTCTTAAACCTGCCTTCTCCATGATGTCACCCAGCTCCTCCTCTGTTTATTAAAAATTATACAATCAGGATGTCTTATCAAACAGGAGATAAATTAATAAAGGAGACCTCAGCAAAAACTCATGTCCCCACATGACTTCCAAATCAAGTCTGTCATTTTCCAGTTTCTTTCTTTTATCCATGAGCAGTATCCTGCACTTCACAGACATCAAAGGACCTTTATGACTTCGCACCACAGTGACATAACCTGTATTCTTCCTCTAAACGTCATAACAGTTTATGATTTCTAGCCTAGCAGCTGGCAGCTACAATTAAGCTAGATACACAGAAGATCCTCCAATTACTGTAGGTCTCTTCTAGCCTTTAATTATCTCCTGGCTTTTATCTTTTAACTGAAACAGCATGTCTCATGAGAGATACTCAATAACACATTTTGATATTACAAAAAACATAGATTAATCAGAACCAGCTGTCCAAGCATCACAGTCAGTAGTTCCTGTAAAGAAATCAGAAGCCACCAAGTACTATATAGCAACTCAAACTAAACCTTGGGTCACATTTCAATAACTAAAAACATCTCCTGTGTGTCATTTTTGTTACATGTTTCTGTAGCATATTATTCTGGGTGTATGGGGTAGAAGTGGTCTCTCACTGCTTGTGCCCCACTCACCCTTTCCAGACATCTTTTAGGCAGCACAGGTTCCCTGCAGCAGGAGAGATTCCCAAGGTTGGGAGGAGCACCTGTATGAGGGAGAGATCCTTTATCTCCCTCTATCCATGATCCATGGATACAATTAAGACTTCCTTATCTAAGTGCTATCGTTTATTGCCTCACCCCCCCGTGTCACTATCTTCAGCAGTTTATAGGGGTCTCAAGTGATATGCCTCCCAAGGTCACCAGAGTTCCCTGTGTTTTGACATCAGCCTTAATGAGGCTGTAAGCCCCTCCATTCCTTGAATAGCCTCTACCCTTGACACCTACTGTATGCCTCTAGTATAGGTGTCTCGGCAGTAACCATAGCGTCATGACACCCTTCAAAGCAGTGACGAAGAGAACAAGTGTGGAAGAACCCAATCAGATTTTTCCACCTAAATTCACACCAGGGCAAGTGAAGCTGTTAACTTCCATCCAGCACTCCAGATTCCAAGCCACTCTTGCTCAGTAAAGGTGATACTGGCATGTGATTCCCAGTGGGTTTTGACCTGTAGTAACTCCTGATTGTTTTGGCCTAATGGTGTCCTCAAGATGTATCTCCCTCAGCCTGCCAACATTGCTGCCCACTGTAGGAAGTCTTCCAGTGGGGTGAGATCTCTGCTTACTTGGGACACTGAATGTCATGATGTTAAAGAGTATCAAACCTGAATGCATCAGAAAAAGTCCTGCTACTGAAGGCATAAGAAGAAATCCAGCTGAGGTAGGCTGTAATGAGTTTTCAGTTCTTCAATAGTGACAGTGTCCTCTCCATGAACTAGGTGCTGGTACCTCATGAGGGCTACTCCAGTCCTCCTTTAAATCCTGTTGAGGTTTTTGTATGTCTCTGTCATGCTCTCCCTCTGCCGTCTTGCCTTCAGCGTGTGCAGTACATGCTGAGGTTTGACAACCTCTCCACATAAGTCTCATCCTACAGCCTCTGCATTTTTCGGATTACCCTCCTCTACAATGCTTCTTCATTGTCTCTGTCTTTCTTCAATTGCATACTCCAGAACTGCATACACTAATCCAGGTGAGGCTGTACCAGGGAGAAACACAGAAACCATAAGCTTCACATTAAGAGGGTGCTGATATATAAGGCAATTGATCTGAGCAAGGGAACGGTGATATGGTGCACACCGCAGGTGCTGATTGCCCAAACTGTTATTCAACAAAGTACAATGTACTTCTTTGGTGAATAAAGTTTTTGGCAACTAGTTTTGTGGTGTGTGCTGTATCTTTGTTCCATTGCCAAGGCTGTACCAGGGACCTGTACATTGGCAGACTCACCTTGCGCCTCCTGCTGCCAGTCCCCCTTCTCATACATCCCATTCCCAGCATCTTATTAACCTTCCCAACTGTTCTGTTGCCCTGAGCTGGTGTTTTCAAATTATCGAATATTATTACCCTCAGGTCCCTCCTCTCCTCTGTCGTACTCCCCACAGCACACACACCATTCTGTATTCAGTCCTGAGATTTTTTGTCCCATGTGTATTACAAACATCTTGATGTTGAATTCCAACTGCAAAACCCTTGACCACGTTTTCACCTTTCCAGATCCTCCTTCATACTTGTTTCTGTCCACTCTTCTGCAAATCTTGTATTGTCTGAGAGGAGGCAGTACTTCCCCTGGATGCCCACCCCAATATCGCAAACAAAAATGCTGAAGAGGATCGGTCCCAAGGCCATTCCCTGCGGTACCCCACTGGTGACCCCCAACCTTTAAGTATTCCCAGTTAAGGACAGTTTCTTAGGTTCTGTTGTTTAACCAATTCATTACCCAACTTGTGATTTTATACCCTACCCCCACATTCTCCAGCTTCTTAACCAGCCATCCATGGGGGACACAGCTGAAGGCTTTACTGAAATCAAGGTACAATATGTCTACTGCCTATCATTCTATCACCATCGTCACCCAATTAAAGAAGTCAATCAGGTTTGCCTGATATGATCTCCCATTGTGAACCTATTTTATCTAATATACTGAAGACCATTTAGCTCCAGTTACTTATAATAACATACAAAAAAATATTTTGTTATGGGGAAATGTTGGGGTCAAAAGCTCCATGTAAACCTCCAGTGACATGATAATCTGGTATACAGTCATGCAAAACTGAGTCAAAAGTAAACAAAATGATGCATACTTTTGAAAATAAGAAGTGGCAGATCCTGAGGATCAACATTTTTTTGTCATGGCCTAACAGTCATTTCTGCCAGAAAATACTGTGTTATGAGTGAAATAGAAAATAAAAGTAGAACTTGGCATGAGATGGTGCAAGAGGCATTATTGTTTTTCATAGCCTCCACTCACATAAAGTGCATTTTCCTTTGACGCATGTAGGACTCTAAAGAGTAAAACATTTTCAAAGCATTTGATGGATTTTGTGTGCCTTGGGAGGCATAGAAAATCATTTCATGACAATTTAGTAAATAGAGACGAAGGCAGAGCTGGTGTTGATGACAACTGAGCTAATTACTGATACCTTTTTTTATTAGAGTTAATGCAAAAGCTAACATTAGGTCTTTTGTAGTGTGATTTTTGCAGCAGTTTATGAGCTGTGTTTGTGATGTCAGATGTTTGTAAAGTGTGATAATATATTCAAGGGTTCTGAGGCTTTCTTAAAAAAAATAAATATGCTGTAATTGAACAGCCTCCTTCAAGAGGTAAATGAAAACATTTTTGAGATCTAGTCATTCCTTTTTTTTCTTTCTGTAGTTGATCCAGAAACAAATGATTTGATACCTTTTATTGGACCAACATGGATGTTACACAAAAAGCTAGAGCTCTTTGTTCTTTTGTGTAACATCCATGTTGGTCCAATAAAAGGTATCAAATCATTTGTTTCTGGATCTGTTCTTAAAAGGACCAATACGGCACCTACAACATTTTTTTGCATTTCTGTAGCTGAGTACTTCTTGTGTGTTCATTAGAATATGACAAGCAAACAGATGTGTGGAGAGGATTAAAATCTATCTATTTCATCCATGCTGCAAGCCGCACACAGTGTTGGAGGTCCGGGAGCTCGCACAGTAGGGCATTTAACCCTGTATCAACCAGACAACACAAACTGTGGCATGAATCAGGAAACTAATTAAGTCCAGGCTCACACGATAATTAGACTGAGGCCCCCCCAGATGAGGATTCACAAGAACTGAAGCATTTGGACAATTGGTGAGAGGCCTTGAGCACCACATTTGCACTTGCTATTTGCACATTTACAAAAACGTCCTTGCTGTGAAACTACACTCCGCATTGTGAAGTGGCTATGTTGTATGGACACGCTCAGTATTGCAACCGTTGTAGGTACTATAAAATATCTGCTTTTTGAATCTTACAAATAAATGCAGTCACTGAGCAGTCTCTATATCGTGTGAGCCTGGACTTAATTAGTTCCTGACTCCTCCTGGAGTGAGCTCCACAGTTTGTGTTAGGGTTAAGGGTTATCTGGAGGCAACCTCCACAGGCTGCAGCTAGTGCAGCAGCAAGATTGTTAACGGGGGTGAGAAGATGTGAACATATCATCCCAGTCCTCCACGAACTGCACTGGCTGCCAGTCAGGTGGAGGACCATCTTCAAGGTAGGGCTCCTTACCTGCAAGACCTTACACAAATGGGAACCTGTCTATCTGCAAGATCTTCTTGTCCCCTATCACACACCCCAGGCTCTCCATTCTGCTGGGGGAGGCCTCCTGGTAGTTCCCAGGTCTGGGTTGTGGCACTACGGGTACAGGGCGTTCTCGGTGGCCACACCTACCCTGTGGAACATCCTGCCTGTTTTTTTAAGGGAGGCTCCCTTGGTAGAAGCATTTAAAAAGGGCCTGAAAACATACCTGTTTCAGCATTTATGAATTAATTGTAGTAACGTCTTTGATTTTATTGAGATAGATAGTAATTTTAAATGTGCTCTCAGTGGATTTAGTATGTGTATGGTGTACATGATTTGTTTGTTATGATTATAATGTATGAATTGTGCAGCACCCAGAGTGCCAGGAAATGGGCGCGCTTACAAATAAAGTATCTGTCTGTCTGTCTATCTATCTGTCTATCCATCTATCTATCGATTTTATTAAATTCTATCTGGGCTGACTCCAGGGCAATAAGCATCGAAGGACCATTTTGGCATGCTGGCGACCTGGATATGGGCCCTGAGCCGGGGATATTAGGACCAGAGACTGGCAGAGAGGGGTGACAAAGTAACCATCAGGATGCTGTCCTCCTGGAGGGGTGGGGAGATGTGCTCAGAGAATGGCAACAGGAGGCTGCGTGGGGCCATTCTTGGCTTGGGTGATCACATACTAGCAGGACCCACCCCTAGGGCACTGATGTGATGCACTCTCCAAGCAGGCAGGTTGGGATGGACTGGGAGAACAGGTGAAAATACTGGCCCAGGAAACCTTGGGTGATTGCCTCTCTGTGTGCTCACCCATGCCACCTGAGTCTCATTGGCAGCACATCTGCTACCAACCCCCTGCTGCCCAATAACTCCTTCAGCAGCACACTTATCCCTCTCCTCCTTCACCCTCCCACCCCATGGGATTAGGGGATACTTAAGGAAGGATAGAAATGACCTGAGCACCGAAAGGACAAACTGGAATCTGATGGTGGATGGTGCTGGCGAGGGAGTGAGTCTGCTGGGCAGATAAGTGGCACAATGTGGAGCCTGAAAGAGCGAGGTTTCTGGGGGGCACGGAACATGGCAAAAAAATCTATCCAGACTGTAGAGTTTAGTAAACCAGGAGATCACAAGTTTCTGTTGCTCTCCATTCAGAAAGACTTACATTTGCCTGTACCTTGTTCTCTGATGTAAAAAGGTAAAAAACTGTAGCATGTAATACAGTCAGAGGTAGCTTAACAGAAAGTCAGTTTGCAAGATTAGCAGGAAAGGATTCAAAGAAAGAACAAATGTCAAAACTGGTTTCTGTGTGTCTCCCAATTGAGTGGGAGGAGGGAAGATGTAAAAAGCTTTCTTTCTTTCTTATTTTTTGTATGTTGCTGTGTCAACAACCCTTCTCTGATAAGAATTTCTTTAAGACAACAGCATTAGTGTGTACTGTCCTAACGACAGCAGCCAAGGCCTCCACCAACATGTTGTGCTTTCTGTCCACCTTATGCTCCACAGATGTTATTCTGCCCAAAGAGTTTTCTAGATCTTATTTCGAGAGGGTTCCTTCAGTAGGTCATTACATATTACATATAAGACTGGCGCCACCTGGCGTCGGGCCGCACGGCAGACTTTTCTAGCAATCCCTGACGGGGGACCGCCCACCCGATGTCACATGACCAACGTCAGTGTGGCCATATATAGTGGGCAGTCCCCACGCCTGCCCTCCAGTTCTTTCCCACCATCACCTCGTGTCAGTTGCATAGCAGACTTCCAGTAGTGATCGTTGTGTTAGTTCTTGCGTCGGATTTCTTCAACATTTTTTTCCTTAATTCTCACTTATGTCTTCTCCTAAGAAGAAGTGCTCATTCTGTGGCAAGCAGATTCCTCATAAAGATGGTCATCCGAAGTGCGTTATTTGTTTGGGCCCAGACCATCCTATCTCATCCTGCTCAGAGTGCCAAACATTTAATCAGGCCACAAAAAGCAGAGACAGCAGGCTTTGAAGGCCCAACTTCTAAAAGTCCACCTCGCTTCATTAGAGAAGCAAATGGACCACATCAGAGAGTCCTCTTCTGAAAAATCTTCTCCCTCCAAGAAACACCACAAGGAGAAATCTTGAGAGCTGGAGTGCTCCATGGACCAACCTGACTCCTCGCGGCCCTCAACAAGCAAGGCCGCCTCTCAGCCGCCGCCTAAGAAGGCTTCGGATGGTAAGTCTGAAAAATCTTCTATGGGTCAGTCGACCATCAGCTCCTCCAATGGCTGCACCGCTATGGCCACTAAGTCAGCCCACGGCACCTCGGGGGACTGCCCAGCCGCCAGTAAGATGGTTCCCCAGCCATCGGGAACCCGCCTGGCACCAGCCAATAAGTCTGCCAGGGGCTTCTCCCCCACCCGGCCAGCTCTGTCTGGTAAGACGTCCGTCTCTGACAGCCGCTCAGGCGTGGTTCTCCAATTGGGGCCTAATGGTGCCTCACCTGATGTCCGGCAGAACCAGGGGGAGAATGCCCCCCTCTTTCCTCACCTATACCTTCCCCTTCTCAGGCAGGTACCTCAGGTGAAGATAGTGCGGGACCTCTCGATGTCGTAGACCATTCCTCGGGGTCAGTCCCGCGCTCCCCTGATGGGGTCATGGGGAAGGAGGCTCCTCCTCAGCCATCTGGCCTTACAGTGGAGGCCCTTCCTCCTCCTCCTCCTCCAGGTGGGATCCCTTTGGACCTGACGAATGTCCCGGTCCCGATCCCACTGTCGGATCTGGCTATACCAATTCCAATGCCGGAACCTCCGATGACTCTCCCTCAGCCAGGGCCCAGTGGTCTGCCCCAGCCTCTGGCTCCTGCACAAGACCCGGTCTCACCATTGGGCCCCCTTCATCCAGCCCTGATGCTAGCCTCTCCAACGCTGGATCCCTTTCCGGCACCGGATTGGGCGGTACTAGTCCCAACATCGGTCCCCCTGATGTTGGCTATCCAGACGCCGGACCCACCTCCGATTTATACGACAGTGGGTCCAATGTGGGTCCTCCCTCCATCAGACCTGATGACGGGGATTTATACTAGACCCCGGACTGTCCCTCATTATCCCTTTGGGTACCCTGGGGACCATTTCCTGGCTGGTCCTCTTGAGTGGAGTTCCTTTGGACAATGCTACCCTGGTTACAACCCCTACCACTATTTTCAGGGTTACCAGGGGTATCATTACCCTCACCGGTAATGCCTTCTCCTCCTCCTCCTCCTCCTCCTCCTCCTCCACCTCCCCCTCAGCCTCAACCTCCTCCACCACCCCCCCTCCACCTCCTTCGGCTATGCCAGACTTCAAAACCTTAATCCAGTCTTGGTGGCATGGGGCATGCTCGGAATTGGTGTCAGACCTGGAGACAAGACTCCCACTTCCACGCTCTCCAAGGTCCGCGTCCCCGAGGAGCTCTTCTCCATCCACGGTACATGTCTCGGGGATGGCACATCAGGACATTACCCTTCTGGACATTCATAATCTTCCTGATGAGGGGGCAGATGATGATGATGATGATGACAAGGATGCCGACAAGTTGGCAGAGGATGCCTTGGAAGAACCCGAGGGTCTGAAAGGCAAGGTTTCCCCAAAGTCCCCCCAAAAGGACCCTGCCTTCTCGGATCTTCTGAGGTCCATGAAAGATTTTTTTGACTGGGAGTCAGAGGAACAAGACCCCATGAGACAGAGACTAGCCGAGCATTTGGACTTAAGAGTCTCTGTCTCCGGTCCCCATTCCTCCCTGTATCAGACCTCACCAGGACCTCACCTCTACGGTCTGACAGATGCCTCATTCTCTCCCGGCTGTCCCCAAGAGGGTGGGCAGGATATACCAGGCACCGAAGGAAGCTTCTTTTCTTAAGATGCATCCCAAGGCGGCCTCTGTCATCATTTCAGCTGTTCATGATTGCTCCACTGCACCCAAGCACATGAGCACCTCTCCTCCAGACAAAGAGTTGAGGCAGATGGACCAGTTAGGCAGAAAAGTTTATGCTTTGGCCACATGTGTGCTCAGATCCCTCAACTATGTGACCCACATGGTGTCACACCAAAAGGCTACCTTAGCCAGGTTAGAGGCCTGAGTCCAGTTGATGGAACCTTCGAGCCTCAAACAGGAGCTTGCCAAGGATCTTCGCCTCTCTCGCTTCTCTTTGTGGGCTACATATGACTCTGTCGACTCTGTAGCTTGCACCTCGGCAACTGTCATTGCCTTAAGACGGCATTCCTGGCTTTGCATCTCTGGCCTCACCAATAAGGTACAGTCGTCGATTCAGGATGCCCCCTTCCGGGGCTCGGTACTTTTTGGTGGGGACACCAAAGATATTATTACTGATCTTCAGGACAGAGGCCTCACCCTCAGATCAGTGAGATCCATGTACCGATTGGGCACTCAACAGCAGCAGCAGCCCTTTTGGAAAAGGACTTGGAGGCAGAAGAAGCAGGCCCCGGCTCAACACCAGGGCAAAAGCAAGGCCATGGGTTCTGCCACTCCTCTGGCCTCCAAAAGCCAGTGATGTGCAGGAGGCACGCCCCCTGAATGTCCTGCCACTTCCTGACTCCCTATCCCCACTAACTCCTCAGTCTCACAATGAGGAGCAGGTGAGGGGGGGTTCGCCCACCATGCGCAGGAATGGAAGGCAATAACCTCCGATGTATGGGTCCTGCAACTGATGTCCTTCGGACACACTATAGAGTTTCTGGAAATTCCTCCAGAATCTCCACCAAAGAGATCTTCTTACTCCAGGGATCAGGCTCTTCTCGTTCGAGAAGAAGTTCAAAGCCTCTTGCTCAAGGAAGCAATAGAACGTGCTCCCCTCCGGAAAGGGGCTGGGGGTTTTACTCCCATTTTTTCCTGGTTCCAAAAAAGACAGGAGACTGCAGGCCCATTCTTGACTTGAGCAGCCTCTATCAGTTCATCGAGTACAAAAAGTTCCAGATGCTGACGCTCCAGAGTCTTCTTCCACTCCTTCTGAAGAATCATTGGTTGTGCGCTCTGGACATGCAGGATGCTTACCTGCACATTCCAATCTTCCCCAGCCACTGCCATTTCCTGCAGTTCCAATTCCAAGGGGAGCACTTGCAGTTTTGGGTGTTCCATTTTGGCCTGTTCTTGGCATCTTGGGTGTTTACCAAGTGCCTGGCAGTGTTGGCGGCCTATTTATGCCACCAGGGTAGTGCAGTTTTCCCTTACCTGGTCAACTGGCTGAATTCAGCCCCATCCAGGGACTCTTTACTGGAGGCTCTCTCCTTTACCCTGGACCTCTTTGGCAGACTGGGGATCACAGTTAATATTCCCAAGTCATCCATGACCCCGTCCCAGAGACTACAATTCATTGGGGCAGTTTTGGATAAGGTCCAATGCAGAGCCTTCCTTCCTCCAGACAGGGTGGAGACCCTGATCCATCAAGCTTCATGGGTAGCTGCGTCCAGGACCATCCCGGCCTGGGAGATCCTCTGCCTTCTTGGCCTGATGGCAGCCCCCATCACTACTGCTCCCCTGGTGAGGTTCCACATGAGACTTACTCAGTGGTCCTTGTGGGTGCAGTGGGATCAACTCCTGGATGACCTGGATCATCCGGTACTGGTGTCCTCAGCAGTTCAGAAAGAATTGCTCTGGCGGAGAGACCCCTGCAACCTTTCCTTAGGTCTCCCCTTCAGGAGCCCAGCTCCCTTGGCATCCCTAATTACAGATGCATCAAACATGGGATAGGGAGCACATCTAGGGGAGCACCAAGCTCAAGGAGTGTGGTCCAGCTTGGAAGCATCATTACACATCAATGTTCTGGAGCTGAGGGCGGTCTTGTATGCCTTACAGGCCTTCCAGACCCTACTTCCCAAGGGATCACTGCTAGTCCAAATGGACAATACGTCGGTAGTTTGGTACCTCAACAAACAAGGAGGCACTCATACCCCTGTGCAGGGAGGAGATGCAGGTGTGGAATAGGGTGGTGCAGCACAATCTGGCCCTAGTGGCCGTGCATGTTCCAGGTGTTCAAAATGTCCTGGCGGACAGACTCAGCAGGTCTCGGACCCTAACCCATGAAAGGGAATTAAATCAGAAAGTGGCAGAATCTCTCTTCCTAAGATGGGGGCATCCAGAAATCCACCTTTTTGCCTCCCAATACAATGCAAAACTTCCCAGTTTTTTGCTCGCTCGTTCCAGGGTATGGTGATTTCTGGCACGACGTGCTGTCTCTCTCCTGGACAGGGAAATATTTGTATGCCTTCCCTCCATTTTCCATTCTCCAGATGGTCCTTCTCAAGCTTCAGGCAGAAAAGGCAAGGATGAATCTCATCGCCTCTCTCTGGCTGAGACAAATTTGGTTCCTGCTGCTACAGCAGTTAACGAGGAAACCACCGGTTTCACCTCCAGTGACTCATGACCTCTTGACTCAGGATCAAGGTCACCTTGTCCATCCGGGGCTCAGGACTCTGCATCTTCATGCATGGCTCCTGCAGACATAACGATTTCTTGCTTTGAGGTCTCCTCTCGAGTAGCTCAGGTTCTTTTAGAGACTAGAAAACCCTCTACTCATTCCACTTATGCCATGAAGTGGAAAAGTTTTTTCATCTGGACGACTTCCAGGAAGTGAAACCCCTTTTCTTGTTTTGCCCCACAAGTCATAGAATACCTCCTTCATTTGTCAGAGTCAGGTCTGTCATATTCTTCCTTGAAGGTCCACTTTTCAGCAATTTTGGCATACCACGAGCTGGTGGATGGTAAACCCATGGCTCAGTTTGAGGTCTCAAAAACCTTTCTGAAAGGGATCCTCTATCTGAACCCCCCCCATCTGCAGCCCAGCCCAGCCCCACCTTGGCATTTGAACTTTGTGTTAGAGAAGCTCACTCTCCCCCCATTTGAACCAGCGATGAGCTGTGATTTGCAAGTCCTTTCCTGGAAGATGATATTTCTAGTTGCCATTACGTCAGCTCGAAGGATTTCGGAGCGTCACGCTCTGGTTTGTAAAGAGCCTTATCTTATTTTCCACAAGAACTGGGTGGTCCTCAGGACAAATCCTAAGTTTTTATCCAAGGTGGTGTCACTGAACCAATCAGTAGAGCTTCCAGTTTACTTTCCATCCCCTTCGAACAGAGGTGAGGCACTCCTGCACACCATAGACGTCCATCAGAGCCTTCATTGCTACACTCACAGAACCAAGGATTTCCATAGCTGCGATCGGCTTTGTATCTCCTTTGCCCCCAGGTCAAAGAGCAAAGCAGTTTTGAAGCAGTGCCTTTCCAAATGGTTAGGCAACTGTATTCGGTATTGTTACCAAAAGTACGAAAAACCTCTGCCGGGTCCCATCAGAGGTCATTCTACTAGGGGCATGGCTGCTTCTGCTACGTTTTTGCGGAATGTCTCTGCGGCTGATATCTGTGCTGCAGCCACGTGGAGTTCTGTCCACACCTTTACTAAGCACTACAGTCTGGACAGTGCTTCTAGGTGGAGGGCAGGCTTCGGCCTAGCTGTCTTGAAGGGCCTTCTGTCCTAGGCTGGGTCCATTCTTGTTCCCAGTTTCTGTTGGAGTTATTTTCTCCTCCTCTCTTGTTTCTCTTGCTCTCTCTTTGGAGGGACTGCCTGGGACTCAGTCCTATATGTAATGACCTACTGAAGGAACCCTCTCAAAGTAAGATAGTACAGTTACGTAGGAACTTACCGTAACAGTAGATCTTTGAGAGAGGTTCCTTCAGTAGGTCATATTTTTCCCTCCCTCCTTCCCCTCATTTTATTTCTTGCACAGGGACTCCAAATCCTGTTTGCTCCTGCTATCAGGCCTCTTCCTGGCTCCAGCGGGAGAACTGGAGGCCAGGATGGGGACCGCCCACTATATACAGCCACGCTGATATTGGCCACGTGACGTCGGGTGGGCGGTCCCCCATCAAGGATTGCTAGAAAAGTCTGCAGTGCGGCTCAATGCCAGGTGGCGCCAGTCCTATATGTAATATGTAATTACCTACTGAAGGAACCTCTCTCGAAGATCTACTGTTATGGTAAGTTCCTACGTAACTATACTTTCCATGTCAATCCCCACCATTGTCAATGAGGAATAACCTCTGCCTGTCTCACTCCCCACCCTTCCAACTACATCACCATATACCACCCCTTCTGGCTTCTTCTTCTCTTCCTCTTTGCCTTACCTCTTCAATCTCTAGGCTAGACTCCTACCTAATGACTTCACCAAGCCACCATAGAGAATACTCTAATTACTGCTGCCTTCTACCTTCCTATCCTTTTGTCCTCCCCTCTCTAATTCCAAGGTAGGTTGACATGTAGCTACTCGCCCCCTTATATCCTTATCCTGCTTGGCTTCCTGCCAAATGTGCACTGTATCAAAGATTGTTACTAAACCTTCTCTCCCTCATGAAAGTTAAATACTGGATGCAGATTTCTGTCCAGATTCATGCAGGACTATAATCCTCCTGATATGCTAAACTGTCTACCTTGTTACTTTAAATATGCAACAATGGCTGAACTAATCCTTCTGATATGTTTTTACTGGCTACCATATTTCTTTGTACATGCAAAAACGGCTGCTTTAACTCTGCCATGCTAACTCCACTCCTTTGTTTTTTACCTAGCTGTGATTCACCCATATCTAGGCATATTGAGGCCTATGTACTGTATCTACTGCTTGTACTTGCTGTAAGTTGTACATATTGAGGCATATGTACTGTATCTACTGCTCATACTTGCTGTAAGTTGTACATATTGTGTCCTGTGTACTGTATCTACTGCTTGAACTTGTTGTATACTGTAATTATCATGTTTTATGTATACTACATCGAATGTATAGAAACAATGTTGACTGTCTTGTACTGGCCCAGGTTCACCTTGGAAATGAGTTCTTTTCAATGGTGTTTCGCCTGGCTAAATAAAGATTTTGAATTGAACTGAATTGAATTGTCTTACACAACTGAAGGAACTGGGCACACTCAACCCTTGTGGCAGGGCTTTCAAGTGTACAGACAAAAAAAGAGACGTCGCTAAAAAGAAATGGCTATCCTAGAGTTGTATTGTTTATACAGGGAAAAAGAGAAATTCAGATCTCAAGCAAAATAATGTAATTTACAGGAAAACAATCCTAGAGCTTTTACAATAAAATTACAAATTGATCTGGGAGCCTCGTAAAGGTTGTGTAGACACAGTTGCTGAATCCATGATCAAAGGTCATGGTATGATACTGGGATGCCATTGGGAACCATCTAATGGTGAGGATTTATGTTCAAAAATATCTAATTGTGGTGCAGTCCCTCGCAAAAAGCACTTGTTTTTGTGACGGCACTATACTGGTGTTGGTATAGTGCCGTCTGTGTGCAGGATGTCGGGGATTTGTCTGTTGAGCACAAGTGGTGCTTGCTGATGAGGCACTGACAGCTTGTTTTTGTGTTCCATTAATTATGTTGAGGAGAATGCAAACTTCAAAGGAGTAAAGGCTTGTGCACCAAATTATATATCCTCTTGGCCTCTGCGCCTCCCCTCCACCACATGGCCCTCCGCCCCCAGGGAACACCCCTCTACCTGCCTACCTAACTCCACCCCTAGTGGGCATCTGCCTACCTAATCCGTACCTGCCAGCTCAGGTTTCAGGAGGGGCAGTGGCCTCAGACGAAACCTCGCCTGCACTAATCCTATGGCAGGCTCACTAATTATGTTGAGAAGATAGCTTGAACATTTCAACAGTGACCTGCCAAAATCCCAGCTGACTGTACAAGATAATTCAAAAAGATTAACATGGAATGAGAGATCCAGAGATCCATTAAATGTACATCCTATTGGATATTATCCTACAGTGGGTAACACAGTCTTCGAAATTATTGAGTAGCTGTGCTTATCTACCACTACTTTGCATTGTACTTTTGTGCACTTCTGATGAAATATGCTGTACAATAACTTTACTGTTGTTTGCGCTACACTGTATTTGTAACTCCTGTTTGGTATTTTCTGTACTGTATTTTTGTACTTGTATTTATCCTAGTGCCATCTTCATGGCCCGGGCCACGCCTGAAAACGATCCATTGGATCAGTGTACCTACTCGTTAAAAAATACATACATAAATTAATTAATTACCACTGCTTAGCAGATCTCCATCTAATCTCAGTGTTCTTATATAAGACCCCCATACAACAGTAATTTGTTTTTTTATTCAGCTCTTTTTTGCTTGCTTTCAACAAAAAATTTTGTCGAGTTGGAGATGAAGTGTCACAGCTACTTCATGCCTTACTATGACCTGTGGCCCTCAGAACACAGACATGTCAGCAGCACCTAATGTAGGTCATGCCCCTGGAAAGCCCAGATTCTCAAATACCTGTGTAAGATAATAGCGGGTTATGTGTTATTTATTTTACCAGTAAAGATTGGTTGTGAATGCTGTGAAAGTCAACAGTGCAGTGTATTGTTGTGTGATCAAATCTGAGCTTTTTTTAAGAAGCCCCAACAAATTTTCCCCAGCCATGGGACTGTTGATCTAGATTAGAATAACTGTGTCTGCTGCTTCTGGGTTGTTTGATCTGAATGCTGGTCAGACAAACTTTCACTGAGGTACAAAACCAGGACCTGGAAGTGAAGAAGTGCTGCAATAAGGCTGAGATAGTGTTCTTCCCAAGATAATACTGCCACCACTCTGAAAACCAGACCTTTTAAGACGTGATCAATATTAACCTAGGACTGCCGACATGAAAGCAAGATCTTGAATAAGATTTCATCTTTACTAGTAAAATAAATAACACTAGTTGTCCTCTTAAAGGGACACTGTCAACCCATTTTGCTCCATATTATTTCTAGTTGAAAACCCACATTTTATGATTGCTTACCTTCTATAAAATCCATTGATGTTGCAGGTTGTTTAATCGGTCTCTTTTCTTAGTAGAACTGAAATGCATGCTAATGCTATAATTATATTCAACGTTATTTTGTTTCAAACCCTTCATCTATGTTTATTGCATACTTTCTGAACATCAGGAACATCCCCAAAAGAGCAGCCACTCATGATGCAATAGTCTCCTCTCCTCCCATTGCATCTTTTGGGGGGGCACCGCCTGTCCCATATTATCAGCCCTACCTCTGGGATTCACCACCCCCCTTGTAACCAATCCCCAATTCGCCCTGGCTTCCCCTCCCAAGGCAGGGCCACTGAGACAACCCTTCCCTATGGAGACAGGTCAAGGTTACCAGCCACATCACAGTGACTGGCAGGTCTTCTTTGGCTTACCTTCCCTGGGTGGGGCCGTGGGGGTGGGCCATCCAGCGGGACATGGTCTCAGTCAGGGTCAGGTTCTTAGGAGGCCACGGTACCAGAAGGCAGAGTCATCTCTGGGACAGGCAGCCTTTTATGTGGATGCTAATCCCCTTAGGAGGTGGGACATGCAATGACATCCGTGGGACGAACCCAACATCCATCCCGCCTCCCCCACATATCACGCACCGGTCGCACTGAATCCCCCAGCCTCTACCAGGGGTCTGCATTTTTTGTGCCAGACACTCTATCACACCCACCTTCCCCCTGGTGGATGAGAGAAGTCCATGTAATGCTCAACCCCCCCGGCCCTCCAACGGCCCAAGTCCAGATTCAAACCTGGGTCACCGGCGTCACAGGCAGAAATCCTACTCCTGCACCAATGGGCCACCCTCCCACTGCATCTTGAGTGGTTAGACTTTGTGGGGGGTGTTCCCAAGTCCAGGAAAGATGCAGTGGGTGTTGATTAAGGAACATAAACAAACACATTCTGGTGTGGTAACACCAGTGTTGAGGGCTGTCTGTTTTTTACTTTTAAAATTAGGAGTTAGGAGGCAGTATAGTGCAGTGGTTTAAGGCTCTGAGCTGCAAACCTGGAGATCTGGGTTTGAATCCCACAGCCCCCACTTGCATACTGTGTGACCCTGAGCAAGTCACTTAACTTCGTTGTGCTCCCAGGTTGCACCTGTAAACAAGCTTCAGCTTAGTGTGTCTCTCCTGGTAAAACATAAAAACAAAGAAAAAGAAATCAGCATCAAACTACCAGCTACATCAGCACATTCAACGGAACGTGAACAGTCATAAAATGTGCTTTTTAAACTGGGGCAGTTTGAGGTCTAAGGGGAGCTACCAGTATCCCTTTAAGGCACTACATTAGATTTAAATGTTAGAGCAAAACCAGCAGATGGAATTAATACCTAATACATCTAACAATAAACAGCTGGCATATTTAAATAGAGCAGTGCAACAAGATTAATTTAAAGGGACACTGTCTGCTTTTGGGGGATTTTCTATTGAATGACTGTTGATGGTGCCTGTTGCCAACTTTTTTTTAGAGAATGTCCACTGTGCCCTGGATTTTCAGGTTAGTAAAGTTTTATTCTCTAATGGCTAAAATACAACCTTTTCTAAGGACCCAACCTTATGACCACCAGCAGTAGCCGAAGCACATTGTGGAGTGCATCCATATGCTCAACATGGTCACTCTGTCTTTATTTTACCAGGCGAAACACCATTGAGTGCAACTCATTTGCAAGGCAGACCTGGGTACAGTAGCATAACAAAAGGACAAAGTGTTACAAAAAATAAAACAGGAAAATTGAGATAATAAACAACAATGCACAGAATACAATGGAACAGGAGCAATTACAGTAGAAGATAAAAACAGCAGTTGTATACAATATTTATATACAATATATGTGCAAAATGGACAAAATACACAATACAGGGTAGAAGGAATATGCAAAGCGTAACAATGATTTTATAAGGGGGTAAGAAGGGTACAAGTATAGAAGCAGAATTCAAGGAGGGTGAGGAGTGAGGAGGGGTACGGGGGGCTAAAGAGAGAGGGTGGAGGAGTAGGGGGTTACAAAGCAAAGAAGAACCAGTAGAAACAATCAGAGGGTCACAGGAAAGGTGTCTCAGTCCCTAGGAGGTGAGCAGCAGTCAGGAGAGGCAATTACAGGGTCTCATTAAGGCTCACATAGGATAGATGTCCCAGCCCTGGGAAGTGAACAGCAGTCAGGGGAAGCAATTTGAAGGCAGGCCATTTTATAGGTATTACTAATTTCAGGGTTTTCTAAATTTTATTCCAAAGTGAGGGAAGTGCATAGCTTAGGGATGAATGACCAAAGCGGGAGTTGATCTTAGGGATAAGGAGTAAAGTGTAGGAGAGGCTTCTCAATGCATAGCTACCTGCAGTACACATTGGTAGACACTCAGCAATGTACCATGGGGGTTTCTTGGTGAGGGCTCTAAAGGTCCAGAGTGCAGTGTTTATCGGTCTCCTGGTGCAGAGGTACTGGTAAACTCGTGCGTGCACAAGTGTTTTTTTTTTAAGCAATGCATAATAAATGTATAACAGTCAAGTAGCCAGTTGCTAGAACATGAGAAAGTTACTGAAGAGTGAAAATGAGCATTACGACATGGTGAACGTAGGCTTTACAAACTAAAGCCGTGACTCCGAGCATGTTCATTAGAGTCACGCCTACACCAGGTATTTATTTATTTTTATTTATTTAACTTTCAGATTAACACCTTTGAACCAGTGGCTCTTTTACATAGGTTCCACATTGAGAGACAAAAACAGACAATTATCAATACAGATAACATTGGGCAAAACCAGTACAAGTAGGCAAGCACAGGCAACTACAGTGCAGGTATACAGGGAGGTAATATGAACAGCACTGGTGGGACATTTGGTAAAGCCTCAATAAGTACTCTTGCAAGGCAAGCAGTACACGTGAAAACAGAGAAGGAATCTGAAGTTCGGTAAACCAATACCAAGTGGTTATCTACCCAATGGAAGTAGTGGAGTCAGGGTCACTTGGCAGGCGAGTAACAAGGAAGAGAGAAGAGGGGGTGCAGGAGTGCACAATGAGGGGTAAAGGTCGGAGGGGAGGGATATTAGTATGGGGGGTGGTGCAGCCGGAGGTCTTGTCTATAGGAAAAACAACTGTGGAGCTGGCCAGCAGGGGGGGGATTGTCTGACCAGAATGGACGACTTATAGGGGTGGCGGTATAAGTTCCAAATTAAAGTTGGCAGAGGGTTGGCAGGGGAGATTAGAGGGCAAGAAAGGGCAGTTTGGCTAGTGGGCGGAGGAAAAATGGTCCATGTTAAGTATAGGGATTGAGAGGAGTTAGGTGAAACAGTCGCAGGAGGCAAGGGCAACAAGATGTTCACGGAGCATCTGTTTGAAAGGGCTAATGATAGGGGAGTTTGTACTTGGAGTATGTGGAGGTACTTGTGATAATACCCATAAGTGACACTGTAGTACAATGGGGGGGGAGTGCTGCACAACTGAGGTGCTGTCCTTCGGATGAGACATTAAACTGAGGCTCTGTCTGCCCATCTCTGGTCACTGTCTGGGTGGAAGTATAAGATCCCATGGCACTTACTGAAGAAGAGCAAGGGAACTTCCCCGGTAACATGGCCAACATTCCCCGCATCAGTAAAACAGGTCTGTGTAACTCATCCCCAGGATGCACAGCAAAACAAGTTATCTCAGCCTAGTATACTTTTTCTGGTAAAAAAAAAAAAAAGTAAATAAATTTGAAAATCCAGGACATAGTAAACATTCTCTTAACAAAATGCTGGCAACAGCCACCACCAACAGTCCTTCAATAGAAAATCCCCAAGAAGCTGACAGTGTCCTTCTAAATAGCTTCTGCTGTCCTAGGGAAGATGTTGGAAAAATAGAATTTTTAGACATTTCTTCTATATTCCATATAGTTGTATTTAGCATCTCTTTTTTGTTTTAACTGTGCTCACTGACATTTTGTTTATTTATTTATTTATTTCAGTTTGGGATTAATACCTTTGAGTCAAGGACTCTTTTCCAAAGGTTCCACATCAGTGTTGAACAAATATTACAAAAAGACAAGGTTTACAGAGAACAAAAAAGAGAAAAAACACTGAAGCATATACACAGGCAGTAGTAGT
The DNA here is from genome assembly GCA_016271365.2 of Neoceratodus forsteri. Lineage (NCBI taxonomy): Eukaryota > Metazoa > Chordata > Ceratodontiformes > Ceratodontidae > Neoceratodus > Neoceratodus forsteri. The sequence goes on along the minus strand of JADMNL010000031.1, from coordinate 158,884,649 downwards.
AAAATTTGAACTTATACACGTCAAATTAGTAAATATTAGCAGATAGACTGATTAGATAAGAGGGGGTTGGGGAGATCAGCTGAAGGTGGCATCATCTGAGGTGGGGGAGAGAGGTGGAGCTTTCAACCAAGTGAGACCATAGTCAGGTAATTAGGGTAGGGGAGTGGGTTAAAAAAAGAGTGGTATATAGCAGAAAGATGTAGAGGGGGTAGGTAAATGGAAAACCAGGGGTGAGGTACTATCACATTAGCACAGGCAGGTGGCATTGTCTGAGGTGGGAGAGAGGTGGAGCTTTCAACCAAGTGAGGCCATAGTCAGGTAATTGGGGGTGGGGGAGTGGGTTAAGAAAAAAAGTGGTATATAGCAGAAAGATGTAGAGGGGGTATGTAAATGGAAAACTGGGGGAGAGGTACTGTCACATTAGCGCAGGCAGGTACAATTCATTTTAGAGTCAAGGAGAGATTTGAGCCCAGCTCTGAAGGTACTAATCTTGGTAGTATCAGTGAGGACAGCAGGTAGTTAATTGTAACATTTTGGACCTTGATACGGGATGGAGTGCTGGGCAAGTTTTGTCCTTTTGAAGGGAATCACCATCTTGTCAGCGACTGCACTACGGGTAGATTTCATTGTGACGGCCAGCTTAAAGTGTCCGCCCAGTGTGGGGGATGTCAGTCCATGAAACATGGAAACAGACATGGAAACAGGATTGCTGTCAAGTAGACATAACCTGTTCTGGCTTCTTGTTTGTACCTAACATCACAATCCTCTGCTTGTGACATCACAATCTGTTGCTGTAAAAATGATTATAATACCCCCTCCCCAGAACTCCACAGAGTGAAGGACCAGGAAGGATTACCTCTACCAGCCATGACATTATGGCTGAAAGTGGCTGTTACCATCACTTACGATTGCTATTATGAGGACACAGAGGCCCTACCAACTCTGCACCCCTCCCCCAATGCCAACTGGTTAAGGAGAAGGTGTCCTTCTCTGGGCACATCCCCATGCCTGATGATTATACTAAGGATCATACTAAGGATGAAAAAGGAGTAAAAGGCAAAGAAGCCATGTAACTCCTAGACTTGCATACAGATGGAGAAATTATTGTTAATATTTCTATTTACACCCTGAAGAAAGATATCCAATCTATTTTTTAAAATGACCTTACTCTCAGCTATAACAACCGATAGAGGTCATTTATTCCATAATCCTATTATTTTATGAGAAAAGAAATTAACTCTTTTCTTTGTATTACATTGTTTCCTCATAAGCTGTAGTGGGTGTCCTCAAGTATTAACTATTATTTGTTTAAATTCTAATCCACATTCAATCATTAATGATGCATCCATGATAATATCTCTTGCAAACAATAGGTCTCCCCTAAGATGCCTCTTTTCCAGGGACATAAGATTTAAAGCGACAAGTCTTTCACTATACGATAGAAATTTATAGTTAAGGAATGACTTTGTTATCCTACGTTGAATCTTTTCCAATCTACCTATGTCCATATGCTTATAGGGACTCCACAATTGGGATGCAAAGTCAAAATTAGGTCTAACATAGGATCGATATAAAGATAGAAGTATAGATGGATCTCTAGTGGTAAAGTTATGTCTAATTGCCCACCATATAGAATTTGCTTTAGCAATAACTTGAGTAATATGTAAATCAAAACTAAGACCTATGTCAATATTAATACCAAGATCTTTTTCGTTATTTTTCTCTAAAATAATATCATTATAGAGAAAATATTGTCTTTTTTTGTTATGTTTCCCAAAATGAAGAACACTGCATTTGGATGTGTTGAATTTAAGATTCCATTTAATAGACCAAGCTTCTAACAAATTAAGATCTTTTTGAATAATTTCTGACTCTTCCTCCATCCTGCAGATATTTGCAGTCTTGCAGTCGTCTGCATATTTTATAATTTTACTTTAAATATCTTTTGACAAGTCTGAAATGAATATTTGAAAAATAACAGGAGCCAGCACTGATCCCTAGGGAACACAGCTTTCAACTTTAATCCATGAAGATTTGTAGTCATCAGTTACTACCCTTTGGCTCCTATTATCCAGCCAATTTGCAATCCAACATGAATACAAGGGATTAATGTTACATAGTTGTAATTTCTGTAATAGTGCCCAATGGGGAGCAGAATCAAATGCCTTACAAAAGTCCAAGAAAATGACGTCACAAGGCATTTTTTTTATCCAAATTCATACTAATATAATCATAAAAACTCACAAGATTAGTAATGCAAATGTTGGCTTGAATCTAACATAGACAGATGTTCTGTTAAATTGTCTTTAATAATTCTTTCCAATATTTTACAAATAATGGGTGTCAGACTTATTGGTTGATAGTTTTCCTGTAAGTTTTTACTTCCTTTCTTTTTATATAATGGGATAACATTAGCTTTTTTCCAATCAGAAGGCACCATTCCCGAATTTAGACTTTTTTCAAATATTAATTTTAGTGATAAGCTAATATAATGTTTCATAATGAAAAGAATATCTCCTGTTATAGTATCAGGACCAGGGGTAGAACCTCTTTTTATATTATAAAAAGGGTCTGAGAAATAGAGCTTTCTGATTGGTTGTAGACATTCTATTAGCCCAATGTTAATCTTTGATTAACATACATGTACAGCCTAATCATATGCTGAACAAAGTTTAACTCTATTTAAAAAACATTGTTATTATAATAGCAATAAGGCACTCCCAGGGGTTATGTTAATGGTCAGTTAATCACCCTCTAGGGGCATGTAGCACTTGGCTACGCCTCATGCCACATTACACCCCTGGAGGGTGATTAACAGACCATTAACATAACCCCTGGCCATGCCTTATTGCTTAATTATTCAGTTTCTCTTCAACAGATTCAATAGAAATATCAATACAATTTTGTATTGGATAATCAGTTTCAATATTTCTGGAAGAATTACTAAATGCTTTACAGAATTCCTGATTGAACAACTCTGCCATTTTACTAGGATCAGATATAGATTCATTTTCAATAATTAAAGGGCCTACATGACGTTCTTGTTTTTTAATTGAGTTAATGTAGTTAAAATCTTACCATTCCCTTTATTTGCTTGAGAAGCCATATAAGCTTCAGTTTTCATTTTGGCTTTTTTAATCTCTTTTTTGCATAATTTCTGACAATTCTTAAATGTTATCCTATTGCTTTCATTTTTATTATTATAGTATATATATATTACAGTATTTTTAAACAACTTATTCTTTTTCTTCACCATGCATTTTAAGTAGTTTGAGAACCATTTTGGATTAAGACTAGATTTACTACTTTTTTTTTTTTGTATTTTAGGAATATATTTGTTAGCTGTATCTAGAAGAGTGTCTTTTAAAGTTTGCCACATTAGTTCAATATCATTTGAATTCAGCAAAGCATACTTAAAGGAAAACTACACCCAAAACTTGAAAAAATATATGTTGTGCAGAGTGTTTTAATTTGTATGTGAAGTTCTAGTGTTTCCTTCCCTCTGACTGGTATTAGGAGTTTTTCCCAAATTAGCCTGCTAGCTTTATGCTAGTTTTACGACCCCTGGGGATCTTCATACCTGATAGTGTAATTGTATTTCTTGTTCCACAGTGCATCTTGTCTCATGTGACTGTGATGTAAGAGAGACCAACATTCAGCACACACATGCCAAACAAACTAAATATCTTGGAAGCTTTACAAGCTGCACAAAAATTACCAGTAGCAAAGTTTTTCAGGACAGTAAAACCTTTAGGATGAGGGTGGTCACCAAGCTGAATTCTACAGATTTTAAAATATAGCCATCTCTATTGTTGTGAACTCATTGTAATGCAATGCTTTCTGCTGGATTTATGGGCTCTGCTACATCACCTTTACATCAAACAAGGTGCATTGTAGGACAAAGAAATGCAATAAAACTATTTGATATGGAGATCTCCAGGGGTCGTAAAACTACCCTAAAGCTAGCAGGCTAATTTAGGAAAAAATCCTAATACCAGTCAGAGGGAAGGAAACACTAGAACTTCACATACAAATTAAAACACACTGCACAGCATATATTTTTTTGTTTTGGGTGTAGTTTTCCTTTAATGGCTAAACTACTAAAGAGCTGGTTACACAGCAAGCCCTGTCATTACCATGCCACTCAGTGGTGAAGAGCCAGTACTGCAGCATAGATTAAATACTATACTATACTTCCAATACTGTGGTATACTTTGAGACACAGTTATCATGGTATGGGACATTCATTACTCATGGTATCAATACAATGACTTCCAGCGTCACAGTATTCATTGAAACATAGTTATCATGATACAAGAAATGACTCACGGTATCACTATAGTGACTTTAAATACCATGGTACACATTGAAAAACAGTTATTAAGGTATGAGAAATTACACACTGTATTAAAACAATCACTTCCAATACCACGGTATACATTGAAACACAAGTTATCATGGTATAGGAAACTACTCATGGTATCAATACTGTGACTTCCAGTACCATAGTATACATTTGAACAGTTATCATGGTATGGGAAATAACTCATGGTACCAATACTGTGACTTCAACACCACAGTATGCATTGAAACATAGCTAGAATGGGATGGGAAATTACTCATGTGATCAAAACAATGACTTTCATTGCTGCAGTATACCTTGAAACAAAGTTATCACTGTATGTGAAATTACTCACAGTATCAATGCAATGACTTCCAGTACCACAGTATACACTGGAACAGTTATAATGGTATGAGTCATTAATCACATTATCAATACAATGACTTCCAGTGCCGCAGTATACACTGGAACAATTATAATGGTATGAGACATTAATCACATTATTAATACAATGACTTCCAGTGCCACAGTATACACTGAAACAGTTATAATGGTATGAGACATTACTCACATTACCAACACAATAACTTCCAGTGCCACAGTATACACTGGAACAGTTATAATGGTATGGGACATTACTCATCAATACACTGACTTCCAGTGCCACAGTATACACCAGAACACAGTTTTTGGCATGAGAAATTACCAGTCATGATATTGATATCAGACTTCCATTGCTGCAGTATACATTAAAGCACAGTTGTCACAGTATGGCAAATAACTTACAGTATCAATATAATTTTTTTCAGTACTGTTGTATACACTGAAGCAGAGATATCATGGTATAAAAAATTACTCACCATTTCAGTATGACTACCAATACTAAGTGGATACGTGATGGTTACTTATGTGATATCTGATTTATCAGTATGAGTGGCAAGTGAGCCCGGGGTTATCATGAGTGGCTCCGCATACCAGAGCCATGATTGAACCCCGAGCTCACCTACCATGAGTGCTGATAAATCAGCTATCACATAAATAACCATCACGTATCCATTTTATATAATAAGGGTTTGCTCATTATCGTTTTTTTGTTTTTCGCAAATATCTTTGTTATATGATTTTTACCTTTTTTTCCAGTGTTTGTTTTTGCCTTGGTGGTACTACACCGGGGTTGTGAATCAGTTTGGGTTGAGAGTTTTGATCGTCTGATTGGCTATGTAGGCGGGGTTATGCGGTTCTGGATGTCAGCTTCTCCAACTACTTTCGGTATGTAGTTTGACTATTTTTTAAGTTTCTTTTAAAATATTTTTGTTATGTTTTGTTTTGGATTGTGTTATGGGCAGAAGTGCATGCTGTTTCAGCTTGAGTTCATGTGCACTACTTGTAGAATGTGTTTTGGTGTTAAGTTTATGAGGCGAAGGGGGGATGTACTGTGGTAAATTGTTGTTTGGTGAATTATTTACATAAAGCCAGGAGGAGGGGGGTGGTCACGGCTTTAATGTAGTGCTGCTCTTTGAGATTGGCTTTTCTTTTTAAAATGAAGTGGGGCAGGTGGGAGAGGTTTGTCGGAATGTAGTGTGGCACGTTAGGTTCCTGCATGTTGACATGTACATAGTGGAGATAGCAGCAGATGCTTAGAGAGAGTGGTGATAACTGGTGCCATTTTCCACTGTATACACATCATTCCCTCATTAGTGTGTGGTGGTGATCTGGGGTTTTATCACATAAGTTATTCGCAAACCCTTATTTTATAACACGGAATATATTGAAACACAGTTATCACAGTAAGGGAAATTACTCACGGTATCAATACAGTGACTTCAAATACCACGGTATACAACTGTGTGATTCCATAACACTCTTATTAGGGTCACCTCTGAGCAATGTTTTCTTCCCAAGTATTGCACAAGTGAGAAATAACATCTTGTTTTCAGTAAGGTCCAGTTTCAACCCAACTGTACAGCTGGGATGACTGAAATACTGGCAAGTCAGGTAACTCAATCGTGGTCACACAGTAGGTCAGTGGTTATGATGGGAATTGCACCTGGAATCTGCTGTTTCATAGGTTTGAGCCCTGACCCATGACCCACAGTGCCTACGTTGCAAGGAGCAGCTGTTACTGTGTTGCTGGGTGTAGGGAGTTGATATTTTGTAGGTTTTAATTTTTTCCAATGGATAAACTATAGTTTTTGTCACTGGGCTATTTTTATTTAGGTTTATTTTTTTATTTTAGGTTGAATACTATCAAATATTTCCTTAAATGTACTGCAGCGGTTATGCAGTTTCTCAGAGGTTTAGCCTGTAGAAACAGTTCCCATATGTAATTCTAGGAACAAGTGAACCTCTTGAGCTAAAATTGTCCTGGAATCTGAGTCACTCAGAAGGGAAATGCTTACTCACTGCCTTAACAAGGTGGATTTGGAATCTAGAGCAGCTCACAACGCAGAAGGCAGTTGGGGGGTATACATGTACTGAGATAACAATGATGCTATTTCAAGGGCTCCTGTCAGCCATCAGCCAGTTTTAGACCCTGCTCGCTGCTCTAATGTGGTATCAAAAAAGGGGATTGTGTGCAGTGTGCTTTTTCAGATTGTGAAAATGGCAGGGAAGTTGTGTAGCACAGCCAATTGACTTGCAAGGCTTCTTCGGTGGCTGTTTTTTCTTTTTTTCTTGGTACTCTGTTTCTCTCCCAAGCATTGTCCCTGCCTGCTTCTACTCTGGCTTCCCAGACCCATAACCCAAGTTCCCAAGGACTTACAGTGACTCCATCTTCCCACAGCTCCCCTCTTCATGGAACAGTATTCAGATCTGGAGGTGGGCCAACGCCACTGGTGCGGGGCTTGTGACAGGCCATATCATCACTCTGCAAGGGCCAAGGATTTAGCAGCTTTTCCCCAATCCCCTAAGATGCTGTCATTTCTGTATCACAAGTGTAACGGAGCACTTTTATTTATTTATCAGATTACAATACCTTTGATCCAGAGGCTCTTTTCAAAGGTTCCACATCAGATAAAAGACAAACACAGTTACATAGTAAGTTACAAAACACAGGTAAGGTGAACAGTGCATGACAGACAAAATAAAGTGAAAACTTAAGGAGAATACAGACTAACAATGCAGCCAGGAAAGGCTATGTCATGATAGAGGGGCGAGGTAGAATAGGAGTGGGGGGAGGGAGTATGGGAAGGGGGTAAGATAGAATAGGGAAGCTTAGATCACTGGGAATGGGGATAGAGGGAAAGGGGGAGAAGAAAGAGTTCCAAGGGGCAGTCAGTTTCACACTAAATCAGGGAAGGGGGTAGTTTAGGTCAGACAATCACACCTGCACTGTGTTGCAAGGTGCTGTCAAAGTTTGTATTTAGAGGGGCCAATCTTGGACTGGTTGTGGAGTGATGGTGGGAGGTCATTTAGCCAGCTTGGTGCCTGTACTTGAAGGAGCGCTGTGCCATGGAGGTGCAACAGAATGGGACTTGGTAGGCTGGGGTAGACATTCCACGGGTATGGTGAGGGTTAGTTACCTGGTTAAGAAGCTTTAGGAAGACTAGAGGGGTTAGACCAAGATGGATTTTTTTTGCAAACAGACAGGTCTGATACTTTATATGATCATTAAAGTGTAACCAGTTAGATCGAGCATACAACTCACAAGTATGAGTGAGTCTGTGTGCCCCAGTAGCTAGTCTGCAGGTTTTATTAAGGGCTATGCTGATTCTTTTAAGCATGGTATCCTTGGCAGTACTATAAATAATCAGCCCGTAGTCAATTAAGGAGAATCTTGAACTGTCGATTGCTATGCGGAGGGCCTCGGGGTAAGACGGTGTCTGCGCCTATATAAGAGCCCAATCCTGGTGTTTATTGCCTTCGCTGAATGGCGGTATCTAGCGGTATACCAAGGTATACATCACAGCTGGCATCCCAACTACTGAGTAAGCTGCTCCAGGTGCACAGTCACCTGTGGTCACCCAGGTGGCAGAATAGCATTGGAGCTGACTGCCCTCTGTCCCTGGAGGATAGCATCCTCTCAGATGCTTGATCCTGCTTACCGTGCCCAGCCCCTGATGACCCAGACTGGTTTCCAAACTCACGTTGTCAGCATTGTGAGTGGTGTGGCTACCTCTGTGCCGGCAGGTGGCTGTTGACCCTGGCACTCTTGAGATGCTGTTGAAGACTACTGAAACTTTTTTAAAGGAAGGTGTCAGGAGAGGTTGAAGCACATAGTATACTTAAAGCAACTTTGTTACTTGTGAGAAAAACTTAAAAATATAATATTTAGACTTAATTTAGCTTAAACGTCACAGATTTGTTGTATTTCTTTTTTTTTTTTTTTACACTCGATTACATGGAAACAGGATTCTTGTCTCCTACAGCTGATATACTCGCGATTTACTCCTTTGTGGATATCACAGCGGATTCTGAATTCAGTAAATGATAAAAGCAGTAGTCGTTGGTAGTCAGCAAAAAAAGGTCATCTTTTTTTTTTATCAGTGATGTATTTCTTACATCCTAAGATTCATCATCAGTGTAGTTGTCATTCTCTCAGAAATTTTTAAAACAGTATTTATAGATAATTATGTGATTAATAACTCAAGTCTTTTAAGATGGACACCAAGCCCAATTTTTAAATATCTCTTTTGCTGACAGTACTTTTCGACCATACATAATAGATTCATATTGTGACTGCATTATGATTATACTCGCACATGTTTCTCATAGTAAGCAACAAACACATTTTATTGGTTTTAATCAGTAATAGCAGTGTCAGTGGCTCAGTAGGTAGCACACTTGCCTCTGAGGCCGGGAGATCAGAGGGCTGTGGGTTCAGTTCCCACATCTGGCACTTGGGTTAATATCCCAGTACTGACACTGTAGTGCAGCATGAGAGGGGTGATGCACTTCTGAGGTGCCGTCTTTCAGATGAGATGTTAAACCGAGGTCCCATCTGCCTGGATTGGTGGTAGTTCAGGTGGATATTAAAGATGGATGTTAATGATCCCATGGCACTTATCGAAAAGAGTAGGGGAATTTCCCCTGCTGTCCTGGCCAAATTTCCCTCATTCACTATAAATACCATCAACAGCTTAATCTGGTTCAAGGTCAGTTGACATTCATCTGTATCCCCCCCTCCTCCAGGTCGTGCCTAAAAATAGGCAGGATTTGTCTAGTGCACGTACCCGGTCAACAAAAAATAAATAAATATTTTGGATTTATATCTTTATAATAATTCTTCCAGTGTAGCAACGAATTCTGTGTAATTTGATTACTCTTTTACATATAAATTGATGTCAGAATTCATATACATGTTTAACATTAAGAATCGTTGTATGTATTTTGTGTGTACTAGGACATATCCATCCCATTGTATGCGTTAAAGTTGACTATTATTATTGTGTCAAGCTCCACATCACACCAATTTTTTGGCACAGCTACGCCAAACTCCTTTGATGCAACTGCACCCAATTTTAGTACATCGGGCACAGTTGCGACAATTTCCTTAGTTTATGGTAGCTTGCGCCAAAGATTTGGTGCAAGCTCTGTAAAAAGAATTCCCAAATAGTGCCAGTTAGACCGGGGAAAAGCTGGTCTGACTTGTGGCATTTGGCACTCCAGATTGAAAATCCTTGATCGCCGGCCGGGAAATGCTGCAAGACTCGTGCGCCAAACTATCAGCGCATCAGGGGCTTGCGACATTCTCAGAGATTTGAAAATCGAGCCTTATGATTCTAACCACAGCTGAAAAAGGGGTTCCATCCCTCATCAAATGTGTGATTTTTTTTCTTGGTGAGCGTGGCAAGAGAGTGGGAATGTTTAAAAACTTCAAAATCATGTATCAGAGTTCAGGAATGAAACAAAATAAAAAATGAATACATTTATTTTCTTTACTAGCAACACATTATTGCTAAAAAATATGTGATAACTAATGAATATTGCTGCTTCAAGAGGCAGGAGCAAATTAACTCTCAAGGGCAAGGATCCAGTTTCCATGCAAATTAACGTAACAGTGAAGAACAAAGGGAAAGTAAGTACAGGACCTCTTTGACCATGTATTCGAGATCCAGTTATTACATATTTTTGTGGATAGAAACCCATAACCCAAACGTGCCATTTCCTTGGTAAGGCTACCAAACCCCACATCTTTTAGAAAACAGATAAACTGTGCTACAACAGTTCATAAATGAGACAGGGAATCAGTTAGAATGAAACAGTATTTGCTTTTCTAAGTGTTAAAAAAATGCAAGAACAAATGCAATGAAAAATAATGATAAGCTGGCTCCATGGCACCAAGCGAAGAGGTTCGCTCAGCATGCTGGCAACCCGGGTTCACGCCCCGAGCCCAGGTGTCAGGAGAGGAGACCGGCAGGTAGGGATTCCAGAGTGTCCATTGGATGCTTCCATCCTGGAGGGGTGGGACAGGCCTCGGCACCTGGAGGCAGATTGGGAGATATGCTAGGGGACACGCAGCCTTGACACACACCTGCCCGTCCCCACCTCAGGTCACCATTCACCACAGATCCAATCAGGGTGGGTGTGGGTGGGCAGTAATGGAAAAACAGCCACTCGAGCCAGCCGGATGATGGTGGCCCTGCCTCCTTGCTGTGAAGCTGGGACAGCCCCCGAGCTACACTCATGCCTGGTGTAGAAGCGAGGAAGTGCCATCAGGTACTTTGATCTCCCCATCCCAGTAGCCCTGGATGGATTGGGGGGGGTCCGATGAAGGGAAACATTGGGTCAGTTGGGCGATGAGTGCAGTGGATGGTGAGAACGGCGAGAACGGGAGAGCGTTCAGGGTAGTTGGCTGCTCGAAGAAGTGGGCAGCTGGGTGGTGGGAGAATAAAAAGAATATGCAAAAAAAAAAAAAAAAATAATGATTAGTAAACAGTGTATAACTTAACAGTAAGCTTAACACTCAGTGTAATTTAACAACAGCACCTGGTAGCCTACCTGGCTAGAGCCCTCTTCTCTTACAATTTGTCTGAGGCATCTGGAAATTGGACTGAGCCAGAATCCTGAAAAACCTATAGAAAAAGAACTACAAAAGAAAAGAACAAAGTTAGCCAAAGTTCCTGCTTGAAGGATCAGCAATAACAGGAACCACATGGCCAGGAAGTATGGATCAGGATCAGAAGATCAGGAACAGGACCCATTGGAACCAATGTACAGTATAATGATCAATAGGACATGATCAATAGAGCAGAGCTAGGAATTGCATGAACCACTGAACCGGGGCTATGGATCAGGACTGGTACCAAGGCATCCACCTCTTCTGGCAGGTTGGGGGGAGGGGCATTCTGCACCTCCTTCCCAGATATTTATTTTATTTATTTAGTTATCATTCTTTGGTAACCAGGTAGGGCCCACTAGGCACAAGTGCCTGTTTTCAGGGGCGACCTGGGAGCACTGGGGAGGCTAAGTGACTTGCTCAGAGTCACACAGTATGCATGTGGAGATTGTGGGAATCAAACCCGGGTATTCTGGATGTACCAAGCTTACACACAGCTCATCAGTCTCTAAGCTATTCTGCCAGCCTATTGGGGAGATATACTGGAGAAAAGCACCTCTTTAAACATGAAAGTCCTTACTAGGGCTGTTATGTACGGCAGCTGCCGCTTCCTGCGGTCGTACTCCAATCAGCTGTTGGGGACACCCCACTGGGTGGATAGTGCCTTCTCTTCACTGTCTCACAGCTGCAATGCTTAGTTGACTGTTTTTGGCTCACTGTGACTGAGTAGGTCCTCCTTCAGCCACATCAAGCAACAGCACCAGGGCTAGCAAAGCCTTCGGACTGCTCCAACTGGGCAGACTATCCTCCACACAACTCACCAACAGTAATGCTTGGCACAGCACTTTTTTGACCGGGTGGACCATCCTCCCTGCTGTTTCTTAGCTGCAGCGCTGCGCTTCACACAGCACATCTACAACCTGCCCCCACAGGGTAGGTCCACTGCCAGCCACTCAGCAAGTGCCAGTGCTCAACCAGAGTGCTGTTTTAGTCCTGCCCCGATTGGCTGAAACCTGCGGTCAGGACACTGCCCAGTGCTACTTTGGTCACACAGGAGAGCACCACCTGAAGCTAACCTCTTCCATTTGACTACAAGGTACAGCAACTCAGTCCCCACAGCAGTGGGGGTTTTCTCTATGGAGAGGCTGGCTTCAGCCTCAGTCAATTTCTCTCATTGGAGGGAAAACACATCCCTGGGGTTCCAAAGTTGTGAGGAACCCGGCTGTGTGCGGAGATGGTTACTAGTCTATCAGCTTAAAGGGGGGTTATGGGAAATGAGAGAAAATTCAAGGGGGTTAACAATAAAAAGTATGTGCATGGTGCTGTTGGGAACATCACTGTTGCGCTATGTTTTTCTACTTTTTAGAGGGTGTCAGCATTGCTCAGCTGGTAGCACATCCACCTCTGGGATAAAAGGTCATGGGTTCTAGTCCCACACCAGGATTGGGCTCGTACCTAAACACTGGCACCCCAGTGTAGTACTTGGGGGGAGGGGCTGTACTGTTGGGGTATGCAGTCCTTCAGATGAGATGTTATAGCAAAGTGCCTTCTACCCATCTCTGGTGCTGTCCTGGTGGGTGTCCATGTGGAAGTAAAAGAACCCAAGGCACTTTTGGCAAGAGTAGGGGATTTTCTCCAGTGTCCTGGCCAACATTTCCCTTCCCATAAAACTGGTTCATGCAACTGTCCAAGGCTATGTTTGTGTGTGTAAAATAGCTGCCACTACACATTCAGTCACTTCACTATCAGTCCAGCATTGCTTGTAAAGCACTTTGGGATACAATGTGTATGAAAAGCACTATATAAATGCCAAGTCTTTTTCTTCTTCTTTAATATAGTTTAAATATACCAAAAAGGGGCCAGTTTGGGGATATTTTAAATATGTTTTTTGATGTTTATGGGAAACACATAATGGGTTGCAGTGAAATAACATACTGATCTCCACTAATGAGTGGTAAGGCCCATAACTCAAGTGTGGGGAAGCCATGAGTTACTTATAAAGGTCTTACCACTTGTGTGGTGATAAATATGTTATTCCAATGCAACCCATTATGTATTTGCTATATACTACACAATCAGTAATGTTTCATTTGTAGTGTTGTATTGCTGTTTTGCCTTGTTTTGGCTTACAAATGCCATTCTTTCCATCATAAACCATCTATGTGGCCACAAGATCAATGTATGGGTCTCAGAATGCTAATGGCCAATCAGACTGCAGCATTTCTGAGACAATTGTTATAGCTGAAAATAAATATTTGTCCTACAATAACATACATTATTTACCTACTTTAGTCACCACTGGTGTGGTATATACTGTACATTACATTTCTTGAAAGGCATTCAAAACGAGCTGGGGGTCACCTACTAAAAGATTTTAAAACTCTCTGCTTCAGGAATGGGCAGGATAAGAAAACAAATGGATGGAACGAATCCAGTGTGACCTCTCCAAGGGCAAACTGATTGTGTCCAAGATTACTTCTGCTGAAATGGGAGTTTTACAATGGTGCTGAGTACACCTACTTCCTCTTCTTATGAATGCATGTAACACTTGCACCTTCCAGTCCCATGAAACCACTTCTGGTAACATGAGATGTGGCTTCTACATAAATACTGTTATGGAATAACACATGACCAGTTTTGTTTAATTTGCTATTGCGATCCAGACATTTGATACAATATTTTATAATCTTACTGTGTTCTGCACAACTTAGCTTTATTTTTTTATGTATAATGTATAGCATTTTCTCATACATTTGACTATGTACTATACGTCTGAAACCTTTATCTCATCCCTTGCTTCTTTCTGTACATTCTAGCTTGCAGGGGTGCAGCTAAAACAACATTAAATGCAGCTGGCATGTTGTTGCAGAGGTAGCACTACTGCTCGCGATGCCAGTGACCCAGGGGAATGAGTTTGGGTCACGGGGCCATGCTTTCCTCCTTCAGGAAGGGAGGGTAGCACACTCCACTGTGATACTGCCACCTAGGTGAACATAGGTGGCAGTGCAAGCAGGAGCCGCAATGGGTGAGCAGGGTGTTTCCTGATGGTGGCCTACACATGCTCTGCAAGTACATGCCACGATGATTGTGTAGAATATTGGACCACATTATGTTACTTGCCCAGTTACGGCATGCTCCTCACCATGTCAGCCCAAGTATGGCGCACTTTTTTTCCAATTGTTTAACCAGGAGTAGCACACTAAGCTGTAAGCTTGTTTACAGGTGCAACCTGGGAGCACAGGGAAGTTAAGTGACTTGCTCAGGGTCACACAGTATGCAAGTGGGGGCTGTGGGATTCAAACCCAGGTCTCCAGATTTGCAGCTCAGAGCCTTAAACCACTGCGCTGCTCCCTATGCCATGTCGGCCTATAGGGTTTTTAATTAGTTTGAGTTGGGGCTTAGCCCCCACACCCCATGTGAAAAAATTGGGGGCGCAGGAGGAGAAGTCCCCCAACTTACATAAATGAACACAACTGAAACCAACAGCAAGCACCTGATGACAGTAGCATTGCACAGCTACAGTATAACATTAATCATGCTATATTCATAGCTTTGCACTATGCTAATAGCGGTGGTTCAATATTCTACACAATTGCCCACACTACTGCTGTCTTAGCCCACAAGTCATCTGGGGGAAACCAGGGGAGAAAAGCAGAAAACACCAGCTGATTGCAGCAGAATGAAGTGGCAATCCTCTGCTGGTCCCACACCACCCACTGGCAACCACCCCCCAACCAATCATCATGTTCAAAGGGGCTTGGGGAGCCCTAACATCCCTTCCACAATGGGTGAGCTGTGATTAGTGTTTCATGTATGCTGTAATTCCCAACTTAAGATGTGATATTACTCTATATCCGACACAAATTAACAAAACAATTGGTCAGCTCATAACAACTGTAGTTGACAATAAAGTGCTTCTGCCTCTGTTTTTACAGTACTTTCAAAGTGTTTGTGGCTCACAGTAATGGTGTTCAAAGGAATTAAAGTTGTAGGCTCTTGACAACTGTGATCAACTTAAAACATCCGCTGTTAGCGGCAGAGGTCTGGGATTTTGCTGTGGTACCTTTTTTCTGCTCTCATGTCTGAGTCAGAATCAAAACAAAAGCATTGAAAAATGAACTGGGCCCATGGGTTTCAAAAGTGCCAAAATTGTGGTTACTGTATTTGCCAAAGGCGGATAGGCATACAGAGTGCTACAGTTGTTTGGTGACAGATTACAATGGACTAAACTGTGATCTATGCAAAGTGTTTTGTCCTAAGATACAGAAAAAGAGAAAAGCAAAAAGGCAACCCTGTCAGCTCCAGCCTCTCTGTCTAGCTCCAAAAAGTGCCCCCCTACTGTAAAGGTTGTAAAACATCTCTGTGATAATATCAGCTGATGCAGCTTCTCCTAAAGACCTGTCAGAAGCAGAGTCTGCAAGGCAGCCCACAAAAGAACCTAAATCCTTGGTTAAGGAATGCTGAAAGAAAAATGACTCCAAGAAAAGGCAGGCAGAGGAGTTATCCTCTCACACCGGCCTGAAAAAAAGACAAGAAAAGAAAAACACTTGGAGCCTGAAAAATAAAAGGTAAATTAGCCAAGGGGGACTGGTGTCAGGCCTCAAGGATCCAGGTGCCTGGGGTGTGTCAGCTTCACAGAGGGGTGAATGTAGGCTCACAGCACAGCATGGGGTGAATTAAGGTGGGGGTCTGTGCCAACCTGGTGCGAGAGGAGGGGTGCTGACTTGGATGCACATGCACAGTGTGTGCATCACATTACCAGGCGGTACTCGGGAAAGCTGCATTACCCTTTCATGACAATCTGCCCTCTGAGGAGAGGTCAGAAATGCTGCAGCTTGTAAAGGCAGGTCTGGATACAGCCAAGCACCAAATGTAAATGGCTATGAATATTAATGATACAGCAGCCAGAGCTCTGGCAAATGGAGTATCTGTCAGAAGGTATGCATGGTTAAGAGCCACAGGTTTATCTGTGGATCTACAGAACAAAACTGATGACTTCCCCTATGAAAGTACATTTCCCTTTGTAGATCAGACAGGGAGCTATATGAGTAAGACTGAAAAAGTAAAACTACTTTTAAAAACCTTGTGGAGAAAGAAAACTCCACCATATGTAATTTGATCCAAGACTATGCTCACACTTTTTCATTGCAAATGTACTGAATTTATTAAGGTTTTTATGCAATAAAGCTGAGTTAAAAGAAAAGAAAAGGAAAAGTCCAGAGGGTACTACAGACCCTATGAGAGGGAAGGCATAGGGATGGAGTACTGCCTCAGGCAGTACCACCATAAACCATATAGTGCCAAAAAGAGGTTCAAATAGAGGAAGAAGTGGAAGGAGCAAAAGGCAAGAGGCAAACATCAGTCCCAGGTCATCCGCCACAAACAAAAATTAACCTCTGATAAGTCACAGGCCGCCACATCTCAATCCCCAGTGGGGGCGGGGGCTTTCTCACCATGTCCAGCGCTGGCAGTCTGTCACAGCAGACAAATAGGTACTGGAGATTATGAGAGAAGGCCTCAGTCTGTCTTTCTTTCTTTTTGTTACAAATCCAGAACAAATAACTTTCAAAATATTCAAGCCAAATGGCTCAGCAGAGATGCAGCAACACATATTGGAAGTTCAAAAGCTACAAGTTCTAAATGCTTTGCAGAAGGTGTCAGTAAAGGAAAGGGGAATATGTTTTTTTTTCTCAAGGTACTTCTTATCAAAGAAAAAAAATATCAGGAGAACGGTGACCAATACTTGATCCCACAGTGTCTAAACGGACACATAAAGAAGGAAAGGTTTATAACAGTCACCTTGCAGACAGCAATCATATCTACAGCAAGGGGACTGGCTTTGCCTACTGGATCCAAGGGATGCTTATTTCTCCAGTCTGATAAGAGCACACTGCAGGAAATACCTATGCTTCAGAGTAGGTGTGGGTCAGTACTAATATAAGGCAATGCCTTTCGGACTGACCTCTGCCCCAAGAGTGTGCACAAAGTAGATGGATTTAGTAGCAGCAGCAGCAGCACTTTTAAAGAATGGAGCGACAGTCTATCCATGCTTAGATAATGGGCTAGTGTAGGAAAGAACCAGGAAGATGACCTGTCATCAATGAAGAATACAATGCTCCTGAGGGGGAAGTTGTGGTTCATCCTGAGTTTAGAAAAATCAGACTTGGAACCCACACAAAACCTGCCTGTCACTGGCACAGAACTGGACACAGTTCAAGCAAGGGGCATTTCTGCCACAGGAAAAGAGGATACAGTATGCAATGTGTTTCCACCTAGCGGACAAGAAGAACTGCACAAGATTTTCTCAGACTGTTCGATCTCATGTCAGCCACAATCTCTGTAGTACCAATGGCAGGGCTGGGCAGCACATGAAAGGAGTTCTGCGGTATCTGAAAAAAAAAAAATTACCTCAACTTGGGCATACAGTCCCTTCACCATTGCAAACTTCTTCAATAGGCAATTTGCTGACCTCACTCCTTATACTACCTCCTTCCCCACTTCATCCGTCCCTTCTCCCCTGCAAAGGCCATAGAACCCACTCTCCATTTCAAGTCTATACAAAAAAGTGAAGTTCTTCGACTCCTAAGAAACATCTCCGAGCACGCAGCAGTTGGGTCTGATAACTTGGAACCTAGGCTCCTAAGATTGGCAGCCCCCTACATAGCCACTCCCCTGGCTAGGATCTTTACCCTCTCGCTGTGTAGCTGCACTGTCCCAATGATCTGGAAAACATCGAAAATCACCCTGGTACATAAAAAGGGTGATCCGCTTGATCCATCTAATTACAGACCCATTGCTATACTATCTGTTCTCAGTAAAATTCTTGAGAAGCTTGTGGCCACTCAAACTGCTTCCTTTCTCCAGCAATATGACCTTCTAACTGATGCTCAACATGGTTTCCGCAAGGGACATAGTACTACAACTGCCCTCCTCAAATTCTCATGTGACATCCTAGTGACTATAGACTCCAGCAAGCTCACTGGGGCTGTCTTTATTGGTATGACCAAAGCTTTCGATCTAGTTGACCATCCCACTCTATCGGCCACCCTGAACTCTCTAGGCTTCTCACCACATGTTGTAAAATGGTTTGACAGCTACCTGTCAGATAGGTCTCAATACGTGAAATTTAACTCTACCTTCTCGGACAAGGTCTCCACTAACATTGGAGTGCCTCAAGGGTCCATCTTAGGCCCTCTGCTTTTCTCCATCTTTATCAATAGCATTACTATACATATCCTTAGTACTTCCTCCTTACTTTATGCAGATGACATTGTTCTATACTCGAGCTCTAATAGTATTGAGGAAATAAATGCTAATCTCTCACATGATTATCAACTTATCCAATTGTGGCTTACTAAGCACAAACTTGTTCTAAATAATACAAAGATCCAAGCCATGCTATTTGGATCTAGTGTCAAACTCAACCATGTCCAAACTCAATTAACTGTCTCCTCCCTTGATGGCTCATTGGTTGGGATGGTTACCTCATTTAAATATCTAGGTGTCACCCTAGACCCATGCCTGAGTTTTGACCCTCATATTCAATCTACCTGCAAGCAGGTCAACTCCAAGCTTGGGATTGCCTAAGGGACTAGTTATGCTCTCACTCCCTCTGCCAGGCTTGCAATTGCCTGTGGCATATTACTTCCCTCTCTCACTTACGGGGTCTCCATATATGCATCAGCCAGTAACTCATGTCTTCGTAAGTGGGATATAACGTATAACAACATCTGTTGTTTTGCCTCCAGCTCCCCTAGGCTGAAACATCACTGCCTTCTCTACTCGGATCTTGGCTGGCTCCCACCTAAGGAACTTAGGTCCTTTGCACTTGGATCCATCACTGACAATATTATTAGATCTCATACACCCAAACATCTGGCCTGTCTCTTTCTCTACCAGAAAACGAATTATGTGTTACACTCTGCAGAAAATGCTCCTGTCCTTATCCCTAGACATCGTACAAAAAAAGGTAGTAGTGGCTGTGCCCACCACGCGCCCCAGTTCTGGAACTCACTCCCTCTAACACTTCGACAGTCGACTTCCCATTACTCCCTTAAGCGAGTATTCAGACACCGTCTCATCTCATCCCACACATGCTCCTGTTTCAAACCGCCGTAGTCTCTACTTCACAAACCCACCCCCCTCTCTGTTGTCATGGGTTGGTGGTCTACCCCCCGGTGCACTTCCTCTCAGTCTCTCCTTCTATCGATTACTCCCTCATCCTCTATCTATCCCCTTCCCTCTCCAGCATCATCTTATCTCTCCCCTCTCCTCAAACCCCATATTTCACATTGCCCATAATATCGGCACTGCCACCTCCCTACTCCTCTTACCCCTCTCTCTAGCCTCTCTTCATCTATTTCTGCCTACCGGTATTCACTCCTTAGCACTTTATATATCTCTTAAAATGTCTGTATTGCCTTAAATCACTTGATTTATTGCCTGTGTTACCTTATTGATGTATTCATTGTTGTCTGTTCCGTTATGCCTCATTATAAACCCTTTGTCAAAATTTCCATTGTTACGCGCATATATCCTCATGTAAAAAGTTTTAGTATTCATGTTTGTTCTTTTGAAGTTTTGTATCATTGTTTCTGTACTCGCCTGGGTCGTGCCTGAAAATAGTCTTTCTGGCTAGTGTACTTACCCGGTTAACAAAAACAAAATAAATAAATTCACCGACTGACCTGATACCAGTACAAAAAAAGGTCTTCAGCTCCATCCAGTGGTGGCAGCAGGTGCAGAACCTAAGAAACAGTTTCTCTTTTCTACCAGCAATGCATCATTTAATTCTAACCACAGACGCCTCCCTCCCAGGATGGGGAGGACATAGTTCACACGACTAGTTCACACCACACAGTAAAGGGGGTATGGAGTCCAGCAGAAAGATGAGGAATATATTAATCTGCTGGAGCTCAGAGCAGTTTTTCTCTCCCATAAGTCCTTCTCAGCATTAGTCAGCGACCTAGTTCTTCACATAAGGGCAAACAATTCCACAGCGACGTACTACCTCAACGAGCAGAGGGGTACACAATCCTCAAAACCGTGAAATGGAGCACTCAAAATTTGGAATCTGGCTTATGCTTGCAGAGTGCATATCTCAGCAGTACACATGGCAGGAGAGGACAATGTCCTGACAGACTCACAAAGCAGGATGAGTCATGTCACACACACAAAATGTCCCTGAAATAAACAGTGTTATGGTTGATTTTCAGAAAACTGGATGTTCCAGATGTTGATCTTTTTAGGCACATTTATATGGCTTGATCTGCACTGTTGTCCGTGCTGCAGATGAGTTGTACTGGTGAAGATCAGGCCACATAAACAGCCTACAGAGTATTGTGTGGAGTGTTGTAGGTCACTCCATTGCAGCACAGTGTGACCAGTGTTTTGGTGGGCTCATGTTGTTTTTTGCTAGTGTGCAAACACGCTACTTTGCCTGCACCGGTGCTGCCCCGTGGCACCCCCACGCTCTGCTGCCATGTGTTCTGTGACCATTGGTCCACCTTCCTACCTCCTTTCTTGGCCCTGACTCTGTGTATCCCTGATGGAGGTGGTGAAGCAGGATTAGCCTAACCCTGGCAGAAAAGCGCTGACACAATGCAGCCAATCAGTCTGAACTGCAGACTGGCCCTGCAATGGAACATAGCACTGGCTGTGCAAACGGCTGTCAGAAGCGATGCGGGTGAAGTGGCGGCAATATGGGGGAGACCATGATGCAACAAAGTAGGTAGTGTAAACAGGCTTTAACCCTCAGACTGCCAACAGAATTAGAACATATACAAATCCTGGACTGATATATCTGTCCGTGGCACAGCAAGGGTTACCTACCACTGTTCTGCTGCAGAGCTCCATGTCTGGGAACAGTCCCAGAAGATGCTCTCAACATGCATTGGGGAAACAGGTTCCTTTTTGCTTTTCCACCTTTTCCCCTAATCTTGAAAGTGAGAGTGGAATGGGTGACCATGATTCTGGTGGCACTAGACCAACCCAGACAGCTGTGGTACTCGCTGTTACTCCAGATGTCCCAAAGGACTCACACTCTGCTTCTGTGTTGAGACCATCTAGCACTGTCAAAAGGTGATGTGAACCATCCAAACTTGAAGTCCATTCACCTGAAGGGACAGCTTCTTCAGAATGAATAACTCTACCCGCATGTTGCAGGTCCTTAAGGTGGCCAGAAAGCAAGTCACAAGGAAAACTTATCATTCAAAATGGAAAAGATTCTCAATTTGGTATGGGAAAAATTCCCATTCAATTGAGAACTCAGAGCTGGCATTAATTATGGACTCTCTATTACCAAGGCCCCTGGAATTCTGTGATTCTGCGGTTGCAGAATTTTCCACAGAATTTGCATTGTGCCTCAGAATTCATATATTGCTGCAGAACTCACTGTTCCTGGTGAATTTTCATTCAAATACATGGTATTACCCGAATCCAGCTCCTTTCCCCTTCTCGTTTATCCTGAAGCCCCTCCTCGGTGCTCAGCATGTGATGTCATTGATGACATCACATCCTACTGTAGCCAATGGTAGGACTACATTCTGCCACAAAAATGAATAAATCATGCCACAAAAGCCTAGGAGACCTGTTGCAGATATCAGGACAAAGTGCCACAGAGCACTAGGGGCCCTGTCTATTACATTTAAAGTCCCTGGACTTACAGCCAGCTGGCATCTTTAAAACTGCATTTGACAGCAATTTCTGCTTTTAAGCTGATGGCCTCAGCAGAATCTTTGTTTGCCATCTAGTGTTTAAAAGGTTCTTTAAAGGTCTCTCAGAGATGTATCCTCCTGTGAGGATGCCTGTACCAGCATGGGACCTGAACCTAGTCCTCACTCAGCTAATGGCCTGTCCTTCTGAGTCCATGGCCACCACTGAGTTAAAATACCTCACCTGGGAAACATTATTCCTGGTGGTTATTACATCAGCAAGAAGGGTCAGCAAGTTACAGGCACTCTGCATTGATACTTCATACTTGGTTTTCCATAGGGAAAAAGAGGTTTTAAGAATGAATGTACAAGTCCTCCCGAAGGTGGTGGCAGTATTCCACTTGAATCAGACTGCTACTTTGCCAGTGAATTCTTCAAGGTCAAATGCCAATAAAAGAGGGGAAAATGTCACACATTAGATGTTTGAAGGGCCCTCCATTTCTACAAGTCTAAAACAGAGGACATCAGGAATAACAACAAACTGTTACATGGTGAGCTATCACAAGGCTACCCATATGAAGGAGGATAGTATCCACAATGCATTTCTGCTACACCTAGGCAGGAGAAGTACCACCAGATGGTGCTAAAGCACACTTCTCTAGGAGTACGGCAGCACCAGTGGTAGCAATAAGGAATGAGCCACTGGCAGAAATATGTAATGCTGC
This sequence comes from Neoceratodus forsteri, assembly GCA_016271365.2. Classification (NCBI taxonomy): domain Eukaryota; kingdom Metazoa; phylum Chordata; order Ceratodontiformes; family Ceratodontidae; genus Neoceratodus; species Neoceratodus forsteri. The sequence continues at coordinate 158,861,933 of JADMNL010000031.1, read as the reverse complement.
TACATGGTCCGCAATCCACACATTCACATATCATTATTGTGTGGACACACAGGCAACAGAGGACACTAGATCTGGGAGTTCTGTTCTTCAGAACCTATTCCCAAACCATACCTCTCGACTGCCCGTGATTTTAAGTGACATTCCCAATTTTTGCATTACAGATTTCCTCTGTCCCTCCTAAATTTGGCATTTTTGCCACTGAAGATCAGAGACTTGAATCATAAAACCATACCAAAGGATAGTTTTGCAGTTTAGTTCTCCGCTAGAAAATACTTTTATCGCTAAACCACTTACTGTAACCGCTTCATGAACTGATATTTAAGAAGTGCACCTAATTTTGTTCATGTGTGCTTGACTTTGTCCCTGATGTTTGAGGCAGGGGGTTGAGAGGTATGTTACACAGTAATCCTAAAACCTTCAAACCCAGGGAAGTGCTTGGAGTTGGCAAAAGTTTGACTGGGCTGTTGTAGTTCTTGTAGTTAGAAGGAAACATTACTCAGTATAGTAACAGTTTTTCTTCTAACGGATTACACCAGCCAGTCAAACTATGGTGATTGCATTGGTTGTAGGATTTTAAACTGTTGTATGGTTAAATATTGTATGTACGTTTGCCTTTTGTATATTACATCCAACTTCAACTTACCTTCGGGTGTGTTGCAATGTTGTGTTTAACTAAACTAAACTAATAATAAATAAAGCTAACCCTTCCCAGCCTCCCCTTTTTAGAACAAAGTAATTAGGCTCTTCAGCATCAGTCATTGCTCTTTATAGACTGAGAGTTTCATGATTGTTGTTGCTTGTATTGTCATTATAACCCTGTTTATTCTGAAATTCATACTGTTTTTCAAATTAGATCTTAAATCTCCTGCCATCTTCAGCTGAAGGAGCTACCCCTGGAATGCTGAAGGCTTGAGGAGAGAGGGAGGGAGAGAGGGAGAGGGAGAGAGGGAGAGAGGGGAAGAGGGAGAGGGAAGGGGAGAGACAGAGAGAGAGACTTTGAAAAATATTTTAACCCTTGCTGTGCCATGCACTGATATATCAGTCCAGATTTACTATGCGTTCTAATTCTGTTGGCAGCCTAAGAATTAAGTTCCAGGGCACCATATCAGTCACACAGATGATGCACAGGTTTGACTGGCTGTTCTAATCCTTTAGCAGAAAAGCTATTAATATGGTTACTTTTTCTTACTTGACATACATGCTCTTGCATACCTCTGCAGAAAATTAGTTGCACAAGTTTGCTCCTGCAATGCTATTGTACAGCACTGGTCACTGCTTGCTGTGGTTCATGCCACTGCTGTTGTTTTAAGTGTGATATTTAATGCCTTTTCATATTGATGTGGTTACTGCACTCTGTAACACTTTTGACCATTTTACAAATGTTAAGTGTGATTATCCACTCTGCATATGTGGCAATGCTATAATAACCTTACATCGTGGGTGGTTGTTGAAGACTCTTGGCTGCGCCACAGGCCTCATAATCCACCACAGTTGTTCAGTTATTACAGTACTGCCTCACCCCATACCATGGATTATTCCTTACTAATGTTCTCCTCCATCCCCTCCTACCAGGACCCATCTTGAAACGAGTGGCTACCAGCTCAGTATGCTATTCTCGGTAAAACTTTTGAAATAAGTTAATATTCTCAGCTAGGAAAGATGCGACACAAAATAATTGTGTATTGTAATGAATCCTAGCATGAGCGGGACAGAAAGATTTTTATAGAGCGGTAACAATACTGAATGTTGAGGAGTAAAATGAATTACTGGTAGCAGCAGTTTTACACTAGCAATAACAGTAAGAGGAATTGCTAATTATCAGCAGCCTGTGAGGTCAGCCTGACCTTAACAGCTGGGGTCTGGTTGCCTCTTACACCTCCAGATGCACTAAGTTCACTTGATAAACTGCACTGAAAGTCAAGCTTCTTTACTAATAGCTTTCAGAAAATGTCTTGACCCATTTTGCGGATAATGTTTCACATTTCATTCAAGCCTCAGCAGTTTGCTTGTACTAATGGAACAGAATCACTGGCATGTTGCCTGGAAATTTGGGGGAACATTCTGCTATCTGTAATTACTAGTTTTAAAACTTAAAATCCTGTTTATAGTGCATTCTGTGTCCTTCTGAAAAGTAAAAATATAGTTTTACTCTTAATATATATTCCATTCTGCTGCTTTATTTGCTTCGTATTTCCCTTGATGGTTTCTTATATACTTGCTTTATTGTAATATTCACCAAAGAACAGCTTACAGAATGGGCCATGCACATTACAGACACATATCCCACTTCTATTATCCACTTAGTCCACCTCTGCATGAATTTATCCATTTTTATCTTGTGTAAGAGATATCAGTCTCTCCATTTCCTGTATCTCGATAATGCACTACTCGTGCAAATGGGTGAATCAGGATTGAACAATTTTCAGGTTCTAACTTTTCCCACTGCAGATATGCATATACACCACAAGCATCGAGAATCCCCTTAATGTTTTTGATGATTATTCTTAATATGCTTTGTTATAATCCCCTCGCAGTTCATCTTTTAATTCTCTTTTTCACCCCAGGCTTCAGCTGCACACCCTCTGGTGTGCAGTGCTGGTCCTAGCGATTCTGGGTCCCTGTGCAAACTCTCTTGGTGGGACCCATTTTAGGAGTCAGGGAGTCCTGAGAAACAGCCTCCTCACTGTAACGACTGCCTTACATCATCCAGTTCAGCTAGGTTTTGTTGTAGTTTTGCAATTTCCTAGAATTAGATTCAGACAAGAACACAGAGGACCAAGAAAAAAGGAGATCGAGAGGACAGCTGATGTTTTTTTTTGGGGGGGGTCCCCTCTACTCCCAGGACCCTGTGCAGGTACACAGTTTGCACTGTGATAAGGCCAGCCCTGCTAATGTGTGATCTGAACTTTTTCCCAACACTAGCCTTGCTCCTCCATTTGATAACTACCCTTAGGTGTCCTTGTGACTTCCCCACCCATCTACCCCACAGCAGGGCAGTTCCTTCAAATTGCATACTATTATTTTATTTATTAATTTTTTTAGTTTGTGGAGATCAATAACATAGTATAATTTTAAAAAACCTTCCCCAAAGGTGCTCATCTCCAGGGCAGCTGTATGCGAGACACTCTTTGCAGAATAAGATTGCCTCACGCACAGGGGAAAAGAAGCATTCCGATTGGTCAGGCAAGCTCTCTTAATCTATAATGTATATTCTTTGAAAAGAAACTGTGTTAATGCATCAGTTAGGGTTCAAGATAAGGTGACAAAAGTAAGGAAATGTGATGTTAGGGTTTCCAACCCTAACACCCCTGCCCCACCCTTGGAGCGAATGAGGGGTGGAGTCTTCCTTGGAGTTGCCAACCCTAACTCCCACCCACTTCCATGCACTCATGAAACATACACATCTGTCTCCATCACATCTCAGCTTTTGTGTTACTTCAATGGGGTGAGTGTTAGGGTTGACAACCCCAAGGAAGAGTCCACCCCTCATTCATTCAGGGGTGGGGCAGGGGTGTTAGGGTTGGAAACCCTAACATCACATTTCCCTACTTTTGTTGCTTTATCCTGAACCCTGACTGATGTGCTGTTAATGCACCAGTTAGGGTAACTTATTACCACAAAAGTAAGGAAATGTAGCGTTAGGGTTTCCAACCCTAACTCCCTAACTTAACCCCCAGCAGCAAATGGAAAAAACGTTAGGGTACTGGAGTCTTGGCAAATCAGTGGTGAGCTCTTCCTTGGGGTTGTCAACCCTAATGCTCCCCCTCCCATAGCCTTCAGTCTGAATCACAGGGTACAGCTCCAAGCCAATGCCTCATAATGATACACTCTTCAAAGGCGGAGAAGTATGTCTTGCCACATTGCCAACACAATTTGTTGCAGGCCCTGCATAAAGAAAGGAGATCATGTGAGACATTGTTTGTTCAGGGAATGGGGTGAACATTAGGGTTGACAACCCCAAGAAAGACCCCACCACTGATTTGCCAAGACTCCGGAGACCCAAACCCCTAATGTTTTTTCCTTTTGCTAATTGGGGGTGGGGTTGGGGGGTTAGGGCTGGAAATCCTAACACCACATTTTCATAATTTTGTGGCATTAGTTACCCTAGCTGGTGCATTAACAACTTCTTTCTGCAAAGAATTTCCTTTCTTTTTGAGATAACGGAATTGTATCCTCATTCACACAGGTCCCTTTGGGACCTGCGTGAACAGGTGCAGATATGCAGAACCCTTTGGGTCCTGCATCATGGGAAGACTCCGTCCACCTAGAAAATTGCAGGGCCTGACACATTCACTCTTTACACATTCACTCTTCACACATTCACTCTTAATTTTTTTAACTTAATTTTGATCCCAAATTTCAAGATAGTCATTTTATGACTGCCCTTACAAACATGACATGTAGAATTTGAAGTGTATTGGCCAAAATCGCCAGGCGGGCAACCGGGGGGGAGAAAGAAGTGGTACCGGGGGTGGGCACCCCGGTCCACTTCAAGGGGAACTGCTTTGATTTCAGGGGACCTTTGTGCTTGCAGCTAAGAAGGATAGTATCTGTGGCTACTAGTATAACAGCACCACAAGTTTTAACCTCCTTTTTTTGAGTTAAAACTATGTACAAACTGCACTGGCAACATTCCTTTCAGTTTCACATCACGTAGGTAATGACGCGCATCTTGACTCACTGTGAAATACATTAATTACAAAGTGCAGTACATACCTCTCAACCTCTTATGTTATAAATCAGGGATGAGGTTTAAAAAAATCAGGGACAAAGACCCCAAATGAGGGACACATCTTAAAAATTGGTAATATTCACCCAGAAAGTTGACAGAATAAGGGGATTAGTGTAAGAAACATTTTTAGTAGAAGAACAAATCTGTAACTTTAATGTTTAACATTATTTTATTCAGTCACAAAAACAGAAATCTTATGAGGGACAGAGGAAAATTTTGAGGCAAAATCAGGGACGTCCCTGAAAATCAGGGACAGTTGAGCGGTATGGTGCAGTAAGTTATTAATCCTGACCCATTCATAATTTTCAAAAGCATAAAAAGTAATTTCATTTTTATTTATGTTCAATGAGTGCAAATATAACCTCTTATTCTGGGTTGCGAGCAGCACAGTAAGCACTGTAATGAAGTAAATGCTAAACTAAGTTTAATCTTCCTGATTTCTCCAAATTGTGAGCAGTCATGGTAATGTTATATTTTTATTTCAATCAATGTTTCTATTTTCATTCATAGTATATTGATGCTGGTTCATGAGTTTCGATTTTAGTGACAGGGTGGTTATGCAGTTGAAATTCATATAATCAGCTCACTAAGCACGTCCTTCGTCAGAGGAGTAATGCCAAAATTCAGCACATTTGTTTCATATTTTTTTGTAGCCATACTCTCATTTCACTTTGTATGGCCTTCTACAATAATGTTATCCTTAATGGATTGTTCATTGTATATAGGAAACCTACCATTTCAGATAAGTGCTGGTGTGTGACACAGTTTGTATGTGGCTGGGTGCAAATTTCTTGTTACTGTAGTATGATTATTATTGCCACTGTTACACAGATTGTTCATACTCAACATTTGCAGCCTCTTATGTCAAACATCTTGAGATAATTTGCAAAATGAAAATGTATTTTTTTAGTATCCTTATACTAGTAGCCACTGACCATCTTCCGAATTAATTTTGGTTACATTTCAATAAATTAAATTAAATTAATTTAATTAAATTTCAGTTCTGAGCATGCTCAGTAGGGTATCAAACATATATCCAAAAGACCCTACTGAGCATGCTCAGAACTGAAATTTCAAATCCTCATGACATGGAAACAAATTCATATTTTTTCACCAAGCCAACAGAAAGCACCATTCTGGGGCAAGCCCTTTCTAACCTGAAAATTTCAGACCAGAAACTTCCAAATCATCTGGGCTGTAGGCATGACCAAAAAAAACTGCAAACCCCCCCACATTCTCCTAAAAAACTCACTATCCAGATCTCAGAATCTACACATCCATCTGAAATGAAACTTGACTGAACGGGAGCACAGCTATTAAGGTTCAAAGTTAGGGGTTTAACATTAAACAGCCTACTCAACCTTAACTATAGTGGTGCTACCGTGCCACTATAATACTGTACGTAGATGTATATACTGAACATAAATGTATTATTAGCTTCAACCCCATTAAACAGAATTACGTGAAATTTTGCTTACGCAGTCTGGGGGTAAGATGTCTTGATTGGCAAAGTTTTGTTGTAGTCAGACATACGAATTCCAAGATTCGGATTGTGCATTTTTAGGAAAATCAGGATTGTTTCCTTTTTTTTTTTGTCATTACTTACAGCCCAGATGGTTTGGAATTTTTGTATGACATGTTCAGGGTAGAAAGGGCTTGCCCCAGAATGATGCCTTATACTGTACATAAATATATTAATATATTAACAGCTTCAACCCCGTTCAATGAAACTGCACAAAATTTTGCATGTGCAGTTGGGAGGGGGGAGGTGTCTTGATTCAGCAAGTGTCGTTGCAGTTGGATGTGCAGATTCCAAGATCCAGATAGTGTGTTTTTAGGAAAAATTTGGGGGGGGTGCTGTTTTTTTTGTTGCCACCTACAGCCCTGATGGTCTGAATTTTTTTCTGAAAATTTCAGAGAAAGGGCTTGTTTCAGAATGGTGCTTTTCATTGGTTTGCTACAACAATGTTAATCCATTCCCAGGTTATAAGGATTTGAAAGTTTGGTTCTGAGCATGCTCAGTAGATTATGAAATGCCTATCCAAAACCCTACTGAGGCATGCTCAGAACTGAAATTTCAAATCCTTATAACTTGAGACTGGATTAATGCCTTTTCACCAAACCAGGGAAAGGAACCATTTTGGGGCAAGCCCTTTCTACCCTGAAAATTTCAGCCCAAACTTCTAAACTGTCTGGGCTATACGTGATGACTGAAAATCAGCAAAAAATCCCAATTTGTCCTAAAAATGCAGTATCCAGATCTTGGAATCTGCACATCCAACTGGAACCAAACTTGGCAGATCAAGAGAAATTGTCCCCTAGACTACACATGAAAACTTTCGTACAATTCTATTGAATGGGAGCAATTCTATTAAGGTGCAAAGTTAGAGATTTAACTATAGTGGCGCTAATGCGCCACTGTAATATATAGTTATGCAATAGGTGTATAATCTGAAAGCACCTGATAAATCCATTTATCAGAGCAGCTATATGAATTAATGTAAACTCTTACATTTATTCATATAGTTACTACATTAGAGTCCATTTGTTCACCTAGTAAGTGTGTCATCTGGTCTTTCCTCTGCCCGGCTGTGCGATAGCTGTCATTCACAGACAGCTTTGTTGGCAGGCGGCCATGGTGGTATGCGCGGTGGGTTGAGCCACCCACCGACAGTGGGACCTTGCTGGGGTGGGAGAAGAGGGTGGGTTGGGGGTACATGGGTTGTCTGCACGCCTGCCATGGGAGGCAGCTGTGCCGGGTGCTTGGGGCTGGGGGGTTCAGCCTGCAATCCAGCGTCACCATGAGTGGCATCATATGGGTGCTTGGGGAGCGGCATCTCCACTACAACTGCCGCCGGGAGCGGCACATTACAGGGGCTTGGGAGGTTGGTACTGTTGCTACCACCAGAAGCGACTTTGTATGGGTGCTTGAGGGGTTTAACAGTGCTGCTACTGCCGCCATGAGCGGCACTCTACAGGGGCTTGGGTTGGGGGGATTTGATACTGTTGTTCCCGCCAGAAGTGGCTTCCCACGGAGGCATGGGGGTCTATCACATACAATGCCGCCTGAGCGCATGGCTTGGACTGGGGTGGGTGGGTGGGGTGGTGGACACACTGCAGTGCATTCTGCTGGGGAATCCCAGCCGGCGCTATGCAAATAGGGCTATAATGGCATGCTAATGGCCCCATTGTACCATGCACGCCTAATGGCCTCATTTGCATGCCCCTGGCTGTGAATTGCATTTTTGGGTGCCGGGCATCCTGAGATGCCCTGCCCCAATGGACTCACTGCCTGTCATGGAGGATGCTCCGGAGCAGCCCGGGATACTCTGGGGCATCCCAGGCTGGGCGCACCTGTGCTATTCACAGAGGGGATGCACTGGGGGGGGGCATCTCCCTGTGCCTCCTCTGTGAATAGCCCATTTTGCACTCAGTGCATCTCCTCTGCACCGGGGCAGCCGGGTTGCACTGGGCGCATCTTCTTTGTGAATCCTGCCCAGTATCTTCACATTTTCCTCTCCCAGTTTCCAGTGCATTCATCTTGCCCACTCCAGCTGTAGCTCTCTGCTGAACCTACCAATCACACAGACACCCGCGTCCCCGTTGCCACTCTGAAACAGCCAATTGCACACTCTGCCTAAAACATAATACCAATCACATTAAACAATTTAAAAAAGATATTTTCTGACACAAAATGTTTAAAAGGGACATTGTCAACCTTTCTTGCATCATATTCTTTTTAAGTAAAAATTGATTGCTTACCTTCTCTAAAATTTATTGATGTTGCTGGCTGTTTTATCTGCCTCCTTGCTTATTAGAACTGAAATGCATGGTAACGTATAGGTTTACCCAGCCTTGTTTTGCTTCAAATCATTGAAGTACTCTTACTGCGTACTTCCTGAACATTAGAAATCCTCTGAAACAGTGCAGCCACTCATGATACCATGGTCTCCTCTATTCCCACTGCATAAGGAGTGGCCAGATTGTGTTGGGGGTGCTCCTGAGTCCAAGAAAGATGCAGTGGGAGTTGGTTAAGAAATGTAAACAAACATGTTTTGGTGTGGTAACACCAGTATGGTGGGCACTCAGTTTTTCATTTTTTTTTAAAGAAAAAAAAAAGGATCTGAATCCAACTACCTGCTGCATCAACAGTCTCTATAGGATGTGAACAATCATAAAATTAGTTTTTTAAATGGGGGACACTTTGAGGCCTAAGGGGGTTGACAGTGTCCCTTTAAACATTTTACTTCCTGGTCCATCTGCTTTCACAAGTCCCCCACCTACCAGCATGTTTGCTCAAATGCACGCATGCCACTTGCTTAAATGCCTGCACACCAAACTGGAGAAACCTTTGAGCTGGGCCAATAAATAAAATCCCCCTCGGGGCACAAAATTACTGTTTATTTCTTGCCCTGATGAAATCACAAAGTGCAGCATTTATGTCCCCTAGTGCTCTCACTAAGAAGCGGTGCCATCTTGCCCTCAATTTTTTTAAAAGCAGCACTCACTCATGAATCAGAATTTACACTGTTTTGCTGGTGCAGCATTCAGATGCTGTGCACCTAATGAAGGCCATAGCAACGGGAATGGAAAACTGTGCAATAGCACCTCTTAACAAACAAGCATTTGTCAATGCCGAATGTTGATTGCGTTGGTCTGTTGAGCTTGCTCACTGCCCCTCTGTCACTCATTCAGTCTGTTTCTCCTGGTGCTGCAGGCTGCTCTTTTGTACTGGGCTCCTGCCTGCATTGGCAGCTTTTTCTGCCCACTAAGAAATCCGCAGCTGTCCCAACAGAGCTCCGTTGAGGTGGCTCACTCCCCCTCTCTCACTCGTTCATTCTGTTTCTCCTGGCGCTGCAGGCTGCCCTTTTGTACTGGGCTCCTACCTCTGTTGGCATCTTTTTCTGCCCACAAAGAAATCTGCAGCAGTCCTGACACAGGTCTGTTGAGCCTGCTCACTCCCCCCTCTCACTCACTCATTCCATTTCTGCCGGCGCTGCAGGCTGGCCTTTTGTACTGGGCTCCTGCCTGCGTTGCCGCCTTTTTCTGCCAACAAAGAAATATGCAGCAGTCATGATAGAGCTCCGTTGAGCTCGCTCACTCCCCCATCTCACTCGCTCATTGTGTTTCTCCCAGCACTGCAGGCTGCCCTTTTATACTGGGCTTCTGCCTGCGTTGGCATCTTTTTCTGCCCACAAAGAAATCCGCAGCTGTCCCGACAGAGCTCCGTTGAGGTCGCTCACTCCCCCTGTCTCATTCACTCATTCTGTTTCTCCTGGCGCTACAGGCTGCCATTTTGTACTGGGCTCCTGCCTCTGTTGGCACCTTTTTCTGCCCACAAAGAAATCTGCAACAGCCCGACAAAGTTCTGTTGAGCTCATTCACTCCCCTTCTCTCACTCGCTCATTCTGTTTCTGCTGGTGCTGCAGGTTGCCCTTTTCTACTGGGCTCCTGCCTGAGTTGCCGTCTTCTTCTGCCCACAAAGAAATTTGCAACAGTTACAGTAGGGCTCCATTGAGCTTGCTCACTCCCCCTCTCTCACTCGCTCGTTCTGTGTCTCCTGCCACTGCAGGCTGCCCTTTTGTACTGGGCTCCTGTCTGCATTGCTGCCCTTTTCTGCCCACAAACAAATCTGCAGCAATCCCAACAGAGCTCCGTTGAGCTCACTCACTCCCCCTCCCTCATTCGCTCGTTCTGTGTCTCCTGCCGCTGCAGGCTATCCTTTTGTACTGGGCTCCTGCCTGCATTGGCAGCTTTTTCTGGCCACAAAGAAATCTGAAGCAGTCTCGACACAGCTCCATTGAGCTCTCTCACTCCCCCTCTCTCACTCACTCATTCCATTTCAGCTGGCGCTGCAAGCTGGCCTTTTGTACTGAGCTCCTGCCTGCATTGCCACCTTTTTCTGCCCACAAAGATATCCACAGCAGTCACGACAGAGCTCCGTTGAGCTCACTCACTACCGCTCTGTTACTTGCTCACTCTGTTTCTCTTGGCGCTGCAGGCTGCACTTTTGTACGGGGCTCCTGGCTGCATTGGCACCTTTGTCTGTCCACAAAGAAATCTGCAGCTGTCCTGACAGAGCTCCGTTGAGGTCACTCAGTCTCCCTCTATAAGGTGCTCATTCTGTTTGTCCTGGCGCTGCAAGCTCCCCTTTTCTATGGGGCTCCTGCCTGCATTGGCGCCTTTTTCTGCCCAAAAAGAAATCCGCAGCAGTCCTGATAGAGCTCCGTCAAGCTCACTCAGTCTCCCTGTCTCACTCACTTGTACTGTATCTCCCACTGCTGCAAGCTGGCCTTTTGTACTGAGCCCTTGCCTGCACTGACGCCTTTTTCTGCCCACAAAGAAATCCGCAGCAGTCCTGACAGCGCTTCGGTGAGTTTGTTCACTCCCCCTCCCTCACTCGCTCTCTTGTTCTGTTTCTCCAAGTGCTGCAGGCTGCCCTTTTGTACTGGGCTCTTGCGTTGGGGCCTTTTTCTGCCCACAAACAAATCTGCAGCAGTCCCGCCAGAGCTCAGTTGAGCTCAGTCACTCCCCCCTCTCACTCGCTCGATCTTAATCTGTCCCAAACACTGATTTCCCACAGTGACCGTGCTATTCTCCGGCATGAGTGCAAAAACATATTTTAGCCAGGATGTGAAAAATTACACCTGTACTGTTTACAAGGAGGTGTGAAAAAATGCCACTGCTGAAAATGTGGCGTGAAAACATTACAAATTTGCAAAGTTACAAGGGTGCGTGGAAACAGTTCAACGCACGCTTGTAACACAGTCATGTTATGGAGTTTCGTCACCAAATTTTCAACATAGGAATTTTAGGACCTCTGCTCATGAACAGTGCCACTGTCATTTTCTTAATCTGTCCTGAACACTGATTTCCCACAGCAACCGCATTATTCTGCACCAGAACTGTGAAAACACATTTCGGTCAGGATGTGAAAAATGACAGCTGTACTGCTCATAAGGAGGTGTGAAAAAATGCCAGTGTTGAAAATCTGGCATGACAATATTATAAATTTGCGAAGTTACAAGGGTGCGTGGAAAGTGCTCAATGCACACTTGTAACACAGTCATTTGATGAGCTATCATCACCAAATTTTCAACATAGGCATTAAGGACCTCTGCTCATGAACAGTATCACTGTCATTTTCTTAATCTGTCCCAAACAGTGATTTCCCACAGTGACTGCTCTATTCTGCACCGTGGTTAGCCCTCAAGGCCCTAAAGAAAGATAAATCTCCTGGGCCAGATGGCATTCATCCGAGAGTACTATGGGAATTGGCGGACATACTGGCTGCATCCCTGGCGGAGCTCTTCAACAGGTCGCTTGAGACAGGGAGGGTACCTAGGGATTGGCGAGAGGCACATGTGGTGCCAATCCATAAAGGGGGGTTGAGGGAAGTACCAGGTAACTATATACCCATCAGTTTGACCTTGGTGGTGGGAAAATTAATGGAGAGTATACTAAAGGAACGATTGGGGGTGTACTTGGAGGAGGTGGGAGGTCTGGATAGTCGGCAACATGGGTTTGTGACAGGTAGATCATGTCAAACCAATCTTGTGGAGTTCTATGAATAGGTAACATCAGAACTGGACAGGGGAAAGCCTGTGGATGTATTATTCTTGGACTTCAGCAAGGCATTTGACTCTGTCCCCCACAATGGTCTGGTGGAGAAACTGATGGGGTTGGGAGTAGGCCCTTTGATGGTCAGATGGATTGAAAACTGGCTAGCTGGACACACCCAGAGAGTAGTGGTCAGTGGGGAGCTCTCAAACCCTAGAGAGGTCAGTAGTGGGGTACTGCAGGGCTCGGTCCTGGGTCCGATCCTGTTTAATGCATACATATCGGACATCAGGGAGGGTATAGGGTATGAAATGAGTCTCTTCACTGATGACTCCAAGATGGGAGCAGTAGTTGAGGGGGAAGAGGGGAGGTTGGCACTGCAAGGGGACCTGGACACCCTGGAAAGCTGGGCTCACACATGGAAATTAAATTTCAATATCACCAAGTGCAAGGTGTTACATCTTGGGTGGGGAGAACCTAAACACAGGTACACCCTGGGAGGGGAGGCGCTGGAGGCCTCAACAGGGGAAAAAGACCTAGGGGTCATGGTGGATGCATGTATGAATAACTCTGAGCAGTGCAGGAGAGTGGCTAGCAAGACAAACAGGATGTTGGGATGCATCTTAAGGGGGATCACCTCTAGGAGCAGGGAAGTGATTCTGCCACTGTACAATGGACTGGTTAGACCACACCTTGAGTACTGTGTACAGTACTGGAGACCACACTTGAAGAGGGACATACAGCTCCTGGAGAGGGTACAGAGGAGGGCAACTAAGATGATACGAGGACTAGGGGGATTTGACGTATGAGGACAGACTTGAGGAGCTCTGCCTGTTTTCATTGGAGGAGAGGAGAGATAGGGGGGACATGATTGAGGTCTTCAAGTACCTCAAAGGAATAGATAGGGTAAACATGGAGGGGATCTTTAGACTAAAGCAGGGAGGTATCACCAGAGGGCATGGTTTGAAGTTGGAAGGTGGAAGGGTGAGGGGGGAAGTGGGGGAGATTTTTAACTGAGAAGGTGGTGGACCCTTGGAATGCGCTGCCTGTGACTGGTTCAGAGATCCACAGTGGAGGGCTTCAAGACAGGGTGGGACAGACACAGAAAGTGGATGTATCAGATGATGGCCTGGCCCGGGGGGGTGGATGATAGGGGTTTCTGGAACACAAGGGGGGGAGAGCCTCGGCACCCAACTAGGGATCTGAGGTTTGAGCAGACTCGATAGATCGTAATGCCTAATCTGCTGGCAATTAGTATGTTAGTAAGTACAAAAACACATTTTGGCCAGGATGAGAAAAATGACAGCTGTACTGTTCATAAGTAGGTGTGGGAAAATGGCAATGTTGAAAATCTGGAGTGAAAATATTACAAATTCACGAAGTTACGAGCGTGCGTGCAAACTGCGCAACACACGCCCATAACATAGTCATTTTATGGAGTATCATCACCAAATTTTCAATATAGGCATTTTAGGACCTCTACTCATGAACAGTGTCACTGTCATTTATTTAATCTGTCCCGAACACTAATTTCCCCAGTGACTGCGCTATTCTGCGCTGGAAGTGCGAAAACACATTTCAGCCAGGATGTGCACAATGACAGCTATACTGTTCACAAGAAGGTGTAAAAAAATGCCAATGTTGAAAATCTGGCATTAAAATATTGCGAATTCCTGAAGTTACAGGCGTGCACAACAACTGCGCAATGCACGCTCGTAAAACAGTCATTGTTTGGATTTTTCCTAAATTTGCAACATAGGCTTTTTGAGAGCCCACCTCATGAACACTGGCACTGTCGCTTTGTTACTGGGCCCTGAAAGGTGATTCCGTAATACCCTGCGAAATCACCTGGGGCCAATTAATGCCATGACAGTTCCAGAATTCATGAAGAGGGGTCCCAAACACCTCACATTGAAAATTTGGTGCAAAATTCCAAAAAGTACAGCTGTCATTTTTCATATCTTGCCCAAAATGTGTTTTTGTGCATGTAGCACCCAATGGCGTGGTCAGTGTGTGAAATCAATGTTAGGGACAGATTAAGAAAATCACAGTAACACTGTTCATGAGCGGAGGTCCCAAAATGCCTGCATTGGCAATCTGCTGTAAAACATCCCCAAACTAATTACATTATGGGTGTGCGTTGCACAGTTTCTACACATGCTCATGACTTCACTTTTTTTATATTTTCACTCCAGATTTTCAACATTGTCATTTTTTACACCTCCTCATGAACAGTACAGCTGTCATTTTTCATATCCTGTTCGAAATGTGTTTTTGCAGCTGTGGTGCCAAATGGCGTAGTCAATGTGCAAAATCAGCTTTCGGCTAATGAACTGATATTGCCACAGTTCATGAGGTGGGTGTCACAAAAAACCTGTTGAAAATTTGGAGTGAAAATACCAATGAACGCCAGGGGCATTAGGGTTTCTGACCATAACGCCCCACCCTGTAAAGACTGACAGGCATCAGGGGTGTGACTTGGGATTGTCACCTGTAATGTTCATGCCATTCCACCCCACCCACAGCCTGCAGCCAGTGACAGGCATCGAGGTGTGCCTTGGACTGTTCGGTCCCAAAGTTCACCCAATTCTCCTATACTGCGCCCATCTCACCATATTTCCTTATGGAATGGGCAAGCATAAGGCCCAAAGACCCCAAGGCACGCCATGACACTTGTCAGAGTCTGCAGGGTAGAGTGTGGTGAAATGGCGTGGGCATTATGCCTGACTACCCAAAGGCACACCCCAATGCCTGCCAGTCTCTGC
Source organism: Neoceratodus forsteri (assembly GCA_016271365.2). NCBI lineage: Eukaryota > Metazoa > Chordata > Ceratodontiformes > Ceratodontidae > Neoceratodus > Neoceratodus forsteri. Next base: position 158,846,876 of record JADMNL010000031.1, on the reverse strand, counting down.
AGGGTGGTGGTGGGGTTGGCTTCAGTTCAGTACTTCACTGCCATTCCTACTATGTATCTCTCTCACTCCTACTCTGCCAATGCCAATTCCAGCAAGCAAACATTCAGCATTGACAAATGCTTGTTTCCAGTGACAGCACTTTACACAGGTCTGATTCAGTGGTGGGGGTAAAAGCCCGATTTTGTTATTGCCAACAGATAGGTACTGCAGTCGTAAGCTTTCTGTGGCAGAACTACTAGAAATAAATGATCTTATGGGGATAAAGAGTCTCCCACACTATTATTTTCTGCTTACATGGCAACATATTATAAAAAAAGGGTACAATTGGCATGTGTATGTCTCCCTTTACTACGCACTTAAAAAAAAACAAATTTCTTTTAAGTAACATAACAGTGGTTAACAAAATCATGCTTACAAATTATTTTTATCCACAGGCACATACTGTACTGTATGTGGTAAATAAACAATTAAAATAAGCCTCTGTCAGGAATAAAACTAGCAACAACCCCAGTTTGACTCAAGTGTACATATGGTAATGCTTTATTCTATCTGTGACTTGGTAAGACTCCTAATATGAAAGCGAATGCTAATCTAGGTCCCCAGAGTAGCTGGGCAGAACTGCCTGATTCACAGTGATTTCAGGAAGTACCAGGCTCAAAATATAAAACAAGATTAGGCTGGTTCCATCAAGGCTGGTCTTGCTATTTTATGTTGCAATGTTTGCTAATCTTGACTTTTTGGTTTTTAAGTGTTGTGTGTAGATATGCTTGTTTATTTATTTGAAAATTGGCAACTGGGAGAGGCATGCTGAGCCAAGGTTCGTTTCAAGGGGCAACCTGAGGAAGGGGAACATAGTAAAGAACAGCAGCACAACACATGTAAGCAAAACTTTTGAACAGAACACAGTACAACATTTATACAAAATTTGAATTGTAAGCACCCTCTGGGCACTTACTAGTTAAATTGGGTTGCTAGGTGTAGCTAGGGAGAGAAAGAGAGCTTGGTGCCACTAGGTCTGGGATGTTGGATCTGCTTGCTACCAGCAGAGGGCCCCATCCTTGGGTGTATATGGAGAGGATTTTGGTGCCACAGGGGGATTTGGGGAGAGAGAGAGAGAGAGAGAGAGACCCGGGGAGAGTCCGGGGGGGGGGAGTTGGCCCATGAAGTTCAGCCAGAGGGCCGTGGCAGGGCCAGGGTGGGCCGCTAGCCACCCTGGCCCTCCTCCCTTGAAGACCCGCATTATGAGAAGTGCAGCAGTTCAGGCCATGAAAGTGAAGGGGGTGAAGATAGAGCTGAAGGTTTGTGGCCAGTTCGTGCATTTGGGAGCCGAAGCCTGGGGAGAAGAAAAAAATATGGAGGCCCTCCAAGTGAATTTTGGCACCTTGGAAGGGAAAGCACCATTGAGGCCCTTGTAACTGAAGAAGTCTCACCCATGGGTGAGGGCAGACTGTGGAGTCAGAGTGCACCCTGTGGGCAGGTCTGTTATGGCAAACTGGTGCTGGGGTGTGGTCCAGAGGTGGCAGCCTGGACTGTTGTGGGCATAGTGGTGGCAGCACTACCTCTTTCCTCTTGGTCGGTGGCCACCGCAGAGTTAGGGCTCCTGATCTGAGCAGCCTGTGGAGGCAGGGAAAGGTCCCTGTGGATCGATTGGTTGGGACCCTGGCATAGTGGCAGACTGCCTGGGTGCTCTGTGTGGCATGGCAATTAGTCCTCTGGGTGAAGGCAGTCCAAAAATTGGAATCACTGCATGAGTGGAGGTGCTATTGGTTTCTGGGACACGATAGACTCTGGGGAAGCCATTCCAAGCACATGGTATCAGTGACTGGGTGTTTAGAAGGTCTTCAGTGGTCTGTTCTTGCTAAAGAACTTTAGTTTTGACTGATTTAAGACCTGGAAGTGAAGTGAAAGAAGGTGCTCCATGAAGTGAAAGGTAACCCCACCCCACCCCCGGTGGAGACAGTGTATGGGAAGGCCATATTTAAAATAGGGATTGGGGACAGTAGAAACGTCTCATGCTGTCATAGTCCCTAGTGAAAGTTTAGTGTTGGAGAAGTATGGAATGGAAAGTTTGCCAGAGGGGCCTGTGTAAGGATTTGGAAAGAAAGAAGGGAATTGAAATGGAAGTGCTACTAAGTACAAGTGACCTCTAGGTGTGGCCTGTTTTGGCCTGCGTATTGTTGCTGCCAGGAATGTAGCCATCTCAGCTCGATGGATTATTGCATGAAATAACTCAGTTTGTTAGTCCAAGAGACTGCTGTAGGAAACTTTGGTGTCCGCCTCTGGATGCCCCGCCGAATATGTTACCCCCACGCTTCATGGAGTGGTTCATTAACTTTTTATGTTCATTAAACCTGTTTGTTGCAGTTTGATTCCAGAGTGGACAGTGGATTTAATCAATCTGAACTGTGCCTTTGTGCCTGCTAACCACTCTTGCCCCTGCAGCTCACTGTCTACAGCTAAGAAGCGGTCCTACTTCCTCTGAAGTGGGGTCTACCAGCTGCCATCAGGAGAACCAGGCAATAAGCATATTTCTACTGTCTTTGGACTGTGTGCTTAGGTTGTAGAGTGCCCCCTCCCAGCAAATTATCATCCAGATACCCTAGATGGGGTGGGTGGGCTTACAGAATAAATACTAAACATTTGTATATGCAGAGAGTAAAGTGCAGTGCAGCATAATAAGATATGCATACCAAGTACATATTCAGAAGTGGCAACAATACTTGGTGAACAGAACAATACTGAACAACAACAATTGACCTAAGGGGCGAGTAAATTGCCTGGCCTTGTAATGAAGTGAGAGAACTGTAGTGATGTGGAAGTTTAATCAAGGCAGGAGCTGTGACCCAGCCAGTTGCTTACTTAGATTGTTATGGCTCAGCCATGACTGTAGTCAGAAGAGGGGTAACAGGAACAGGTGGGGAGGGGTTGGAGTTTCAACCAGTGCCCGAGGGAGCCTGGAAGAGAGGCAGAGGGAGGAGTGGCACTGGTTCCAGAGTGAAGGAAGTTGATAGGAGAAGGCAGACTGGCTAGAAAAGGATCGGTGGTGTGGAATGGCAAAAGTGCAATGGTCCCTGGAATGGAGGGATTAGGAAGCAGGGGGTAGTTGGGAGAGGAAAGGTAAGAGGGAAGGAAATCAAACCAGTATTTGGATATGAAGGAGGTACAGTGAGCCTGGCAACAAGAGGGCAGAGGGAGGATGGATAGCGATGAGCACAGTAAAGAATAGTGGGTGAGAGGGTGGGAGTTTGCAGCAAAACAGCAAATGGAGTTGCAGAAGGTGTCCAATCAACTAGTGAAGTGGAAGGAGCGGTACCATAGACCACATCCGCATAGTCAAAGACAGGGAGCACCACCTTGGTAACAAGCTCCCTGTGGATATGCAGAGATAAGCAGTCTTTATTGCCGTGCAGGGCACCGAGCTTGGGGCAGAGTTTTGCTTGGATCACATTGATGTGGGCTGAGAAGTCAAGTTTCCTGTCAAGTCATATCCCAAGGTACTGTATTTAAAGGACTGAACTGAGTCATGGGGTGTGCCATCCAGAGTGGTGAAGATGGGTAGGGGGTAGGCAGTGAGTCTGGACAGTCTCTTGATGGTATCAAAGGTCATAGACAGTGTTTTTTTTAGTGCTGACTCTGAGATGGTTGGCTTGGAAGCAGTGCAGAATGTTGTTGAAGTCCTGCTGAAGTGGGTTTTCTATATCTGTAGTGGAGGGACTGAAGGTCAAGATGACTGTGTCATCCACATACACGTGGATATGCAATTTGGCACAGGCAGAGAGGAGTTCATTCAAGAAAATTGAGAAAAGGATGGGACCTGGAATGGAGCCCTGTGGGACTGTCATCGAGGCACAGGTCAGGAAGCATAGGAAAAACCAGGAGCAGTTGTAGAATTCGCAAAAAGTGTTTATAAATACTACCAGTAACATAAAAAAAAAACTTGTTCAGTATAACTATTTACAAAGGCAGAATAAACACAGAAGATCTATCTGAGTTTTTCTTCAATCTCTGTGTCTCTCAAAATACTGCAGGTCTATCTCTTATAAGTGTTTTCAAACCCCCTCCTTGACAAGCATCTATTTTTTTCTAAAATGTTCTTGTCAATTTTGCGCAGGTGCAGCAAGAACACAATGTCCCGGAACTGAGGCCTCTTCTTCATAGCTTCTGAAAAAGAGCTTAAAAAAATGCTCTCAGTTTAACCCCTTGAGTTCCAATAGCTTTTTGCAATTATCTCAAACTATAATCATATACATTTCAACAGTAACACTATATAATTTCTCAACAAAGGGATCCCAATATCAGTTACATTTCCACATAATGATTTGCATATATTTTTATACCAGCAGATATGCAAGAGAGGAAAGGAGACAGAACAGCAAGTAAGGATAGAGAGATAGCGAGAGGCAAAGAATTACAAGACTGTTGGGGTGATCAAATCCTAGGTCTCATAGGAAAATCTGGTTTCGCAACCAGACAGACAAGAGACAGGAAAGGAAAGAACAAAACAGTTCCCTGCATTCAAACTCTCCATAACAACTGGGGCAGGGTCCTATTTAACCCTGTCCCAGGGACCCCAACCTGGGTTGGAAGACGAGGTGTCGGGCACCTCCAACCTTTACCGATTGTTGACGGCTCATTAGGTAGGAACGGAATCAAGCAATGGTGGGTGCTGAGAGGCCAGCAGAACTCAGCTTGTACAGGAGGAGGAGTGCATGGGACATTGAATCGAAGGCTTTGGCCAGATCGATGAAAATAGTGGCCATAATGTGCTCTGGATCCATCTTGGAGAAGATAGCATCAGTGACCTGCAGCAGGGAGGAAGTGGTGGAATGGTGCTTCTGGAAACCAAACTGGAAAGGTGAGAGGAAGTTGGAGGATGAAAGCAAGTTGAGGAGTCTAGAGTAGATCAGTTTCTCTTGCAGCTTAGAGAGGGATAGGAGGAGGGAGATGGGAAGGAAGTTACCAGGGGAGAAGGGGCCACCCCCTTTGTGAACTGGAACGACTGGCTAACTTGCAGAACTGAGGAACTGTACAGAGGGAGAAGGAAATACTGAGTAGGTGAGTAAGGGGAGCTAAAGTGGTAGGAGCTGAGAAGTAGAGGAGCTTGGGGTCCAGACTGTCAGGAATGGACTTTAATGAGTTGAAGGAGGAAAGGGCAAGCAGGGTTTTATGTATGGTGATGGGGGGAACTTGAAACCTGGTGAGTTATGAGGAGGGGGAAGAAGAGAAGCCAGGACGGGAGCAGAAGGAAGGGCACAGATTGTGAAGAACTTGTTGCAGTGAGCTGCAACAGAGGTAGGGTCAGACACAGGTGAACCATTTACCATGAGGACAGGGGGAGCAGACTGGGCGGGGGGGTGCTGAAAAGGGAATGGATAACCTTCCAAAATTTAGCTGGGGAGTTGAGGTTATTCTGAAGGTTGGCCTTGAAATTGTGTGATTTTGCGGCCTGGACAGCCTTCATACAGTTATTCCTCAGAGGCCTGTAAAAGGTGAAGTTGGTAGACGACTGTGATCATTTGTAGTGGGCCCATGCAAGGTCTCAGGACTTGCATAGATCAATGATTTTGGTGGTAATCCAGGAGTGCTGGGAACCTTTTACTCTGGATTTCCTGAGGGGGCGTGCTTGTACCATACAGAAGAGAATTTGGAGTGGAATAGTGTGAGGGCCACGTCAATATCAGAGACAGAGAGGGTGGCTGAGCAGTCAGTTACAGTAAGGTCACTGAGTAGAGCATTGATGTTTAATGATTACAGCGATTTGGACCAGATGCTTTTTGGCAAGCGGGGGAGAATGCTGGATTTTCCTGATGCAGAACGTCACGCAGTGGGATGACCCATGATTTGGTCAAATGCATAACAGCGAGCCCAAATCATAGCAAATACATAACAGCGAGTACCAGAACAGCAAAACCGATATTTTCTTTCCCCAAGGTGCTACGACCTCAGAGTTAGATAATAAATTAAGGGGGATGTGGAGGGCAAAGTCCCCCAGGGTGCGGGGGCAAAGCCCCCCACAGAAAAAGCACGGTTGCTATTCCGTTCCTCGCTGTTTTACCTTCTCTGATATGGGCTCGCTCTTTTGCATTTGCCCATATTACATGGCAACATGCAGTGGTTGCTAAATGAATCTGGCAAAATACCTGTTGCAACAATGCAGAATGGGTGGTAGGTTAGAACCCAGTCCAAACGGGTATGGTTGGTAAAGTGGGTATTGAGCCAGGTAAGTTGTGCAATAACCTGAGACAAATTAAGGGACTCAGTCCTGTGGACAGCAGATCTGGAGGATGGGGAGAGCCAACTGACATTAAAATCCCTGAGCAGCATGAGTTCACCTGAGGAGGCGTGAGAGGCAATGGAGGAAAGAGAGTCAACCAGAGATGTATGTGAGATCTTGGGTGAGGCATAGACAACTCTGATGAATAGAGGTACAGAGGAGGTGAATGAGAACCTTAGTAGGAGAAAACCATGGCAGGAGGGTATGGCCTCCTTGATAGCCATGGTACAAGAGCGGTTCTGGCAGAAGTAGATGGAAACCCCAGCTCTGTGTTTTCCCCTGTCCTGCCTGAAAAGATGGTAATCAGGAAGGGACAGGATAGAGTCAGGAGCCCTGGAGGAGAACCAGGACTCAAGGATACAGAGGACATCAGGAGAATGTAGTTGAAGCCAGACAGAGTAGAGGCTGAGTTTAGGTAGAAGGCTCCTGGCATTCAGATGTATGTTAATACTGCTGTGGAGACCACTCCTACACTTGTAAGAGTGGTCTCATGCGCATTCTTAGGGTATGAGAACTGCAAACTGTAGGTGAGCGGTTCTGATACTCTAAGAACGTGAGACCACTCTTACAACCGTATAAGTGGTCTCTACAGCAGTATTAATATATTATTGATCAAGCTTGATCTAATATATATATATATATATATATATATATATATATATATATAACCCCTCACCCCTGCCTTTTTACTAAAACAACAGGTGGCATGCTGTTGGCGTTGGCAGCAATACCTGGTGGGGACCTGGGTTCGGGGAGGATGAGGTTACCTAGCACAAGGGGACCTAGGTTTGGCTACTCTGGCACAGGGCACCCAAGTAAATCCAACTACAGGAAGCAATAACTGTAATGTCCAGAACCAGGATTGGGATTTTCAGTGTGGCTTTATTCAAAACTAGCTGAACATAACAAAGCATAGATGGTCCCCAAGGGCACGCTCACTGTATATGCAAATAGAGACTACAAAGGGTCCACTTGAAGAATGAACCCATTTCTACTGTGGTCTGGCTCTGGACCCACAAGGCACTCAGCCCGGACTTGCATGCGCTTTGGATACACAGCCCGACTGGCCCGGCTCCCCTGCCGGCCACTTGACTGACGGTCCATTTGAAGAATGAACCCAACTTTACTTGGAGTGACTCCCATCAAACAAGGAGTATATTTCCCAAACTGTGGCTCCCCACACCACTTAGAGTCTACAACTCTTAGAGAGATTTGTTTTCTTACTTCCTTCCGGACTCCCATCAAACAAGGAGTATATTTCCCCATCCTGTGGCTCCCCACACCACTTAGAGTCTGCGACTCCTAGAGAGATTTGCCAAGTTGTGACCCACGTCTGGGTACCTACCTCATCACTGGCCAGGCGCATGAGGCAAGTAGCAAATCACAGAAGAAATCAATAGAGGTGGACCTGGTTACTAAAGATGGGGGGTGTTCCCACCTCCAGCTCCCACAGCCCATACCCGGCCATTTCTCTGGACAAACAGAAACTTAAACTTTGAAATGTAGATTAAACGGTGGATGACCTGAAGCACCCCCCTCTACAACAGTACTTGAAATCCATTCAGACTGTAAACTTTAAACTACTCCATTTGTTTGTCCTAGTACAATAGGCCTCCCAAATAGTAGTTCACATCCCAGCTTTTTCTTCATATTTTCCAAACTGAAGAAAACATATTGTTTGCCCTCTCAAATAGAACACAACACTCACCCTTTCGTTGCAGGTGCCCCACAGGCGAAGTACCACTTCTTTCACTGTTATACCAGAACAGAAACTGTAAACAGACAGCTTTCTTCTGTAGTGGAAAATTAGGGGATTGCCTCTGGAATCCACAGAGGGACTTTTTTCCCCCGGAGGGAGGGGGCACTGAGACCTGGACAGCGGTCTCCACCACTTTAAACTGGACTCTAAATTTCTCCCAAGGAGGTAAACAGAAAAACACTTCCTTCCTGCTTGGAGGTAAACAGGAGACCTCCTTCCTGCTTGGAGGTAAACAGACAACTGACTTTGAAAACTCCCAAAGTTCTAACTCACTCCCTGTGCTGCAGATTCCAATGTGGCTTATGCAGCTGCGACAGTTCTATGGTGATGTCATCTCTCAAGTCTCAGCTGTGACTGAGAACAGAGTGAGACAGTGTGAAACCCATTTAACTGGAGTTTCACAAGCTGCCTTCCCTGCCTACCACTAGGTCTTACTGAGTTCTAGTAACCCCAGGTAACAAGGGGTTACACTCGCCCTTATTGAGGAAAATGACTGTCCCCAGTCATTATGCACCGACCATAGGCCATCCCACCCTATGTGCTACCTGCGGAGGGGTGATCAGGCCCCTCCACCATGTGCAAGCACAGGCAGGCAACACTAACGGCCCAAAGGCCTGTAGCCGACATATCAGCCTCTACTCTATCCACTTACTATGGACACCTAGTGGCTCTGGTAGAACCATCCAGAGCATAGCCCTGATAGATCAGCACTGCGGTCCCTACTGCAGGTCAGGGCCACAGCCTGTCCATCCCCCCTAACCCTCTAGGGAAAATCTATCTGCCTCTAACATAATATCCCAAAACAAAAACAAAACCCGGGGACCTCCCCGACCTTGGGCAACCTGCAACTACAACCATTAAAATACCAATTACTACCTCCTTACCTCCACAACCACACCTGTGGAAGGAAAAAGGTTAACACAGTAACAACCATAGCAATAACAACACAGTACTTTAAATTCTACACAATAAAGCACTGACGAGGAACTCCGATGAGCCTCTCCTCCTCTTCTTGTCTTCTCTTCTGTCTTCCCAGGAACACCTGTAAGAAAAAGACAAAAACAAAACACACTCCTAATCTGCATACACAGTCTACCTAAACAACCCTACCATACAAAAACACTGAACAATCCCAAAAGATTTTTTTAGAAAAAGGTAGAAAAACAGTATTTACATTAGAGTACAATAATGACATTATTTACAATACACATTTGGGGATGGAGTGCCTAAAGTCCCAACTAGTGACCACAAGGCCGAAGGCTAGTCCAATAAAGAGTCTCTCCTGGGCCAGAGGCCTGAAACCACAGTTCTAAAAGGCCAAAGTCCCGAAGGGGAGAGTCTTTGCGGACAGTTTACACATTTTTGAAGTCTGTAGTGTAGGGTGTGTACTGCAATGTCATAAAGATAGAAAAAGTGTTTTTCGGACTTACTAACCATTTGTAGTATACCAACGGCACCAACCTTGTCCATGCTGAAGACTCTCCCTGGCAGCATTTCTTCTGATACAGCTGGGCGGACATCTTCCGGGAACCACAGGAGTGCACATCTGGAAACAGCTGGTCCGACGTCATCCGATTACCAGGCAATGAACAGGAAACAGCTGGGCTGGTGTCCTCTCTGGATCTGAAGTCATCTGGTGGGCCAGTAGATGGTTGCTGAACAAGACAGTACACTGTAGACTGAAGAATGTGGAGCACCTGAGTCCTTGGTTATTCATATTGGCGGATCAATAAGGACACTTCACAGTCTGGATGTGGCAGTATTGACTACCACTGCTCGGCTCTCCATTTTGTAGGCACGGGCTTAATTACTGGGAGGTCCCTGCACTGAGGCCAATAGTACCGGGGGTCAGGGGCTTGAATTATTACCCCATCTGGGCGAACATAACTCACACAGTGGGAGACTTCACGTCCCTCTCCGTCCACTATTCTCACTCTGTCCATGAACAGTGTCCTGCCTCTCTTCCACTGTGTATACTTTTCATGGAACAGTCTATTCTTTACATGCTGGTTAGTCCCAGGATGCACATGTTTCATTGCTTCATCCCAGATCCAGGATTTCCTGCAGTCCTCAATCTCCTCCCAGACTCTCCGAGGAAAGGTAGGAAAGGTCATACCATAGATTTCATTGGCCTTTCTACGAACCAGTCTCTCCTCTTTACTTGCTTTGGTCAATCTGAGACCGCTGGCCTGGCTTGGGAGTGGCCAGTCCTGGTTCTGCCAGCTACGCATCCTCAAAGAAATTAAAAACGGATCCCTGACTTCTTCTTCTTGTAAAGCCAGGGCAGTGGCATCACCACCTTCTTCAACACATTCCTCCGAGGCAAGATCTTGAGGCTGTGTACCCGTTCCTTTCTCACAAGGCCACATAGGTTCCCTCTCATCTTCCTCTTCACTGAGGATCTGAGCCCAGGAGTTAGCAGTCGTTCTCACCCCCGAGACTATCCATTCATCACTAGGAGCGGAGGTCGACACCTCCCAGTCAAAGGCCTCCCACATCTCATCTTCACCTGCAAGACTTGGGCTAGGCCCCCCCACCCAGGGGTCTATTGATGCTTTATCTGAACTTTCTTTCTGAGATCCAGCATCCAAAACTTCAACTTCAGGTTCAGTCTCTAATTCTGCACCCTCTAGCTTTGTGCCACACTCCCCCGAGGGACCTTTTTCCACAGGCTCTGCCTGATGCTGTGTGCTGCCAACTGCAGATTCCTGAATTTTTGTCCATGTGGGAGCCAAACAAATTGGAGGCGCTTTATACAAGCCATAGTTTTGAAGACATCCAGCATGGTGAGGAATCATGAAGACATCCCTTCCAGCACTCAAGCATATTTGGCATACACGCACTGGATAATTAGGAATCGCCACATCAGGAGGCAGTTGCCCTCCATAGCACCACTTTTCAATATCTCTCAGTCTATTTACTGCTGCTGTTACTGCAACCCGGGCATGATCCGGGTAACGAGCTGGTCCTGAGGCCATAACTGCAGAAAAAATAAACAAAAGTTCACTGTAACTGAAAGTCCCACTTTAATGAACACACTCTGTAGCTTTAAAATGGCTCCTCTGCTGCTGTGTTTACTTTATTACCCCACCTGTAATGGCGGCAGCGCACCCTGTGCATCAACATTTAGAATCTGGGTCAAGCCACTGCACACCCTATTTACATCAGCTACTGATAACTTTTACTCAAACTGCACAACTTGCTCTGATCTGGCTTTTCACACATTTACAGGATTTTCCTTGGACTTTTCACATGCTGGCAACATTCATTTAATTTACAGTCCCTTAAAAGCTTCAGGTTTCAGCTCAGGATTGCCTGCTTCTACTAGTGTTGCACTTTTTTACAACCCACAGTCTCTCTCTGGCTGCAAACTTTAAACTGAGGCTACTTTCATTGCTATGCACACATTCAATGGCTTTACAGACTTGCACTTGCTGGCAGGACATCACACAGTCTCTACTTGCAAAGCGACTATACTGCTGCACACACATTTTATATGGCATTACTGAAAATCACTGATTGAGCAGTTTTTAAATTGTTTACTCACTGTTATTTGTAGCAACTTGCTGCGATGGGGTAAAACGGCCTGCAGCCAGATTTTGAAGGCCTCGGAATGCAAACGGGCGGGTAGTCTCCGCGATCGTCATTTTAACCACCAAATTCACTATTTCCACGATCGATTTGCAGGTTGAGCCCAATTTTAAACTAAAAAGTCACTTTTTGAACTGTTTCACAGTGCTTTGAATACTCGCGACACTCCTCCACTGCCAGTACACGCACTACTCTCTGTCTCCCTCTCAAATGCTGAGGCAGTCTCAGAAGAGCTGGCTGAGGGGCGGGACTAATGGCAAACTGGCCAACCATACGACGCCATGCAAATGAGCCTCTTCTTCCTCGCGAGGGCTTCTCTCCTCACGGCGATCGTCGAGCATGCAAATTTAAAGTGTAAAATGCACTTTTTTTTTTTTCAACTGACTCCACGGCGGGAGCCCATTTTAACCATGTAACATTGCCATTAACTCTGCAGTTTCTCTCTTTACACAGAAAGCATTTCCAACGTCCAGGGCATAATTTCTCCTGTTGCTACCCCTAGTCTTCCACACTTTCCTTCACAGAATTCACTTTAAAAGCATTTCAAACGTCCAGGGCATAATTTCTCTGTTGCTACCCCTAGTTTTCCACACTTTTCTTCACAGAATTCACTTTAAAAGCATTTCAAATGTCCAGGGCACAATTTCTCTGTTGCTACCCCTAGTTTTCCACACTTTCCTTCCCAGAATTCATTTTTAAAAACTGACAAAAACGCTGTAACTTTTTGGATGCAGGACAAGGGCACACTCTTTGGCTTTACAGCTCCTTGGTAAACAGTTGGCATTTTTTAAACAGCAGCACAAGATTCACAGCACACAGCAACACACTAGGGAAATTGCTTCAACTTTTTGGGCTACCGACTGCCAGATAGCCAAAACGCTAGCTTACTTGCCCAAGTACCTTCCTTCCCGAACAAATCCAAAATGGTGCCTCCATTTTGTAACCCCTCACCCCTGCTTTTTTACTAAAATGACAGGTGGCATGTTGGCGTTAGCAACAATACCTGGTGGGGACCTGGTCGGGAGGATGAGGTTACCTGGCACAAGGGGACCTAGGTTTGGCTACTCTGCACAGGGGCACCCAAGTAAATCCAACTACAGGAAGTAATAACTGTAATGTCCAGAACCAGGATTGGGATTTTTCAGTGTGGCTTTATTCAAAACTAGCTGAACATAACAAAGCATAGATGGTCCCCCAAGGGGCTACATTCACTGTATATGCAGATAGAGACTACAAGGTGGTCCACTTGAAGAATGAACCCATTTCTACTGTAGTCTGGCTCTGGACCCACCAGGCACTCAGCCCGGACTTGCATGCGCTTTGGATACACAGCCCGACTGGCCCGGCTCCCCTGCCAGCCACTTGACTGATGGTCCATTTGACGAATGAACCCAACTTTACTTGGAGTGACTCCCATCAAACAAGGAGTATATTTCCCAAACTGTGGCTCCCCACACCACTTAGAGTCTACGACTCTTAGAGAGATTTGTTTTCTTACTTCCTTTGGACTCCCATCAAACAAGGAGTATATTTCCCCATCCTGTGGCTCCCCACACCACTTAGAGTCTGCGACTCCTAGAGAGATTTGCCAAGTTGCGATCCACGTCTGGGTACCTACCTCATCACTGGCCAGGTGCATGAGGCCAGTAGCAAATCACAGAAGAAATCAATAGAGGTGGACCTGGTTACTAAAGATGGGAGGTGTTCCCACCTCCAGCTCCCACAGCCCATACCTGGCCATTTCTCTGGACAAACAGAAACTTAAACTTTGAAATGTAGGTTAAACGGTGGATGACCTGAAGCACCCCCTCTACAACAGTACTTGAAATCCATTCAGACTGTAAACTTTAAACTACTCCATTTGTTTGTCCTAGTACAATAGGCCTCCCAAATAGTAGTTCACATCCCAGCTTTTTCTTCATATTTTCCAAACTGAAGAAAACATATTGTTTGCCCTCTCAAATAGAGCACAACATTCACCCTTTCGTTGCAGGTGCCCCACAGGCGAAGTACCACTTCTTTCACTGTTATACCAGAACAGAAACTGTAAACAGGCAGCTTTCTTCTGTAGTGGAAAATTAGGGGATTGCCTCTGGAATCCACAGAGGGACTTTTCTTTTCCACCCGGCCCCCCCGGAGGGAGGGGGCACAGACCTGGACAGCGGTCTCCACCACTTTAAACTGGACTCTAAATTTCTCCCAAGGAGGTAAACAGAAAAACACTTCCTTCCTACTTGGAGGTAAACAGGAGACCTCCTTCCTGCTTGGAGGTAAACAGACAACTGACTTTGAAAACTCCCAAAGTTCTAACTCACTCCCTGTGCTGCAGATTCCAATGTGGCTTATGCAGCTGCGACAGTTCTATGGTGATGTCATCTCTCAAGTCTCAGCTGTGACTGAGAACAGAGTGAGACAGTGTGAAACCCATTTAACTGGAGTTCACAAGCTGCCTTCCCTGCCTACCACTAGGTCTTACTGGGATTCTAGTAACCTCGGGTAACAAGGGGGTTACATATATATTTTTTTTTACCTGTTTTGGTATGTGCACATTTCCACAGCAACTACTCATGAAACACTCTTCACAGAATAAGAGTGTCTCATGCACAGAGGAAAGGAGCACTCCGATTGATCAGGAGTGCTCCTTAGATCTATAATGGAAAATACTGAGACCCTTGGTAGTAGCGCAGGATGGGAGGGTGGAAGGTGAAGGACCAGGGTTGAGCTCCATGCCACCCGACAGGAGGAGGAGCAGTAGAATGAGGAGAAGGATGGAGTGGGGCTTCCTACACTTAGAGCATGTTGGACAGCAGGGAGAAGAGAGGCAGTGAAAGGAGAGGGGAGCATGGTAGAGAAACTCAAAGTTGAGGGAAGGGGACAGTAGGACACAAGGGTGGATAGGGAGGGAGGAAGAAAGAAGGGTAGGGAGAGAGGTAGGTGGGTGCAAGGGGGAGGGAGGGAAGGAGAGTTGGATGGGGGAGTGAGATGGAAGGGGCAGGAGGAGGAGGAGGGGGAAGTGGAATAGGCAGAGGAGTGCAAGAAACATTGCAGCCAGAATGGAGGGAGGCAATGGCAAGATGGCAAATAGTAACCACAGTAGATGCAGTGCACAAATAGGCAACTGACAACTAGGCAGAATATTAAATTGGTTGACCTAGGCGAATGAACAGCAGCACTTGCTAACACACGGTGACAGACCTGAGCCGTAACTTTCACATAGTAAAGCAACAAGCAGGTGAGGGCTGCAATGTAGATGTACCCACAGAGCACTGACTAGCTAAATATGAGCAGGCAGATGGGGGAACATCTAGCAGGAAAGATTAACGCAATTAACAATACAGTGCATTACCTTAAAACTGATAAATTAATAGAGCAAAATGTGTAACGTGGATGCACCCAGCTAAAAATGTTCTAGGAGTCAGGAATCAATCTGTGTGAGCAGCAAACTGGATGAATGAACTACAGGAATCCATTCTTAGTCTACTTAACATTACCTAATTTAAAAAAAAAGCTTTGCATGCAGCCCTCTCCCCCAACTCCAACTGTACTTGTCACCAACAATCCATCATCATGCATTGAAGGTCCTAAAACCCCACACAGTGGTGTAACTGTTGGCTTAATCGTACTCTACTCACCCCATTACATGTTGTGTTTGTATTGACTACATTCCATTGGAATTGCTGTAATTGTTTTTTGTTCTATTGATAACCTGGCTTTGATGCGGAATCTTTGTAAACTAGCACCTGTACTCAAAGGTACTCCTCAAATATATTAAAATAAAATAAAAATAAATGGAAAGGAGGCAGCAAACTACGTGAAAGTGATTGAGTAGCTGCTGGCAATGAGCAAACAAAGAAACTAGAGAGGTTAAATTGCAGACACATTTGACAACAACAAAGCAGACAGACAACAATGTGAGCAGTAAGCAAACTGTGATTAAAATAGCACTCACAGTATGGAGAGCAGAGAATCTGGGTGCAGGATATCCCTTACTAGGTTAAAGCTGAAGGTGCAGTATAATAGGCTAACAGAAGCATGCCAGTCAATTTAGGTGGAGGATAGTAGGGTATAGACCAGGTCCAGTGACTACCTGGGAGTACAGAGAGTGTAAGGATAGGGAGTTAGTCGAGCAGCATGGCTAGCTGACGGCTGACCTCAGGCAGACTCATATGATGCCATTATTCCTGCAGTTTTTAGAACTCTGGCCCACTATGTGGAGGCCTGCTTGACTGCAGGATGTGGAGATAAGAGGCAAGGAAAGCCCTTCCCACAATGCCTGATTGAATGGTAACTCGAGGGGGTCTGGTGCTGGTCTCCAGGAAATGGCAGCTGGAGATCCATGGCAAGAGGCGGGAGGCAGGACTCTGAGGCAGGAGGCGGGAAAGATGGCAGACAACCCCGGCCTCAAAGCCATTAGTGGAGTGCAGGTGTGTGGCAGCAGAGTGACTAAAGCCACTAGCAGGAACAGTCCCTTTTGAATTTGGCTCTCCTCTAAGCCCCTCCCACAACGTGCCTGATTGGCTTGTGCCATGAGGGGTCCGGTGCTAGTCTCTGGGAAATGGGAGCTGGATATCCGATGAGTTATGTTAGTTGAACGATTGTTGTTACATGGGAGTGGAATGGTTTATGTTTACATAATATTGGTGCAGGCTTTACTGTCTCATCAGTACCAGATTACAAATTTATGTATTTGAGGAACGCTCCTCAGTTTTACAGTTTTATTTAATAAAATACCCACAGAGGAGTGCTTTGACAAAACAGCTCTGCTTTTAACCAATGTTACCTGTTCCATGCACAGTGGTTCATCTCCATTCAACACCAATTACAGTTCCCCCCACTCGACTCACTTCTAGCTCCTGGCAAGCACTAGACACACTGGTTTAAGTCCTCCAGCTTTGGATGCACTTTTCGGCACTCCGCCACATTGTAGACAGGTTTAATCTCCCCAACATCAGACACAATAACAGTTGCATCTCCCAAAGTAACAGACACACTTATAAGCCCCCAAAGCATAGCACTGGACAAACAGTTCACCCCCTACCAGCTTTGGACACACTTTTGCTTTTCACAGCACCGTCATCATACACTTAGGTTCTACCCCAGACCAGGGGAGTGAGATTTAGTAACTAGAAAATCTTGCTTACTCTGGCTAGTTTGATGTATGCTGAGACAATGCATCAGTTAGGGTTAATAGCACAGCGACAAAAGTTTGGAAATGTGATGTTAGGGTTCAAAACCCTAACTCCCCCAACCCCCATACCCCCACATATATGCAAGCAAGAGAAGGGCCAAGGCAACACAACTAATCAGAGACAACTAGCATCAGGTAACAGAAGTAACATACAACTCTCTAAACATACTACAAGACACATCCATCATCATGGTCCACCAACTGTATGAGTTCTGTTGCCATCTGAGTGCCTTGGGGTAGACACACATGCTGGGCAACCATGGGAGATGGCCCACCATAAGCATTTTTGTGTTTCAAACATCAATAACAAGATTTAAGCAGATGCCTATAGTTCAATAGTTAACAAATAATGAAACACACAGTATGTTATCTACAGATAGCTATATTGGAAATGAGAATTTGGATAACCCTACCAACAGCCATTGGATATTTGCATTTTTTTTCTGATAGAGTGAGTCAGTCCTAATAACAAACAGTAGTAATAATAAAAATAATTTTTTGTAGTATAGTTTACAAGTAACATGTGAAAGCAACAGTTGCAACATCCAAAGCTAACCATAGCATGCTGCTAGTGAGTATTTCCAGGTAACGCAGCAGTATAACAACATGTGATGGTGGTAGTTTCATGCCCGAGCAGCATCTGAAAAGTACTATGTATGTCTCAGCTCTATCTTTCCTGCTACCACATGCCTATGTGATAGCAGCGATACCTGCAGCGAGCCAACTGTTGAATTGACACATAAAAATCAATATTTAGAAAATTTGTACAGATTAAGTTTCATTGTATGAAGAAGATATGCCAGCAATAATGCATCATCATACTGTGCTGGCAGTACAGCGTCGACCATACTGTATTTGTTTTTTTCATTACATAGTGTTATGTGAAATGAGTACAGTGTAGTGATTATTGTGCTTACATATGTGACTGACCTGTATAGTGTCTTACAATCTTGCATGTGTCATGCATATGTGTGTGTGTGTGTGGGGGGGAGGGGGATGTGGAGTTAGGGTTTTGAACCCTAACATCACATTTCCAAACTTTTGTTGCTGTGCTATTAACCCTAATTGATGCATTAATGGAGTTTTTTGCAATGAATTTCACTTTTTGAGAAAGTGTAATGTTACAGGTATGTGTTAGTGGCATCACGGGCCCTCCTGGGCCCTGCGCTCCCTTCACGTTGCCCATTTTTTTTTAATGGTATGTGTATGTAGGAGCACAGGTCCTCTGGGCCCTTTGCTCCCACTTACACATAACTATGGAGCCATACAGCAGCCCTATAGGGCAAGTAACCTTTGTAACACTAATGTGCCAATATCTCAGCAACCGTAGCAGCTATGAAAAAAATTCAAGTGTCATTGTAATCATGACAGCATGACCTCCATGCAACTTAAAAGTCTACCTAATCTGTATCTCGCATCATTTACAAGATATGGGCATCGAACAGCACTGAAAAGGCACCCTTGGAACCTTTGGAACACGTTTTTGCCAATATCTCTGTAACCGTAGCAAGTAAGGGGGAAAATCCACTGCTGTAATCTATGATTTCCAAACTTGTTTCAGCAGATTAAGCTGCAGGTAGAAAAAACTCTGTATCTCACTTCGTTTTTGAGATACGGGCACCGAAAGGCATCATGGACGCCATAATGTTATCCAATGGGAAATTTCTTAACTTCTGAACGCTGTAACTGTGGGCCCTTTGAATGTTTTGGCACCAAACCACCAAAAGGCACATCTGTGGGACCAGAACTTGCTACCCTGTAAATTTCAGCCCTAAAGCCCCAATTGTTTTGTTGCAGGAGGATGGCAAAGATTTGCACTTTTTTTGGCAAACTTCTTTCACAAATTGCAAAAGTTTCACAAAAAACAGCACAAAGCTTTCACATTTGCGAAAGTGTCGCAGATGTTTTTCCCATGATTTTCGAAAGTACTGGGGATCCAAGTTTTAAAACAGCATTTCTAGGGAGTTTTACCCCCCCAAAAAAAGATAGGGCTGGCATCCTCAGGACCCAACTAGGTAAACACAACAGTCAGTGTTTACCTAGAGAGTCCCAAATTTAAATGCCATACATTTTTCTCTCTCACTAACTGAAAATAAGATGGCAGCAGCACAAAAGAAAAAGGGCTGTTTGCAAAAGGAAAATTGTACTTGCGACACTTAAGTGAGACACATATCTTTTTTCCCCTTTGACTATAATGGGAATTTTGTTTTTTGAATAATTTTTGAACGGTTTAATATTTTTACACCAAATCTTCAAAAGGCACATCAGTGACCCAGACTGCATCTTCCCTGAAGATTTCAGACCAAACTGACAAATCGTGTGGGCCATGGGCGTGAGCAAAGAAATGCACAAAAAGTCAATTTTTTTGCATTTTCTGGCATTCTGCAGCTCCACAACTGTACATCTAACCATATCACAACTTGCCAGATCCAGAGATCAATGATACCAGACCGCACATGCAAAATGTCAGGCAAATTTGTCATATGGTGGCAAAGTTATTAAGGTGCAAAATTTGAGGTTTAACATTAAAGTGCTTAGTCAACCCTAACTGTAGTGCCACGGTATCTATGTCTATATATAATATATGGTTACGGCTTATTATGTAAGGAAATCAATGATTCTCAAAAAGTTATCATGGATGGTTTAAAAGTTGTTATGCACATTCTATCAATAGGTATTCAGTCGTGCTGTGCCTCACACTGTCTTCTGACAGTTTTTGATATTGTTTTCGGCTCTCAGTGCCGTGGCTACCACAGTGCTGTTCTGGCTTTGTTATCACAGCTCCCCTTCAGTAAAACCCCCTCAGAAATAAAAAAATGTTGATGTCCATGTTCTCAAAAATAATGACAGCCCGCTTTCATATTCACTGAGCTCTCCTTACTTGTACTGACTCCTATCTGGCAGCTCAATGTCATTTTCACTGAGCACTCTCTGTCTCTCTGTACTGGTGCCGCTCACAGCTCCCACTCCCTGTTTCCCTCTAGAAAACCATATACTATAAAAAAATAAAATATGGGTAACCATACATAACTCACCTTGTGTTTCCATCTTGGGGTTGAGATAACAGCATGGCCCTCTCAAGCCTTGCTCTCGAGTTCCATATGCTGTCATTCTGACCCCTCGATGGAAACACAGGCTCAATGTACATGGTTACCCATATATTATTCCTTATATAATAACTGGGTCTTGTTTTTTTCCCTAAGGGAAACCTGGTTATAATTCACCATTATAACCCATGGATTATAACGGTGCACATATGCTGGGTTTCCCTTGTTCTCTGCATGTGCTAGCTGCTGCTTTCCCAGCCGCTTCTTAGCGCCAGCTGCCTTCCTTATGTAGGAGAATGACTTTGCCAACACTCAGATTCAGTGGTAAATCTTTTTTAATCAAATTACTGGGCTAAAAAGATTTGAACAATTTAATCTGTTAAGTAAATACCAATGGGGAAAAAATAACTTTTTTCAGCAGCAGCCACTGACCGTACTGAACCCTCCCCGACCGGACCACCACGGCACAGGGCGGTTTTACTCTTCTATTTTATATAATTGCTGTGGCGAAAAAACAATATCCAGCAATTACATAAAATAAAACATGGGGCTGTGTGTTACACACACCCTCTGCATTGGATGCATAGATAAACCCCTCGAGCTTCACTCTCAGGGTTTATGTAGCATCCAACACCTTGGGTGTGTGTAAAATTTTCGTTAAGCACACAACCTCATGTATTATTCTATATATACTACATGGATGTAACCTCAATCCCATTATAAAAACTATCATTTATTTCCCCATATATAGCACCAATTAAAGTCATATATGAGGGCAACTAAAATCATACACCACAAGGAAAAACTTCATTAAAACATACAAAAGACCCTAACATAAGACACAAAACAACCACTTCCAATCAGCACAAACCCACCAAATCTAGTATTCAGCTAACACATTACCTCTATAAAGTACACACAATACCCCAACTAACTTAGATGTGTTACAGACTGGAAGCAAAATGTCTGACAGTTACACTGTTCAAGAACACTTACAATTCAACAACCAGCAAGAAAATAAAAACAATTAGAAAAACAAATGCTGATATCAAAATAATCAAAACATTTCTTACAAACCATGGAGAAAGCTAAGACCTACTGGACAGTCCACCAACAGAATTGGACAAAATGCTGGCAAATTTCATCTTCACCCATACAAAAAAAGGTTGGATCAGAGTATGAACCAGGAACCATCCGAGGAGTTCTAGGAAGCCTGAACTGATACTTTATACAAGAAAATTACCCATATACCATTTATTGACACCAAACCACAATATTTAAAGAAACCATAAAAACAATGAATGCAAAACAAAATACTTAAAAAAAAAAGTAAAAGGAAACAGACCTAACAAAGCTGAACTCGTCCCCTGGCGAAGAGGTACTGCACCTCGAAGCGCTGGGCTGTTTTTTGGTCTGTGAACCTGTTACTTCTGTTATAAATTTGTAAACTTATACTAAATGCACAGTAAAATTTCATCAAATGATGCTTGGAGTGCTGGTTTTCTTTTGATATTGGCTATTTATTTACTAGCACCCGGTCTTCAACATGAGCGCAGCCTTCCTTGTTTCTCTAACAAAGTTGAACCTCTGACAAATACAGAAATAGACATACCATACGGTAGGGGAACCATAAGATTACATTCACCAACAGCACTACTTCATATGCTCTTTTTAAACACTGGACTACATTTAGAATGCAGGACAATGAAACAATACAACCTGAAATGGGGTTACCTCCAACTTAAAAAAGATTTGACATGATATAAATACCTCGAATCCACAGAAAGGCAAACCAAAAGTAGGACCAGTATCAACCCCAGAGACAACAAACCAATAAAACCCCAAAAGCTTCAAAACTTAGAAAATCCAGAATGTGACCCAATCACAGTTTATGAAAAATATGCCAAACACAGACCAGAACCAATAAACAATGATAACGCTCCCTTTTACCCAGCAGCAAATGTGAACCACACACCACAATCTCTCTGGTTCAGAAAAAAATGAAAATAGGTGAAAACAAGCTAGGCAACATAATGAAAATCCTAAAATAATTCTGCAGGACTACCAAAAAACAAAAGGATAAGTAATCATAGCAAAAGAAAAACAAAAATGTAAATACTTGTGGATTCCAGCCTGCCACCAACTGAAATAGCACAAATCTCTGGTCACAAATGCCTTCAGTCCATGAACACATATGCCACCCTGTCTGAGAACAAGCAAAAACAATATCTAACATCCTTGCCACACACAACCAACCACCAAAACCAGAACTAAAACCACAACAAAAAGAAACCAAAAAAAAAAAAAAATGAACAGAAACTTGGGACCCCTTTTAGGATACAGAAATACCACTAAATGAATGATTATTCCAACTGCTAGACATAAAAACTCAGCCTGAAAAGAGGAAAACCAACCCAGCACATCAAAAACCTCCCTTGCTGAACTACAAAAATACAGGGAGAAAACCCAATCCAAAATAAATAAATTAAGAAAGAAAAGCTGAAGCTTACCAAAACCTCCAGCAGCTTACTGTACCCAACCAGTTCTCATGAAATCAGCAGTACACCTCAGGAGAATGCTGACAGTACCATCCACGTGGACTGAAGTATCCATACTGAAGCTCCTACTAGCCATACTAAGGGGCTGGCCATGCCAAACCAACCAGGATTTATAATCCACAACCCAGAATTCAAAACCCCACCAGCCAATGAAAAAAACGAGAATGCCAGATTCCAATACAACAAATCAAAGACAAGCACCAAGAATCCCTACAAGGAACCCAGAAACACCACAATGCCAGGACACTCCCCAGCGCATATATGTCATGACGCCATATGTCATAACATCAGCGAACAAACAACAAAGCTACTAGAAAGTCCCAAACATCCCAGCTCTACTATACATACCCATGGAGCCAGAAGGTACAACACAGAAATGAGCACATAGAGAATACTGGATGGGCAACAATGCACAACCAGTGTGTTCTGCCACAGAGGGGTTCTGATTCCCTCTGACTTCGAGAGTGAAGCTCTCTCTATTAAATCAGCTAACTCTTATTTTGGTAATGTTTACAGCAGTATGCTTAGTTTAGTTAGTGTTTGCTGACCGGGAAAGAAGGACCAGGCAGTTCTGCCTATTTTCAGCTTTGTCGGAGTGGAGGGGGGGGATATACAGATGGTAAGCAACTGAGTTGAACCATAATAAGCTATTAGCCTGTTAGTGGTATTTTCAGAGAATGGGGGAAATTTGGCCAGGACACTGGGAACATTCCCCCACTCTTGCCAGTAGAGGGACCCCTAACACACATGATGGACTCTCAGTTTGGGGAGTTGGCTGGTGAGCCTGCAGGAGAGCAGATCTCCACTCCTGCAAGTCCAGTTCAGGAGACTGAATTAAATTCTAATAGAACAAACTCTGCAGTTACACCATCGATGTCTGGAGAAGTTAAGTTGATGGAATTGGATGCTGTTGAACGGTCTTTACAAGATAATCTAAATGCAGAAAAACAATGATTGGCTGAACTTTTGTCGCATGCAGAACTACAATATACCCATCAGAAAAAACTGATTGAGGAGGAGAAAAAGAAATGAAAGAGGATGAGTACTAGCCCCGAAAATGCCTTGGAAAAAAGTTGCACAGTAATATGTTTCTGTTCAGCCTTCAGAATTTGAATCCTTCTACAGAGCCAGATGTAGAGGCTGAGAAGATAGATATTGCCTGGTCACCTGAATTGGTGCTCAAAAACATGGGATGGGTACAAATGGATGCTGGTAACTGGCTGCCGGACCCCACAGTCCCCATACCTGGGATTGATAATTCAGAACATTTCCCTGGACTTGTGAATGGCTTTCAAAATGGTGATCAAAGGAATACCCTGGATCTTCTAACACCAGGAGAGTTAGCCACACAGAATGCCAAGCCAAATTTACAAGATATCCCAGGACATGAGGAAATAATATGAGTCAAGGAACCCGACATCTGTGACAGCCAAATTTTGTCGTCTGTACCACTGGAATCAACACACAGCAGCCCAACAGGAAATTCTGACTCAGGATAAATTAGGTCAGAAATCCAGCTTTGCTAGCCTCTTTCACGAGCCTCCTGTGAATGCCAAACATAGACATGCTATTAGGATTAGGTATATGAGCGGTTTAGACATACCGCCTGACAGCCTTTGTAGGAAAAAGTCTTATTAAACAATCCCTGAAATGTTCTCCTTCTGAAGTGTTTGCGTTTATCCATGCTCCTGGAGAACACAACTTCGATGTGAGATTTCGTTCAGCTTCTTTGTTGGACAGCTTTTGGACACAACATGCTACTGTAAAAGACACTGAACTGTGGTTGCATATTTATGTGGTACCTTTAACAAAACAAATGCTAAAAACAATCACTATACTGTGCAGGAACGAAGGAGTAAATGTAAAAGACATCATTTACTGCTTAGAACAGAAATGTGAACTTCAAGGTTTACCTGAACCGATCATTAACGGGGAGGGGTTTTGGACAGGTGGGTGGTGGATCAAAGTACAACTGGGGCTATTAGAGACTGGAACACAGCATTTACCCAGTAGCTTCTTTTTAGGGAGGGATTAAAGCATTTTGTTTTACCCTGGGATGCCTCATACTTGCTTTAAGTGTGGTTCCCCCAGGCATGTGAGCAGCAGATGTGAATAAATTAGATGTACTATATGTGGGATGTTAAGTCACCCTGGAGTTCAATGTACCTTTACTCCAAAATGCAGCCTGTGTGATACTGAAGGCCATACCTTCACTAACTGCCCATGGGCCTCTCAAAACACAGATGCTGCAGATTTTACTGAATATAACTTCTATATTAATTCAGCCATCCACAATCACAATAAAACTAAAGAAACCCCAAGACTCCCCTTCCCCCAGCCCGCTTATGAAAAATCTTCATCAGACCCTCTCAAGCATTCTGGAAATGGTAGCACACATTTTAAGAATGCTAGCCCAAAAGGAATGGATACATCTTCTTCTCATGTCCCCCCTTCTGAGTCTATACCAGACCCCGCTGTGGAAGAAAGCAGTAATTTTGAAGACGCATTCAAGATGCCCCCTTCTGACTTCAATACTTTCCATTTGGTGAAATATGGGAGGAGAACACACCAACCAAAGAAGGTGACCTTCAGTGGAATTCAACTCCAAAACCAGTATGAACCCCTGCAGTGGGGAGATATGGAAATGGA
This sequence comes from Neoceratodus forsteri, assembly GCA_016271365.2. NCBI lineage: Eukaryota > Metazoa > Chordata > Ceratodontiformes > Ceratodontidae > Neoceratodus > Neoceratodus forsteri. Next base: position 158,821,810 of record JADMNL010000031.1, on the reverse strand, counting down.
GGGGGTCTCTGATACTTCCTCAATTCTGGAGGTCTCCTCAGAAAGTGAGGACCCATTGAAAAATAAAACAAAATTAAAAAAGAAAAGGTGTAGAACTAGGTCTAAAGCTAAAGAGGTAGCCTATCAATCGCACTGAATTATTATTTTGAATGTTAGATCTAGCTGGAGCTTCGTTAAATACGAACAGTATTAAGTCTACAAAATGGCGGAACACAACCTTTGCTTGGTTTGAACTGAGCTACCTAGATGTACTTTTTCTCCAAGACACCAGAATATATACCCTATCTGAATCTGAAAAAGCAGCCTCTGATTGGAAATGGGGTTCTAGTTACTGGTCCTTAGGAATGGAGTTATGTAGCGGTGTAGCGATCTTTTTTTTTTATGATAATATTAAAGTCTTAAAAATTGTTGACATACCTCAAGGGAGAGCTTTTTTACTAAATATTTTGTTTAAAGGGATAATTTTCAGTCTTATAAATTGTTATGCTCCCCAGACGAAATTTAGCCGTATTGAATTATGAAAGGAAATTCAACCCTTTTTATTTACCACTAAAATAATAGTATTGGGAGGAGATTTTAATTGGTGTGGGCTGCAAAGATTGGATAGGGGAGGTAAAACAGAGAAAGTATTTTGTGACACCACTGCTTTAAAAAATATACTAAAACAAGCCAACCTGAAGGATGCACAGGGTTCCTTTTTTTCCTTGCCTCCCCATACCTTTTACAAAACAAGCTTATCTTCCCAAATTGACTAATTTCTTTTATTCCTGCTGAGATTACTGTCCAGCACTCAAATATGCAACTAACTGCTACATCAAACCATTGTCTGATCAGTATACATCCAGTGGACCAGAATCTGGTCGACAGTGGTCGCCATGGGCTTCCAAAGAGCACTCCGCCTGTTTGGGATGAGTTTAGACTGGTGGAGGTGGCTGAGGTCATTGAGATTGCTTCTAGGCTTCAGCACACCTTTTGTGAACTGGACCCGGTACCAACTCGTTTCTTAATGAGATGTGTTGACTCTGTTGGCCTGGTGTTTGCCTTGATTGTCCGGTGTTCCTTGTCAGAGGGGTTCTTTCCCGATGTCTTGAAGGAGGCATTGGTGAGGCCCCTTCTGAAAAAACCATCGTTGGACCCTGACATCAAGGCGAATTACCATCCTGTCTCCAATCTTCCATTTTTAGGTAACATTGTTGAGAAGGTGGTGGTGCTTCAGCTTGAGGAGCATCTCGTGACCCATAATCTTTATGAACTATTCCAGTCGGGGTTTTCGTGCAAGGCATAGCATGGAAACTGCATTAGTGCGGGTGCATAATGACCTCCTTAGGGCTAGAGATCGAGGGGAGGGGACAATTCTTATTCTCCTCGATCTCTCCTCAGCATTTGACATGGTGGATCATCGAGTGTTACTTGACCACCTGAGGGAATTCTGTGGACTTGCCGGCTCTGTCATTCGCTGGTTTGAGTCTTTTTTATCCAACAGGAGGCAGAGGGTAGTGATGGGGAATTTCTCCTCCTCCCCTGACCACCTGTTGTGCGGAGTTCCCCAGGGTTCAGTCTTGTCATCGATGTTATTTGCCGTGTATATGCTACCCCTGGGAGAGCTCATTAGGAAGTACAGCTTGGGTTTTCATTGCTATGCTGATGATACCCAGCTGTACTTTTCCTTGGCCCCTGGAACATCTTGTGCAGTAGAAGTGCTTAACAGCTGCCTTGCTGAAATCAATGACTGGATGGCCTCCAGTTGGTTGCGACTCAACCCCAGTAAGACGGAGGTACTGGTGGTGGAGTCAAACAGAGGACATGATAGGTTGGCCTCTGGTGCAGAGACAGGACTTTACCTTGGCTCTGTACCATTGAAGGCCTCCTCTAGGGTGCGTGATCTGGGTGTTACTCTTGACAGCGGTTTGACACTTGAATTTCAGGTGTCTTCCATTGTACATACTAGTTTTTTATCATCTGAGGAATATCGCCAGGATCAAGCCCTTAGTTCCGCCTCTGGACCTCCCCACTTTGGTGCATGCCTTTGTGATGTCCAGGCTTGACTACTGTAATGCACTCTATCTCGGGTCTCTGGGGGTACCCTCCGCCGACTGCAGTTGGTGCAGAATGCGGCAGCGAGGTTGTTAACAGGACAATCTAAATACTGTCATATAACCCCGGTGCTACGTCATCTGCACTGGCTGCCGGTTAGGTGGAGGGTCCTCTTTAAGGTGGGTTTGCTCACCTTTAAGGCCGTACACAGCCTGGGCCCAGGCTACCTGAATGACCTTCTTACACCTGCTGTCTCAGTCCGTTCCCTGCGTTCCTCCTCTCAGGGCCTCCTTGCAATTCCCCAGGACGAGGTTAAGAACTGCAGGCGACAGAGCATTTAGTGTCACCGCTCCCGTCCTGTGGAATTCGCTTCCCATAGTTGTTAGGGAGGCCCCGTCTGTTGAGGCTTTTAAGGCCCATCTTAAGATGTTTTTATTTGATCAGGCATTCCCTGACTATGTTTTATAAGCTTACATTGTTTAATTTTTAATAAGGAAATAAATTGTGTAGCAAAATAAGGTTTTAATTGTTTGGAGTTGTATATTTTATTGATTGTATGGTGTTGTGTTGTATTGTATTTATTTGATTAATGTACGGCGCCCAGAGCCTCCAGGATGGGCGTCTTTTTAAATAAAATTTGCCTTGCCTTGCCTAATATAGCAATAACAGCATATGGTAAAGGGGGTGTGGAGGCTTAACACTGCACTCTTTCAAACTGAATATCAAGACACAGCACTTGAATGACTTACAGCCAGAAAGTCAGTTTTTTTTCTGTACGGGGACAGCATAGTTTGGTGACTAGACTCCAAAACAAATGTTATTTCCTGGTTTAAAAACAAATCTCGTATTTACCATGATAATAAACAACAAAGATACAGAACTCTACACCAGCGGCTTCTTTTTTTACAAGAAAGAATAAAAGCCATTAAAAAATTGTGAACAACAAATTAAAGAAATTAAAGAAGAACTAAAGATTTTACAAAATGATAAGTATCAGTCACTTGAAACAGAGCAAACATTCGGGACCCAGGGTAAATCACATTTGGTTAATCCATCCGAAAGCTATAACTCGAGAAGGCATAAAAAACATATTGTACAGTTAAAATCAAGATCTGGAAAAATCAACACTAAGGAGGAGATTATGGAAGAAACTGATATCTATATTCAACATACATTTAGTGTATCTTTTTTTCCCTCTCATAACAATACGATTTGGCTTGATTCTTTAAATTTACCTCAAATTTCATTATCTCAACAACAATTGCTACTCACTCCCATTTCAAAACTAGAATTGGGTACAGTGATTAATTCCCTTAAAACAAATACAGCTCCAGGTATCGATGGACTTCCATCTGAATTTTATAAATGGCTATGGTCACATAGTGCAGATGAAATGATCTGGGTATACAACAAATTATTTTGGTTACCAGAAATTCCGAAGATCATGAATACAGGTATTCTTTTTTTCCTGTATAAAAAAGGTGAGGTGGATTTATTAAGCAATTGGAGACCAATCACTTTATTGAATGTTGATTTAAAAATTATAGCTAAAATATTAAATGACAGATGCACTATTTAAAATTATCCACCCTTCACAGACAAGTATTATTCCCAATGTAAAATCTCTGATACCTTAATTTTACTCAGAGAACTTATAGAACATAAACAAGAGTTAATAACACAAATATTTCTTTTAAGCTTAGACCAATCCCAAGCTTTTGATAAACTATCTCACAATTTTTTATGGCTTTGCCTGAAAGCATATGGTATTCCCACCAATTAATAAGTATTTTACAAAGATATTATAATAATGCATCAGTACGACAATTGGTACGTGGATACCTAGGTAAATTAAGAACTTTCAATCGTGGCATTTGACAAGGGTGCCCCTTAAGCACGATTTTATATATTCTCACTTTAGATCCTGTGATTAGAGTGATAAATTCCTCAGACAGAATAATAGGTATCACAAGCCCTCCTTCCCCCCTAGTTAAGACATGTGCCTATGCAGATGATTTAGTTATCACGGTCCAAGATTCCCCTTCTGGTTTCCAAGCTTTAAGTATTTTAAACACCTTTTCTACTTTGACAGGCGCAGAAATAAACTTTTCAAAAATGTTTTGTTTATGTTTACAACCCTTAGATGACCTAGAACCTCCATTTGGCGACGTTCTGTTAGTTTTTGAACCCCAAAAAAGCTTTGGGGTGTTTTTTGGTCCAGGAGACATGGCGGAGTATAATTGGAATTTAAAAATTATTACTGCTGAAGCCTGTATTCGCCAATGGAACAAGTGGAAAATGCACAAACTAAAAAGGATCTATATGATCATGACACATTTGATCCCTCTATTTTTATATATTAGCCATATTTTTCCAATACCCAAACACCTTGAAACTAAAGTTTTTGGATTTTTTTTTTCAGCCTTATTGGGGAGTCATTTAAACCCTGTTAAGAGGGGAATTACATAGTTTACAAAGTGTGAAGGAGGATAAGGGATGCCTAATCCAATTTTTTTTTCTTTAATATATTTATTTATACAATTTTGCACCCTTGCTCAAAAACACAGATTGTATGTGGGTAAAATAGCTTAACAATACTTTATATATACCTTTTCCCAGTGGGACAATAATAGCAGTTTACCAGAACATTTAAAATTGCAAAGATTTCCACTATATTTAAAGTATAGTTTAGATAAATTAAAAATCTGGAGAATTCTAAAACAAGACCTTATTTCGTTTACACAAAAACAGGGATATTCAACTGTTTCTGAACAATATTTTAAAGTTATGCCCTTTGCAGATAGGAATTCTCAAGAAAGATGGCAAATCTGCCTCATGTTATCTGAAAAACGGCTCTCACATTAAACATGGGATACAGTCTGGTTAAGCACCCAAGGGAAGCTGAACGTAAAAAACAACCTAAAACATAAAGAGGTTTTAGAATGTTACTGTCCTAGTCATTGTTGTCAAAACACCCTTGAAACTATTTCACATTTATTTTTTGAATGTCCTTATGTTATCAAATTATGGGATATAATTAAAAACACCTGGATAAGCTTACCCTTTTTGTATCTCAACTATGACACTTTTGTTTTAGGACTGTTATCAAATCATTGGGATAATTTAAATCCTAGTAGCATATATGTTTTGTTTGCTTATTTAAAGTAGATGTAGATTCTCTCTACAACAGTCTCATATTAGTCAAGATTGTTTATTCTCCTTAATCATAAATGACATGAGAGCCTTTATTAAGATGGATATACATATATTTACTGCTGAGATTCACACCCAAAATTGGACTTCATTTCCACAATTTTAAAATTAATAACTAGGAAATAATACTTATTTTCCCTTCTCTTTAATCCATCTCAATGCAGAGCAGTATGGAATGGATAAAAATAAAGAACAGTTATATTCCTTCTCTTATGATTTACAACTGCTTTTAGACCAAATGGTTAACATGGCTTAATTGAAAATTTGAATGGATGTGACTCTTAAACATAATTTTTTCTCATTTATTACACAAAGAAAAAAAGGCTGAGATTTCCCCTTCAAGATTATGTCTTGAATAACCTGACGATTTTGTTATTCAGTCTTAGAAGTATGTAATTTAATACTTACCATAATTAATTCCTTTCTACGATAATATTTATTCCTTCTTTATATAAGGATTATTTGTTTTTGTCTAATTTTGTTTTATGTATGCTGTAATACATATGTCTGTATAATATGATTTATGATTTATAAGATGGACTATTACCTTGTTTTACTATGTTGTATATATATTTATGTTCATATAAAAATTCCCCCACTTTTTTGGAGACATGCCATGAGATCTTTAACATCCACCAGAACAGACAGGACCTCAGTTTAATGTCTCATCCAAAAGACGGCACTTCAGAAGTACGGCATCCCCCTTATGATGCAGTACAGTGTTTTTACTCCAGGTGTCTGGTGTAGGGATTGAACTCACAATCTTCTAATTTTCCCACCTCAGAGGTGAATGTACAACCTGGTGTAGGGATTACACCGACAACCATATGATATCCCTGTGACGTGGACAGCCAGTTCTGAGTGCTATATCATTTTTTTAATATAAAATGTATTACTGACTGTCTCTGCTGAGAAATCTGGTGCTTTAGGAGTGACCTCGCCCCCCCACCATGTTTCAGCTGAAAGATGAAAAACCATGAGAAAATGCTGAAAACAGCATGTGAGATCACACACACAGTTTTAGATACTAGGTGTTACATGGAAGGCCTTAATCAAGGATCTCCTGTTTGTCTGAATTAATTACAGCCGTAGTTGCTAAATCATATCCATGTTATGACGTTGGAGGGAAAACCCAGGTTATTACATAGAAGTGTGAAATCATAAAGATGCTTTCATGTCCTGAAAGGAGGAAGCTTATTATGAGATTGATGAAGTATCATTTGAAGGACATTAATTATGCTGAAGTTGCAGAATGTAATACTTTGAAAAGACATCCTGTTTTTGCATAAGATATATATTTTTTATATATATATTCTGACAGAAGAGGAGCTTGTGACCTCACACAAAAAGGGGTTGGCAAATACAGTTTACTTTAAGGAATAATTCTGTTTTACTTAGACACTTTTATCTAAACTCTGACAAGGACACATCTGTGAGCACTTTAAGCAGGTATTTAGAGACTAAGTACTGTAGTAGGAATTGTTCTGTTAAAACCTGTTTTGTTTAAGAGATTTGTATGTCTTCAGATATAACAGTTCTGTATTTTGTGTTTGACATATTTTTATCTATTTTTAGTAAAAACTATTTTTAGAGCTTACTTGGTCTGCCTTTGTTTTTCCTTCACTTGTAAGAAGAGTATATATGGTTATAGCAGACACGAAGCATAAGCTTGAACGGTGGTACCAAACTGAAAAGAGAAACGTTTTAAATCTGAGGTCTTTATTAAAGTTTTTAAGGGTTCATCTCTGTATACCTGGTTAGGTGACCATAGGCAGGATATCTGGCCCCCCAAAGACAGATATATCTGAGCCTGTGCATTGGGTACGCTAGCAAAAGGTTCACAGTTTGAATCCCTCCAAGACTTGAGACCAAAGGTTGATCTGAACTCACGAAACAGACAAGAGGGTTACCTTGTTCTGTTAAACTGTTCTCAAGACTGCGCTCGGAGGTTGGCACTTTGGAAGTAGAGGGCCTGACCTGCTGAGTGGGTTTGTGACAGTTCCCACCTCACAGCTGAATGTGCAATCTGCTGAGCCACTGACACTAGTTGGCTGCCACCTATCAAGCTGATTTTACAAACAGCAATGAAAAATTCTACTTAGATCATATGAAGTCTCCTTACATTTTTTCTTACTCAGAGGTGCAGTTTTCTATTTTCATAATGGTGACTACAGTAGCATACCTAATATGTGCATAGCAAGGCATTGTGGGTACAATATAATTTTATCTCCTATTTTCCCCTTACTGGGAGGAGCAGTCTCCTATTTTTGTAGTGGTTACAACAATATAAGTTCTCAGATGTTTATTTTCAAAATGAGGCATTGTGAATACAGTATATAGCTGACACAATTTCTTTACTGAGAGAAACAGTCTCCTATTTCTGTAGTGAGTACAGAAATATCTAGCCAGTTTTTCTAATTCCCTCAATTTTAGTTAAAGGTGGGCAAATAATTTATGATTATTCATGAGCTAGGGTTATACTGTCATTTTTGAAAATGAGGGGCACATAAGGAACTGTTCTTCTTGCAATGTGAACAATTGAAACTAAAAAGAAATTGTTGTAAACAGTGATTTTGAACAGAACAAGTTTCCCAAGCAGGGATAGCTTGCAGTGTTCACCCAATTTTTCTAGTTCCCTCAATTAAAAAAAAACACATGCAAATAAGCTCATTATCATTCATGAGTTATGAGGTGACTCTGTGTGTTCATGACTAATAATTTTTCTAGCTTTTTTTTAGGCTAACTGAGCATGCTCAGAACCCAACATTTTTACAATGTTATAACTTTCGAACAGATTAATATTTTTTTACCAAACCAGCAAAAGGCACATCTGTGGAGAAAGCTCTTTCTACCATGAACATTTCAGATCAAAATTCCAAACTATCTGGGCGCAGTGTGATGACAAAAAAAAAAACCTGCAAATACTGGTGATTTGTTACTTTTTTTCACAACATGCAGCTTGGAATCTGTATATCCAACTGAAACTAAACTTGGCACGTCAAGAGATCTACCCCCACGAGACCATGCATTCAAACTTTTGTGCAAATCCATTAAACGGTTGCAAAGATATTAAAGTGCAAAATTTGAGATTTAACATAGAACCCCCTGCTCAACCCTAACTATAATGGCGCTACTGCACCACTATAATCAGAAAAACTCATGTAGAGGACTGTTCCAGTGGTCCAGTGGCAGCACAGTGCATTGCCATGCAGGTGACCTGAGTTCAGGACTGAGCTTGGGACACCATGTCAGGAGGCAGACCAGATGACAGCAGCTGTGGCTCAGCAGAGCACTGAGAAGGGGGACAGAAGGCGTTGAGTACCAGTGCTGCAGTGACGGCTGCAGTGGGCAAAGGGACCTTGCTCCCTTCATTGGCTCTCGCTGCATGCAGCTGATGCCACACAATAGGCTACACCCAGCCGGGGGGGGAGGAGGGAGGCACCAGAAGGAAACCAGGGTGAAAAACTCATGACTGTTTACATAACAATGGGTTAGGGTCCAGGGACTCCCTTGGGTCCTAACGCAGCCAGCACTGAATCCTAATCTGCACAGTAGATGGGCTCATGGTGTAGGACAGCCTTCCCACTGGAACTCCTACCATGGAGGGCATAACTGTGGGAGACTTTATTTATCTATTTATGTAATTATTTATTTTTTGTTGACCGGGTAAGTGCACTACACAAATTCTTGCCTATTTTCAGGCATGACCCAGGGGAAGGGGGAGGGGGATGCAGATGAATCTCAACTGACCTTGAATCAGATTAAGCTGTTGGTGGTTCTTTTAGTGAATGGGGGGAAATTTGGCTAGGGCACCAGGGAAATTCCCCTACTCACCACAGGGGGAACATCTGGCCTTCCAAGATGGCAGAAGAGAGTCCAGGAGGGAGGAAGGATCCTGTGGAGGTGGGAGAGTTGGTCTTCTCTCACACCTCGGCAAACTTAGAGACTATGGTGAAAATTGATCAAGTTCAGCAAAAAATGGATTTGGAGGCATTACAAGGAACATCTAAGCAAGGAGGCATGGCTGTTACTGGTGAAAATGAACCTTTATGCCAGCCCAGTGGCGCAGAGGACTGAGGCGCTGGACACCACACCTCACATCACGCCAGTGACCTGGGTTCGGGAGCAGACCCAGGCAGCTGGGGTTGGTGGGGGGATAGAGATTGAGCATCCAGAAGACTGCTCTCTCTTTTTCCCGGGAGAGATGGGGTGGCCAATGCTCAACGAGCGATCTCTGGCGGAGGCTGGAGGGTAGCCTAACGAGTGTCATGGCATAAGCCAGGGGGTGGAGCCACAGCACGCATTGCCTTGCTGGGCCGGGCTCCACAGAGACTAAAGAACTAAGGAGGAAAACTCCCCTCATTCCCGATAGGCAAAGGCGCTCCCTCCACAGACCACACTCCCGCTCACGGACTCGGCTCTCGGGCTTCCCCCATCCTCTCCGGCCGGTGTCTCAACACTAAAAGAAAGAGCACCCTGGTTGGGGGCGCCCCTTCCCCAGAGGCTAGACCTGGGGGATGCCCAGCACCGAAGAGGAGCCCGAGTTGACCGAGCCACGTTGGGAGGTAGAGACTGTGGATTAGGAGGTCTCCGGAGAGAGTTCAGAGGTAAGGGGTGAAAAATAGAGTTCAAAAAAAAAAAGAAAATTAACCTTTATCTGAGCAGGTACAAGATGAAAGTATGGACACTAATTCAAAACCTGAAGCATTTGAAATCAGTTCAGAAGCAGAGAAATCCAAATTGAATCAGAAGAAACGCTGGAGCTACAGCGCTTATTGGAAGCTGAGGAGCAAAGGTTCCGATCTCAAAAGACGTCACTGCTGCAGAAAATCCGTTGATCTAAGGCTGTCAGCACAGCTAACATTGTCAGTATGAATCAGCTGGAGAATGAAAAGAATGTCTTAAAGGTGCCGTTGTCTGCTGGGGACTCTAGCAAGACCGCAACTGCTTGTTCTACGGCAGAAATTCCATCACAAAATGTGAGTACCTCCTTTAAGAATGTACAGACTGTTGTGGATGTTTCTTCTGGGGTGAGGGTTTCTACTTCATGGATCATCAAGAAAGCCCTTCAAGGAGCTGGGTGGGAGAAGCAGCCTGAGTTGGGACAGTGGATTTCAGGAAAGTCCCCAATTAGAATGCCAAAGCCAGCTGATCTTTTGGATCCTGCAGAGCAAAGTGAAAAGACTAGATATGTTCAGGAGCAGGGGGAGTAAATTTTGCAAGATGATCCACTGGCAATTCCCGACGGCTTAAACCTGACCCAGAGTACAGTTCTTGTACTTCCCAATGGGGGAAAAAAATGTGGCACCAACCCAAGTGGAAGCTCCGTTAAATAAACAACCAGACAGGCAAAAGAAAATCTTCTCATCACTATTTCGTTTACCTGTCCTCCCAGCTAAACGTCACAATGCAGTCAGGCTTTCCTACATTGGTGGCATGCCTGAACCTCCAGACCGAATGTTTGTGGCCGGGTCCCTACTAAAATACTCAATGAAGTTTTTTCACATGAAATACATGCTCTTATACACATTTATGGAGAAAAAACTTTTGTCGTTAGTTTAAAACCTCTCAAGGTCTAGAGAGGTTTTGACCGAAATATCATTCTCTCAAGTGTTCAGCATTATGGAGCCCTTTTCTAGCTATCCCTCTAACCAAGCCTGCCTACAAAACCATTTCAGTCTGATTTTGGAAGGAGGGAATGGATTTATCTGATGTTCTCTACTGGCTTAAGCTTCATTGCAGTTATTGGGGACCCAGAGGCTATTTTGGACACAGAGAACATATGGACTGGGGGTGGAAAATAAATGTACTTTTAAAAATTAATGAATCAGGGGTAATGCATCTGCCAAACTCTTTTTTCCTAGGCTTGGCCAGGGGAGTGTTGTTCTATCCTGGCCAGCCGAAGGCCTGTTACAGATGTGGGCACTCCTCACATCTTAGTCGTGTATGAGATACTGTAAAGTGCAATTTATGTGGGGAACTGGGACACCTGAGTACTGCTTGTTTAAATGAATGCAGATGCAACCTGTGCGATGAATTGGGGCACACATTTTGGAATTGCTCCTGGGCTGCTCACAACCAGGAGCACCACGATGGGGGTGCAGATGAACAATTTTTAATCGCATAGGCTCAAAAAAAGAAAATTTGAAATAGGCCTAGCACAGCCTAGCCCCCTCCTGACCATGAGAGGCCCTCACTCTCAGCTGCATTACCTTCAGAAACTGAACAAAAAGCTCCATCTGTTACAGAGATGGAGAGTTCCTCCCCACCTGTTATAAGGATACAGGGAGAGGTTTTGTCAAATGCAAAAGCAACGGATCCCCAACTCAAAGAACAAGAAGCTATGCCCCCGAACCTACTCAAATTGTGTGTAGGCTCCTCTAGAGCAAAGCTAAAAGCTCCCCAGTAAAACAGTTAGAACCTCCCCGATACAGTTGTCTAACCCTTATAATATCTTGCATAAGACTTCTGCAGAGTCTGGCGAAGACACAGATTCTTCATCTGTCCCCTCCTCTCATCCTGAAGCCACAACAGATACAGAAGTGTGTTCTAAAGGTAAAGATGCTCAGATGCATAAAGCAAGATCGAAAATGAAAAGTGTTGGTGGGTCTGGAAGGAGAAAATGAGTGTTCATACTAGTACTCCTTTTCCCCTGTTACATTACAAATGTCTTGTACTGCCTTAGCATGTCATACTATTAATGTAACTAGTACAAAGAGGATAGACAAAAGGAACACAGTTCTAGCCTTCCTCACGTCACTACAGATAAGTGTAATTTTTCTACAAGATGTTCGATTCCATACATCCCAAGAAATACAATAAGCTCAAAGACATTGGTTACTAGGGCCTCCATTTTGGTCTATTGGCCAGGAATCATGCTCTGGGGTTGATATATTGACACACTCGATTGAATTTAAGCTATTGAAACTCTATGATGTGGTTCCACATAGAGTTTTAATACTTGATGCCATAATTCAGAAGCATTGTTACCATTTTATCAACCTTTATGCCCCCCCAGACAAAGTCAGCAAGAATTGAGATAATGTCTCGCATTCAGCCTTTCCTACACACATCTAAAAGTGTAGTTTTTGCGGGTGACTTTAATTGTGGTCTGAGCCTCCAGGATAAAAGTATGCACTCCAAAACACAAAAAATATATTGTGATTCTCGTTCTTTAAATTCTATTATCTGCACTGCAAAGTTACGAGGTTCTTATTTGGAGCATACAAAAAAACATACTGACCTTTCAAAAGGGTTCTCTAACAACAAGAATAGACTATGTTTTTTTTATCTCAAAATCTTATCATTTCAGCTGCATGGGTGGATCCACTAGAATTCACAGACCATAAAAAAGTCTCTACTTCCATTGGTGAGAACCCCCCCCCCTGTATTAAAGGGCCTAGTACCTGGAAGTTCAACACCTCCTTGTTAAAAGAGGAACCCTTTCTTAATACATTAGGGCAATTTCTAGCAGCTAGAAAATCAGTGTTGGTCTGCTATGAAAGCCCCATCTTATGGTGGGAAGATACAAAATCAGACCTAGTGTGTCTTCTTAAAACTTATAGCAAAGAAAGATGTAACACGGCCTACCTTGCATACTTGCAAAAGTGCCAATTCTTACAAAACTTATTTACGATGGCCTACACTACAAGACAGGACCTGAGAGAACAGGTACAACTAGTGCAGGTGGACATGATGGCTTTTTCAAAACAGAAAGTTACACTACTTTTCCAACAACATAAGTTTGGTATACAGGGGAAAAAACAAGAATCATGTCCCTTTAGTTATAACACATACCAAGTGGGGAAGAAATCCATGACTGGGTTACTTGACCAGGCTGGGGTCCTCCAGAACTCCCTAGATAAAATGGTACACATAGTATCTGACTTTTCTACAAAACTCTTCAAGAAGATTCATTCAGACTTGCAGAATATTAGAGAATTCTTACAAGATATCCCAATACCAATAGTTTCCCCTCAGGTAGTGGCGGAGGTATGCCAGCCAATATCAGTGGGGGAAGTGTTATATGTAATTCGTCATCTAAAGAATGATATTTCACCTGGGCCGGATGGCCTCCCAAATGAACTATATAAAATTATAGGTGAAAGCCTAAGTATAGAACTCACATCTGTCTTTAATGCACTCTTAGAGACTGGAGAAATACCACTCAGCTTTAATAAAGGTACCTTTATCTTTTTGCACAAAAAAGGAGATAAGGCTAATTTAAATAATTGGAGGCCTATTAGTATGTTGACTTCTGACTGCAAACTCTTAACAAAAATCTTAACCAATAGACTATTGCTGACGGCAGATTTGGTTATTTCCCCGGAACAGGCCTGTGCCATTCCTCAGTGGAGAATACAAGATCACCTCATTCTAATAAGGGAAATTATCACTAAAGGTTATTCTAATATGTGCCCAGAGTTTGTGGTGTCTTTAGATCAAAAACAGGCATTTGATTCAATTTGTCATGAGTTTTTATGGGAAACTTTATCACACTATCAAATACCTTCCAAAATGGTAAATTGGATTAAATCCATGTACAGGACAGCAACTATAGCACCAATAGTTAATGGAAAGCTGGGGCCTATGGTGCCCATTAAAAGAGGGGTATAGCAGGGGTGCCCAATGAGCCCCCCTCCAATATGGCTTTTTTATAGAACCACTACCAAGAAAGCTTAACTTGTTTCAGTCCATTCAATCTATAGTGGGGCCAAATCTGCAGGTACCACCCAAGGCCCTTGCATATGCAGATGACGCTTGCCTTATAGTAAAACATAGGCCATCAGTTCTTGTTGCCATCTCAGAAAGGTATCGGGGTGGCTTTAAATCTAGATAAGTGTAATGCCTTAGCACTAGGCACTGCCCCTGCACAGGGGAACTCTGTTAGACCCATCCGGATCTCAACCAGTACAGTAACAATTCTGGGAATTAAATTTGGCCCTCCAAGCATGGATATTTTGAATTGGAAAGAAAAATTTTCAATAGGGAAAATTTAAAATTACACAGTGGAATAAAAGCAAAATTGGGAAAAAGAAAAGAATATTTTTGATCAAAATCTTTTTAATACCTGTTTTTTTTATATCTCAGTTACATATTTCCAGTTCCCAAAAAATAGAAACAACTATTATGAGTCTTTTTTTTTCAAGCAGTTTGGGTCAGCTGCCTTAACCCCATAAAGAGGGATACACTATATTTACCTATGAAAGAAGGTGGACTTGGGATGATTACCTTATTTTATTTTTTAATAGCATATTTCTGATTAGCAATTTAAAGCCCCTTTTAATTAACATGCAAAGGGGTGGGAAGGCTAGATGTATGAAAATTGCAAAACTTGGTTCCACCAATGGGAACAGGGTTCTCTCAAGATAATACAAGGCCCTGATATCCTACAGCATATCAAAGATACTTTTTGGAGATTGAAACAATGGGAAGGTAACCCCCCCCCCAACATATTTTAGCATTCCCTACACACAATACTATACAAAAATTTGTGAGCTTCTATTTGTGCATGCCCTGAGCCTTTTACTTTGTGCCCCACCCAATACAGAAGCTCCCTAAAGGACTTGTTAAGAAACCCAAGAATTCCAATACATATATGGGACTTTCATTAGCTGTCGTGCCATGAGAAGATAAATGTAAAAAATAATCACAAACATAAACAGATTCAAGATAGGCTATGCAGTAGGTTATAATGTATTAATACCTTAGAAACGACAGAACACCTTTTTTTTTTTCAATGCACCTTTGTTAAGGATTTTTGGACACATTTAGCTAAACATTGGAATGAACCATTATTCTCAAAAATTGTTTATATTAACATTATGTATGGGCACGTCTCCTCAGTCTGGGATAGATGGAACTTGAGTATGATGCAACTGCTTTTCACTATAATCAAGTGGAATATTTGGATGGCACGATGTTTGTTCACCCTACAACAGAAAGAATGTACATATACTGAACTAAGGAAAAAAATTGAGAGAGACTTACAATTCATTTACATTTCAGAGTGTAACCAATTGTCAACAATAGATATTAGAGAATTGTGGAAGGAATTGCCATGGATTACAAACACAGATGCAGCAGTGACCTAAGTAATGGGAAAAAAATGCTTAGCTAATACTCTGTTGTATAGTTATATTGTACGATTTCAGTTTCTGTGTCTGGATATTCTGATTTCTCTTCTTCTCAGTAAAATTTACCCCTACTCTTTTTGAGAAGTGCCATGGGCTCTTTAACATCCACCAGAACAGGCAGATGGGACCTTGGTTTAACATGTCATCCTAAAGATGGCAATTCAGGAGTGCAGCACCCCCCTCATGCTGCACTGCAGTATCAGTAGTGGGATATTAACCCAAGTGCCTTGTAGGGATAGAACCCACAGCCTTCTGATCTCCTAGCTTCAGAGGTGAGTGTGCTACCTGCTGAGCCACTGACACTGCAACACTACTACAACATGTTGGGCAGGACATGGGCCCGGGTAGGACAGGGACTAACAGGCCTGCCCAGGGTATACCCCATGTGAACAAAGTATATCCATGACGAACATGACTGGGAAGCAAAAGGCTATACAATAAAAAAAAGAAACACTCAGTTAGGTTTATTGGCCTATACAGATGGAACAGTAACATAACTGGTACCACTGTTTAAAAATCAGCTTCTACTTGGAATAATGCTATACAGGTTCAATGTAGTTATTTGATAAATGACACTGAAACATACCTGCTCTCAATTACATTATAAAAAAGGTTAAGGCAAATTAAAATTGCACTGCTGCTTAACTCCTCTTCATCTTGTTTCCTTCTGGTGGTGGTCCCTGACATCCAGTGTTGGCAACTGGTCTACAAGGCCACTGCTGTTCCTGGTACTTGACACACTATTTTCCTTCTTTAACAATCTTATTTTGCAAAGTGTTTTTTTCCCTTTAAATCAGGGTTTTTCCCCCAGCAACCCTTAATTTAAGGGCGCCTTAACGGCACACCAGGGAGGTTGCTGCTCCATCACGGGATCTGCACAGGGGATGGGGGGTCAGGGTGGATCAAGTGTCACAGACAATACAGGGAAAAACCTGCTGCTGTCTAGATAACAGCTGCTGGCACATTAAGGACCCAGGGGGACCTCCCTTCCCCCAATGTAAGAGTAGCCTGGGGCTTGTAGCATCTGTCAGGCCTGGGAGGTTGCTGGAAAAAAGAAAATACTTTAGAAATAAAGAGTAACTACTGCCTACTTTTAAAAACAAATACCATTATCTGTGTGCTAGTTTAAACACTACTACAGCATCTGTTTAATGGGTGTTTAAGTTCTATGATGATTGAGAATGTATATAGTTTTTGGTTTTTTTTTACCAGACAGATACACTAAGCTGAGGATGGTAGGTGTGTCATGGGAGCACAGGGAAGTTAAGTAACTTGCTCAGGGAGGGTCACACAGTATGCAAGTGGTGGCTGTGGAATTCAAACCCAGTTCTCCAGGTTTGCAGGTCAGTGCTCTTAACCACTGTGCTATACTGCCTACCTATTTCATATGACACTTGAAAGAATGGAGATTTTGTACACTTTAAACTTTTAATGTGGCTTACTGTCTGCAGTTCTGGGCTCCTCAATATGAGAAATATTTGAGACAGACTCCAATGCGGGGGGGGGGGCACCAAAATGATCAGGGGTATGGAAGAGAAAATCTATGAGGAGAGACTGCATAACCCTTAACATGGGTACCTTGGGGCTGTCCTAATGGATCTAGGATCCCTTCCAATCTTAAATTACCATGTTACAGAAATACATATATTTATAACAGAGCAACAGACAGCTTTAGACTATCATTAAAAAACATTCTCATTTTCTCCTCACAATGCAGCAAGAGTGAAGAGTTTCAGAACCTTAAACTGATTCTGCTGCTCCGTCACTTTTAAAATCAGCAGTTACAAAAGAGTAAAACAATGAGAGTACTTTTTATGTTAGCTTGCACGCATGTGCAAGAAACATAGTGCCATCATCCGAGTTTCCGGAGGTGTGGCAGTCCTCTTCCAATTCAGTCAGTGTGTTTGCAGGTGCGGCCGCAGTTCTCCAATGCCTGCTGGAGCTGTCTATGACAGCAGTCCAAAATGCAGTGGAGTACAGTTGAAAGGGGGAGCTACGCTTCAGTGAGCAGTGATAAGATATCGGCTTGCTCATGTGCGCTCCCCTACACACACACACACACACACACTGCATACGCATACTCATACTGCCCCCCATGCACACTGTATAGCCGGACAGGGGTGCCCAATCCCCGTCGGCTGTGCTGCGCTCCCCAAAAGCGTTTCCACATGCCACGCTGGGTGCCCACCCCCAGCGGTGGCAATACATGTATAGCCAACGGAGGTGCCCAATCCCCGCCGGTTCCACTGTCTCTCCCCCAGAGTACAGGGTGCCACTCTGGGAGCCCACCCCAGCGTGGCAACAGATGCTGTCACCGACGGGGGTGCCCAATCCCCCGTCGGCTCCACGCCCCCCCCCACACACACAGCCCTCCTTGTGCCATGCTGGGAGCCCACCCCAGTGTGGTAACAGATGCTGTCGCTGGCCAGGGGTGCCCAATCCCCCGTCGGCTCCGCCCCCAAAAGCCATCCTTGTGCCATGCTAGAGCCCACCCTAGCGTGGCAAACGCCCGCTGCTCGTCCTTTGTTTTAAAAAAAAAAAACTGAAATTGAAAAACGGTCCCTTGGTATCTCTGCCCCCACCCGCGTCCACCCACTGCGCACCCTGCCTCCCCACACTCCCCCACTCCATACTTACCTCCGGACTCCGGCGCAATGATCTTCTGTGGACCGGGAACACGTCTGCACTCTTCACAGCCGACCGCGAACTGAGGAAATGCCGGTAAGCTGTATAATGGGATAGATAGGGTTTTTTCAACTTTGCTGCATATCTCAGGTGTTTTCTGGAATTTTTGCACCAGATTTTCAACATGGGGTTTTTGGGACCCCTTCTCATGAATGCTCTCACTGTCATGGCGTTAATCGGGCCCGAAGGGTGATTTCGCAGTCACTGTGCAAAATCACCTTTTGGGACTGAGTAACAAAATGACACTGCCACTGTTCATAAGGTGGGCTCTCAAAAAGCCTATGTTGAAAATTTGGTGGAAAATTCCTAAAAATGACTGTTTCTGAGCGTCGTTGTGCAGTTCCTACATGCGCTTCGTAAGTTCGCGAATTTTCAATATTTTCACTCCAGATTTTCAACATTGCCATTTTACCACACCTCCTTATGAGCAGTACAGCTGTCATTTGTCACATCTTGCCCAAAATGTGTTTCCACCCATGTAGCGCACAATGGCGCAATCGATTGTCTTGAAATCAATGTATCGGACATTAAGAAAATCACAGTGATACTGTTTATGAGCAGAGGTCTTAAAATGGCTATGTTGAAAATTTGGTGAACAAATTCCTAAAAATGACTGTTTTACGAGTGAGCATTGCACAGTTTCCACGCACCCTCGTAAGTTCATGACTTTGTAATATTTTCAGTCCAGATTTTCACCAGTGGCATTTTTCCACACTTCCTTATGAACAGTACAGCTGTCATTTTTCACAACATGGCTGAAATGTGTTTTCACACTTTCAGCGCAGAGATGCGTGGTCGCTGTGGGAAATCATTGTTCGGGACAGATAAAGAAAATCACAGTGACACTGTTCATGATCGGAGGTCCCAAAATGCCTGTGTCGACAATCTGCTATAAAAATTCCCCAGACTAATTACATTACGGGTGTGCGTTGCACAGTTTCTAATATTTTTACTGCAGATTTGCAACATTGCCATTTTTTACACCTCCCCATGAACAGTACAGCTGTCATTTTTCACATCCTGTTCGGAATGTTTTTGCACCTGTGGTGCTAAATGCCGAAGTCGCTGTGCATAAGCAGCTTGCGGCTAACAAACTGATATTGCCACTGTTCATGAGGTGGGGTCACAAAAAAACCATGTTGAAAATTTGGAGTGAAAATACCAACGAATGCCTGAGGTATTAGGGTTTCCAACCATAACGCCCCACCCTGTAGAGAATGACAGGCATCAGGGGTGTGACTTGGGATTCTTGCCTGTAATGCTCATACCATTCCACACCCTGCAGCCAGTGAGAGGCATCGAGGTATGCCTTGGACTCTTCGGCCCCAAAGTTCACCCCATTCTCCTACACCGCACCCATCTCACCATATTTCCTGATGGAATGGGGTGCGCATAAGGGCCAAAGACCCCAAGGCACACCGTGACACTTGTCAGTGTCTGCAGGGTGGGGTGTGGAAAATAGCGTGGCCGTTATGCCTGACGACCCAAAGGTACACCCCAATGCCTGTCACTCTCTGCAGGGTGGTGGTGGGGTTGGTTTCAGTTCAGTACTTCACTGCCACTCCTATTATGCATCTCTGTAACTTCTACACTACCACTGCCAATGCCAGCAAGCAAACATTTGGCATTGACAAATGCTTGTTTTTTATTACATACACTTACTATGTGCTGCCTGGTTAAACCACTCAAGCTTTGCTCTCATTCACATATTTGTGCCTGTGTAGTACAGTGTGGTCTGCAAGCCCATTGGTCCACACTGTGGACCAATAGGCGTATAGGTCATACTGTAAGCTGTCATTCAACTGGTGGCTGGGCGGTATGCGGGCGGGGTGCAGCCACCCGCCGATGACTGGGGAGGCTGGGTCCTCCATGGGTGGGATGGGAGGGGGACCACTGGGCCACCAGGTGATGGGGTTTATACTACAGATGCCTGTGATCGGGCATAAAGGAGGGGGGCACCACGAGACCACCAGGTACAGGGTTCTCCGACTCTACTGCCCGTGATCGGGCTTCATGGGGGAGGAACCACTGGACCACCAGGTAGAATGTTTCTATAACATGCCTGTGAGCGGGTGACACGGGAGGAAGGGGGGACCCCTAGACCACCAGGTAGGGGTTGAGCAGGCAAGGGGGGGAAATTGACCGCCAGGTATTCCGCTACTGCTGCTGGCAACTCCGTAGGGCGCCAGGTGCATTTCGCCAGGCTGCACTGTGCATCGCATGCAAATGGAGCCATAATGGCATGCTAATGGCCCCATGTGCACTATGCATATATTATGGCCTCATTTGCATGCCCAACACTGAATATCACAGGTGATGCGCACAGTGCAACTGAATTTGCGCTGGAGCATTCCCATCCTCCCTGTCTGGGGAATGCACCTGCGCATTGTTCCTGCGCCAGGTGCATTCTGTGCCATATTCAATGGAGATGCGCCTTTGCACATCACCGTTGAATATTACCCTGTCCTGGCCCCAGCGCATCTCAGTTACGCTGCGCCCCCACTTGCGCCACTACCAGGCGCAGTCTGAAATCTGGCCCCATATCTTCAGGTATCAATTAAGGGGTATCTGGTGTACTGATTTGTATAACAACTTAGCCTCATAGGGAGCTCCTCTTCCACTGTCTCAGCTCTGTTCATGGCATTGCAGTGGGGATATCTCTATCCACCCTGAATTTGAACCGCCACTGACCGTGATCTTGAATGAGGCCCCGGCTGTTTTTAAAGATTAGTCTCCAGCTTCTGTGAGCTAACAACATCGCATTCCATGGAAGAAATGTTTGTGTGGGAGGGTTCAGCTGCAAATATCTTTTTAAATATGTGTATTGCACTGACTGGCTTGCGCCTTTATTTGGTGTCCACTGTAGCAAGTGTGGCAGATAACAGTGTTGTTCTTTCTCTTTATGTATTCTAAATGTTTCCTGTTGCTTTATTGAAAAATGGATTCATTTTAAGCAGATTGCCTCATTACAAGCTTGGGATTTGTTCAGCCATGTTGTCAATGAACAGTCAGGCTATAAATCACACAGATTACACAGCACCTCCCTAATTTAAAAAAAAAAAAAAAAAAAGATCAGACTCGGCTGTTAATTGTACCTTGAACATATTAAGTAAAATCAGCCACATCGCAAAACCACCATCCCAGTTGGCACTAATTACTGCCTTTGTTGGCAGTCTCATATGAGAAGCCATGGACTGAATGGCTATGGAATGTCAGTTGTCCTCTGACCCCACTAGAGGTGGTGGGGGGGCATTTCCATGGTCCACGGCATCCACTATGTTTGATGACTTATAACAGAAACATAGTTGTTGCTGGCAGATAAAGACCAAGGGCCGGATTTTTAAAACTGTGAATAGATTCGTAGAAGTGTGATGGCAGAAAAGGACCGAACAAGGCCCACCAAGTTCAGCACTTGCATCCGTATATCGGACGTGTGATGCATCTGTGCAGATGTGTCTAGATGTGCATCCTATTCATAGATATCTGGATGCATTTATGACATTTCCCACAGTTTATGGCAATTTCTGCAGCAGTTGCAGGACTCCCGTCCATTTTTCCAATGCAAGTATGGAATTAGGTCTGGAAAGTTAGACTAACTTTTTGTAGTAGGGTAGATCCTGGGTAGATTTCTGCACTTGTATCAGAAAAACGCACACATACAAAAATTTCTCCCCAAGGGATTATTCTCACTGTAGGTGCATGACAATCCAAATATTCTCACTGTAGGTCCTTTATAAGACCCTGTCCACACTAGACACAGTAAAGTGAAAACAGTTTTAAAACTGTTTTAGCACTTGCTGTGCTTGCCTATCCACGTTTCCACCTCGGAAGCACCAGCGTTTTGGCACTGGGCAATTAGGGCACCAATCGGCAATGTCGCTGATCACCACCCCCCTTGTGGAGGCTGTGCTCCCCACACACCCCCTACTTACAGATTCCTACTCCAGAGGAGGTGGACCTCAGGAAGGGGTCGGAAAATCCAGCATTTGGTGCCCTGAGTGCCCGGCACCACAATACTGAAGCTCTGAGCACCTTAAGAGCCTGTCCACATGGACAGCCTTAGCTAGGTGTGAGCTGTGCCCCTGCACCTTGGGGACCCATACTTTTTTCTTGAGGAAAAAAAAATAATAATAATTTAAAACATTTAAAAATGCCTAAATTCTGTTAGAGATGAAAATGTTCACCAACAAATGAAAGTGGAAGACAACTGGCTCTCTTACTGTTACAAAAGGTGGGGGCAGCTTTGCTGCTATGCCATTTTAAGAGGCAGTGGAAAAGATTAGATTAAGTAAGTGCTAATGGTGTTAACTGCCATACGCCTCCCAGGTTGACTGCTTTCACAAACAAAGGGCTACACTGGAAAGAGAACATGTCTGTAACCTGGACATGTAGCTTAAACAATGAATGATATGACACAACCTGTTTCAAAAGTATGTGAGCACTCAAAATGGCTCAAAAACCTGACCAGCACAGAGCAAAACTGGATTTCCTGATGAGGACCCTGGAAACCTGGTCACCAAGTAAAAAACTGACAGGTGGCAACCTTACTGGTGTCCCATGATAATCCTCTCTATTCTCTCTCACTCACACCTCCAGAAAAGTTAAGTTGCTTAACTTGTCTGCAAATCAGATTATTGGAGCTGTGAGTGTCCAGCGGTGATTTCCCGTCCTTACAAAAATGAATACGGTAGTAGTACCATACTTACTTAAGTTCTGGCTCCAGGCTCGGTCAGGTTCATTTCCAGTGGTGAAGTCAAATAATTCAATACAATCGATGGCACTAATTAAAAGACGCTGGTTAAACTAGTAGATCTGGTACTGCTTTTATTAATACCAGGCAGGAGGGTTAGTTAGGTGTAAATGTTGGATGTGGGGGGCCCACAGGGAATGGAGTGGTGGGGCCCGACAGGGGGCTGCACAGGTCCCAGAATGGTAAAGGCCAGCCCTGCCTGTCCACACCATCGCTTGTAAATCCAAACCGTGTTAGAACTCGGTTTAACAGAGCATCCACACTAATGCTGTGAAGTCTCATCAGTAAACATGGTTTACAGACTGTGCTGCTTTTCATCTTGCCTTCTGTCTCATAATGCAATATGGGACATACTGTCATGCTGCTCCCAGTGGCGGAGCCAGGTTTAGGAACGTTTGGGAGCCAGGGAGGGCCATTCAGTCAATCATGGGCTCCACAATGGGCACTAAACAGTGACTGAAGTTGGTGGCAGGGTGCCAGTAGTCACACTGGGGCAACCAGGAGGGGCGACCACCCTCCCAGCCCCCCCCCAACTCCGCCACTGGCTGCTTCTTGCTGTCAGATATGCCAGAAATAAAAAGCTTAATGAAAGGAAAAAAAAAAAAAGAGAAGAACCCAATCCATCTGTAACAACTCATACTTCCTAGTCTGAAGTTATAAATCATATCACGCATGCATGAACAGCAATAGGGCACCATGGGATATACGAGAAGTGTACTGTGGCTCCTTGGAGGATAAACATTGAACACTGTATGGAACTAAAGCCACACTGTTGAGTAAATCAAGTTTAGATTAAAAACATTTAAACCATGCTAAAACACTGATAATTTCAGGGTTTAAACAGTTTGAAATCATTACCACTGTGGATGTGTAGCAAGTTTGGAGACTTCTATAATGTTTTGAGTCAAAAGGTCATACGCGCACTAGTGTGGACAGGGCCTAAGGAAGCCTGACATAAATCCCTGCCAAGACTTGACTGTACTAAGAAAGTTCTAGTTATGTGAGTAATAATCCACTGTTGGATATGAGGCAATACTGTAATAACTAAATGATCTGGGTGAGTTGTGAGGCCCGAGGTACAGCTAAGGGCCTTCAACCACCCAGAAAGTGAGGCTATTACAGCCTTGACACACACCTGAAGTGGATTATTACAAAAGTATGGCAGCTTAAATTCAGTGCAAAGAAGTGCATAGTAATGCACCTGGGAAACAAAAACCCTGGGGAAGAGTACACAGTGTGGAAAGGGGAGGTACTAACAACAACAAAATGGAAATGGGACCTGGGGGTAGTCATATCAGATGATCTAAAGGTAAGCAAGCAATGCGAGAAGGCAGTATGGAGAGCTGGAGGGATACTGGGATGTATAGGGAGAGGCATCACCAGTAGAAAACAGGAAGTTGTTATCTCTCTGTACAGACAGTTGGTGAGACCCCATTTGAAGTACTATGTGCAGTTCTGGAGACCCCATCTCTGCAAGGACATAGACAGGATGGAGGCAGTCCAGAGGAGGGCAACTAAAATGGTGCAGGGTCTGCACCAGAAGCCATACAAAGAGAGACTAAAGGAGCTTAATATGTATACCCTTGAGGAAAGGAAGGAGAGGGGGGACATGATAGAAACTTGTATGTACCTCAAGGGAATCAACAAAGTCCAAGAAGGTGGCATCTTTCAGAAAAAGAGATGTGCAAGAACAAGGGGGCACAATTTGAAGATAGAGGGGGGATGGCTCAGGGGCAACGTGAGGAAGTATTTTTTTATGGAGAGGGTGGTGGACACATGGAACGGCCTTACTGAGTAGGTCATGGGGCCAGAAACAGAGGAGAAATTCAAGAATGCATGGGACAGACATAAGGCAATTCTGGTGAGGGTTAGGAAGAAGTAGGCTGTTGGTTAACTAGGATCTGCAGCTTATCCAGTAGGTAGGGAAATGGGCAGACTGTGTGGGCCAAGCGGTTCTTATCTGCTGTCAAAGTCTATGTTTCATTAAAATGGTCAACATGTTATAAAGAAGTTTAACTGTAACTTCCTTGAGACAACAGTACAATAAACAGTTTTATCAAACAAACCAACGCCATTGCATAATTCAGTTATGGCGTGGAACTAATAAATATATAAACAACAGGAATCCTAGTACTCTCTATCAGCCACCCTGATAAAGGCACTCAAAGACATTGATATACAGTGTACAAAGGCCAACAGAATTGGTTTTTCTTTTTACTGGGGTATCTCCTGTTACTGCTAGCTAAACACAGGACCTGTTTTGTGAATACATTAAATTCCCTTATACACTGTATATCACTGACTTTGAGTGCCTTTATCAGGGTGGGTGATCGAGACTGCTATGGTTCCTGTTATTGTCTGTAGCTTTCTTGTGTGCACTCTGTAAAGTCAGGGTGATGTATTCTGGTGCGTGACTAATAAAACATGCTTATTTACTTGTGATCCATGACCCCTGTGACATCACTCATGATGTTTCCACTGGTGATGTCATGGGGCCATGGATCACCTTTAAAATGTCAGGTGAGGTTTGAGGCCCATGCTATATCCCACATTCATATAATGTACATGAGATAGAAACCCTTACAGATAAATGGTTTATTTTAGCCACTGATGAATTTTTTTTCCCAGTTCTGTTTATGCTACCATCTGCCCCCAGGCAGGACTTCCTTCAGCCTCCACAGGGCCTCTTCCCACCCTCCTGAAATCTGCCTGCCTTCCTGGCACAGCAGGTCACCCACGACACACAACAATCGTGCCCTCCCAGCTTGCCCCCCCGAGGAGGTTACCTTCTGCACCTCGGTGACTCCCCTACACGATCCAGTGAACCCTGGTAGAGGTGAGGCTCTGGGCAGTCCAGAAGCAGGCAGGCTGGATTCAGAGCAGATATATGTGTTGGGGAGGGCTGGCAGTGTGTCATCTCCCTGTGGCTGGGTGATGGTTTTCCACTTATCTGGTTCCTCTGGAGAAACAGATCTGCAATGATATCTGGGCAGTACCAGCATGCTCTTGCCCAACATGCTGATATCCACCGCTCCACCAATGCCCATATCTGAGTCAGTCCTTGGCACACTGACCCCCAGCCTTTGCTAGGGGTTGGACTGTTGCGGGGTTCCAAAACCCTCTCTACCCAGAAGAGGAGAGCTATCCATCAGATGCTGAAGCCTGCTCCCCCTGCTGACACTCTGACAACCAAGGCTCAGGGTGTGAACCTGTGTCACTGGCATCCCGAGTGGTAGCTCTACTGCTGCTCCAATGGGCCCACCCCACTGATGAACTCTAAATGACGATAAATCATTTATCTCAATGTTGGGTGCAGCATTTATCTCCGCCTTGGACAGGTCATGAAGGGACTCTTATCCAATGGGACAGCAGCATGCAAAGTGCCTGATGACATCACAAAGGCCTCAGCTACACTCAAAACAGAGCAGTGGCATTAAACAGAATGCAGTTAAATCCCCAAAAAAAAAAAAACAACTAATTTAAAATCTATACTTAAAAAATTCATTGTATAAATTGAACTCACCATGACATGACTCAGAAAATGTCACTTATCACTTGTGAGGGGCAGGACTTATAATCATCTCATGCCTCCACAATTCATGGGTTACAGTCCTGCTCCCTCAGTCATGCAGATAAATAGCATATCCTGAGTCTGACCATTGCAAATCCCATATAAATAAATGTAGCAGAATAAAAGACTTTGACCTCTAGTGCTGTTGATCTGACATGTTTCAGGAACATTAAATTCAAAACAAAGATTTTTGTTTTAAAGTGCAACAATATTGCTCTAAATCTGTGGTGGAAATGAAACAAAAATCCCTGGGGAGGCCATCACCTTTACTGTAGGATTTCTAGTGGCCAGATCTCCTCTAATTCGTATTTAGCATTGTGGTCCCTGACAGCCTTGCAAGATGCACATACTTTAAATACTGGACTGTGCCAATATTCAGGTCCCCACCCCTTCATTTACACTGCACCCCCCCGACTATTGCCCAGGTGCAAACATTGTTTGCCCTCGCTAACCAAACTTTTCAATGTTGTCCATCCGTGCAAAACCCTGTTTGTGTGGGCAAACTCGCCCAGGCAATCTTTTGACTACTGGGCCCCAGATCACTGGTTCAATGAAGTGAACTGCAACAAAATGTTACCCATAAAAACAAAATAATGCAAAATACAGTTTTTTCACAACCGTTTTTATTCAAGTACAATTAAATACAGATAACTTAGGGTAATGAATATAATTTCTGAAAATAAGAACTTTATAAACAGATGCCATGTAGAAATGATTTCCTGTCCTCGTTAAATTGCAAACTGGGGCCATCTTTAATGACTTGAGTAATTAATTACAGAATTAGCAATGAAAGCTGTTTTAAAAACATCTGAGAACATTAAAAATACACTGAAGATGAACCTACGTGTCAGAAATACATATTTGCTAAAAAAAAAAAAAAAAAAACTATATTATGAAATCTTTTGCTGACTATCAAATACTGCAGCATGTGATACCTGCAGGAAAAACACTGGACATTACTCTAGTTGCTCCCTCCCCATTTCCCTCAATCCCTATTACTAAAGAAATTTGTATGGAAACAGGGTTCGTATCCTTCAGACATCATCTGCTTTGGCTGCTTGGCTATACACAATGTCAAAATCTCCTGTTTGTGACATCATAAATATTTCCATGGCAACCAACTGTGATTCATAAACAGATAATTACATCATGTCTACACCAGCAGCATGAGTAGATAATATTGGAGGGACAAGGATTCTATCTTTCAGTACTGTAGCTGCCCTTACTAATAATGAAGAACAGGAAGCTAGAGAAATATGTGATATATAAGCAGAATTGTGTGTATGTAAATGTCATGGCCCGGATTCATAAAGGGTGGTGCAGGGCTCGTGCCGAGCCCAGCGTTAACTCTGGTGGTCATCTGCACCAAAATCTTTCCCACAAACTGCACCCAATTCAAGAAGATTGGGTGCATTTGTGACACTTTTCCCGCTGTGTGGCAGCTTGCTCTAAATATTTGGCACAAGCCCGCGAAAAAGGGTACCTTACATTGCCGCAGACTAGACCAGAAAACACTGGTCTAACATGCAGCAATCAGTATACGGGATCGAGAATCCTGATCGCTGACCAAGGAATGTTGCAGGCCCCATGCGCCACATGTTCGGCACACCCGAGGCTTACAGCATTCTCAGGAGTTTTGCGAATCTGGCCCAGTGTTTTTAAAGTTTTCTTATAGATTTAACATGCTCCGTAAGGGATACGTTTTACACAGCAGCAACCTTTCCCCCTATTTTGCTTGTGGAACTGAGTCAGACTTTTAGTTTCATTCCCTCTGTTGAGTTCCTGTGTCACCACTGACACACACACACACACACACACACACTTCTACCGGTGATCTAAACGGGATGTAATTAAGTTGTTTCTACATGGGCCAGAACGTGAGAGGAATGAGTCATGTTCAAGGCTTGTATTTTTTTTTTATTTCAGCAAAATGGCTACTGAGTGTCATACTGGGTAACAAAACAAAAAAAACAAAGTAGACACATCCTGGATGCTGCTTTTCTTATGTGTGAGCATCTGCTGTTTGGTACAGTCTCTGCCTTTTTTTCTGTTGCACCTCAGTATCCTTACTGCTGCTGTACCTCATTGACATGCATACCTCTCAGTCTTTCAGCACCCACATTTGGGACAGTGTGTGGGAAAACGAGACGGAATGTGGTGAGCATCATTAAATTATGGAGACTGAAGGGCAAACCACTGTGGAAATCAGTGCGTTCAGAGTCATTTAGTGTGCTGCAGCTTGAGCAACATGGTTTCATGAGAATTCCTGCTTTGAACTCAGTGCCACAAGGGACAGCGTCCACTCAATGAGGAAGACAGGAGCTCAGGGAGCTAACATTTATTTATTTATTGAAAACTTCAGAGATTACCTTTGAGTACAAGTGCTCATTTACAAAGGTTCCACGTCTAATATATAGTCACAAAAAGATTACAAGTACAATAAGCAGTTCCAGAAGAAATGCAGTTGAGTCAGGATCGAAGTACTTAAGGTAGAACAATTATGTACAGTTCTGAAAAAAATACATTCAGATCATTGTATAACAAGTCACAGGATATGTACAGACAGAAGTCGAATAAACAATTGAAAATGAGGGAGGCATCCATGCCTGTCAACTACAGTCCCATATCCATTCTCCCACCCTTGCCAAAGTGCAGGAATGCTTAGTTTATGTCCTAGTCTCCATCCTCCCTAACTCCACCTCTTTTCCTGGCCCTCTCCAGTCTGACTTCAGGAAAGATCACTCAGGCCAGCCAGTCGGCACAATGGCAGGGCTACTGCTCATGATGTCAGTGACCTGAGTTTGAGAATGAGCCAGGGATGCTGAAGGCCACCTGGGAGGAGGAGGGTTGAGAGCCCCAGAGGATGCTCACCTCCTCTGGGGAGGGAGAGAGGGAGGCAAAACCTTGCTCTGCTACCATGGTCTGTCAGGTGGTAGTACAGTAGCTGCGGTGCGGTGAGGGGAAGATGCTGTCAGGCGCTTTGCAGGAAATGCTTGCACATGCGGCAGCCTGGACTTCCGTCCTTTTGCCAATGTTCTCAGGGGATAAAGAGGGAAAACTCAAGGGTAAATCCCCTCTGCCATAACAGCAGGATGGCTGAATGGTGGCTGAAAATGGCCAGAAAGTAGTTAGATCTGCTCCATTAGTGGAGGAGTTTAAAAAAAAAAAGGATGTAAAAAACAGAAAAAGAAAAAACACTCAACGACGGTTACCTCTATCCTCAAGCTTATGGACTTCATCCATAAAGGGACTGACCAGGGCCTACTTACCACAGTCATCTTTGTTGACATTGCAAAAGCATTTGACACAGTCACCATCCCCCCATGCTCTGTTAGTTGACTGTTGAGTGCTTTAGATCTTGCCTATTGGACTGCTTCCAAGAAGTACACATACGTGGGTGTACATATCTCCTTCCACATGGACATGGGTGTACCCAACAGTCTGTCCTTGGTCCATCTTATTCTCCATCTTCTTGAAGTATCTCCAGCATGTCTGTCTCCTCACATATTTATGTGTATCGATATGATACTGCACTCTGTCAGTAACCCCAGTGGCTATGTTGGAGTGTGATGAGTTAGCTCGATTCTTCACGGATAAGGTGGCCGGCATCAGGGCGGGGATCCAACCAGCACACTTGATGGGGAATGCTATTGATCAGTGCTTGGTCACTTCCCCTCTCTTTTTCTGGAGCACCTTCGACCAGCTGGAGTTCGTTGATGTCATGCGAATTGTCCAGGGTATGTGCCCTATGTGCTGTAGTTTAGATCTGGGCCCAACTTCCCTGATTATGGGTTGTTGTGAGATCATTGGCCCAGTCTTGGCATGGATAGTCTGGTGCTCCCTTGAGTCGGGTGAGTTTCCTAGCTCCCTGAAGGAGGCAGTGGCAACACCCTTCCTGAAGAAAGCTTCTCTGGACCCAGACTGCCCTGCTAACTACAGACCTATCTATAACCTCCCCTTTGTGGGGAAGATGACTGAGAAAGTAGTGGCTCTACAACTGGAGAACCATTTGACCATCCATGACATCTACGAACCTCTCCAATCCAGTTTTCAAAAGAGACATAGTACCAAGACTGTGCTGGTTCGGGTGCTCAATGATCTCTTGATGGCAAGAGATCAGAAGAGCCATTCCATCTTGGTTCTTCTTGATCTCTCCTCAGCATTTGACACTGTGGACCATGGGGTACTGCTCGAACACCTGAGGTTCATCTGTGGCCTGTTTGGTACAGTCCTCAGGTGGTTTAAGTCCTTCCTCACTGGCAGAACTCAGAGGGTGGTGTCAGGCATTTATTCTTCTGACCCGGCCTCTCTGTCATGTGGGGTCCCTCAGGGTTCAGTGTTATCCCCCATGTTGTTTGCGGTGTACATGCTGCCCCTTGGAGACATTGAAAGATGGTATGGACTGAGGTTTTACTGCTATGCTGATGATACCCAGCTCTACCTGTCTTTTGCACCCGACCAGGATAGAGCATTCTTGGTATTTAACAACTGCCTCACTGAAATCCAGGACTGGATAAATTCCAGCAGGCTGAAGTTGAACTCGGGAAAGACTGAGGTGATGGTTGTGGACCTGGGTCACCGGATAGAGGGGTCTGGGGTTGGTTTGCCTACGGGACTCTTCCTGGGGAGCTCCCAGTTTCTTGCCTCTGAATGGGTGCAGGACCTGGGGGTGATTCTTGATGATGGGCTGACACTGCGATCTCAGGTGTCAGCAGTCATCAAGTCTTCCTTTCACCATCTGAGGAACATCTCCAGGGTCAAGCATCTAGTTCTGTCCGGTGATCTTGCTACGTTGGTCCACACCTTTGTGACCTTGTGCCTTGATTATTGCAACTCCCTTTATCTTGGGCTTCTGGGGGTTGATATCCACAGCTGGTGCAGAACGCAGCAGCCCGGTAGTTGACGGGGACTCCTTGGATGTGTCATATCTCCCCAGTGCTGCGCAAACTGCACTGGCTGCCAATTCAGTGGCAGATCACCTTCAAAGTCAGACTTCTGACTTACAAAGCCCTACATGGACAAGGCCCGGACTACCTGAAAGCGCTTCTGGTTCCTTACTGCCCTGGGTGATAGTTCCGCTTGGCTGATGAGGGGTTGCTAGAGATTCCAAGGGTATCCTTTAAATCATTGGGGGCCCGTGCATTTATGTATGTGGCCCCAACCCTTTGGAATTCTGAACCCCATCAGCTTCCAGAGTGCATGACCGTGGGGGGCTTCAAACAGGGCTTGAAAACCTATCTATGGTGCCAAGCCTTTTCTGTCTGATTTTACTGAATTCTTGGAATTTTATTGCTATCTGTATTTAATTGTGTTTTTACTGTATCCCATTTTATCTTTTTATTGTTAAAGTGCCTTGATATTTTGAAAGGCGCTGTACAAATTAAGTTATTATTATTATTATTATTACATGGCTGATGCAAATATTTAGCAAGACGTTATTAATCGCCACCATTGGTATCGCTCTAACCATCTTTTCCTGAATGCTCACAAGCAGTCACTATGACCTTTGGTGCAAAGCCTAAATTGTGCAAACTTTATGCCCTTCCCCTCACCTAACAACCCTGATAACTCCCAGCTTGAGCAAGTGACCTCTTTCAAGTACCTTAAGAGTTTGACTTTATCATCACTTTTATCTCTCCACACATACTGATGTCATCTTACCAAACTCCTTCCTAAAATTGGTGCCTTTTGCCAAAACAAGACCTGCCTTCCGTAGTCCTTTCACAGCCAGTTGGGAGGCTATATACGAAATTATTCTTGTTGTCTTTGACTATGATGATGTTGTATACAGTGCTGCCTCCAAGACTTACCTGGCCAGACTGGACTCCCCTTTTCAACGCTTTCTGCTGTTTCACTCTAAAATCTGCCCCTTACCCACCACTGCAACTTATACTGTCACTTGGGTTATCTGCCCTGGTGGGAAGATGCTTCCTAAACAAAACCACCATTATCCATGATGAAGAACCCTGAGAGGTTTGAAGCACTGGAGTACCTGCCTGTCCTTCCATTACTACTTTGGTTAAACTATTCAGTTTATCATTTGGGTACCTATCTTTTTTTGGTTCATCACCTTCTTGTGTTTAGTTTTGACTTTACTTTACTTTGACTTCAGCAAGGCTTTTGACTCGGTACTTCACAAACGATTGCTCAAGAAAACAGAAGACCTGGGTGCAGCTAAACCCATAGTGAACTGGGTGGGTAACTGGCTAAAGGGGAGGCAGCAGAGGGTGGTGGTCAATGGGGTTAAATCAGAGGAGAGGGAAGTTATGAGTGGGGTTCCACAGGGATCGGTCCTGGGTTTGGTCTTCTTCAACATGTTCATTAGTGACATTGGAGAAGGAATCCAGGGCAGGTTGTGTCTCGTCGCAGATGACACAAAACTATGTGGGAGGGTGGATAGTGAGGAATAAGAGAAATGTAGAGAGACCTACAAAAGCTAGAGGGATGGTCAAAGGTCTGGCAGTTAAAATTCAATGTTAGAAAGTACAAGATAATGCACCTATGGAAAAAGAGCCCCAAGACAGAGTACTGGATGGGAGGAGAGAGACTTATCACTACAGCTGAAGAATGGGATCTGGGAGTTATTATTAGCAACTCACTTAAGCAATCGAGTCAGTGCAACAAGGCCTAGAGCAAGGCTAACAGGATGCTGGGATGTATCAGGAGGGAGACAGTGCAGTGCAGAGTAACAAAAATGATTCAGACCAGTAGGAAAATCCTATGAGGAGCGCCTCAATGCATTAAATATGTCCTCAGTGGAGATCAGAAGGGAGAGAAGAGATATGATAGAGGCCTTCAACTTCCTTAAAGGTGTTAATAGAGTGAAGTGTGGGGAACCATTTAGCCTGAATACCAATTCGCGGTCACGTGGACGTGAATGGAAATTAACAGGAGGTGGGTTCAGGAGAGATGTGAGGAAGTACTACTTCACGGAAAGGTTGGTGGAACCTTGGAACAGTCTGTTGGCTGAAGTGGTGGGTGCGAAAACAGTCAGGGGATTCAAGCAGGGCTGTGATATAATGAAGGGAATAGTGGTTACCGGGGCAACAGGACCAAGGAGGAGAACAGAGAGAGGGCGGGGAGGGTTAACACCCTGGAGGAACAGTAGGGTCACAGGGAACTTGAGCAGACTGGATGGACCTCTGGTCTTTTCTGTCGTCATTGTCTATTTTTCTGTTTCTATGACTACCAGTCATTTTTGGTGAAGACAGCCTGCCAAACCCTGAGTGTATTCTTTTGTGTTTCTTTGTGTGGTTCCCATCCTTATCAATATACAGCAATCAGACAACCTCCCCAGGAATCTCTCTTCTCTCCTTACCTCCACTCCTCCTCCTTAAGGAACCCTTGTCATAGGTCATTACACCCTCTCATATTGTACATTTTATCTGTGTACTTATCACCAGTGACCTCCATTTCTATAGCTCTTCACAATATAAACTATTGCTTTATTTTACTTTTACA
Organism: Neoceratodus forsteri; assembly: GCA_016271365.2. Lineage (NCBI taxonomy): Eukaryota > Metazoa > Chordata > Ceratodontiformes > Ceratodontidae > Neoceratodus > Neoceratodus forsteri. Next base: position 158,787,960 of record JADMNL010000031.1, on the reverse strand, counting down.
CTAGTAGTAGTCCCCGTTCACTATCCTGGCCGACTCCATTTTCAGACTGTTGAAATCTCATTTGTTCCCGAGATTGGCATTAACAGTTTGAACATGATGTCAAAGCACCCATTGACACCATGTACCCGATTTTCAAGTGGGTTGCGAATGCCACAAGCCCCTGGAGCACAGAACATATGGCACAGGGGGCTTGTGGCATTCTTTTGGCACAGATTGCGATTTTCAGTCCCCTGTGTCAAATGCTACAAGCTAGACCAGAGCCCCCGGTCTAATTTTGTGTCAAGTGGGGACCCATTTTACGGGGCTTGCCCCAAAGCTTTGCTGCAAGCTGCTGTAAATCAAGGAAAATGTCGCAAATGCACCCCGTATACTAAACTTGGGCGCAGGCTGTGGTAAACTGTGCAAGTGTGCCAAACACTGTGGTTGATGCAGGGCTTGATGTGAGCCCTGCGTCAACCTTTGAAAATCGTGCCCCATGTATCGCTGTGCCGCAAGTACAGATAACCTGAGAAACTCTCTAGGAACACACAGACTGAACGCAGTTTAAAAAAAACTGTATTACAACACCTACGCAGTTTCCAAGGCTAATGGAATGTAATTGTGGTATTTCACGCTTTAATGCAACTTGTTTTGTTGAACTCTATGAAAGCAGACAGGCATACGGTTGAGTCTAAAGCAGTATTTCTCCAGTGAAACCACTGTTACCAACTGGACTAGTATGAACAGTGAAAATAAGCTACAGCAAACACGTATATCCCCAACAGTTACAGGAAAAGAGTTGACTGCAGACAAGGAAACAAAATGTACAAAACATGAAGGTGCAGTACTCTTTTAACGCCTGGGGTTAGATTCACAATAACTAGCAAAGTGCAGTGCAAAAGTTTACGTTGCCCTTTGAGATTGCCCAGGTGGTCAAAAATGCTATTCATAGACAGATAGTGTAGGGAGCTATCCGACAGTGAATAGGGCTAGGTAGAGGCAACATTAACCCCGTTACTGCTACCTCTATCCTCACTGGCACTTCCCCAACCTACATGCCTGTAAATTGACTGGCAATGAATAGTGCAGGTGCGCTATTTGTGATCCACAAATGAGCCCATTAGGCATGCAAATGAGCCCATTGGGTATGCAAATGAGCCCATTGGGCATGCAAGGCGCTAGCTGGCCATTTGCATGCCCATTATGGGCCCATTAACATGGGCCACAAGGAAGTTTTGTGCCCCCCCATGTGGACTGCCATTCCCTATTGAGACAAAACCCTGCCTGGTAGTCTAGTGGTCCCTCCCCCCTCCCCTGTCTCCGATCGCCATCCTGACATGAAAAGAAATGTTTCCCTGGTAGTCTAGTGGTCCCTCCCTCTCCCTGGTCTCTGATTGCCATCCCGAAATGAAAAGAAATTCTTCCCTGGTAGACTAGTAGTCCCTCTCCCCTTCCCGGTCTCCGATCGTCGTCCCGATAGAAAAATGTAGTCTTTCATGGTAGTTCAGTAGTCCCTCCCCCCATCTGAACACCAGTTCAATAAATACATCTCATTGGTGTCCAGTGTACCTCCCCCGCCACACCTCTTTCCCTTGGCATAAAACTAAAGTGTCCAATGTCCTTGATGGTTTAGTGGCCACCATCCTTCCACCCTTGCAGGCAGTGACCTACCACCCCACTCCCCATCCCGAAATGTAGCCGGCTACTGACACAGCCCTCCTCCCATTGCCATGGCTGGCCGCCGACTGAACTGTTAATGACAGAGTACAGTATACACTATGCGCTCACTGGTTGACAAAACACTTTAGTTTTATGTCAAGGGAGTGAGGTGGGGGGGATACACTGACAACCAATGAGATATATTTATTAGGCGGGTGTTTGGGTGGGGGGAGGGACCACTAGACTACCAGAGAAGACTATATTTTACCATCCAGATGGTGATTGGAGACCGGGAAGGGGAGGGACCACTAGACTTCCAGGGAAGAATTTATTTTCATGTCAGGAGGGTGATTGGAGGCTGGGTGGGGGGGATGGACCACTAGACTACCAGGGAATTTTTTTTTAATGTAGGGATGGTGATTGGAGAACAGGAAGGACCACTGGACTGCCAGGGACATGGAGTAGTAAGTCGGGGGGGCGGCCGCCTTGCACTACCTCCGGCAACCACTAGGGTTGCGTGGAGTTAAGAGGAGGTTTTCCTCAGTGGTATTTTCTCCAGGCATGGGAACCCCACAACAAGCCCTTAAGTGGAGAAAATGCTTTGTGAATGGGACTGTGCCCATATGCAGGTCCCCTCTCCCTCATTTGCACTGCAGACCCCTCAAACCTTTGCCCCGTCACAAACCCAGTTTGTGGGTGCAGACTGGGCTTTTGTGAATAACACACTGGGGCAAAACCCAGTTTGAACGGCACAAACTAGGTTTACGACAGGGAACCGTTTTGTGAATCTAGCTCCTGAAGTCTTAAAGGGACACTGTCAACCTTTTTTTATCATCTTATTTCTAGTTTCAAAACCACATTTCATGAGTTCTTACTTTTTCTAAAATGCATTGTTATTACTGGTTGTTTTATCTGCCTCCTTTCTTAGTAGAACTGGAATGCATGCTAAAGGTGTAATTGTACCCAACCTTGTTTTGTTTCAAATCACTGATCTACTCTTACTGCATACTTACTAAACTTTAGGAACACCCCCAAACAATATAGTCACTCATGATGCAAAAGTCTTCTCTCCCACAGCATCATAAGTGGCTAGATCGTGTTAACAGTATTCCCAAGTTCCCAAGACTGGGAAAAGTGCAGTGGATGATGATCAAGGACGGTAAACAAACATTATTTTGTGTGGTAAAACTAGTATGTTGGGTAGTCTGTTTTTCACTCGTAAAAAGAAAAAAGGAATCAGAATCAAACTACCAGCTATATCATTGATGTATACAGAATGTGACCAATCATAGTGTGTTTATTTAAATTAGAGGCACTTTAAGGCATAAGGGGGCTGACAGTGCCCCTTTAAATCCATTGAACAAGTAGCCTTCTTATATCAGATCCCAAACATTTGGAACAGTCTTCTTACAGGTCTGAGATCCAGCCCTGCCCTCCAAAATCATCTATGTGAGCTGGTAGTAGAAAATGGTACAGTGAGCAGACAGTTTGCTTTGTATCACGTCTCTGCAACAGTGTTCTGTATAAAGTACTTCATTAGGTGACAGCCAGCAAGACCATATCATCTGTGCCGGAGAGACCACTCAACCCCTGATGGAGAATGCAGACTCTCTAAGGGAGTCAGGAGGCATGTTTTACATCAGATTTTATAAGTTTACACTCCATTTGCTGCTCGGTTTGGCATTTGGGTGGTTACATTTTCTATGTAGTTATGCAAATAATAAGTTGCAAAATGTTTAAAAATATTTTATTTTCCCTTCCACACAAAAGGAACTTCTTCCTGAAAATGCAGTCTCACTTCCACTTTCACTGCTGGAACTGCAACTCCTTTGCATTACCACCACAGGTACCAGTTGTCAGTTTTTTTTTTTTTTTTACTTTTTCTTTATGCCCCCTGCATTGCTGCAGCATAAACCCCCCTCAGGAACTCCGATGGCACAAGCTGAACTCCACCTATTTTACCATCTAATGCATATGCCTTCCACAGAGCCTTGGCTGTACCCCCAGGCTGGGATGGGAGTAGGTGAGATTTTAATCCTGAGTTTCTGGTTTCATTAGAAAATGACTCTGGAGTATAATGGATGTACAGGGTGAATCAAACTATCTTAGTAAACTTTGGTCGTCCTGTAAATGAATGTGAATGTTTGTTGCATTTCCTATAAAAGGAGAAACAAAAAAAATGTTTATGGTAAAAAGAAAATGCCTCTGGTGGTGCAGGGACCCAAGTGTATCCGGGTTCAATGTCTTTTGTGCTTCGGCCCATTTTCTGAAATTTTTCTCCCCACATTCTGGACATTGGCATGCGTGGGGATCATGCAGAGGAATGCATGGCAATGCAATGGCCTCAAGTCCAGCCGGCATCCCCCTTCCCACTTGCATTCTTCTGCGCTGCCACCTGCGGTCACCCAGGTGGCAACATTGTAGCAGAGGATGTGACCCTCCCTCCCTCCCCAGAAGAGGAGGGTATTCCTTGGGATGCATACTCCTCCTCCCTCTGCTGGCCCGCCAATGACCTTGGTTCATTTTGAAACTCTAGACACCAGTATCATGAGCGGCAGCTCTTCCACTGCACCAGTTGGCTGGTCTTATAGCAACTTTGATCATTTCTACACACTTTACACTTCTACTTCAGTGTACAGCTTAGTCATTTATTTTATGGCTATGTCATCTGTTCTGGCAGCCTGTCTACAACCGGCATCACATTCATCCCTATAACATCAGTTTGTATTGCTATGGAAAAGATTATGATGGCACAATCAGGGCACTGTGTTTTTAGGTGTAGGCAAGCAACCAGAGCATATAAAGTCCAATGGACAGGGATCCTGCTTCCGTTTTAATGTGTATAATTATAGGGAATAAGGGGACCCTAAATACAAAACATATGAGCCAATCCATGGCATAGTGGTAGCATGTTGTGCTCTGACACAGTAATTTGAGTTTGGAACAGAGTCTGAGTCACTGGCAACAGACAGCCATGGTCGTAGATGCTGCCAGCAGCAGTGCTTCCCTGATGGGGTGGGGGTGGCGCAGGACTGCTGGGGAAGGAAGGAGGTGGAGAGAGACAACAGGAAGAATAGAACCCACTGGCTCTGCCAAATTGATGGCCACCAGTAAGGTCAGGCATCTCACCTCTCAGAGCAGGTTCTGTGGGACTCGTGGTTTTGGTACTGGATGATTGCCAGAGTGCGAGGAGGGAAGAAGATCCTGGTGCAAGTAGGAAAATCTTAATAAAAATGCATACAATACATATGTGTAATATATGCTGAACTGTGTGTAAATGTCATCTTTCTGTCTTGTTCCGTGTTGACACTGTATTATTCATAACTGCTGGGTAATTATGTCCTCTCTCAACCTTGGAGTACCACAGAGCTTAGTCCTAAGACCGCTCCTTTTCAGGTTATTTGTAAATGACCTTCCTTCAGGCTGCATCAGTAGCAACTCTGCTATCCACCTGCATGTGCACTGTCTACACTAGTGCCAAAATCATCACTGAACTCAGTAATTCCCTTCACTTTGTAACTTTTTTTCCTTTTTTACAAAAAAAAAAAAACTTTGTAACTGACAAACTGGTCATGAACAGACTCTTTCTCAATAGTACCAAAACCATGTGTTTCACCTGCAGTCTGAACCTACACAAGACACTACAGGTTATAATTCCGGATGGCTACCCTTTGGAAAACATCCAGCAATTTTAATATTTTGGACTTTGGCTCAAACCACAGTTGTCTTACAATGTCCACGTCACCAAAATGGCCAGGAGCTCCATCCAAGAACTAGGTCTACTCCATCACAAAACACATTGCCTCAACTTGCAAGCAAGGCATATTCTTCTCATACAGACACTTCTACCAGCCCTGGAGTATGCAAGTGAGGTGTACAGATTAGTTTACCACACTGCATTATAGAAAATTATAGTTGATTTCAACTGCCTGTGAAGATTTGTCTTTGGCTGTGTGATGGGCTCAGCTACCATCACACACTGTACAGAGAGCCGGTCATACTCCCATTGGAAAAAAGGAAGGAAAACACATGGGCTATACTGTCTATAAATGTGTACATGACTGACTACAATAACATTTTGACCAGAATCACTGTGGCCTATCAACACAGATCCTGGGTCAAAGACTTGCTTCAAGTACTGTTGATTCAGAAGGTCATGGGTCATGAGGCCTTTTCTGTTGCAGCTCCAGCTGTTGGAATGAGATTCTCGATATCACCAAAGATTCGAGCAACCTTGCCCCTTTCAAGTAGACCATGCTCAATAACTCAATGTACCTTGCACATGTTACTAATTTCTTTATTCTACTTGTGCTGGTCCCTAGGCTGGCGGCATGAAATGACGCCAGCATGCATGCACGTAGAGGTGCACGCACACCACATGCCTGCCACCAACCAACCCTAACTGGAGTTAAGACAGCTGCCCTGCCACTACATGCAGTGGCAATACTGTGACCGGTATGGCTTGCCATCCCTCCACAGGAGAGAGCAATCATCAGCATTTGATCCTCTTCCCTGGCTATCCAGGCTTGTTCCTGAACCCAGGTCATTAACGTGGCAGGAAATATGGTGTCCAGTGCCCCAACCCTCCATATTACTAGGCAGACCCCTCCTTCCTTTCTTTCTTTCTTTCTTTCTTTCTTTCTTTCTTTCTTTCTTTCTTTCTTTCTTTTCTTCTTTCCTTCCTTCCATCTTTCTTTCTTTCTTTCTTTCTCCTCTATCATCTTCCTCTTTACCGTACTTCACATGATGCTTTGGACTGCTGTCCTTTGAATATGGACAGATGTACACAACACTTTATAAACTGTTCCTATATTTGTATATACGTACATGTGTACTTACCATGTTTTTTTTTTCCTTCTGGTTTGATGCTGTATTTATTGCAACTGTCCTACCCGGCTTCTGTAAGGTCCCCGAGGACCCTGTAGGAAACTAGGTGTTTTACCTAAATGAGGCTATCCGGGAGTGCATAAATACTAATAAATCAATCAATTAAATATTTTAATTTTACTGGAGACACTGACACAGTCAAAAATCTGTGGCATCATCACAAAACCCTTCCTGCATCAACATTCCACTGACAGTTCCCATCAAGTTGGTCTGTGTTAGTTGAACTTAAAGGAAGCAAGCCTTGAGGCTATTCATTTTGATCTGTGTGTTTTTTTTGTTTTTTTTTTATGTTTTGAAACTGGACTTCCTTGGAGTGGTCTTAAAAAGAGAATTGTATGCTGTGCACACAGTCATCCCACCATTAGTTTAGTTTAAAAGGGAAACAAATTGGCTTTTGCATGGGGGAGGAAATTCGGTCCCTTTAAGAGCAAAGGCCCTGTTAAACTTAATCTTAACATGAAAAATGTGTTGCTGTGTGTCCAGCCTTTCAGGTATCATAACTCTGCTGTGTTCCAATTGACTTCAGTTTTGGAAACCTCGCCTGGATACAGTGTGCCCCTCTGTCCTGTTGACCAGAATGTGTTCCATTCCAAATGGAACTGCTTCCTTTAGTATCAGCAGACATGAGTATGACTCTGTCAGTGGAAAAGATTAGTTTACTGTGGGGGATAAAAAGCACTTAACGTACGTTTTTTTCTTGCATTAAATATGCAAATAAAAATACTGGCAAGTTCCCAAGGGCAGGCATACTTCAGTTATGAAGTGATCCCAAATATGTTCTGGAAATCGTACAGATTGTATTTTCTTCACCTCAGGATGTGTTTATGAAGGATTAAAGTGGCCACATGATTGCTTTCAAACATTTGGCTGAGAAATCAGAGCCACAGCCTTTCCACATATTGATCTGAGTACTTTGCTCATAAGTACGCTGGAGGGGTGTGCATATTTTTTTTTCCTTGTTGGATTCAGATTTTTCTCAGTTGTGCACTTTTCTCTACCAAAGGAAAGGAATTTGGTTTTATATAAGTGCCTTTTTCTTATATGCACTGTATCCCAAAGCACTCAAAAAGCCCTAAAGAGTTATGTCTCACTATCGTTCTTAGGAACTTATGATCCTGGTTCTGTGCCCAAGAGATGAAGCCCCTTCCATGTTGTTTGACCTGTGGAGTTGGTTAAAAGAAACAGAAGAGTACTATCTGTGGTTAATAACATTAATCATGCAGCCTTATGGTGATCAAACTGCAACTTACTTGATGTCTAATTGTACCTTAATGTTATTTTATTGATAGCAATATTGTTTGTGTACAAATTTAGGAACCAATTAAAGATTAGGGTTGGCTCAGTTTTAATCTAGGAACCAATTAAAAACTAGCATTGGCTCAGTTTTGGGTAAATTCCTTTTCAAGTTTTGTGAATAAATTTACTACCCTTGAGCAAGTCATCTAACTTCTTAGTGCTTCAGTCACTCACAGCTGTAAAAATTGATTAATGCAGGATCCCACAGAAAACAAGACAGTGCATCTCAGCTGGGCTATAAACAAAATAAAAAACCCTGGGGGTATAGCCGAGTCAGAACAGACAAAGGAGGGTGGGTAGGAGATTTGGGGGCACAGCAAGGCTGGTCTCACGCATCCCAATGAGGTATTTTTGCAAGTCCATGATCGGGTTTAGAACAAGTTAGTTCAAGGCCTGTCTGGTGCCCCGGCCATGGACTTTCTAGATACTGAATTAGGATGCATAGGGGTAGAATGTGAGTATGATTCGATGCTTCAGTGAAATGGGCAGGCTTTGCTGAGACACAGCTGCACGGGTCCATTTGCATATTCCTGTGTGGGTGGGCTATAACTCCTTGGAGACTACAGGTGGTGGTGTAGCTGAGAGAGAACATGTGTGGGCAGGAAGGATTTAAATGTAGGCGCATTAGGTATGCCTGCACCAGGAGCATCCCTATCTCCTTGTGGGCAAGGATTTCCAGGGGGAAAGACAGAAACATAAGGTCACTGGATGGTCAGATAATGATCAGCTCCCCCAGATGTTTCTTAGAAGCCTTTTCCCTTCACCCGTGGGGACAGGTGCTGGCAACTGGGTCCTGGAAGCTGCCTGCCTAGAAGCTGAATGACAGGACCCCACCCCAGGGGTACACCAGTGATGGGTAGTGGTGCTGCATCCTAAGGTACCCGGGGCACTGGTTCAACAAGGCATCTCAGAACAGGGAGAGGACTACCCAAAGGACCAATGCTGAGGCAAACAGTGGAGAACTGTGAAATCTACATGGAAAATAGCTGGCAGCACTAACACATTCAATTTGTGAAATTTGAGATGGTAGAACTGAACTACTATTTTACCTATATAATTTATTTTTATTTATGTTTAAAGTAAGTTGTTTAAAGAGGACAGGAAATGGTTTCTAATTGGTAGCTGTTTCTAATGTTCATCTTTTTAGAGAACATACTCATTCCCCCAAATTCTCCACATTTAACTGTACCTGGATAAGAAGTGATGTGAAAAATGGTACTTTGTATTATAGAAACATAGAATTTGATGGCAGATAAGGACAGCTTGACCCACCCAGTCTGCCCATTTCCCTACCTGATGGATAAGCTGCAGATTCTAGTTAAGCAACAGCTTACTTCCTCCTACCCTCCACTAGAATTGCCTTATGTCTGTCCCATGCATTCTTGAATTCTCCCACTGTTTCTGACTCCACAACCTCCTCAGGAATGCTGTTCCATGCATCCACAACCCTCTCTGTGAAAAAATACTTTCTAACATTACCTCTGAGCCGTCCCCCTCTATCTTCAAATTGTGCCCCCTTGTTCTTGCACATCTCTTTTTCTGAAAGATACTACCCTCTTGTGCTCTGTTAACTCCCTTGAGATACTTGAAAGTTTCTATCCCACCCCTTAGAGGTAATCCTTATCCCGAAGTTACGGATCTGGCTTGCCGACTTCCCTTACTTACATTGTTCTAACATGCCAGAGGCTGTTCAACTTGAAAGCCTACTGCGGATATGGGTACGGCCCGGTGCGAGACTTACACCATCTCCCCCGGATTTTCAAGGGCCAGCGAGAGCTCACCTGATGCTGCCGGAACTGCACCGCTTTCCAGGGCTTGGGCCCCTGTCTCAAGGCAAACCCATTCCAGGGTGCCCTGCCCTTTACAAAGAAAAGAAAACTCTCCCAGGGGCTCCTGCCAGCTTCTCTGTGATTGTTTCCGTTACTGCACTGGATGCCGTGAGGTGCCCGCCTCTGCCACTCCGGATTCAGGGATCTGAACCTGACTCCCTTTCAATCGGCTGACGGTAATGGAGGCCATCGCCCGTCCCTTTGGAAATGCACTTGTCTATCTCTTAGGACTGACTGACCCATGTTCAACTGCTGCTCACGTGGATCCCTTCTCCACTTCGGCCTTCAAAACTCTCGTTTGAATATTTGCTACTACCACCAAGATCTGCACCTGCGGCAGTTCCACCCAGGCCCTCACCCTGGGCTTCAGTGCCACCGCAGCAGCCCTCCTACTCATCACAGCATAGCCCCCTCGGCTCCCATCACCAGCGATGGCTGGGTATGGGCCTGATGCTCCAGCATCATCCATTTTCAGGGCTAGTTGATTCAGCAGGTGAGTTGTTACACACTCCTTAGTGGATTCCGACTTCCATGGCCACCGTCCTACTGTCTATATCAACCAACACCTTTTCTGGGGTCTGATGAGTGTTGGCATCGGGAGCCTTTACCAGGCGTTCGGTTCATCCTGCAGCACCAGTTCTGCTTACCAAAGGTGGCCTACTAGGCACTCATATTCCAAGCCCATATCCAAGCCAGCAAGCTGGGCTTCTTACCCATTTAAAGTTTGAAACTAGGTTGAGATCATTTTGGCCCCAAGACCTCTAATCATTCACTTTACCAGATAAAACTGCATACTGAGTGCCAGCTATCCTGAGGGAAACTTCAGAGGGAACCAGCTACTAGATGGTTCGATGAGTCTTTTGCCCCTATACCCAGGTCGGATGACTGATTTGCGTGTCAGGAACACTACGGAACCTCCACTAGAGTTTCCTCTGGCTTCACCCTGCCCAGGCATAGTTTACCATAGTTCGGGTCTTTATGGGCAGCATTCTGTTACAGTTCTCTTCATGGAACCAGTGGGCTGAAGTTTTAACTATGTCATGGTCTGTGTGAAGAACTCTGAGCATTCTTGCCTGGAGAGGCACGGTTCTTGGGTGGAAATGGATCACAAGGATGGGTGACTTGTATGGCTGACTCCTATGACAGAGGTTGGGTTATATGTTTATATTTTTGAGACATTTTGCTTGAGGTGGAACAGTTTTCGGAGATGTTGAAAATAGTTAATAAACATAGGAGAGGTTCTACTTTGTTATTTTAGAAATGGCGCTCTCATTAGTACAAATTTTATCTCTTAATATTAATGGGTTAAATAACCTGGTAAAGAGGTCAAGAGTGTTTCAATATCTCCGAAAACAAAATCCTAATGTCATATACTTACAGGAGACTCATTTGGCCCCAGAAGAACATTTAAAACTCTCCTGGGGTGGGAGACATCAGGTTGTTGCCTCATCGTATGTTACTTTTTGCACCTGTATCTTCCCCTCCAGACTTTAAAGCTTTTACTTTTGGCACCAGTGATATCTTATGTAGTTGGTACAAGCATAGAGCTCTTGCAGCATTGGCACCAATTTTTTATTATGTCCAACTGATAATATCTGAGGAAGAATTTTTACCAGCCCGAATGGATCTTACATTCCACAGATGGCATTGACTGGGCTTTATCTTTTATATATCAATTCCTTGATGCACAGGGAGTGGTCCCATTTGCACACCTTCAAACCTTGCACCAATTGACCCAACAGGAACATTTCCAATACTTACAAGTTCAAACTTTTTTACTGCAGAAAGGGTCCCCCTGGTGCATTTTACCCAGTCCTGTTCCGCCACTGTTGAAGTTATTAATTGATGCCCAAAGGGGCCTACAATATCCTCATTTAATAGGAAAGGCATATAAATCCCTCAGAGAGAACTGGACAGAATCCACACTGTCTGTTCTTAGGGCCTGGTATAAGAAACTCTCTGTGGATGTTTCGTATGAGAAATGGCTCACGACTATTCTACCCTTGATGAGAGCCTCTCAGGCTCCATATTGGTGGGAATTTATTTGAAAATGCCACATTCATTTTTTTAATACACCAGACAAATTAGTCAAATATTTGCCACTGTTATATGATGCCTATTGGCGATAATGTAGGGACTTGAATGCCAGTATGGTGCATATCTTCTGGCAATGCCTGGTGATATGCTCCTGGTGTGGGGAGACTGGATCTAGTTTGACACAATTGGTGGGTCTAGAGCTAGACTTAACTTTGCAGTTAGTTTTATTACATATACACCTCAGGATGGGTCAACCCCCCCAGCGAGAAACAGACTTTACTTGTACAGAGCAGCTGCAAAATAAACCATTACTAGATTGTGGCAAACACAGACAGCACCTGCTGTTGTACAATGGCATAAGATTGTAAATTTATATTTTAGACTGAACAATTGCCAACCACTCAGGACGAGCAGCACACTTTTAAATACTTTGGAGGCCATGGGTGTTCTATATGACACAGGTAGATGAGACATTTGTCCCATAAGGTTTCTCATAGAGAGACTATTTTGTTTCCACCTTGCCACCATGTCAAGTGCTTGTCTTATGATAGTCTCCTGAGAAATGTACAATTAATATTAGAGAAGCAACCGCCTCTAATTGAAATAAATGGATTACATATGGTTGTATTGGACAATGTAATTGATGTAATGGACTTACTCTGTGCAAATAAATAAACAGTTTGAAAAAAAAGAACTCAGCATGGTTCTGATAGCTCAACAACTCATGCTTAGCATTCTATATACAAACTGTGACATAGTACAACTCAAAATAACTGGTTCCTTGAAGAGAAGTGTGTAGAATGTTGTCCATAAAAAGAAAATAATTGAAAACAACAGTTTTTCACATCAGTGGTTATTCCAGTACAGTGAAATATGGATCATTTGAAGATATGAATTTCATTTCTGTAAACAGGAGAATGAGTATCTGCTGCCAATTAACACAAATTTCCTGTCCCCTTTAAGATTTTATATTTTTAATTGTTCATGTTTGCATTGTCCTGAACGCTGTATGATGCCCTGAGCCTCGGGGAATGGACGTTCAACAAATAAGGTTTTACTTCCCTACTAAACAAATGAAAGTTAACTGGCAGCGGATTTATGACTTGTTTGATTGGCAACACCCCCCCATGCATACCTGTACATTTGTTCAAACTCTCCTGCTGTGCAGAATCTGACTCAAATAATACCAATCTACAAGAGACAGGTACGAAGACAGAGGTGTTGTCAGAGATCCAGATTGTGCTTTATATGTATGGCATCTGTTTTCACTCTGGAAATTAATGTTTAACTTCATCAAGTTCCAGTCCAGGCTTTTGAGACAGCTTTGCACAGGCCTTTCCTAGAACTGACCGTATTGTTCCACAGCATTCAAAGGGCTGGGCTACGGCAAAATAATAATCCTACTCTTGGGATGCAAAACAGCATGAGGTGAAGCTGAGGGCAGTTTTCTCCAGGGGTGCAATTACTAAAAGTAAACCCACCCCTGGAGACTCTATTGTTAATATTCTATTTTAAAAAAATACTGTTGTACTAGAAACCATACCTCTCAACTGTCACACATTATGAAGTACGTCACTCATTTTACCTCTCAGAAACTCTTTGTCCATCATGGGGAAGGTGATATTCCACATTCTCCACTGAGACTTTAAAGCAGAAATTCATAATAATCTATTATGCATAGTTATACAAAAACATTACGAACCTTAGTGCACTGATAGCTATAGTGTTCTGAGTTTCCAGTGCCATGTTAGACAATATGTCACACATTTTGCTCATTTGTCACACATCATGTCACACATTTTGGTGGAGAAAGGTTGAGAGGTATGCTAGAAACAGAGAATTTGATGGCAGAACAGAACTGCTTGGCTAACCCAGTCTGTCCAGATGGTCACTGCCTAGTCTGCCTCCACAGACCCTAACTAGTCTCTGGTAACCCACACTCCTCACCGCCTAGTCACTAATACTCCTTTATGCCTATGTCACACATAATTAAAGCCCCCAACTGTTTTTGCCTCTACCACTTTCACTGGCAGTCTATTCCAGGCATCTACCACTCTTTCAGTGAAGTAGTACTTCTTCGCATCCCTCTTTACCCCCCCCAGCTTCATTGCATGCCATCTGGTCCTGGTGCTCTTCCTCCTTTGAAACAGACTCCCCTCCGGCACCCTGTTTACCCCCATGAGGTACTTGAAGGTCTTTATCATGTCCCCTCTTGCCCTCCTTTCTTCCAGGGTGCACATGCTGAAATTCTTCAGTCTTTCCTCATAGGGCTTTTGGTGTAACCCCTGCACCATTTTAGTTGCCCTACTCTGGACAGCCCCCACCCTGTCTGTGTTCATTTTGAGATACAGCTTGCAGAACTGGACACAATACTCCAGGTGGGGTCTGAACGAGTGATACAGAGGCAACACCACCTCCCTCTTTCTGCTGGAGATGCCTCTGTCAATGCATCACACTGGCCCTACCCATTGATTTGTCACACTGCCCTGCCACTTTGAGGTCAACAGATACGATAACCCCAAGGTTCCTTTCCTTCTTAGTGACGGACAGCACCCCACCATCCTATACTCAGTTCCCGGATTCTATGCCCTAAGTGCATAATTTTGCACTTTTTGGTGGTGAACCCCAACGTCCATGGTCTCAAACACTCCTTGAGTTTCCCAAGATCCCTACACATTCTTTCTACCCCTTCCTGACTGCCCACTCTATTACAGATTTTGGTATAATCTGCAAAAAGGTGACAATTCCCTTCCAGTTCATCTGCAATGTCACTTATGAAGACATTGAGGAGGACCGGTCCCCGTACTGAACCCTGCGGCACCCTGCTGGTCATGCTTCCATCCTTAGAGTGAGTGTCGTTAACCAGCATCCTCTGTCTCCTATCCATTAACCAATTTCCAAACAAATTCACCACTTTGGATCCCACCCCAAGGCTGCTGAATTTTTTTAGTCTCCTGTGTGGTACAGTGTATTTAATAGTTCTTTTTAACCAATCTATTTCTGCATGCTCCTTGAAATGTCAAAACCTACAGAGAATGTTTAGCAACTTCTATGGGGTAACTCCATGTTACTTGGGTTGCACATCTTTTTGTATTGCTACAATTACAGTAGGGAATACCTGAAAAACTAAACAGTCACCAGATCTACTCGGATGTTTTTATAACCCTAATGCTAGTCCAAACTATTTCCCCCAATTTTATCACCTTTCTCAGGGATCCCACAGCATTTCCAGTGGCAGTTTTGCTATATGATAGCTCCACAGTGCCAAGTCTTACTTCTGTCCCAAATATGCCTCCCGCATATACTGCTCAGGCCTCCAGCCATCAGGTCTGGCCAAGGAGCTTATACCTCTCATAGAAACATGGACAATAGTGGCAGAAAAAGACCAACAGTCCACCCAGTCTGCCCTGTTTTACCCTACCTGGTCCACACAGTCATACATTACGAGTGACACCACATATTCTACCCTTCCAAAGTCATATGTTCCACATGGGGAAGGTGTCCTCCCACCCATTACATTTTGACTTCAAAGTAGAAATTCAATTGCTTTGTTGTGGTCCATTAATAGAAAGCTCAATGATGGGGGGGAGTACTGGCAGTCACTAAGAAGGAAAGGGACCTTGGGGTTATCGTAATTAACAACCTCAAAGGGGACAGGAAATTTGTGTTAATTGGCAGCAGATACTCATGTTCCTGTTTACAGAAATGAAATTCATATCTGTAAATTATCCATATTTCACTGTACTGGAGTAACCACTGATGTGAAAAACTGTTGTTTTCAATTATTTTCTTTTCATGAACAACATTCTACACACTTCTCTTCAAGGAACCAGTTATTTTGAGTTGTACTGTGTCACTGTGAGACCCCTCTTGGAGTACCATGTTCAGTTTTGGAGGACACACCTCAGAAAGGACATAGACAGGCTTGAGACAGTCCAGAGGAGGGCAGCAAAAATGGTGCGGGGTGGCACGAGAAGCATTATAAGGAGAGACAGAGGGATCTTAGCATGTACACTCTGGAAGACATTAGAGCAGGAGGGGACATGACAGAGATCTACATATACCTTACAGGGGTTAAGAAGGTACAGGAGAGGAGTCTCTTTGAAATGAGAAGGAGCACCAGGACCTGGGGGCATGTGATGAATCAAGGGGGAGTTTAAGAGGTATGTGAGGAAGTACTACTTCACTGAAAGGGTGGTAGATGCCTGGAACAGGCTACCAACTGAAGTGGTGAAGGTGAAAAGTGGGGTCTTCAAGCATGCATGGGATAGACATAGACAGGGAAGGTCACCAGAGACCAGTTAGGGTCTGCGGAGACAGATTAGTCAGGGAACTTCAGGGCAGACTGAGTGGGCCAAGCAGTCCTTTTCTGCCAATAAATGAAAAAATTACTCACTATAGTAGTGTTGTTTCTTCTCAGGGATCCGTCACTGTGATTTATAACAAGCATCATCTTCCCCCTAGAGTGTAATGCCCTGAAGTTAGAACCTTATGCTAATTATAGAATTTAGAACTAAGGTTCAGACTCTGCACTGTTGTTAGCTCCCACTCTATCCCTAACATCAGATTTGTTTCTATAGCTAGGAGGAGCTGTGACTACTGCAACTAGCTAACTGGCTACTAAAACATGTTTAAACATTTTATTTTAAAAACTTCTGAAAAACACTAATCAAATGTAAGACAGACAACATGTAGAAATAATTTCACTGTGAGGCCTTCTGGCAACGTGCAATTCTGCTTAAAGTAGAGCCAGTCCAAATTCTCTTATGGGGATTTGCATATGTTTCCCATAATGCTTTGCATTATTGGGGTATATGCAGCTGTGTTTCCTTTAAAACTTGGCTGTATGGCCAATATCCTCTTGGATAACCCATGCCTCAGGGCATTTGCTCTGGGGTTCTTATGTAGAAAAAATGTTTAACTGGCCACATTGTACGATTGCTAAGGAACTGCAATAGTAATGCTCAAGCAACCTCAATGCAGAACTGATTCTTGTGTGACCCTATGTTCAGGTTCTGGAACAGGAGGCAGGGTCAGGGATTGTACATCATAGTGATGGATCCCTGAGAAGAAACAACATTATTATGGTAACTAATTTTTTCTAACACCAGGAATCCATCACCGATGCTTTACAACAAGCAGACTCTCTAGTGGTACCTTGGGAGGCTGAATCCAGAACCTACTTAGGAAAAATGTTCTGCAATATAGCAGTTCCAAAACTGACATCCCTCCTAATTTATATACCCTGGCAGTAGTGCTCTGTAAAGGTGTGCACTGTTTTCCAGGTAGCTGTTTTACAAATGTCTTGCAGTGGGATTCCCCTTGCGGATGCCACAGAGGCAAAGGTGCCCCTTGTGGAATGTGCCCGTAGACCTCTAGGAGGACTTTTTCATGCTGTATACAGGAGACTATACAATGGGAAACAGTTCTCCTAGTTGCTGGGTTACCTTGCTCACCTTCCAACAGGTAACAAAACATTGTGTAATCTGGGACCTGACATCCCTTGTACACTCCAGGTAGTGTCCATGTGCTTTCTGTTACATCCAGACAGTGCAGTTTCTGTTCACCTATACTAGAACACTCGGGATAGAGCACAAAAAGATCAACTGACTGGTCCAGGTGAAGCTCCGATGCTACTTTAGGTAGAAACATGCTGTTAGTCCTAAGGACTCCCTTATCCATGTGGAAGATTAAGTAGTTTGGGTCTGTACACAGGGCTTGCAGTTAACTTACCCTCCTGGTAGAATCATGACAATCAGGAAAATAGTCTTCCAAGGGACACATTGTACATTAGCAGTAGTCATAGGCTTAAAAGGAGCCTCTGTCAGCTGAGTGAGGCAGATGTTTATGCCCCATGAAGGGATTGGGTCCCTCACAGTGGGGAGTATTAGGTGGTTGAGATCTTTAAAGAATCTTTTAAAAACAGGTTGTGAGGCCAAGGACTTGCTCTTGCCTGCTGATGTGTAGGCTGACATGAACCAGGAGCACTGAGTACCAGGAGCATTGAGTAGTAGGAGCATTGAGTGCTAGGAGCATTGAGCACCAGGCCTCAATCAGGCGGTCCAGTCCGGGACTATCACGATCATTGTTGCTCTTCCCTCCTAAGCTTTATGAGCACTCTATGTATGAGTGGAAATAGTGGGAAGGCATACAGCAACCTTCCTGTCCAATCTAAAGCTAGGGCACCCTCTGAGACTGTACCCTTCACTGGTGGCTTACAATAAAACTGTGGGAGTTGATTGTTCTCCCAAGAGGCAAACGGGTCTATTTCTGGAGTACTCCATCTTCTAAAAACTGCGGCCAGTACTTGCTAGTTCAGGGTCCATTAGTGGTTTCACAGCCTGATTCTGCTGAGGGAGTCTGTCAGGACATTGTCTTTGCCTGGCAAATGGACTGCAGAAATCTTTGCATCTAGAGAGTAAGTCAGGTCCCCAATCCTCAATGTCTCTGTGCACAGTCTTGAAGATCTTGTTCCTCCCTGCTTGTCTATAATGCACATTGTTGTGGTGCTGTCTGTTCGGTTCTGAACAGACTGACCTTGTAGCTGGGAGAAGGATTGCACTGTCAGCAATACTGCCTTGAGTTTCGGGAGACTGATGTGCTCCTGAGTCTCCTGTGGGCTCCAGATGCCACTTACTGTGAGATCCTTCAGGTGGGCACCCCACTCTAGGAGTGAAGCATCTGTTGTGAAGATAATTGTTGGGGACTGCTGGAGGAAGGGAATACCCTCTTTGAGCCTGCTTTCATCCTTCTACTAGTCTAGCGCTTGTACCAATGTCTATGTGACTGGCACTAGCTTGGAGAGAGCGTCCCATCTTTGAGACTTGTGGTCTCTTAAGTGGAAATGAATGCCCCTCATTTGAAGCCTGGCTCGTGGCGTCACTACTGTGGATGCAGCCATGTGGCCCAGTGGCTGTAGAAAATCCCTTGCAGGCCTTGGCTGACCCACTGTGAAGGATTTTGCAGTAGCAATCAAAACTGAAACCCTTCCCTAAAGCTTTCCCCTGGAGGGTATCTAGTTCTGCACCTATGAAGTCCAGCACCTGAAGAGGTCCTGTTTGGTACTTCTGAAGGTTTTATCAGGAACTCAGCAAATTCCAAGGTGCTTTTTACCATCTGGATAGAGCACCTTGCCTCTTGTTCTGTTTTCTCTGAGATGAACCAGTTGTCCAGGTAGGGAAAACACAACTTACCTTCTGAGATCTGAGATGCGCTGCCACCAGGTGTTCCCAGCCTCCCAGTCCCATCCACCATTTACCCCCTGTCAAGCCAGCAGGGATCCACATGGGGTGGGATCCGAGAGTACCAACAGCATCACAAATGGCAGCACACGCGTCTTTTCTTAATTTTGTCTCTTAACTCTTCCCACTTTCTTCACTGTGCCAGTCTACAGGAAGACTAGCAAGATATTTCACTGTAGTCAATAACACAAGGAAAAGAATGACAGAACACCAAAATGACATCTGTCTTTGAAAATGTATGTAGACAGAATCTTGTTTTCATTAAAATACTTGCTAATAAGCGCACTGACTGCCGGGTTTGTCTGAATCCCAATATCCTGTAAATGAGATATCATAACAAATTAATAGCTTTTAGATAACAAATTAATAGCTTTTAGATACAAATCTGTAGCATTTCTACATCGTTTAACAATTTGTATACCGGGCATATACAGTGTATTGCCCTATTTAAAAGAGGACACATTCATTGGGCTTCACAGCATGTCCGGCGTTGGTACACAAAAATTATTCTCTACAATTTAATCAATCCATGTCTATTTGTTTCCATAGCATTTTATTTAGGTGTGATGGACAGTAATTGTAGACTGACTGAGCACATTGTGACTTATCTTTCTTAGTACATATATCTGCACTTTGATGCACAGCTATTTTAACCTTTCTGTTATACTTACGTATTTATGCATTTTGATATTTTTTTATATTGTAAAGACTATTTGTCGAACAATAACATTTGTACTACTACTACCACACTGTGCTAGTCAGCGCACCCAACAGGCCACACAAGCATGTAGCATGCCCTTGTGGAGGAGGCAAGCCCACCGCAGGGGTTGCTAATGCTGTGGAACTTGGCCCCATCCCCACCT
Organism: Neoceratodus forsteri; assembly: GCA_016271365.2. Lineage (NCBI taxonomy): Eukaryota > Metazoa > Chordata > Ceratodontiformes > Ceratodontidae > Neoceratodus > Neoceratodus forsteri. The sequence continues at coordinate 158,768,169 of JADMNL010000031.1, read as the reverse complement.
GTTTGGGAGCACTAGCTTGGAGCCTCCCCAGCCCCACTGACCACCCCTCTGGTTCCCAAGTCTACTCCTGAACGTGGGTCACAAGGGTGGAATTACGATGTGTTACCCGCTGGGCCCCATTATGAAAAACATTCGCATATCTGGGTGACTAGCAGTTGAGAGGTTTGACAGCTCCAGAGATACAGTCTGTTGTTCTTCCCAATACCCCAAACTAGAGAGCAGCTGACCCAGTACCTAATGGGTTGCTGCTACCAGACACTTCCTGATTAGCCCATAGAAAAGACTGAGCAATGACTAGCAGAAGTGAGGTGACGCATGATGACCATTACAATACAGACCTACCTCTGACCCTCAGGGACCGGTATTTAGACTTGGGAGTACAGCTGGCCTGGCCACAGATGAAATGGAGCTTTACAAAGCTCCACTCCATCATTGTGAGAGGTGCAGATGAGTTGAAACGGTGCAGGTCAGGCAGTGTAAACAGCAAGGGGGTGTTACAGAGGGCTCTATTATGGTGCAGGATGATCCCTGTTTTCCTGGGTTCATGCACCATTGTAGGAGCTTTCTGCTGGTGTGTAAACACACCACTCTGTCTGCAACAGGACAGCCCCACAACACACTGTACCATGTCCAAAAATGTGTTAAACAGCACAACACACACGCTTCCATAGAGGCTGTTTCTCAACAGGAGCATTATGCAAAAACAGACCACAGCACCATTGCAGCAAGACACCAGACAGATATGAATAACTAGAAGCTATCCATTTTTAAGAGGAGGAGTAGTATAAAAGTCGTTAGTAGGCAATAAAATATCAGTATGGCAAAATACGACTGACACTCTGGTCAGCCCCCCCTCTCACCTCATCATATCAGCAGTTCCTGTTATTGAAACTACAGTGTTTTTTGAAGTTTATTAAGTCAAGCTTTTCTCTCCTCTTTCCCTCTACCATTCTTCCTCCCTCAGCACTTAGCAACCTCCCTCTTAGCACTTAGTAATATGGCTTATGCTTTCTCTTTCTTGTTTTACCGAGCAGGCGTACAAGCCTGTATATGTTGTTTGCACTAAATTTTTGTCCCCTTGCTGTGTACTCAACTTACTACCCTCATTGATATTACCACTGTAATGTCTTTAGTTTGTACTGTTGTTTAAATGCCATTGCTTGCTTTTTATTTATTTAGTCAGTTGTAGGAATTACAACCCTTTGAGTCATTGACTCATTTACAAAAGCTCCGCGTCAGCATAGTCATACATTCAGAGATAGTACATTTGTGGGACATCACATTTCAAAGTATTTACATATAATAGTGGGTTGGGGGTGTTAGGGAACTGGAAAGGAGTTTGGGAGGATAAGGGACTGTATGCCAAGGACAGGCTTCACCTTGCCCTGTTAGGGAAGGAAGTCCTTAAACAGGGGTGGCTGACTACATTCAAGAAAAGTGGGGTTTAAATTTGTGAGGGGAGGGATAAGGAGGGACTGACCAGAAGCCCTCTCCTCCAGATGAGGAGTAGCCTTCAAACCCAAGGGGAAGGGGAAACAGACTGGGGAGGAGGTTTCAGGAGGAGCAGAGGTGGATGGAAGTATAAGGAATCTGGGTGGGGTTCGACAAGAGGATCAGGGATAGGGGGTGTTAGTAAATGCCAGGAGCTTGGAAACAAGTTGCCAGAGTTCCAGGCCATGCTGTCCGGGGTGGATGTGGCGACGGTCACGGAAACGTGGGCCAACAAAAACCACGACTGGGACCTAAACGTGCGGGGGTACACTATGCTTAGGAAGGATAGAAAGGAGGGCTGAGGGGGTGGAGTGGCTATGTTCATTAGAGATGACATAGAAATTGCTAGGGTAGAAGAGGCAGAGGGAAACGTGGAGGCCTTATGGGTCACCTTACAAACCCTGGCAGGAGGTAAGGTCAAGCTGGGTGTAGTTTACAGGCCCCCTGGGATGGGTGATGTTCTGGAGGATGGTTTGCTGGACAACATCATTGCCCAGTGTGGACCAAAAGGGGAGGGAGTGGTGTTGATGGGGGACCTTAATATGCCAGGTACAAACTGGGGAACCATGTCCTCTAAGGTGGCCAAGGAGCAGAGGCTGCTGGATGGCTTCCAAGATGTGTTCTTAACACAGCACGTGATGGAGCCCACAAGGGAGAGGCATGTCCTGGACGTGGTTCTGGCGGATGGGGATCTGATAAGGGACCTGGTTGTAGAGGATCCCCTGACTGGGAGTGACCACAATACTGTCTGGTTTCAAATAAGCATGGGGGGAGTGGGGGAGAGATCTAGGACACTAGCAGTGGACTTCAGGGGGGCAGACTTTGTGGGCATGGGAAATATTCTCAAGGATCATTTGAAGGGATTACAACAATGACAAATGTGGAAAAGAGATGAGAGGTCATAAAACGGGGACTTCATGAGACAGTCAGGACCTGCACTAAGGTGAAGCGTAAGGGAGCAAGGTCACATAAACCATGCTGGTGGTCCAGTGAGGTTCAGGTAGTGGTCAGAGAAAAGAAGGCTGCCTACGAAAAATATAAAACAATGAGAGGGGATTGGGAAAAGGAAATGTACCATCTTGCATCTAGAAAAGTCACCCGGATGGTGCGGGGGCAAAGTCCAGTAAAGAGCAGCGGCTGGCACAGGGGATACAGGGAGAAAGGGGTTCTTCTGGTACATTGGGAGGCGGAGAAAACTAAGGGCCATCTTGGCAGGTTGAGATCAGAAGGGTGGGTGGAAGGGCGAGGACCAGGCAGAGGTATTAGCAGTGCCGCCTCTATGTTCACTAGGGAGGGATGGGATATCTACAAAGCAAGGCATGATGGAGATAGAAGCGGTAGTGAGTGGATCAGGGGAGCAGCAGAAATGGAGCAAGAGGGAGGGAGAGGTACCCCAGGGGTGTCACATCAGAATAAGGATAAAAAGGCAAATAAGGTGGAGGGGACGGATGATGCTATCTCCACCGAAAGGGTGTGGTTAGCCCTTAAGGGCCTAAAGAAAGATAAATCTGATGGGCCGGATGGCATTCATCCGAGAGTACTATGGGAATTGGCGGACATACTGGCTGCACCCCTGGCGGAGCTCAACAGGTCGCTTGAGACAGGGAGGGTACCTAGGGATTGGCGAGAGGCACATGTGGTGCCAATCCATAAAGGGGTGTCAAGGGAAGTACCAGGTAACTATAGACCCATCAGTTTGACCTCGGTGGTGGGAAAATTAATGGAGAGTATACCAAAGGAACGATTGGGGGTGTACTTGGAGGAGGTGGGAGGTCTGGATAGTCAGCAACATGGGTTTGTGCCAGGTAGATCATGTCAAAACAATCTTGTGGAGTTCTATGAATGGGTAACATCAGAACTGGACAGGGGAAAGCCTGTGGATGTATTATTCTTGGACTTCAGCAAGGCGTTCGACTCTGTCCCACACAATGGTCTGGTGGAGAAACTGACGGGGTTGGGAGTAGGCCCTTTGATGGTCAGATGGATTGAAAACTGGCTAGCTGGATGCATTCAGAGAGTAGTGGTCGGTGGGGAGCTCTCGAACCCTAGAGAGGTCGGTAGTTGGGTACCGCAGGGCTTGATCCTGGGTCCAATCCTGTTTAATGCATACATTTCGGACATCAGGGAGGGTATAGGGTGTGAAATGAGTCTCTTTGCTGACAACTCCAAGATGGGAGCAGTAGTTGAGGGGGAAGAGGGCAGGTTGGCCCTGCAATGGGACCTGGACACCATGAAAAGGTGGGCTCACACATGGAAATTAAATTTCAATATCACCAAGTGCAAGGTGTTACATCTTGGTCGGGGAAACCCTAAACACAGGTACACCCTGGGAGGGCAGGCGCTGGAGGCCTCAACAGGGGAAAAAGACCTAGGGGTCATTGTGGATGCATGTATGAATAACTCCGAGCAGTGCAGGAGAGCGGCTAGCAAAGCAAACAGGATGTTGGGATGCATCGTAAGGGGGATCACCTCTAGGAGCAGGGAAGTGATTCTGCCGCTGTACAATGGATTGGTTAGACCACATATTGAGTACTGTGTACAGTACTGGAGACCACATTTGAAGAGAGACATACAGCTCCTGGAGAGGGTACAGAGGAGGGCAACTAAGATGATACCAGGACTAGGGGATTTGACGTATGAGGACAGACTTGAGGAGCGCTGCCTGTTTTCATTGGAGGAGAGACAGGGGGGACATGATTGAGGTCTTCAAGTACCTCAAGGGAATAAATAGGGTAAACACGGAGGGGATCTTTAGACTAAAGCAGGGCGGTATCACCAGAGGGCATGGTTTGAAGTTGGAAGGTGGAAGGGTGAGGGGGGAAAGAGGAGGAGGTTTTTCACTGAGAGGGTGGTGGATCCTTGGAACATGCTGCCTGGTGAGCTGGTTCAGAGATCCACAGTGGAGGGCTTCAAGAGAGGGCGGGACAGACACAGAAAGTGGATGTATCAGATGAATGCCTGGCCCAGAGTGGTGGGGATGGATGATAGGGGTTTCTGTAACACGGGGGGGGGGAGGGCCTCGGTACCCAACTAGGGATCTGAGGTTCGAGCAGACTCGATAGACCAGAAGGCCTAATCTGCTGGCAATTAGTATGTTAGTATAATAGCCAGAATGGCTGAAGATCTATACATGTAGTAGCTAGGGTATTGATATTAGTACAGAGAAACAATTACAGAACAAGTGCAGCCTCTGGGGCATTGTCATATAGTTGGAACAGTGATCAATACATTAGTGAGACAGCACAGTTTAAGCAAAGTATTTACACATAATAGCCTGGGTGACTGTTGCCCTATACATCTGGTAGCTAGGGTATTGGTATTAGTACAGGTGATACAGTTACAGTGTGGTTAAGTACAGTTGTGTTGTCCGTGACATGGAGCCTTTGTAAAACAGCCAATTGGCTCAAAGGTTGTAATTCCGAAAATGAAATAAATACATAAATAAAGCTTTCTTCAGTGGCAGTAGTTCTCAACTCTCAATCAGCCCCCACTTAAGAGTTTCAAAATACATGGGTGTGATGGTGCTCCTTTATAGACGAATAAACAGAACTGTGTTGTGTTTGTGTGTGATTCATCAAAACTGTGACTACTGGACTGAACCAGAAGAATATGCAGAAGACTGGGCGGCAGCCAAGCGTCAGTTCTGTACCTACCTCCTGGAGGAAATGCAGTGCAAAATGCAAAACATACTCCTGAAATTATGCAGAACTCTGTGATATAAATGGTGGCTGCTAACGGTGCAGGAGGTGCAGCGGCTGAGCAGTGCAGAGAAGCAGATCAAAGGCTCTTGTTAGTTGAGCGGTGGCTCTGATTTGATCCCAGAGGACCTCTAAAATATAAGAAAATGACATTTAAAATCCACTTCTATTCATTTCATTGTAGTGCGTCCCCGCGCTCTACAAACAATTAACTCACAAAATGTCGGAGTGCAGGGATGGCACCGGGAGGAGAGCTTGCTTCTCTCAATACCAGGAAGGGGACAGAATAGAGATTGGGTGGCCAGCTCAGAATTACAATCCCTTCCTCTTGAAAAATTGCTACTAAAAAAATACTGGATAAGGACAATGTTCTAGTGAGGTAAGGCAACAGTGGGGGGCTTGGGAAGGTTTTCCTAAATTAGCACAATTGTTGCTCTTTAAAAGAGGAAGTAGGGTACAGTCAAAATATTAAACACACAGTAATCCTAGCTGGAGGCATGCCCCATGGAGTTACAACACTAATATCAATCAATTTTGAACACAGAAAATACAAAATCACACATGCGTGTAGAAATAAACATGTAGCATGAATAAAGGTAACACTATTGTGTAAGTCTCAAAAACAGAACTTTACATGTGAAGCATGTCAACTGTGCAAGAAAGGACATCAGTCTTGGAGTGTAACGAGTTCACCATTGTGCTGGAGGGGTCGAGAAACAGGTCCTATTCAGAGTCGGCCAATTTATGACTATACCCAGCTGCTCCTCTCATCGTGGGAGTGGACTGGAAGGGTTGAACTGGGTATTTAATGCCCATGAGGGAGTCAACAGTGCTCTGAGGTGACATATGGGCCCCAAATACTGTCAAAGTTTGCCATTCTCCCAGGTGTGTAATGCACATGCTCACTGTTAGTCATTTTTCCATGCTCCTGCAACCATTCAGATGGTGCAGGGAGAGTTTGTTCCTGCCAGTGCCTGAGCAGTACTCATTTTGCCGTGACTAAGGTACCAAGTAGTCACTTTTTATGTTGAGATGCAGACACTAGTCCTATGTTCCCCTTGTCTACTAATCCCGGCATCCCCAGTCGGGAGGGAGGGGAGTAAGCTGAATGTTAAGGAGTTGGGCACAAGTGGCCTGGATCCCATCTCAGTAGGGTTTTATTGGGGCATCCCCAAACTATGTGTGTAATAATGCCTGTTGCGGCGAGGCGTGTCCAGCAAATGTATCTGCTGGACAGGCCCCACCTATGTAGTTTTTGGGTGTTCTATGCCACTGGTGCAGGATTTTGAATTGTGTGAAGTGACTGAAGACTGGCACTTCCTGACAAGAATCACAGCTAGGGAACTGCAGGATCAACCAGATTCATTTACAGTTTAAGGAGTGGCAAAGTACGAAATATTTTTTTAATACATGAAATCTCCTAATTTGGTGCAATGGCCTTTTACCGACTTCCACTTTAGAGTCCAATTAGAGCGAAGAATTTGAGAGATGTCCCTATCTGTTGTCATGTGTACAGTTGTTGTCTTCGGCAGACTGTTGCAATGTTCCGTCCTCCACCACTACAAAGTGTGGGGGGGGGGCACATTATCTGACAAACTGTTTCAAATAAACCATTTCAGTTCTAAGGTAAAAATGTGCTTCCTTCCTGTGTGTATCTTTGATTTATATATACAAAGTTAAAAAGGGCACTGATAGTCATCTCTTGTGGTAGAAGAGCATCATCTCACACAAGTCTGGGCAGCCAGCTGTGCAGCTGACAAACTTTCTGATGACAGTCTTATGCCATAAGAGAGGCATCTCAGTTTACCTAACTTTTACAATATAGTAGAGTGTCTCATGGTAACAGTTCCAAAACATCTGACATTCTAAGTTCAGCTGGCACGTACTGTGTGACACGTTCAGATACTTGGAATTCCCACCCTAATACACAACATTATACACAGACTGCCCTGCTTCCATGGTAGGAGCAAACACACACAACGGAACAGTGTATGCCAAGATAACGTCATCATTATTCATTGTGCACTGTGGTGCCATTCTAGTGTTTTTATTTCTATCAGTAAAGCACTGTGATTTCAGATTCAGTTTTTTTAATCAAAGTCCTTAACATGATTTATTACACACATATATATATATATATATATATATATATATATAGAGAGAGATATATCTGTCTGTCTCATATTGTTATGATAGATTGAGGGAGTGCTCTGAGGCAGAGTATTCTCTTTTCATGCTAGAATAAGTCTGTATTATATTTATATATTGCTCTATACATGGCCTAGTCTTAACCCATATATGCTATATTTTAAACACAAGGGCGTGGTTGGCACATTTTATGGGACACATACAAACAGAAGAGAGAAAGAAATAAGTGCCTCAGCCCAGCCCACTGGCACAGCAGTAGTGCTACTGCTCGAGATGCCAGTGACCCAACTTTCATAGTGAGCTTGGGCTGTCGGAGGGCCAGCCGGGGGGAGAAGGTTTGAGTATCCGGAGGACCACTCTCCTCCTCTGGGGAAGGGGGATTGCAGAGCCTGGCATACGCCTATCCCCTAGCAGCAAAGCTAGGGAAAAGGCACCCAGGACTGCCACAGAACGAACAGGGGGTGAGCAGATGCCAAAGCATGGCATGCGGGTGTGTGGGTCATGTGTCATGGCATCATTGCAAACCACACCCCACCAGAAAGAAAATGGGAAAAATCCTCAGTAGCAGGATGGCACTTGGACCCTCGCAGGCCTTGCACCCTACTAGCTGGGCTCACTGATCCAATTACTGGATCTGGTTCACGGCGGTGGATTAGGGGACCACGCTGACCCTGCCAGGGGGGCAAGCCCTGAGGGCACTGGCTGGTAGTAAGTCCCGGTGGATGTCGGGGTAACAATACTGGGGGTCCAGGCTGATGGGGGCCATCTGAAGCATGGGAAACAAAAAAGGAAGAAGTGCCTCAGCTGGGACTTGAATGAAATGTAATTATCTGTGCAGCACCAGGTTGTGCATTGGAGAACGGGATGACCCAGTTTCCATTTGCCTTGTTGGTGCAGCTAGTAGTGCAACTGGAATGGTATTCTAGGCAGCCTGGGTTCAAGTCCCAGCTAAGGCACTTGTTTCTTTCTCTCTTCTGTTTGTATGTGTTCCATAAAATGTGCCCACCACACTCTTGTGACTGGAAATGTAATTATCTGTGCAGCACGAGGTTGTGCATTATAGAAAGAGTAATGTGCTCCTGAACAGCCCAGTTTCCAGTTGCCTTGGTGGTACAGCTAGTAGCACAACTGGAATGGTATTCCAGGTGGGCTGGGTTCAAGTCCCAGCTGAGGAACTTATTTCTTTCTCTCTGTAACTCATGACTTTGATTGCCATCGAAAATGAACTTGGCTAAATTGGCCTTTCCCTACCAATAAACGTGTGAAATAACAACTACAAGGCTCATACACTGGCCAGTAAGTATGCATGTTATAATACACACCCTGTCATGGCTTTTTACTTACTTACAATATTAGAAAAAAGGCTTTTCCACAGTAACGATTTCAAAAACAGTGAAGTCAACGACAACTGTGTTTCAAACCAGAGCAAATGTTAACTCTGAAAATGTCATTATGTATCTTTAAAAAGATAGAAGTGAAACCCCTGACATTTATAATTTATACAGAATCAGCTGTTTTGTGCATCCGGATTTCAAGACTTTGGTAAAATTGCGTGCGACGGGTAAGTTTTATTTGCTTTAACTGTTCTACAGCAGATTTTATTTTTTGTTAACACACTTAGGTCATAGCAAAGTTAGGAACTTCACTACATGCCTTTGCTGTTTAAAGAGCTGCTGATGCCTCTGGAAGAACTTTGAAAAACACGATATGCATGTCTCAGCTTGAATTTCATATGTGTTCTATAGTTCTTAGCCCCATTCTTTAGTACTGAGAATGTTTACATGAAAACACAATTTCTGTCCCTTAAAAGTGCATCTACCCCAGTTACTTATTCCCCACTTACAGCAACAGTACCTATTAGCGGAAACAAATGTCATCATAAACTTGTTACTAGTAGTAATGTATTTCTGGCAAACCCCTTATTATAGCCATTATTCTTTTCCTTGTATTTCATTCCCGAACTTTTTTTTTCCAACTCTTTTTTTCTCGCCCAGGCTGCGGGAGGGGAATATACCCCTTTACTGGCGCCTGGACCAACCAGCCAGCATCCCCCCCAAGGAAGCCCAGACTGGGAGGCCCATAGCTTGCCCTCTATGGCAGGTCTCCCTGAGGGGAGCGACCGAGATACACCGGAGGCCCCAGTTGAGGCTTACACCTGGGGCTTCATTTGGGAGTCAGCCCAGTGGCTTCACGGTGCTGCTGCTGTGCCCAAGGGGTTTTCCCTTTAGGTCTTCCCCAGGAGGCGCTCCTGCACCCAATCCAAAGACATCCACCGACACCTCCGCTCACTTCTTGGTGGTCCCAGCTGTTACACACCCAGTCTCCACTGGGTGTCACTGGCATGCTGGAAGGTCACAACATTCCCCTTCCCCCACCAGAGGAGGAGAGCTGTCCATGGGATACTTATCCTACCTCACCCTGTCCAACCCTCTGATGCACTGTGCTTGCTCCCAAAGGTGGGTTGTCAGCACCGCAGGCAGTAGCACTACCGCCACCTCGGTGGGTCAGCCCTTCACTCCTGAACTGAGATATAAGGTTTTAACGTTTTTAAAAGTTCCTGCCCTCTGGCCACACCCACTGTAAATAAACTAAATATTTTGGTGTGGTGCTCTGCTGTTTATGATCAGAACTGTGTGCTAGCACTCTTATAAAACATCCACAGTATAAAGCCAGTACGTAAAGTCAAAAAGTGATCTTAAGGGAAGGGATGTTTAGAAATTGTTAGTGGTGGCCATCTTTAATAACTTGAGTCATTAATTATACAAGGATCCTGTTTTCATGCAAATGTTCTAAGCAGTGAAGAATAAGGGGAAGAGAACTACAGAATCCACTGTAAACTACACTCAGCCACGTATAAATAATATGACTTTCAAAGTTTTTCAAGAAGAGTCAGCTGATCTGAGACCTGCAAATGTATAATAGAAAATAGCAACAGATCTCATATTCATAAAGAAGCTGTATGGTTTCAATGTTGCACCTAGCCCAAGAAAAAAAATTGGATTTTGGTTCTGTTACTGTGTGCAAGGTTAAATTGGGGTAATGACTCCACAGCGTGCATCATAAATGTATCAAAAATATAAACTGGATGATAGCTAATCTGAGCTAGATCTTTCTCATTTTCAGCAAAGCCCTCCTCCAAGCTGGTTTTACAGCTGGAAGACTTAAAGAAAATTGACTTATGGGGCAGAGCCAGATCCTTTTCTTGATTTTTTGCAGCTCAAAACTCAACAAACATGGAACTGAAGGGTCTCTGCCAGAGTGTTTCCAGGCTAACTGCCAGCTGGAATGGATGATGGTGATAAGTATAAGGGTGAGTGGGCGGGCGGGGGTGTCTTACCCCTAGTTCTATGACATCACATTTGCCCAGCAATAAAGGAATAGCCCAGTGACAATGTGGAACGAAACCCATCTGATCAATCAACAGGTACAGGAGCATGTTTGGTGACTGAACTCTCAATACATTTTCTACTCTGTAGACATACTGAAGATTTTCCCTCGTTACACATAGAACCCTGACATGGACCTTATGTAATAAGTCTATTATGAGCATTTGGCCAAGAAGCATATTATTGTGTAGATTCTTCTGTAGCTGTTAGACTGACAAATCTCACTGTTCCTCCCCAACAGCAGTGTATGATAGCGGTGAAAATTTTTACCTATGCTTTTTCATTCCATTTTTTGATTGCTGCATGTCTCCTGTCTAGTATAATAATTTTTCCCCATCTTGAATCTGCTTTAGTGCTTTTTTTTTGCTACATTTGAAACAATAAAAAGATTGCTCCTTCTTTTAATATGGCTTGGACTAGGTTTTTAATTATATGATCTGCTGTTCCTGAACACCAACGGCCCCATATTAAAAAAATTTGCATTTTACCTATCGCAACTTGATATGTACTGTACCAACATCCCCAACAGTGACAGATACATTGCTGAGTGTCGGCATTGCACTGTCAGGGATGTCGGCATGTTTTCTTCAGGGGACTGTGCCACCCGAACCCCCCCATGTGGGGGGCTCTGCCCCCCCACAGCCACCAGTTTCTAAATATACAACTCGGAGACGGAGTTGTCTCGGGAAGGGGGCAAAACACCCTGAGATGGACTGCCAGTGTCAGCTTGGACCATCACAGCAACCTGACGCTTTCAGGTGAATTCTGTCTCTGTGATGGTCTTTGTTGTGGTGCTGTCGACGTATGGTTGGCACACCAAAATTTGCACGGTCTCTAACGAGTTAGTGCCTGGGCTAACCTGGGTTTGTGCCAGTGCACTGGGTGGGGCCATATTCAGAGGCCCCAAGAGCACTGTCCAAACCCAGCAGCGCAACTTCACTAACCACACCACAGCACCCATGCAAATGAGGGATTCTGTCATGCATAACGTAGTGGTATATTCAAAGGTTTTCAGTGGCTCTACACAGCCCACAGCACAGCACTGTTTATGTCCATTGAGAAACCTGTATTATCATAGCATTAAGGCTGTACAGCAGCCGCACTCCCCTGTGTCTAGTGGACCCATCTCCCCCCAGTTGCCTCCTTATTGTCAATTTTCACAAATGGTGTTAGAGTAGTTGTGGACAATAGTAAGAACATAAGGTCAGTTTTCAATGCCCTGACTAGAGCATTTGACCTTGTGGACCATACCATTCTTATGACTAAATTAGCATCCCTTGGCATCTCTTCCACTGCTATAACCTGGTTTGCTAGCTATGTCAGTGATAGGCATAATTCGTTAATGTGAACCAGTCCTGTGCAGAGGGAACGACTCACCTTCATGAAATGTCCCATCCTCAAGCTTGCTCAGTGATGGGATACCAGGGCTTGCATGTAAATTCCAGTCTCCTACCATCATACCCCTGGGTTAGCCCCACTCTTCGCAGTTACCTTGCCAAAATAAACATGCTGTTCCAAACTCATTAGCTGGCCACTACATTTTTTTTAAAGAGGACAGGAAATCATTTCCAATTGGCAGCTGTTTATAAAGTTCTTATTCTCAGAAATAATATGCATCCCCTACATTATCCATATGTAACATATGGATAATTGATACAACAGTATCCAAAATCATTTTAAAAAAAATCACATAATAGGGCAGCCCAAATCCCATAATAGTATTGTAGAAGTCCCATAATATGATTGTTCAGAGCCCATAATACCATTGTTCTGAGCTCTGAACAGTAGTATTATGAGACAAGCAGAGCAGCGTGAGCCAGCGAATTCCTCGAGCAGAGCAAGAACTGGCTTTTACTGTAACTGTCCTGTACAGTCCCAGCCAACTCATTGCCAATGAGAAACTGCTGAAATCCCTCATAAAAAGGCAAATCTCCAGCCCATGATCCACCTGACAACTGCCGCGCTTGACAACATTGACCCTTTGGGAGCCCAGAAATTGCCCACCTCCCTCCAATAGCCTGCAGCCAATTAATCGTGAATGCTGCTGTGGGAAGACCCTGAAAAGTCCTCCAGAATTCAAACTTTCCAACAGACTTGTCTTTGTTTGCAAAACAGCCACTGGGACACCTCAGGAGACACACAGGAGGTCATCAGGTATGATGGCAAATCTCTAGCCCACCCTCCACCTGACAATCGTTGGGCTTGAGACTGCTGACCCTCTGAGCCCTGAAACTGCCTGCCTCCCTCCAACAGCCAGCAGTCAACCAGCACCTTGAATTCTGGTCTGGGGGAAGCCTGAAAAGCCTGCCAGAATTCAAACTTTGGAATGAACCTTAGTCCCACACAGCATATAGAACCTTCACAGCCTGCAATGCAAGTAACTCCTTGAAACTTCTTGGATCCATATATTATAAAAAAAATAACAGGAGACTGGGATTACTCGGCTATAATACCATCTTGCAGCTCAGGATGGTATTATAGTCTCGTATTACACCATCTCCTAGTTATTGTTCTATTTTTTTAACTGCACCTAAATAAAAAGTGATACCAAAAACTGTATTTTGCATTGTTTTGTTTTATGGCAAATCAGACACTCCAATAGAATGCCGAGCGCAGGGTTGGCGGTGTTTCAAACCTGAAAAGTCATCAATGCAAGCACAAACGTTGAGCACACCCCACCTGAAATAAAAACGTCCAGCTCCAAAATCGATATTTGGGTTAAAATGCCATTTATTCAAACGACAGAATGGGTGCCCATAATGCCACCTGTTGCATTTCAGATCCACTCGATCCTTTATCAAATGGCATTTTAACTCAAATATCGATTTTGGAGCTCAATGTATTTATTTCAGGTGGTGAGTGCTCAACATTTGTGCTTGCACTGATGACTTTTCAGGCTTGAAACACCACCAAGCCTGTGCTCGGCGTTCTACTGGAGTGTCTGACTTGCCATAAAAACTAAACAATGTAAAATACAGTTGTTTGTATCACTTTTTTATTCAGGTACAGCTAAATAAAGATAATTTAGGGGAATGCATATTATGGGCTAGATACTCAAAAGTGCGCCTGGCAATGGCGCAAGTGGTTGCTCCGCACAACTGAGTTGTGCTGGAGCAACAAAGAGATATATTCAAAAGAGATGTGCCATAGCACATCTCATCTGAATAGACAAAAAATGCCCGCAGCACAAATACAATGCGCCGGTGCATCCCCTAGACAGTTCGGAATACAAGGAATGTGAAATGTGCCAGTGCATCAGAGATACCCCATGCGCAAATACCTGATATTCAGACACAAAAATGCAAATGAGGCCATAATGCATGCAAGGTGCAAATGGGGCCATTTGCGTGTCATTATGGCCCCATTTGCATGAGTTGTGCGGGGCTGGCCAGGGAAATGCACCTGGCACCCTGCACAGCATGCGGTCCCAGTACCAGATACCACAGTAGTACCCCCTCCCCACCCCATACCACCGATCGCCCATATTGCAGTAACACACACTTCCCCGGTGGGCCAGTGGTACCCCCCTCCCCACCTGTAACCCCGATCACTGTAAGTATTTTTAAAATCCCCCGCCTGTAACCCTGATCGCCGTAAGTATTTTTAAAATCCCTGGTGATCCATCGGTATCCCCCTCCCATAACCCTGATCACCGTTCAAATGAAGGTTTAATTTCCTGGTAGTCCAGTGGCACCCCCCACACCCCACCCACACAGGACCCCCAGCCCACCCAGCTCCCCTCCATCATCAGCAGGCAGCAAACCCACCTGCATACCTCCACGGCTGCCTGCTGAATGACTTCATTCACAAAGTTGTGAATGACTATTACAATATGCTGCAAGCCCACTGGTCCACAGTGGCGGACCAATTTACTGCAGCACATACTAGCTGTCATTCGTGGGCAACGCAGGAGAGTATGCAGGTGGGTTTGCTGCCCGATGATGACGGGGGCTGGGTGGGCTGGAGGTCTGTGTGGGTGGGACCACTAGACTACCAGGGTATGACATTGCACTTATTTATGGCAATCGGGCTTATGGGTGGGGGTACCTCTAGACTACCAGGGACTGTACTGAGATGTTTTTACGGAGATTGGGGTTACAAGCAGGGAGGGGGATACCACTGGACCACTAGGGATTTTTGTGGGTGCTTGTGTATGGTGTTCTGGGGGGAAGCCACCCACAGCTGGCAGCTGCTATGTTGCGCCTTGCATTACGACAGCTCACCTGTGGGTGGCTTCCACTTGAGCATGATTTTTCCATGCTCAACTTTGTGCCCAGGTATCCGGCACATCTCTGGGGTGTGCCAGCATATGTGCCACACATCTCGGCTGAATATCGAGATGTGCCACACATGCATGGGCACGCCCCCTGGAGATGTACCACATACATTATCTGTGCACTGTGGAGCATTGGGAATTGCTCTGCACAATTACCCCTTTTGAATATTGCCCCGGTGCGCTTTTCTGGGGTTGCACCGGTGCAACTCCTTTGAATATTTAGCCCCATATCTACAAATAACAACTTGATAAACAGCACAAATATCCTGCCCCCTTTAAGTATACAGAAAGTAGCCATCTTCATCCTCAACTTGTATGTTTATGTGTCTCTGTAAAAGCAAGACACAACAAAGGTGCGTAAGCTCTCAAAAAAAATCACCAAACTGGAAAATCATGTGCCTAATAAGGCTACGTAAAGAATGATGGTTTGGGACCTTTAGATATCTCAGTAATAATTTTGTTTGCTTGTCTTTTTTTGTTTTGTTTAACATACCTTTTCATTATTTTCTTTTTTATTTTGTCAACCAGTAGAATAAATACAGGAAAATCCTGGCATGATGAAGTCAGCAAATCTTTACTGGCAAGGCTTGTGTTTGTCAACATGGAAACATATCTGTTTGCAGATTTCTATAGTTGAAGCTTTCTTCCACTAACAAATTATGGCTTTAACAGAAATAGGTTATTCTTCACAATACACGATTTAGTAGATGATATTTTCTTCCTAAGCAGATTTTACTTGGGAAACGAAGAAACATAGAATATGACGGCAGATAAGGACCAACAGGCCCATCCAGTCCAGTCTGCTCTTTTTCCCTGATCTAATAACAAAGCCGCTGATCTTTACTCTGTCTCTGGCCTTACCTCCTCTTTTGCATTGATAGGGTTCCCACATGACTATAACATGCAGTTTTGAACTCTTGCACAGACTTTGCCCCCACCACCTATGTGGTATGTATGTATGAGTACACACATATACAGGCATACATACATTCACATGCACATGCATGCATAAACACATGTACGTGTGTATATACATACATATACAGTACATGTACACACTCATACTTGAAACAGATACTTCCGGTTCCTAAATTGTTGGGATTTTCTGGCACCACAATACTAGAATTCTATTTGCTTTTTTTTTTTTTTTTTTGGTATGCTCCGCTCCAGTTGGCCCACATTTGGGAGGGCACCCCAGCCCCGTCCCCCTGATGTCCACCAGGACTTATGGCCAGCCTTCTTCCCCCAGGACTTGCCCCCCTGGCCAGACACCTGCTGGTGACCAGATCTGGTTCAGGCTCGTGAGCCCAGCTGGTCGGGGAGTGGGGCCTGCAAGCACTTGCCGTCATCCAGCCACCAGCATTTTCCTGTTTTCTTCCCACCACAGAGTAAGAGCATGCAATGATGTCAATGGCAGTGTCACACATGTTCCTGTATGCGGCATGCCGAAGCGTCTGCCCCACCTCTGCCCCTCCATTGTGCAGCATCAGTGTTCTAGCCCCTAGGCTCCATTAGGGGCCAGGCTAACACCGACCATTGATTCCCCCCCCCTTCCCCAGAGGAAAAGAGCTCTCTTTGGGGTGCTGGATCCTCCTCTTCCCCCCCAGTTGACCCCCAGCAAGCCACTCGCACCACAAACAGGGTCGCCTGCATGGCAAGGGGGTAAGGCACTGATACCTCAGCCCTCCATTCCAACGGGCCAACTATTTGCTTCTTTCTTCAATCAATCAATCAATCAAACCTCTATTTATCCAGGTGAACACCATTGAGCATAACTCATTTACAAGATGGACCTGGTTAGCACAGAAACACAGGATATACAATATGTGAACAGTCACAACATAACACCTCAGTAATATTATACAATACAGAGATACAATAGTTAAATGTAGTCATAAGTGGAAAACAGTTTGGAAACAGTGGTTCAATTCCTTCATGGTGTATAATGAGTCTAGTAACAGTAGCTAGAAGTACTAACGAGGACAATTGTTAGGTAATGGTATATTACATACAATGCCATAAGTAACAAGACAGACAGTGAGTTAAAAAAAGAAAAAAAAACAGTGTAACAGGGTAGAAGGGGGTGTGTGGTAGGCAAGGTGAGATAGGGTACAGGCAGGGTGGTAGGGGATAGACAAGGGACAGATGAAGCCTCGGAGAGGATACAGGACAGGAGGGTGGGGAGCACAATTAGGTATTAGAGAAATGTGAAGAAGAAGCCACAAGGTCAGGCGTAGCAGAGAGGACAACGCCATCATGGTATGCTATAAGTGCAGGGAAGTTTAGGATCGGGGAAGCAGTTGCAAATTTCCTTGACCGAATGGTCATATAGTGTCTTGAAGGAGGATAGACAGACCAGGGTACTAAGCTTTAGCGATTTTTGTATTTTGTTCCATAGAGATGGCAGCACAAAGCTTATAGCCGTTCTCCCAAAGCATGTTTTTAGCTTAGGTACCTTTAAGGAAATAAAGGAGTAGCTTCTCAGTGCATAGTTCCCAAGCTCGCATAGTGGAAGACAATCAGATATATGTAGGGGTAGTTTTTTGATAATAGCTCTGAACTTCCAGAGTACAGCATTTCTGTTTCTCCTGTACTGAAGGGAGGGCCACCCCACGGCAGCATAAAGGGCACAATGATGAGTGGAAAAAAGGTAGGCCAGTAATGAATCTCAGAGCCCTGTGATACAACGTATCCAATTTAGCAAGATGAGAGACAGGGCAGTGACTATAAAGGAAGTCAGCATAGTCAACCAAGGAGAGAAACGTTGTTTGTACCAGCCGCTGCTTGGCATCGCTAGTAAGGAAGTTATTAATCCTGAAAAAGAGTCCAAGTCTCTGCCTCAATTTCTTTGGCAGATCTTCGATAGGGTCCGTAAAGGAAAGTCTGTGGTCGAGCCACACTCCCAAATACTTGAATTTATTGACAAATTCTAGGTTTTCTTCCAGGATTGTTGTGATCTGAGGAATGGAGCCAGCACTGGCCAGGTTTGCAGCATGGACAAGTGGAGAAAATAGCATTACCTTAGTTTTTTTGGCATTTAATAGGAGCTTTTTGTTTAGGAGTTGGCTCAGAAGTAGATTGAATTCAGATTGTAGGTCTCCATAGGCAGCTTCTGGCAAAGGACGACTTAGATAAAGAACCATGTTGTCTGCAAACAGATGGATATCGGCCTTAGTTATGTTGGTGTCAATGTTGTTTATGTAAATTATAAACGGTAGGGGACCAAGAATCAATCCCTGGGGAACCCTCTTTGTAGAGGTTTAAGGGGAGAAAGTTCACCTTCTGCCTTGACTTGTTGCCACCGGTCAGAGAGGTAGTCAGCAAACCAATGCAAGGATAGTGAGTCCAGTCCTATTGCCCTCAGGGAGGAAAGGAGCAGGCCATGATTGACGGTGTCAAAAGCATTACGTAAGTCTAAGAACACTGCACAGACGAAGTTTTGATTATCCAGGTCTCGCTGCCAATCATTGGTCACTTTGGCTAGGGCCATAATGGTGCTGTGCTGTGCTCTAAAGCCAGATTGCATTGGGTTTAGAAAATTCATAGTTTCTACATAGGTTCGCAACTGCTTGCTTACAATTTTTTCCAACAGTTTGGACAGTACAGGGAGTAGAGAAATTGGTCTGTAGTTGTTAAGATCACAGGGGTCCCCAGATTTAAACAGAGTGATAACATGAGCTGTTTTCCATAAGGGTGGGAGGATTCCGAGGGACAATGAGAGATTGAATAGGTGGGTAACTGGTACAGCTGAAGCATGGTAGGCGACCTTTAGAAAGTATGGGTCTAGAGAGTCAGCACCCGCACTTTTTTTGGTATCCAACTGTAATAGAAGTTCTTTGACCTCTTTCAACGAAGTAGGCTGGAGAGAAAACACTGAGTTGGTAAGAAGAGGTTCAGAGTTTTGCGCACCCAGCTGGGAGCGTAAAGAACATGCAGGGGAGTTGTCAAATACCAGCCCTGCAGTGGCAAAGTGGTTGTTAAATGCATCCAGGATCTCCATTTTGTCACAGATGGTGGCACTGCCAGAGGTAATCTTTGCAGGCAGGGAGTTCCCTGGGATATGTCCAGACATATCCTTAATGGACTTCCAAAATTTAGAGAAGCTTCTGGCAGCAGAATCCAGTTCCGAATGATAAAAGGAGGCCTTAGCATCTCTTATCATCTTGGTGCATGTATTCCTGGCTTTCCTGAAGTGACACCAGTCCATTGGGACCTTAGTTGTTTGTGCTTTTTTCCAAAGCATGTCCCTGTCCAGCAGTACTGTTTTGAGTTCTAAAGAGAACCAGCGACAGGTTCTACTCCTTACCCTAACTTTTACAAGAGGGGCATACTTATTTAATGCCCCAGTCACAATTTCAGAAAAGATGTCATATACCAAGTGGGCCGAGTTAGCTAGGTAAAAGTCCTGCCAATGCAGCGAGCATTTTAGCTCATCAAGGTAGGCAGACTGATCGAAGTTACGTCTGGACCTCTTAGTAGAGAACCTTGATAAGGATAGTGGATTCTAGACCGATGTTACACTGGCGATGATGCTATGGTCACTAACATCAGAGAAGAAGGTTCCTGCTTAGGAGAACAGGTGCGGTTTACAAACTAAGATGATGTCAAGCAGTGTACTATTAGCAGGGTTCTTCTTATTAGGGCGCGTAGGCTCACCAATAAGTTGTGTCAGCCTGTGGGTATCACAGAACTCCTTAAGTGGTGCAGCTGCCTTGGACATCCAATTAAGGTTAAGATCCCCAAAGATAACTGTTTCAAGAGAGCCATGCCCCATAATAATAGATGGATGAGGATTTGAGAGCCAGCAGATGGGGCCTATAGCATCCTATGACACAAAGTGCAGTGAAGGATAGCTCAACCTTTAGTGCTAAGCATTCGAATTGGTTTGCAACAGATAACGAGTCTAGGCATGAAACCAAGTATGTATCCTTGACGTAGATGGCCACTCCTCCACCTCTAGTGAGCCTGTCAGCTCTAAATAATGAATAGTCTGGAATGTTAATTTCCCTGTCAGGCGTAGAGGGTCTGAGCCATGATTCGGAGATCACCAAAACATCTGGTGTGGTATGATTGACCCAGGCTTGGATCAAGGTAAGTTTTTTTAACAGGCTGCATGTGTTCATATGCATAAAGCACATTTCTTTTAGTTTTGCTGTATCTGATGGGGAAGTAAGAACTTTAGCTGTGGCAGGGTTAAGCTCAACGTCTCCTGAGAACAGCTAGCAGTTTGAAAAATAAAGGAGAAAACCCACTTGTTTCAATGCACAATTAAAACAGAAATGACTAACAAATACAACACAATAAATAAAATAGTCAATTGCCATTTAAAAGTGAACACATTCTCTTTAAAAAGGACAGCATATCACTTTCCACCCCCTTTTTGGCCACAGACAGACACACACACCCACATACACAAGCTTATCAAAGACGTATAGGAGGGCCCCCCCCCCCATATCATGGCCAACATTCCCCCTATCAATAAAACAGGTCCATACAACCCACCTCCCCAGGACACACCTGGAAACAAGCCTTCATAGCTTAGTGTGCCTTTGCCTTGTTCAAAAATTATAAATAAAGTAAATTTATCTAGTGTTATCCACCCAGTCATCAGAATTGGGGATGTACCCTAATGGTGACTCTCCTGGGCCCTGATCACACAGGTGGGAGATCCACAGTGCAGTGTTCATGAGATCCACCAGCCATCATTCCAATTACACTGCCACAGTACCCCACTTTTTTGTCCTGCCTTCCCCCTGTGGCACCTCGTAGTTCAGTCAGTCTGCCACATGAACACATCATGTGGCACAGTAAGTTCTCTTGCCCTCCACAGGTGTCACTGCTGGAGTTGGAACCTGATGCCTATGTTCCCTAGCTG
The DNA here is from genome assembly GCA_016271365.2 of Neoceratodus forsteri. Taxonomy (NCBI): domain Eukaryota; kingdom Metazoa; phylum Chordata; order Ceratodontiformes; family Ceratodontidae; genus Neoceratodus; species Neoceratodus forsteri. The sequence continues at coordinate 158,747,295 of JADMNL010000031.1, read as the reverse complement.
ACAGTGCTGCCACATGGCAGTGCCACCCAACTAGCTCCAGAGCATGGGTCACCAGAACAGTAACGTAACAGGCAGCCCCAGTTAAGACATTACAGAACACAATATTTTAGGGGTACCCAGGTCTTGTCAAGTGCAAAGCAACCTGTGGGCCCCGAAAGGTTATGTGCTGTAACATTTTTGTACAATATAAATGTTGGTATAATAAAATTCAAACTATTCAAAACTCTTGTTTTCCAAGGACCAATACAACTACTAACTTTCTTTTCAGGTCCAATTAAACAAAAAGAAGCTATGAAAATGAAAGATCAGCGCCAAACAAAAAAAATGTTATATTATATGGTCAGGGCTTATTGTAGATGAAAATCAGTGGCTTTCTAAATCTTATCATATGACAGTTAAAAGGTCAACAAAGTTGCTGTACCATCGTTCTGACATCACATCAATGGTACAACTTTTTAGCCTCGTCCTGCCACCTGATTGGCTCACTCAAGGTGGACTCTCTGGGAAACACAGTGGAAACATGGCAGCATGATTTACCAAGCACTGCGCAGTACACACAGCTAGAAACATACAAAGACCCGCACAGGGCTCTGTGTCTCAAAAAGGAATTTTTTGTTTTGTTAAAAACAAACACTGTGGTCACAGATGGACGTAACCACCACACAGGAGTTCTTCGGACTGACACAGTCCAACTGAGAAGCTGGAGCGAGTGGGAGCAGGAGAAGCCAGAGCGAGGGCAGTGTGAGTGGCACTAGAAAACAGAAGGTAACTTTAAACCTAATTACAGATCGAGGGAGCGCTACCGACCAATAGAAGCACTCCTTTCCTCTGTGCGTGAGGCACTCTTATTCCGTGAAGAGCGTCTCACGTGCAGGTGCCCTAGAAATGGGCACATTCTGGGAACTTTATTTTTTTTTAAATATATTATTGATCGTTCTTGGTCAATAATATATTATTACGTCCCCCATCGCCACTCACTGCTGAAAATAAGTGGTTTCACTTGCCTTCAGCTGGAGCCAGAACAGCTCAGCTTCACTTCGCTGTTCTCACTCCAGCTGAAGGCGCATGAAACCACTCATTCTCAGCAACGAGTGGCTCCAAGGGACATATAAATACATAAAAGAAAAAAACAAAACAGAGGACAATCATATACTATAAAAACAGAGGATGGGAGACCATCCATAACTAAGTCTGTGTTTTCATCTCAGGAGTTGATGACATCGTAGAGACCTCTTGACCTTTGCTCTTGAGGTCTTTAGATGTCATCGACTCCCTCAATGGAAACACAGCCTTGTTGTGGATGGTCTCCCATCCACTATTCTGTTCATAGTGTACAGCAGAGCACTATTCTGTATAAAATTCCATCCCTTTCACAGTGCTGTTGTACCACAGTTCAAAGGTCATAGAATGTGATTGTATCCTTCTGTGGTACAACAGCATTCTGAAACCTCTAGAGACTGCCGAAGTCAGTCTTGTTCTGAAAGCAAAAGAACCATGGCATGCACATTTCACATAATACCATACACTACAAAAATACACGATGAGCAACTCTATGCACAGCCAGTGTGTTCTGCCACCTTGGGGTTCTGATTCCCACGGACCTCTTGAGCTTCGCTCTTGAGGTCAGAGGGAATCAGAACCCCAAGGTGGCACAACATACTGGTTGTTGTGCATAGTTGCCGATCCAGTTCTCTATGTTTCGTTTGTTCTGTTTAGAATTAGACGTGTATTCACAAAATGATGATCTAACATGGTTTTAGATCTGAAGTTTACTGCTGCAGAGAATATGAACAAATTTTGTTACATTTTTAGTCACCCAAGAGCAATAACATGTCTACTGATGCAGGCGATGCCCTTGTCCCTTTAATTTACAAAGTGAGCAAAAAAAGATTTTATGTACATTTATTGGTCTCCAAAACTGTGACACTTGTTCCTATTCAGAGTAAGTTGCATTCCATCTTTTGACCCTTGTTCTGTCATTTTTTACCTACACTTTGCCATACTTACACCAGTCTGCAGAAAATGTAAATCATGAAGCCATAATTAGGCAGAAACTAGCAAAACCATTGCCAAAATATCAACTAATAGCCTGATACTCAAACACTGCCCTCCCGCTTGTGTGCAAAATACCACTGCTTTACATGCTATCGATGCATGCAGTACCAGACATCTTCAAACTTGTGCAATCAGTAAAATGGAGAACCCAGCTGTGACCACACAAAGCCTTCAGTTTTACTTCAGCATAGGTAGTTGTATTAAAAACATGCAAGGCTTGTTCATTTTGACTGTCATGTTAACTTTGTAGTCTCGTTGGCAGATATTCTCAGGTCTCAGTCTGCTGCATGGAAAACATATATATGCGCAATTACACACACACACACATTTATAAGGGATATGCAATGGGGAGGAGTTAAATTATTTATCTGTACAAGAGCAGTCTAACCGTGGGTAACCTCGTGAGTGTTGTAAGCCACAAGTCAGCTGTCCGAGGTCAAACTGCTGAAGTACACAGAAGTCATTTATTTAACTTGTTCCCGTTGCATATTCTATTTATGCAATAAGGAACAAGTATTTTTAGAAAGATTTTTATTTGTAGTATAGTTTCCCTGGTTTTTATATATAAAATTAGCAAGATTATTTTCTGCTCTGCCTGGTATTGCTACACATGTTTAGCAGGTTGCTATATGGACGCCATAGCCCTGCGTTGAATGCACATGTCCTGATTGAGGTATTTGTGTGGGAGGGTTGGCGAGTTTCTTAAACATGACAGCAGTTTCTCTCACTTAGCAAGAGTCAGACAGCCTCCCCCCCCCCCCAGTTTATCTTTCCTTTTTTTTTTTTTAATCTAGATGTTTATTTATGTGGTTGATCCTGCTTTTGGTGCTTGGCTTGCCTGTTCCTGAATGGTTCATGAGATTTTTGGGGAAGGAGCAAGTCGGACCAGGAGAGTGCTATCATAAGCCGTTGGCAGCAACTAGAAAGTCATATGATGGAGAGTGCAACTGGCAGTTTTATGGAGTTTATCTGTTACAGAAGTTTTCTAGTACTCTGCTGTGGGATCACATATCTGGCTGATCCTAAAGTCTATAACAGGGTCCAGCTCCGGTTTTACTTCTTTTTTTTTGTGTGTGCAAGTATGTCAGCCTGAATCAGGATCGAGTGAGTGAAACAGCAGTCAGAGGTCTCAAAGCAAGTGGTGTGGGTGGTGAAAGAGGTTACATGCTTGGCTGAAAAGAAAAATATGTCCAGGGAGAAAAAGCAGTTTCAAAATAGTGTGTATGTTGGGATTATTTAGTATGCCAAAGGACAAGAACGAGAAGGGAGCGTAGTGGGAGTTAGAGAGGAGAAACCTTTTGTTGGGGGAAGGGGTGTGAGGAAAGTATACAGTAAGCACCTTTGACTTTGAGTTTAAAAATAAATATTCTGCTGTGTGTTCTGTGGTCTTTTGGATGCTGCTGTACAGAGAAGGAACTGGTAGACAGTGGGAGTTTTGTGTATGTAGTGTGTTTTTAGTGTTTTATTTTAAATGGTGGTGTGTGTTAGAACTGTGGAAAGTGAAAATGGTATTGTCCTGGGTATTCTGTAAGTAGTGCTGGCAGGACAGAGGATGATTGACAGAGGGGGTGTAATAAATCCAAGGTTCCATGATTTGACGCTAGAGGAAATAAATGGATTTATTACACCCCCTTCAGAGTCCACACCTTTTGCAGAAACATGCACACACATACATAGATATGGTGTACACAACGGCCAGACTCAGAATATGCCATTCATCATTGTGAGTGAGGGGGGGGGGAGGACCATAACTCACGAGTGCCAGAGCCACGAGTGAGTTATGAAAGTCTCACCCTCTCACAAGTGAAGATATAGAGAATACTGGATGGACAACTATGCACAACCAGTGTGTTCTGCCACAGAGGGGTTCTGATTCCCTTTGACCTTTAGAGCAAAGCTTGAGAGGTCCATGGGAATCAGAACCTCGAGGTGGCAGAACACACTGGTTGTGCATAGAGTTGTTCATCCTGTATTTTTTATAGTGTACAGTACTGTGTGAAATATGTGTGTGTGAGCTCTTTCGCTTTCAAAATGAAACTGACTCATGCAGTCTCTAGAGGTTCCAGAATGCTGTTCTACCACAGTAGGGTGCAATCACATTCCATGACCCTTGAAATGTGGTACAACGGCATTTTGAAAGGGATGGAATTCTATATAGAACAGCACTCTACTATACACTATATATGACATTCTGTATAAGGCCATTGTGTGTCCAATTTATACAATGTGTTTTTTAATTGCAGAGCCTTCACATTAGTTCTTGTATTTATTTATTTGCTTTTGGTAACTGGGTAAGTGCACTAGGTATAATAATGCCTATTTTCAGGCATGGCCCGGCAGAATCTCTTTTAATCTCTTCTCTTCTCTTTTAATGGAGAATAAAGGAGAAATTCATTCATACTTACCATAATTTCCTTCTCTGTTAGCTCCAACATTGTCAATGGGGGGATAATACATACGGATAATGTGCACCCCTACTACAGGTAGTGGTACAGCCCAAAGCTGTTAATCAGCATAGACAGAACCCTGGGCACATGAACATTCCAAACAGCAAAGATTCTTCAGTCACATCTGTCCTTGTAGTACCTATATAGTAATATGTTAACAAAAATCTATAAAAAGCCCAAAGTATCTTATTCTCTCCTTGCAGTAACACCCACAAAGCATGTGTACAAAAAACTGTCATCTTAAGAACAACAAACCGATGACCTACCTCACCCTGAAGAGCTGGATGATAAAAGTTTACTGTCTGTACCCGCCTTTCTTGCTTCAACTAAGCAATAAGGCATGAAGGGGTGTGTGTGTAAAACATATTTTGCAGCATGGCCAGGGACGTAGTAATGTACGAGGTCAAAGGCCGAGTGACTTCAGCTGCTGGACATGCTGTAAAATGTTTTACACTCATCCCCGAGTGCCTTATTGTGCTTATAAAATTGGTTCCTTTTATTTTTACTTTTTACTGTTGGGAAAAGCATGTTTATATGTAGAAGCATTAGATTTACTTGTGTGAATCTGTGATAAAATAATCTTTCTGCCCACTGCAAGTGATGTCCTTGATGATGTTATTGTATTATTGTCTACTTTGTTCTTCCTGTTTTTTTCTCTGTTTTTCTCCACATTCAAAATATGGAATGTTTACCATGGAATACATGGATTCAAAATTCTGTTCAGTTCCACTGGCAGAATATTTCTTTCCTAACATACTGTACACACAGACAAGAAAAGCATTTGTTACAGCCAGAAACTCAATTATTTCACTGTCAGGGCAAGAGGAAGAGAGTTCCCTGATGAGCAGGTAAAGATAGAAGAGGAATTTTTCACTGTCATCAAAGAAACAGTTGTACTGAAAACTATGAACAATACTTGATGTTTGTAATTTGTTTATGTATGTAAGGAGAGTGTGATAATCAGGGAAACAACATTTAATTAATTTGTTTTATTTTTTAAGGTAGTTTTATTTTTTGGGCCCAGTTGAAGTTTGTTTACAGTGTAAAGGTAGCAGCCATGTATGTAGTGGAAGATTGGGTCTGACTGTAGGGGGTTAACTGAAATGCCTGTGTTCCAAATGCCCATTGATCAGGGTTCCAAACTCATCACTGCAGAGCAGTCCTTTTTTTTAACCATGTGTAAACCATATTTTACACATAAATATGAGCCAATGAGATTACTGGATTTTACCCTGCCATTTTATAATGTGGTCTTATGAAATGGCTCCTAACATATAAGAAATGTGATTGGCTACTACCTATATGCTAAAGTGTGTAACACACAGGAAGAAGGTCCAACACTGCCCAGTGGGCATTGATATGGGTGATGTTGCCCACTCAGAACCTTAAGAAAATAAAACGTAGCCATCTTGTTTCTGCCAGAAGTGGTGCCAGCCTAACTGTAAAAAAAATAAAATAAATACCTTTAATCTCCTGTTAACTTGACCTCGGTCTTTGAATGTTTCTGTTTTAAATTGATGTACCTGTCTCCTCACGGATGCAGCATGTAGTAAAGGGGGAAAAATGAAGTGCCACGATCTGTCTCCCATCCCGCTTGCTCGATCTCCATCCTAATCAAAAAGCGATCTGTCTCCCAGCCTGCTCGCTTGTTCTCCATCCTAATCAGAAGCTGATTACTGATTATTATAGCCAATGAAACATTTAAACAAACTACTACCACGATCTGTCTCTCGGCCCAGCTGTTCTGATCAACTGCTAACTTGGCAGCCGGTTGCAACTTCCCCCGCATAGCATCTAATTTCCGATTTACGTAAAAGTAATTTATTTACCGTATTAGTTACAGAATCCACTTCTTTGCTTATCGGGGGGGGGGGGTGAATACTGCCATGGCAACCAGATGTAAACTACAGAAGCCTTTGTAGGACAAAATTCCTTAAGTCAAAAAAAAACAAAACACACAGGACACTTAGGTGGAGGAACTATTTTATTAAAAATTGACACAAACATACATGTTTTTTTCCTACTTAAAATTGGGAATTTTACTTACTAAATACAGTTGCACTACAGATGCCCATTTCATAAGTGCAATAAGCCACTCCAGGGTGTGTGTTAGACACTTTAACACATGACTAGGAGGCTGGACGCACTCGGCCAGTGGCCTCGTGCCTCACTACGCCTCCTGGCCATGTGTTAAAGTGTCTAACACACACCCTGGAGTGTCTTGTTGCTTACTTACCACTGGTCTCTTGACTGCTGGTGTGCTGTTGATATGGCTGGTGTCAGGCAGGTGTCAGCATGGCTCAGATGGTAGCACATCCACCTCTGGAAGGTCGTGGGTTCTCATCCCACACCGGGATTGGAAGTGCACCTAAAATACTGTCATCTGAGTGCAGTATTAGGAAGGCGCTGTACTGCTGGGGTGTGCCATCCTTCAGATGAGACGTTAAACCGAGGTCCCTTCTACCCATCCTGGTGCTGTCCTGGGGGGTGTCCAGGTGGAAGTAAAAGAACCCAGGGCACTCTTTGCAAAGAGTAGGAGACATTCCCAGTGTCCTGGCCAACATCCCCCTTCCCATAAACTGGCTGGTTCATGCAATTTTCCAGGCTGTGTGTGGGTGTTGATGTGCGATATGGGCGCCACTACACATTCAGTCACTTCACTACCAGTCTAGCATTGCTTGTAAAGTGCTTTGGGACACATTGTGTATGAAAAGTACAATATAAATGCTGATGATTCTTCTTCTTCTAGTAACATAAAAATGTATAACAATAGTAATAACAATAAACATGACTGCAGAAACAGGATAATCACTAACCTGTAACAGGAAGGCACCACCTCATGTTCAGAAATATTTTATCCTGTCAACTTGTGTGCCTGTAATCCAAGAAAAGTTAATATTTTTATGTTGTCAGATAAATCTGAATATGATGCCAACAATATTTACAAACCATAATTTCTGAAATGCAACATCTTACATAGAAACAAAGAATTTGATGGCAGATAAGGACCACTTGGCCCCCCTTCCCCCAGTCTGCTTATTTCTCTACCTAAAGGATAAGCTGCAGATCCTAGCTAACCAACAGTCTGCTTCTTCCAACCTCCACCCCCTAGGATTACCTTATGTCTGTCCCATGCATTCTTGAATTCCACCACTGTTTTTGACTCCACAACCTCCTCAGAAAGGCTGTTCCATGCATCCACAACCCTCTCCGTGAAAAAAATACTTCCTCACATTAACTCTGAGCCGTCCCCTCTCTAGCTTCAATTTGTGCCCCCTTGTTCTTGCACATCTTTTTTTCTGAAAGATGCCACCCTCTTGGACTTTGTTGATTCCCTTGAGGTACTTGAAAGTTTCTAAATGTCCCCCCTCTCCCTTCTCTCCTCGAGGCTATACATATTAAGATCCTTAAGTCTCTCTTGATATGTCTTCTGGTGCAGACCCTGCATCATTTTAGTTGCCCTCCTCTGGACTGCCTCCATCCTGTCTATGTCTTTGCGGAGATTGGGTCTCCACATATTGGACAATATATATTGGACAATATTCTCCCGGAGGAGCCAGAGACTGCCAGGAGATACCCCATTGACAATGTTGGAGCTAACAGAAGAGGAAATTATGGCAAGTATGAAGGATTTTCTCCTTTCTGTATCACGCCACGTTGTCAATGGGGAGTTAATACAATAGAGGATAATGGATAGGCAACACTGAACAATGCTGTGTTTGCTTTGAGAGGTTGTCATGACAACCTCGAGAAGTAAACACAGTGTTGTTGTTCACTGTTGCCCATCCATTGTCTTTTATAGTGTATGGGCAACTCTGCACATCAACAGAGAGTTTACGTATCTGAATTACACGTACCCTTTTGACTTGTCTCGCTGTGTCACTGCTCCCAACCCTGGCAACTGAATCACAGAGTTACAGCATATTACAGTTAAACTGATTTAAACTGTTTCTTTCAATTAATACAATTAACTGACACATTTAAGAAAAAACTATTTTTTAAACTCGGGTGTCCAAACTGTAACAGCAAAGGGCAGACGTCAATCGACGTAATGAGCAGTTTGAAATGATTGCTGGAAATGTAAACAGAACAGCAACAGAAAATTGGAACTGTAAACACTGCAGTAGTCCTTCTGGTTGTGGAGAGTAAAAGACACCTAAACATAAGAAAAACAAGAGAAATTATGCTGCTGTGATCATTAATAAACTGCAGACACTGCTGTCCAGTTTTGAAAATTCTGAGGAAGCCATCACTGATTGCTTCTCCTCCTCCTCAGAAGTGACAGATGAAACAGACAAGAAAAAAAAGAGCAATCGGCGCGGCTGACAGGGAAGGTTGAGCGTGAGGACATTCCATGTTGTTGTGCCCTAGTAGTGACGTACTCAGGATGGTACAGCATAGAAACATAGAAGTTGACGGTAGATAAGGACCGCAAGGCCCATCCAGTTTGACTTCACTACTAGGGCACAACACCTGGAATGCACTGAATTCCATGAACAATAGCACACTCATATACACTATATATGGGTTCTAAGAGCAGTACCCATTTCCCAAGTGAGTGGGGGAGAATATTGTCCCATATATAGCCCATATGGGTGAGAAATAATTATCTGCTAATCACTGCCTGCAAAACTCTGTGACCAAAGGCCACATTGGCAGAACTTTGAACATCCTATCTGTAGTACTTAGTGAATGTGTGAATGAAAGATCACGTTGCCACCTTGCACAATTCTAACAAAAATACTGCCCCTCTCTCTCTGCCCAGGAGGTAGCCAGAGCCCTGGTGGAGTGAGCCTTGATGAGAACCGAAGCAGCCTTCTTTTATGCTGCATAGGTCTTGGAGAACAAAATAAGACAGGACACTAGGCTAATTAGAGGTACACTGGTGCACAAAAAGCATGAAAATGGACAGACACGGTGGGCCTGTGGGCCCTTATCTGTCATTAACTTCTATATTTCCTATGATGCAAGCCATCATCCACATGGTCTAGGTGGCTTTGGAGGCTTTTTGACCCTTTTTCACTGCTTCAAAGAGAACAAACAGACTTTCAGAACTCTGGTTCATTCAAGGTACATCCTGACCATCCTGCGCAAATCTAACTTGTGCAGCTCATGCTCCTGAGAATGATCCGGCTTTGGACAGAAGGACAGCAGAAAGATTTCCAATTTACATGAAATACTGTAGGTATTTTAAGAACAAAAGATGGAACAGTGCTCAGGACCACCTCTTCCTTATGAATAAGGTAAGGTTCTTTGTGTGACAAGGCCTGAAGTTCACCAGTTCTTCTGACTGAGCAGATTGCAAAACACACCTTCAGCGGCACTGATGAAAAGAGGCTCGAAAGATGCTCTACAAAAAGCATTCAACACCAGATTCAAGTCCCACAGAGGTACCAGAGACTGAAACAGTGGTCTACTTCTGCTAAGCACTCTTAGAAATCAGATGTCCTCCCAGTTTGTCCCCAGTTAAGAGCACATGGTGGTTCCCAGTGTTGCTTCTAATGCTGACACCTGACCTCTCAGGGTACTCTGTACAAGTCCTTTGTCTACTCCCACTTGCAAAAAATCCTAAATCTGCAGAACTGTACCTTTAGAAGGCCTGATAACACTCTCTATGGCCCAAGCCAAGAAAGTGCTACACACTTGGTCATAAGCTGCAGATATAGAGACCTTCCTGGCAGCCAACAGAGTAACCACTACTTTTCTGGAAAAACCCTGTTTTAATGATCTCCTCCTCTAAGGAGCCAGGCCGCCAGCCACATTGCCTCTGGGATTGGATGCACAATGGGTCCTTGGAAGAGAAGGTCCCCCCAGAGTGGAAGCTAGAATGGTATGTGTCAAGCTAGATTCATCAGGTCTGAGAACCATGGCCTTCTTGGCCACTCTGGCACTAACAGAAGAAAATATCCCTTTGAGTGCCTTATTTTGTGAATTACCTTGGGGAGGAATGGCAGAGGAGGGAACAGATATGTTCTGAAGAAATTCCATGTCTGGGACAGAGTATTCCCGCTTCCACCTGTGGACACCGGTACCAACTGAAGAACCTCGGCACCTGAGCATTTTGACTTGAGGCAAATAGATCGATCTGAGGACAGTCAAACTTTCTGCATAGAAGGTCGAACACCTCCAGATTCAACATCCATTCCCCTGGATGAACGGTCTTTCGACTCAACCAATCAGCCTGGATGTTCACTTCTCCCACCAAAGGCACTGCTCAGAGAGATAGAAGGTTCTCCTCTGCCCACAGCAGCACCTCGATTGTGTCTGCTAGCATCTTCCTGATTATTTATGTACGCCACTGTGGTGGCGTTGTCCAACCTTACTTGTTGGCTATCGACTGTACCAAAGAGCAAGTTGTACTGCCCTTATCTCCAATGCATTTATCTGAAGCTGTTGCTCCTGTGGAGTCCAAATGCAATGAACCAGAACTTGGTCTAGGATGGCACCCCAGCTAACAGGCTGGCATCAGTCATCAAGATTAATTCTGGTGGGGCTTGTAAGGACACCTTGCTTAGTTTCTTGGCACTCTCCCACCAAGTCAGTGACTGTTAGACAGTACACACACTCCCTCTACAGTACAGAGAATGCGCACTATCTGTTGGTCTACATGGCGGCCAACCAAGGTAGTGAGGAGGGCTGTGCCGATCACTGTAGTGGATCTGTGGCACCAGTGAAACTGGTAAGGGAGGAGTGACAGGGTGGATTGCTCAGTGCCAGTGGTGCAGGGGGGTGCTACATGCCAGGAAAAGCTTACAATGGCAGGGGGCTGGGGATTGTAGGGTGGGGAGTGCCACTAGATGCCAGGGAATATTGGATATATACGGGACTGGGAATCAGAGGGTGGGGGGGAACCACTGGACACCAGGGACTGTTATTTTAGCAGGGCCGGGGATCAGAGGGAGACCACTGGACACAAGGGAAACATTTTATTTTCATGAGCCCAAGGATCAGAGGGTTGCAGGGACACCAGGGAAGCCTTTTTTTTTTCAAGCCAAAAATCCAGCACTGCCCACCACAACAGAGACAACAAGCAAACAACTGCAGTGCAAAAAGTTTATTCGAAGAAGTGCTGATCTCAATAGGTGCTGAAGCATTGGCCAGGGGACTGCCAAAAGGACCCACAGGCTTCTACCAGTTTCACTGGAGTGTCTTCAGGGGGTGAGCATTTTCTTTTGCCAGGGCCAGGGATCGGAGACTGTGGGGACCACTGGATGCCAGGAACTGTTCTGATTTTGACGGGGACAGCGATCCGAGGATGTGGGGACTACTGGACACCAAGGACTGTTATGATTTTGCCAGGGATGCTGAGTTGAGGATGGGGAGATCTCTGGACATCAGGGACCGTTATGACAGTATTGACTGGCTCTGACACACCTGGATGTGCTTATATGGGCACCACCACCTGAGGGGCCCACCGTGGGTACAGCTGTGTTATGGGGATGCCCTGCAGAATATTAGAACTCGGCAGCTCATTTAACAGCAACAAAAAGGATCTGCATAATGTACATGTACCAGTTCCTGGGGAGGGAGGGAGTACTTCCATTTGATTCACCACGGCAAGATTATGGCCTCTCGCCTGGTGATTTTTATAAATAATTACAGGTGAGGAACTACATCCTGCACCAGCAAACTATCACTGCTAAGCTACCCTCTCCTTTGCCCCCTTTACTTAAAATGTTAATTGATTTTCTTTTGGGTAACACTTGGGGACATCTTACTGGCAATATGTACAAAATTTTGAGGAAGAGCTCGAGTGACTCCACAATCTCTATTTTGGAGGGATGGAATAGAGACCTTGAGTTACAGATCCCTGATGTCTCCTGGATGAAGGCTATCCTCTCTGCAGTAAAGATCACTTCCTCCCCTTTTTGGAGGGAATCTGCCTGGAAAAATAGAAGTCGATATTTTTGCTGTCCTGCACACTTGATCAAATACCTCCCGGATGCCTTCGGGCATTGCTGGAAGAAGCGTGGATGTAGGTTGGCAGATCTGGGCCATGTATTTTGGTATTGCCTGCTCTCAATGCCATTTTGGTGCTTTCTGCAGGCAGTGTGCTTGGGGGAGCTAATCTGTCTATCTATCAGACCACTCCCTTCCTTGGCACAAGACTCTTCTGCCTGTATATATAGATGCTGGCCGCTAAGAAGGCCATAACTCATAAATGGATGGCCACAGTTGTTCCATCGCTGACAGATTGGAGAACTATTGTGGCTGGTATCTATCAAATGGAATCTTAATGCAGAACCCATGACAAATTGTCACTCTGTCACACAAAGTGGCAGAAGTGGACAATTTACCTGGCCGAAGCAGATCCAAAATTTGTCTCATAGGGAAGGGGAGGAAAGGGAATGGGGTCTGGGACCAGTGTTGTTTTTGAGAAGAGATGTTCTGCGAAGAAAATAATGCTAATAGACATATGAGCTATCTTAATCCTGTTAGAGGTTGAACTTATGTTTCAACCCAAACAAACGTTTTATTCATTTTGGATCAGACCACTTTTTTGTAATTAACTATTTCTTTTACATCGCAGTCTATTGTATCAATTAAAATGCTGTTTGTGTGTCCTTGTACCTAATAAAATAAAAATTAAAAAAAATGTGTACAACTTAGTTGCCACTCCTGCATGGTACCCCAGGAGGGTCAACCCGGGGGGGAGGGGGACAGAAACAGACATATTTGATTGCATTACACAATTAGGGCAATAAGAGCCTAAATGGGAGAGTCTCATCACCCTTCTGCAGGTCTCACATCACTTGAATACCACAGGTCTCCGATAAGCCATGCTAGTACTGGCTTTAAGTATGATTCCAAAAAATAAATATGATAAACACAGATAAGGTTCTTAAATGCCTAATCTAGATGGGGAAGAATTACTGTGCTGAGCCTCCTTATTCTCCTCTGTTAAGCTAACAAATGACAGAAATAAACTTATAGTTATGTGGACTACCTGGAAGAGAGTACACTTCCTGACTGGGAGCGGAAAAACAATGCCAATAGTACTGGGAACACTCTCTAGGCAGACAGAAGTGTTCTTGCCTCGGCAGAGTTGATACTTTCTCCAAACAGAGCTGCTCAGCAATGGAGAAAGCTTGGAAATGTGCAAACTAGTATGCGTGAGCTGGGTGGGGTGTCACACTACTGTGTGCGATGGCACATCTTCAGGAGTATGCCCAGAGCCAAGAGCTCAAAGTGGGAAAGAAACAGGTAAGCACTTAAGGAGATGAAAAAAGGCACGAGTCCCTGCTGGCTAACTGCCAGCAATTGCAGTCTGTCTGCATGGCTCAGCAGAGCCTGCAAAACTCACTCTGAGGCACGACTGAAGCACCAAGCACTTTTATAAAGTCAGAAAACTGACCAGTCAATAAAAAGCCAATAGGTTCATAGGTGATTTACAAGTTCGAGGGACATGCCTATGTAGAATTCGTCACCTAGAGGTGATACTGGAATTTTTTATCTCCCATATAGAGATCAAGTTTATACTTAAAAGTTGTCAGATCTTCGCTTGTTACTACATCAGTGGGTAATGAGTTCCGGATCGGTGGTAAACACTGGGTTAAAAATGTATCCCTTTTCGATGTTTTATTTACACTAGATTTGAACTTTAAATTATGTGAATGAGTGTAACAGCCGGATGCAGTTATTCCCAAACAGATGGCTTCACACAATGCAGGGTCATGCAATGCCCTGTATGCCAGGCATAAATCACCCCTCAAGGATCTATATTCCAATGAATATAACCCTAGAGCTCTAAGTCTACCACTATACTCTGTGTTTTTTAATCCTGTAACCTTCCGAGGGATTCTTCTTTGAACCTTTTCAATGGTTACTTAACCCCCTATGGAGGAGGGTGCACAGGAGTCTATATCGGACCTAACCAAACTAGTATATAGAGGTATTAAGACCTCCGGTTCTCTACTTTTTATGTGCTTGAAGATACAGGACTAAATGCCATGACATTTTTAATTATATTATTAGTGTGGGAATATAAAAAAATAAAAATACCCGAGCCCAGAAAAAATGGCTCATAATGAACAAGACAGCCCACTGTTATCAACCCAGGCAGCCTAGTCTAAAGGACAAGCCCACAGTACTATACAAAAAAAAAACCCCAAACACTACTGACAGTATAACGTGCTCCTTGGAGGGTCCGTCCTCCAAGAGAAGCCGTGTGAGTGGAAGGAAGGTAAAAGGTTATAAATGGTCTTTCCTGACTGAGCCCCCCCATACAAATTTTTTTTTAATTACTTACATGAGGCACCACAGTGGTAAAATCAGAGATCTAAACAATACCCTATTAAATGCAGGGTGCCATCTCTGTCGGTCTAGCATCACTGCTGTATGGCTCTCAAGTCAAACATCTTCATTGTGATCTAACCGTACCTTCTCAATAGCCATAAACTTCTAATATCAAATTATTATTATTTTTTTTTTTTCGGGCTTGCACCTATTTTACTCACAAATGCCCAGGCTACTCAAGAGTTCTGTTCTCCCGGTGACGTGATGGTGATGAAGCGAGTCACAGAACAGAGTTCAGGGCAGCCAGAACCACTCGTTCTCAGTGAAGGTTATGCAAGTTAGTAGGATGGCATGAGGGAGATGAAATACAACGTTGTCACAGCGTCCCCATATTTCTGAAGTCAAATTTTATATTCGTTTGCCAAAGACAAGTGCAGTCGCTACAAAAACCTGATCCAGTACTTATTTTCAGCGTCGCTTGCCTCTAAAGTTGAACTCTGCAACCTGAGAGTGAGCATCATGTAAACAGACACACAGCAATGGCACCGACTGGAAGAAATGCTGCTGAGTGGACAGTTCAACTGGATCAGTTTTATTTCCCAGCGACTGCACGCTGCTTGTCCTTGGCAAACAGAATACCAAAAAAATTGACCTTCAGAAATACATGGTGACGCTGTGAGAGATGTTTGTATTTCGTCTCTCCCAGTGTCCCACTAACTTGCATAGTCTGCGCTGAGAGCGAGCAGTCTATTTAAAGCCCTCCTAGTGCTGGCCCGATTTGAGGCCTACAGCATCTCTAGACATTAAGCAGGACCTCTCCGCTTCCAAAAATCACTACATCTGGCACCCCCTTCTTGACAATTGCAAGCAAATTCCTCTTCCTGGGCCTTTTTTTCCAGTTCAACCCACGTTATTCCTCATTTCATTACACAGAGACAAGCACTGCCCATGTCCTTACTCCTTACCTGTATCTGTAGAAGTGTGTGAAAGTCTGACATGCCGAGTCACCTTGAAGCTCCTGCTGTCATTGCTGCCAGCCTTGTTGATACTAGCGGTGTAACTGGGAGCCCCTCCGCAGTCACTCAGTCCATCTTCCAGTGAGCGTGAGATGAGGAAGGAGAGGAATAAGGCAGGAGCCCGTGGAGGAGGAGGAGGAGCAGAGTTCAACTTTGGAGGCAAGCTACACTGAAAATAAGTAATGGATCAGGTTTTCCTTTTCCTCAGTGACTGCACACCGATTGTCTTTGCCAAACAGAAAAACCCAGACTTGGACTTCAGAAATACATGGGAACGCTGTGACAGACATTTGTATTTCATCTCTCACATCGTCCCACTAACTTGTCTATCATGCACTGAGAGCGAGCGGCCCTGGCTGCCCCAAGCTCTATTCTCCAACTCGCCTCTTCACATCACTGGGAGAACTCTGGGCAGCACATGCATTGCGAGTAAAAATGGCACAAGCACAAAAACAAAACAAAAAAACAGGAGTTTAATGTTTAAAGTTTGTGTCTTAGGCCAGCCCGGTGGCGCTGTAGGTTGAGGTGCTGGACACCACACCTCGTGCTACACCAGCGACCCAGGTTCGGGAACACATCCGGGCCATCGGGTGCTGGCGGGGGAGGGAAAGGATTGAGCATCCAACGGACTGCTCTCCTTTCCCTGGGGAGGGTTTGGGACTTCCATTGCTCTGCGACGGCCCCCGATGGAAACAGGGGGCACTGCAGGTGCAGTGTATCCAGGGGTGAAGTACGCCGGACATCAACACGCAGTGCCTGGACGTCATTGCAAGTCCATACATCAAGGGGAGTAAGAGCTTGGAGGATAATGGCGGTCAGTCATGGCAGCTTGATGGCTGTGCTTCTTCACCAAGGGGGCCTGACAAAAAGCACACTCCGGTATTGGATCCCGGCCTGGCGAGAGGTAGTGGGGACCCCTGCGAAGGCAAGTAGTGTGCCAGCCGGATGCGAGTGAGCCGTCAGGCTGAATGGGGAAGAGGACGGCGGCTGGATGACAGGCAGGCTGAGCTGCGGGGAGTTGAAATAAATTCAATATAAAAAAAAGTTTATGCCTTTACTGAGGAGGTTACAATTAGTTCAAAATAAAGATGTTCGACTTGGGGAGCCATACAGCAGTGACGCTAGACCCATATAGATGGCACCTCCACTTTAAGACAGTGGCGCATGGTCCCCAATCCATGCACAGAAGTCCGTGGAAAATGGAGAAAATTTAGCAGATTAGTCAAATTTGAAAGCCACAGCTTAACAGGCATGATTTCTAAATTTGAGGGTGCTCCCTGTCATCAGACAGCCCAAACCTGCTCTACAGTTGCGCAATCCTGACAAAAAAAACAAACTTGCAAAACCTTCTTCACAGAGAATCTTCTATGCTGTTTATCCCTCAGTGGCACAGCAGACTTGAGAATATTTGCTATTTGGAATGTTCATGTGCCCATGGTCCCATGCCAATTGACTTCGGGCTGTGCCACTACCTTACCCATATGTAGAACTCCCCACTGATAACTTGGAGTGATACAGAAACTGTTTTTGTTCGAGTTCACTGCTGTTTTGAGTGCAGCAGAGGTCATTGTGATGCTCTCCCATTGATTAAGAGCCCTTTTGTGACCAACCTCAAGTAACAATAATTGATAAATGATCTATCACTCTGGGTGGGGTCATTATCATTTTAGGTCATCAGGCCACAGAGATAAATCATTTATCTGTAAGGCTTCTTTCTGACCTATGTTATACAAAACACACAAACACCGAAACACCCCCCACACTTGTACATACATACACATATATAGTCCCCATAGGAGCCCATTGTCATTTATTTCCCTGTACATCTCATCAATCAGAACAGCCAATCCTGAAGCCCAGTGCCTCCTGGTGAGGTCACGACATCAGACGTCACTCACTGAATTTCTGTCTTTGAACTCATTATTTACCATTTTGTGTATTATATAAAAAAAAATAGGCAAGTGTGGTGCATAGGGATGTAATTCCATCATCTCAGACCCCTAGTTTATTTGCTTTTGTTTACCAGGTAAGCACACTAGACAACCAAGTGCCTATTTTCAGGTGCGACCTGGGAGATTACAAAGGTACATTCAAGAACAACGGGCAAAAACAAGTACAAGGAATATTCAAGAACATCAAGCAAAGCAAGGTCAATACAAGAACATCAGGGGTTTACACTGCAAGCGGGAAGAAGGTAACAGCATGGTTCAAGCAAGGAAGGCAGTTAACAACATACCAGGGCAACAACACCCTAAAGGATAAGGGTAGCAGGTGAAATGAGTAGTTACAATTGGGGGTTGGAGAGACCAAGGGCAAAACATGAAGATAGAACAGTAACATATACACGATTAATGAGCAGTAGGGCCAAAGTGGACCCAACACAATCAATTCTACTAATAGCTGCAAGCTCACTAGTGGATATGGTGCAGAGACCCACCACCTTAAGCAGAGGAGTTAGGCAACAACTCAGCCAGTCAGAGTGGAATGATCGAGGGGGTTCATTAAGTGTTGAGGCAGGTAGAGGCCAATTTGAGGAAGCCCCAGAGAGAGGCTTTAAAGCAGGGATGGGAGGTGGAGGAGCGAGTGCTTGCTGGAAGGGAGTTCCATAACCTGGACACGTACACAGCGAAGGCCCTGTCGCCCATTTGGGTGTGAGTTTTTGGAACCAGGAGGACATGAGAGTCACTGGATCTTAAGTGGTAGGAAGGGGTAGCGAGTAAGAGGGATACAGCGAGGGCAGAAGGGGTGGCACTTCTGACAACATTATCGAAGTTGCCCAAGACAAAGGAGCGGTGCTTTTCCAGTGGGAGCCACTCAAGCCAGGAGTAGAGCTCACAGCAGTGGGGGAGGCAGGGAGCTGAGAGTGCAAAGTGACATACACTATACACTATTGTATGCCATGTCCCAGTTTGAGAGACTGTTTTTTGTGTCGCGGGCAAAGGTGACAAGGCCATAGCACAGCGTGGACAGGAGGACCCCCGGCTAGGGCGAGATGGGCAGCTGGGGTGAGACAGCTTTTTGCTCTGTATGCAAGGCCCAACTTACAGTCTGAGGCCTTACATGTGTTGCGAATATGCAGAGTGAAATCCAGTTGTGGGTCAAATGCCACCCCCAGGTACTTGACAGAATTTGCAACTTGTAGGAGGGACCCTCACCCTTTGGGCTCATGGCTTATTGACCTCCTTAGGACCCTTTGATGGGATTATATCCATACACAGCACACTTACCTATAATTTATTCAGCGCACTTACCTATCGTCTCCATATATAATCTATTTCTGTCATCAGGATCTGTCAATGTGCTTAACAACTGTCTGGCTAAAATCAACGACTGGCTGGCTTCCAGCTTGCTGAGACTTTAACCCGGCCAAGGCAGAGGTACTGGTGATCGAGCCTCGGCACGGATGTGACAGGCTGCCACCTGGGGCTGACAGGGCTTTTCCTGGGTTCTGCTCCATTGGTGGCTGCCCCAAGGGTGCAAAACTTGGGCATGATCCTGGATAACAGATTGACTTTTGAAGATCAGGTGTCATCTGTTGTCAGCAGCGGTTTTTACAATCTGTGGAACATTGCCCGGTTTAAGCCTCGTTCCGTCCGAGGACCTGCCAACACTAGTGCATGCCTTTGTGACCTCCAGACTGGATTACTGCAACTCTTTATACTTCGGGATCACAGGAGGGACCCTCCGCAGGCGTCAGCTAGTGCAGAATGTGGCAGCCCGGTTACTGACAGGCCTCGAGATCCAGTCATGTGACCCTGGACCTGTGGGGCTCTGCACTGGCTATCGGTCAGGTGGAGGGTCCTTTACAAGGCGAGTCTTCTCACCTTTAAGGTCCTATATGGACTGGGTCCTGGTTACCTCTGTCAGAGCTCCTGCCACCGGTGACCTCTGCTCGCTACCTCCACTCGAGGGGACTCCTAGATGTTTCCAGGGTTCAGCTCAAGACCTCAAGAGATCGTGCATTCAGCATCTCTGGGCCGACTCTGTGGAATTCGTTACCACCTTCCGTCCAGGAGGCTCCCTCAGTTGAGGTGTTCAAGCGGAGGCTGAAGGCCTACTTCTTTGTCCTGGCTTTTCCAGATTTCTGAGTACATCCTGTTCTGGTCCCTTTCTGTGACAGTCTGAAAGCCTTTTAAAATGTATTTTAAATTGTTATATTTATGCATCATTATTATTTTACTTATTTATGTGGTTTCTCATTATGTTTTGTTATAATTCTGGTTAGGTGCCCAGAGCCTCCGGGATTGGGCACCTTACAAATATCATCCCACAATGCTTTGCATCATGGGGATGTGTTCAATGTTATTTCTATAAAACCTGGCTTTGGTGCCAGTGCCCTTTCTGGGTGACCCTTGCCTCACCACTTTTGTGCCAGGTTTCACACATACAGACGCGATACATCACGGTCCTCCTGAAAATATCAAAGACCCCCGGTGCAGTTAGACCTTCAAGTTATCAAAAAATACAAGGTAAAATATAAGTGATATTTTCTGTAGGGCCATGGCGTATCTGATTTATGCAATGCTTTTTAATGTAATAGGGACAAGAAAAAAATCCGGCATCATGATTGTTCAGTGACCACCTTCAACAATGATGTTAGCCCAGCTGGACCATCAATGTGCATCACGTTCCTTCACTGCCATTATGGACCTATTGTGTGGATGAATATGACCTAGAGAGAGGATAAATGTAATATTCTCACTATATCTGACCACCCTCAAAATATCTAAAATATTAGCTGAAATTTATCCTCACTAATGTTGCATAAATACATGTATTTTATACACAAAGACGTATTCCCCTTCCCCCCCCAAAACAAAACACAAACTGCCTGTGGGGGGAGACAACTGTTTTTTTACTTGGGGCCCCACACTTGCACACAGGCCCCCACAACCCTTTTTAGCTAGAGGATGGGTGTGCAAAAACAGAGATCATCAAAAGGCACTATGTGTATCCCATTTGTTTGTGCTGTGAAATACCCCTGAGCAATTCAGAACATAGCCAAATACAATTGCTTGATTAGGGGGCACTTGTTCAGAATACTGAACAATAATTTACAGTTTCTCAACATTCTACAACAGTAAAACACTGACCAGCATAAATAAGAGCCATTACATTTTTTTTTTTTTTTTTTACACAAATTAATGGTTTGTTTAATGATCATTTTTCAAATTGTTCTACATTGCTCTCCCATGATGATGTTTCTGTATAATTAGATGAAGCTTCTTGCAAGTTTTGCATTTCACCATAAAACAAAAGCATTACCTAAATTAAAAACTGGGGGGACTTATTATAGCTGACACTTTGTCCATGGTTCTGCCCCCTAGAGGCACCAAAGGGCTGGGCCACATTTTACAGCTGTGGACAACACTAGAACTGCCAATTCTTAATCTGAATACTTCTCCAACAATTAACGTTCTCTACTGGGAAAAAAAATATGTTTTAGGTCAAAAAGAATCCTGCATACAAAAAAAAAAGATATATGTACAATGTTTTACTGAACATACTCACTGTAGTCTTACATACTGGAATGTGTAGTATAACAAAATGCTCAAAACAATGTTCCCAGTACAACATAAATACTACAAATACAAACACTTAAAATACACGCTAAACTGTAACAGTTTTCACATTTACATTTTTACAAATAAAAAATTGGCACAAAATGGTGCAACATGAGATTAGTTACACTTTCTGTATAAAATACACATTTCATCCCTCTCCGTTAAGTGCTGTAAACATTTAAGGCAGTACGTTTGGAATTCATGCACTTGGCACAGAACCACACTCTGACCAAGTTTGTCACAAACATGCAGCAGTTTTAGAGTTCTTACATCTCGGAAAGGTGTATTCCCTTCCTGCATCATTTTGAAATGTCGATTCCCTATGCCTCGAAGTAGGTTCAGTGTTCTGAAAGTTCGACGATACTTTAAGGCAAAAGTCCATCTCAGTCTGTTACATGGAGGTCATTTCCTCACCCTGCCCTCCAAAGTCTCTCAGTGTTGTACAGTTCGACAGGCTTACAATTAGCTTATTTAAATTTTCCGGAATGCAGCTGCTATCAGGAACTGTGGACCCATAGCACGATGTAGCTGCACCACTCTCTCCCACCACATTTATAAGTTACTGTCCTCAAGACTGGAAATTACAAAAGGGGCCGCATTATTTGGGGATCATGAAAGAATTCACAGTTTCCACACGCCCAAGATCCACAGCACTATTGTCTCTTTTAGTAGGTTTGGACCTGGTGGGGTAAGAGCTGGCAGCCACTGTTGACGTGCGTCATGACTTTCTGCTTCAACTGGGCTACCTGCTCTCGCAGGAGGTTCGCAGTGGAGGCCAGCTCTGTGTTCTGAGATTTCAGAGCCTTGACCTTCTCCTCCAGCCGGGAGATGCGCTCCAGCTTCCTCTTCCTGCACTTGGAGGCGGCGATGCGGTTCCTCAGCCGCTTCCTCTCCGCCTTGATGCGCTCCTGCGTGTCCATGTCGATGGGGGAGAGGGGCGGGCTGTCGCCGAAGCTCGGCAGGTCGGGTACAGTCTGGGGCTCGTCCTTGAGGGCCTGCAGCCGCGCTTGCTGGCTCAGGCTATGTGGTGGCGGTGGGTAAGGCACAGTCTCCGTCGTGTAGTTCACCGTTGTCCCGCCCATAGTTGGGCCGCCACCGTTTGTGTAGCTGCTGAGGTTGGCGTAGACCGGCGTCTCCTGGTGGAGGCTCGCCGGGGCAGCGGCGGCAGCCCCCCCGGTACTGAGATCGAGGGTGGTCGGTGGGGGCTGGCAGCCAGGGCCAGTCAGCTGGTTCTGCTTGTGCAAGTCCTCCAGAGCCTTGACGAAGCCCTCCGCGAACTCCTGCTCGTCGGTCGCCACCTTGGGATACAAGAACTGGCTCGAGGTCGGGGTGGTGGTCACCATGCCGTTGGACTGGATGATGAGGCGCTCGAGCTCGGGTGACGCCAGCTTGAGGAGACCCAGGTCGGGCGAGCTGAGGAGGCCCTCGTTGTCGCCTCGCAGGTGCGGCTTCATGGTGGCCACCGGGTCGCTGAGGTTGAGGCTCAAGTCTTTCTTCATCATGTTGCTGTAGGAGTAGACGCTCTGCCCGAAGTTCAGCACCTCATCATGGTAGAAGGGTGTTTCCATCATCCCCCAAAACCAACCAACTGAGGAAAGGGCCAGGCCGGGCGCTTCCTTGCACACACCACACTAGCAGGAAGAAACGCTGCTCCCTTCTCCCGAACAACGTAGTAACTTGGCTTCTGGAAGGCAGTTCAACCCCTTTTTTTTTGTTAGTTTTCCGCCCTTCTGTTAAAACTTATTCAGTTTTTTTGTGACGTGATCTTCTCGCAAAGAAAAACAAACTTCAGAAGTGAACTTTCGTTATGACTTCCTGGTACAGCCTCAGTCTTTTAAATACATATCTGGGTGCGTTTTCTTTTTTTTGTTCGGCTTTAACAAACCGCGGTTCAACTACTTTTCGGGCTGATACAGCGAGCGCGCAACAGTTTCCATCTCTAGCAGTAACGAAAATTATTGTACTTCGTTGCGCGCGGGGCGGCTTTTCAATGGTCTTGAATGCTATTATGTCACTTTAGCCTCTTCAGATTGGTTGGAGATGACGTTTCCTTCCTGTTTAATTAACATAAGGGGACGGGCTAGCCCCTATTACCATGGTAAAGCCTTATAAACTGCAAACAGTGCGGTGCATTGTGGTTTGATGTCATTGCTTGAGGGGTAGGGGGAGGGGTGGTAGTAACCACGTGGTGTTTTTATAAAAGAACTCACATCAGCACATCGTACGTCAGAGATATTTATAGACACACGGGGAGTGCCTGTGTCTACAAAGTGCCTTGTCTCATTATGTCTCTCTCACTCCAAATATATAGCAGGTTTAAAAGAAACGTAGACAATGACAGCAGAAAGAGACCACTGGTCCATGCAGTCTGCCCATAAACCCTAACAAACCGGGACCGATTGTCCATACAGGGTTCTAATCCAACCCCATGTTCCGTGCCTACTGCAATCACCCCAGCAACCAATAAGCCCTCACTATGCCCCAGCCCTGTATGAAATGATTGATAGTTCTGGCACCCAGCACATCAGCTGGCAGATTGCTTCAGGGCTCTACTGCCCTTTCTGTAAAATAAAACTTTCTCACTTCCCTCTTGAATCTCCTTCCTAATCAGTTTCCACTCATGCCTCCATTTTCTTGATTCACTACCTATGCTAAATAGTTCCTCTCAGTTTACCTTATTCATGCCTTTCAGGTACTTCAAGGCCTCTAGCATATCTCTCATCTGCCTCCAATGCGTTCATGTTCAGTGCCTTGAGCCAATCCTTGCAAAATCTGCCCTGCTGTTCCTCAAGTCATTTTGGTCACCCTATGTCGTACTGTCTCCAGCCCTTCCTTACCTTTCCTTAGGTGAGGACTCCAGAACTGGGCAAAGTATTCCAGGTGGGACCTCACCAGTGATCTATAGTAATAATAACCCCTTCCTTCTGTTGTCAATACACCATCCTGTACGTCCCTGCATCCTGTTTGTCTTACTGTAGGCCTGGTTACACTGGGTTTAATTGTTTTAGGGAGTCACCCATGATGACCCCTAGGTCTGTTTCCTCAGAGGTTGTACACAGCTTTAACCCCCACCCTCAATCCAATATTCTGTCCTCATGTTTTTGTTCCCTCCGTGTGTCACGTTGCACATTTTGGCACCGAATTTCAACTTCAGACAAGAAGGTGAATGTTCCTGGTAGTCAAGACACTAGTCCACCAAGCTACTTGCAAAGGGCTCACAATACACTTCAAAAAACAATGTAAAGTGTCAACTAACAGACTTAATTTCATGGTAGTCTCATTAAAGTTTATTTATCGTTCAAATAAACTGTAATGAGACTGCCAAGAAATTAAGTCTGTTGGGTGATACTTTACATTGTGTTTTTTGGATTGAATTTCAACTGTCAAACCTTTGGCCACCTCACAAGCTTTTGCAAGTCTCTCTGCATCTCCCTAACCACCTCCTCGCTGTCTGCCCTGCCACAGAGTTTATTGTCATCTGCAGAGAGATATATCTTGCCCTGGATTCCTTCTCCCATGTCACTAATGAACATATTGAAAAGGACTGGATCCAGGCCCGATCCTTGTAGCACCCCACTGGTGACCTCACTCTTCCAATTTGACTCTGTTAACCACAGCCCTCTGCTGTCTCCCTTCCAACTGGTTTCTCTAACATTTGTGTCCTTCACTGTACTCAGATCCTCTAGTGTCTTCAGCAACCTTCTGTGAGGCACCAAGTTGAAAGCCTTGCTGAAATTGAAGTAGAGTAAATCCACAGCATGGCCCTCATCCTCTACCCTTGTTACCCAGTCAAAACATACTATCCAGTTAGTCTGGCAGGACTCTCCTTCTATGAACCTATGCAGTTTACTGTCCTGCAGTCCATTGTTCTCCAGGTAGTTCATGAGGTCCTCTTTGACTAGTGTCTCCTTCAGTTTAGAAATGAAAGGCCCACTCACCAAGATTTTTTAAATTACATTTATTCACTGAATTTCTCATGAAAAGGAAAACCAGTGTTTGAAGTTAACAGAGGCTAACTGATGCCAATGTTTCAGCGTGAATCTCCCTCATCAGGGATGCACTGGTACAGATTACAAATTCAAACAAATAAGGAAAATATTCAGGAAAAGCAACTGAATATTGTCTTTATTTGTCCTGAAGGAAAAGGAACTAAATATCGTTCTTATTTGTTTGAATTTGTAACCTGTACCAGTATATCCCTGATGAAGGAGATTTACTCTGAAACATTTATTTATTTGCTTTTGTTTACCGAGTAAGTCACTCTAGACATCCAAGTGCCTATTTTCAGGTGCGACCCGGCATCAGTTAGCCTGTGTTAACTTTGTACACTAGTTTTCTTTTTCATAAGAAATTCAGTGAATAAATTTAACTTAAACAATCTTGGTGAGTGGGCCTTTGATCTCAAATCTGTTTTAGGATTTAGTTGCATTGATTGGATTTTGGCTACCCCCGACTGAATTTTTGTTTTTTTCCGAGGTTGGCTGTGCTGTATATCTCTGGGATCTCCATCAGTTTACCTACAATAGAGGTAAGACTGACAGGTCTGTAGTTACCTGGTTGCTTCTTGTCCCCCTCCCCATGGAGCGGGACTACATGTGCTACCCTCCAGTCTTTTGGAACTACCCTTGTCAGAACTGACCTATTGAATAGCCCACCAGGGGTTCATAGAAACGCAGAAACATAGACTTTGATGGCAGATAAGGACCGCTTGGCCCACCTAGTCTGCCCATTTCCCTACCTACTGGAAAAGCTGCAGATCCTAGTTAACCAACAGCCTATTTGTTCCTACCCCCCACAAGAATTGCCTTATGTCTGTCCCATGCATTCTTGAATTCCCCCACTGTTTTTGACCCCACGACCTCCTCAGGAAGACTGTTCCATGCATCCACCACCATCTCTGTGAAAAAATACTTCCTTGTATTGCCCTGAGCCGTCCCCCCTCTAACTTCAAATTGTGTCACCTTGTTCTTGCACATCTCTTTTTCTGAAAGATGCTACCCTCTTAGACTTTGTTAATTCCCTTGAGGTATTTAAAAGTTTCTATCATGTCCCCCCCCCTTCCTCCTTTTCTCAAGGGTATATATATTAAGCTCCTTTAGTGTCTCTTCATATGGCTTTTGTTGCAGACCCTGCACCATTTTACTTGCCCTCCTCTGGACTGCCTCCATCCTGTCTATGTCCTTGCAGAGATGGGGTCTCCAGAACTGCATGCAGTACTCCAGATGGGGTCTCACCAACTGTTTGTACAGAGGGATAACAACTTCCTGTTTTCTACTGGTGATGCCTCTCCCTATACATCCCAGTATCCCCCCAGTCATCCCTACTGCCTTCTCACATTGCTTGCTAACCTTAAGGTCATCTGATAAGACTACCCCCAGGTCTCTTTCCATTTTTGTTGTTGTTACTGCCCCCTCCATTGTGTACTCTTCCCCCAGGTTTTTGTTTCCCAGGTGCATTACTTTGCACTTCTTTGCATTGAATCTAAGCTGCCATACTTCTGACCATTCCTCCAACCTTGCCAAGTCCCTTATCATCCTTTTCACCCCACCTTGTGTATCAACCCTGTTGCAGATTTTTGTGTCATCTGCAAAGAGGCATACTTTTTCTTCCAGTCCCTCTGCAATGTCACTTATAAAGACATTAAAAAGGATCGGACCCAGCACTGAACCCTGTGGTACCCCACTAGTAACCCCCCTTTCTTCAGAGTGGACTCCGTTTACTATTACCTTCTGTATCCTGTTGTCCAGCCAATGTTTTACCCAGGCTACCACACTGAGACCCATTCCCAGGCTGGCTAATTTGATTATTAATCTTTTGTGTAGGACTGTGCCAAATGCCTTGCTAAAGTCTAGGTAGTCCATGTCCAAAGCCCCTCCCTGGTCTACTACTTTGTCACCTAGCCAAAGAAATCGATTAGATTAATCTGACATGACCTTCCTGCTGTGAATCCATGCTGCCTTGGGTCCTGTGCCCCACTGGCCTCTAGGTACTCAACAATTCTTTCCTTCAGAAGTGATTCCATCATTTACCCTACCACTGAGGTCAAACTGCTGGATCTGTAGTTTCCTGCCTCTGTCTTGCTCCCACTTTTGTGAAGGGGAATCACATCCACCCTCCTCCAGTCCTCTGGTACCACACCATCCTCCAATGATTTGTTAAAAAGGGTAGTCAGTGGTGTCACTAGTTCTCCTCTTAGTTCTTTTAGAATTCTGGAGTGAATCCCATTAGGCCTCATTGCTTTGTCCACCTTCAGTTTTAGGAGTTCTTTCAGAACCCTTTCTTCTGTGAAAGGACTGGTATCGAGCCCCCTATCCAGAGTGCTTTTACTGATTGGATTAGGTACCTCCCCCCTTCGTTTGTGAATACTGAGCAAAAGTATTTGTTCTTACCCCAGGAGTCCTTTAGCATCAGTAACTTTTTTGCACTTAGCTGGCTAGGTGCAACTGCACCGGAGGTGTGCCTTTAAGAGATATTTAAATGAGATTAGGGCCAAGCCAATCAAAAGACAGGAAGGGGTGTGAGCTGAGAGAGCTGTTGAAGGCTTCAGAATTTTTTTCTCCGCTGGACTGAGCAACACTACCCCTGAGGTGTCTCTCAACTTTCCTTGTTGACAGCCTCCTAGTGCTTATCTGGAACCATGTCTGCACAGGTTCTTCCATCAGTGCAAGATATGGAAAAAGCATGGCAACTGTTTCAGACCCTTCAAAAGATGGGTCCTCTATTTACTGGGGCTGGCAAGCACTCTTCCACAGTTTTCTCTTCTGTAGACTGTGAGGGTGACGCAGATGATGATCAAGTTTATGATGCCCCTGACATGGATTTTGAGGGCCTTGAGCCCCAGGAGTCCTCGGACCCTCATCTTCAGGATCCCCGGGTGACCATGAGGATCCTTCCTTTATGTTTGCATTTATGCAAAATATGCTGGACACCTGGGACCTCCCTACGCAGGAGCCCAACCAGGATGCCGATGATGATAAAGATTATAGGGAGATGAGAGGTCTTTCATCCTCAAAGATCCTGGTCATCCCTATCTATAATGCATTTAGAAAAAATACCGTGAAGGTGCTTCAGCATCCCACTTCAGTATCAGGGGTTGATAAGCAGCTTGAGAGAAAATATAAATTGTCTAAAAATGGTATCGAGTTCCTGTCTGCACACCCTAGCCATGAGAGTATAGTGCAGCAGACAGCTTGTGAGAAAGCTAGAGTCTCCTTGTCCCCCTCTCCTCCTGACAAGGATTCCAAGAGAATTGACTTTATAGCAAAGAAAATGTATGCAACAGCTTCCCTGCTTCTCAGACTTTCTTCTTACATGGCATTCACAGCCAAATATCAGAAAGCCCTTTGGAAATCTGTCCAGGCTATTGCCTGCAACAGATTAGATTCTCTGGTGCAGGAGCTGGTGGATATATCAAAAACTGTCCTGGAAGCTACTATGTACCAATTCCACATAGCAGACGACAACAGAGATGCAGCCTCTAGGGCGATGGCCCATGCCATCTCTCTGAGATGCTTCGCCTGGCTTACAACAACCAATCTGACCACAGACACTCAGAACAAGGCCATGGATTTTCCCTGTCATCAAAATATGTTGTTTGATTACAGAACCATTGACTACATGAAAAAAGTCGAGTACAAGGCCTCTTGGCAGAGCCACTCATCCAAGCCTAAACCCACCACCCCTCAGAGATCCTGTCCCAGAGGTGGTAGGGGCAGACTTTTTGTTCCCAGGCCTTACAATCCCTATCCCCAATCTGACTGCAGCAAGTACAGGGGGTCTTTCAGAGGCAGGGTCAGAAGGGGCCAAAGAAGAGCCACCTCTATCCAGCCATCTGCCTCTCAGTCTAAGTCCCGATGTGAGTGTCCAGGTCACCGCCCTGCTTCCAGTTGGAGGCAGACTCTCCCACTGTCTTCAGCACTGGTCCCTCATCATGTCAGATAAGTGGGTGCTGGAGATAGTAGAGAAGGGTCTGCCATTACAGTTCAAGCAGATGCCAGACCTCAAGCATACCCAGGTGTCAAGACCTCTGTCCCCAACACAGATACCGCTGTTGGAATTGGAGGTACAAAACCTGCTGGCTTTACGAGCTGTGGAGAGGGTCCCCGCCCACGAGAAGGGCAAGGGCCTCTACTCCAGGTATTTTCTGACACAAAAGAAAACTGGGGAGTGGTGACCTATCTTAGATCTCAGATATTTAAACAAACATCTGAAAAAACCCAGATTCAAAATGGTCACTCTGTCACTGGTCATACAGTCCTTACAGCAGGGAGACTGGCTAGCCTCCCTAGACTTAAAGGATGCCTACTTCCACATGCCCATAAGGAGATCTCACATTAAGTTTCTCAGGTTCAAACTTCCTTTGGGTCCCTATCAGTTTACCGCAGTGCCCTTCGGTCTGTCCTCAGCCCCAAGAGTCTTTACCAAGTGTCTCACAGTGGTAGCAGAACATCTCTGGAGACTGGGTGTCACTCTCTGCCCCTATCTGGACGACTGGCTCATAGTAGCAAAGTCTCCTTGCCAGGTCACGGAATCTCTTTCCCTCACAGATTGCACTCTGGAGTCTCTGTGTTTCCTGGTAAATCTAAATAAATCTCACCTGGAACCCACCCAGCTGCTCACCTTCATAGGGGCCCAGCTGGACACTCAGAAGGGATATGCTTTTCTTCCACAGGAAAGAGTTCAAAATTTCCTTTCAGTGGCAGATTCTTTCACCTGGGGATGGCCAAGACCAGTCAGACATTTCCTTAAACTTCTGGGACATATGGCCTCTATGTCTGCAGTAGTCCCAGGGGTCAGGTACAGGATGAGACTCCTGCAAGCCTACCTCAGAGCTTGCTGGTCTCAGAGAAGCAACACATTTCGGAAGTTGATACCTGT
Organism: Neoceratodus forsteri; assembly: GCA_016271365.2. Taxonomy (NCBI): domain Eukaryota; kingdom Metazoa; phylum Chordata; order Ceratodontiformes; family Ceratodontidae; genus Neoceratodus; species Neoceratodus forsteri. Next base: position 158,717,100 of record JADMNL010000031.1, on the reverse strand, counting down.
GTTGGAGCAATTCCTCCAAAACTTGCTGTAGTGGAAGAACCCTGCAAATTTGCAGATGGGTTCCCTTTCAAGCTCCTCTTCCCACAAAGGTGAGCACCACAGATGTCTCCCTTTTGGGCTGGGGAGCTCATTTGGACAGTGTCTCAGTAATAACCTGCAACTGGACTCCCAAAGAGTCACAGTTGCACATAAATCTTTTGGAACTCAGAGCAGTCTTCCTAGCTCCCACAGCTTTCACTCCCAGCATAGAAGGGCAGGCAGTTCAAATTTGAATGGACAACACCACTGCAATGTTCTACATAAACAAACAGGGTGGTACCAGATCAGGAATACTCTGTTGGAAGCTCTGAACTCTAGCATTCTCCCTAGGAGTCAACCTCTTGGCTATTCACCTCCCAGGCAAACTCAGTACTCTGATGGATGCTCTAAGTCGCATCAGTCAAGGTCAGAGTGAATGGATACTGAACAAGCAAGTACTAGCCACAGTGTTCAGGTGGTGGAGCACATCAGACGTGGATCTGTTTGCCTCTCCTCTCATTTTTCAGCTTCCTCAGAACGGTTGCAGGCCCCCAGTTCCGGCAACACTTCCTCTGGATGCCCTGATCCTGGACTGGTCAGGGAGGTTCCTATACGCATTTCCTCCCTTTCCCCCGATATTCAGGGTTTTGCTGAAACTCAGACAGCAGCCTGCATCGATGATCCTAGTGGCTCTGGACTGGCCCAGGCAAGCCTGGTACCCTCTCCTTCTCTCATTGTCATGCAGCAGGCCCATTCTCCTGCCTCCAACTCATTCCTTGCTAACCCTTCCTCAGACAGGAGTGCAATACCCAGACATACACTCTCTTCACCTCAAGGCCTGGTTCTTGAGGAGGTAAGAGTTTCCATCCTCACAGTATTCTGAACAGGTCTTTATGTTTCAAGTTTCAAGTTTATTTGTTCAGTCAAAGACCATTACAAGCAATTATAAGAAAAAAACTTTAGTTAGTAGTAAATACATACAGTGCATATACATAATTCTGTTCACATTGCTTAAATAACATACATTTTCACATATACAATATAGAAAAAACACCACATTCTATATATTGCATTTTCAACACATTGACACTAGTCATATTAAAATTTCAGTTGTTCTTCAAACGATAGCTAATATAGCTTTGAGGTAACCGGCTACCTTATTTATTGTGTGCACATCCTCAGTAGTAGATAAAAGTTTATTGCTCGGTCATTGATATTTACAATTAAAATAATCATGCTTACATGTAAAAAAAAACAACTTTAAAACATATTTTATTTTTATAGTAGAATCCCTTCCAAAATTTCCATCACATTCTTTAAATATATATAATTTAAAAACATAATTTAACAGATACATATGTTCATGAACTATCAATTGTGCACAACTTAATAATAACAGATGTTGAATATCATTTACTGTAGTGATATCACACTGTCATTATTTCATCTACCGTTTTGTTTAAATCAAAAAAGGCATCAATTTATACATTTTTTTTCTGCTGCTTCTTTGTTTTTAATCCTGCTTCGAATATTTACAATATTTTCCAAATATCTTGCAGTGGATTTAATAATTATTTCATCATTTCTTATAAACAATGCTTTCAATAGAAGATCCTGGTCATCAGATAAAATAGTTTTACAGATTGGTGTAATCCATTTATCTCTAGGCTTTTTATACCATTGACAGTGAAAAATAACATGTTTTAGATTTTCATAACTTGTTTTTGTGTAGGAACACAGTTTGGCATCTCTCTGTTTCTCCCCCCCCTTTATCTTGCATCCATAATATTACTGGAAAACAATTCTAACTTGTATTTTGTATACAGGTTCCTTTGATTTTGGTCAGTAAAAATTTCATAATGATATCTAAAGAAATTATTGACATCATTTGTTCTAAAGCAGGGAGAGATTCTTAACTTAGAAATTTTTTCCAAGTCCTTAAGTTTATAAAAATCCAGTAATCTTGTAGTGATATAGGGTTGATAACTAAGACTTACTGTAATATCTTTCTCCACATTTCTCCTTAGAGATTCCAAACCAATGTCCTGCAAAATTTTATGTACAAAGTTTATCCACCCTGATTTTAAATGACCAAGGTTTAACCAGTTATGTTTTTCCTTCAGATAACAGTAAGTTAGTCTATGAATTTTATGATGTTGAATTTTTATCCAGTAGTTAACTTTCCTAGCTGCAAAGTATGCACCTAGAGACACTAGTCCTAACTCTGCCCTTATAATACACATAGGAACAGACTTTCCTAACCCCAAACTTAAACGTAATACTTTATTTATTGGAATTTCAATTTTATTTACATCTCTTGGTTGCCAAATTTCCCCACTTAATAATGCCTGTGCATTATACTTCACCTCAATAGCTTTAATAAGGGATTTTATTGAGTTCCCTCCATAATTTTTGTTAAACCTGTGTAATGAATTTGCTGTTTTTTTAAGGTTGGGAGTCAGCTTATCTGTATGTTTTACCCATTTCCCATCATCAGAAAGTTGAAGGCCTAAATATGTATATTCTTTGACTTTGTGCAACATTTTTTCTCCAATCTTCCATTTAAATGAACAGTTTTTGACTACAAAGGATAAGACTTGACTTTTTGAGTCACTGATTTGTAAATCATATTCTTTCGAGAAATTATCCAAAATATTCAATTTGGCTTGTAGACCTGATCGAGTTAGTGAAAATAACACCAGATCATCTGCATAAGCAAGAGATGCACAATTTTGCCCTAAGATTTTTGGTGAGTCCATTTCCGAAGTCTCCAATTTATTCAGCAGTACGTCGATATAGATGTAAAACAAGGTTGGTGCCAAAACACAACCCTGTTTGACACCCCAATTTGTTGGAAAAGGGGCAGATAGTTGTCCTGCTCTGCCAATTTTCACTAGTGCCCAAGTATGGGAGTAGAGTTCTCTGATAATGGCAATTATCCCTTGTGAAATTCCTTTTTTTATCATTATTTCCCATAACTTATTACGGGATATAGTATTAAAAGCGGTACTGAAATATATGAAAGCCACATAAAGTTTTTGTTTTCCATAATATAACATATTTTTCAAATAAATGCTAGATCATGAAAGAGTTATCAGTGGTTGAATAACCTGGTTGAAATCCTGCTTGGGCCTCTGATAAATCACCCGTATTAGACATCTGGTCTCTTAACTGCTTAAAATCAGTCTGGCAAAGATTTTGCCCAAGTGGTCTAAAAGAGAGATTGGTCTATACATTACTGGATCAGACCTGTTACCTTTTTTATATATTGAAATTATTATTGCACCTTTCCAAGATACTGGTAGATGTAATTCTCTACCACATACATTGAATAATACTGTAAGAAGCTTAGCCCAGGTTGCCGGGGACTTTAAATTAACCTCCAAGGGGATTTGATCTGGTCCTGGAGCTTTATTCAGTTTTCACAATACAATTGCCTGAAAAACCTCCACAGAATTGAAAGGGACAAATTGATTGCACCATTATTTAAAGTTATCTGAAAATCGTCACACACCTTACTGTATAATTTTTTTGAGTAATATAGAGTCCAAGACTCCATTGTAATGTATGTGTCAATTTCAAATTTAACTTTATTTGAGCCCTTCGCCACTAGGAGCCAAAATGATTTATAATCTTTTTGATTTATAACCCTTAATATTTCTTGCCATTGCTTCTGTTGATAGGTATTATTTTTATTGAGTAAGAAGGCCTTATATTTTTCTGTATGTTTATTTAAATCTTTGAAAGTGAGACCTTTATTTTGTGTCTTAGCACCTCTTAAGATGTTATTAAGTATCTTTTTTTCTTTTCGACAATCTTTATCAAACCAAGTTTTTGCTACTATATCCCATCTGAATTGAACAGGTCTTTAAGATACTGAGGATGGCTAAAAAAATGAACACTAAGAAGACTTATGCAACCAAATGGAAAAGGTTTTCCCTCTGGTGCAAGAGCGAAAAGGTTGAACCCCTATCAGCTTCAGACCCTCAGCTGCTAGATTACCTGGTACACCTACAGGTGTCAGGCTTGAAACCATCTTCCCTCAAGCTACTCCTGGCAGCAATTTAGGCCTACCTTTCGGTGGGAAAGAAAAAATCATTTTTTCCCACTACATTTTTAAACAGTTTTTCAAAGGCCTCTTGCACCTCCAGCTTCCAACCAGGAAGCTTGTTCCTCCTTGGAGCCTGAACCTTTGGATATACAGGCTTATGAATCCACCCTTCGAGCCTATGTCCACAGCCCACATTGTGTTTGTAACTTGGAAGACAGTCTTCCTGGTAGCCATTATGTCTGCGAGGAGGAGTTCAGAGGTACAGGCCCTGTGCGCTGAGCCGAATTACATCATCCCTCACAACAATAAAGTTGAGCTCAGGACAAATAGGACATTTCTGCCAAAGGTGATTTCAGAGTTTCACTTGAACCAGTCCATTACTCTGCCTGTCTTCTTTGCTGAGCCATCCACTCCTGGTGAGCAAAAGCTCCACAACTTCGATGTCAAAAGAGCCATCTTTCACTACCTAGAGCATACTAAAGTCCGGAGGCCCTTCCACTCAGTTGTTCCTCACCTACGGGGATGTGGGCAGAGGAAAACCAGCTACCAATAGAACTATTTGTCATTGGTTGGTTTCTTGTTTTAGATTCTGCTATGAGAAAGCTGGTCACTGACCTCCATTGGGGCTCAGGGTCCACTCCACCAGGGGCACTGCAGCCTCGCTTGCAGGAGCAAGGGACAGTCCCCTGCTGGATGTCTGCAGAGCAGCTACCTGGAAATCTGGGCACACCTTTGTGAAACACTACAGTTTGGATGTGCAGACCAGATCTGATGCCAAATTTGGCAGGGCGGTTCTGCAGAGCCTCTTTCCTAAGTAGGTTCTCTGCCCACCTTCCACTTGGTACTGCTCAGTAGTCTGCAAAAAAGTTACTGATGCTAAAGGACTCCTGGGGTAAGAATAAAAAAATTACTCACCGCAGTAATCTTCTTTCTTCCAAGGGGTCCTTTAGCATCAGTAAGCTCCCACCCTTCCTCCCTAGTTCACCTGTCGGAGAAGGGCTCTTTAATTCACCTTTTACCAAATTTGGAGTTTCTTAGTTTTTAGCTTGTGTTGCTGTTGTTTCTATTTCCACTTTGGTGGACATTTGCATGTGTTTTGAATCCTGCTGATTCTTTTCCGGGGCAATTGCCCTCGTTTTTCCTCAAAAAAATTCAGAAGCCTTCAACAGCTGTCACTCAGCTCACACCCCTTCCTGTCTTTTGATTGGCTTGGCCCTAAGCTCATTTAAATCTCTCTTAAAGGCACACCTCCAGGGCAGTTGCACCTAGCCAGCTAAGTGCCAAAATGTTACTGATGCTAAAGGACCCCTTGGAAAAAAGAAGATTACTGCGGTGAGTAATTTTTTTCTTCAGTATCCCTGCTTTTTCACTGTCTCTCTCTGCCCAACCCACCCTCCCTTTATTCAGCCTCACTATACCTCCCTTTGTCTTTCTTCACTCCTAATGAACCTATAAAGGTTTTATCCCCTTCTTAACTGAGTTTGCTATCTTTTCCTCAGTTTGGGCCTTTACTATTCTGACTGCCTTCCGCTTCCTTCTGCTTTATCTGGTACAGTTCTCTGTCCTGCTCTTTCTGTGTTTCCTTATATTTCCTGAATGCTATCTTTTCTCCCTAACCTTCCCTGCCACCTATTTTGAGAACCATAGTGTTTTTTTCTTTCGTTTTGATTTATTTGCTTCACACAAAGGCTTGTTGCCTCTGTGATGGCAGTTTTGATGTTTCCCCATTGTTGCTCCACCCCTCCTTCTTGCCTGTTTGCTAGTGCTTTTCTGAGGCACTCTCCCATTTTGACAAAGTCAGCCCTCCTGTAGTCCAGTACCCTCACTTTTGTATGGCTTGACTCTGCAGCTGAGTTTATCGTGAACCACATTGTTTGGCGGTCACTTGTTCCCAGATGGCTACCCACTTCTAGATCAGAGATCCTCTCCCTATCCCCATTTGAGAGTACCAGGTCTAAGATTGCTCCCTCCTGAGTGGGTTCATTTAGTTCCATTGCCAATTCCTTGAGCACCCTCGGATGCATTCCATCTGGCCCAAGGGCCTTATCTATCTTTAGGGCTGCTAGCCCTTTCCAAACCCTTTCAATGGTAAATACTTGCTGCCTTATCTCAGGGATCCCCCTTACAGCTGTCTTAATGCCACTGTCCGGCAGAGGCCCTCTGTCTTCCCATGTGAATACAGAGCAAAATTAGTCGTAAAGAATGATCGCTTTCTGCCCATCCTCCTCAGTTACATTACCTCCCTCTGTGAGCCTAACAATTCCTCCTCCTTCTTCTCTCTTTTTTCCCTACTGTAGCTACAGTACTGTTTTTCCCCATCCTTGACCTCCCTCTGCAGTACGCAGCTCTGTGTCTGACTTTGCTTCTCTGACCCCCCTTTTGGTTCCCCTTGTTCTCATTGGGTACTCTCCCCAGTCTTCCTCGCCTTGTTTTTCCTTGTACCTGGTGAAGGCCTTCATTTTTTGCTCTCACTGCTTCTCTGACTTTTTCAGAGAACCAGATTGGTCCCTTGTACCTTTTTCATTTGAATACCATTCTCATGCAAGACTCTGTCACCTTGAGAATGGCCTGCTTGATTGCCCTCCATCTTTTTTAGTATTTGTATTTTACCATTTTTCCCCCGTTCTTCTCCCTGTTGTCCCGGGACCCCAGCACACAGTAGTATATGTGTGTGTGGAGGCCCACTCCCACTCTGTGGCACTGGTTCCGGACCTTCCCCTGGCAATCGCCAGGCTCCCCGTAGCCTGACACTACCATCCATCCTCCACCAGATGGCAATCAAGGGTTGGGGAAACCCCTCATCCCTCCCTGGGAGAGGAGAGCCATCTCTCGGCAGCTGAATCCTGCTCTTTGCCCCCCCCCAACAACCCAGGCTCATTCCTGAACCCAGGTCACCAGCACGGTGCGAGGTGTGGCATCCAGCGCCTGAACCCTCAGCAGCACTGGGCCAGCTTGATTCCCCCCATCTTTGCTCCACATCCCTGACGCTGTACACTTTAACTTGTCCCAGACCAGCTCCCTCATCTGGTTGAAGCTTGCCTTTCTGAAATATAGGACTTCAGCCTTTGATGAGGGCTTACTTGTCCCAAGGGCCAGGTCAAACCATATGGAGTTATGGTCGCTGGACCCTAGTGGCTCCCCTACCCTCACTCCTCCTACTACTTCTGAGTTGAGTACTACATTGAGAATGGCAGCCTGCTTGGTAGGTTCCTTATCTAGCTCCACCAGGAGGCAGTCCTGCAATGTATCCAGTATCAAGCAGGGCCTGGCTTCTGCAGCTCCTGGCCACTGGAATGACCCAATCAGTATGTAGCAGGTTTAGCTCTCCCACCATCACCACCTCCTCCCCCCTTTGCTGGCTACACAGCAGTCTATTACAGGCTATTCGCCCACAACAGTTCGGTACCTCCATATCTTGGGAGCCGTTACAGTAAAGTGAATATTTCCCAGTGTAAGGTAAGTTATTAATTTGGGGGGGGGGATTCAAAAAATATAAATAAAATCGTGCTATGGTATTTCATTTCAGCAAGTGAGAGGGAATGAATTGTCATGGGTTGAATTGCCCATAGTAAATTGACGTGCCCCCCCTTTGCCACCCCCCTTCAGGTTCTGCCCCTACCTCCTTATCTGTCTCTTACCCCTGTCCTGGAGTTCTATAGACCACCCCCATTCATGGTTTCTTGCCCGGAGGATGCCATGAGCTGAACCCACAGTGATTCTGTTTCCCCATTACCTGCCTGATGTTTCCATCCTCCACTGCCTCTGTGCCCTCCTTGACATATAGGGCTACACCCACCCTCCCCTGATGTTTCCATCCTCCACTGCCTCTATGCAGTCTCTGACATATAGGGCTACACCTCCTCCTTTACCTTTTCCTTTTCCTCTGTCTCATCTAAACATGGTGAAGCCTGGGACTGTTGGGTCCCAGTTGTTATTCTCTGTGGCCCACGTTTGTGCGATGGCTACTAGATACATCTCAGTGTCTGCCAGCATTGCCTGGAGCTCACTAATTTTATTTCTCAGACCCCTGGTATTAAGGCAGACCCCTTTCCATCTTTCTCCTGATCCCCTCTTGCTTTTTCATATTCCTTCTTCCATAATCTTCCCTAGTCGCCTTCATTTTTTTTTTTTCATTTTTCATGCTGAATGTAGGCTCTTCTCTCTTTGGCCTCTTCTCCTAACCAAATTTGAACCTCAACTGTACTATTACCCACCTTGCTGCTTCTAGTCTCCTGTTCAGGGGGAGCCCTAGCTAGGTTCCCCACCTGCTCTCCCTTCTCAAGTAGTTCCGCTAGCCTTTGTCACCCCTGCAGTCAGTTTAGTTGTCCAATGTAAACATCAAATTTCTGCCCCCGAGCACTGGCTCCCTCTGTCATCAGGTGAAGGCCATCACCCTTAACAGCCTCCTGCCTAGAAGCCCCCCATCCCCCACAAAGTGGTAACCCTCCTCCGGACACCATCCCTTCAACGACCCATTAAGCTCCTCAGCCTCATTCTTAGCGAAACAGAAGGCTGACTTAATTTAAAAGACACTGAAGGACAAGTGGACTTGTCATGCTGGGAGCAAGTACATGAGATTAATAAAATTAGAAGTTTGCAGATACTGCATTAATAATTATAACTCTCAAATGCCAATGATTTATTTATTTAGTTTTTGTTAACCGGGTTAGGTGCGCTAGTCAAAGTTGACTATTTTCAGGCACGACCCATGAGAATACATACATAAAATGAGATGGGATTATGCAATACATAGTATATAGTACGGGTAGGTTAGAATACAGATCAAGTCAGACAGTACTCGAGATAATACATATAGCTATGCAGAGATGACAAAAGTGACATTAGTACATGCAAATAACTGAAACTGGGCTAAGTGGCAGCTATAAAGCCATTTTATAGCAAAGCTTGTTTAGAAGTGCAGCAGTGTCTTGGGTGAAATAGGGTGGTTAGCTGTGAGGCATTAAGTGGGATCAAAGCATGTGCAGGGGTCCCGGGATAGGTGGCGATATAGTTCTTTTTTGAAGATTGGGTGGGAGTTTGCCTGCCTCAGGGCAGGAGGGAGTTCCAGGTGGCTGGGGCAGTGCAGTGAAATGCTCCAGAGCCTTTTGAAGTAAGATACCTGGGTACGGTAAGTAGAAATTTGTTTGCCGAGCGTAGTCCGTGGGCATGTGTCTGTGGTACAGGTAGAGCTGCAAGGGGGGGGTTGGTTATGGATTACAGAGTCTGTGAGGGTCCCTAGGAAGTATAGTTGGTAGGCAGTTGGGGAGACCCAGCCTAGGTCGCTATACAGTATGCAGTGGTGCTTGAGGCGATGGGAAGAGGAGGCATACCGGCATATGTTGTTATACGCGACATCCCATTTACGGAGAGCAGTCTTATGGGCATTAGCAAAAGCGGAGACACCATATGTCAGCACTGGAAGCAGAATACCCTTGGCAATTGCCAATTTGGCTGATGTTGTTAGCAGGTGACAAGTCTTATAGGCGATTCCAAGTTTGGCATTTGTTGCTTTACAGGTTGACTGGATTTGCAGACTGAAATCAAGGGATTTATCAAGGAGGACTCCCAGGTATTTGAAGGATGTGACAAAGTCGATGAGAGACCCCCCAGAGTCATGGACTAGGAGGGGTTCCTTACAGGCCCTGAGTTTGGGGGCAGTGCCAAATAGCATGGATTATGTCTTTTTTGTGTTGAGGATGAGCTTATTAGCATTTAGCCATGTTTGTACATTCCTGAAATCCAAGGAGAGATTTTTGTTAATGATGTTAACTTTGTCAGTGCTGGAGTAGAGGACGAGATCATCAGCGTATAGGATAGCTGAGCAGGAGAGTATGGCATAATCTATGTTGTTGATGTATAGTGAAAAAGGAAGGGGTCCCAGGATGGAGCCCTGGGGTACTCCGATGTCAGTGCAGGTCACATCCGAGAGAGCAGAGTTGAATTTAACAAGTTGTAATCTGTTTGACAGGTAGTTGTTAAACCAGTCAACTACTGAGGATGAGAAGTTAAGTCTATGCAGGGTTGAGAGAAGCAGGGGATGATCAACAAGATTGAAAGCTTTGGTAAGATCGATAAATACTGCTCCAGTGAGTAGGCCTTTGTCCGTGTTGCAGAGTACATCGGTGGAGAATTTGAGAAGAACGGTTGAGGTACTGTGCCCTTTTCTGAAACCATGCTGAGTGTCTGAGAGAAGGTTGTTCTTTGTGAGATAGTCAATGGTTTGGGTTGCAACAAGCTTCTACAGTAGCTTACTTAGCACAGAGAGGATGGCTATGGGCCTGTAGTTGCTGATATCCTTTGGGTCTCCTTTTTAAGGATAGGCATAACTCGGGCAATCTTCCAGAGATCTGGGACAATGCCAAGAGAGAGAGACAGAGTGAAAATCTTGGCCAGTAGTGAGGCAATCAATGGTGCCGCTAGCTTCAGGAGTCGTGGCTCGAGTGAATTTGAGCAGGGGCTAGTGTTGTTGGATATGTTTTGCAATAGCCTTTGGACCTCAGATGTAGATATAGGTTTAAAGTGGAAAGGGGGGTAGTAGTTAGTTGGCAGTGGTCAGCACCAGATGCAGATCTCTGGAGTGTGCAGTAAGGCTGAGATGCTCTGGGAGGTGAAGCGAAGGATGAGGTATACTGAGACAGGTCCGTGAATAATTTGTTAAAGGCATTCACTATAGTGTTCGAGTCATTGCAATGTACACCATTTAAGATCATATACCCTGGGGTTGATGGCTGGGTAGTCCCAAGAAAGGTCTTGATGTGTGTCCAGAATTTTCTGTGGTCACCAGCAGAGTTTGTGAGCAGTTCCTTGCATAGAAGGACCTCCCTGTTTTTCCATCAACAATTTCTCTGGCCCCCCTCAATTGGGCATTTCTGTCATTGAGGAATATAAAATTAAATAATGCCAGTCAGAAGTGTTGTGCTGTACAGTTCAGTTCTCCTTCAGAAAATGCTTTCCTCTCTAACTCAAATATTATCAACAGCTTCCTGAGCTGACATGGTATGTTGATATGTTGAGGAGGGCTACAAAGATGATAGCTGGTCAGCAGAGTAAGGCATACGAGGAGAGGTTGAGAGCACTGAACATGTACTCCCTGGAAGACAGGAGAGAGAGAGAGGGGACATGATTGAGACCTTCAAGTACTTAAAGGGATAAATAAGGTTGATAAGGATCACCTCTTTAAGCTGAGTGGTAACCATATCACAAGGAGGCACAGTCTTAAGCTGGAGGGTGGGAGGTTTAGGAGGGAGGTCAGGAAGCACTTCTTCACAGAGAGGGTGGTGGACACTTGGAATGCAATGCCAGAAGAGGTAATCTCATTGAAGACAGTGGGCAGCTTTAAGAGAGGCTGGGACAGGTGTGGAGAGGGTAAGGATCATGGGTAGGTAGGATGGGAGGAGTGGGAAGACGGGGCAGGGACAGTAGTTCAAGCTGTGGACCCTGCAACATGAGCAGTCTAGATAAACCAAATGGCCTTCTTCTGCTGGCTTCTTCGTATGTTCATATGTTTCTTAAGATGTGTCCCCGATTTTTGATAATTTGTTCCTGATTTTGCAAGTCTTGTTCCTGATTTGTGAGGCAAGGGATTGAGAGGTAGGCTGCATTAACTCACACTGTAACATTGAAGACTTAAGCTAAGGCCCTACATGAGTATCTCTTAGCGAGAGTTGACAGATCTGAAAATAAGAATTTATGCGCTAAAGAGTAGTTAAAACACATCCTAATTGAACAGAATGTTTTCACTAGTGTACTAGACAGTGAATGCTAGTGCTCTTCCAAAGTTTTGCTACAGAAATTCTGTTACACTGAATACCCAAATCAGAAAGAAAAAGATGTTTGAAGAGAGTGTAATTTAATTACACAGGGTAGCTTTTAAGCTTTGTCTTCAGGAAATAAAGATTATTTGGAACTTGGGGGTCTCCAGAATCAGAACATTTTGTCTCCTTGAGGTGACTCGTCAGTGCAACCTTGGTCACGTGTCCCCCTTGAATGATCACACAACGACTCAGCACTACCCTGTAGGGAGTCAGGAAGAGGCTGTGTTCTCATCTCTGCTGCAGAACAATTGCTTTCAATTGTGGGAAGTGCTCCACACCTCAGCCACCGGGGCTGTTCTGAAATAACCGATCAATAAATGATGCGTGTGCTGTGTAGGCTGCTCAGGTTGCGACATTCTTTCTGGGGCTTCAGATCACGGTGTACCTTTTGAAGCATTGCACTCCCAACTGACCAGACATTCTTCTCTGAATACGGTGTGGAGAGGTGGAATACCAGACGCCTACAGTTGTTATTCTGCCATGGCGTGTGGTATTCTCTTGGCCCAGAGAAGTGGAACAGGATGGCACTAAAAAAAAAACAAGTGTGGAAGCACAGACTGTGGTATTCAAGCTGGAGTACCAGCATGACCCCAGTGGAATCCTGCCGTGGGATATAGTCTACCAAATGGGACAGAATACCTTTAATTTAATCCCTGTACACCCAGTGTTTGCTCCAGACAGGAGATTACAACAAATGATACATTGTTTCCTATGTGCTAGTTTAAAAAAAGGCAGCATTCATAGTATAGGACATTGAGCAGCAACTGGCAGTTTTAAAGGAGAAATGTGGGCCAGGCAGAAGAAAAAGAGATTCTTGTGATTTTGGGACTCTGTTTACCAGTGGCTTAGTTAGTATTGATGCTTTTAGATCAGAAGAATATGGAGGACACTAACTCGTTCAAAGGCTCGAGTTCGAAAATGGGAAAGGACAACAGAGAAATAAGAAGTCATAGTGCAGAACTCCATGGGTTTGCCGTGCTTGAATCATGCGTATGCTGGCCCCTTTAGTGAACTGAGGCCTGCATTATTAAAGACATCTGCATGCCAACAGGCTCTTTGCACATTAGACTTCATCTGTTCCTGCTGCTTTCCCTGCTCTAAAGTCATACCCCTCTGCTTGTGACATCAGAATCATTTCCATGGTAACACAGTGTGATGTCAAAAGGAATGGATTATGAATTCACAGCAGGAATAATCAACAGGTATACATGACATATTGGGGAAGGGTCCTGTTTTAATGAAAATGTCTTCCATAATAAAAATAAATAAAAAGAATGGTCCTGAAGTAAAAATTTGGGGGAACCTTCTGTGTAACTGAGTTCTGCTAATGAAAACCTAATGCCTAGTGCAAGTCCTTGGCTGGAAACTTGAAAATCTGTGTGAACTGCTGAGCAGTAGAGAACAGTCACGAAGGGCAACTAGGTGAGCTTCCATGTTAAACTCCTATAGTATGCGTCAATATGTCCCCAGCAGCCACTCATTTTAGGATAAGAGTGGTTTCACACATGTTCTATGTGTTTGAGCATTGCAAAGTGAAGCAGAGCTGTTCTGGCCTGCAATGAATGTAAGTGAAACCACTTATTCAGCAATGAGTGGCAACAGTTATATCAGCATACTATAGCTTTAAGAACTTTTTTTATTTTAGAAACGTACCTTCTATTTTTTTTTCAAAATATGGACCAGCATTTCTATTGCCACAGCACTGTGCATGAGGCACTCATCAAAATAAGAGCGCCTTATACGCAAACGAAAGGAGCTCTGACTGTAATTGGTTGATGGTGTCACCACACGCTCTTTTGATCTATACTCCTTTCTGATTGTCTTCTTAGGTGTCTAAAGCCAGAGAAGATCAGTGAGCTAAGTAAAATTTGACTCCAGTTAGTAGCTGGCACAAATTCTTCTATTTAACTGCCGGAGGAAGTGAGATGGCATGGCATCTAACCTATCTTGAGGAAAAACACACAATTTATTTCTACCATGCTTCTACAAGACTGCATGTTACTAACGGTTGATTTGTTATGATCTAAGTTAAGAACATTAAATGCAAATGTTTCCACTAACAGCTGTCGGAATGACGCTGACATTTTTCTTGCTGTACACACCTGTATGCTTTATTTTTTTCATGGGATGAATACAGAATGAAGAATCCTACTACAGAGTGGAGTTGTGTTTATGATTTATGGAACTTTGTGCTAGTGACAATTGTTGATATAAACCTTTTTTTTCCCAGTATTACTTACTGTCCCTGTACAGATCCCTAGTTCTTCCTTGCCTGGAGTACTGTGTGTAGTTCTGGAGCCTGCACGTGAGAAAGGACAGGGGTGAGGTGGAGGCAGTGCAGAGAAGCATAATGAAAATGATTCAGGAAACAACAGAGAAGAGCTTACATGGAGAGGTTGGAGGTTGTCAACATGTACACAGTGGAGGTAGGAATCGAGAGGGAGGACATGTTTGCGATGTATAAATACTTCCAAGGGATAAATACAGTAGATAGTAGAGCGTTGTTCACACTGAGAGGGAATACAAGCACCATGGGAATGCAAGGACACCGATGATGGTGGTGATGGGGTCCGAGATTTAGGAGGGATGTCAGGAAGTATTTCTTCAAAAAAAAGGTTACAGACATGTAGAACAGACTACGAAGGGATGTCGTCTGTGCGAAATCAGTAGGGGAATTCAAACATGGACAGACACATGGGACAAGTACGGACATCAGCAAAAATAGGAGGGGGTAAAAGAGGGGCCACTGGGACCCTTACAAACAACAGGTGGTAGGGCAGGGCAGACAGGATGAGCCACATGGCCTTCTTCTCCTGACAGCTTCTGTATTTCTGTGCCTACAGCTGAGCACTCCCACCCATTGTTTTATTTACCTAGGATATCCCAGCAGAGTCGCTACATCTCATTTTCAGTGAGGTCCCAAAGGGGTTATTCATGCACATTTCTTTCTGCATCATACACACACATACAAATAAGCTAGCATAAGAAGGCCATTTGGTCTATCTAGTCTGCTCGTATTGCAGGGTCCACAGCTTAAGCGACTGTCCCAGCCCCACTCCCCACTCCTCCCATCCCATGATCCTTACCTTCCCCCATGCCTATCCCAGCCTCTCTTGAAGTTGCCCACTGTGTTTAACAAGACCACCTCTTCTGGCAGTGCATGTCTAGTGTCCACCACCCTGTCTGTGAAGAAGTGCTTCCTGAATTTCCTCCTAAACCTCCCCCCCTCCAGCGTATGACTGTGCTCTCTTGTATTAAGGTTGCCACTCAGCTTAAAGATACCCTCCTTATTTATCCCTTTCAAGCACTTGAAGGTCCAAATCATGTCCGCTCTCTCTCCCTCTCTCCCTCTCTCCCCCCTTTCCTCCAGGGATTACATGTTCTGTGTCCTCAACCTCTCCTCATATGCCTTACCCTGCTTACTCGCTATCATCTTTGTAGCCCTCCTCTGGACCTGCTCCAGAAGGTTAATGTCCTTTTTGAGGTGTGGGCACCAGTACTGAACTCATACTCTGGATGTGACCACACCAGTGACCTGTACAAGGGCAGTATAACCTCCTCTCTCCTACTACTGATCCCCCTAGATATGCATCTCAGCATCTTGTTTGCCTTTGCTGCTGCTTTCTTGCACTGTGTTGAGTGCTTCAGGTCACTAGTGATCATCACTCCTAGGTCCTTCTCCTCCTCTGATGCAGATACCTGGACTTCACCCAGGTAGTACTCCATCCTGGGGTTCTTGACTGTGACACTTGGCCAGCTGTGGTTATGATTGCTGTATGATATTTGTAATATAAAAATATAATATTTGAGTCTGTGCTCCATGGGTGCCCCCCTCGTTTCAGTTACAGGAACTGAACAGGAGGTCTCTGTAATGTAATTAACTTCCTTGAGAAATTGCATTTTATGGCTGTTTTGTGTTGCTGCCTCTGAAGTTGGGAAGCTAAATATGCATTTTATTACAGGACAGGACATGGTTATATCACATCTAGGTGACAAACTGCAGAGTTGTAAAAACCATTGATGTTCCTTGGGAAAATAGGAATTAGCCACCAGTTCAAAGCAAAGGCTTGATTAAAGACTGTCATAATTTGGGAAATTAGTTTTTACTGATGTCACCTTATTTAATATACCTCCTGATAGGACACCCTGTTTGTAATTTTTTATATATTCTAAAAGGAGGAGCTAGATGACTCACAGAAGGGTTGTGGACAGACACAGTTTAAACTAATACTGGTGTCTGATCTTGTTTTCATATTCCATCTTGGAACACTAGAGAGACAGAGCTTTCTGATCTAACTATAAGCACTATAGAGGTAATACATTAGATAGAAAAAGTATAATTGTATTGTGGTAGGAGTTTTTTTGTTTTGTAATCTTCCCTTGTTCTTTTATGTGATCATATGCTCTTTGATATATTGTTCTGTGTTTACATTTTTCATATTTTTTATCAATTTTTAGTAAATATATATTTAAAAGACTGCCTGGGCGTCTGCCAGTCCTTTTTGCATGTGACGTATAGATAGTTAAATTTGACAACTGTTCAAGGGCTTGATGGTGTTACTAAACTGGGAAAAGATAAGAATATACCTAAGGTCTTTTATAGAAGTTTTAAAGGGTTCATTTTGGATACCTGGTTAGGTGCCCTTAGGCGAAAGATATATTCTATCCCCCCGAAGAGAATATTATCTGAGCCTGTACATTTGGGTACACTAGCAAAAGGTTCACAGTTTGAATTCCCCCCAGAACTTGAGACTAAAGGTGATTCAGACCCACAAGCAGACAGGAGGGTTACCCTGCCTGTTACCTGTTCACATTACTGCACTCGGAGGTTGTCACTGTGGGAGCAGAGGGCCTGACCTGCTGAGTGCGCGTTTGTGACAGACTCCATTGTGCATAACTGCATTTCTTGGCATTGAAGCCAGCTGCCAGATCTTGGACCACTTCCCCAGCTTTTCCAGATCATCCTGTAGATCCTGTATCCCTTCAGCTTTGTCCACTCTTCTGCAGAGCTTGGTGTCATCTGTGAAAAGGCACATTTTGCCCTTAATGCCATCCCCAATGTCATTAATGACATTGAACAACACCGGCCCCAGCACTGAGCCCTGCAGGACTGCACTGGTGACTTCTCTGGTGCCAGATAACTCTCCCCTCCACAACCACCCTCTGAGTTCTGTCCCCCAGCCAGTTTTCCACCCTTCTGGACATCTTATCACCAGCCGCGCACCACACACCACGTTGTCAAAGGGGAGTTACTACATATAGGTAATGAACTCCCCCACTGGGATGATGGTTCCAAAATGTAAGCTGTTTGTGATAATTTGTGTAGTTTCTGAAATCTGAGACACAATTACACTTATTCCTGCACCTGTTAAAACAGTTAAACGTAATTCAGTTGAAGGATTTTAGGAATTTTGATTTTATGCAGTAGCTTTCTTACTAAATGTACCACAGAGAAATGAGCTAGATTACATATGGGGAGTGCAGGGTAAGTATACAGTTAAAAATCAGTGTGAGCTAGCCATTAGAGTTCAGAGCTGTGAATTTGAAAATTCAATTCATTTTTATTTTTTACCAGGATGACACCATTGAGACAACTCATTTGCAAGGCGGTCCTGGGAGGACTAACATACATAGGGGTACATAGAATTAAAAATCACAATGGCTAATGCAAAAACAGTAATAACAATACCAGTTGTACAAAAGAAGAATTGTGCAGGTACAGCTTACTTTGGCTCTATACATAAAAGTTAGGGCAGCAGATACAAAAAAACAATGCTAACAGTACAAGGGATACAAGGCAGATAATGTGCAGCTACAACTTCAAATAAATACAGAGAGGACACTAACACTAGAAAGAGTGAGAGAACAGGAAGAGTTGCTGGAATAAGGTGTAAGAGTATGGGAAAGGGGCAACAAGAGAGCTAGAGACAGGTAGGGGTCGGGGTGGGAAATGGTGGGAGAGTGTAGGAATAGGCAAAATGAGGGAAATGAAGGTGCAGAGAATAGGGAGTAAGTACAAGGTATTTAGGATTTGTATAAGAAGCAGGTTAGGTAAAGAGGAATAACCTATGGGATACCTCCACCAGAGAAGGAAAAAAGAATAGGCAGAGTGTGGAACACATGCCACCATGGTAGTAATAAGTGCAGTAGAGCCTCTTTAGGAAATTGGCCTGTTATTTTGCAAAGCAAAAGCACTTATCCTTTGTCTGTAAAGTGAGTTTAAGCAGGTACTTAAAGGTACACATCCCAATGGTATGCATAAGTCTTAATGTTTTTTGTAGGGTATTCCACAGAGTGGGTAGTGCATATCCCATGGATGCGGAACCAAAGTGGGTTCTTATCTTGGGGGTATCAAATTAATATAGGAAAGTTTTCTGAGGGAATGCCTGCAAGGAGAGCATTTAAATAGGTTGCAGATGTAAGGGGGATGCTTCAGGATGATGGCTGTATACACCCAGAGGGACGCATTGCGCCACCTCCTTTTATTGAGAGAGGGCCAATTAATCTGTAGGCAAAGAGAACAGTGGTGAGTATTGAAAGGTGCATTTAAGATAAATCTCAAGGCTCTGTGATAGAGTGTGCCTAGAGTACAGAGGACTGTTTTAGGGCATTGGCTGTAGAGGAAATCTGGACAGTCAATTAGGGGGATTGACTAGGTTTGAATCACCACTGCCACTTTTGTGTGACCTTGTGCAAGTCACGTAACCTATCCATAAACACAGAAACATAGACCATAACAGCAGAAAAAGACCAGAGGTCCATTCAGTCTGCTCATATTCAGTCTGCCTACATTCCCTATAATCCTCAGAACCTTCCTTGGAACCTATTTTTCCTCAAGGGTACGAACCCTCCCCGTCCTATCCCCTTTCTCCTCTCTGGCCTTGTCGCCCCAGGTGACCACTATTCCCTTCATTCTATCCTTGATCCCCTGACTGTATGTGCACCCACCACCTTGTCCGACAGACTGTTCCGAGGTTCCATCACCCTTTCTGTAAAGTAGTACTTTCTGACGTCCCTCCTGAACCTCCCTCCTGTTAATTTCCACTTGTGACCACATGACTTCGAGTTGGTATTCAGTGTAAGTAATTCTCCACAGTTTACCTTGTTAATTCTTTTAAGGAACTTGAAGGCCTCTGTCATATCTTCCCTCTCCCTACCTGGTTTCCAGTGAATACATATTTAGTGTCTTGAGGTGCTCCTCATAGGATCTGCCCTTCTGTCCCTGAATAATTTTTGTTACTCTTCACTGCACTGTTTCCAACCTCTGTCTGTTCTTTCTGAGGTGAGGGCTCCAGAACTGGATGCAGTACTCCAGGTGAGGCCTCACCAGGGATATGTACAGGGGAAGTATTACCTCTTTTCTTCTACTATCAGTACCCCTCCCGATACATCCCAGCATCCTGTTAGCCTTGCTTTATGCTTTGTTGCACTGGCTCATTTGTTTAAGGGAGTTACTGATGACAACTCCTAGATTCCATTCCTCTTTTGTAGTGCTAAGTCTCACCCCAGCCATCCAGTACTCAGTCTTGGGGTTCATTTTCTCTAGGTGCATTACCTTGCACTTTTTGGCATTGAGTTTTAACTGCCAGACCTTTGATCACCCCTCTAGTTTTTGCAGGTCCCTCTGCATATCCCTTATTCCCTTATCACTATCCACCCTCCCACATAGTTTTGTGTCATCTGTGAAGAGGTGCAGCCTGCTCTAGGTTCACTTACCAATGTCACTAATGAACATGTTGAAAAGGACTGGACCCAGGACAGATCCCTGTGGAACCCCGCTTGTAACCTCCCTTTCTTCAGATTTTTTTTTATCACATAATTATTTATACCACCTCCATGGACCTGGCAGGGGCTATGACCACCCCTTGGAGGGGTACGTCCTTCGGTCCATCAGGACCATCATGGGTCCTGCCAGGTGCCGGTATTTTTCCTCTGTTTTCTCCCTCATGACCTCGCCCGTGCAATGGGAGCAGCAGCTGTCTCCACCTCTATGGAGGCAGACAAGCACCCTCTGTGTCAGCCAAGCCCCTCTTGTGCTGACGCATGCAGCATAAACCCCACACCCCAAAGAAGGAGAGTAGTCCTCCAGATGCTCAATCCTTACCTCTCCAGCTGACCCCCGAAGGACGCAAGTCCATTCCCGAACCCAGGTCGCCGGCGTGGCGCGAGGTGTTGGCATCCAGCACCTCAACCCTCAGCGCCACTGGGCCGGCTCCTTTTTCCTGATTTAACCCAGATGACCACCACCCTCTGCTGCCTCCCAAGTTCTAGCCAACTACCCACCCAGCTCACTACGGTTTTAGCCACACCCAGGTCTTTCATCTTTTTGAGAAACCTTTTTGTGCGGTGCCAAATCAGAATCCTTGTCGAAGTTAAAGTACAACAGATCCACAGAGTGGCCCTTGTCTACTTCCTTGGTCACCCAGTCAAAGAAAAAAATCAGGCTAGTCTGACTGTCGAATGACTGCTGCCAGGTGGAGGTCTGGTGGCAGTGTGGGTCTGCAGGGTGGCACAGAAAGGGTGGGAGGGAAGGGTCTGTTGACTTCTGTGGTGCATGCGTGTTCCTCCACACATGTGCATACCTGCGTGCACACCCCAGCATGGGGATCAGGGGAAAATGGAGAAAAAATGCGATGTAGATGCGTTTGAAGCCCTGCACACCGACCCCCACCTGCTTCGCCACCAGGACCTGGAACAGTTACTACTGGATGAGTGTCTTCGGTGGGGGGAGACAGCCTTTCCCCTCCTGACTCAGCCATGGGGAGAATCTGTGGGAGTTGTTAGCTATGCTTATATCCTCCTTCTCTCGCTCTCTGTGCTTCAGCTTCCTAACTTTACTTATAAAATGGCAAAAAAAAAATCTAGAAATTTCATTGATTTGTCACCTGACCGTGCATTAAATCTTTATAAATGCATGATCAGGTGACAAATCTGATTTTCCTCCAAAAAAAGCCTACTTAGAGCCATTTCATGAGTGCAATAAGACCCTCCAGGGTGTGAATCATAGGAGTTTAATGCACTTCCCAGGGGCATAAGGATACTCGGCCTTTGGCCTTATGCCTTACTACACTTCTGGGGTGTGCATTAAAATCCTATAATGTACACCCAGTAATGGCTTTTTACTTACTTAACCTACCCTTTATCTCACTTAACCTCCGTGGACTTGCTCCGAATAACTGATACAATTTGTGTTGACTTGGAATGCAGTGTGTATTAAAGGTGCTATATAAAATGAATTCCTTTCTTTCCTTCCTACCTACAGTCTGGTTTAGTGATGGAGAAATGCTAGCGTGTACACTAGGGTGAGAGGTATGGGATTCCCTACTTTTACAAAAAGCACCATGGGATCTTTTGTTTCCACTTAGACAATCACCAGAGATGAGCGGATTGACTTCATTTTAATGTCGCACTGAAGCGGTGACATTTCAAACAGGGCAGAACCCCCTAGTACTACACTGCAGTGTAAGCACTGGGTATGAGCCCACATCCTCTGTGTGAGACCTGAATGCATGACCTTTTAGCACAGCACACTAACATGGGTTAGGTCTGAAAATATTTACGCTGCTCTCAGCCTGGCAAGGCAAATTATATTTCTTACCCCAGGAGTCCTTTAGCATCAGTAACTTTTTTGCACTTAGCTGGCTAGGTGCAATTGCCCCAGAGGTGTGCCTTTAAGAGATATTTACCGAGAGCGTAGGGCCAAGCTAATCAAAAGACAGGAGGGGTGTGAACTGAGTGAGAGCTGTTGACTGCTTCAGACTTTTTTCTCCGCTGGACTGAGCAATATTGCCTCTGAGGTGTCTCCCAACTTTCCTTGTTGACAGCCTCCTAGTGCTTATCTGGGTAAAGTTTTACTCACAAATTATTTCCTTTAGTGTGCTGAGTGAAAGTTTAACTTTTTCATTACAGCTGTGCAAATTCTTTATTTTTAGCACGACAGCGCTATGTAGACTTTATTTTTACCGCGACTATTTAGTTTAAAGCCTAATTTTATCACGGGTGCTAATTTTCGACGGTTTCCTTCATTTTGGGACAAAATCTTGTGGGAACCATCGAATTAGGGACAGTTGCCTTGTTTTTTACCTAAGACCTTGCGGGGTTTACCGCGAGCACCTGCAGTAGATTTCAAACTTAAACAGTGCCTGGGGGTTTTCTCTCTAGATTGGCAATTACGAGGAAACCTTTTTTGTTATATTACTGGACCTTGGTATCATCTGTGTCAGGACTGTCCGTAAGGGTCCAGCAGCCACCTGTGCGCAGTTGAGTATTACTGGGTTCCTATTAAGACTGGCAGTGGTATAGATCCCAGTTTTACAACCCAAAAAAAAAAAAAAGGCACTGGTAATAGACAGAGTTTATTAACTGGGGCAAGACTGGCCAGTGGCATTTTCACAGAAACCTGCACTCAGTTCACAGGTGCAGAACGGGTTTGCTTTGCTTAAATTGGTGAACATAGCAGACAAACCTTTGATTATTATGGCTAAGGATAAATCAAAGGCTTCTGACGAAGGGCCATTTAAACGTACTAATACCAAAAGCAGAGGTGCTGAGGAACCCTCCAGATCCCAGCCAAAAAATAAAGCTTCCAAAGATGAAGTTCCTCACAAACTGAAAAATAATAAGAGTGACAAAAAAAGGAAGCTTGATCAAGCCTTTGATGAAATGGCTAAAAAGAAACTCTGTCAAGACAGATGCGCTCCCATTGCTCCTGGGAAAGCCAATAGCAAGACAACAGGCAGCTTAAAGCATACAGAAAAAATAAAACACTTACAAACTGCGAAGGTTCTTCCGTCAGTGCAAGATATGGAAAAAGCATGGCAACTGTTTCAGACCCTTCAAAAGATGGGTCCTCTATTTACTGGGGCTGACAAGCATTCTTCCACAGTTCTCTTTTCTGTAGACTGTGAGGGTGACGCAGATGATGATCAATTTTATGATGCCCCTGACATGGATTTTGAGGGCCTTGAGTCCCAGGAGTCCCCGGACCCTCACCTTGGGGATCCCCCAGGTGACCACAAGGATCCTTTCTCTAGGTTTACATTTATACAAAATATGCTGGATACCCTGGACCTCCCTACGCAGGAGCCCAACCAGGATGTCGATGAAGATGAAGATTATAGGGAGATGAAGGGTCTTTCATCCTCAAAGACCCTGGTCGTCCCTATCTATAATGCATTTAGAAAAAATACCATGAAGGTGCTTCAACACCCCACTTCAGTACCACGGGTTGATAAGCAGCTTGAGAGAAAATATAAATTGTCTAAAAATTGTACCAAGTTCCTGTCTGCACACCCTAGCCACGAGAGTATAGTGCAGCAGGCAGCTTATGAGAAACCTGGAGTCTCCTTGTCACCCTCTCCCCCTGACAAGGATTCCAAGAAAATTGAATTTATAGCAAAGAAAATGTATGCCACAGCTTGCCTGCTTCTCAGGCTTTCTTCTTACATGGCATTCACAGCCAAATATCAGAAGGCCCTTTGGAAATCTGTCCAGGCTATCGCCTACAATGGATCAGATTCTATGGTACAGGAGCTGGTGGATACGTCAGAAACTGCCTTGGAAGCTACTATGCACCAATTCCACATGGCAGATAACAATAATGATGCAGCCTCTAGGGCGATGGCCCATGCCATCTCTCTGAGACCTTCGCCTGGCTTAGAACAACCAGTCTGACCACTGACACTCAGAACAAGGCCATGGATTTTCCCTGTGATCAAAATATGTTGTTTGATTACAGAACCACTGACTACATGAAAAAGGTCGATGAGTACAAGGCCTCCTGGCAGAGCCATTCATCCAAGCCTAAACCCGCCACCCCTCAGAAATCCCGTGCCAGGGGCGGTGGAGGCAGAAGTTTTGTTCCCAGGCCTTACAGTCCCTATCCCCAGTCTGACTTTAGCCAGTACAGGGGGTCTTTCAGAGGTAGGGGCAGAAGAGGCCAAAGAAGAGTCACCTCTACCCAGCAATCTGCCTCTCAGTCTAAGTCCTGATGTGAGTGTCCAGGTCGCTTTCCGGTTGGAGGCAGACTCTCTCACTATCTGAGGCACTGGTCCCTCATCACGTTGGACAAGTGGGTGCTGGAGATAGTGGAGAAGGGTCTGTCATTACAGTTCAAACAGCCGTCAGACCTCAAGTGTACCCAGGTGTCAAGACCTCTGTCCCCAACACAGATACGCTGTTGGAAATGGAGATACAAAGCCTTCTGGCTTTACGAGCAGTGGAGAGGGTCCCCACCCACGAGAAGGGCAAGGGCCTCTACTCTAGGTATTTTCTGAAACAAAAGAAAACTGGGGAGTGGTGACCTATCTTAGATCTCAGATATTTAAACAAACATCTCAAAAAACCCAAATTCAAAATGGTCACTCTGTCACTGGTCATACAGTCCTTACAGCAGGGAGACTGGCTAGCCTCCCTCGACTTAAAGGACGCCTACTTCCACATATCCATAAGGAGATCTCACAGGAAGTTTCTCAGGTTCAAACTTCCTTCAGGTCACCGTCAGTTCACCTCAATGCCCTTTGGTCTGTCCTCAGCCCCAAGAGTCTTTACGACGTGTCTCACAGTGGTAGCAGCACATCTCAGGAGACTGGATGTCGCTCTCTACCTCTATCTGGACAACCGGCTCATAGTAGCAAAGTCTCCTTGCCAAGTCAAGGAATCTATTTCCCTCACAGAATGCACTTTGGAGTCTCTGGGTTTTCTGGTAAATCTCAAGAAATCTCACTCAGAACCCACCCAACTGCTCACCTTCATAGTGGCCCAGCTGGACACTCAGAAGGGATATGCTTTCCTCCCACAGGAAATAATTCAGAGTTTCCTTTCAGTGGCAGATTCTTTCACCCAGGGACAGCCAAGACCAGTCAGACATTTCCTCAAACTTCTGGGACATATGGCCTCTATGACTGTAGTAGTCCCAGGGGTCAGGTACAGGATGAAACTCCTGCAAACCTACCTCAGAGCTCGCTAGTCTCAGAGAAGCAACACATTTTCAAAGTTAATACTGGTGTCAGAGCAGTTCCTCCCAAACTTGCTGTGGTGGAAGGACCCTGCAAATTTGCAGGCTAGGGTTTTCTTTCAAGCTCCTCTTCCCACAAAGGTGATCACCACAGATGCCTCCCTGTTGGACTGGGGAGCTCATCTAGACAGGGCCTCAGTAAGCGGCAACTGGACTCCCGAAGAGTCACAGTTGCACATAAATCTTTTGGAACTTGGAGCAGTCTTACTAGCTCTCAAAGCTTTTGCTCCCAGCATAGAAGGGCAGGCGGTTCAAATTTGAACGGACAGCACCACTGCAATGTTCTACATAAACGAGCAGGGTGGTACCAGATCAGGAATACTCTGTTTGGAAGCTCTGAAGCTCTGGTCTCTAGCATACTCCCTGGGAGTCAGCCTCTCAGCTATTCACCTCCCAGGCAAACTCAGTACTCTGGCAGATGCTCTAAGCTGCATCAGTCAAGGTCAGAGCGAATGGACACTGAGCAAGCAAGTACTAGCCACAGTGTTCAGGCAGTGGGGCGCACCAGATGTGGATCTGTTTGTCTCGCCCCTCAATTTTCAGCTTCCTCAGTACTGTTGCAGGCCCTCACTTCCGGGAACACTTCCTCTGGATTCTCTGATCCTGGACTGGTCAGGGAGGTTCCTATATGCATTTCCTCCCTTTCCCCTGACATTCAGTGTTTTGCTGAAACTCAGGCAGCAGCCTGCATCCATGATCCTAGCGGCTCTGGACTGGCCCAAGCAAGCTTGGTACCCTCTCCTTCTCTCAGTGTCCTGCAACAGGCCCATTTGCCTGCCTCCGACTCGTTCCTTCTGACCCTTCCTCAGACAGGAGTGCAGTACCCAGACATACACTCTCTTCACCTCAAGGCCTGGTTCTTGAGGAGTTAGTTTCCATCCTCGCAGTACTCTGAACAGGTCCTTAAGATACTGAAGATGGCTAAAAAAATGAACACTAAGAAGACTTATGCAGCCAAATGGAAAAGGTTTTCCCTCTGGTGCAAGAGCGAAAAGTTCGAACCTCTATCAGCTTCAGACCCTCAGCTGCTAGACTACCTGGTACACCTACTGGCATCAGGCTTGAAACCATCTTCACTCAAGCTACACCTGGTGGCAATTTCAGCCTACCTTTCAGTGGGAAAGAAGAAATCAGTTTTTCCCACAACATTTTTAAACAGTTTTTTCAAAGGACTCTTGCACCTCCAGCCTCCAACCAGGGAGCCTGTTCCTCCTTGGAGCCTGAACCTTTGCATAGATGGGCTCATGAATCCACCCTTCGAGCCTATGTCCATGGCCCACATCACATTTGTAACTTGGAAGACCGTCTTCCTGGTAGCCATTATGTCTGCCAGGAGGATTTCAGAGCTACAAGCCCTGTGAACTGAGCCGAAATTACATCATCCCTCACAACGATAAAGTTGAGCTCAGGACAAATAGGAAATTTCTGCCAAAAGTGGTTTCAGAGTTTCACTCGAACCAGTCCATTAGTCTGCCTGTCTTCTTTACTGAGCCATCCACTCCTGGTGAGCAAAAGCTCCACAGCTTGGATGTCAAAAGAGCCATCTTTCACTACCTAGAGCATACTAGACAGTCCAGAGGCTCTTCCACTCAGTTGTTCCTCACCTACGGGGATGTAGGCAGAGGAAGACCAGCTACCAAGAGAACTATTTCTCATTGGTTGGTCTCTTGTATTAGATTCTGCTATGAGAAAGCTGGTCAATGACCTCCAGTGGGGCTCAGGGCCCATTCCACCAGGGGCGCTGCATCCTCGCTTGCAGCAGCAGCAAGGGACATTCCCCTACTGGATGTCTGCAAAGCAGCTACCTGGAAATCTGTGCACACCTTTGTGAAACACTACAGTTTGGATGTGCAAACCAGATCTGATGCCAAATTTGGCAGGGCAGTTCTACAGAGCCTCTTTTTTAAGTAGGTTAGTAGGCTCTCTGCCTGCCTGTCACTTGGTATTGCTTGGTAGTCTGCAAAAAAGTTACTGATGCTAAAGGACTCCTGGGGTAAGAAGAAAAAATTACTCACAGCAGTAATCTTCTTTCTTCCATGGGGTCCTTTAGCATCAGTAAGCTCCCACCCTTCCTCCCTGGTTCACCTGTCAGAGAAGGGCTCTTATGTCGCCTTTTACCAAATTTGGAGTTTCTTATTGATGAGTTTTTACCTTGTGTTGCTGTTGTTTCTATTTCCACTTTTAGACATTTGCATGTTTTTTTAATCCTGTTAATTCTTTTTCAGGGCATTTGCCCTCATTTTTCCTTGAAAAAATTCTGAAGCAGTCAACAGCTCTCACTCAGTTCACACCCGCTCCTGTCTTTTGATTGGCTTGGCTCTACGCTCATTAAATATCTATTAAAGGCACACCTCCGGGGCAATTGCACCTAGCCAGCTAAGTGCAAAAAAGTTACTGATGCTAAAGGACCCCATGGAAGAAAGAAGATTACTGCAGTGAGTATTTTTTTCTTCTGAGGCATGGGTGTCATACAAGGAAACATATAACAGTAAGAAAAAAAACAGACAAAATTAATAAATAACTATCCTAATTTAACTAAATTTTTATTTATTTAGCTTTTGTTGACCGGGTAAGTGCACTAGACAAATCCTGCCTATTTTCAGGCACGACCCGGGGGAGGGGGATACAGATGAATGCCAACTGACCTTGAACCAGATTAAGCTGTTGGTTTATAGAAAATAGAAGGCCTGACCACAGAAATAAGATTGTAAAGGGACACTGTCAACCCTTTTTTCATCATAGTATTTCTAGTTGAAAACCCACATTTTACGATTGCTTACCTGCTCTAAAATTTATTAATGTCGCTGGCTGTTTTATCTGCTTCCTTTCTTAGTAGAACTGGAATGCATGGAAAAGGTGTAATTATACCCAACCTTGTTTTGCTCTGAATCTTTGATCTACTCATTGCATGCTTCCTGAACATGATGAACACCCCAAAACAGTGCAGTCACACTGCATGCGATAGTCTCTTCTCCTCCCACTGCATCTTTAGTGTCTAAACTGTGTCGGGGGGTGTTACCAAGTCCAGGAAAGATGCAGTTGGAGGCGATCAAGGAATGAAAACAAACATGTTTTAGTGTGGTAACACCAGTATGGTGGGCAGACTGTTTTTCACTTTTTTTTTAAAGAAGAAAGCAATCAGAATCAAACAACCAGCTACATCAGCAATCTCTACAGAATATGGGTAATCATAAGGTGTCTTGTTTAAACTTGGGAAATTTCGAGGCCTAAGGGGGTTGACAGTGACCCTTTAGTGCTCCCTTAAAGGCCTCAACCATGCATGCACCATGAATGTAGGGTGGCAAAGAATTCTAGAGGTATGTGGCCACCATAAATGCTCTGTCCCCTGAAAGCCTAGGCTGAGATTGGGAAACCACTGAAAAACTCACTTTGGTGAAGTGGAGAGGGCAGAAAGGGGTGTACGAATACAAGATTCTTTTAGGTAGCAAAGATCTGAACCATGTAGGGCCTTGTTTTGAAGCTGACAGACTGCTTAGCAGTCAGCCAGTATAGACTGCGCAGAACTGGCATGATTTGTTCCTTATGAGCTGTTGGGTCAGCATTCTGGACCAGCTGCAGGCGGCACAGTAGACCACCACATAATCCTAGGTAGAGAGTGTTGCAGTACTCAAGTCTTCATGTGGCAAAGGCATAGACCATTGTAACAAGGCCCTCAGGCATAAGATAGGGTTTGGCCTTTGGGCACCAAATATGGTTTGACCCAGGTAATTTTACACTGGGGGGAAAATACACTTTGGACTGCAGCTGACACCTGATGTTTCACTGTCAACTTGCAGTCCACAGTGATACCCAGATTTCTAACTGTATCCACAGCTGTAAGTGTGATGCTATTTAGCAATGGCAACATGGTATCTCCACTTGTCATTTTCAACCCACAGGAACCCAGTTCGACAGTCATTACCTCTGTCTTACCTGGGTTAAGGCTTAGCTAGTTTGAGGCTATCTGGTCACTGATTTCCGGCAGACAGCAACTTTGCATGGAGCTCCCATGTCTCCCTTCCAGTGCATAAGATAGGCACAGCTGAGTATCGTCGCCATAGCAATAAAACTCCATGTCATACAGATTGCCTGCCACCTGTCCAGAGGGTAAAAGGAATCCTAGTCTAGAACTGGCCATGGAGACCAGCCATAGCCAGCTGATGCCATAATGTGAGAAGACTGGTTGCTGTCCAGTTCAGTACACCATACAACTCAAGATGTTTTCACCCTCTCGCTGCTTGTAGTTACAGTCCTGGTAAGAGACAAAAGGTCCCTTCCAGACAAGATTCATCCTGCTGTTCTATAACAGTGCCTTTAAAAACAGTGTAGCATCTTTCACTGTAATATTACTTTCTGAAAGGGTTATAAAAATATCTGTAGTTAAGCAGTACTACAGTGGAATATGTTCTGCTGAATTTATTTATTTATTCATTCAGTTTTTCATTTATTTATGTATGTATGTATGTCTTTGGTAACCAGGTGAGTGAGCTGATCCAAAGGACCAATTTCTGTCGCAACCCGCGGGCCACACAGCAAGCATTCTACAGAAGTAGTACAATACAGAGAATACAAAGATATGATCACATCACAGATACAATGTAGTTAAGCTAATAAAGATACAAAGCAACTACCAATCAGTACAAGGTGTACACGTGCGCTAAACAGGAGGATTCAAGGTCATTACACAAATAACCACCAGTAGATACATGCTAAATGTGGCAAAAAAATACAACTCACACAAACTAACATGCCTAACAGAGGTCAGGAGACAGAGTTAGAGAGAGAGCGCATCAGGGACTGATAAGAGAGGGCAGGACAAGGGAGCAGAAGTACTATGGAGCAAAGATACATAGCAGAGCAGAGATAAGCAAGGCAGGGACAGATTTTGACCTTATGACTATGCAGGGAAACAGTTGCAAGTGGATTCGGTCATGAGCCAGGATCTAAGGTTAGATTTAAAGGAGAGATGAAAGGGGGACAATCGAACGGACGACGGTAGCCTGTTCCATAGGGATTTATCCTGGTCCCCTCGCAGGAGCAGCAGATATACACAAATCCCATTGCTGTGCAGATAACTAACATTAGAAAATACTGCGCCAAGTTCAAAATGAACACAAAGAAAGCTAAGTTCATTGTCATTATGTGTCATTTTAAAATATTTATTGTTAGAGGGCTGCAGCAGGGCAGCCCATCTTTTGTAATCACTCTGTGAGTTTTCCCAAGAACGAGAGGAATTGTGAGGAGCTGTTCAATGCAGGCCTATTTTTAACATGGAAATATAATACTGGGAGGATTTTTGTCTTCCACTTTACTTATCAGGAGCTTCCACAGTGACATTGTTGGCACATGTGCAGTAATCCAGTGTGTGTGCACTGTCAAGATTGGCTGGAGATGGAGGAGCCTGCCATCTCCCTTGGGACTGCCTGACCAGTTCTTTTCTTGGTGTCCAGCAGCTCCCAACTGCTGCATCAGCACCTGCCCACCTCCTGATTGACCCCCTCCCCAGCCCAGCTATGCAAATAGCTTCTACCCACTGCCGAACTCCTGCCTGCCTCTCAACTAACCCTCCAGCCCCAGCTGTAAAAAAAAAAAAAAAAACAACAACTGTCACCTGCTGCCCGAACTCCTGCCCACTGCCTGACTAACCCTTGTCTTGCCTAATCGAAGAGTCACAAAGGAATAATCACACTTGGCATTCACACATCAGCACAATTTATTGCAAGCAAAAGATAATTACACTTCATTTAGCAGCAATGTCACTATCAGCATTAATGATTACACTTTAGCATTCATTCATTAGCAATATTACTATCAGCATTAATATATACTTCAATTAAGCAAAACATGATACATCACCGATTCTATGCTACATCCAAGCCTTTTCCCAGTAGCTGGGGAAGCCCCTAATCATCTCACAGCCTGGCCAGGAGTCTTGAACCGGGAGAAAGTTCCACAGCGATGCGTCCACCCTGCAGATGAGGCTTCCAACCAGGCATTGAGAAAGCTACATTTATATCTTATTCTATGCTAAAAATAACCGGCAGCCTTCATAGTGTTGTTTTGCCACATTCTAGAAGCTGGCCGGCTCCTGTGATCCCACCACCATAAGGACTGCTCAGAATTCCCTACACCTGCTAGGTCACTGTGCTCCAAACACTGGCCGGGTGCCTAAACACTATGAGCTAAGCAGAAGTTTAAACAAAACTACAAAAACAGGTTGCCTGATAATATGCAACCTTCAAGTCAACAAAATAAACTGTCTGAAGCAAAACATAATAATGAGGCTATCTAAAGAGCAAAACACCAATTAAATGAAGCAGCATGTAAATGGAGTCACACAATACAAAATGGAGTATAAAATGACATACATTACATGAAATAGCATACAAAATGGAGTGACAATAATCAACATATTATACTATCACTACATTCGGTCCTTTGATTATTGTGAATACGATTTGTATGATATTGGTACCATAGCAAAATTACTACTAATATAACATGATAAGTAACAAGTCCAAATAAGCAAGATAATTGTCACTACAGCAATGATTATGATAGGATGTATCAGAATATTTAACACTTTTGTAGCTGATGGAGACCATCCTGTAAAAATATCCACCAATAATGAGTAGTCTCTTGTTGAATCTTGGAACTTAAATCAATCATTTTATTTTTAACTATCGTAGTTTGCACCTGACTTGCACTAATGATTTATTTCTTATTGCCAAATGAGCCTGCATTACATCTGTTTCCTGAATTATCTGTTTAATTTTATTTAATGAGATACTTAATCTTGATTGATCTAAAATATTGGCTGCTAATACAAAATAAGCTTCTGCTCATTATCAGGGACAAAGGTGTAAGTAGTATTTTCCCACCACAAATGAGTCACATTTCTTAAACAAGCTGAAAGGAACGAGTTAAGTTATACATCCTAACAGTATTCTCTGATTAGTTACTATACAAACATACTGGGGTCCTATTTCTGTAAACATGGTAAAGGTTATGGGTAAAATTGTCCATTGACACAAATTTATCGAATGCTCCAGTAAACAAGGTTCATAAAGTCTGGAATGCTGTCCACATAGTATTCCATCAGCTGTTTTTGAACACAGACTTAAGTCATGGGTGGTGTTCTGACTATCTATATAATCTCCGTTAAAATGTGGTAACCAAAACTCAGGATCAAATAATGGGGGACCAAAAATTACAGGTAATATTACATATTTACACATTATTTCAGGGTCACTAACATTATAATGTACCAATTGCCCTGAACAATAGGTATCTGTGCATTTTACTGTGGTGGATGACATTACAATCCAATGATTACTAGGAATCCATGATTTGAACACGGTCCTCCACACATATTCATTATTACTCATTAAATCACTCTGGGCCTTATTTCTTTGCAGTATAGAATACATATGTCGCATTGTGCATTCTGTCCAATCAATAAATCACGAAATATTTTCTGCTACTCCCATTCCCCATACCTGTGAAGCATTAAATAACTGCAAGAACTCAAAATCATAATTCAAAGTTAATCTTTTGGGGTAAGAAAACAGTTGGCATCCATTGAGCTTGTAAGTTAATTAAGCTAAATACATCAATTCCTACTGCCTGAAGCCTGTTAGTCAGTGTTTCTATATCAACACTATTTAAAATTCCATGCCTGCCCCTGCTCCACCTAATAGCGTATCATACCAAGCTCTTTTATATTTGCATTTTCTACTAAACATAAACGTTATGTTAAAATGGATTACATTTTTCTGATACCGCTGCGCTACTGATGTACATGTGGATGGGACCTTAACTATACTATCATTGCTAATTACAGGATGATTTTTCAACACTGTAATGTGATCTGCCCAAGTAGTTCTATTAGTTATTGCAGTAGCATTCATGCAGAATAACGTGTCTATGTCAATCAAAGTAATACTTGCATTGAAAATGTCTGTTTGATTCATGCAGCAATCAAGTCTATGTTGTACAGTCACCATGCAACTATTCGGTAAGTTGCAGCATCTAATAGCAGTCTGGTTCTGTAATTTAATCCAATTTGTGTCCTGCATAGGTTGGACATATAATCGCCCTGCCATTGTCTCAACTGGTTTCCAAATGTTCACATCTGGTGAAAAGTAATGTTCACTATAGGACATCCTTGGTTTTCAGGGCAAGTAAAATTGTCTTGCACCCGTAAACTGGTGGAAGATTTCCAACCCCATTGTACAAGTGGGTCATCAAGCTTCAATATTCTTTCCACCTGGGGTAATAGGCTTTACCAATGGACCGTGAGAGAGTGTTATTCCTTTTAGAATCCATTGAAGAACCTAGAAATACACAGACTGATTATTCTTGAAGATAACATGTGTTTGCTGGCATATTCCCATCTCTTTCCTGACCTGATAATTAACACTGTGTTGTCTCGTCCGGTGGCTATCACCTCAGCTGGTTCAGGAGGGCCATTTGGGTTTGTAACCCATATTTTGGCACCATTGTTAAAACCTCCTGTAGATCTAAAACCTTTATCCCCCCCTTGCTGTTGAGTGTGGGGGCTTGTCCCTTTATAGGGGTCACTTTGTTAACTGGAATAATTAACAATTGAGCCACTCTGTCATACTGTTGAATTAACAGATTTTGTTCTCTACTATTCAACAAAATTACTTTCACTTCTCCTTGGTAATCACAATCAATCACCCTCCCAAAATTTGTATTCCCTTGAGGGCTAGTTCTGATTTAGGTGCTATCCAACCAAAATGTCTCGTGGAATTTGTATTCAATACCAGTTTCTATCACTTGAATGTTTCTGCTGTTTATTCTGTGTTCTTGAAGGGCATGTAAATCAAGTCCAGCAGCTTCGGTTGTCCTGCAAGGAGACAGAGCTCCTGGTGTAATTTCCAATATAACATTGTTTCTGTAGTTGAGTAAGCCTGCACTTGCAAATTAGAGTTATCATTCGCATTAAGGGGGTCTCCAGATTCTCCAATTGGTCTATTATTTAAAATCTGTAATGCTTCATGCAAATTCTCTTTCCATTTTCGTAGGCTCTCCCCAATTTCCTAAACTGTTCTTTTCTTCAGCAATCCATTCATTCTCTCACTTAACCCCGCTGCTCATGGGTAATAAGGGATGTGAAATACCCACTGTATGTTATGGGTTTGAGCATAAGCTTGTACCATTTTCCCTAAAATGGGAACCATTGTCTTTGTATCTGCAAGGGTATTCCATAGTACAACATAATTAAGTTAATTGCCTTAATGGTGTTTTTCTGTGTAGCTTGTTTACAAGGGTATGCCAATAAATACCCTGAATATGTATCTACAACTGTGCAAGCATATCGACATCCTCCACTAAGGGTAGAGGTCCAATGTAATCAATCTGCCAAATTTGTCCCGTGAATTTTCCTCCCCAATTGTCCTTTCACAATATGAGGGATTGGTCTTTGTTGCCCATGTTGGCATATAGGACACTGAGCAATAACAGTTTTAACCAAATCCAATGTTAGGGGTACACCTCTACTATATGCCCACCTGTAAGTGGTTTTTCCCAAATGTCCACATTTTTGATGTGCCCATTTTGCTAGCCCTGATAACTGCTGACTTTGAGTTTCTTCAATATCCACTGGAAGAATCTTAGCTTTTCATCTGCAATAGAATTATACCATTGTTCTAGTGTATCTGAAGCACAATGAGCATCAACATGAAATACAGTGGTCTGAGTATTTTGCACCATAGTCCATATTTCCTGCCACAGTTCTTTTCCCATATTTCTTTCAAATAAATTTTCCACTCATCCTTAGCCCAAGTGGGCAGCCAGGTTGTTAAACCATTGGCTCAGACCATGAATCAGTATAAATATGACATGTACCTGGGTTTTCTTGTCTCAAAGCCTGATATACTGCATACAACTCAGCATATTGACTGCTTTTCCTTCTCCTGATGTTACTAAAACTTTTCAGTGTGTGGACACTGGCTACTGCTTTCCAGTATCTCCATTTCCCACATATTTGGCTGGAGCCGCCTGTAAACCATACATGTGTTTCGGTCAGAAACGGGCAGCTCATCAAAAGGCTTGCCCCATTTCACAGGTGATTCTTGAATTTCAGGCATTTTACCTCAACCTGTTCTCCTCTAGAGGAATTTCAGCTACCTTCTCATGGAGGGCTGCTAGTCCCCAATTCCTACCTCTTTGCTCGATCCTGAATATACCATTTCCATTTGATAATGCTAGCCTCTGAGCATGTCCTATTTTGTGAGTTCTAGGGAGCTTTTTACTTGCATAATGGGTATCTCTGGTCTCAATGCTACCTCATGACCCACTGTCATTTGTTCTGTCTCTATCAGAGCCCAGTAGCATGCTAGTAGTTGTCTCTCAAAAGGTGAGTATCTGCTACCTACCTCTGGGAGTTTCCTATTCTAAAAACCTAGTGGCACTTTCTGTCTCCCTTGCTTCTGCCACAAACTCCAGTTTGCATACTGCCCAGTTACGGACACATTTAATTCTACCTCCCCTCCTGCAGGGGCCAAAGGTCTAAGGCTTGCTGCACTGATTCCTTAGCCTTATCAAATGCTTTTTGTTGCTCATCCCCCCATTCAAACTCGTATTTCTTTCTGGTCACTTTAATAAGGGGAGCTAGTATTTGCCCTAAATGGGGTATATGCTGTCGCCAAAATCCAAACAAACCCACAAATCTTTGTGTTTCAGTTTTGTCTTGTGGAGTTGAAAAGTCCAGTATTTTCTGTCGTGCCTTGGGCAATATTTCTCTATGCCCCCTGTTCCATTGAATTCCCAAAAATTTTACTGTTTGGGAAGGACCCTGTACCTTGTCTGGATTAATTTCCCATCCTTTCTTCCTCATATGATCAATGGTCTCATCTAGTAACTGCTGTACTTTATCTTGATCAGCCCCCTGGATCAAGATATCATCAATGTAATGAGAAATCTGCATGCCATCCGCAGCTTCAACTCATCCAGTGTTCTGCCACCATCCGGTGGCAGATGGTGGGTCATGTACATATCCCTGAGGTAATCTAGTGAAAGCATATTGCCTCCCCTGCCATGTGAAGGCAAACTGTCCCAAAACTTTTCCTCAATCGAATAGTAAAGAATGCATTAGCTAAATCAATAACTGCATACCATACCCCTTTGTGCCTTTGTATTTGCTCTATCAGGGTGACGGTGTCTGGAACGCAGTCACAATGAAGGGTGTACTTGTTCAATTCCCTATAATCTACTGTCATCCTGCCTGACCACTTTTCTTGACTGGCCACACAGGATTGTTCCAAGCTGTTGTTGTGGGTTTAAGCACTCCTGCCTCTAATAGATCTTTAATAGTGGCAGTTATCTCCTCATGCCCTCCTGGTATTCTATACTGTTTCATACAGATAATTTTTGTAGCAGGTGGAATGGCTATTGGAGGCATCTGCACCTTCCCACTACTACTGGTCTTGCTGAAATGTACAGTTTTACTCCAATTGATATTGTCCATCAGACAATTGCAATGTCATCCCTTTAGTATGTCTATTCCTATAATGTATTCGAATCGGAACAATCATTACACAATATTTTCTCCAGGGCAGCTGACCTATTTTCAGTTCCAAAATGGTCTGCACTGCCTCAATTTGTTTACCTCCTAATCCTGTAATTACCACCGCTGACCTTTGTGTTTGCTGGGTTCCCATAAATTAATGAGGCCTCCGCCCAGTGTCAATTAAAGCTCGTACTTTTTGGGTGAGCCACTCTTCCAATTAATTTCCAATTCTACATGAGGTCTAAATCCTCCTAGCCCACCCTTCTACGGGGCTTGGCCTTCATTTCAGTCATATTTTAGGTTTTTCAGTTGCTGCAACTCCCTAACCGGGTACAAATCACTGGGATACAGATCTGCATATTCCTGCTCCATCGGGTGACTCAATGGATCCCTGAGTGGGAGCCCCCACCCGGGACATACTTTCATCATCAAACTCTGCCGGGAGCAGTTGGACTTACAGACTCCCTGAAGAGACATGTACATCTGTCTTTAACTTTGAATTGATCTGCTTATTTACTCGCTTCTTAGTGTTCAATCCTCTTTTGTACATTTCCCATATCAGGGGTACTGATCCCATCAATGTTTTCCTTGCCACCCCATCCTTTAAGAGAGCCAGGAACATATCTCTCCTAGAAACTCGACCTCAGGATTGGACCGCTGTTTATCCTGTCCTGAAGGATCATATAAACTAGACCCTTTGGGCCCCAATCTCCAGTTCCCCTAACTGCCGATTGCCTCTACACTACACCTACTGTTTTCCCGTCTGATTAATCAACAAAGTCATCATTACTGCCTTATATGCAGGTGGTGCAGTTTGATAATCTTATTACGTACAGACACTGGCACAACAACACTCATTAAATCAGCATGGTCTTCTGTGGAGACCGCAACTTTCATCATTTCCATTTTAATGTTTTGTATACAGTCCTTTAAGGTAAACCATGGTTTACTATCCTCCGACCAGTCACTCACCGTCGGATACTTGTGTTTTGCAAGCCATAGCCACCACGTCCAGCATCGTGGTATGGCCCTGCCCTGTATCGGAGGGTCCCAAACGCCTCCTTCACCACAGGGTCATAGCTTAGTGACAGAAACCTAGGGGCATCAGTTTCATCTAAGCTTACTCCATCCGCCCCTGTGTCACAACCTCACCAGCCATCTCAACAAACTCTCCTCGGTGTACCGCTCCAGGAGGTCTGATACCTCCTGTTGAGAAAAATCCTCCACTACATCTCGATTCCTAGGATTTCCCTGATCCAACACTTCAGTACGTCTTCTAGACACTGGCTGTGCATGCAATATTGGAACCTTACGTCCCTCAGCCTTTTCTTCTTTATCTGAGGCTGACCTTTCCTCATCTGTAGAAAACCAAATATCTCCATCCCATGTTTCAGGATCCCAGTGGGCTCCTTCCTAGCTATTGCTAGGCTTACCTTTCCTACTAACTCTGCCCTCCTCTTTTCTTATACGTACTGTGCCACTAGGACAGCTGCATTTTCTGCAACTGTCCGATAGGTATCAATTTATCACTAGCAAATGATTTTGACATTGTAACATCACAGCTTTACTTTCCAAATCACAAACCTTCGTTCAACTCTGCCTTTTCACTAAGAAGTCCCACTACCTTTTCATGCATCTTCCTATAGGCAGACAATAAAATCCACCCCCGTGCCCCAAGGCAGCACATTCTTTCCCTTGCCACAGGCACTCTTTTACATCGTAACAACATCTGCAGGCTCAGAATCCTTTAAACAGGATTCCCAGTGTTCACTCAACCCTGCACAACATGACCACTCAGTGGCTAAATCAGCATAAGGTTGGTTTTCCCAACCAGGAATTTCCACTTGTGCACATGCAACATTAGACTCTTTCCTTTTAAACATTTTCACTTCACCTTAGTGTGTATTTTCCTTTATGAATCCTGCCAACTATGCCAAAATTGTCTTGCCTAATCGAAGAGTCACAAAGGAATAATCACACTTGGCATTCACACATCAGCACAATTTATTGCAAGCAAAAGATAATTACACTTCATTTAGCAGCAATGTCACTATGAGCATTAATGATTACACTTTAGCATTCATTCATTAGCAATATTACTATCAGCATTAATATATACTTCAATTAAGCAAAACATGATACATCACCAATTCTATGCTACATCCAAGCCTTTTCCCAGTAGCTGGGAAGCCCTAATCATCTCACAGCCTGGCCAGGAGTCTTGAACCAGGAGAAAGTTCCACAGCGATCGTCCACCTGCAGATGAGGCTTCCAACCAGGCATTGAAAGCTACATTTATATCTTATTCTGTGCTAAAAATAACG
Organism: Neoceratodus forsteri; assembly: GCA_016271365.2. NCBI lineage: Eukaryota > Metazoa > Chordata > Ceratodontiformes > Ceratodontidae > Neoceratodus > Neoceratodus forsteri. Next base: position 158,678,342 of record JADMNL010000031.1, on the reverse strand, counting down.
ATGCAGCCTTCATAGTGTTGTTTTGCCACATTCTAAACTGGCGGGCTCCCAGGATGCTGCAAATTCACACCATAAGGACTGCTCAGAATTCTACACCTGCTAGATCACTGTGCTCCAAACACTGGCCGGTGCCTAGAACACTATGAGCTAAGCAGAAGTTTAAACAAAACTACAAAAACAGGTTGCCTGATAATATGCAACCTTCAAGTCAGCAAAATACACTGTCTGAAGCAAAACATAATAATGAGGCTATCTAAAGAGCAAAACACCAATTAAATGAAGCAGCATGTAAAATGGAGTCACACAATACAAAATGGAGTATAAAATGACATACATTACATGAAATAGCATACAAAATGGAGTGACAATAATCAACATATTATACTATCACTACAACCCTGCAACCTCACATCCACTGCTAAACTCATGCCTGCCACCTAACTAATCCTCCTGCTCTCTGACTGTACAAACAATGACTCCCCAACCCCCCCGAAAAACTCTCCAGCCCCAGCGGTGAAAAAGAAAACTCTCACTCACCTTCTGACTAAACCTCCAATCCTAACTGTAGAAAAAACCAAAAAACTCCCACCAGCTGATGAACTCCCACCACCTCCCGAATAAACCTCCAGCCCCAGTGATGAAAAAACAACTCACAATCACTGCTAAACTGTCGAGCACCTCCCGACTAACCACTTCAGCCAGGCAGTGAAACAATTCCCCCTGCTGTCAAACTTCTGCCTGCTTCCTGATTAAGCCTCCAGCAGTGGCTGTAAAACAAACAACTCCCACCTGCTGCCAACCTCGCACCCACCTCCCAATTAACCCTCCAGTCCTGGCGGTAAAAATAAATTCCCGACTACTGTCAGACTCCTGCCTCCCCCTGATAGTAGCACATCAATTTGGTGAGGCAATTACAGCGAGTTAATTTTAGCGAATGCATGGTAGCGCATACAATAATAGCGAGTGCCACATTACAGTGACTGGGTAATATTAGTGCTTAGAAAATTCAGTGATAGTATTATTTAGTGAGCAAAACCTTGCTAAATACCCCCCGTGTCCAAGTGTGGCTGAGAGTTGGCATCTTAAATATGGGAGGGGGGTGCAGGGGAGGCGCAGCCGCCTGTGTACATAACAACAACAATTAGATCCTCATGTTAAGTGGTGGCAGCTGCTGTTAATGATGCCATACATAGGCTGTGGAGTACCTGAGAAGTCAAAGGGGCATGCCAGTGCTTGTCTGTGGTGCTGCAAAGTGCCGCTGCTGCAACGGAAGCTGTAGTGGGATCCTTACCTGATGTGTGTCTGCTGTGTCGCACTGTGCAGAGGATCCGACAGAGCGAAAGGGTATATCCTGTGATGCTGGTGACTGTAGCTGACTTCGATCACCGAACGAATAAAGTAAATACTTGAGGTGAGCATTTTGTGGGGCAGTGGGCACCAAGATCGAATACTGATGTATGCTGCTGACCGTATCACTGTCAGCAGTATATATTGCTGAAATTGGCAGTCACCAAAAGATACAGTTGCCAAAATTTGATTCGCTGCAATGTAATCGCTAAAAATTGGCATGCACTACAGTTGCCTTGCCAAAATGACATTGAGGCCTCCTGACTAAGCCTCCTGCTGCCAAACTTCTGCCCTCCTCCCAAATGAATTCTTTAGCCCAAGACGTGGTGGTGGTGGGTTCCACCCCATCCTGGCTGCAAGTAGAGATAAAGGGAGAAAGACAAAGATTGGGCCATTGGCACAGAATAAAAAATATTGTAGCTGCAGATTGACAGCAGCTGCCAAAGCCAGTAACAAAACAAACATAAGTAAAAAAAAATATGTATATTGTGCATATCAATGTGTGTATGATAGGGGGGTCATCTGTGTGTATGTATCAGTGTGTGTTCGCATGTGTGCGCATGTATATGTGTGTGTCAGTGAATGTCTGTCTGCCCTGGAATGTGGTTGTGTGACAGGTGCCATTTTTGTTCATCTCACCAAGGCATTTGGTCACCCACGATCTTCTGCTGGCCAAATTAAATTTGTTGGGCCTTGACAATCTCTCTAATAATTGGTTCAAGGACTATCTTTCATCCCTTGAGCAGAAAGTAAAGTGGAGGAGTGGCTTACCCTACATTTCACCAAGGCTCTGTTTTAGGACCCTTACTATTCTCCCTCTTTGTGAATGATACACCAGGTAACTGTGGTGGGGCCAAATGTCAGCTATATGCCAATTATGCTATGCTGTACTGGAGTCGTGATTACCTTGCCCAAGTTGACTCCAGCCTTAGAGAGGACACTAGGCAGCTGGAAAAGTGATTTCTGAAAAATTATTTGAGTCCCGATAGAACAAGAAGAAGGACATCCTGTCTGATTCTAGGCAACTTGGGCAACATGGGTCAAACAGGCAAAATATACTCAAGCTTCATACAACTGGTGGTAATTCATTTATAGTATATGAGTGCCTTCTGTTGTGTATGGATTTCAGCAACTGCTGAAATCTTGTTGTAGGGCAGTTCAAAGGTCAAAAAAGCTGTTGTACTATCGTTCTGACGTCACATCGATAGTACAACTTTTTAACTTTGACCTGCCACCTGATTGGCTCAGACTAGGCTCGATGAACAAAATAAAGACAAACATGGCGGCGCGATTTAGCGAGCGCTGGGCAGTGCAGTCACCGACTTTTAAGTTCGGAATTGAGACATGGACTAGAGCCATACATGGCTCCCTCTCAGAAAAATCTTTTTTTTTTTTTTTTTAATTTTAAAAATAAGTGGTGCGGAGAACCGAAAGTAAGAAGCGAGCATGAGTGTCAGCATTAGAAATGGGAGTGAGCAGGAGCACCAGCGGGAATGGAGCAGCACCCACAAGTAATTTTATAAATAAAATAATGTGAAGCTAAACAGAAGGCACCCATATACTATATAAAACAGTGGATGGGCGACCATCCACAACTAAGGCTGTGTTTCCCTCTTGGGAGTTGATGACATCAACGAGACCTCTCAGCCGCTCTCAGGTCCTGATGTCATCAACTCCCCCGAGGGAAACACAGTCGTTGTGGATGGTTGTCCATCCACTATTCTATATGTCATGATTAGCTCCATAAAGTACCTGTGAGTCCACCTGGATCAGGAACTGTCCTTCAGGCCACATGTGGACTATCTGACTAAAATGCTGCATCAGTAACTCAAGGACTATCTTACTAAGGAGTCCCAACTAACTGTCTCTAACTGCATCTGAAGTTCAGTGTTGTGTTATGCTGCCTCAGTCCCGTATTCATTAAAGGATACAGAACTGAACCAATAAAAAACACTATATAATAGGATTCGCCAATTTGCTGCTGGACTGTCCCCCCCCACCCCCATCCCGGAGCATCACTGCACTGTATTCTCCCTGAAGAATTGGCTGTCAGTTGCAGAAAGAATGGGGTATCCCCTACTGAGTCTGGCATATAAGATAATTAATGTCCCTACTTCTCCAAGTCCCTGTAACAGTCTGGAGAAAAAGAACTCAGAGGAGATGTCTCTGGTGCTCAGACAGTCTTCTAAGTGTTCTGACAAACTTCAGCCAATGGCCATTTGCTTCCTCAGTTCCTGGTCTATGGAGCAACCTTCTTGGGGTGGGGGGGGTCAGAAACTGTTCCTCTGCCATTGCCTTTAAATCCTTTAATTAGGTACATTACCTCAAATCTATTCTCTGATGCTGCAACTGCAGAGAGTGCTCAACCAATGAGCTATTTTGTTATGGTTATTTATTTTGCACTGGTCTGTCTATCTGAACTAATCTTCGTGTAATATTTGTACTGTTACGTTGTTATTGCACTTGCACTGTCACCTTGTTGTTTTCACTGTATGTATGGCATTGCGCAATATGCTGCGGTTGTTTTCTGTTCTCTGTAATTAACTTGGGTCACCACTAAAAAGGGGACTTGTTTATGGGTCAATCTGGTTATCAAAATCAACCAATCAATAAAGTATTAGTGTGAATCAGTGTGTGCGCACAACAGTGCATGTGTTAGTGTGCAGCATTGTGCATGTGCACACATCTTTTGTCAATGCATTTGTGTGTATGTGTTCATGTGCATCAAGTGTGCGTGTAGTGCATATGTCTGCAAAATGGTCTTCAGGTGTGTGGGCGTATGAACTGATATACATTTGTGTGTCCCACTGTCCTCCTAGGGACAAGAAGAGTTGCAAAGGACTGTACTTATTTATTTTAATTTTTATTTATTAACATTTCGGATTACACCTTTGAGCCATGGCTCATTTACAAAGGTTCCATGTCAGGCAATCAGGACAATGAAGAACAAACAGAAAAAAAGCAATAAAGAATACAGTAAAAACATAACATACAAAATACAAAACAAGGAGCAGTAATTGACTTTGTCAGATAATCACTTAAGACTGGTTAATCAGCAGAACTTGATACCAGGCAGTTGTACATCCTGGCCGGGATATTTAAAGCAATTGCACATGGCGCAACTGAGTTGCACCGGTGCAAGTATGGAAATGCGCCAAGGAGCGATATTCAGCAGGAGCCAATGCGCAGTGCAAGTCCCAGTGCGCCAAGGTGCAACAAGAATGAATGCATGCACAAGAGCAGGGGGGCGCACCCATGAATATGCATTGCGCTGTGATATTCAACCACTGAATTATGGTGCAAGTGCGGAGCAAGTCCCAGATGCGCCAAGCTGACCTGAGTCTATAAATACAGGGCACAAGCACACCGACAGCAGATGCACCAGGGCGAAGGAGAGAGAGTTAGACAGTGGAACAGGATGGTGGAGGGAAAAGACCGAGAAGTGCAAGGGAGACAGAGCCTGAGAGGACAGGGAGACCTGCACAGGCAGCCACAGGGGTGTGGGAGTGAGGTGGCAGTGGAGAGTGTGCCAGGGCAGAGCGAGTGAGAGGGAGAGGGAGAGGCAGTCAGGGTGCCAGGCACTGCACCAGAGAGCCAGACAGCGCACAGCAGCCGACCACCTAGGGGGTGACAGAACAGCAAGGGCATGGCCAGTGCACCCTTTCAGATGGAAGCCATAATGAGGGGTGTGAGGAGGCAGGAGGAAGAACGACATGGCTGTGGAAGGGCCCGTCAATGGTATGCCCAGAACAGGTGGTATCGTGCCCACACCACCTTCGAGAATTTCTGCACTACGGAGACTGTGGGCCGGTATCATCTGAACCAGACTATTCTGAGGCAGCTCTGTGAGCTGTGCAGTGAGGAGATGCAGGCACCCACTAGATGGAGCCATGCCATGTCAGTGGAGACAAAGGTAACAGCTGTCATGTGCCTGCTCGCCACGGGCACCTTCCAGAGACCAACAGGGGACACAACAGGCATAACCCAGTCAGCCACATCCCGGCTCCTCACACAATTCCTCAATGCCCTGCTGCCACATGCTTCAGAATATATCTATTTCCCCAGCACACGGGCAGAGCGTACAACATCCATGCAGGACTTCCACAGGGTAGCACGCATGCCTGGAGTGCTTGGGGCCATTGACTGCACCCACAAGGGCATCCGCATGCCACCTGGCCCTGAGGGAGTGGCATACATCAACAGGAAGGGGGTCCCCAGTGTCAACTGCCAGGTGGTGTGCAATGCCAAGGGGTGCATCACCAATGTCTGTGCCATACACCCTGGGAGTGCACATGATGCATTCATCTGGCACAGCACTGTGCTGTGCCACAGGTTCAAGCGTTGGGATATCCCCCCAGGCCATCTAGTGGGTGAGTATGGGATGGGCAAGGGGTCCGGGCAGAGCAAGGGATGAGGGAAGGCAGGGTGGATGCGGTGGTGAATGTGCCAGCGATGGGCACGGGGCACAGCAACACAGGACACAGGGCTAACCATGTCATTCTCCACACAGGTGACAGTGGATATCCACTCAGGCCATGGCTGCTCACCCCCTACCGCCGCCTGTCACCCCCAGCAGAAGAATGGTACAGTGAGGCACACACCAGCATGCGGAACATCATTGAGTGTGTGTTTGGGATGCTGAAGGCACGGTTACATTGCCTAGACAGATCTGGTGGTGCCCTACAGTACAGCCCCTCGAAAGCCTGTGGCCTATTCCTGGCCTGTTGCATACTGCACAACATGGCTATTGACCATGGGATAGCTGTCAAGGCTGAGGAGGGGGACAGTAGTGGGGGTGACAAGGGCAATGGGCTGGAGGGAGGTGGGCAGCACCTCCAGGCAGAGGGACCCTCGGCTCCAGTGCATGGCACACCAGCGCAGAGACACCATCACACAGGAGTACTTTGGTGCAGGCAGGTAGGTAGTGCTACACCCATGCACTGGACACACACACACAGGAACAGCACACAGGCAGGGGCGTGCATAGCAATGGGCATGCACACACAGGTGTGGGGAGCAGGGATGGGGGTGACAGTGGCACACAGCCACACACAGCAGCAACTGGTAACACACACACACACACAGACACACATGCACACACAGACACACACACATGTACCCAGGCACTGGCAAGTGGTGGGGATCAGAAGCAGTAACCAGCACTGATCCGCTCTCATCACACCCACACCACAAGGGCCAGTGGCTGGGCAGGCACCGACACAGGCAGTTTGCAGCTTGACACACAGGAGCCACACCTGCAGTATGCACACACACACACACACACACACACACACACACACACACACAGGGCAGCAGACTGCAGCTAGGGCCACACGCACCTCAGGTCCACCGCGCAGTACCATGGCCACCACGGCCACGGGGTGGCCACACCGGGGCCGATCAACAGCCATAAGCTGCACATCAGCCACAGGTGGTGTCTGCAACAGCCCCCCTGGGGTTCAACCGCAGGACCATGACCGGGTCCATGCAGGTGTGTGAAGGCACCCGAACAGGCCCGCACCAGGCATGCCAGGGATGCCGACAGCAGAGCATGGCATCAACAGGGAAGGTGTTGCATGACCCCGGGTCTGTGGGGTGGACAGTGCATTATGCAGTGTGTGAGGTGGCCAGCCATGCCTGGTGGCAGCCAGCAGTTCAAGGACATCCCTGATCACACTGGCAATGCGATCCTTGGATGCGGTTGTGTCCTCCCGCAAGCTCTGAATAGCCTCCAGAAACTGCGCAGTGCCTCTCTTGTGCTGCTCGGCTGCCTGGTGCACCTCCGTGTGCAGTGCATACACCCCCAGCAACCAGCAGCACCTGTTGCTCCATGGAGGCCCACAGCAATCGGGTGTGCTCTGACAATGGGTCGGCGACCAGGGGAACCTGGGCGGTGCGCCAGCCCACTGGTGGTGTATGACCATGCTGCATAGCCCCCCACCCAGGTGGATGCTGTACAGTGGGGTCCACTTGTGGATGGTCCCTGTCTGGTGCCCCGGTGGTGGACACCATGTCCAGCTGCCTCTGTCCCCTGCTGCCTGCTGCTGTGGCCCCTCCAGCCCCTGTACACTGCCCAGCAGCTGCGCATCCACACCACCACCACATGACACTGCCATGGTGGTGCACATGGCAGCATCTGCAGTGGTGGTAGGCAACTGTCCCACCACTGGCAGGCCACTGGGTGTGCTGCCTAAGGTGGTACTTGGTATGGGTGTCTCCCCCACATCACCACTGCTGTCCAGGCTCATGGTGATATCATCAACAGTGTCCAACCCCACCCCAATCTGTGTCTCCGCACAGAGGACGCCATGGCTGGCATCCTGCTGGAGCACAGTCAGGGCCTCATCCGACCCCATGCCCAGGACATCTGGCTGGACAGCGGTAGTGTGCTGCAGCCAATCAGGCCCCCGAATGCCCGTGGAGGTGGATGGCTGGTCCTCCAGGGCTGAGCCCACCTCCACGGCTGCTGCTGGCGCCCCTTCCACTGCATGCTGGCGTGCTGGTGCTGTAAGAGAAAACAGAAGTGTCAGTGATGCATGTCCCCAGGCCCACCCCCCATTGCCTGCTGTGTGTGCCCATCATACATATCATGCAGTGATGAGCTTCTACCAGTCTTGAAACCACCACCCGGCACACCCTCAACCGTACTATGTTGCATGATGGCCGCCACCAACTCCTCCTGCGGCGTGAGCAGCACCACAGCTGCTGGCCCCCCTCTGGTGGCTGTCCAGGCTGCACGTATGGCCACCACCTTTTCCTTAATGTGGCATTTATCAGTGCCCACCTTCTTCCAGCACTCCTGCACCGACCACTGGTGGCTACCCTGCTGGCTCACAATCACTGCCACCTCCATCCAGGCCACAGCCCTGGCCTGTGGTGTACCTGTGGCACCACTCAGCAGTGGCTCCCTGTCCAGGTATGCCTCAAACAGGGCATCAGTCTCTGTCTTGGTGAAGTTGGGCCTGCGTTTGCGTGCAGGCCCACACTTCTCAGCATCATTGCGTTCTGACATTGTGCTACCTGTGGACAAGGACATGTGTGTCAGTGGCAGCCTAGACCATCCCCCCCCCGCTGTGCTGGCTGGGCCCAGCAACATGCACAACTTACCTCAGAAGGTTGCAATACCAGTCCATGGCCTGTGCTGATCCGCAGTGCTTTTATAGCGCAACACATGCAAATGAGCAGGTGCTCAATGGTAATGACATACTAATTTCCACAGTGTGCCACGCATTGGCTGATGAGCTCATTAGCATGTGGTGGCCGAATATCACGCCATTACACCTTGCGCAATTGGATTGCTCTGGAGCAACCCGTGGTGCACTTCACATGCATATGGACTGCGCAGACTTGCAGTGCGCATTGCGCAGGTCAGCTTACTGCCACCTATTGCACACAGTGTGCACTGTGTGCAATAGAGCACATGGTGCACTGTGTGCCTTGCCTGCCATTGCGCACATGTGCACCGTGCGCCGGTTGGTCCCTGGCCCCTGCGGTGACCTCTGCCCCGGGTGACCCCCGTACCCGTGACCCTGTTAGACCATGCCCAGTCCACACATCTCTGTGCCTGCATGATAGCATATCATAGTGCATTGCCTCTTGGCCCGCGCCTCGGGTGCTTGCACAGTCCACGTGCACTTCATGCCGCCGTTTTGTACCGTGGTTGACTGTGACTGAGGATGGCGCAGTAGCAGCGATGCTGTGCTCGGGCAGCGAACTGGAACCAGATTGATCTAGCAAAGCTTGTTGCATGCAACCTGCCACACACACCCCAGCTCTTTGGGCAGGCACCACTGCAACAGCCCAGGGTGGCCATGTGGCAGGCGATCGCTGCCGCGCTGTCACAGCACACAGGGGTGCACAGGAGTGGCAAGCAGTGTCACCACCAATTCAGGGACCTGCAGCGGAGGGACCCAGAGTGCCTCTGGTGCATGGAGGCATGCGCTCAGCGTGGGGCTGTTCCACAGCCAGGTGAGTAGACCCACCATGCATGTGTGTCCTGGTGCTGTACTGTGGTGTCAGCCACTCTGCCTGGCATTTCCTGCAGGGTGGCATGCTGCCATCATGTGCAGTGCACCCTGGCATCATTCTCCACCACTTGCATTGCACTGCCACCCTGTGGGCCGTGTCAGGCAGGGACTCGCCCTGTGCATAGGGATGGGGGTGGTGGGCGGCTGCTATGCTTGGTTACTGATGTGTGTCTGTTTCTGTTCCATTCCCAGGGCCTGAGAACAGGCATCGGGTGGCACTGGTGGGTCACCAGGCCACAGCAGCTCCGGGAGGGGGAAGTGGACGTGGCGGTGGAGGATGAGAAGGTGGCATTGGATGAGGTGGAGGCAGAGGAGTGCTGGCACCACTACCTGTGGGGCCACAGAGGGCAGGTAGGCACTTACATGGTACTGTTCACCATCTGTAGGGGTGGCAGAGGCATGGGTGTGGGCGTGGCAACCAGTGCCATGGCAGCTGTCTGTGTGGCACTGTGGGTGGCGCCCGCCACTGTGGCGCATCCACCGGTCACATGTGCCTGCTGCTAGTGGGGTGGGTGTGCACATGGCCACCACTGATGTTGCTGTGATGTGGGCAGGGCACTGTGCCATGTGACTGCCAGGTTGCAGTCGGATGGCCACTGTGTGGCACAGACCACTGCTGAGCACTGCTGTTGTGGGCCACCTTGCCAGCAGGCATTGGCCCACAACCCTGTGGATGGCCTGTTTGGCCTCCCCGGGGGGGGGTGTTCCCTCTGCTCAGTCGGTGCTCTGGTTGGGCCGTGTTCCTTGGGACGTTACACTGATCATCTGTTCTGTCCCTTGTCCTAGGTGTCCATAGAGGATTTCAGCTGCCACTCTACTGCAGGCTTCTACAGCAGATAATCCTGGTGGCGTCGACAACCATGGAGACTGTGTTTCAGGTCCAGAGGCAGGTTCTGGCACTCTGAAGGCAACTGCGGCAGCTGGGTTCTACTGGACGTGGATGCCACTAGCCCTATTCCTTTTCCCCTGTTTCCACCACCATACCTCCCCTCCAGTCCCACATCCCACTGTACAGTCCCTGTTCCCTGTCCCCTTCCCTTGCTCTCCTACCCTTTCACGCCCCCTTGTTACTGTTCATTGTTTTCTGCTCATTACAAGCCTATTATACCTTACCTACCTGTGTATGTATCTGCTTTGCAGCTAGTGTGAGGAGCCATGCTGCGGTGGCGTGGTGTGTATCTGTGTGTTGTGCGTGTGTCAGTGTCTGTGGCACGCATTGTGGTGTCCTATCCCTTGGTCAGTGGGTGTGCCTTGGGGTGCTCTTGGGGTGGCTGTCCAGGTTGTGCGGCATGTGTGTCCTTGACTGCATGGTCCTGGGTGTGGCTTGCTGGGGTCTGGATGGGAGGGAGCATGGCATGCAGGGGGGCACATCTGTTGGGCCTCCGTTGGCCATTGGTGCCACCTGTTACCTGCTTTGTGCTATGGGTGTGTTCCACGGTGGGGGTGTCTGGGTGCTTGTGTGTGCCCTACTGGTGTTGGCCACCCATGGCCTGCCACTGTGCATCCCTGGCACTGTCCCTGGGTGTCATCCTCTGCCCTGGCCCAGGACTTTCCACTGCTGCTGTGCTCCCACTATTGCCTGGGGCTTGTCTTTGTGCACCATGGTGCATGTCCGGTTGTGCCCTGGCGCATCTCTGGTTGCGCTATGGGGCTGGTCTGGTTGCGCCACATGCAAGTCTGGTTGCGCCATGGTGCATCCATGAGATATTCAGCCATGTTGAGCTGGCACATTGCGCTGTGTGCACTCTTTGAATATCGCACTCATTGCGCCTTGGCGCATCGGGGTTGCACTGCATGGACTTGCACCGGCCTTTGGCGCATTTCTGAATATCCTGCCCCCGATGCCTAGGGAAATTGCTAGAGAGGTAAAGGCAGAGGTATAGTTGATTGAAGAAAGTTAGAGGAGTGAGGTGAAGCAGCTAGGGAAGCAGTGTCAATAAAGGAGGGGGGACAGGAAAGGGGGTAGTGGGAAGGTTGTGGGAGAAGGAGAGGTGGGCAAGGAAGGAGGGAGAGCAGGGACGGTAATGGGGGAAGTGTGAGGGTAGAGGTGGTGGGGCAAAGGGTGTGGGAAAAGTGTGGGCAGTTTGGGGAGAGGAAGAAGACATTTGTGGAGGTGTCATAGGTGAAACAGAACTGGAGTCAGGAATTAAGTAAAACAGTCACATGATGTACTGGCCACCAGGTGCTGACAGAGTGGGCGCTTAAAAACGCCGAGAGAAGCAACGTTGGTAATAACCGACTGAAGGGAGTTGAACCAATGGAGGGGCTCTAACTTTGTAAGAACAAAGACCTTGCGACGTTCAGCAGTGGGGTGCAGTAAACGTAAGACATTCAGAACTTCTGGTTTGGCAGGAGGCACAGTAGGGTGTCAGTACTTAGCTCCAGAAGGACGGGGCCGGGGGGGGGACTGGCAAATAGCTGATCAGAGCTTTTAAAAGATGCCTAAACAGAAGGTCAACCATGCTGATTTTCTAAAATCTGATTTCATAGCCCATTAAAGGAAAGGCCGCTGTTTACATGAATGCTGAATCTGCATTTATTTAATTAGGATAAATGCAGTTTCGTGGCATTTAAAAAATGTAAACACTAGCCTCTCCCGATTCTAATTTCCCTCATTCAGCTTCTCTACAATGGCTGCTGATGTGCAACATGATTACGTCAATGAGGAGAGAGCCTGATCAGCAATGGGTACTGTATCAGGCACAGCCGTCATGCAGTAGGACAATATTCTCACTTCATTTAACAGTGAATGTGTTTAAAAGCATACAAATCATCACTCAACATATGTATCATTCATACTAATACATACGTTGAATGATCTGTACTATTCATACTAATACACATGTTGAGTGATGTTTTTTTAACTTTGTAGATCACACTATGCTGAAAGTTTTTTTTCACACAGCACACTCATCCTAACAGTCTCCTCCTGTGTCATCAGCCTCCTTGTCACGGTCCATTATCCACTCTCCTTAATGCCACATATTCCCAATCGTGCAGCACCTGCCTTATTGCTTAAAAAATACCTGGTGATCTAGTGGGAGAATCACAGAGAGCCACGAAAATCCTTGCTTCTAATGCTGCTGCAACCCGAGCTCATGACACCCCCCCCCTTCGTGGCTGCCGCATCCTGTCTTTAGTATAACCCTCCCCCAAGTGCACAATTATCCTGCTGTGTCAGTTTAATTTTCAAAAATACCTGGTGATCACTGGCCAGAAAGAAAAGAACCCCAAAAAAGATAGATTATTTACTTGTTCCCTCTAGTCTGTTGCTGGAAAGGGAGCTCACCACTGCATCCCATCCATACTAGCTTCACTTGACTACCTTGAAGTGCCTAATTCCCCTGCTGCTGTGTCCCCATTTTGTCCTTATCAGTAATACCTGGTGGTCTGGGGGGGGAAACAGAGAGTGCAAAAGCCACGGTCCCACGAAGATCTCTGCTGCTACTGCTGCTGCTGAGCTGACACTACAACCAGAACTGCAGCACTGATTCAGCAACAGCAGCAGAGAACTTTGTGGGACCATGGCTTTTTCACACACTGTTTCTCCTGCTAGACCACCAGGTAATGCTGATAAGGGCAAAACTCAGAGGACACACAGCTGAGAAATAGCACTTCAAGTAATCAAGTGACTAAATACAGGCTAGAGATGCAGTGGCGGAACTCCTTTCTGGCAACAGACTAGAGGGGACAAGTAAGCTATCTTATTTGGGGTTCTTGTCTCTCCCACTAGACTACCAGGTATTTTTGAAAACAAACTGACACGGCAGGATAATTGTGCACTTGGGGGAGGGTTATACTAAAGACGGGATGTGGCAGCCACGGGGGGGGAGGTATCATGAGCTCTGGTTGTGGCAGCATTGGAAACAGAGATCTTCGTGTCTCTCTGTGTTTCTCCCATTAGATCACCAGGTATTTTTTAAGCAATAAGGCAGGTCCTGCAGGATTAGGAATATGGAGCATTAAGAAGAGTGGACAATGGACCTTGGCAAGGAGGCTGATGACATAGGAGGAGACTGCATTGGGATGGAGTGTGCTGTGTGAAAAAAAATGTTTGTTTCATCAAATTTTAAAAATCATAACTTAACATATGTATTAGTATGAATAATAGATATGGTAAGTGATGATTTTTACACTTTTAAAAAAATGTACTTAAATCAAGGAAGAACATTGTCCTACAGCATGTCGACATCACCTGCTACAGCACTTATTGTCGATCAGGTTCTCTCCTCACTGACAAAATCACATTGCGCGTCAGCAGCCATTTTAGAGAAGTTGAAGAAGAGACATTTGAATTGGGAAGAGGCTGTTATTTACATTGTTTGAATGCTACGAAACTGCATTTTTTCCAATTAAATGTAGTTTCAGCATTCATGTAAACAGCAGCCTTTCCTTTAAAGGGGTTTAGGTATCCTTTAAGAACTCTTACATGTACTGTGAGCTACTGAATCTCCCGTGGCTGCAGCCCAGCTTTGACGTCAGCTGTGGGGAGTTCTGAGATTCCTGGTTACAGCAAATGTCGGGGGGGGGGGTTTGGAGTCAGCGGGATCAAGCAGTCACGATCTAAGATACAGCAGTAAACAAAAAGTAAAAACATGTTTGTGCACAAAGTGCAAATCGGGACCAGCTGCACACTTGGGAATAGGGCTCTTAGTGCTGACTGTTCCTCTTTAAGAATAACAAACAGGTTCAGGAGAAATTTAGAAAAATAATATTTAGACACAAGTCACCTTATATTTCACATTAGCTGTGGATTCCCCCTCCCCATTATTTATTACTCAGAGTATGTGCAAGAAAACAGCATCTTTTTTCCCCTAGCAGTTCTTCTGTTCCTATTGGTTATTTCTCACCTGCAGTAATAATACTCTGCTTGTGACATCACTGCCATTCTGTTGGGGCTTGCAGTATAGCCTAAGGATATAGTAACAAGCTGTGAATGAGCTTGGTATAGCCAGCAGACTGGGTTTAATTCCCACAACCTCCACTTGCATACTGTGTGACTCTAAGCAAGTCACTTAAGCTCCCCAGGGCTCCTGGGTTGCCCCTGAAAACAGGCATGTGTGTCCTGTGGACCTTACTTGGTTACCAAAGACTAAAATACTAAGATACTAAGATTCATACTAAGAAAATAAATACACAGAAGGCGAAGCTGGTATATCATCCCTTAGTTAGTATATATTGGTCAAGATTTTGTTTAAAATCTGTGTGGTTTAAAGATACCACTACTGATTGGGGCAATGAGTTCCATATAGGGATTATTCTTTGGGTGAAAAAAAAGTGCCTTTTGTTATTTCTAGGGTAAGTAAGTGTCAGTTGATGTTTGTGACTTCTGAGGTTATATTCCTGTTGGCCAAAGGTCATCCCTAACTGTGACAGTAGTTCACTGTCATTTGACAGTTTGTGCATTAGAAGAAGGTCTCTTCTAATTCTCCGCTGTTCCAGGGAGTATAGATTAGGTTCATGCAGCCTTACTTCATATTCTTTATTGTGCATATTTGTAACCATTTTGGTGGCTCTCCTCTGGATATCCTCCAACCTATTTGTATCTCTCCTGTGACAGGGGGAGAACAGTAGTCCAAATGAGGCCTTACATAGGCCCTATACAGTGGTAATATGCACCCCCTATCTCTTGAATTGAAACTCCTTTTTATACATCCCAGCACTCTATTGGCTCTATTTATAACATGATTACAGTGGTTGTGAAAGGATAGATCTTAGGAGATTAATGTACCTAGGCCACTATGTTGTGCTACTGTTGTGAGAGCTTGGCTATTTAAAGTAAACTGATGTTGGTTATTAGTTGTACCTAAGTGCATTATAATACATTTACTGATGTTAAAGGACATTTGATTTTTAATGCCCAATTCTCCATTGTTTTTAGGTCATTGGTGAGTTTGCATCTTTCTTCCTCAGTTTTTACCTGGGCTGCTAATTATGTATCGTCTGCAAATTTGATAATGAAACTATTGATATTCTCTGTCAAATCTGAAATAAAAATGGAAAACAGTATTGGGCCTAATACTGACCCCTGAGGCACTTCACTACTCACTGGATATAATTCAGATGAGTGACCCCTAATACACACCCTCTGGGTGTGATTATTTAGCCACTCTTCTGCCCAATTTGTGATGGTGTTATTTATTTTTTGTCTCCTCATTTTATTTACTAAGATGTCATGAGGCACCTTGTCAAATGCTTTACAAAAGTCTAGAAAGATCACATCAACAGGATTGTTATTCTCCAACATTTTACTGATGTACTCATGAAATACCAGATTCCCAGATAAACAGGATCTATTTTTTTTTTAATCCATGCTGGGTATGATCAGTTAGCCCCTTCGTTTATAGATCCATTTCCAATTTAACTTTGAGCAGTGATTCAAAAATCTTTCCCAGAACACTAGTCAAGCTGATGGGCCCGTAATTGGAGATCTCTGCCTGATTTCTCTTTTTATAGATTGGTGTTACAACTGCTGTTTTCCAGTCATTGAGTATAATATGATACCATAAGGACATGTTAAAAATCTGATAGAGTGGCCCTACTAGCCAGTCCTTTAGTTCCTTCAAAAGTCTCGGGTGTAACTTGTCGGGCCCTGGAGATTTGTTTACGTTCAAAGTATTCAGTTTGACCAATATCTCTGCCTTGGAAAATTCGAGGGGATCTACTGCATCCTTACTTAATAAAGGATTATTGGTAGTAGTCTTAGAATTGAACACAGAACCAAAGTATTTGTTAAATTCCTCTGCCATATCCTTGGGTGCAATTAGTTCCTCATTAGTGACCTTAAGGGGTCCAATTGTCCTTTGAGTTAGTTTTTTTATTGTTGACATAGGAATAAAAACTCTTACCCCATCTTTCATGTATGCCAAACTGTGTTCAAATTAATTTTTTTCTATTTTGATTTTGTTTTTGCATTCCCTTTGAATATTCCCATATCTCCATTTGTTAAAGTCATTATTGTCTCTTTTCATTAATTTATATGCCCTTTTTCTTTTGCTTAATCAATTTTAGTATGTTAGTAGTAACCCATGGTGGGATCCTTTCCTTTTTATTGTATATTATCTTATTTGGAACATAGATTTCTTCCAGATCTAAAATGTTTTCATAGAAACATAGAAACATAGAAGTTGACAGCAGATAAGGACCGCAAGGCCCATCCAGTCTGCCCATTTCTTTTTCTACCTTATAAATGTGCCATCGGCCTTTGCTCTGTCAGTGGCCTATCTATTCATAGTCATTTGTGTTGCTCCCTTATGCCTATCCCATGCCTGTTTGAAGCCCTGCACTGTATTCATAGCCACCACTTCTTGTGGTAAGCCATTCCATGCATCCACCACCCTTTCTGTGAAAAAGAATTTCCTCACATTCCCCCTTAATCGGCCTCCTCTTATCTCATGCTGTGTCCTCTTGTCCTGCTATTTTTCTTATATTTAAACATGTTAGACTCTTTTACCTTGTTTATGCCCTTAAGGTGTTTGAATGCCTCGATCATATCACCTCTCTCCCTCCTTTGCTCAAGGGTATACATATTGAGCTCCGTTAATCTGTCCTCATATGTCTTCTGATGCAGTCCCTGCACCATTTTGGTTGCCCTTCTCTGGACTGCCTCAATTTGGTTAATGTCCTTGTGAAGGTGTGGCCTCCAATACTGCACGCAGTACTCCAGATGGGGCCTAACCAGTGTCTTGTACAGAGGGATTAATACCTCCCTCTTACGACTTGTGATACCCCTACTAATACACCTAACACCCCTTAGCTTACCTACTGCTTTAGAGGTCTGCTTGGATGATTTTAGGTCTTTAGTGATGATGATGCCCAAGTCTCTTTCTTCTTTTGTGACTGCTAGCAACTCCTCTCCCAGCCTATAGGTGGCTTCAGGGTTTCTCTTCCCTATGTGCATGATTTTGCACTTCTTTTGCATTAAATCCCAGTTGCCACTCTTCTGACCATTCTGCTAGTTTATCCAGATCTCTTCTCATTCTGCCCACCCCATCTGGATCATCTACTCTGTTGCAGATCTTGGTGTCATCTGCAAACAGACAAGCCTTACCCTCTAGTCCATCTGCAAGGTCACTAATGAAGATGTTGAAGAGGACTGGCCCCAGGACTGATCCCTGAGGTACCCCACTTGTGACTTGCATCTCTTCTGACTGTATACCATTTACCACCACTCTCTGTTTTCTGCCCGTCAGCAGTTTGCCACCCAGTTGACCAACTTCTGACCCACCTGAGCCTACCCAGCTTATTTATCAATCTTCTATGTGGAACAGTGTCAAAAGCTTTGCTGAAGTCAAGGTAGGCGACATCAACTGCTCCCCTGGTCCACCACTCTGGTTACCCAGTCAAAGAAATCTATGAGATTAGTTTGACAGGACCTTCCTTTGTAAACCCATGCTGTCTTGGATCCTGCCCCTATGGATTCCAGGTGTTGCACTATCCTTTCCTTAAGGAGTGCTCCATAATCTTGCCCACTACTGAGGTAAGACTGACGGTCTGTAGTTCCCGCCTCCTCCCTGCTACCACTCTTGTGGAGCGGGATCACATGAGCCCTTCTCCAGTCTTCTGGGACCTCTCCTGTGCTCAGAGACTCACTAAACAATTCTGCTAATGGCTCTGCTAGTTCCTCCTTTAGCTCCTTAAGTACCCTGGGATGTATGCCATCAGGTCCCATTGGCTTATCCACCCTGAGCTTAGCAAGCTCTTGTAGGACTCTTTCTTTTGTGAAGGGAGTAGTGCTCACCTCCCTCCCCCCTGTGTCCATGATGCTGAGCTGTGGGCCCTGCCCTACCTTCTCTTCAGTAAATACTGAGCAAAAGTATCTATTTAGGATAGATGCCTTTACAGGGTCCTCCTCCTCACATGCTCCCTTTTCTCCATTAAGCTTAGCAATACCCCCTCTGGACTTTCTCCTTTCACTAATGTATCTATAGAAAGTCTTGTCACCTTCTTTACTGTTCGTGCTAGTGTTTCCTCAGTTTGGGACTTTGCTTGCCTTACTGCCTTCCCTGATTCCCTTAGGGAAGTTTGGTATGCCTCCCTATCTTCATCCTGCTGTGTTCCCTTATATTTTCTGAAGGCCAGCCTTTTGGCTCTGACCTTTTCTGCTACTGTATTTGAGAACCAAAGTGGTTTCCTTCTTTTGCACTTCCTTTTCTGTCTAACACAATGGGATGTTGCTTCAAGTATTGCATCCTTAATGCTTGCCCACTTTGCCTGTACCCCCTCACCTGTATTTCTTTTGCCAGGGCTAGCTTAACTCTGTTGGCCATCTTATCAAAGTCAGCTCCTCTGAAGTCCCATATTTTTGCCTTGGAATGGGATGATTTAGATGTAGTAGCCAAATTGAACCATACCATGATGGTCACTGGCTCCCAGGTGACCTTCTACCTGGAGATCTGTGATCCCTTCTTGTTAGTCAGTACTAGATCTAGGATAGCCCTGTCTCTTGTGGGTTGCTGTACCAGTTGTTTGAGGCCCTCCCCCTGCAGGGAATCCACTATGAGTCTAGTTCTGGCAGATGTTCCTGCTGGTATTGACCAATCTGTACCCAGCATGTCGAAGTCTCCCATTATCAGAACCTCCCCTTTAGCTGTCATGTTTTGTATATCTTCTAACAGTAATGTGTCTATGTCTTCCCTCTGGTCTGGGGGCCTGTAGACAACCCCAGTTCTTCCCCTGCCTAAAAAGAAGAACCACGGACGAAATAACAAGGAGGTAAGAGCAGAAACAATCAGTCAACAACAAATGCAGTAACCCTGAAAGCTTATCCTAATGTTAGATAAAACTGTAAAACCTGTAAAGCACCACCTGTAATAATTTCAGAGAAGATATACGCTGTAAGAAACACTTTGCTCCAGAGAAAAATAAAGCAGTAACAGAAGATATATCTTGCAAAGACAATTTGAATCAGAAGATTACAGGAGTAATCTGTTAGCACACACCTGTAGGTACACCTTGTAATAATGCAGAAGAAGGTATACCAGCAACAACAATTTGAATCAGAGAAAAATAAAGCAATGAAATGTTAGCAACAAACAGTAGCAATCCCTGTGAGTAAAAAATAAAAACACCACCACACAGTAAATCTGCTTAGCCAAACTAAGTCTTAATCCTTTTCCCTTGCTCTGGTAAGTTTCTCTACTCTGCCTTTCAAGCAGTCTTAAAAGGAAAGAGCTCAGGTGAAGCTAGGTGCCTTGGCCAGCAAACCAAGTCTTCTACCTCCAAGATATCAACTAACCTGACTTTTTAACCCTTCTTTCTGTTGGAAATTACTGACAGTTTGCCAGCTCCACTCCACATACACACCTAATCCTTTGGAAGAGCTGTGGAGGAAAAGCAATTAGCTCCTTCAATGTGAGGAGGAGACTGAAACACCTCTGAGACAACAAACCTTTTCAACAAACAAGAATAAAATAAAACACAGTGTCAAACAGTAATTTTGCTTAGCCCAATGATAAAAAGTCACAAAATGTATGCTCCACCTGTAATACAGTAATTTCAGAGAAGATATGCGCTGTAAGAAACACTTTGCTCCAGAGAAAAATAAAGCAGTAACAGAAGATATACCTTGCAAAAGACAATTTGAATCAGAAGATTACAGGAGTAATCTGTTAGCACACACCTGTAGGCACACCTTGTAATAATGCAGAAGAAGGTATACCAGCAACAACAATTTGAATCAGAGAAAAATAAAGCAATGAAATGTTGAGCAACAAACAGTAGCAATCCCTGTGAGTGAAAATAAAAACACCACCACACAGTAAATCTGCTTAGCCAAACTAAGTCTTAATCCTTTTCCCTTGCTCTGGTAAGTTTCTCTACTCTGCCTTTCAAGCAGTCTTAGAAGGAAAGAGCTCAGGTGAAGCTAAGTGCCTTGGCCAGCAAACCAAGTCTTCTCCTTAATTCTTGTCAAGAGCTCTGACGGAGAAAGAGACCCATTGTCCCATTCCCAGTTATATAAGTCCTGCTTGAATGCAACAAAGTTTGCCTTGTTGTAGTTTTTAAAGACTGTTTTACCCAGCTTTTGTTTGGTGTATACGTTAGTATCGAATGTTATGATCATATGATCACTATTTTGAATCGGTACTTTAATACTGATGTTACTAATTTTATTGGGGATGTCTGTCAAAAGTAAATCTAATATATTACTTTCCTTGTTGGTTCTTTGATTAACTGATACGGACCATTTGAAGAATATATATCTAGGAAGGAGTTTTCCTGGTTGTTGGTTTCCAAAGCCTCACTCCAGTTAATA
This sequence comes from Neoceratodus forsteri, assembly GCA_016271365.2. Lineage (NCBI taxonomy): Eukaryota > Metazoa > Chordata > Ceratodontiformes > Ceratodontidae > Neoceratodus > Neoceratodus forsteri. The sequence continues at coordinate 158,657,714 of JADMNL010000031.1, read as the reverse complement.
CCAGGGAGATTGAAATCACCCAGTAGTATAGTCTCTTTATAATCGGATTTATTATTAATACTTTAGAATGTCCTCATGTTCGGTTAGATTAGAATCGGGAGGCCTATAACAAAGCCCAATAAGTAGTTTTGGTTGATTTTCCCTTAATAATTCAATTCAAATTAACTCTGTGGATGTATTTTCAGCTGAATCAATAATTGGTTTATACTTTATATTGTTATATTGTTATTGTCATTGTTCAGATTTTCTTGCACTTCATCACCCTTTGTTCTCTTTTTGTTTAGAGAAGGCTTTAGTGTTGTGCTTATGTATGGGTTAAAATCCTGATCTAACTGGGTGGTAGAGGGCAAGTTTTGACATACATTTGGGTTTGGGCCTTGTTGTACATCTAAAGATTGGGAAGTGGTTGCCATGTTTATTTCAGTGCATACATGTTCTGTAACCATTTTCTTTAGTAAACCTTGCTGGCTAATTTCAAGCGCCTTTAGTCTTGTATTGAAAAGTGATATCTCAATCTGCATCCCAGTATTCTGTCTGCATTTCAAACAAATAAAAGGGATTTCAAGTACTGGCACAGCTGTAAACAAATACATGGCACATGACATACATAATACCCCCGTTTTACCCTTAGGTAGATCTAAGAGGGCCATTATAATTTTCTGGTATTAAGATAACGCTGTATCAGGGCTAAGTATATCTATAGTACAATGGACTCACATTTCTGTTCTATTCTTTCAGCATTCTCCCTCTTATCCACGCATTACACGTGCCAATGTGCGTGTCTCCGTGCGCGGCGATGGCTCCCTGCCCGCGCTTGCCCTGCTCATGGCATGGCTCAGTTAAGAAGCAGAGATGACCCGGAACTACAACGTGGGGTCACAGCACCATCGCAGCTACAAACTGCATGTTTTATAATTAAAACACCCCAAATAAAAGCCCACTAGTATGTGGTTGCAAATAAAACTGCACCAAATGTCAGGTTTGAAGTTAATGCAGCCCCAGATTAGATGTATAGTTCGCTATTACGCACATACAAAACTACAACACTTCTCTTCCTACTTCCTGGAAAGCAGGGCTCAGATACAGGTGCACAAAATAAAATACACGATTGTTTTTAGTACTACAGTGCAAATATTTCATTTAAACTAGCTGCCAAACATGTAATGCTTCTCAGTGCCTCGTATAAAAAATACTGAGCACAGTGTATCTCGCCCGCTCGCGGCAGGGCTCAGTCAAGAAGCAGAGATGACCCAGAACTACAACATGGAGTTACAGCACCCTCACAGCTACAAAAAATTAAAAAAATAAAAATTCCTATGACATTTGATTGAGATGTCATAACGGAGGATTATGACTTTATTTAGGGAATAAGCTGCAGACACACAGAAATGCTGCAGAATAAACATCCTGTCTTTGGCTGGCCTCTCAGTGCAGCAGTAACCCTACAGTTCCATTTGCCAGCAATCTGAGTTCGAGAACAATCTTGAGTCACCGGGAACTAGCCAAGGGGAGGAAGATCAAGTGTCCCAGAGGACGATCTCATCTTCTAGGAAGGGAGGTTCACTGCTGCCGCTACAGTACTGCCATCTGGCTGACCCCAGGTGGCAGTACATCAGCAATGTAACAGGGAGGGGGTACACCCACTAAGTTCCACCCTGCATGCTCTGCATGCGTGATGCTTGAGCTCAGCGTGCTGGTGTCCCAGGGGCAGGGACCAGTGGGCAATGAAAAGCCCTGTCTAAAGCAGAGTGATCTCAAATGCACTGGGCACCAACCCTCACACCTGTCCACTCCTCTCCCTACCCTGGAAACTCCTGCCTCCACACACAGGAGGGGGCAGGAGGTTCGATCTGGCATGGCCAGGCCCTACCACAGAGGGGTCAACCCATGGGGTTGAAAAGTGACAGGAGGTAAGCGGCAAGGACCCGAAGGGGGAGGAAGCTGCATCCGATCTGGGTAAAGGGGGCCAAGACAGAGTGCATAAACAATAAGTAAAAAAATCCTGTTTTCATTTAAATTTCCTCAGTGATAAATAGTGGTGTGGAGAAATCTACATAGAGTATATGAAGTACAAGCTGAATTGTGTTTAAATGGACGTTTTTCAAAGTGTTTCCAACGGCATCAGCATCTTCTTAATTTGTTTTAGCATAATTTACCTTCACTGACAACAGTATGTGTTAAAATGAAAATGAAAACATTTTTATGTTGACTCGCACTTACATGCCAGCCGACATCTTGCAGTAGTAGCAGATTTCAGAAGTGCGGTCAGTGTGGGCGAATGCAGGGCATACATCAGTAGGTGCATCCCTCATTCCCTAATAAGCCAGCATGCAGGCGCTGACATCAGCAATATTTAAAGTGGTCAAAACTTCTAAGAAAAGTGCCGCTGCAAGGAGAGGCAAGCTCGTCAGAGCCCACACCAGTGTGGCAACATCACCCCCCCCACAAAGTCATGGTATACACTGGAAGCCCACCCCAGTGTGCAGAACACTTTTTATACACCTGTGGAGAAAGAAAACTGTCATCTGTGTTGTTGCCCCCCCCAGTACCTAAAAGAAAGAAAACGGTCCCTCGCTGTGGGGTCCCTCCCCAACCCACAGCCACCCTCTGTGCACCCCACCTCCCCACCCCCCCTCACCCCATACTTATCTCCGAGCCCGCACGATGATCTTCGGGCGACCAGGAACATGTCTGCAATCCTCAAAGCTGACCACAAACTGAAGAAATGCCAGTAGGCTGTATAATGGCATAAATAGGGTTTTTCAACTTAGGTGGCTATCTCAGCCATTTTTGAATTGTGCCTCCAAATTTTCAACACGGTAAAGTGAATCTCAATTCGAACATGTATTTCAGTCATTCATACTCAGCCCGGAAAGGTTATTTCACGGTCACTGTGAGAAATCACCTTTCGGGACTGAGTAACGAAACGACAATGCCACTTTTCATGAGGTGGGGTCCCAAAAACCCTATCTTGCAAATTTGCTGGAAAAATTCCAAAATATGACCGTGTTACGAGCATGTGTTGTGCAGTTTCAACACACGCTCGAAACTTTGACATTTTTTTATATTTTCACTCCAGATTTTCAACATTGCCCTTTTTTCATATCTCCTTATAAAGAGTACAGCTGTCATTTTTCACATCCTGCATGAAATGTGTTTCCACGCGTGCGGCGCACAATGGTGCGGTCACTGTGCAAAATCAATGTTCTGGGCACATTAACAAAGTCACAGTGAGACTGTTCATGAGTGGAGGTCCTAAAATACCTATTTTGAAAATTTTGGTAAAACAAATACCCAAAATAATTGCACTATGAGCCTGCACTGCGCAGTTTCTATGCACTCTCATAACGTCACCAATTATTCATAGTATCACTCCAGATTTTCACCACTGTCATTTTTGTACACTTTCTTATGAACAGTACAGTTGTCATTTTTCACATCTTGCCCAAAATGTGTTTTTTCATACGTGTCACACAATGGCGCAGTTGCTGTGGAAAATCAATGTTCGGGCCACATTAACAAAATCACAGTGACACTGTTCATGACTGGAGTTCCCAAAATGCCTATGTTGAAAATTTGATTAAACAAATGCCCCAAATAATTGCATTATGGCCGTGCATTGCGCAGTTTCTATGTATGCTCGTGATGTCACTAATTTTTTTATATTTTCACTCCAGATTTTCAACAATGCTACTTTTTTACACCTCCTCATGAACAGTGCAGCTGTCATTTTTCACATCCTGCCCAAAATGTGTTTTTGCATCTGTGCTGCCAAAATGCACAGTCACTGTATAAAATCACCTTTTGGCAAACAAACTCATGGTGCCACTGTTGATGAGGTGGGGTCACAAATGGCCTATGTTGAAAATGTGGAGTGAAAATACCAACAAATGCCCTCAGTATTAGGGTTTCCAACTGCAATGCCCCACCTTGTACAGGCTGACAGGCATCAGGGGTGTGAGTTGGCATTGTCGGCTGCAATGCTCATGCCATTCCACCCCCCCCACCCTGCAGCCAGTGACAGGTGTCAAGATGTGCCTTAGACTCTTCGGCCTCAACTTTTACCCCATTCTTCTACACTGCGTTCATGTCAGTATATTACCTTATGGAATGGGGTAAGCTTAAGGTCCGAAGACCCCAAGGCACATCGCAGCACTTGTCAGTCTCTGCAGGGTGGGGTCAGGTGAAATTACATGAGCATTATGGCCAATGACCCAAAGGCACACCCCAGTGCCTGTCACTCTCTATGATAGCGCTGGGGTCGGCGTCAGTTCACTACTTCACTGCCAATCCCATTGTGCATCTCTCTAACTCCTGCACTACCAATGCCAGTGACAGCAAGCCAACATTCGACATTGACAAATGCTTGTTATATTTGAAATGTAACAAAGGTTCTGAAACTTCTAAGGCTCCGATAACTATTAGAACCTTTCATGGCTTATCAGAACCTCAGACACCATTTGTGGTTCTCCCATCACTACAGTCAATACAATCAAAGCAGACACAAGCCAGGAATGAATGCAATAAATAATCCATTTACAGTGCAAGACTCTGGGTGGGTGGGAGAGAGAGAGAGAGAGAGAGATACCATGAGGTGGAAAGCTGTGACTGAGTTGTAAATGCCATACCTTCCACTGGTGTTCTGTGAAAGCTGGCTAGGGTCCAGCTTTGTGAATGCTCTTGGCTCTGTGTCGTGTCAGTTGAGTCACTCACATAATCACCTAGGCTACCTTCCATTATTGTTTCCTCCATCCCAGAGCAAAACATCACATCTGGTGGGACAAAACTCTGAAACTCACTGCAGTGTTAGAGCTGGATTTAGATTTTTTTTTAAACTGCTGAGCATTTTTGGTACCGTGCTGATAGTTTGCACAGCAAATCATGCAGTTTCACTTACCACTGAACAGCATTTTTTTTAATCACCATACTGTAATCCACACTGACTAAATTAACAAGCATTTGTCAATGCCGAATGTTGCTTGCTTCTATGTGCTGTTTAGGTATTTGGAAGTCATTGGAGTGCAAATATTGAAAATTTGCGAACTTACGAGCGTGCGTAGGAACTGCGCAACACACGCTCGTAAAACAGTCATTTTTAGGAATTTTTTCACCAAATTTTCAACACAGCCATTTTAAGACCTCTGCTCGTGAATAGTGTCACTGCAATTTTCTTAATGTGTCCCATACATTGAGTTTGCACACCGACTGCGCCATTGTGCGCTACATGGGCAGAAACACGTTTTGGGCAGTATGTGAAAAATGACAGCCATGCTGCTCATAAGGAGGTGTGGTAAAATGGCAATGTTGAAAATCTGGAGTGGAAATATTGAAAATTCGCAAACTTACGAGCGTGCATAGGAACTGCGCAACGCACGCTGGTAAAACAGTCATTTTTAGGAATTTTTGCACCAAATTTTCAACATAGCCATTTTAAGACCTCTGCTAATGAACACTGTCACTGTGATTTTCTTAATGTGTCCCATACAATGATTTCGCACACCGACTGTGCCGTTGCGCACTACATGGGCGGAAACACGTTTTGGGCGAGATGTGAAAAATGACAGCTGTACTGCTCATAAGGAGGTGTGGTAAAATGGCAATGTTGAAAATCTGGAGTGAAAATATTGAAAATTTGTGAACTTACGAGCGTGTGTAGGAACTGCGCAACGCACGCCAGAAATAATCATTTTAGGAATTTCTTCACCAAATTTTCAACATAGGCTTTTTGAGAGCCCACCTTATGAACACTGGCAGTGTCGCTTCATTAATCAGTGTGGAAAGGGGATTGCGTGCAGTGACTGCGAAATCACCCTTCGGGCCCGAGTAACGCCATGACAGTGCAAGAATTCATGAGGAGGGGTCCCAAAAACCCCATGTTGAAAATTTGGGGCCAAAATTCCCAAAAATGCCTGAGATATGCAACAAAGTTGAAAAAACCCTATCTATCCCACTATACAGCTTACAGGCATTTCCTCAGTTCGCGGTCGGCTTTGAAGAGTGCAGACGTGTTCCTGGTCCACCGATGATGGTCGTGTCGAGCTCCAGAGGTAAGTATGGGGTGAGGGGTGTGGGAGGCAGGTGTGCAGTGGGTGGTGCGGATTGTGGGAGGGGCAGGGAGACTACGAGGGACCATTTTTTTATTCACAGGTTTGTTTGTTTTTAAGACGACACGGACGCTTGCCACGCTGGGGTGGGCTCCCAGCGTGGCAGCAGGAAAAAGCTGTTTGGGGGACATGGAGCCAATGGGGATTGGGCACCAGGCCGCAAAAAAAGATTTGCCACGCTGGGGTGGCCCAGCATGGCACCGGAAAAGCTTTTGGGGCATGAGCCTTGGAGCCGACGATTGGGCACCCCGTCGGGTTATAACAGTTGTTGCCACACTGGGTGGGCTCCCAGCGTGGCACCTGGACAGCTGTTGGGGACGGGAGCCAACGGGGATTGGGCCCCTGTGCCGGGCCACATACAGTGTGCGGTGCACAGCACGCAGTATGCGTGCTTGCGCGCGTGTGTGTGGTGCGTTGGGGGAGCTCTGGCTCACTGAAGCGGAGCCTTCGCTTCAACTGTATGCCACTGTATTTTTGAGCTGTCACAGACAGCTGCAGCACTCATTGGGGAACTGGGGCCACGCCTGCAAACACACTGACTGCATTGGAAGAGGGGCTGACACACCTCCGAAAACTCGGATGATGGCACTATGTTTCTTGCACATGCGTGCAAGCAACATAAAAATCAACCTCAGAATGATATTCACTCAAATTCTACCTTCGCCAAGTGTGTGAGGATTCAGAGCCATCCGTGATCCTTGAGTGAGCGGAGGGTTTCCACCCGATTTCCCTAGTGTGAAACATAACATAGAAACATAGAAGTTGACAGCAGATAAGGACCGCAAGGCCCATCCGCTCTGCTCATTTTTTTCTACGTTATGAATGTGCCATAGGCCTTTACTCTGTCATGGCCTATCTATTCATACTCATCTGTATTGCTCCCTTATGCCTATCCCATGCCTATTTGAAGCCCTGCACTGTATTCATATCCACCACTTCCTAAAGTAGACTGTTCCATGCATCCACCACCCTCACCATGAAAAAGAATTTCCTCACATTCCCCCTTAATCAGCCTCCTTCTAATCTCATGCTGTGTCCTCTTGTCCTGCTATTTTTCTTATACTGAAACATTAGACTCTTTCACCTTGTTAATGCCCTTAAGGTGTCTGAATGTTTCAGTCATATCACCTCTCTCCCTCCTTTGTTCTATTGTATACATATTGAGCTCCATTAATAAGGTGGCCCAAATGGAGAGATGCTTCCACTTCATGGCATATGTTGTCCTAGTAGAAGGCTTTCTAGCCTCCACCAGGACCTGCGCCACTCTAGAGGAAGCTCCATAATGTGATGCAGCTGTGTCATGAGCGGCGCGCGCGTGAAGCTGAAGGGGCTTCAGCCCTGGATGGACCAGTGTGGCCCTCTCCTGAGTCAGGAGATCAGAGCAGAGAGGCAGGGGGACTGGAAGCTCCAATGCAAGTTGCTGAAGAAACGGAAACCAAACTTGATGAGGCCAATATGGGGCAATTAGAACCATGTGAGCCCACTCACCTTGAAGCTTGAGCAGCACCCTCTGCAGAACTGCAAAGGGAGGGAAGGTGTACAAAAAGCTCCCTGTCCAGCAAAAAGCACATCTCACCAGAAAGCACCATGCCCAGGAGCGAGCGAGCAAAACCTGGGTAGTTTTGTGTTGTATGGGGAGGGGAACAGATCTAGGTCTGGACAACCCCGGAGCTCAAATAAGGGTGAGAAGAAATACCAATAAACACAATGGGCTGGATATTCAAACTGCGCTATTTTGTGGCGCAAGCCCTTGCGCTGCACAAAATAGTTGCGCTGGGGTGTGTCCAGAGCGATAATCAAAGGAGTTGCGCCCTTGAGCAACTCCTTTGAATATCACCACCTGGCCACAGCCACTGTGCATGGGGCAGTGGAACTTGCGCCACCGCAAGTGGTCAGAGTGGAGCATTCAACTTGCGGTGGCGCAAGTACCATTGCGCCATGCGCAAAATCCCCATATTCAAAAGGTGACATGCAAATGGGGCCATAATTCACGCAAGGTGCAGGGGGGGCCATTGCATCTGACTATTGCCATTTGCATGCCATTAGGCATGCAGGTGCGCCGATCCCCGAGGGACTTGCGCCTGGCACCCTGCCAGGCAGCAGCCATTGGGGACCGACGCCCTGCAGCCCAATCGCTGGTGAAACAGTGTATAATCCCCACCACCACCTCCACTGGCCCGATCGCGGCATAGTTTAATCCCCCACCAGCCCAATCGCTGGCAGCAATGTGGCTCCCGAATGTATCCCCGTGGTCCAGTGGGTCAAATCCCGACGGCGAGTTGTGTATTAACAACCCCTCCCGATTATATCCCTGGTGGTCCAGTGGACCGTAAATCCCGATTGCGGGATTGTGTATTAACAACCCCTCCTGTAGGTTTGAGGTTCAGTGATTATCAACTCCGATCACCGGACCGTGTCATTGGTCATTCCCCTCATCTTCGTGAGATCCTGGTGGTCCAGTGACATCTTTCAGCTTGTGTTTGACTCTGTGCTTCTGCCTCCCATATCTTCGGCCTTCCCTTCGCAGCCGGTGGGCGGTAGTATCCACTCGCTTGCCTCTTGCGACTGACTACTCCGGTAGGCTGCACCGCCCATTGGTTCAGAGCGAGAGTTAACTGGCGTGAGCCTCATAGTCAAGAAGACAGTCCAGTTTTGTGAATGAATGAATGTATTCATTCACAAATCTGACTGTCTTATCGCGGTATAGCTGGCATGCCCATTGGCCTTGCTCTGGCACCACTGGATGCAGCCCTGTCGGTGAATAGTCGGCGGCGTGCAGGCAGGTGGATGCTGCCGCCCGCCGGCGTGGGAGCGGTGAGGCCATGGGTGGGTGGAGTGGGGGACACTAGGCACCAGGGATGTTTTGGGGGTTGTTTGCACACTCCATCCCGCGATCGGGATGTTCGTCCACTGGACCACCAGGGATATAATCGGGAGGTGGGGTTTTACACAATCCCACCATCGGGATTTATGGTCCACTGACCACCAGGATATGTTGGGGAGACACTTGCTGCCCGCAGTCAGGCTGGTGGGGAGGGGAATTTATGCTATGCCCGGACCGGCCAGTGGGGTGGTGGTGGGATATTACTCTTTGCCCGTGATTGGGCTGCGTGGGGGCACAGGGTGGGGTTGAGGGCCAGCCACAGGTGGCAGCTGCTGTGTTGCGCCTGCAATGCAGCAGCTCACCTGTGGGTGGCCCTGACTTGTGGGCCTTTTTTAGTTCAAAGCTGTGTGAGCAGGTTGTGGGTTGCGCCTGATAACCTGCACAGCCCGGCTGAATATCGGGCTGTGCAGTTTATGCATGTTCCTCCCTCCAGTTCAGCATGCATTCATTTGCATTGCGCTGTTGCTCAGCCTGTTTTCAGTGGCGCAACTGCCTACTGCTGAATATCACAGAATGGCGCAATTTCGGACTTGCGCTTTCGCAACCCTATTATGCATGGTGCAACCCTTTTGAATATCCGGCCCAATCAGTTCTTATTTTTTAATCTCTTTCTACATTTCTACTATTCATATAGCCCCTAGATTCACTCTCTCCCCCATGGCTCCCTACTTCCAAAACCTTAGGGAGGCAGTATAGCACAGCACAGTGGTTTAAAGCTCGGAGCTACAAATCTGGAGACCTGGGTTTGAATCCCACAGCCCCCACTTGCCTACTGTGTGACCCTGAGCAAGTCACTTAACTTCCCTGTGCTCCCAGGTTGCACCTGTAAACAAGCTTTCAGCTTAGTGTGTCTCATCTGGTTAAACAATAAGAAAGAAAGAAAGAAAGAAAGAAAGAAAGCTCTTAGTATCATCAGCCTAGGTAAGTAGGACAGGGTAGACTATATGGACTCTGTCTTTATCTGTGCTGCTCAAACATCTATGTATATATGTACAGTATCTCTGCTATACACTGATCTGATTGGAGACACACTTCTCTTGCTGCTAGTATTGGCCTAGTGTCTTGCACCGTGTCTGTGCTTGTCCAGGTGGCAGGTAATCAGTGCTGTATACAGCCACCAAAAAGATAGTCAAACCCCAGTTACATTTCCATTTGACAAGCATACAGGAGGCTCTAGACCTACTGAGCAGGGATGGGGGACAGGCTGATCAAAAAGTCATTACTGGTCAAGAACAATGGCTCAATTTAATGAAAAAAAAAAAAAGAATTTTAGGGGAATTCAGTCCCCCCCTCCCCCTTTGGAGCCTCCCCTGATTTCAGTTAGTGGTCAGTTTGGTAATCCAAAAATTATGCTGTGAGATTTAAGAAACAACAACAGAACATTATTTTTTTTAAAAAAGTAATGGTGACAACCCAGAATTTTTATTTAGTTAGTTAGATTTTTGAATGGTGGTCAAATTGACTACTTGAAAAAATCCTTAACACAGAGCATTGCACAGAACCCAGGTGCAAGAACACATCCAGCATGGTGGCAAGCCTGTTGGGCCCACGTCACGTCAGTTTGCAGCTTATTGGGCTAGACACGGCCTGCCTAAATTGCCCATCCCAATGTCTGCTCGGTATTCACTAAGGAGGGGGAGGGTCAAGGACCACAGTTGGGTTGCAGAGGCAATGGGGGGGAGGAAAAGTGGGCACCAGTCCATTCACAGTGGAGAGAGTTCTGGAAGAACTCACAAAGTTGAAGATGGATAAGGCTATGGGGCCAGACAGCATCCACCCAAGGATATTAAAGGAGCTGCCAAGGGAACTAGCAGCGCCTCTGGTGGTCCTGTTCACAGAGTCACTCAACATGGGTGTCGTTCCAGAGGACTGCAGGAGGGCACATGTAGTCCCACTACACAAAAGTGGCAGTAGGGAGGAGGCAGGAAACTACAGGCCAGTCAGCCTCACCTCAGTGGTGAGAAAGATCAAATCAAATCAAACTTTATTTATAAAAGGCGCCTTTCCAAAACCAAGGTGCCTGTACATAACATAATAAAATCAATAAATAATTCAAACAATATTAAAATTAATCCAATATTGCAACATTTAAAAATCATTGTATGCAAGGCTAAAGAGGTGTGCTTTTAATGCCCCTTGAAAGCTTTGCACAGTCGGGCAATCTCGCACCTGACGAGGCAGAGAATTCCACAGGGTTGGGGCCATAAAACTAAAAGATCTGGCCCCAGAGGTCTTTAAGCAAACCCTGGGAATCTCTAGCAATCCCTCATCAGTGGATCAGAGAGAGCAGAAGGGACAGTAGGGACAAAGGAGATCTTTCAGGTAGCCAGGTCCCTGATCGTGTAGGCCTTATAGGTCAGCAAACTGACCTTGAAGGTCATTCACCAGCATATTGGCAGCCAGTGCAGTCCGCTAAGCACAGGCGTTATATGCCTGGACCTAGAGGAACCAGTCAGTAGTCTGTCTGCCACATTCTGCACTAGCTGCAAGCAGCAAATATCAACCCCCGGTAGCCCAAGATAAAGGGCATTGCAGTAGTCAAGGCGGGAGGTAACGAAGGCGTGGACCAAAGTAGGAAGATCGTCAGGAGGAACTAGGTGCTTCACCCGGGCGATGTTCCTCAGATGGTAAAAAGAGGCTTTGACAACTGCCGACACCTGAGACTTAAGTGTCAAACAGTCATCAAACACAACGCCCAGGTTTTGCACCTGGTCTGAGGTAGTAAGCTGAACACCCCCAAGCCATAAACCCGAGGGTGATCCTGCCAACAAACCAACCTCCCAGTGACTTAGGTCCACAACCAACACCTCAGTTTTTTCTGGATTCAACTGCAGCCAAGTCCCATTCATCCAGTCCTGGATTTCGGCCAGACAGTTGTTAAAGACTGAAAAGGCAGCATCTTGGCCGGGCACAAAGGACGTGTACAGTTGAGTATCATCTGCATAGCAGTGAAAACTCAAACCGTACGGCCTAATGATCGCTCCCAACGGTAGCATGTACACCGTAAACAACATGGGCGCCAAAAAGGAGCCCTGAAGTACCCCACAGGATAGGGGGAATGATGCCGAGGAAAAAATCCTAGATACCACCCTCTGAGTCCTACCCTCAAGGAAAGATCAAAACCAACTGAGGACTGTACCAGACAGCCCACAGATAAACCGCAGGCGCTCCAATAGCACACCATGGTCCACAGTGTCAAATACTGCAGAGAGATCAAGAAGGACCAAGATGGAATGAATCCTTCGATCTCTCACTATTAGGAGGTCATTTAGTACCCAGACAAGAGCTGTCTCGGTACTATGTCTCTTCCTAAATCAAGACTGGAAAGAATCATAGACATTGTGGCTGGTCAAATGATCATCCAGCTGCGATGCAACCACCTTCTCAATAACCTTACCCACAAAGGGCAGGTTAGAGACAGGCCTGTAGTTAGCCAGAGTGTCTGGGTCCAAGGAGGATTTCTTAAGGGGCCGAACTAGGGCCTCCTTCAGAGGGTCGGGAAAGATCCCCCTCTCCAAAGACATCCAGACTATCTCAGCAAGGACCGGGCCGATTTTATCCACACAGCCCACTAGGAGACATGTGGGGCCCGGGTCCAAACCACACTTGGTTGGATGCAATGATTGAAAAACCAACACAATGTCACTGATTGTGGGAAGGCTGAAGTCAGACCACACAAATTGGGTGTCCGACATCTCCTGCCGACCATCACAGCTCCCATTAGGGAGGGTCAAGCGGATATCAGACCTGATTGTGGCAACCTTATCTGAAAAGAATTGAGCAAACTCCTCACGCCATTCTTGAGAAAAGGCTCTTCTGGGCTGAAGACAGATTGGATTGCACAATCTGTCCACAGTCCGGAAAAGCTGAGCTGGTCTATTCTGTGCAACAGCAATCTCTCTGTACAGGAATTCTGCCTTCTTATGAGAGATTGCTGATTGATAGACCACGTAATGGTCCATCAAACTAAGTCTGTCACAATCCAGACCTGATTTCCGCCAGCAGCTCTCTAATCTTCGTCCGACTCTCCTCAACTCTCTCAGAGTCTCATCAAACCAAGGAGACCTGGGGCGAAGAGCGAGGGGACGAACACGAACAGGAGCAATGGAATCCAGGGCCCCTGCTACCGCCTTATTATAGGCAAGTACCAAGTTTCCTGGGTCCACGCAATCACTCAGTAGACCCGATAGGTCCAGCACTGCCATGAGGCCATCTGGGGAAACACCCCTCAAAGGGTGGTACTGGACCATCTCCATAGGGGCTGGTCTACTAGGGGTGGCCTCAGAACTGAACCCAATGGAGTAATGGTCAGACCACACGACTGGTTCCACCACCAAATCGGATATCTCCATCCCCAGTAGGAACACCAAATCCAATGAATGACCACCAACATGGGTCGAGGAGGAAATAACTTGTGTGAAGCCCAGTGAAATCATTAACTGGCAGACGTCTTGACCAAACTGCGAGAGTTCATTGTTGACCCAGGCATTGAAATCCCCCAGAACCAACCATCTGGGGGATCCCAATGTCAGGTCGACAATGAAGTCTGCGACTTCCCACAGGAAAACATTCCCGTCACCTGGTGGACGGTAAACAAGAAGAATCCTGCACCCCACACCCTCACCCATGATACATTCAAAGGAGTTGGTAGTTCCCACTGGTACCTCCACTAGGCCCAGTTCCAATCATGGAGACACTGCTGAAAGAAAGGATAGTGGCACATATGGAATCCAGCGATGCTCAGGATCTGAGGCAACACGAATTCGCAGCAGGAAGGTCATGTGAAATGAATCTAATAGATTTTTTTGATTGGGTGACTAGGGAAATAAATCAGGGAGGGGCAGTAGATGTTGCTTACCTAGATTTCAGCAAAGCCTTCAATACCGTCCCACACAGAACGCTGATTAACAAGATGGGTAGTCTGGGCATGGGAGACAAGGTGATGAACTAGGTTAGGAACTGGTTAACAGACAGGAGACAGCGGGTGGTGATAAATGGGGAACAATCTGGGGAGAAGGGGGTGACCAGTGGGGTACCACAGGGATCAGTACTAGGACCAGTCCTGTTCAATGTCTTCATTAGTGACATTGCAGAGGGGCTAGAAGGAAAGGTCTGCCTGTTTGCAGATGACACCAAGATCTGCAACAGGGTGGATACTCCAGAAGGGGTGCAGAAAATGAAGAGTGACCTGGAGAAGCTTGAAAGATGGTCGGAGACATGGCAACTGAGGTTCAATGCAAAGAAGTGCAAAATAATGCACCTGGGTAGAGGGAACCCTGGGGAGAGCTACAGGTTGGGGCAGAAGGAGCTGAATGTCACCAAAGAGGAAAGGGACCTAGGGATTATCATTTCTGATGACCTTAAGGTATCAAAGCAGTGCACAAAGGTGGCAGGGAGGGAAAGTGGCATGCTGGGGTGCATAGGCAGCGGTATCACTAGCAGGAGGTGGTGATGCGATTGTATAAAACATTGGTAAGGCCTCACCTGGAGTACTGCGTACAGTTCTGGAAGCCACACCTGTGCAAGGACATAGATAAGGTCGAGACTATCCAGAGAAGGGCAACAAAGATGGTGCAGGGCTTGCACCACAAAACATATGAGGAGAGACTAAGGGACCTGAATGTGTACTCACTGGAGGAGAGGAGACAGCGAGGGGACATGATTGAAACTTTCAAGTACCTCAAGGACATAAACAAGCTGCAGGTGGGGGACCTTTCCAATGTAGAAAAAGTACTAGAATAAGGGGACACAATATGAAACTGGAAGAGAGTAGATTAAGAGGTAATGTGAGGAAGTTTTTCTACATATAAAGGGTAGTCAATGCTTGGAATAGTCTGCCACAGGAGGTAATGGGGGGAAAGCACAGTGGAGGGTTTAAGCATGCCTGGGACAGGCACAAGGGAAGCTTTAGAGGGGAGGGAGTGATGAAAAGCCATTGATCACATAGGGTCAGTGGCCACATACAATGTATAGGGCCGACACCCAGACTGAATGGGCCTAGTGGTCCTTATCTGCCGACAATTTCTATGTTTCTATGTCTTATTGAATGTTGGGACTGAGGCCAGGAAAGGGAGGCTGTGTTATGCGTCACGCATCCCCTGGACTGTGTATAGCCGCTGCTGCTCCCGACTGGGATTCGGTGCTCACGAGGCTGTGCCAAGGTGGCTGGGAAGGTTGCAGTCGCAAGAGGTCCCACACTGTAAGGCATCACACATGAATGTGATATACAGTCTTTTTATGTTTATGGGTCTAGTCTGCTTATCTTAAAGTGATTTTCCATTTTTCTGCAAAGCACTGACAGTTGGAGTCAGCAGAAACATAGAAACATAGAATTTGATGGCAGATAAGGACCGCTTGGCCCACCTAGTCTGCCCATTTTCCTACCTAACAGATAAGCTGCAGATCCTAGTTAACCAACAGCTTACTTCCTCCTACCCCCCACTAGGACTGCCTTATGTCTGTCCGATGCATTCTTGAATTCCCCCACTGTTCTGGACTCCACGACCTCTCAGGGAGGCTGTTCCATGCATCCACAACCCTCTCTGTGAAAAAATACTTCCTCACATTACCTCTGAGCCGTCCCCCCTCTATCTTCAAATTGTGCCCCCTTGTTCTTGCACATCCCTTTTTCTGAAAGATGCTACCCTCTTGGACTTTGTTGATTCCCCTTGAAGTACTTGAAAGTTTCTATCATGTCCCCTCTCTCTCCCTTCTTTCCTCAAGGGTATACATATTAAGCTCCTTTAGTCTTTCTTTGTATGTCTTCTGGTGCAGACCCTGCACCATTTTGGTTGCCCTCCTCTGGACAGCCTCCACGCTGTCTATGTCTTTGCGGAGATGGGGTCTCCAGAACTGCACACAGTACTCCAAATGGGGTCACACTAACTGTCTGTACAGAGGGATAACAACTTCCTGTTTTCTACAATTGATGCCTCTCCCTATGCATTCCAGTATCTCCCCAGCCTTCCTTACTGCCTTCTCACATTGCTTGCCCACCTTTAGGTCATCTGATACAATTACCCCCAGGTCCCTTTCCATTTTTACTGTTGTCAGTATCTCACCCCCCATTGTGTACTCTTCCCTGGGTTTTTGTTTCCCAGGTGCATTACCTTGCACTTCTTTGCATTGAATCTGAGCTGCCATACATTTGACCATTCCTCCAACCTTGCCAAGTGCCTTCTCATCCTTTCCACTCCATATTGTGCATCAACCCTGTTGCAGATCTTTGTGTCATCTGCAAAGAGACATATTTTTCCTTCCAATTCCTCTGCAGTGTCACTTATAAAGACATTAAAAAGGACCGGTCCCAGTATTGAACCCTGCGGTACCCCGCTAGTAACCCTCCTTTCTTCACTGTGGACTCCATTTACTACTACTCTTTGCGTCCTGTTGTCTAGCCAATTTTTTATCCAGGCTACCACCTTGGGACCCACTCCAAGGCTGGCTAACTTGTGTATTAATCTTTTGTGTGGGACTGTATCAAATGCCTTGCTAAAATCTAGGTAGGCTATGTCCACAGCCCCTCCCTGGTCTACTACTTTGGTCACCCAGTCAAAGAAATCTATTAGATTCTTCTGACACGACCTTCCCATCGTGAATCCATGCTGCCTTGGGTCCTGTGCCCCACTGGCCTCTAGGTACCTAACAATTCTTTCCTTCAGAAGTGATTCCATCATTTTCCCTACCACTGAGGTCAAACTAACTGGTCTGTAGTTTCCTGCCTCTGTCCTGCTCCCACTTTTGTGAAGAGGAATCACATCCACCCTCCTCCAGTCCTCAGGTACCACCCCATCCTCCCATGATTTGTTAAAGAGAATAGTCAGCAGTGTCACTAGTTCTACCATTAGTTCTTCTAGAATTCTTGGGTGAATCCCATCAGGCCCCATTGCTTTGTCCACCTTCAATTTTATTAGTTCTTTCAGAACCCTTTCTTCTGTAAATGGACTGGTATCAACCCTCGTCTTCAGAGTGTTTCTCTTGTTTGGTATAGGTACCTCTCCCTCCTCTTCCTTTGTGAATACTGAGCAGAAATATTTGTTCAGTATCCCTGCTTTTTCACTGTCACCCTCTACCCACATTCCCTCCCCTTTATTAAGCCTCAGTATCCCTCCTTTGGTCTTTCTTCGCTCCCTAATGTACCTATAAAAGGTCTTATCCCCCTTCTTAACAGAGCTGGCTATCCTTTCCTCGGTTTGGGCCTTTGCTATTCTGACTGCCTTCCCAGCCTCTTTCTGCTTTAACTGATACAGTTCTCTGTCCTGCTCCTTCTGTGTTTCCTTATATTTCCTGAATGCTATCCTTTTCTCCTTAACCTTCCCTGCCACCTCTTTTGAGAACCATAGCGTTTTTTCCTTCATTGTGTTTTGTTGATTTGCTTTACACAAAGGCTTGTTGCCTCTGTGATGGCTGTTTTGATTACTCCCCATTGTTCCTCCACCCCTCCTTCTTGCCTGTTTGCTAGTGCTTTTCTGAGGCACTCTCTCATTTTCCCAAAGCTAGCCCTCCTAAAGTCCAATACTCTTGCTTTTGTATGGCTTGATTGTATGGCTGTGTTTATCGTGAACCACACTGTTTGGTGGTCGTTTGTTCCCAGATGGCTACCCACTTCTAAATCTGAGATTCTTTCTCTGTCCCCATTTGAGAGTACTAAATCTGAGATTCTTTCTCCATCCCCATTTGAGCAGAACTCAAATCTTCCAGTATTAAAACACAATTTAAGGCCCAGTGGTGCCGAGGGTTAAGCGCCCGGACGACACACACCTCACGCTACGCTGGTGACCCAGGTTGGATGGAACCTGCAGGTGCCAAGGGTTGGCAGGGGAGGGATGGGATCAAGCATCTAAAGGACTGCTCTCCCATCCTTGGGGAGGGATCCAGGGAACCATTGCTCTGTAGCGGCCCCTGGTGACGACTGGGGGTGCACTACCACAGAGGGGTTGAGCAAGGGGCGGAGTGTGGCAGACATCAGCACGTTGTGCCTGACGTCATTGCATGCTCACACTCTGGGGGGACATAAATCAGGAGGAAAAATGGCAGCACAAGTCCATGGCAGCATGATGGCCGCGGCTTCACCAGCCAACAAATGTCTGAACCAGAGGCATGTGCCAGTATTGGTTCCTTACCAGGTGCAGGGACATAGGGGAGTCCTCCTCAACGGCATAGCTGCATATGCCAGCTGGGCATGTCCAACTTTGGGGTCGGAGGTGAAGGAGGAGTGGTGGCTGGAGGTAAGCAGGGGCTGTGGCTGCAAGGAGGATAAAATAGGATATGATAAAACAATTTAAATTAAGGACATGCCACCTTTTTTATCTAAAGACATAAATAGGATCTCAGGCTCTTTGCCCCTTAGAGTTCATCTGTCACAGCTATCTTTCCAGCTTTGAAGCCACAGTCCTCTGCTGACATCACGATCTCTTGCCACGGAAGTTACTCTGATATCTTAAGAAGAGCACTGCAGCTTCAAGACAAGAAGAGCAGCTGAAACCAACAAGGTTTAAATGGCTAAAAGCCTGTTTTTCATGCAAAAAATAAAATTGAATGTTCTGAAATTTAAGGTTTGGGAGACTTTGTTTAATTGAATTCTAATAAACAAGGAGGCAGTATAGCGCAGTGGTTTAAGGCTCTGAGCTGCAAACCTGGAGACCAGGGCTTGAATCCCACAGCCCCCACTTGCATACTGTGTGACCCTGATCAAATCACTTAACTTGCTTGTGCTCCCAGGTCACATCCGGAAACAAGCTTCGGCTTAGTGTGCTATTCCTGGTTAAACAATGTTCCCTTTCCCCCTATAATGCCAAGTGGGAATTTTGTACTGCAAATCAGAAAATCACTGTCAATATTTTGATTGCTACAAAGGCATTACCTAACAAACACGGATCCAAAAAAGGCTCAGGAAGATTAAGTTTTCTTTTCTATATGGCCTAATGTATTTGTCCATTGGACAGCTCACTGCCTCAGATTACTGGGGGGGGTGGTGTCCTGCTGTTTTCATAATGCTGCTCTGCACTGTAGGTGGCAGGCCTCTGCCAACACATCTGGAAGGTGGGGGGGGTCACTGAATTAGTTTTTTTTGGGTGGTGGGGGTGTCTGAAGTTCTGTGGGTTCTTGAACCTGGGCTCTTGTGTGCTGAGTGAACAGGCTCACCACTAGGCCTTAAGGTCAGCCGGAACACAAACTCTTTTCATGTAACTGGAACAGGAAGTGTGTGCCGGTTGGTATCAGTAATGTTCCTATTTACAGAAATGAAATTCTAGCTCCAAATAATTGTTATTTAAGTGCATCTGAATAAACACTGATGTGAAAACTGTGTTTTCAATTTTTTTTTTTCATGGACAACATTTTGCACGGTTCTCTGCATGGCACCAGTACTTTGGAGTTTTTATTATGTCATGGTTTGTGTACAGAATGCTAAGAGCATGAGCCAGGGATGTCATTTAGGGGTAGCCAGGGGTTGCGGCTGAGACCCCTATGATTTCTTTGCAGCCCCTATGATGTCCATTGCAACCCTTAAAAACCCTTAAAGCAAGGGGTTCCTGGCATTTATTTCTATGAAATCTGGTGGATTGAGGAGCCTTGACACTACTGGCATGAGCCAGTGACCTATCAGAACTAGGCTCAGAGTTTTTGTAAACAAACCATGACAGTTAAAACTCCAGATCACAGGTTCCATGAAGAGAACTGTAACAAAATGCTACCCATAAAAACAAAGTAAACGACAAGCATTTTTTTTTTTACTTGGACTGCAGCCGCAACCATGAACAGCACAAGAAAACAATGTGCATTAATACAAGTATTTTAATAAAGTGAAACCTTTAAAGAACTTTATACAGAGTTGAACTATGCTCTGTGCAACTCAGAAATATTTATGAAATGTACTAGTTTTAAAACATTAAGCTCGTTCATTAACTCTGCAGAGGAAATGTTTTGTGGAAAATTTCACGGCCGTCTTCACTTGTAGTAAGTACTGAAAATGAATGTTGAAGGTTTTGATGTTAAACCGCCAGGAATGCAGGGAAACATAACAAATGAAGTTTCATTTTTTTCATTTGTGTCAGTGCTGTTCTCTGGTTGTTGTTGTCGTTCCTCAATTCCAATGTGCTCCACCTTTATATCTTCAGTCTTTGTTGAACTTATGCTTTGATTACTTGCAACACTTCAAACTGAGCTAATTTTTTTCCTATCAGACATTGACGCTGAACAGTAATTCTGCAAACTTGAGTTGACTCACAGCGGTGGCCAGTTATGGCCATAATTTCATGGCTGGCTAGTCCGGCTTCCGAATCCGTAACTAAGTGCACAGCTGTGCTTCTCAGGCAGTGATTGGTTAAAGGGACATTCCCCGGGCCCTCAGCCTTTTATTCTGTTTACCTGTATAGTTTGTAGGCACGGACACTGATTGCCTCTGTTGCACCCTCCTAATTTCACCAGGATGTAAACGTAAATAAAGGTATTTGAAGTCTAGTGTGGAAACCTGCTTGTCTCCATTGCAAAGGTCATGGCCTGACTCATGTAAGGCATCCTGAAATTTTATGATGTTTTGATTTAAATGTTAAAGCCTGCAGTGGTGACACTGAATTAGTCAGTGCTGTTGCTGTCCTCTGCAGTCAATATGTTCTTGTCTTATGCTGGCCATGAAACTTTTCAAAGCATGGTAAGTGCCCTGCTGCTTTCTGTAGTTTAAAGTGCATCTGAGTTAGAAAAAAATGCTTTTAGAGAATACAGGAACTTCACAAGACATGTAACAGAACTGACTGAGGGTATAACTTCTGCTGGCTTGTGCAGGTACGCATCAACTCCCATGATGCTTTGCGTGAGTGGGGTCATGACCTTTGCAATGGAGGCAAATAGGATTTCACACCAGGGCAAAACAGAGTGAAGCAACCTCATTTATATTTAAATGAGGATGAAATTGGGGGAAACTACACAGGTATACAGAAAATAGGTTGAGGGGACTTTCCCTTTAAGTTATGGATAGACCAGTTTCCTTTAAGATGGATGACATTAGATTTCTTAAATAGTTCACCCCCTCGGTTGCTTGCTGTACCAAATATTTTGATGTTCCAGAGTACATTGTGCCACTTTTTTAGGGTGTAGGTACAGAGAGTCAGCATCCGGCAGACATTTAGATAAATATTTGTTGTAAAGTTTGATGGGGCAGGTCTGGGGTCATTATATAAAAATCCCTCAAGTCATTTTTTTTTTATTTTCTTCCTACAGTTTTGAATGGGTTTTGGTTGTTTCATTGCAGGACAGCATTAGGTACTCCATACCATTATTATCACATTTTATTATGAATTAATTTTATTTCAGCTCTTGTATACCCTCCTTCCCCCATCTTACAAGTCCGAGCCGCAGTTTAACCCACACACATTGTAATAAGCTGGGTGCACAGTTTGGAGAAAAAACAAAGGACTGTCGAGCGCTTTTAAGTCACAGTCATTAATCTGAGGGTGGTGGGAAGCTCTGTCTTTACCCTCTCTCCTAAACTGTTTGCATACCAGAAGAAAGATGTTGTTTGCCGAGTTAAATATCAGGTCACTTATACTAATCACTCTGCCAAACTTGACACTGTTCATTTGTCAACTTATTCTGGCTCCCAAACTGATGAAACTTCTGATTATACAGATTTCTTTTTTGCAGTTCTGGACTGAGGCATAAAATTATCTTAAAAGGTTTGTGAGTTTCCCAAATTCCACTATTTTAAAATCAGTTGCTTCATTTTTGCTGCACAGTCAGTCTCTGACTACATTTGTTGCTCATCGAGTGCTTTTTTGTGTATTTTTCTCTTTTTTTCTCAGCTAGATCGAGTTCTTCAGCTGTTCGTTCAATGTGTCTGCTATTAGGTTCTATTTTTACATTTAGTCTATGTTTCTCAAGATCACAGTTTCGATGGTCTTTGTTTTAATATCAGCACACTTCCATTTGACAGTCTGTCAGTTTAATTCCTGTCAAATGGCATGCTTTTCACCACATTCTCAGTCGTGTTTATTAATTTCTGACAGTCTGTTGCATCTGGTATGATTGTATGCTTTACATTTATTCCAGTTTTAATGTCAATAGTTTTATTTTCTTTACCTGACTCAATTACTTTATTATTTTATTTGGCAGACTGGTATCCTTTAATGTTATCCCACTTTTACTGTTGTTCACCTTGTCAGTTTCACTGACAGCTGTTGGCTCCAAGGTAGCATCGCTTTTTCTTTTTTGAGGTGATGATTCTGGTGTAAATTGTGTGCTGACCCAGATAACTGCCAAGTGACCTTCAACAAGGTCGACATTTAGCACTGATGTGTCAGGTCATGCTGGATTTTACTTTTGCCTCACTACTCGCTTTTGAAAATGGCGATTTTTTAAGTGGGAGAACACAAGGCATTAATTTAAAAGAAAATTATGTAAATTAGGGGGCTTCCACCCACAAAAGGCTTACCACCCCAGTTTAGCTTTCTACACTAAAAGCGGCATTGTTCTCGCACCACAACTTAGTGTATTTTATTTGTGAAAAGTCCATGACCCAGAAGTATGGCAGACGCTGGAGGGGGCACTCCATTAACTATAATGGTGCAGCACCACTCGCTCCAATACATTAGTGTAAAAAGCTTAACCAGAGGGCAAGCCTTTCGGGGAACAGGAGCCCCCTAATTTATACAGTTTTCCTTTAAGCAATGATGCCCTCAGGTGGTTGGGCACAAAGCCACAGACCAAGTGCATCCAACACCTAAAAAGTGATATTATCCCTGCACGGCACACACCCTTGAGGGCATTATTGCTATTATACAATGGCTCTTATTTATTAATATTGTGGGGGAAAAATGAGCACATGTAGAGGGCTAAAACATTTCACAGTTAGGCAGAGAACAAGTATCACATCTCCTTTATACTGTGGGAACATCTCTTTTATAGTATTAGTTTAACAGTTTTTTTTTTTTTTTTTTGGAGGAAACACTCCCCATGTGAAAGCACTGCACCATGGGCATGCAAATAATCAATTGTCTATTATCACTGTGGTGTGTTATGTGATACCAGGCAATTAGGTATTTACATACTCACGATGCAGTGTATCACATGTCTGTTTCCTCATAAAAAATAAAACTGCAAAACTAATACTATAAAACAGATGTTCCCACAGTATAAAGGAGATGTTCTGACACTTGTTCTCTGCCTATGAAATGTTTTTGCCATGACAAATATGTTAGTCCCCACAATATTAGTAAATAAGGTTTTTATATGAAACTAAGTTTGTTCTGCTTTAACTAAAAGAAATTAAAATAGAAAGTTGTTATTTCTCTGTACAGACAGTTGGTGAGACCCCATCTGGAGTACTGTGTCCAATTATGGAGACCCCATCTCTGCAAGGACGTAGACAGGATGGAGGCAGTCCAGAGGAGGGCAGCTAAAATGGTGCAGGGTCTGCAAGAGAAGTCATACGAGGAGAGACTAAAGGAGTGTAATACGTATACACTTGAAGAGAGGGGGGACATGATAGAAACTTTTAAGTACATCAGTGGAATCAACAAAGTCCAAGAGAGTAGCATCTTTCAGAAAAAGAGATGTGCAAGAACAAGGGGACAAAATTTGAAGATAGAGGGGGGACGGCTCAGGGGCAATGTGAAGAAGTATCTTTTCACAGAGAGGGTAGTGGATGCATGGAACAGCCTTCCTGAGGAGGTTTTGGGGTCTAAAACTGTAGGAGAATTCAAGAATGCATGGGACAAACATAAGGAAATTCTTGCAGGGGGTAGGAAGAAATAGGCTGTTGGTTAACTAGGATCTGCAGCTTATCCTGTAGGTAGGGAAATGGGCAGACTAGGTGGGCCAAGCGGTCCTTAACTGCCACCAAAGTCTATGTTTCTGTGTTTCTATGTTTCCCTTGGTAAGACATGGTCATGTATGTGACTGGACTTCACACAGTGATGTTATACTGAGATAACATCACTGACCAATCAGAGCGCAGGGATATTTTTTTGGCCATTGTATAATTCAGTATGTATTATATTCGGCTTTACATAAGGGCATATCTAGCTCAGCAAGGAAAGTGTCAGTGAACTAGGGATTAATCAACAGTCATATGAGCATTTTTGACAAATGAATTTAACTAATTTGACGTCTATTTTTCTGATTATTTTGTTAAATATGTATAAGGGGCTAGTAAGGTCTGTGTCTTACAGCATTAGAAGGGTCTCTTGCTGGTTGGAAGACAGGATTACGAAGCAAAGCTAAGTGGTTCTCTCTGCCCAGCCAGCACAAGGGACACTTCTTACATCAAAAGAGATGCACACTACACCCCCCTAGACATGTTATATAGTAATGTATATGGAGATTTGACATTTGAAAAAAATGTCTTCTTTTTATTTTTCTTTGTGTTGCTGTCCCTCCCCCCCCCTTCACATTGGTTTGGTATCACCCAGCATTTATTGCGGATGTGCATGGTACACTGGCATCCTTGCTGTGTTTCCAAAGTAACTTGCATGCTCAAGTGGAACCCAGAGGGGTGCAACTCAGGGTGGCTCACTCAAAAAAGCAAACAACAGTTACAAGGCTATGCACACCGTAGAAGACATAGCCAGACACTCAAGTAAAGCATGTACCCAGCTCTTTGATTTCAAACAAGGCTTCATTAAAGAACGACGAAGTCTTGTCTGAAGGTGAAGTGCTGGGGTACATGCTTTACTTGACTGTCTAGCTACGGCTTCTATGCTGTGCAATTGCGAATAAATGAAAGTTTTCTGAAGACATTGGTGTAAGCCATTTTCTTACCTTGTTGGAGTGCAGCTGCCTTATAACTGGCATCCTTGGTGGCCTGGGTTTGGCACCGTAGTGGTGGCCATTACATTTGTCAGTGTTTTTTAATAAAAAGGTTTTTATTTTATTTTGTTTGAAAATGCTACAGAAGTGGGCACTGAAATGAAGGCGAGTGGCTGTGATGCAGCTGGCAGATGAAGACCAGGTGAGAGCACATCAAACAGCTAGCACGAGGAGGCACAGTACACAGAATAAGGGGTACAGTTGTTTTCTTATGTGACTGGTAGATGGCATTCCATTGCTATGTAATGTATTTCATATGTCTATAATGCTGTAACAAAGCTCAAGTATGTACATTTTACTGTGTAAAACTAATAAAAATAAAGTAAAAAAATATGTATTATTTAGAGAAAAGAATATAATTTCTGAAAAAATTAGACATAATTTCCTGTTTTCTTTAAAAATGCTTTACTGGTACACCTCCTTCCCAGGGCTTCCGTTAAACTTCTGTATTGGTATTACTGATGTTGATTTGGTAACTGGCTTCACAGCTTTTTTTTCAGTCTAATTTTTTAAGGCGTACAATTTGCCTTTTCAGAAATTGACCTGCTTCTTAGATCCATTTTTAAAAAGAGCATTTCCAGATTAATCTTTCAGTCATGAGTGCACGTCCTTTCACTTGTGCTTTTTGCTCTGGTTAAAACCTGCACATTGAAGGTACCTGGTAACAGAACTAACTTGTAACCTAAGAGTCTAAAAGTAGGTGGTTCCTGATTTTTCAGACTTCTCATTTGTTGAAACAAATCCACTAGCTTCCAGTAGAAGGAACAAAATGAGTGCTGCTGGTTCAACTGGAGTTCTACTCGGGGTCAGTTTTGGGTACAGTATGAGGGATTGATATGGTCAGCTTGTTGGCACAGCGACAATGGTGTGGCCTGCAGCACAGGTGACCAAGACTGGGGAATGAGCCTGAGGCATCAGAGTGGGGAGTGAGGAGGAGGAGGAGGAGGACGATTAAGTGTCCCAGAGGATGCTATCCTCCTCTAATTGGGGGGAGACTTGCCAGGCCCTCAGTGCACTGGTGCAGTCAGAATACTTGCCATAGTGAAGGACAGATGCTGGCCAGTTCTGTGCTGGCATGCTCCGTGAGTGCATGCCCACCCACCTTGCTGTCATGGCACTGGCATCCTTGATGGAAAGAAAGACAGACAGGCAAGTATGACAGGCCCAGGCACTCTCGCACCCTACACCCCCATGGCTGACTGACATATATTGTGACTCTGGCATTGAGTAACCTTTCCCACAACCAGGCTCACAATAAGGAGTAAACAGTAGAGATGAGTGGTTAGACCTACACCGGGGTTGACAGAGTTGAGAAGTCACCCTAGGGGATCCAAAATGGGGATGTAATCTGTTCAATCGAAGAATTAAAAAATTAAAAACTGAAGAAAAAAATAAAAGATCTGTATGACTAACAAACGACCTTTCCAATAGCTCATTCCCTGCAGATTGTCCACGTAGAGGTTAAAGTACCCACAGTAAATTTGGAAAAGAGTAGGGGACTGCCCCAGTGTCCTAACCAACATTTCCCAAACAAATTCACTCTCCAGTGCCCCCCCCCCCAAAGTCCACACCCCCTCTGAGTTAGATATAATGAGTCCAGGGAGTGTGGGGGCTGATAGGGTTCTTTTTGTTTATGGTGTGCGCTCTTTCTGTATGATCAGTGTTTTTTCCCAACCTTTGTTTAGCGCACGCCATTTTGTGTGTGGCATTATTGATTTGCGCGGTTTCGGTCGTGACATTATGACTTAGTGCCCTGTAAAGTGCCTTGAGATACAGTGGGGATTTTCAAAACAGTCAGACACAGACCCATATGCATGCTGCACGTGTATACACCCACATGTGCACAGGTAGTCCTGCTGCCATTTTCAGAAGCAACGTCCATTTACAAAAAAGGTCATGATTTGCAGCAGAAAATGGACGCAATTGTAAGTTTTGTCCCGTTTGTGTGCCCTTGCATCTCTTTTTGGATGCAAACTTTGGACACTGTTAAGCCATCTAAGATCTAGCAGATTTGGATGCCTTCTTTGCTTTGAAAACAGATGCATCTTGGGTGGAAATCCTTTTGAATATCCTATCTAGTGTACTGTATATGAAAGGCTCTTATGACAGATGTAGGGCCTGATAGCAGGGCTCAGACATCTGTCTGACATTTTTCCTGTGGTTCTAGAGCAATGTTCCTGTCAATGGTATTATTTTATTTCTGTGGAAACTGAAGTGCTCTGGTTTCCTCAACAGCTTTGTAACTGATACAGGTCTATCACTGGTGGCTCTAAGATGGGTCCAGATGGGGCATATGCCCCAAGAAAATATCTGCTGTGCCCCAGCAGTGACACATACCTGCTAGAATTATCCAGACTGAAATCCCACCTATGTGCCTGATTAGTTGACCTCTGTAGTCAATGTGTGCCTTGCCTTTTTCAATTCCTGGAACCACCAGTGAAGTCTTCCAGGAACAATTTCCCTGTATACTGTACTTCTCCATTTCCCTGTAAAGTACAGGAATCCATGTAGTTCTGGGAGGCCTGAGACAGATAAAACTGGTTGAAAAAAATCCAGCAATCATATTGATTAGAAACAGTCACATGATGTTTTGTTATGGCAGAACAACCGAACAACTCTGTCTTGACACTAATTAATTGTTTATAAATGTATTAATTTTTTATTTTGTACATAGATATCACACTTTAGAGTGTGCAGTAACTGCACTTCAAAATTTATCTTAATGTTTTATTTTCTTTTTTGTTGTTGTTATTACAATGGACCCATTTTATACGCACAATAAGACACTTCAGGGTGTGGGTTGCAGACAGTTGCTGAGAGTAGGTCTCAGCCAATCAGGTTTCAGAATTTGATACCCCTATTGTATAATTTTATTTATACCATGGAAGGGATGAGTAACAGAGTTAAATAAATAGTGTTAGTTAGCTTTGTTATTCACCTATTAGTTCTCCCTGTAGCCCATGTTATTTCCCCTGTAGCTGTCAATCATGTTGGTTATCCTGCTATATCAATTTGAGTCGTGGCCCATGGTATAAATAAAAAATTCCACAGAGTGTCCAGAAATAAGTTTTTAGTGCACTCAGGTATGTTGACAACACTGCTGCCATAGCACTCATGGTTCCACTTTGCTCTGCCACTTCTTGCTAGGCAGCATTGCTGGCAACATTCTAGAGTGAATAAAAAGCTGATTCCTGCATACCCTATGGAATATCCCCAATCTATGCAACACTAATGGAATGAAAAGTGTGCAAATAAAGGAGTTATTTTAGCTGATGGCATATGCAATCTATACAATAAAAGTTTATTTTAGATGTTGTATAAATCACAATAATTGATTTTACAGGTTGAATATGTAACAGGCATTCATTTTAGAGGTTGTATATGACACGACCATGAAGTCTGCAGCCAGATATTTTTCAGAGCCAATCAGAGAGCAGGTTTCATAATTGATGTATGAATCAAATACACAATGGCTTGACTAACAAATACACAATTTATCATTATTTGTGAGCAGGTAGGACTTTCATAACTAGCCCTGCCTCATCAGTTATTATGATAAATGGTGTATTTTGGGTCAGGTCACTGTGCATTCCATATATACTTTTGTCATTATTAATTCTATATTGTTGTAGGGCCCTCTCCTGTGATATACTTATCATTTGAAATTCATATAGAAACACAGAAACATAGACTTTGACTGCAGATAAGGACCACTTGGTCCACCTAGTCTGCCCATTTCCCTACCTATTATTGGATAGGCTGCAGATCCTAGTTAACCAACAGCCTACAGCCTCCCACACCCTACTATAATTGCCTTATGTCTGCCCCATGCATTCTTGAATTCCCCCACTGTTTTTGACTTCACGGCCTCCTCAGGAATCATGAGTGAATATGGGGTAGATGAAGCCCCATGCAGGCAGCTTTACTAAGGCCCCTTAAACTTTCAGACAGGCCTGAATTCCCCTGAATTGGTGCATCAACTTGTACTGCACACAGTTAGGGATGTCATAATATCATGGTTTCAATTCAAGGCATACCACAGTATGGGAAGTCACGGTACTGATACTGAATGAAATTTCCCAAACCGTGCTAACTGTATTTCAGAACACAATGTAGCTTTCAGGCCTACCATTTCTGTGCCTCTCCCCCCTCCACCCAATATGAAGTGTTGCGTGAGCAACTAAATGTCCTACAGTAACCCAAACATTACTGTTGACCCTTTAGCATCCTAAGCAGTGACAGCAGTCCAGAAGGAAGGAATGAGCAAAATAAATAGCATGGTGTGTGGTGGTCCATACACAACGATGCTGTTCTTACACACAAGTAGTTACTATGACGTCAAGGACCTCGAGCAAAACTGAGAGGTCCCATTAACGACTCATAGTGACTCCGCGAAAGAGCGATGTTGTGTATTTGGGCTACCGTACACTATTCTATATAGTGTATGGTCCCAAAAAATACAAAATCACTTACTTTCTTTTTCCAAGCATCAGCATCTGCCATTCACGACCTGTAGTTCTCGTCCATCTGCCCGCCTTTCAGCTTGCACATGCAATGCTTCAACCACCACTAGCCCTATCAGCAGTGCCAATGGGGTCACTTGCATTGTGACATTCATACTAACGCAGAATGAAAAGTCATTTTGCATTAGTGTGAACATCACTACTGCAGCAGAATGACTTTTTACAGTGTATGGCTCTCCATACACAATCATGTTTGACCATGTGCTATAATTAAACATCCCCCCATGACTATAACTGTAGTATTATCTCAATTATCATATATTGTGACATCTGTACACATGGCATCCACTGTAAGCTAGTTTGCTGTCTCTAACTGGAGACACTGAATCCAACTGTTGACAGTCTATAGACTTCAGTTTGTTAGCAGTTCCTAAAACAGCTGACAGAGAATGTTTAGTCATCAGTTCCTCTTTATTTCTGAAGTATTCGTCTTCCTGCTGCACATTCAAAGGGTTTTTACCTGAGAGTATTAGATTTGAAGAGCAGTACTTTACTTCGAGTTGGACATAGCTAGTCTGATTCCCTATCATACCTAGTCAGTACTGTGACCTCATTCATTGTGACTTCACTGGTGAGGGGACCAGTCTGGCAGAAAGCGAGCAGCTCTCCTTGGGCAGTTGTGATGTCATAGTCAGTGCAGTCACAGTGCTGATGAGGCGTGAAGAGGAAGCGCACTAGATATGTCTGCCTCCAGGGAATGTCCTGGCACCAAGATTTCCAAACCCCCAGAAAGTGACATAGGTGCGGGGGGAAAAATTGGTGCAAGTGAGTCTTCACTTGTGAAGCTGCAGTTTTTCATGTATGCACCAGATTTTCAAAGAAGGAGACATTTTATGACTGGTACCATGATTTACGACAGCTTGTGGTCAGTTTTTGATGTAGCTGCACCAAAAGGTACACCTGGTTGAACCAGGCGTAACATTCTCCACAGCTGTGCCTGCCGCAAGGGCAGAGCATGGGCTGAAAATAGGAACATCCACAGGTGCAGAGATTTGTTTCTGCACCAGTGGCTGCGGAGTGGGACTTAGTCCCGGAACGGCTGAAAATCTGGCCCCTGCTCTGCACGCCACACCTAGTATAATCCGATGGGAAATAATCTAATTAGAAAAATGAAAAATAAATAAAAACTTCAGATATACAAGTAACAACAGATTACTTTTAAAAATCAACATTCATTTCTGGCAGGGACTACCTCTGTAAAAGAAATCAATCCCTGAGGAGTAAGGATTACCTTGTTTCTACCAAGAAAATGGTCTATTGGTAGGCTTCACAGGGACTGAAAAACATATTTTACTGGATGGTATACTGTTTCTACTAACTCACAGCCAACATCTGCTAACACCATGTCCCCGATTTCTTCAAAAACATTTTGATATTGGGTGATTCATCTTCTAACATTTAATAACATTTACTGTTAATGAATGACAGAAGTGTTACAGCGTTGGTGTGTGTGTGTGTGTGTGTGTGTGTGTGTGTGCACATACGTGCTTCTGTGATTTTTCGTAAATGTCACTCTCCTTCCCTCTTCATCCCCCTACACTAATGATGTCACAGTTGGGGGCTTCTATCTTGGCAGTAGGTGGGCGTTTGCTGCGTTAGAGGAAGTGGGACCTTCCTGGTTTAACCCTTTGAAGTCTAAACCATTTATTGATTTTATTATTACTGACTAGCCTCCTCCTATTGCTACTCTTGGTAGTCAAGGGCTAAATTTTTAAAGCACCTGACACAGGCACAATTTCTGATTTGTGGGGAAGCTTGCATCCTGTCAAATGGGCCAAAATGTTTGCAGCAGGCAATTTTTAAATGCTGTGATGCATCTGTGGGAATTTCTGCACTTTACAGTGTGTTTGTGTTGTTTGTTGCTACATACCTAAATAATATATTTTGGAACATACACCTGTGGCACCTACTATGTTGAATGAACAAAGAAAAAAATAAAAGAGTGGGCTGATGACTAGATGCAGGCAATAACAAATTGCAACTTTGATTATGTCATGGCAGAACATATCCATAGTCTTTTTTTTCTCTTTAAGGTATTTTTACCTCCTCGGCTGAGTTTCTTTTGCCTTTGGTGCCCCCTTCCAGCCAGCCCTCACGGTCCCATTGCCCCAGCTGAAGCCAGCGCTCAAACCCCCTTGCTTCTAGCCCTCACAGGTTGTTTCACAGTGGGTACTTACCCCACCACTGTGGAGACCTGTCAGCTGGGCTTGGAGGAGCTGACTTGGGTGAGTCTGTGGCAGTGCTTTCGGGGCCAGCCTTCAAGCACACGGAGGATTGAACTGGTTACCCACCTCACAGCACGGGCATGCAGTGGCATCAAGGATGCTGCCATGCATGCTTCCATGTACTGCACATCTGACACCATCTGTGCCATCTCAACAGCAAACCGCTGCATGAACTGACCCCCAGCCACCACCAGGAGGCAGTGT
Organism: Neoceratodus forsteri; assembly: GCA_016271365.2. Taxonomy (NCBI): domain Eukaryota; kingdom Metazoa; phylum Chordata; order Ceratodontiformes; family Ceratodontidae; genus Neoceratodus; species Neoceratodus forsteri. The sequence continues at coordinate 158,625,973 of JADMNL010000031.1, read as the reverse complement.
AGCTGTGATTGTCTGACCCCACCCTCCCTGGAGGAGGAGAGCAGTCCCTGGGATGCTCAATCCTCCTCCCTCCGGCTGACCCTCTGACACCCGAGATTGCTCCCGATCCCAGGTCATCGGAGTGGTGCGAGGTGTGGTGTCCAGTGCCTCAACCCTCATTGCCACCGGGCCAGCTTGAACATATCCATAGTCCAGGAGTATTGTACTTTTTACAGGAACTGAAAAGGTTTCCACAGGTCCACAAGGTGGCAACATTGATGTGACCCTAGCAAGGTGTAAGGCCTTCTGGATTTTCAAACTTAAAACAACATGTCCCCCTGGCATTAATGATTGGGTCAAGGTAACACCCTGTCTATAAGGTTTTCAGCAGCTAACTAGCTTTTTGTAATGTATATAGAGACAAGCTACCCCTCTTATACATTTTGTGTACATGGAAGGGCTTATCTGTGTGTATATATGAAACTGTATATAGTAGACTATTAGTCACACCTGGTTTATGGTTTACAGTAGACAGAAACGTATGTACCTGCTGTATTCATTTAATACATTATGGGTTTTCATTAGTATTATACTTTCCTGTATTTGTATCTTTGCAGTATGCATTCAACAGTTGTTTTTTAAGTTGTTTCACATTTTATCACTTTTTTACACTGATGTACGCATATGAGAACTGTTGTGCTCAGTACATGCATGTTCACATGTTACTGTCACTTTAAGAATTCTGTGTATAAAAATGGAGATTTGTATTGACATGGTTACTTCTCGATAAAGCACGAAACATCGGAGCTGTTTTTCCTGCCCAACTGCTACACTGTCATTAAATAAAAGCAAGAAACCAGCATGGAAGTGAGTTTCTCAGTTTCTTGCAAACTCTGGGAGTGAGTGTGTGCGCCCAGTTCTTTGTTGCAAATTCTGTACTGTGGTTATTGCCTGCATCATGATGCCAGTCTGAGCAGCCCTGTTACTGAATTCCATTTTTTGTATATGTAGACTTCTAGGATTGGACTGTCAGTGGGGATGATGCAGCCACAACTCCGGATTTCAAGTTGTGACTGTGTCATCCAAAATGTTTGTTTGCTGTCTGTTAAGCATTTTGCCACAAATGTGCCAAAACATTTGTTTGCTATTTGTTAATTGTTTTGCCACAAATGTGCCAAAACGTCTGTTTGCTATCTGTTAAGCATTTTGCCACAAATGTGCCAAAACATTTTGTTTGCTATCTGATAAGCATTTTGCTGCAAATGTGCTAAAATCTTTGTTTGCTATCCGTTAAGCATTTTGCCACAAATGTGCCAAAACCGTTGTCTGCTATCCATCAAGAGTTTTGCCACAAACGTGCCAAAACTTTTGTTTGTTATTCGTCAAGCACTTTGCCACAAATGTGCCAAAACCTTTCTTTGCTATCTATCCATTAAGGGCTGGATATTCAAAAGGGTTGCGCCTGCACAAGTCCGAAATTGCGCCATACTGCGATATTCAGCAGGGGGCAGTTGTGCCCCCCCAAGTCATGCTGAGCAACAGCGCAATGCTAATGAAGGCATGCTCAACCAGTGGGGGAGGAACCATGCATAAACTGCACAGCCTGATATTCAGCCCGGCTGTGCAGAGTTGTGCAAGCGCCACCCCCTACCTGCGCCTGCACAACTTTGAGCCAAAAAAAAAGGATTAAGTCGAGGGCCACCCACAGGTGAGCTGCCGCATTGCAGGGTGTAACACAGCAGCTGCCACCTGTGGGTGGCCCTCCACTTGTTCCCTGTGCCCCCGCAGCCCGATCACGGGCAGATCTCACTCCCGACTGGCCCGATCGCAGGCATAACAGTATTAAACCCCACTGGCCTGATGGCTGGCGCCATGAAGTAATGAACCCCCTGACTGGTTCCGATCGCGGGCATAACAGTAATGAACCCCTCCACTGGCCCGATCGACGGGCATAAGATCAAACCCCAAAGACCAATATCCCTGGTGGTCCAGTGGACGCCAAGCCGATGGGCATAGGTCAAACCCCCAAAGTCCAATTTCCCAGGTGATCTAGTGGCCCCCACCCCACCCACCCATGAAGCCCCACCACCCCACTCCCCCATCAGCCGGCGGGAGTGGCACCTCACCACCTGCCACCCCGCCACGCCGATCGATAGTTGGATAGGGCTGCACACCCATTGCTGTAGAGCAGAGCCAATGGGCATGCAGCCCATACCGCATAAGGCAGTCCAGATTTGTGAATGAATTCGGGATGGGTGGTGGGCTCCATAGGTGGGTGGGGTGGGGCCACTAGATCACCAGGGAAATTGGACTTGGGGTTGACCTTACGCCCGCTAATCGGGCTTCATGTCCACTGGACCACCAGGGATATTGTCTTTGGGGGTTTGATCTATGCCCACGATCGGGCCACTGGGGGTTCTTACTGTTATGCCCACAATCGGGCCAGTCGGGGGTTCATTACTGTTACGCTTGCATCGGGCCAGTCAGGGGGTTATTACTGTTATGCCCGCGATCGGGCCAGTCGAGGGGGTTCATTACCGTTATGCCTGTGATTGGGCCAGTCGGGGGTTCATTACTGTTATGCTCGCGATCGGGCCAGTCGATGGGGTTTAATACTGTTATGCCCGCAATCGGGCCAGTCGAGGGGTTCATTACTGTTATGCCCACGATCATCCAGTCGGGGGTTCACTACTGTTATGCCCGTGATCTGGCAAGTCGGGGGGGAGATTTACTTCATGCCCGCTGACCGGGCTGCAGGGCGCCGGTCCCCAATGGCTGCTGCCTGGCAGGCACCAGGTGCACGTTGTCGGGATCGGCGCACCTGCATCGAATAGCATGCAGATGGGTCCTAGTAGATGCAAATGGCCCCGTGGTGCCTTTGTATAAATTATTGCATATCGCTGTCACCTTTTGAATATTGGAAATTTGCACATGGCATAATGGAACTTGTGCCACCGCATCTGAATGCTCCACTCTGACCACTTGTGGTGGCACAAGTTCCACTGCACCATGCACAGTGGCTGTGGCCGGGGAGGCGATATTCAAAGGAGTTGCTCAATAGCGGAACTCCGTTGAATATCGCCCCGGCCACACCCCTGCACAACTTTTTTGAGCAGCGCAAGGGCTTTCGCCACAGAATGGCGCAGTTTGAGGGCCGGATATTCAAACTATGTCGAAAAAGTGCGCAACAGCAGGAGCAAGCACAAGTCAATTACGCATAGGCACAACAGACGCGATATTCAAACATGGAGCAAAACAAATTGCGCAAGCAGCCAACGTCTGAATATCGCACAAACTGCGCCATAGCGCAACCAGGAAGGGGAAGCTGAGCAGAAAGGATGCGCCATAGTGCAACAAGGCTAGCCCAGCTGAGCAGTCCAGAGGTGCCATACGCAAGCAGAACCCCCCAGCAGAGCAATGGAACTGCACAACCAGGGAGGCAGGCTGGGGCCCACCGCCAGCCATGCCACACATGGGCACAGGAACACACTGCAGAACCAACAAGACACCCGCTTACACCCAAGCACAGCATCACTGGGGAGGGATGGATGATCCACTGGCCCATGGGGACAAGCCAACAAAGCACAACAGGGCCATGGCGCCTCAGCACAACCACTGTCAGGCTGAGACTGCACACACAGGGGTGAGCAACCACAGTGCACATCAGCCCCCTTCTGCACAGCACACCCTGCACCATGACCCCAAGACACCACCCATGTGCAGTGACTGTCACTGCAGTAAACACCATGCATCCCCCGGCACACTGCAACCTCGTGTAGCACAGAACCATACAAGCCAGACCCACCCTGGGCACCCAGCAGTGGGCGGCAGCAGATGGCAAGACTGACTGAAAGTCACTCCCACACCGGAGACACCTCCCCATGCACACACACACATGCACACACACACACATATACCCAGGACCATACCACCCCAGATGGCATGCATACCACTGCAACTGAGCAACCATAGCCAGCTTCAAATCAGAGACCACCACAGTATTCATAACAAAATATATATATATTGGAAAACAGAAATTACAACACCAAGATCAAGAACACAACTATATACAGATATGTACAAGACAAGGGGGGGTAGGGGTACAAGGTAGGGGTGGGTAAGGAGTAGGGGTGAACAACTGGGAGAGGAGGGGCAGGGTGGGAGGGATGGGTGAAGTGGGAAGAGGAAGTACATTTAGCGCCTTGCAGGCTGGTCTGCTGCTGCCTGTTGCTGTCCCTGTCTCCTCCGCCGTTGCCTGACCCCATGGCGCTGAATGTCCCTGAGTATGTCATGCATCGCAATTGATACCCTTGTCAGCCACTGGAGGGCATGGTCCATCCTGCGTAGGATGCTGAGGCCTAGGAAAAGGGAACACAGTCAATGGCTGTGACTGTCCACAACCCTGAACACCACCCATCCTGCAAGGCATATAGCCTAGTGCCCCGCACCTGTGATGGTATGCACCCACCCACAGTGACCATGCACGTGACACGCCCAACCAGGCAACACCAGCTATGTGCACCACTGCACACACACACTGCCCATGTCCATCACAGCACAAACAAGGCTGTCAAGTGACGTGGCAATGTGGTGGGATGCCAGTTCCACAGCCATGTGCCCAGTGTATGCATGGACCACCAGTGACGCACACACAGGCGTGCAGTGACACTGGACAGTGGCGACTATCGCCTGTGTCATGCATGGTTGTGTTGTCCATGGCTGGTGGTCATGCCCACCCCCTCCAGCATGCAATAGCATCCATGATGTAATGATACTCACACTCATCAAGCAGCTGTGGCTGCTGCTGCTGCCGCTGTGGCCCACCCCTCACGCCTCCTCCATCAGCCACCTGGGCCCTGCCACGGCCCTCCTCAGCCTGTGCCTGCATCCTCTCCGCCAGGTCTGTGGGTGACAAATGTTGAGAAAAACATCGGTGTGACCCCAAAGCAGACTGCCCCCTGCCCCAGTGAGTGTGCCTGCCCATACAGCCAGACCCATGCATCTCACACCTGCACACACTGACACAGCCAACCATGGCAGAGTCATCCCCCATGCACTGCCACCAAAACACAGTCACACCCCTACGGAGAATACAGGTGCATAGATGGTACACCCACCTGGCCTAGGCAGAACGCCCCTCGTGGCACGTGACCTGAGGCGTCGCAGCACGTCCGGCTCCCTCCTGCGGAGGTCACTAAATCTGTGCCTGCACTGCTCCACAGACCAGTACCACCCTGTGACCCTCACCAGGTCAGTGGCCACCTGCAGCCACACCTGGGTGCGGGCCATGGTGAGAGGCTCATCACCATACAGTGCCTCAAAGTGGGGCTCAACCAGGGCCACCAGGTTGGCCACCTCCACCTGACTCCATTGGGGAGCTCTCCTGCGTGCCATAATTGCGGTCGTACAGCAGGCAATATGGCGCCCCACAGTGCGGCAACCCCACGTGGAAATGTTGTGCAATAGACCACCATAGGTTCCAATCGCACTGTTAAGTATAAGCGCCGTCGGTTCACATAGCGCTGTCACCAAACAGCGCCAATAGAGCATTACACATGGCAGCGAACAGCGCCAGGGGCAAAGGTCGGACACCAGGTCAGGGTCTATGATGCAGGCCATGCACAGTGCCATCTGGCGTCCGCATCCTCGCGCGACTGATCATCTGTGTGCCAGTGCCACAGTGGACTATTGCGCAGTAGTGCCACAGCGCCATATGGTGCCCAGTGCTGTAGCACCACTGGCACAATGGTGGCCATGGCCTGAATTGCCGATCGCGCACAGCACGTCATCAGCGCCGCAGGCGCCCGCGTAAGCTACCTGGGCATGCGCAATGCAGATGCCACACAGTCACAGATCTGCCATTGGCTCAGCTGGTTCAACCAGCAGCGCAGCGCAATGGCGTGATATTCAGCGACACATGCAAATCATCTGATCAGCCATTCAAAGGCACAGTGGCGCGATTTTCATCTCATTACAGTTGCTCCACTCCTAATTTGCATGCATTGCACTATAAATGTGCGACATTGGGCTGCGCTGGCCAGATTCGGTTACTGCAGGTGAGAGGTGGGTTGCATGCTGTGTGATGTTCTGGACAATGGTCATGGGATAACGCTGTAGACTGCACAGTGACAGGTGTCCACTTCCACCCGTACAGATCGCCATGACCGAGCAGAGCCAAGGTGAGGGGTGAGGATGGTGGGCGGAGGAGGAGGCCCAACTTCACCACGGCGGAGACAGAGGCCCTCTTCCAGGCCTACCTGGAGGAGGAGGCACTACTGAGTGGACGGCGGGGCACCCCTCAGGCCTGTGCGGCTGCATGGGAGGGGGTAGCTCGGGCAGTGAACCTGCACGGAAGCCACCAGCGCTCCGTGCAGGAATGCAAAAAAGAAGATGGGGACAGACCGCAGGAGGGTGAAGGAGAAGGTGGCAGCCCTCAGGGCGGCACGTGCTGGCACTGGCGGGGGCCAGCCAGCGGTGGTGGAGCTGACCCCGGCTGAGGACCGACTGGCTGCATCAATGCAGCGGAGTGCTATTGAGGGCGTACCAGGAGGTGGATTCCAGACAGGTGGAAGCCCATCACTGCACGGTATGACATGGTGGTGGTGTTGGGGGAAGGTTGTTCACATGTACTCACATGTCCTCTCTTTCTGTTACAGATCCTGTTCGTCTTCAGGGGATGGTGGTGGTGGGTCCAGGCAGTGAGGAAGACCTGCTGGACATGGAGGAGGGTCCATCCACCTCTGTCACCAGCCAGCATGCACTGCACCAGCATGCACGCTGGGCTGCCAACTCTGGTGTCGGTGAGTCAGGTGCGGGGTGCACAGCCTGTGTCTCCAGCAGTCTGGCATGCAAGCATGCCGCACGCCTGTGACTGGCTGTAGTACCTGCACCATTGATGATGCAAGGACTGCAATGGGCAGTGGCGTGTGTGTCCCGCAGTGGACACACAGCAGGCCAACACGTGCCCTGGGCCTAGCTGGTTCCAACGTGTGTGCCAGCATGTCGGCACAGTCCCAGGCTGTGCCTGTCAGCACCGGTGGGGCAGCACCGGTGGCTGTGCAGGTGTCTGGAACTGTCGCGGCCACAGCAGTGGAACAAGTGGTCCCTGGGGCACAGCGGTTGAAGGGGCAGCAGCAGCAGTCACCCACCAGGTCTGGGGGTACAGTGTCCAGTGGTGGCACATGCCCACCGCCCTTTGATATGCCCATTCCTGGTCCTGGTGAACAGCGCCCACCCTCAAGGGGTGTTGAGCATCAGGACCTTCCATACCCTGGGGACAGGATGCGTTGTGGCAGACTACCCATTTGAAACACACCCACCTGCTGCGGGAATCAGTACAGCAGCAAAGGTGGGTTGCAACATCCGTGGAGGCACTGTGTGTGGCTGTGGAGCGGCACAGCAGGGACTGTGCTCTGGACCTTGCAGAGATGGTCCATATGTGGATGGATGTGACCGCCACCATTGACAGGCAGACCCAGGCATTGGTCGCTGTCGTGGCTGCATTGGGCACACAAGCAGGTGCTTCTGTACCATGCACCCCACACAGTACGCTCTCCACTCCCTGTTCCCGGCGTCATGCGACACCAAGCCTGTCGATGCCGGGTTCTGCTGTGGGCATCCCAAGCACCCCTGGTGCAGGTATGTTTGGCATACTACAGACCCCACTGTGGACAAGGTCGCGATCGCGCAGTGGGACCCCTGGTGGTCCATCTGTGCCACCCCATGTGGCCCCTGCTCAGCCTGCCAGTGCTGTTGGGTCACGCCGGGGCCGCCCACGCATCCGCAGTGGCTGTGGAATGGTGCAACATGACTGACCTGTCTCCCAGTGCGGGCCCTGTCTGGTGCTGCCCTGTGTGCACTGTGCGTCATGGTGGGCAGTGCACTGGTGGGTGCCCTGCACATCACGCCGACATACGGACTACCTGCACACCATCCCAACTGCTATCCACAGGTGCATGTGCATGATGATGCCTGCATTGTACTGTACACCAAGGTGCAAGGGTGCCCAGCATCTGACACACGTACTTGGACAGTACAGGTGGTGGGTGTGGTCTGTGGATCTGTGTGTTTGCCATGTCTGTTCCTGCTCTGCTGTGCACCTGCCCATGTATGCTTTGTGCCTGGTGTGTGTGTGTGTGTGTGTGTGTGTCCATATGACTGTTCGCCCCTCCCTGATGGTGTGTTTGTGTGCCTGGTCCCTTCCACTCCCTTTGCCATCATGCACCCCTGGTGTGTTACTCTGTGTGCCTGTGGGTTGCGCCAGGACAGTGTTGGTTGCACATGGCCCCTTGACTTACCTGTGTTGTGCATAATGCTCCTCCGTGATGGTGTCCCGGTGCAGCTGGGCCTGCCGGATCAGTCAGAGGTCCCGCCGTCCAAGGGGGGCTGCTCATCACCATCAACACTGGCGCCGCTGGCATCCCCATCGCTGTCCCCCTCTTCAAACTGTAGGGCTATCCCACAGTCTTTGGCCATGTTGTGCAGGATACAACAGGCCAGGAATATCCACAGGCCTTTGAGGGCTGTACTGTAGGCACCACGGAGGTGTCTAGGCATCAGGCGTGCCTTGAGCATCCAAACACCCACTCAATGATGTTTGTGTGTGCATGTGCCTCATTATAGCGTTGCTGCGATGGGGTTACAATGCCGGCACGGTGAGCAGCCAGGACGGAGTGGGTATCCGCTGTCACCTGTGTGGAGATAGTGGAGATCAGTATCATGTTCTGGTCCATATTGCCCATATCCCTGTGTGCCACTACCATGGCACCTGGCATTCCCCCCTTGACCCAAGTTTGCATTTCCTACATGCGTACTCACCCACTAGATGGCCTGTGGGGATGTCCTCACTGTTGAATCGATGGCACAGTGCGGACTGATGCCATATGAAGGCATCATGTGCTCCGCCAGGTGTGTGGCACAGACATTGATTATCGCCCAGTGGCATCACACACCACCTGGCAGTTGACACTGGAGAAGCCTTTCTGTTCCTATATGCGGCCCCATTGGGGCCAGGTGGTGTGCGAATGGCCACATGGGTGCAGTCTATGGCACCTAGCATGCCAGGCATACGTGCTACCCTGTGGAACTCCTGCATGTTTGCTGTACGCTCTGCCGTGGTGCTGGGGAAATGGAAGTGCTCCGCAGCATGTGGCAGCAGTGCGCTGCGGAATTGGGTGAGGATGCGTGATGTGGCCGACTGTGTGATGCCTGTGGTGTCCTCTGTCGGCCTCTGGAAAGTGCCCGTGGCGAGCAGGCACATGCAGGCTGTCACCTTGGTCTCCACTGACAGAGCGTGACTCCGTCGTGAGGGTGCCTGCATCACATCACTGCACAGCTCACAGAGCCGCCTCAGTATTGCCCTGTTCAGGTGGTACTGGCCCACGATCTCTACATCTGTGTACAGCTCAAAGCTGATGCGGGCACGGTACTGCCTGTTGGGGGTGTACCACCGACGGGCCCTTCCACGGCCACGTCCCCCTGCAGCATGCATTCTCACCCCCCTCATTACAGCTTCCATGTGGAAGCTGCCACTGTCCATCCCCCTGGCTTGTGACCCCCCCGGCTGATGTTGCTCTGTTACCCTCACTGTCCTGACTGCTACTTCCACTGCACCGGGCACCCCCCGCTGGCCTCTGCAGCCTATGGCCCACACTGCTTCCCTTGCCTGCCCTGGCCTGTCACTGTCTGTCTTTCTCTCTCTCTCTCTTCCCCACTTGGCATCCCTGTAGCGTTCTTGCGCCTTTTCCTTGAGCCTTTTTATTTTGGCTCATTTCCGCTGGGGCGCAATTTCCGGCTGTTCAGCTGTTGCGCATTGCGCAAGTCTTTGAATATCGCATTGCGCTCTTTATGCATGGATCCACCCCCTTCGGTTGCGCATGCCTTCATTTGCATTGCACTGTTGCTCAGCATGTGTTCGGTGGCGCAACTGCCTCCTGCTGAATATCACAGAATGGTGCACTTTCGGACTTGCGCATGCGCAACCCTATTGCGCATGGCGCAACCCTTTTGAATATCCGGCTCTGAATATCCAACCCTAAGTGTTTTGCCACAAATATGCCAAAATGTTTGTTTGCTATCTGTTAAGCATTTTGCCGCAAATGTACCAACACATTTTGTTTGTTATTCATTAAGCATATTGCCACAAATGTGCCAAAACATTTGTTTGCTGTCTGCTAAGCATTTTGCCAGAAATGTGCCAAAACCTTTGTTTGTTATCTGTTAAACGTTTCACCACAAATGTGCCAAACCCTTTGTTTGCTATCCATTAAGCATTTTTCCACAAATGTGCCAAAACCTTTGTTATCCATCAAGAGTTTTGCCACAAATGTGCCAAAACCTTTGTTTGCTATCTATCAAGCATTTTGCCACAAATGTGCCAAAATGTTTGGTTTGCTATCTGTTAAGCATCTTGCCACAGATGTGTCTAAATGTTTGTTTGCTATCTGTTAAATGTTTTCCATAACTGCAACATTTTCACTGCATCATAGTAGCTTCTGTAAAAGACGTGACGTATGCATCATATTTTGATGCAACTGAGACCCCAATTTCTGCAGCTTGGGGCAACTGTACTTGAGCATTAGACCACTTTTCAGGTAATGTAACTCTTCAGCACAGTTTGCAGGATTGTGCTAAAAATGTGACTTCGGTCCTGAGGATAGGTTTGAAAATCCCCCCAAGTTTTCTTGTTGTAGACAGAGCACAGGAAAACATTTCACTGAACTACTGTGAAACAATAGGCATGTTCCCGGAGAAACAGGTCGAGCTAGAAAGACACAACAGAACATGTTCATGAATAAAGATTTGCATTTAGAGCCTTGACAAATGTTTTATGTTTTGCTAGAAGCAGATAAAATATAATTTTATAGTCAAGTGAATACACCTGGATTTTAGGTGGCAGTGGAATTTGCCATGTGACACCAGAGTTTTGCATTAAGGTTGCTCTTTCAAAAAAGCACAGAAAAGAAAAGATATTGGGGCTACTTCAATGGTGCAGCGGCAGTAAGCTGCACTCCCATGCAGACAACCAGGGTTCAGAAGCAAACTCAAATTGCCGTGTTGGAAGGCAGGCCAGGTTGAAACAGCTTCCATGTGGCGGTGTGCCCAGGATCGCAGCAGGTCCATGGCAAGTTCCGGCACCATAGCAACCCCTTGTGGCTGGGCAGAGAGGTTGCTCTTGCTGCTGGGTCTTCTGTGCACATGTGAGACCAACCAGACAGCTGTACTCACGTTGGGGGAGGTGGGAGGGACCTACAAAAGGGGTCAGAAAAACACATCCACAGAGTGATGGTCTGGGTCTTAGGGACTCGCCTGGGTCCTAATGCCTGTCTGCACCAGATCCAAGTCCACATAGTGAACTGCCTTGGGGGAAGGATGGCCCTTCCCCTGGAGCTCCTGCCATGGAGAGTAAGCCTTGGTGGTAACTGGTGGATTACCAGGATCTGGAAGAGTCAGCAGATACAGGCCTGAACAGGTATTTTTCTGGGATATCAATGGGAAGATGTGAGTGGACAGGGAGAAAAAATTCCACAGAAAAACAAGATAAAAAGGTAGGATAGGATGATTTTCCAAAGTTCAAGTTTCCTGTCCCATGTCTTGAGTCAGTCTTGGTATTGCTGATCTGTGCCCAGGTTATCTGTGGACCTCAACTACAAAGAAACTAAATATACTTGCCCTTCCAGCCATCAAAGGTCAAAAGCGATAAATCACTTATGTGATGTCAGCCAGTCAGCTTCAAGAACCGCAGGACCTCTTCTTTTCCCTTCTTCTCTTTCATGCTAAGCTCTTTCTTCTGAAGCCCTTTTTATCTGACTAGTAAGATAAATTCTTAATCTTTGGGTGCTACTTAAGATTAAACTTCCATTTCTCTAATTCTTTTCATCCTTCCTTTGTAGCCCAACCAAATGGTGAACATAATTCTGAGGTCACAACCATGTCAGTTTGTTCCTGTACTGTATTACACTGGAGATGTACATGATTACTGTGCTTGCTATGTTTGTCATTTGTAATATTGTTTAATGCTGTTTACTGTTTTACTACTTTGATAATTGTATCTGAATTCAATATACTAATAAAATAGTTATTAAAAAATAACATTTGATCTTCCTAGAATTAATCTTCTCCCTAGAATCCCACTCTTGGGTCTTAGATCATTGGTACCAGCACATGTGTAACACCATCTGGTGCTGTGCACTTACCACTAACCTCTACTGATGCCTCAGTCTACCTCAGTTCTGTTTTCCCCACCGTTGAGTGGCACCATGGGTGTGTATCACTTACCTCCGTTTGCCATCTTTTATGATCTTCTCTCAGTTTTCTTATTTTACCATTAGAATGGTCCAGTTTGGCTAAAAAGGGGAAGAAAAATGATCCTTCTTTTTGCCTTTGTCAGTGCAGAAAAAGTACCAGTAAGGATGACGGGCATTCTGTGCCCTTTGCTTTTCTGCAACCTGACCACAGGAGGGATTCCAGCAATGCCTGCTTTTCATTCAACCTCTGCACATTGGTAAACAGGTGACTAAAGCTGTGCTGCCTGGTCTCTCCACCTTTGGAGGTAGGCATTATTCCAAGAGTTCACCAGATAGATCTCTGGATCTTTCTCCCTAGTCTTCTCACCACTCTTCGGAACCAGTAGAGGTATGGAGCTCTCCCTCCTCCTGCCATGCTAGGGTCATGATAAAGCCACCAGTGGTGGTGTCAGGCAGACCACTGGGTTTTTCTAGGCAGTTGATGGAGAACCAACCACAGCCCATTTGTTTTGTATAACAGGCCATCCTGGGGTCACAGTTGAGGCCTTAGGCTTCAACCACTTCTCTGGTCATGTCAACTCCAATGGTTGGTGTTGCCTCAGTTGTTGTTACCCTTCGTAGATATGACTCCGAAAGTGATGCTGACATTGGTGCTGACTCTGGTGCTGACACCATTTGTGTTGTTGGCAGAGGGGCTGGTGCCATGTTCAGTACCAATGATAGTGTTGGCCTGGACCTTGGTGTTGCTAGCAGCACCAAGGAAGAGGACAACACTGGGCACAATGCCAATGCCAGTGCCGGGGTCAGTTTCACTGCCAGTGCAGAAGGGGGAATCCTTTTTTTTTTTTAATTTTAAGTTTATTGACAGTTTGCAGGTATCTTAATATGTTATTCAGGTAAGTTAATACAAACCAGGATTGCCATTAAAATATGTTACTTAGTATCACAATAGGTTTCAAGCTTATTTTACCACAGTGCTAATAATTCCATTAGGCATCATTCAGTCTTCTGGATGCTGAGTTAAAAGAAGGAGGAGTTCTTTTTCTAAATCAATTTTTTAATAGGGAATACCCTATCTATGTCTATCCCACTGCTTGCTTCCAAATCTCCCACCTAGTCCATCTTTGGGTGTAAAGCAAGACCCGGTGATTTATTTTAAAGATGAGTTCCTTTAATTCAGCTATGCTTTGGACTACTGATATCCAGTCTTGCTTTTTGGGGGTGGCGGGGTGGGATTGGGCCAAGATCTAGTAATGGCCTTATGGGCTGCAGTAAAGGGGGAGTCCTTGATGTTGGTGCCATTGTGGCCTCCAATACTGTTACCATTATCGGTGTTAAGTTGGGGAGCAGTGAGCCAACGTGCCAGTGCAGCGGAAAGGCGTCCATCTGCAATACTGATGTACAGGTTTGGAGCGATCTCCAAGTCGAAGGACCAGCCAGGGGGAGAAGGATTGAACATCCAAGGGATGACTCTCCTTCTCTGGGGGAAGGGGGCTGAGTGTCCAGCATAATACAGAACCCTGGCAGAGGCTGCGAGTTCTGCTGCGACTGGTGCATGGATTAGTGTGAGGCAGGATGGACATCAGGTTTGTCCCATGGATGTCAATGTACATCCCACCTCTCAGGGGGCCCAGCATTCCAAAAATGGTCTCGCTGCCAATGGATGGTGCCCCACGTAGAACCCGCACGCCACCTGGACTCCCGTTACTGTCCCTCCTTAGAGTCACTAGTCACTACTGGTGGCCCGCCCCTGGGGATAAGCAGGGGTGCTCAAGTCTCAGGGTGTGTCGGGGTAGGTGTGTGACTGATGGGGCCCAGCGACAGACCGCAAAAGAAAGGTGGGAGCAGTGGCGGCAATGTTTAAGGTTCTTCCTGGCTTTGGCATAGTCGTCGGTGCCAGACTGAATTCAGGCCTCTCAATGGGACTTTTCCAGACACAGATGCACACCATCAACCTCGGTTCCCCCTCCCCGCAGACCTCCACTCTGCCACCTCCTTTGAGCTAGCAGTGTCAGAAGCATAATGTTCTGCCTGCTCCACCTCTAGAGTGAGGAGTTCCTCAGGGAGGCAGTATAGCGCAGTGGTTTAAGGCTCTGAGCTATAAATCTGGAGACCTGGGTTTGAATACCACAGCCCCCACTTGTATACTGTGTGACCCTGAGCAAGTCACAACTTCCCTGTGCTCCCAGGTCGCACCTGTAAACAAGCTTTCAGCTTAGTGGACAAAGAACCTCTGTGCGTAAACACTGAGGCAAGGGTTACCCCAAAGGGCATTTGGCTGGGAAGCCAAGTTTCAAGAAAATACTTTCTGGTGAAAATATTTTCAGCTTAGTGTGCTACTCCTGGTTAAACAATTGGAAAAAAAAAATGTCAAGGTCTTCCCTGAGACATGGGTACTGCAAACCACCAGATTGCTTTGTCCCCTTCTGAGCCTCTGCCTTAAATTTCTTCAGTATGGATAGATAGGCTGGCTGTGACCCTTAAACCTCTGACACAGACCAGTACTTTTTCTGGGTTGAGACTGTAGAGCCCCAGCACAGAGAGTCTGATAGACCTAGTTTAGGACATCTTCCCCCATTTCCCACCTAATCAGTTTTCCAGCTTCCTTTCCCTCAACATCCTCTTCACAGGATGAAAAATCTGTAATCCATTTGCCCTCAGCTGCTGAGTACATCCTGTACCAGCATTTTATGGGGAAGATATTGGAAGCATTGGGCATCCTGTTACACAAGCCACAATCCTATTGTCTTGCCACTTGGACTCATTGAAGTTCCCAGCACCCATAATTGCTATCATTTCTTCCTGGCACAGGGCCATGGAGGAGGCAACAAGGACACTATGAAGGCATGTCTTTACCAACCCTCCTGTTCCCAGGATGTCCTAATCAGGTATTGTGCCCCACTGGGTCTGTTGGGGACATACCTCACTCCTCTCATGGGCTTAAGGTTTTTCAGATCTGGTCAGGCACTCAGCTTTAAACCAGTGCCCCTAGGCTCACCCACGCATGTCAACTCTATGACATGGCCAAACTCCTTAGCCTCGATGAATGCCTCCGCTACCAAACTTGCCTATTAACTAAGAAGATCCTACTCAGGCTCTCACCCCCTGGGGTCTCTGCCTCCATCCGACTCAAACCTTCCAGAGTCAATACTCGAACCACTGACAAGGTCACGCTACTGGTACACAGAACTAGGACCACCAGGCACAGAGGTCGTTCAGCTACAGAGCCTCGTCCTGGTTCAACTCGCTCCCTGCAGCAAATTCCAACACCGCCAAAATAGCCCCCTTTAAAACTGCCCTACGGAACCAATTGTTCAACACCTGCTGCTGCACCTGTCACTAAGAGATGCTCCACTGCTCTCTATCACTATTGACGTAGCCCTCTGGGCCGAACTACCCCTCACCCTCTCTCCCCCATGGGCTCCCTCTCCTCTGCCAGTACCTGCGGGTACCAACCTGTCATGTCTGAAATGTTTCTAATTATTCATTATGTCAAGCAACTATGTAAAGCTAAGTTACTGTATGATTGTATTCTGTATGTATGCTGACGCTGTATGTCCTCTCTGTGACGAGGTACCTTTGTAACCGAGTCTCTGGCTCAAAGGTTGTAAATCCGATTTACTCAATAATAAATAAATAAATAAGTACCCTTCTTGTGTGGATTCCAGAAATTTCAACACACTAGGGAGGAATGTGTTCACCTCCACTAGATCAGTCTTTGTCATTTCTTCGCATCAGGACCATATGTCAGCATACCACTGCCTCCTATAGATGCAGGTGCACAATCTGCTCTCTGCAATGTCTCCTAGTGAGTCCACATGGCAGGCCATGGACATTTCCATTTGGGGTCTGAAGGCAGCTCTGCATCAGCTGAAGGCATCATATGATGCCAATGGGGTGGTCTCCTGCATTGTGGGAATGGCCATCTGTATAAGATAGATTTTATTTATTTATTTAGTTTTGTTGACCGAGTAAGTGCCTAGACAAATTCTTGCGTATTTTCAGGCATGACCTGGGGGGATACAGATGAATGCCAACTAACCTTGAACCAGATTAAGCTGTTTTGTCCTGACTTTGCCTGTCCTGACTGGCACCTTTGATCTGGCATATGGTGCTTAACTCCCAGTTCTAGGGGCTTACTTCTTCCCCCTCTGGATCAGGCGGCAGCTCTCAGGAACCCCTTGAGCCACAGGAGTCCCAGCCTGAACTGAAACAATCCTTGGTCCAGTCAGAGTAAAAACACCCCCCTTAGGGGTTCTCCCCACTCTGAGGGTCGAGGCTCTTGTGAGCCCAATGGATGAGCAGGCTGCTTTATTATTAATGCCAAGTTTTGCACTTGGACCCAAGAGTGGGCTTCTGTGGAGAAGCTTGATTATAGGAAGACAGGAAGGTACAGTACTTAACAGTAACTGTAGACCTTACTGAATATCTTCTCCAGAGTGCCGCTCACCACCCACTGTCCTCTCTCTATAGAGCTCAGGCTATGTTGCAGCTCAACCCCAAAAAAGGGCAAGAAGCCTACTGCAGTCATCCTTGCCCCCAACCATCTTTGCCTACCCCTACCCTTGGGCTTCTGCCCCTCCCCAAAAAACAAAACACCAAAAGTAAACAAGCATTTGTCAATGCCGAATGTTGATTACGTTGGTCTGTTGAGCTCGCTCAGTGGCCCTGTGTCACTCGCTCATTCTGTTTCTCCCGGTGCTGCAGGTTGCACCTTTGTACGGGGCTCCTGGCTGCATTGGCACATTTTTTCTGCCCAGAAAGAAATCTGCAGCCATCCTGACAGAGCTGTGTTGAGGTGGATCACTCGCCCCCTCTCACTCACTCATTCTGTTTCTGCCAGCACTGCAGGCTGCCCTTTTGTACTGGGCTCCCGCCTCTGTTGGGGCCTTTTTCTGCCCACAAAGAAATGTGCAGCAGTCCTGACACAGGTCCATTGAGCTACCTTACTCCCACTCTCTCGCTTGTTCTGTTTCTGCCAGCGCTGCAGGCTGGCCTTTTGTACAGGGCTCCTGCCTGAGTTGCCGCCTTTTTCTACACACAAAGCAATCTGCAGCAGTCACGATAGAGGTCTGTTGAGGTTGCTCACTCACCCTCTCTCACTCACTCATTGTGTTTGTCCCGGTGCTGCTGGCTGCCCTTTTGTACTGGACTTCTGTCTGCGTTGGCACCTTTTTCTGGCCACAAAGAAATCTGCAGCTGTCCTGACACAGCTCCGTTGAGGTCGCTCTCTCCACCTGTCTCACTCTCTCATTCTGTTTCTCCTGGTGTTGCAGGCTGCTCTTTTGTACTGGGTTTCTGCCTGCATTGGCAGGTTTTGCTGCCCACAAAGAAATCTACAGCTGTCCCGACACAGCTCCGTTGAGGTGGGTCACTTCCCCTCTGTCACTCGCTCATTCTGTTTCTGCTGGCTCTGCAGGCTGCCCTTTTGTACTGGGCTCCTGCCTCTGTTGGTGGCTTTTTCAGCCCACAAAGAAATCTGCAGCAGTCCTGACACAGGTCCGTTGAGCTTGCTCACTGCCCCTGTCTCACTCACTCATTGTGTTTCTCACGGTGCTGCAGGCTGCCCTTTTGTATTGGGCTTCTGCCTGCATTGGCACCTTTTTCTGCCCACAAAGAAATCCGCAGCTGTCCCGACAGAGCTCTGTTGAGGTCGTTCATTCCGCCTGTCTCACTCACTCATTCTGTTTCTCCTGGTGCTGCAGGCTGCCATTTTGTAGCGGTCTCCTGCCTCTGTTGGTGCCTTTTTCTGCCCACAAACAAATCTGCAGCAGTCCCGACAGAGCTCCATTGAGCTCGCTCAGTCCCCCTCTCTCACTTGTTCATGCCGTTGCTGTCAGTGCTGCAGGCTGCCCTTTTCTACTGGGCTCCTGAGTGCACTGCCGCCTTCTTCTTGGCACAAAGAAATCTGCAGCAGTCATGATAGAGCTCCATTGAGCTCGCTCACTCACTCAGTCCTTCCCTCCCTCTCTCTCACTTGTTCGTTCTGTTTCTCCCGCCACTGCAGGCTGCCATTTTGTACTGGGTCCCTGCGTGCATTGCTGCCTTTTTCTGCCTGCAAAGAAATCTGCAGCAGTCCCAACAGAACTCTGTTGAGCTCACTCACTCACTCCCCCTCCCTCACTCGCTCGTTCTGTGTCTCCCGCTGCAGCAGGCTGCCCTTTTGTGCTGGGTTCTTGCCTGCATTGGCAGCTTTGTCTGCCCACAAAGAGATGTGCAGCAGTCCTGACACAGCTCCATTGAGGTCTCTCACTCGCCCTCTGTCACTCGCTCGTTCCGTTTCTGTGGGGGCTGCAGGCTGGCCTTTTGTACTGGGCTCCTGCCTGCATTGCTGCTTTTTCCTGGCCACAAAGAAATCTGCAGCAGTGACGATAGACCTCCGTTGAGCTCGCTCACTCCACCTCTGTCACTTGCTCATTCTGTTTCTCCTGGCACTGCAGGCTGCCCTTTTGTACTGGCCTTCTGGCTGCATTGGCACCTTTTCCTGCCCACAAAGAAATCCGCAGCTGCTCCGGCAGAGCTCCATTGAGGTCACTCACTCTCCCTGTCTCACTTGTTCATTCTGTTTCTCATGGCGCTGCAGGCTGCCCTTTTGTACTGGGCTTTTGTCTCTGTTGGCATTTTTTTCTGCCCACAAAGAAATCTGCAGCAGTTTCGACAGAGCTCCATTGACCTCACTCACTCCCTCTGTCTCACTTGCTCGTTCCGTTTCTGCCCATGATGCAAGCTGCCCTTTTGTACTGGGCTCCTGCCTGGGTTGCCGCCCTTTTCTGTCCACAAAGAAATCTGCAGCAGTCATGATAGAGCTCCATTGAGCTCACTCACTCACTCCCCCTTTCTCACTTGTTCGTTTTGTTTCTCCCACCGCTGCAGGTTGCCCTTTTGTACTGGCCCCTGCGTGCCTTGCTGCCTTTTTCTGCCCACAAATGAATCTGCAGCAGTCCCAACTGAGCTCCTGTGCACTCACTCACTCTCCCTCCTTCACTCGCTCATTCTGTGTCTCCCACTGCTGCAGGCTGCCCTTTTGTACTGGGTTCCTGACTGCGTTGGTGTCTTTTTCTGCACAAACACATCTGCAGCAGTCCTGAGAGAGCTCTGTTGAACTCGCTCACTCCCCCTCTCTCAGTCGCTCATTCCGTTTCTACCGGTGCTGCAGGCTGGCCTTTTGTACTGGGCTCCTGCCTGCATTGCCACCTTTTTCTGTCCACAAAGAAATCTGCAGCAGTCACGATACACCTCTGTTGAGCTCGCTCACTCCCTCTCTCTCACTTGCTCGTTCTGTTTGTCCTAGTGCTGCAGGCTGCCCTTTTGTACTGGGCTCCTGACTGTGTTGCCACCTTTTCCTGCCCACAAAGAAATCCGCAGCTATCCTGACAGAGCTGCATTGAGGTCGGTCGCTCAATCCCCCTGTCTCACTGGCTCATTATGTTTCTTGTGGTGCTGCAGGCTGCCCTTTTGTACTGGGCTCCTCTCTCTCTTGGCATTTTTGTCTGCCCACAAAGAAATCTGCAGCAGTCCCGACACAGCTCCATTGGCCTCACTCACTCCCCCTGTCTCACTTGCTCATTCCATTTCTGCTGGCGCTGCAGGCTGCCCTTCTGTACTGGGCTCCTGCCAGCATAGCCACCCTTATCTACCCACAAAGAAATCCACAGCAGTGACGATAGAGCTCTGTTGAGCTCACTCAGTCCCACTCTCTTGCTTGCTTGTTCTGCTTGTTCCACTGCTGCAGGCTGCCCTTTTGTACTCAGGCCCAGCATGCATTGCTGCCTTTTCTTGCCCACAAGCAAATCCGCAGCAGTCCCAACGGAGCTCCGTTGATCTCACTCATTCCCCCTCCCTCACTCGCTCATTCTATGTCTCCCGGCGCTGCAGGCTGCCTTTTTGTACTGGGCTCCTGCCTGCGTTGTCACCTTTTCCTGCCCACAAAGACATCCACAGCAGTCCCACAGAGCTCAGTTGAGCTCGGTCACTCCCCCCCCCAGTTGCGCGATCCTAATTTGTCCCGAACACTGATTTCTGACAGCGACTGCGGTATTCTGCCCCAAAAGCACGGAATGACATTTCGGCCAGGATGTGAAAAATGACAGCTGTACTGTTCATAAGGAGGTGTGAACAACTGACAGTGTTGAAAATCTGACATGAAAACATTACTGATTTGCAAACTTACAACGGTGCATGGCACCTGCACAACACATGCTCGTAACACAGTTATTTTATGGAGTTTCATCACAAAATTTTGAACATAGGCATTTTAGGACCTCTGTTCATGAACAGTGTCAGTGTGATTTTCTTAATATGTCCTGAACACCGATTTTCTGCAGCAACCGTGCTATTGTGGGCCGGAAGAGCAAAAACACTTTTCAGCCAGGATGTGAAAAATGACAGCTACACTGTTCATAAGGAAGTACGGCAAAATAGCAATGCTGAAAATTTGGAGTGAAAATATTGCAAAGTTGAGAAGGTAGGACCGTGCATGGAAACTGCGCAATGCACATTCGTAACACACTCGTTTTATGGACTTTCATCACCAAATTTTCAACAAAGGCATTTTAGGACCTCTGCTAATGAACAGTGTTACTGTCATTTTCATAATGTGTCCCAAACACGGATTTCCCAAAGTGACCACGCTATTCTGAGCCGGAACTGCGAAAACATATTTCGGCCAGGAAGTGAAAAATGACAGCTATACTGTTCATAAGGAGGTGCAGAAGAATGGCAATGCTGAAAATCTGGAGTGAAAATATTATAAATTCGTGAACTTATGAGCATGCGTGCAAACTGCGCAATGCACGCTCATAACACAGTCATTTTAAGGAGTATCGTCACCAAATTTTCAACATAGGCATTTTAGGACCTCTGCTCATGAACAGTGCCACTGTCAGTTTCTTGATCTGTATGGAACACTGATTTCCCACACCAACCGTGCTATTTTGCGCCGGAAGTGCGAAAACACATTTCAGCCAGGGTGTGAAAAATGACAGGTGTACTGTTCTCAAGGAGGTCTGAAAAAAATGCCAGTGTTGAAAATATGGGGTGAAAATATTGCAAATTCGCAAAGTTACGAATGCGTAGCTACAGCAAATGCATGCTCGTAAAACAGTCATTTTTTGGATTTTTCCCACCAAATTTGCAACATAGGCTTTTTGAGAGCCCACCTCATGAACACTGGCACTGTCATTTCATTAATCAGTCCCGAAAGGTGATTTCACACAATAACTGCAAAGTCACCTTATGTGGCCAATTAACGCCATGACAGTGATAGAATTCATGAGGAGAGGTCCTAAAAACCCCATCTTGAAAATTTGGTGCCAAAATTCAAAAAAATGCCTGAGATATGCATCAAAGTTGAAAAAAAACTGTTTATTCCATTATACAGCTTACTGGCATTTCCTCAGTTCGTGGTCGGCTTTGAAGAGTGCAGACGCGTTCCCGGTCCACCGAAGATCGTCGCGCCGGACCCCGGAGGTAAGTATGAGGTGAGGGGGGTGTGAAGAGGTAGGGTGCGCAGTGGGTGGGTGCAGGTTTTGGGAGGGGGCAGGGAGACCACCAAGGGACCGTTTCCTTTTTACAAGTTACAAAAAAAAAAAAGACATTGCGGGACCGTTTTTATTTTGCGGAGCATGTAGCACGCTGGGGTGGGCTCCCAGTGTGCCAACAGAGTCTTTCTTTTGGTGGTGGTAGCCGGACAGGGGGTTGGGAACCCCAGCGGTACACAGCAAAAGGAGTTATTACATTATGCCGGCGAGGATTGGGCACCCCATTGGCACACAACAAAAGCGGAGGGTACATAATGCCGACAGGGAGCGGGCTCCCCCATCGGCAACATAAATATTGGGGCACTGCAGCCGACGGGGATTGGGGCCCCCGTCGGCAAATAAACATGGTGGGCGGGCACATACTGCCGAGGGGGATTGGGCACCCCCTCAGCAGGGGAGGTTAATATTGTTTATGAACACAGTGGCAAGCCACTGTCATGTTCTCAAACAATATCAGGGTTTCAAGATCCCGCCCTGCAATGACGGGTCACTCCCTCATTGCAGCGAATGGCTGACGCTGCAATGACAAGGCAGACCCTGATTGCAGCGGCTAATTTTTTACAAGTTGGTGGCACACTGGCTGAACTAGTGTCAGCAGCAGCGTGCCACGGCATTGCGGGATGCGGGACAAGCCTTTACAGGCTGTGGGGGCATTGGCCACAACAGTGCTGTGCCTCCACAACCTGCTTGTGGAGAAACCTGCTGCAACATGTTTCTTGTGCATGCG
This sequence comes from Neoceratodus forsteri, assembly GCA_016271365.2. Classification (NCBI taxonomy): domain Eukaryota; kingdom Metazoa; phylum Chordata; order Ceratodontiformes; family Ceratodontidae; genus Neoceratodus; species Neoceratodus forsteri. The sequence continues at coordinate 158,603,483 of JADMNL010000031.1, read as the reverse complement.
CGCAATCAACATAAAAAAGGAACTTTGTTGGTCCCTGTTACTCCTCTATTACTGTACTCTTCTCTGCCCGGGAGACATCCTCTTTATCTTGGCTAAGTCCCTATTAGTTGCTGCATGCAACAGTGCACCCTAGTGGTGTTCTGATTGGTCAACCTAATTCTGCCTGGTAGTAGCCTTGTCAGTGTGGGCAAATCAATGATTTACTCTGTTTTTTCTGAAGTGATGTGGTTGTGTCAGGGCACTTTATGCACAAATGGTCCATGTTAGGGTAAATTCCTGTTTCATTTTGCGGGGGGTGGCAACTGGAGGCATAATCCCAAGGATGGAGCACCACAGGTTTTACTGGTAATAGGTTATTCAGCTTATATGTTACCAAGTTACTAGCCTCTTCTTTTGTGGAACTGATTGTTGAAAATTTTGGGGGGGGGGTCCTGTCTGACTGGGGAAGGATGTCTATTCTTTTTCTTACCCTACCACAGCTCCTCTAGCCTTGAGGGTAGGGGGTACACATGAGTGTATGGTACATGTCGTCTTGTGTGGGTCTCTCTGTCCTCATTTTCTGGCAGACAGAAGGTGTTACTGGATGTATCACTTATTCCATTAAACATCATGATTTTTATTGTTTCCACTTCAGAGTGGCTCCTACATGTCAGGGTAATTTGGAGGAAAATCAGAACAATGCTGGTTTGAATCTAACGTTTAGATCTGGCTCAAAGCATAGGTTGATGACACTCTTGTGGTGTCTGCCGATGTTTCCTCTCTTTTCCTTGGTTGCCAACACAACTTTTTTCCTTTTGGTGGGGAAGTGGAAATAGCAGGTGCTCTAGCTCAGATTTTTTTCTTTTTCTGACTACCACCAACCCCTTCCAGGGGGTACATTCTTTAGTAAGGTCTGTCCTTATGTTTTAAAGGGGAACAGTCAGCATTAAGAGCCCCACACATACAAGTGCGGAGCTGGTCCCAATTTGAACTTTGTCTTTGTGTGCAAAAACATTTTTTTACTTACGGTTTATTGCAGTATAGTAAATTGTGTCAGACTAATTCTGTTGACTTGCACGCTGACATTTTCTGTAACTACAAATCCCAGAATCCCTTGCAACTGACGTCAGAGAAGGACTGCAGCAATGGGAAATTCAACAGCATGCAATACATGTTAAAGCTTTCATATGCTCCGATCAGATGTTTGCCAGTCATGCTGTTCTCCTGGAGTTAAATACAGTCCTTTTCTGACTGTACTTAGCCCAGGGAGGGCAACAGGACCAGCAAACAAAACATCAAAGCTTATAAAAACTCTATAACTTGCACTGCAAGCTATTAAATCTTTCACTGCTTCAGCTCTGCTGTGATGTCAGTTGCAGGGGATTCTGGAATTTGTACATACAGAAAATGTCAGCGTCCAAGTCAGCAGAATTAGTCTGAAACAATCTACTATACTGCAATAAACTGTAAGTGAAAAAAAAAATGTTTTTGCACACAAAGTTCAAATTGGGACCAGCCCTGCACTTGAGTGTGGGCCTTTTAGTGCTGACTGTTCCCCTTTAAGTTGGTAGTCAGATTATATTCAGTTTATTTTTAATGTTCATATATCCTTTTCCAGTTCTTTCGACTTTCTATTCTACAAGCAACTGCTTGTATGCAATTTTGTTAGTCTCCTTGCTTTAAGAACTGGGTAGGCTGGGGTGTCAGCAAAAATTGTTAGATAAGCCGCTACACTGCACATGTGTGTCACCCGTATGCTGTTATCGGTGGCTGGTGCAGATGCCCTAGTTAAAAACACTTGCTCGTCGGATCCTAGCACTTCCGGCTTAGGCCTAAGGGTGGTACTGTAAGGAGACGATATTCAGGAAGATCTTCTGTTACTGTAAGTACTGTAACTTCTCTCTACGTGTACAGTATATCATTAGCACCCGGTCAGGGTGAATGGCAATAAACCATTACATTTAAAACAGCAGTGCAAAGAAAAATGTATTTTCCAAAATGCTAGTTTCAGCTACAGTTAATAAAAATATTAACACACCTGTCAAATCTACTTTTCTAGATACCTCCGATGCTGCGCACCATGAGATTATTTTATTTTCTTGTTCCTAAACCTTGCCAGATCTGCAGTGCTATTTCTATAACAAATGTGGCAGCCATCTTTTTTCTCAAGAAAAAAAAAACTAAATTAAAACATTTAAAAATTATTAAAAATCTGGTTGAACTAGAATATTTTACCACTAAATAAAACTGGGCAGTGCCTGGAATCTTTTATAGTGAAAAAAAAAGGTGGGGTCAGATGTTTGCCCAATTTTGGGTGCACTGCAGCTTTAAGGTCTGCCTGATGTCTCTGTGGTAGAGCACTGCACTGCCATGCCATGCCTGTGACCCAGGCTGTGGTGTGCACAAAGTTACTGGCAACTGGATGACCAGCGGGGAAGAAGTGCTGCCTCTGGTAGTGTATCCCAGCCAAGGAGGGGGAGGAGGTGCATTTCCCCCATGGCATCAACTCTTGCTTTTGGCACAATGAGTTTGGGCTCCTGACAGCAGTGGTTCAATTGGAAATGTTTAGGTAGGGGGCACTCTTATATCTAGATTTCTAGACTGTGGAACTGTCATTTCTAGGTGGTGGAACTCTGCTATAGCAGTCAGTGGAGAATGATGACAGAGGTGGTGGAACTGTCATATATTTTTTTAGCAGGTGATGGAGCTGAGCTCCTGTGGGCTCCTGCCCAGTTTAACCCCTGCCCGACAAGGTCATGCTGCATGTGCTTGAGGTCCCATACTATGCGCACCGACATGGTGTGGGGATCAGGGAAGAATAAAGCAGAAAATGGCAACTACCAGTATGACAGTGGCAACACACACAGGCCCTGTGCTGATCACTCTGCTCCTATGTCAGATTGTGTTCTTCTGGGGAGGCGGGAATCCCTGCTTCTCCTCTAGGAGGCAGTATAGCGTAGCCGTTAAGGGCACTGAGCTGCAAACCTGGAGACGTGAATTTGAATCCCATCAGCCCTACTTGCATACTGTACGATCCTGAGGAAGTCACATATTTTCCTTGTGCTCCCAGGTCACACCTGGAAACAAATTCTGGCATAGTGCATCTTTCCTAGTTAAACAATTCCCCCTTTCCCTTTCCTCTAGCTTCGCCATAGCTGGAGGTGGGTGCCATGGAGGACCTTGGAGTGACTGCATTTGGCAATGTGTCTGTGTGGTTGCAATGGTAGCTAAAATGGGGGTGTCAGTCCAGAAGATAAAAGTCTGGATGGAGAAAAGAAACAAAATAATTTTAAAATCCACTGATATTTACAGTTTGGTAATGCTTTATGAACCCAGTCTTAACGAGCCCATGTCACCATTGGGACAACTTTGGAAAAATGTAATATTTAGACATAATTCCACTTATATTTCATATTTTTACTATAATTCTCACCCTTACTTCTTTATTACTAAGAACATTTGCACAAAAACAAGATTTGGTCCCATCTGCTCTGACTGCTTGCCTACACTGGACATCACCGTTCTGTTTATGATGTCACAGTCTCTTGCTGCGGAGCTATTTATGATGCCATGGACGGGGATTACAATGTCAGGTGTAGACAAGCAGCCAGAGCAGATAATGCCGAGAGGTCAGTGATCTTGGTTTTATGCAGCTGTCCTTAATAATAAAGATAAAAAGGTCAAGAATTACAGAAAATATATGAACTATAAACTAAATTGTGTCAAAATCTTACATTTTTCAAAGTTTTCCCTATGGTGTCAGGGGCTCTTTAAAGCTCTGTTATGATGGCCCCTTCATCAGAGTAAAAGCAGGTCTGGTCCTGATAGAGTTAATGTTAATAATGATGCGTCACTGGTAGGCTAAACCCCACAGGGTGACTGAGGGGGTGTATCAACGTCAGTCAGTGCGTCAAGGCAGCAGCCAGTGTAGAAGCCTCTGCTGTGGTCTAGGGAGGGAAGTAAAAGGTGCAGATATTGTACCGATAAAACCTCCACTGACAACCAAAGCAAAGGTGAAGGAGAATTGTGTGACTGCGGGGAAGGGGAGGGTCAGCACATCCTGTAAGTGGAAATAAAAACAGGATTTCAGATCAACTTTCAAGTTCAGTCTGGCTTTTACGTCCCCTTTTTTTAAATATGCACCTTTTCCTCATTCTGTTTGGCAATTTAACATCAGATTTAAAATATGTATTTGATTATTATGCATATTTAACGTTTGATGATATCAGTAACCTTCCCCTTGTCTTATGATCTGGCATCTGGCAGGCAAAGCAGTGTGACAAAATGGATGTTGAAGCTTGCCAGTTAGACTAACATGTCTCCGGAAATGGGTTTTGGAACTCGCCCTCAGATTGGAATTCCTTTACTGTTTGGATGGCTGGGGGATGGGAGGGATAGCGTTGAGAGACAGAGAGACAGAGAGAGAGAGAGAGAGAGAGGGGGAGAGAGAGGGAGAGAGAGAAAGAATAGTGACTTTTTTTGTTTGTTTGCCATCCTTGAAGCTAAGACCTGAATCAGTTTCACTTTGCTTCCTTGTTCAGTGGATTTTTCCATGCAATAGAAGCCTGGCTAATTGGGGGATTTTCTGAAAACAGTGGTGCACTTCTCTGAAAACTCCTGTATACCAGGAGGTGCCATTACCAAGCTGTGCAATGCTGAGAATGCGTTACACGTGCATTGCAGTTTAAAGAGCTGCTGATGCCTCCTGAAAAACTATAAAAACATAATATTTAGACACAATACAGCTTGCTTTTCTTGTAGCTTCTAAAAAGCCCTCCTCAGCCCTATTTATTACTGAGGAAATCTGGACAAACATAACATCTCTATTCCTTAGAGTTCATCTGTCTCTATAGCAGACTCCCTAATTGAAATCATAATCCTGTGTTGTGATGTCACAGTGTGTTGTCATGGGAATAACTCCAATGTCACCAGTAGAGTTCAATGGTATCAGGTGAGGAATATGCAATAGGAGCTGATGAACTCTCCAGGAGCAAAGATCCTGGGCCAGATGCGCAAACGGTGATGCTGGGCTTGCATCAAGCGCTGCATCAGACTCGTTTGTTGGTACAGCTGTGCCGACAACTTTGTCGCACACTGCGCCTGATTCAGGAAGATCAGGCACATCTACGACACTTTTCCCATTTTACAGCAACTTGTGACAAGTATTTGGCACAGGTCCCGTAAAGGGTACCCAAAGATTACCACAAGCTAGACCAGAAAGCTGGTCTTACTTGCATTAATTACTGCACAGGATTGCAAATCCTGATGGCACAACTGAGGAGGCGCTGCAAGTCGAATGTGCCATATGGTCATCACACCGGGCGAAGCTACAAGGGTGCAGGGGGTGCAGTCGCACCCGGGCCCATGAGGTTTGAGGGGCCCAAATCATAATTCTGATGTCTATTCAAAACAAGGGGGGCCCTATAACATACCCTTGCACCCAGGCCGTCTGGGAATTTGCTTCGCTACTGACTACACCCAGGGCTTGTGGCGTTCGCAGACCTTCATGAATCCGGCTCCTTGTTTTCTTGCATATGGCCTCAATAATAAATAATGAGGAGAAGAAATACAGAGCCAATAAGATGTATAGGCTTAATTTTACCCAATGATTATGTTTTTTAACGTTCTCCAGGAAGTGTTTAAATGACTCTTTAAATTCAAGCTCCTGAGGGATTCTTTGTTAAACCAAGGTGGAGGGTAGCCACTTTGAAACTGCGTTTTATTACATTGGCGGGAGTCTTTTATGGGAGGTTGGGGGGATAAATTCTGCTGATGTTTAAATTGATTTTCCAGTTTCCAGCTAAGAATTAATTCAAGTTGGCAACAACAAAATTCTGTCACACATCATTCCCCCCAAACCTGAATGTTACATCTTTCCTTTATTTATTTACTGAACACATTTTTGTATGAAGGCCCCTCTCTCTGGGGTCTAATGGTGTGCTGATGTTAAAGTCCATGCGGGAGAGGGACCGCAACAGAAACTTTAAAGATGACTTACGTTTGTCCATCGGGACTGAGGTGTGGGTTTCCTTCATGGGCACTGGGCTAGAAGGAAAACTTAGTTAGCAACACAGCAAAACAAGGCAGGCATTAAAAGTCTGAGCAGCAAGTTACAAACAGCAGGGATCCTTTGATTTCAGCTTCATTAATATAACTTGATTCTGCTTGGAGGTAGTTAAAGAGATTGCACAATCCCCCCATTGGAGAAAAGGTAAGGCAGTGGACCGGAGGCTCATCACTTCAATGTCCATGAATTGCCCATGAGTTCATATAGTCAAAGTCCTTATTCAGCAAGGGCAGTCACTCCAACACCCCAAATGACTGGACTGCATACAGCTGTCCCTTTCTAGCACATTAAACTGAACACTTCAGGCTGCGTTGACTCTACTCTCTCCTATATTTGCAAATCACACCTAGCTTCTCTCAGTTGGAATGCTACACTCTCTAGGCAGGATCCACTGGCGTCTACCCATCCACTGGCATCAAATCCCAATTCTGGACTGCAGTCCTAGACTCAAACTGACCGCAATCCCCCTTGTCGTAAACTGACCATAATCCTTGCTACGCAATATTCAGAGCGGCCCTGCTCGTCTTAGTAAGGGCAGCGTATATCCAGGGAGTTATCGTGATTCAATGCTCCAAAATGCCTTGTGGCTGAACCTTTCAACTATTCTCCATCTTCAGATTTACCAGGCAAGGGCAGTCCATCATCCCCAGGGAATCGGATGCTACTGGACAGCACCTACCGCCTCCTGGCCAAGAACTGACCCCGTGACCAAGAAGTTCCAGTTCCGAATTACTTCAGCTGCCACATGATATTTCCCCTAGTGAACATAAAGTCCAGGCTCGCTCGGTCTGCCCTCTTCCATGTAGCCCAAACCCGAGACCCACTCTCCGGGGTACTCCCAACCAATGGCTGACCAGCTCCTCCAAAGGAAGGGAAATTTAATCCTTTAAGGGTTTTAAGCCAAAGAACCTTAAAAGGAACACTTACCCACTGAAGATTCTCTTCCTACAGGAGGGTTACATGTAAAATAGGATCTTTTTACCTTATATGTCAGCTGTTCTTGTTGCATTATTCCTGCCATGAAGTCATATTCCTTTATTTATGACATCACAACAGATGACAGTCTTTTGATATTACAAGCAGGGGCTTATGATTTCAGGGCCAGAAAAGCAGCTGGAACAGACGATGTCTAGAGAGCAAGGAGCTTGTTTTATTTGAGACTGGTAAACAGGGAAGGCACACTGAGCCAAGGCTCATTTCCAGGTGTGACCTGTAGGAAGGGTACGAGATGTAACATACAGACAATAGAAACTAGCAGAAACAAAACAGTGCAAATGAAATAATAATACATGGGGTAGGTAGTGTGTATAATGAGAATTTTACACACACACGAGATGTTGGATGCTACATAAATCCCAAGAGTGAAGCTTGAGGGGTTTACAGGTCACACTTTATTTATTTTCAGTGTCAGTTTCAATGTAACTGCAGGGTAGGTAATCATTAATTACATGTAACAAGGGTAATTACACTGTAGTTGCACCATTGTTGTATGTAACTGCAATGCAATTACAGTGTAACTACAGTGGAGTTAGGGAAACTTAAAGTGTTACCAGGGCTAGATAGGGACAGAGAGAGAGGTTTTAGGTAGAACCTCCCATCAAGACATTAGGTCATGGGTATAGGTAGAAAACTCTTTATGGCTAGAATTTATGGACCTTTGGGTCTAAATTTTCATACGCACACATCCTTTTTTCTGATACAAGTGCAGAAATCCACCTGGGAAGTTAGACTACAAAAAGTTGGTCTAACTTTCTGGATGAAATTCCACACTTGCATTGGAAAAATGGACAAAAGCTCCGTAGTTGCAGCAGAAACTGTAAACTGCAGGAAATGTCGCAAATGCACCCAGAGATCTGTGAATAGGATGCACATCTGGACACATCTGCATGGATGCATCACACGTCCGAAATACAAACACAAGTGCTGCATCCACAATTTTAAAAATCCGTCCCTTGGTCTTTATCTGCCAGCAACAACTATGTTTCTGTTAAAAGTCATCAGAAATAGTGGATGCCATAGACTATGGAAACGCCCCCCCGCCCCCGCCTGCCTTTAGTGGGGTCAGAGGGTAACTGAGATTCCATAGCTATCCAGCCCTTGGCTTTATATGTCGAGTCCCACTTTCATTTTTCAAACAACAGTTTCTGTATCAAATAGCCCTCAATTTAAAAAATGACTGCTATTGCCGAAATCAGCACTGTTTGTATTACATGACAAGCTGTTTGTTTTATATGCCCCCAAATCACCGAACTCGTTCATGCACGTTTGGCGTGATACCATGCTTAAGTTGGGGATTCATGGGAAAGAGCAGACTGTGTAGATAAGGTCAGTCTGAGTAAAAGCCATTTTTGTGAAAAATAAGGATTAAAGATAGAAGATGTGCCTTTCAAATGTAATCTGAGCAATTGTTTGGTAGAGCTAAGTTAACAGGTGTAACTATTACAGGGGTAATGAAAATGGTTAAAAAGCTGACAGTGTTCCTTTCGGTGCAAGAAAGAATAGTGCACAGTATTGTGAGAACAAACCTGATCCGGCAATTCCTGGGTGTAACTGTCCTTCAAGAATGACTGGCTTGACAGCTGCGCTGCTTGGTGGCCTGTGATTGGCCACTGGACTGATTGGGGGCCTGTGATTTTCTTCTGTGCTGTGGCAACCAGTAACTGTCCCACTTTACAGTCAGCCATAATCACAGGCCACTGGGACTAAAGGTGACACTAGTTCATTTTAAGAGGACACTGTCCTGAATGAAGGGACTCACAACTACGAAAGTGGAAAAGCAATGCAGCCAGACAGGGTGCATCCAAGGATACTGAGGGAACTTAGGGAAGTACAGGCTGTACCTCTCATGGTCCTATTTAACAGCTCATTGGAAACAGGAGTGGTTCTGGAGGACTGGAGGAGAGCATATGTAGTCCAACTTCACAAAAGTGGTAGTAGGGAAGAGGCTGCCAATTTTAGGCCAGTTAGCCTGACATCAGTGGTGGGAAAGTTAATGGAATCGCTGCTGAAGGAAAGGATTGTGGAATATCTGGAATCCAATGGGTTACAAGACCCAAGGCAGCAAGGATTCATGTGGGGCGGGGGTCGTGTCAAGCTAATCTGATAGATTTGTTTGACAGGGTGACAAAAGAATTAGATCCGAGTGGAGCGGTGGAAGTGGCCTACTTAGATTTCAGTAAGACTTTCGACACTGCTCCACATAGCAGGCTAGTAAACAGGTGGGTAGCTTAGGAGTGGGTCCAAAGATGGAAAACTGGGTAAAACATTGGTCAGGGGATAGGCGGCAGAGGGTGGTGGTAAGCAGAGTTCACTCCGAGGAAGGGAGGGTGACCAGTGGGTGCCTCAGGAATCATTGCTTGGACCAAGACAGGCTTTAGGGTTTGGGGGCCCCAGCAGGAATAGTGAAGTTACGGGGCTCCCCTGCTTGACTCCCCTCCATGTGTTTGACCACAGCCCATATGCACAACATTTTATTTTATTTTCAGTACAACCAGCAGTATATTTATATTTTTAAGGGGGAGACAGCAGTGTTAGTCCTTGGGGCTGTTCTTCCCGTCCCATCCACTGCTACCCATCTGCCTCTTATTGGCTGAATCATAGCTTGGTGAGGCATGTCATGACATCATGATGCCACATCAGAAGGAGCTGTACAGCTCTTTATTGCTGTTTTAAGAAGATAGAAACATAGATTTTGACGGCAGATAAGGACTGCTTTGCCCACCTAGTCTGCCCATTCCCTACATATCGGATAAGCTACAGATCCTAGTTAACCAACAGCCTACTTCCTCTTACCCCTCACTATAATTGCCTTGTGTCTGTCCCATGCATTCTTGAATTCCCCCACTGTTTTTGACCCCACGACCTCCTCAGGAGGGTGGTTCCATGCGTCCATCACCCTCTCTGAGGAAAAAAAACTTTCTGATGTTGCCCCTGAGCCGTCCCCATTATCTTCAAACTGTGCCCCTTTGTTCTTGCACATCTCTTTCTCTCAAAGATGCTAATGTCTTGGACTTTATTGATTCCCTTGAGGTACTTGAATGTTTCTATCATGTCCCCCCTCTCCCTCCTTTCCTCAAGGGTATACATGTTAAGCTCTTTCAGTCTCTCCTCATATGGCTTCTGTTGCAGACCCTGCACCATTTTAGTTGCTCTCCTCCGGACTGCCTCCATCCTGTCTATGTCCTTACAGAGGTGGGGTCTTCAGAACTGCACGCAGTACTCCAAATGGGGTCTCACCAACTGTCTGTACAGAGGGATAACAACTTCCTGTTTTCTACTGGTGATGTCTCTCCCTATGCATCCCAGTATCCCTCCAGCCCTCCCTACTGCCTTCTCACATTGTTTGCCTACCTTAAGGTCATCTGATATGACAGCCCTGAGGTCCCTTTCCATTTTTGTTGTTAGTGTCCCCCCCACCACCCACCCATTGTGTACTCTTCCCCTGGGTTTTTGTTTCCCAGGTGCATTACTTTGCACTTTTTTGCATTGAATCTAAGCTGCCATATTTTTGATCGTTCCTCCAACCTTGCCAAGACCCTTCTCATCCTTTCCATCCCCCCCCCCGTGTATCAACCCTGTTGCACATTTTTGTATCATCTGCAAAGAGACATACTTTTCCTTCTAGCCCCTCTGCAATGTCTCCTATAAAGACATTAAAGAGGACTGGTCCCAGTACTGAACTCTGCGGTACCCCACTAGTAACCACCCTTTCTTCAGAGTGTACTCTGTTTACTCTTACCCTCTGCATCCTGTTTTTTTGGGTTTTTGTAAACTTTATTTAGTTTTAGCTTGGCAGCCATTGCATAAGATACATCAAAACCTCATTCCATTACATTCAAGTATAATTTAAGGTAATGGAAAGACAAGTACATGCAGTTACACTTTTTAGGTCTCTATACAGATTATCACTAATCCATGCTAAACATGGGTTCCTTTAGCATAAAAGATTGTTAGAAACAAGGAAACCAGGGTTGCGATATTGCCTTCTCCAGTGGAGCCCACATTTTAAAATATTTATCCAACTGCCCTCTGTCAGTATATTGTATTTTCTCATATTTCATACAGTTTAATAACTGACTGGACCATTCCAAGATTGATGGGGTAGATGCCAGTCTCCAGTGCATAACCAAAGCCTTTAGACCCATCACATTACCCAATCTCCAAAGGATCCTGTGACTATGGACAAGAGAGGGCCCTCGAATCGGGTCACTTGTTGGAAGGCCCAGCAGGATCTCCACTGGGTCGAGATTTAATGGAACTCCCACCATCCGTGACATTATCTCCTAAACTCCAAACCAGAAGGAATTCACTCTGGGACGGAGCCATACCATATGGTAAAAGGTCCCAACATGAATATGACATTTGGGGCAAATAGGAGAGGCATTGGGGTCTATCTTATGTGCTAACCATGGTGTATGGTACGCTCTGTGTAGTATTTTATATTGAATGATGTTATTCCTATTATTTACTGAACTACTCAATTAATTGTACAAAATATTTTTTCAGTCACCCCGTTAGGCCTTCCGGGTGAAGATCCAAGTCCCATTTCCTTTAACATTCATAAGCATATCTGGTGATGTCCCTATTTAAATTTTATATGTTTTTCTCAGGGGTTTAAACTTAATGTCCTCTGACTGTCCCCAAAAAAGTTCCTCTAAGGGGGATCTGGACACTACTCCCTCAGGCTCATCACCTCCCAATAGACCCTCTATTGCTCTCATCAATTTCCCGTATAGGGGAGAATGCCCTTCCCTAAACTTCTTAGTTGCCATTAAATCAACAAACGAAGTTATTCCATCTTCAGACACAACATGTTTACGTAAGGGTATTCCCTTGTGGGCCCAGTATTTTAGTACTGGTCTAGCCCATATAGCTATACCTTCCCCCTTTTGAATTAGTCTTTTCAGTGAACATTCTGGGGATACTCCTGCTTCCACTCCCAGCCATTGATGGGCCAAATGCCAGGCCTTAACTAAAGTGCTCGTACGCAGATGATGAGGGGCCCCTGGGGCACTAACCGTTCCACACAGAGTCAGCCTATTATGATAAATGGAGAACCCCGTCTCTTCCTGAAGCCGGACCCAAGCCGGTTGACTCTCTGGTTTCTTCAAAAGGTCCGAGATGTCAGCCAATTGTGAGGCAACCCAATAAAAAAATGAACATTCAGGAGACTCAAACCTCCCCCTTTCTGGGGCAGCCACATAATGGCTTTTTTAATCTTCGGGCGTTTGTTGTTCCACAATAATTGGGTGATTTCCCCTTCAAGACTTTTAATATACTTCATGGGGATATGCAATGAGACTGACTAGAAAAAATATAACAATTTGGGAAGAACTGACATCTTGACCAAGTTCACTCTACCTACAAGTGTTAAGGGTTTCGCTCGCCAGGCCAGGCAATCCTCCTTAATTGTCTTAATTATGTTTTTCATATTAATAGTAACTTAGCCGAGAATCTTGAAGTAATCTGGATACCCAAATATTTAATTACTTTAGATGGTTGGACTATTGTATGCCCTATTTTGATTAGGTTTTTCACTTCTCCCAAAGGCAGCCATTTGCACTTGCTCCAATTAATCTTATGACCCGACAGGGGACCATAACTACAAAAAATCTTAGATAACGCCCTCATTGTCTCTCGGGAGAGCTAGTGACTAAAGAATGTCGTCAGCAAAGAGTGAGATCACATGGTCTACTCCTCTCCACTCCAGTCCCTTAATGTGGGGATTCCCTCTAATTTTTAAAGCCAGGGTTTCTATTGTTAATACATAGAGGAGCGGGGAAAGGGGGCAACCCTGCCTTGTACCCCTAGTCAAGGCAAAGGGGGGGGGTGAAATAATATTATTTGTGAGAATTTGAGCTGTCGGTTTCTTATACAGACTACCTACCCAATGCAAAAAACGAGGGCCAAAGCCCATTCCCTGCAGTACTGCCATCATAAAGGGCCATTCCACCCAATTGAAGGCCTTCTCCGCATCTAGTGCGAGAAGGCCTCCCATTTTCCCCTTGGGCCAGTGACACATGACGTTAAGCACTCTTCTGATACTATGTTTGATTCGTCTGCCCTTGACAAAACCTCCCTGGTCTGGATGGATCAAGGTAGCAAGGTGGCTCTCCAACCTGGTCGCCATCACTTTAGCCAGAACCTTATAGTCTGCATTTAACAGTGATATAGGGTGATAGGAGGAGCACTGCAGAGGATTTTGGCCCACCTTTGGTAACACAGTAATCGTGGCTAAGTTCTGTGAGGAGGGAAGTTCCCCTGCATCCAGCGATTCCCTTATTGTCTCCTACATTGTTTGACCTAGTTCATCCCACAATTCCTTATATAACTCCACTGGGATGCCATCCAGCCCCAGAGCTCTACCCCTTCTTGATTTCCACACTGCCCTTCTTAGTTCCTCCATAGTGATCGGGGAGTCCAAAATGTCCATGCCTGAGTCCTTCAACTGGGGAAGATTAACCCCCCTCAGGAAAGAATCAGGGTCTGCTCCCATAGGGTATTCCGAGGTGTACAGTCCAGAATAATATTGTAGAAAAGTGGTATTAATTTTCTGCTGATCATAGGTGACCCCGCCCCTCCTGCTACTTCCACTCCCAAGAGGTTCTTTCGGCACTCTGCTTTTTGACCAAGACCGCCAACCATTTTCCAGCTCTGTCTCCTTCAAAGTGAGAGAAGGATTTAGTCAGTAAAAGGGATCTCTCAATTTTATGTATGGATAATTGGCTTAGCTCCCCTTTTAACTTCTTTAAAGTAGCTAATTTATTACCTCAACTTTTTTCATCAAGTCCTATTCTAGTTTATGAATTTGGAGCTCCAAATCATGCTCCTATTTTATGGCCATTTCCTTTTTATAAGCGGCGTAAGAGATTGCTTCATCCCGGATATAGGCCTTAAGGGAGTCCCAAATCATCCTATTGTTTGTGTCTCCGGGCCGATTTACCTCTAAAAAAATAGTACCTGCTGCCTTAGGTGCTGAATAAAATTTGAATCACCCAAGAGAACCGGGTCCAGTCGCCACTGCGGGTTGACCCAAGGGTCCCCACCCCCCCTCCATTACTACTTTCAGCGGGGCATGATCTGAGATCACTATGGGACCATGTTGTGCCTCAGCTATACACCCCCAGCCTTGATTTTGTCATAAATAAATAGTCCAGTCTCGTATAGACTTTGTGGGAGTGCGAGTAAAAAGAATATTCCCGAAGGGAAGGATGACAAAATCTCCAGGCCTCTAAAAGAGATCTCTCCTCCATCATACTATGTAGTGCCCCACACTTCTAGGGAGCGGACCTCTCCCTCCTCCTGAGTGGTCCAAATGCCAATCCCAGTAGGTATTAAAATCCCCTCCAACAATTATATCATCCGGGCATGGGGCCAATGTGGTCTCCAAATGGGAAAAGAAATCCGGGGAATCTACATTCGGCCCATACACCGACATTAGTGTCAAGGTAGTGCCCCCCAAATCAACCACTCCAATTACAAATCTACCCTGTGGGTCAGATATTGAGGACAGCACTTTATGTGGGACCCCTGGCCTAATCCAAATAGCCACACCTCAGGCCTTGGAATTGAAAGGTGAGGCTAGCAGTGTCCCCCCTCATGCCCTTCGCAGGGCATCCACTTCCTCCCTCGTTGAGTGAAGTTCCTGTAAAAACATGATGTCCCCCTTCATTTTATGTTGAAGGCATGAAACGACCATTTTCCTCTTAGTAACAGTACGGAGCCCATTAACATTCCATGAAATGAATGATATATTAGCCATTTTCATATTTCCTCTCAATCCATTTTACCCTTCGAGTGTTTACATACATTATTATTTTTAACCTTCCTTCGCTGCCAAGACGTTTTTAAACTCCCAAAAGTTCCTCAGCATAGCCTCCTCCCTCCCTCCCCTCTACAACCCCAACTGTCAACTGTTTAAAACACAAGAACAACACAAGAAGATGTAATTGTAACCCCACCCTTTCTCCCTCCCTTTAACCATAAAACTAGCCGCAACAGGCAGAACCACAACCATGTCCCTCTACTTGTCGTGGATTGAGCATATACCCCTTGCAATAAGTGTATAATCTATTAAAATAATTTTTATAAACTGCTTTCCCCTCCCCGCTAGTACCTCCTTTTGGTAGTCTCCAGAGGTTCTACATTCCATAAATTAGCAACTTGGCAGGCCCTTCCTTCACCCACACTAATGGAATTCCCCAGAAAAAATAAAAATCTCCATTCTCCCCAGTATAGGTATAAAAAAGAAAGTCCTAATTCTTTTACTTCTATTAGGAGGCATTCTGGGAATACGCTGCCCCCCACTGATATTTGTTTGGAGCAGAATCTCCCAACACCATGGAGTTCATAATTTTATCTCCATAGCCCTTACCCATCCAAGATACTGTAAACAGCACCCACTATCTAGTTATCCTATTCATATAAAACAGAAAACGGATTGCATAACCTTCTGAGGAGAATAATTAAATTAATTAAATAGACCAAAAGGGCATGGTGTACTTGATTTTCACCAAACCTCCTTGCGGGTCTATTACCCTATCACCTAATGCCCCTGGAGACCACCTTCCCCATGTAACAATAAAGTCAAACTTTGTAGCTTAAGCTAATTTCCGCTTGTCAATGCCGCTCGGCTTTTAATTTCCAAAACGGAGAAGCTAGTTTAATCTGCCTCTCTTGCACAGCACCAAACATGGGCAAAATAACGTAACGTTAAAGAAAAAGCTACAGTACTTATGATGTCAATCTTCACCGTTCAGAATAGCCGACAAATCGGTTTAAAATGTCCAAATATAGTTCGATGCAGGAGCCTGGAGGGAGCAGAGCCCCGAAAGATGCTGACAGTCAGAAGACGGGCTCTCTAGCTCGCCCCCCCCCCCCAAACGATACAATGGCATTTCCATGAATTCTGAACTCCAACTTCAGGTTTTGTTCTGAATCTCAAGGCCCGGTACGAACTCCAACGCCGCTGATGGATCGGTAAACGCTTTAGTGTTCCCTCCTGACGGCCTTACTACCAATCGAGCAGGATATGCCAGAGTAAAGAGACAGTTTTTTGAATGCAGCAAACACTGAACTTCTGAGAAGGCCTGCCTTTGAATCTGGAGTATACGTGAGGAGTCAGGATAAATGCTGATCTTCCATTGCTGTACTAGGATAGGCCCCAGCTTCCTCGCCACTTCGAGCAGAGCCACTCTATCCTGATACCGCAGGAATTTAACAATGAGGTGCCGTGGCCTTTGGTCGGGTGGTGGCTTTGGGCCTGGCGAGCGATGTGCCCTCTGCATTTCCAGCTCTTTGTCGGGTGGGAGCTGCAGGCTGGAGACCAACCATTTTTTAAGAAAGGTTGCGCAGTCATTTCCCTCGAGTCCCTCCGGTAGGCCAATGATTCTAATATTGCTATGACGTTCATGATTCTCCTGATCATCTAGGGTTTGCTTCAGCACCTCTATTTCTCGCAGGGCCTTTGCAAGATCCATGGAGTGAGTCGCCAAACTATCCTCCTGATCTCCGATCCTTTGTTCCACTTCCCCCAGGCGCCTTTCATGGGCTTCAACTTGCTCAGAGGTGGAACTGACCACCTGTTGTAAATGCTGAATTTGTGCCAACATGTTTTCAAAGCCGGCTTCCATCCTGGCTCCTAAGTCGTATTTTAGATCTTTGATTAATCTTTCCAACTGTTGGTAGCCTTCTGCCATGCTAAGAGTCGGGCCGATCTCCACTTCCTCACCCGCGACACAAGGACTGCTCTCCGGGGGGGTCCCTTGATGGATCAATACTCCAGGCTTCCTCTGGCGCTCTCCCAGGCCCTGCCAGGCCCTTAGCTGAGGATCCTCTCGGGGAAGGTTCAAATGTTATTTTTGCCTGCTTCCTTCCCGATTTCGGATTGGACGTCATTAGCACTGACAAGACTTACTATTTTTATAAAAATAAGTAAAGTTAAGGCACTGCAGTGAGGGGATTGCAAGGGATTTTCCTCAGAGCTGAGAAACTAAGCAGTCATCTCGCTCTGATGCTAGGCCACGTCCCCCCCGCATCCTGTTGTTCAGCCAGTTTGTTACCCAGGCTAGCACCCTGGGACCCACTCCTACGGTGGCTAACTTGTTTATTAATCTTTTGTGTGGGACTGTTGTCAAATGCCTTGCTAAAGTCTAGGTAGGCCATATCTACAGCCCCTCCCTGGTCTACTACGTTGGTCACCCAGTCAAAAAAATCTATTAGATTCATCTGACATGATCTTCCCGCTGTGACTCCATGTTGCCTTGGGTCCTGTGCCCCGTTGGCCTGTAGGTACTCATCAATTCTCTCTTTCAGAAGTGATTCCATCATTGTCCCTATCACTGAGGTTAAACTAACAGGTCTGTAGTTCCCTGCCTCTGCCTTCCTCCCACTTCTGTGAAAAGGAATCACATCTGCCCTCCTCCAATCCTCAGGTACCACACCATCCTCCCATGATTTGTTAAAAAGGGGGTAGTTAGTGACATCACTAGCTCTCTCCTTAGTTCTTTTAGAATTCTGGGGTGAGTCCCATTAGGCCCCATTGCTTTGTCTACCCTGAGTTGTAGGAGTTCTCTCAGGACCCTTTCTTCTGTGAATGGACTATGATTGTTCCCCCTGTCCAGAGTGCTTCTGTTGCTTGGTTTAGGTACCTCCCCCTCTTCTTCTTCTTTTGTGAATACTGAGCAAAAGTACTTGTTCAGTATCTCTGCTTCTCCACTGTCATCCTCTGCCCACCTCCCTTCCCCTTTATTAAGTCTCACTATCCCTTCCTTTGTCTTTCTTTGCTCCCTGATGTACCTATAAAATGTTTATCCCCCTTCTTAACAGCATTGGCTATCTTTTCCTTTGTTTGTACCTTTGCTATTCTGACTTCCTTCCCTGCTTCCTTCTGCTTTAACTGATACAGTTCTCTGTCCTGCTCATTCTGTGATTCCATATACTTCCTGAATGCTATTTTTTTCTCCCTAATCTTTTCCGCCACCTCTTTTGAGAACCATAGTGTTTTTTTTACTTTGTTTTGTTTTGTTTATTTGCTTCACACAGAGACTTGTTGCCTCTGTGATGGCAGTTTTGATTTTCTCCCATTGTTCTTCTACCCTTCCTTCCTTCCCATTTGCTAGTGCATTCCTTAGGCACTCACCCATTTTGCTAAAATCAGCCCTCCTAAAGTCCAGTACTTTTCTCTTTGTATTGCTTGACTGTACAGATGTGTTTATCGAGAACCACACTGTTCGGTGGTCGCTAGCTCCCAGATGGCTACCCACTTCGAAATCTGAAATCCTCTCACCATCTCCATTTGAGAGTACCAAGTCTAAGATTGCTCCCTCCCGAGTGGGTTCCAACACTAGCTGTCTGAGGCATGCCCCCTGCAGGGCACTGAGAATGACTCCGTTCTTGGATGTGGCTACAGCACATGTGCTCCAGTTAACATCTGGCATATTCAGGTCCCTTATCAACAAAATCTCCCCTTTTTCTGCCATTCTAAGGATGCTTTCTAACATTTCTTTGTCCGTTTCCTCCCCCTGAGATGGGGCCTGTATACAACCCCCATGTGGACTGTGGTGCCATTACCTGTCTCCAAGGTGACCTACAGTGCCTCCTCTCTTCCCCGTTTACCCTTTAGTTCTGTTGCTTTGATCCCTTCTCTTATGCAGAGAGCTACTCCTCCTCCTCTTTTACCCCCTGTCCCTCCTGTAGATTGCATACCCTGGTGTGTTTACATCACAGTCATGGTTCTCTGTGTACCACGTTTCTGGGACTGCCACAACATCTAAGTGTCCCTCTTCCATCAAGGCCGCTAAATCAGGAAGCTTGTTACCCAGACTATGGGCATTGGTACTTATTACCCTCAATTTTTTTATTTTCTTAGCTCTTTTAGCCCCATCCCTGCACTTACTGTCTTTGGCTTTTTCTCCATTTACCCAAGACCTGCTCCCTATCAACCTCTCTATCTTAGTGTTTACCTCACTGATGACCCTGTTTTGTGGGGGGAGGTTCGGAATTCCCTGCTTCTCACCAGTGCCTCTCCCCTTGGCTAGATTAAAACCTTACCAATGAAGCATTTAAACTTTTCACCTAGGAGCCTGCTTCCCCTCCTGAACAGATGCAGACCATCTTGCCAGTATAGGCGTGCATCCCCCCAGGTGGAGCCCCAGTCCCCAATGAAGCCAAAACCCTGTGCTCCGCACCAGTTTTTCAACCATTCATTGAATCGCATGGTGCACAGTACCCTAGCCTCACCCATGCCATAGACAGGCAGCACCTCCGTAATTCGGTAATTTGATGTGGTTGGGGATCCCCTATGAGTAGGGGGCCCCCAGTGACCACAGGGTTCACTGGTGCCTAAAACCAGCCATGGCTGGGACTGGTTCTATTTAATGTCTTCATAAGTGACATTGCAAAGGAGCTGAAAGGGAAGGTCTGCCTCTTTACAGATGATACCAAAATCTACAACAGAGTGAACACTCTGGGGGTGGAAAGGATTAGCAGTGACCTGAGAAAACTCAGGGAGTGGTCAAGGTTATGGCAATTGGGTTTCAACTCAAAAAAGTGCAAAGTAATGCACTTGGGGCACATAAACTCAGGGGCAGGGTACAAAATGGGAAGAATGGTATTGATAACCACCAAGCAGGAAAGAGACCTGGGGGTAACCATATCGGATGACCTAAAGGTGACCAAGCAGTGTGATAAGACAGTTGGGAGGGCTTGTGGGATGCTGGGGTGCATAGGGAGAGGTATCACCAGCAGAAATATGGAGGTGGGATTGCCTCTGTATAGATCGCTAGTAAGACGTCACCTAAAGCACTGTGTCCAGTTCTGGAAACCACATCTCCGGAAGTACACAGAGTGGAGGCGGTCCAGAGGAGGACAATTAAAATGGTGCAGGGTCCGCATCCGAAGCCCTATGAGGAGAGACTCTAAGAACCTAAAAATGCACACCCTGGAAGAGAGAAAGGAGAGGGGAGATATGATACAGGTCTTTAAATACCTCACGTGAGTAAATAATGTGAAGGAGGGAAGTATTTTTCAGAAAAAAGATGCTCAAGGACAAGCAGACATGATATGAAGCTAGAGGGGTGAGATTCAGGAGAGATATGAGGAAGTACTTCTTCACAGAAAGAGTGGTGGATTCCTGGAACAGTCTTCTAGCATAGATGGTGGTGAAAACAGAGGTGGGGTTCAAGAATGCATGGACTAGGTATAAGGGAAGCTTAGAGAAAGAGAAGAAGGGATGGGAAAATGGGCCTGAGATCAAGTAGGGTCTGCGGTGATATTACAGGCAGAGAAAAATGGGCAGACTAGGTGGGCCAGGTGGGCCTTATCTGCCAGCAAATTCTATGTTTCTATGTTTCCCTTCAGTTCATCCCAACACCTATACTGTACCTTGTTCAGGTAACCAGGGGAGAGAGGTGAAAACGATAACCGGTACTAATAAAACTAAATTGCAGCAGTATACAGTTAATAATCTTTGACCTGTTGCAAACTGTAAATGTCAGCTCCCTTGAAACTGAAAGAAACAAAATTTTCTGCTCCATTACTTTCATCTGAGGTGATCCAGTGCACAGGTACAGAGCACTTAAATGGCAGTGAATTTCCAAGCTCAGTACAGCTGAGCTTAGTGGTAAGCCACCTCTCTAACCTAGCAACTGGTCAGATGATGAAATCTGGGGTTCTTTGCATCATGCAATGGGAAGAACACACTGCTTGGTGCTGTTGGGCATGCCTGGAAACTTTTAAATATTCCTGTATTCCAACATTACTGTACAACTATAGCTCAGTTACTCTGTGCTAAAAGAACTAAAAGTGAGATACAACATATGTAAGTAATAAGCCACAACAGGGTGTGCATTATATACAGAATAATGCATGGGTAGGTGTGTGTTATGATGATTTTTCACACACCCAAGGTGTGTGATACTCTATAAGGGGGGTGTTATGAGATTATCACACTGAGGGTGTGTGTGAAAAATCCTCATAACACAAACCTGGCACAAGCATTATTTTTTATAATTGTTGGTGCAAGGAAGTCAATGCCAAAGGAAGTTATTGAAGTAGCTGTGCTGTGATCCCTGCTGCTGCTCAGTCCCCCTACTCAACACTGGCACAGACACACACACACACACACACACACACACACTCTCTCTCTCTCTCTTTCTGTCTGTCCTTCTCTAGGATAACTTTTTAGCATAATTTCTTTTTTTGTTGTTAGTTGCACTGTGGAACTGTATGTATACAGACACAGTCCATTCCTAATTACTGTGGCTGTCTCCCGATGTCTCGTCTGAAATGTGCAACACCAGGATCAACCAGGTAGATTTTTATAAAAAGTAAAGACAGGATTAACCAGATAAATGCTGTTAATAATTAATACGTTACTAGGACTCAGGGGCAAGCAATGAATGTGGGTCTGACTCCTCAGTATTGGAGAAAGCACCACCATATTTGCTGACATGTTTGGCCGGCCCACTCATGGAGTAAGAGCCAGTGAGGTGGCGCTCTAAAGATGAGTGACACAAACCACTGTAATAACTGGTTCTACCGGTTATTACAGTGTTACACTTCTGACTCTCATCCGCATATTAAAGGGGGTCACTAATTATAGAAGCAATAATACTCCCTCTAGGTTATGCCTCGGCAGTCCGTATTCTCAATACCGCCACCCTGGAGGGTATTATTGCGCTTAGAAATGGGCTAGTGTATATTATGTATGTTTGAAAAAAGAATATAAAATCTTAGGTTTTAATTTATTTTATAGTAAAATAGTTCCTTCGCCACTTCTATCTCTCTGCCTTTGGAGTTGGTTGCTATGGTTACCCGACCCCACCCACACACATACAGAGAGCAAGTCAGCAAGGATGGTTAGTTTGTTTTGGGGGATCAATTGAGTGTTTGAGCAGACTGTAGTGGGTATGTCGGGGGAGAGACGGGGCAAATCACTCTGGTGATTGTAGTTCACTAGTCAAGCTGCATCTTACTACTGCAGCATGAACATGCAAAGTACTGAACTACAACACCCATAATGCCTCAACACCTATTCTGCTCTGCTCGTCCTGGGAGTCGGGTGGGGTTTTGCGTCCTGAAAATGCTGAAATGCAAGAGGTTCTGCATAGTGGGTTTGGTTTTGAATGAGCAGGGGATCATGTGGTGAATGCCATAACTGTGGAGCGACGGCAGAGGACTTGGTGTGAGTGTGGTGACTGTGAAGATATGCCAGAGGTCTTGGTGCAATCCGCAGTGTGTGCATGTATGTCAACCTTCAGTTTTTTAAACGTGTTTCTGTAGGTGCTCAGTAAGCAGCAGTTGTCTGATTATAGCCGCGGGCTACGGTTTTGGCAAATGTGCTGGGACAGACCCATTATGTGAAGCTGACAGCAGTGACGGCGAGTGGGAGGGTGGCGACAGAAAAAAATGGTGGTATTTTAAAACTGAATGTTCTGTGGTCACACTACACTTAGAACGTTATCAGGCAACAGACACTGGGAATCATTATTTTCCGGTCTCTGTTGCCTGATACCGGACCGGCTGGTTGGTGGCTTTAGCCAATCAGAATTGAGATTTCTTTGTGCCCATTTTCTAAAGAGATTTAATGCATAGTCAGGTGACATGTCTCGGCCAATAAAATTACTAGTTTTTTTCTTGCCATTTTATAAAGAATATTATGAATCACAGGCTGATTCTTAGCCAGTCAGGATTGTTTATTACATTCCAGGTACACTTGTTTGTTTTTATTTACAGTTCCAGTGTCTCTTTTGAGTATAAGAGTGAATTCTTCTGTTGTATGGGCAAGAGAACTGTGAAGTGCAGCTGATCAGCTCTGGCACGCAACGGACCTGAGAACACAACTTTATAATCACAAGAGACACAGGAACTGTACATATAAATTTATGATTCACGTTACAAGAGTTAGGTTTTCAAAAATAGAATTTGAATTTAAATCCAAAATGTCTTACTTAGTAAAAAATTAGAGAATACTCCTCATAGAACATGGACTATGACAACTGAACTTACAACATCAGAATTTTAGAAATATTTGCATGAGACACCCTCTTCTCTATAAGAGGATTTGGAATGTTAAGAAATAATCAATCCTGATTGGCTAAGAATGATTCCATCATTTAAAATACCCATATAATACACTTTGAGTCTTGTTCTTTACATTTCTTAATGTAGAACCTGTTAAAACATTGTTATATGTTGAAATTCATCTTTTACTAACCTTGTTATACCATCGATGCAACGTAACTAGGTTATTAACCCATCGATGATACATCACATCAATGGTATAACAGCTGGGATTGCTATGCAATGTGCACAACTTGAACAGATGGCCTTCTTGAAACGGACATGGCGGTGACAGCATGACCCAGATCAGAGCGGCGGTAACTGAAATAACTACAATAAGGGCCTGCTTCATTGTTTTGTAAATATTATTGGTACCATATACTATAAAATATAATGTATGGTACATTGATCGGCAACCAGTTTGTTAAGCCATCTCGAGGTTGCCATGGTGATGCAAACCTCGAGAGCTTCACTCTCGAGGTTTACACGACCACCATGGCAACCTCTCGACGGTTAATAAACCAGTTACCGATCAATTACCATACATTATCCTCTGTATAGTGTATAGTAAAGCATTGTTCTATATAGAAATCCATCCTTTTCAAAATGCTGTTGTACCACAGTTCAGAGGTCATGCATGGAATGTGATTGTACCCTTCTGTTGTAGAACAGCATTCTAGAACCTCTAGACTGCACAAGTCAGTTTCACTGTGAAAGATAAAAAAGAAAACATAATGCACACATTTCACATAGTACTACACACTATAAAAAATACAGGATGAATAACTTTATGCATAAGCATTGTGTTCTGCCACCTCGGGGTTCTGATTCTCACGGACCTCTCGAGCTTTGTTCTTGAGGCCAGAGGGAATCAGAACCCCTCTGTGGCAGAACACACTGGTTGTGCATAGCTGTCCATCCAGTATTTTCTGTGTTCTTAACATTTTGGAATCTGAAGAACAAGGTTGCTCTCTAAACCAATTACATCAGTGATTGCAAGTTCTATTATGGAAGTGCGAGTTGAGCTGGTCATGGACAACAAACAGCATCGTGTGCCAGCTCAGAATCGACAGTTTGAACCTCAGCTAACCACACTTCCCCACTGACAAACAGACTCAAATTGTATTATAAAAAATAACATAACCTCCCTTTGTTGAGAACTCACTGGATTCTCAATACCTCATTAGTTCGGTGACATCAGGAAAACACTTGATCTTCGCTCGTATCCTGATGTCACCGAACTAACTCGGTGTTGAGAATCTGCTCGTTCTCAATGAAGGAGGGTTAATTATTGTATATACGATGGTGCCATATTCAAATAGTTCTAAAATTCTGAAACTCTTTGTTCCATTGGCATAGTCTATTTCCCACACCTGGGTTTCTTTAAATGTCCACAAAGTAAAACATTTTGATTTAAATTCACATTCCATTTTTAAGAACAGAAATCTTTAACATGCTTTATATTAGGGCTTAGTTATTCAAAGGAGTTGCACCTGACGCAACCGAGAGTTGCTAGCACAACCCAGAAATGTGCCCCAGGGCTATATATTCAAAGGAATTCGCTGCACAATTCCCAATGTGCTGCGGTGCAAAGATAATGTGTGCGGCACATCTCCGGGGGGGGGTGCCCATGCACATGTGGTATATCTCGATATTCAGTCAAGATGTGCGGCGCATCTGTTGGCACATCCTGGAAATGTGCCACATACATGGGTACAAAGTTGAGCATGGAACAATCATGCTCAAGTGGAAGTCACCCACAGGCAAGCTGCTGTAATGCAAGGTGAAACACAGCAGCTGCCAGCTGTGGGTGGCTTCCCCGTACCCAGAACACTGTACACAAGCACCCACATTATTTCCCTGGTAGTTCAGTGGTACTCCCCCACCCAGGCCCGTAACCCCGATTGCCCAAAAACCGCATCCACACATCCATGGTAGTCTAGTGGTCCCCCCCGCTCCCCACCCACACAGGACCCCATCACACACCACTCCTCCTCCCATGCCATCGGCGGGCAGCAGACCCACCTGCACACCTCCATGGCTGCCCGCCGAATGACAGCTTACAGTACGTGCTGCAAGCTCATTGGTCCACATTGACAACCAATGGACTTGCAGAGTGTACTGTACTTGTCATTCACGACTTAGTGAATGAAGTCATTCATTCATTAAGTCATGAATGACTAGTACAGTACACACTGCAATCCCATTGGTCATCAGTGTGGACCAATGAGCTTGCAGCACATACTGTAAGCTATCATTTGGCAGGCAGCCATGGAGGTGTGAGGGCGGGTCTGCTGCCCGCCGATGGTATGGGGAGGGAGTGGTGTGGGATGGTGTTCTGTATGGGCGGGGGGCTGGGGGGACCACTAGACTACCATGGATGTGGGGATGTGGTTTTTGGGTGATCAGGGCTATGGGCGGGGTGGGATTCCACTGGACAACCAGGGAAATAATGTGTTACTCATTACGGGGATTGAGGTATGGGATGGGAAGGGGGTACCACTGAACTACCAGGGATATGAAGTTGTATTCATTACGGGGATCGGAGTACAGATCAGTGGGGGGTACTACTGTGGTACCAGAGACAGAGACTGCCTGCTGTGCAGGGTGCCAGACGCATTTCCCCAGCCAGCCCTGTACAACTCATGCAAATGGAGCCATAATGACATGCAAATGGCCCCATTTGCACCTTGCATGCATTATGGCTCCATTTGCATATTTGGGTCTGAATATCTGGAATGTGCGCACAACGTATCTCTGATGTGCTGGTGCAGTTCCCATTCCTGGTATCCAGACCTGTCTGGAGGCTGCACCAGTGCATTGTATTTGTGCCACAGGCATTTTTTGATATATTCAGATGAGATGCACCGTGGCACATTTCTTTTGAATATATCCCGTTGTTGCTCCAGTGCAACTCAGTTGCATGGAGCAGCCACTTGTGCCATTGCCAGGCACACTTTTCAGTGTCTAACCCTGCATGTACAGTTGCAACGCTTAACACTTCTCTCACCCAATGAACTCAAGAAGGAGTTCATAATCATAAGAGACACAGCAGCTGTGCATACAAACATAAAATGTATGTGGCCACATGTAACGACATATTCTAAGGGTGTGAATACAGTTCACTATCCAGATATTGGCAGTTCCCTGGAACAGGTTGATCTGTTGGATGTCTTCAAGCTAAGTTTCTCCCATCACCCAAGCAGTATATCCTCTAGCGCCACCCGTGATGTCAGATCTTTCTTTCCACTGAAAGGGACAGGTCTCCTCCTTTGCAGTGCCTTTTGGTGAGCTCTTTGACTTAATCAGTCAGTAATTGATGTTTCTGGCTCTGACTTTGTAATGCCATTGATAATGGAGAAACAGAAACCAGGATTTAAATTCTGTGTTCGATGTTGACAGAAAATGCTGGTCACCAGTCCACATGACATGTGCTTGTACTGCACTGGTGCAAAGCACAGCGTGGCAGGTTGTGGCCTTTGCCAGACAATACTTGTAACTTCCTTCAAGGACCAGAAGGTAAGGCTGGCCCTCGGTCAACCGTTGGAACATTATAGACTAAAAAGCCCCAAGAAGGCCTTGGTGGCTGCTGGGTTGGCTTCTCAGCTTGTGGCTATGGAAGAGGAGGCTACTGCAGCCACGGTCAGTTCTTCATCAGTCTTAGCGCTGCTCCTGGCTGAGGCCGGCATCAGAAGGTCCTTCTCCGAAGATTTTTAAGAGATGTGTCAGGCCTTCCAGACCTTTGGGGAGAGGCCATCTCACCATAGTCAAAAGTACAAGTGCTGCTGGCGCAGGTCATGCTATTTGAAGAGAACACTTTCCTCCTGCTGTCTTGACTCCCCCGACTGCTCGACCTTGGTCATGCTCCCTTCAGTTGAGGGGAGGGTTGAGAGCTCCTCGGTTCCCCCTTCGAACAAGTTGACCTTGACTCCAGTTGAGCAGGCCATCGAGATTTTTCTTAAGCCTGTCAACTGGTTGTCAGTGGAATCAATGAAGAGTCGATCTCTCAGAGCCTGATGCTCCCAGTCCTCAGTTAAAAGGATATAGTCCAGATGGTGTCCCCATCTAGGTCACCTTGGGAGTGGCCTCAGTGGAGGTCATGCCACCGAAGCCACACCTACTTAATACTGCGAGGCATGTTGTCTACTACAATCCACTGCAGGATATATTCAATGTTGGGACCCTGGTCAATGGTCGAGATCAAGATCAAGGTCAAGGTGCTAGCACTCTGGATGCCACTCGACCAAGAATTGTCTGCATCAACACTCCTCTACCTCTTCATCCTTGGGTGAGGACTGGCATCAACACAAGATGAGTCAGCACTATAAAGAGCTCCACTGGCAACAGTGGACAATTAGTGAATGGGGTAGGGCTCTACCCTCAGGACCCTTGGTCCCTTGGCACTCACCAGTGGTGCCCATGCCAGTCCACCCTATGCAGATGTCCCCCGCATCTGCTTCTCCAGTTCTGAGGGTGGAACCACCACCACCGCAGCCTTTGGTGAGTGCCCTATGAAGGAGTCCCATGCTGCTGCCACCTGGCCAGGCTGGCTGTGTGGTCTGAGGACACCAGGGTGGTCCACGGCAGTAAACAGTTGAGGGTCATTTTTGAAGAGTCCTTTGATAACTCAGATGTGTCATCGATGCTCTCCTTATGGACTCATATGTTTGACTGTGGCTCAGTTGAAGAACTGGCCACTGACCATGGATCGGTGTCTTTTGGGGCTTTACTTCAGCTCATGTCAGAGTCCATGAATGTGCCCTTGCAGTCAGTTAAGAACAGGGCTAAATATCCCTTCACTGACATCCTAAAGAGGGGTTGTCTTTCCCATGGCTGAGGCCATTCTGAGACCAGCCCTGGAGCTTTGGCAGTGTCCAGCATCCTGCCCAGCACCCTCCACCTATATATTCCGGAAGTAAGCAACCCCTAATGGGTCCCACCTCTCTCTGACCACCCTTCTGCTGAAGGACTGTTACCAGACCAGCCTTCCAGAAATCTGGTGGCCAAGGGGATATGGACAAGCCTCTGGTCAAAGAGTCCAAGAAGATTGACCACACAGCAAAAAAAGGTTTATGCTGCTGCTTTCTTAGGTCTCTGTCAAGTTAACTATGCTGTGATGATGGCCAGATTTGGTGACTCTGTTGGGAATCTTGGATGAGATC
Organism: Neoceratodus forsteri; assembly: GCA_016271365.2. Classification (NCBI taxonomy): domain Eukaryota; kingdom Metazoa; phylum Chordata; order Ceratodontiformes; family Ceratodontidae; genus Neoceratodus; species Neoceratodus forsteri. The sequence goes on along the minus strand of JADMNL010000031.1, from coordinate 158,575,214 downwards.
CTCCCTCACTTCCCTGCTGATATGCAGCTGCCAGTGAAGTTGGTCACAAACCAGGGTTAGTTGCTGGCTAAACACCAGCTGTAGACAGCTCTGCACATGGGCAACTCCTGTGCCTGTGCCATAGTACAGCTGTCCTGATGTATTGCAGGGCCTGGCTGTGACTCTCTACCTTATCAGCGAATACCCAGGGCAAACTGGCTGATGTCCCTCTCTTGGGCTCCGACCTCTTTGACCCTTGGATGGAAGGACATCATATGAGGATTGAGATGTCCCTTTCCACTCTAGATTCTGTGATGTCATCCCAGAAGGCCCTTGAGGCCCAGAAGCCTAAAAAGACAGCCTTCCAGTATAGGTCTGTTCAGCCATAGTAGCATTAGCAGCAGCCCCAGCAGGGGCAGTATCTGTACTGGCATCTGAAACCCAAGTTCAGAAGTCAGGGGCCAAAAACAGGTGAGGGCAGAGGTTGTGGTGCCCCTCCAAAGCTGCACAGTGATGTGTTGGGGAGTGTCATCCCCCTGCTGTTCAGACCCTGGCTCAGCTCCCATTCAGTGGTTGTCTGTGTCATGTCTGGGCATAATTGTCTGCCATTACTACGGACAAGTGGATGTTAGAAGTGGTAGGCAGAGGTCACTCAGTTGCTCAGTGGAAGTGCTGTGCACTTCCGTGCAGAAAGCCTGGGTTCAGGAACATTCCTGGGAAGTCATTTGGGAGGCTGGGGCATTGGGGCAGTGCTGCCATATAGCAGCACTCCCAGCCAGGGAAGGGAGGTGCCCTGATTCGAGCACCATAGTGACCTCTGTGGTGGGCCGAGGGAGCTTGTCTCCCCTACAGGACAACACTACATGCATCTGAGATGACGTGTGTGGGGATATACGTCCTGTGCCAGGGGGGAGAGAGGAGGCCATGGAGAAAAAAACAATAAAACTGTGTGCACTGATGGCCATGAATGGTGGCACTGGTGCCCTTGGATCCTTCCCCATGTATGGTGGGGGGGAGTGGCGTCTGGGACTAGGGGTGCTGAATCGAGAACCTGAAGCAGGCGGAGGTGGCCCTAATGACCAATAAGCTTGATGAAAGAAATGGTAGGAAGAAGGTTGCCTCTGGACTTCAAGGCTCTCCCACCTTACTGACTCCATGTTCCTTGGGAGTCCAGGGTGTCATGGGACATGCTATCCACCCTCAGCAAAGTCACTGCTCAGTTCCTTGCAAAACTAGTCATAGTCCATGTCCCAGACACCCTGACCAGTGAAGGATACATGTCCAGGTACAGATGGGAGGGCTCATGCCCCATACTGGATATGCACAATCAGAACCAGTTCATGCAGAACTGCAAGTTCAGAAAGGTCTCTCTGAACCAGATTATGCCATCGCTGGAGCAGGGCATGTGGTTCTGCTCCCTGGACCTCCAGGATGCATACTTCCACATCCCAGTCTGTCTGTCCCATTGGCGGTACCTGCTGGTCAGCACAGAAGGGGTACTGTATCAGTTTCAGGTCATGCCCTTTTGTCTCTCGTCTATGCCCAGGGTCTTCACCAAGTGCATGGCAATGGTGGTAGCCTTTCTGTGGTGCAAGGGTGTCAGGGTATATCCCCTACCTGGATGATGAGCTGATAGCCGGGTCATCCATAGAGACTGTTAAACATTCCAGAGATCTGTCCCTCCAGGCCTGTCATGACTTGGGCCTGTTGGTTAATCCAGACAAGCCTGAAATGGTACCCTCCCAGGTGATCAAGTTCAATGGGGCAGCAGTAGGCTCCCTGTGGGCCAAGGCCTGCCTCCGTGTGGACTGGGCACAGGATCTTATCTTCTTTGCAGAGTCATTTCAGGTTGGGCTCTCACGTCCTGCCTGGTACTTCCTGCAGCTGCTGGGGTACATGGCATCCTCCACCAGCATGATCCCTTGAGCTCACTGGAGAATGCACCGCTTACACTGGGGGTTGGGCCATCAATGATCTCAGAGCCTAGTTCACTTGGACCAGCCACTTGTAGTGACACAGCCGATGTGGGATGCCATCCAGTTGTGTCTGGTCCCACAACATCTGGAAGAGGGAATCCCATTTGTCCACCCAGAAACATCCATCACACCCACAAGGGACACATCTCTGATTGGGTGGGGAGCACTCTTGGGAGACGACAGAGCCAAAAGGTTCTGGTCACCCTGAGAGTCCTGCCACCACATAAACCTGCTGAAGCTCCATGCAGTGCATCTCACTGTGATAGAATTTGCTCCTCTGGTCAGGGGTCAGGTCATGCAAGTCCAGATGGATAACACCATAACCATGTTGTACCTGAATAGGCAGGGCAGAACACACTCCCTTCCCTTGTGTCAGGAGGCTCTCTGCACCTGGACCCTTGTGCACAGCCTGGGTTCAGATCTCCTGGCAAATCATGCCATGAGAGTGAACAGTCAGCTGGCAGATGCTCTCAGCTGAGTCAGAGAAATGTCACATGAGAGGTCCCTGCATAAGAAGGTGGTAAGCCACATGTTCCTCCATTAGGGCACTCCTTTGGTGGACCAGTTTGCCTCATGGGAGAACAGAATGCCGAGGCTATTTTGTGCCCACCTGCACAATCTGGAACACTGTTGGGAGATGCCTTCCTGAGGCCCTGGACCTTGGGCCTCCTGTATGCTTTTTTTCCCTTCCCCTTGATCCACAAGATGGCAGTCAAGGCCTTGAAGGATAAGGCACTGATGATCATTATAATTCCAGATTGGCCCAGATAGATCTGGTACCCGGATCACCTCAGCATCAGCAGCAGGTCTCCACAGCAGTTGCCTCTTCACTCAGGCCTCCTGATCAGAAAACAGGGGAAGGTCCTGCACCTGGATCTTCAATCCTCGTACCTCTTAGCCTGATTCCTGAGCAGCTAGAGTTACAGGCTCTGGGCCTTTCAGAAGATGTCCTCTATGTTGTAGAAGCATCCTGTAAGGTGTCAACTTGCAAATGCTATGTATTTAAATGGAAAAGGTTTTCAATATGGTGCCAGGGCAAGGAGCGTGATCCCTTTGCCTGCTCCATGGCAAGCATCCTTAATTACCTGTGGTCCCTGTCAGAGTTGGGCCTGTGAGCAATGACCCTTAATGTGCACATGGTAGCCATCTCTGCTTAAAGGATGCAGGCTGGTCCAGAAAAAGGTGGCCTGGTTCTTTTTCAAGGGCCTAGACCTCTTGTCCCCTCCAGCACGTGAGTCTCCACCACCTTGAGTCCTACTGCGGTTCTGGCTTTGCTCATGGGCAAGCAATTTGAGCCTATGCAAAGGTGTGAGATGTCTCAACTGTCATGGAAGACTGCCTTCTGGGTGGCTATAATGTCAGCCAGAAGGATCACTAAGCTCTGAGTACCTTCGGTGGAGACATCTTACCTGGTCTTTCACAAGGACAAGGTCAGTCTTCACCCTTACCCAAACTTCCTCCCGAAGGTGATATTAGAGTGTCATCTTAACCGGGTGATTAACTTACTGGTACACTTCACCATTCCTACTTTGGGGGCCAGCCATAGACTCTATACCCTGGACCTATGGAGAAGGTTCTCGTACTACAAAGAGTGCACACCTGGAGTCAGGGATGAGGCTCACCAACTGTTCCTCACGTATGCTGAAGCCACGCCTGGCAGACTGACAGCTATGTGGACAATTGCCAGGTAGCTTACATCCTGCATCAACCTCTGCTATAGGTTGGCTGGTAGGGAGTCTCCCAAAGGGCTTAGGGCTCATTCCACCAGACGTACTTCTGCCTCCGTGGCTGCTTTCTGGGACATCTTGATACAGGAGATCTGTCGGGCTGCTACCTGGAATAAAGCACACACCTTCATATCCCATTACAGCATCAACATTATGAGCCATCAGGATGCTGCATTTAGGTCCCTGGTTCTTCAGTTTCTGTGCACCAAATAGAGGCGCATGCCTTTCCCCCTCCTCCGGGACAGCAGCTTTGAGTTTGCCAATGTGTGGATAGTGAATTGTTTCCACACCCTTAGAAAAATAGATTACTCACCTGTAACTGTAGTTCTAGGGGTATTATATAATTCACATCCACACAACCCACCCCACCTGCCTAGGCAATGTGGCATCCAGATCCCTGCTTCCAATTTGCAAAGATATGATGTCACGGGGCAGAGCCAGAAGATGTACTGCTCGGGCAGTGGGTGGAGCTTAGCTTGAAGATGTCTGATGGATCAGTCTGTTCCAGTGAAATGCCAATGCGTGGATTTGAACTGTAAACCATCCCTAGAACTATGGTTACAGGTGAGCAACCTATATATAATTACCAGGTTTTCCTTTTTCTCATTGGGAAACCATGGCATAATTCACCATTATAAAGGAGTGTTTATAACGGTGAACATGCGCCTGGTTTCCCTTGCACTGTGCAGGCGCCCCATGAAGCTTTTCCTCCCCGACCACTGGCCATGTCGTCTTTCCTCCTGACATGGAGTCGGTACTCGGACTCAGCAGCAAGTAGCGGACAGAAAAAATTCAGAACTGATAATCTGCTCCACACATAAATGTATTTTAAAAATTTAAATAAATGAAAGCGACCGCAGATCACACACTCGCATCTAAGCAGACTGTGGTTGCACAAGAATGTCTTTTTTATTTTATATAATTGCTGTGGTGAAAAAGGAAAACCCAGCAATTATATAAAATGAAATATGGGGTGGTGTGTGTAAACTTGAAGTTTACACACACCTGAAGGGTTAGATGCTTTCACAAACCCCTAGAACTTCACTGTTGGGGTTTATGTAGCATCTAATCTCTTGGGTGTGCGTAAACTTCTTGTTACACACACCACCCCATACTTTATTCTATATTTTTTACACACCCGAAGTTTGCAATGACATCAAAACCATGAGAATGAAACTTAACGTTTTGTAAGGTTATCACAAACCAAGGGTATATACAAAAACCTAGCTGCCCCTGCCCCTCGTTTTATTTAGAAAATAACTGTTTTTGTTTTCACTGTTTTAAAACAAAACAAAAAAGAAGTTCCATATTATACAACACCTAACTGACCTGACAGACCTCAGTGGGCCTGGGATCCACAAGGGGATTTGGTAGGGTCACATTTAATGATGATAATGTGGGAGAAGGGGTGGAAAGAGGGAAGGAAAAGAGAAGACACATGCAGACGCTTTTTTCAACATTCCCCAAAATGTCAGTATACATGGGTGTGACATCACGACTGTGTGTAACGGGACTTGCAATGTCATACCTGTGCATAATGACAGTCTACAGTTTCTGACAACTGGTTGGAGACATATCTAACAAAAGTTACTATGACTGTATCGTGTATTGGGAACACTGTGAAGGAGACTACTGGAGCTTTAAAGGTTCTTCTACAACTCCGTATCTCCTCTCTTGCTAGTGGCATAATTCTGTTGAGCTGTTTGTCCGGTGTTACAATCTTGTTACAGGCTCTAGTGTAAGTGTTCCAATTCTGACCTTCTCAGCTTTTAGAGAGAGAAAACAGAACTTTTTGAGAGAAATAAGGGATATGCAATGGCCTGACTCAAACTTTGCAATTTATCTTCAAGCATGAGGTGGCAGTACCATAAGTCACGACTGGCAGAGCCACGAGTGAGTTCCCAAAAATCCTGCCCTGTGTCCCCTTACAAGTGATGATAAACTGCATATTTTGACTATTACACATTTGAGTTATACATCATCAGTTTACTAGTTATAGCTTTTAAATGACCTGTTTGTTCGAACCACTTGGCGACCGGGTTCAGGAGCGGACTCGGGTGCGGGGGTCGACAGGGAAGGGTAGGATTGAGCATCCATGGTTGCTCTCCTCCCCTAGGGTAGGTTAGGGATGCATGGTCACTCTGGCGACCCCAGTGGAGACCGGGAGCACAGCAGAGGATTCGCATTAAGGGGAACACCACAGAAAAACGGAAACACCGCTCTGGGGACTGGCTGGATGGTGGCTGCCAGCCCATGACACCGACACCTCTGAAGACTCCCAGGAAGCCACGTAAAGCCTCAGCACTGCTCGGGACCGAGGAAAAATAGTGTGCCAGTCTTCTCCCTGCTGGTGCCTTCCCCCTCGGAAGAGAGGGACCAACCCGCTATAGGGTTACACTGGGCTAACCCGAGGATGGCTGCAGATCTGAGGTAAGGTGGCTTGAGGGAGATAGTAGGAGAATGTCTGAGGGTCATGGCAACCCAAAGGAGAGGCAGCTCCAGAGCACGACGGGGGGTATAAATAGAATATAAAAAAAAAAAAAAAAAGAAGGTAGACAGCCGGGGACGAGGGCGAGTTGTGTTGGTATCTTTTTCGGCGCACTATACTTTGGTGCTGGGGAAAAGGAGAGGTAATCAGGGTGCTGCCAGGTTGGGGGGAGGGGGTATACTAAGAGGATATTTGACTGTAGCCCAAACAAGTGCTTTTTCCTGCTCAACACTGCGGCTGGTTGTGGAGGTGGGTGGGTTTTGCTGATCATCCACTGTGAGACAAAAATAATATTACTATATTTTGTGGGTGCTGGGGGTGTGATTGGGCTACAGACAATGGGTAGGGGATCGAGTGAAAGCATATCATGCTTGGGTGGGGCAGTAAAGTAAGCAAGGGTGGGGGAAGGGTGTTTTTGTAGATTTTTTTTAACGCAGACAAATACTGAATATCCGAACGCCCAAATATTTTGCTACTGAATAATCGGAAAAAGGTATTCACACACCCCTAATATAGATACAGATATATATACATATCTCTCTCTATATCTATATGTGTATATGATATGCCATAGCCCTAACGAAAATATTACTGATACTTTTCCTGTGGAAAGATTAAATTACACGAGCGAAAATATTGTTGATATTTTCATTAGGGACGTGGCATATCTGATTTATACCATGCTTTTATTCTACAATGGCAAGAAAAAATCCTGCATTCTGATTGAACAGTGGCCACCTTCAACCATCATGTTATCCCAGCACATCATGCTGGGCAAAACCCCAGAGTGCAGAGCCCCTGAGTGCCCATATCATCCCTGTACCTCCCTCATCACTGTGGACCAAATATGGACCTAGCGTGAGAACATGACTGATGCACTCACTTTAGGACCACAGTGGCAAAAATGTTACTGTTATTTGCCATTTTTTATCCTCACAGGTGTGGCATAAATGTATATAGTCGATTGGTTTGACAGCAGAATTGCCAATTGCTACTAAAACTAAATGCTGACTTTTAAATCTTGATCTTAGTATCTTCTACCTTTTTTGTAACCCTTCCAGCAGCAGAGTAGAGTGCTGAACTGCATCTTGCCCTGCCGACTGCTGTCCATCAGGAACTGAGTAGAATGTTATCAACCTGGTTTCAGCTGTAATCTGAGCCAGCATTCCAAGCCAGGGCCCTCCTCTTCCCTTTACACACTGCACGCAGTTCTTATTCTGCAATTTTGTCATGTTCTAATTCCGCCTGGACAGGCATCTACGTGCTGCCTGGCTACGGTATACTGCCAAGGAGCTTAAAGGGGATGGGAAGGGTGCAGTATTTGCAATTCATGTTTACTTGCCTCTATGTTCCATTTCTGAATCTCTTTTTCTATTTTCTGTCTTCATGGTCACAGCACCTCATGTGCCCCCCACCCCCATTGAGCCATTATAAGTGCCCGACCAATGGCATCATCAGTACCTGGCTCCACTCAGCATAGGGTAATAATGATAGCAAATTTATTAAAAGGCAACAGTAGTGGGCCAGCTTGGTGTACTGTGTTAGTGCTACAGCCTGCTATAGCTGCAACCCAGGTTCGGGATAAGACTTGGTCAGTTCAGGGTCAGCCGCAGAAGACGGATACAGCATCTGAAGAACAGCTCCCTCTCTGGGGTGGGATGGGTGGGATAGACATCCCGCTACCAGATTGCCACCTGGTGGAAGCCTGTTGGTAGCACAGCAGGGGTCACCTTAGCACTGGGAGGGCCGCCTTGGAAGCTGATATACACCTGAGAGCTGATATACACCTGAGAGTGGAGGCATGTGTGCACAGTGCTTACTGAATGTTGAGTGGCCCTGGGGAAAAAATGCCGGAGGAAAATCCCGACCAGCTAGATAACACCCCAGCCCTCTGTAGGCCCCACACCACAGACTATGCAGACTCTGGTTCATCTGGATGGGGAGAATGACCCTCCCCCCTCCAGCCCCACCACGGGGGGGGGGCATCCATGGGGACTTGCCTGGAGCAGGCTTACACTAAATCCTAGATAAGGTGGGTAATGGGGCTGGTGGAATCATGGTCGATGGGGGGGAGGCAACCTACAGAGAAGAATAAACAATTGATGCCAAGGAAAACCGCCATCATCACTCCCATCCTAAAGAGCGCCGATCGAGCGACCCCGGGTAACTATCGACCTATCTCCATCCTGCCCCCCACTTTCTAAGGCCCTTGAAAAAGTAGTTGCCAACCAGCTTGCCGAATACCTGGCCATGCACAATATCCTGTGCCCTGAACAGCATGGCTTTCGCTCAGGTCATAGCACCACAACCGCACTACTTGAATTCTCCAAATTCCTGCACTCTGCTCTTGATGCCAGAAGTCCTGCTGGTGCCATGTTCATTGACCTCTCCAAGGCTTTTGACACGGTTTTCCATCCCCTCCTGCTTGACTCCCTCAGATGCCTTGGTTTCTCCACCGGCCCCCTTGCATGATTCACCAGCTATCTCTCTGCCAGAACTCAGTGTGTAAAAATCAATAGCACCCTATCTGACACACAACCTGTCCACTCTGGGGTTCCCCAGGGCTCCATTTTAGGCCCTCTCCTCTTCAGTCTCTACCTCAACTCCCTTCCCTCGGCCTGCACAAGTAAGATCCTCCTCTATGTGGATGACGCTGTGCTCTTTGCCTCTAACCCCAACCTCAACACAATTCAGGCCACCCTCCAACAATTTTTTGATAGAGCTGAGCATTGGTTCACATCACGAAGGCTAGTCCTGAACCTAGAAAAGACCAAAGCTATGCTCTTCTCGCATTGCCAAAGCAAAGCCAGTGGTGCCCCCTCGTGATACTGCCTAGCACACTAAACCCCATGGAGCAGGTTTCTTCTTTCAAGTATCTGGGCATTACCTTTGATTCGGCACTCTCCTTCCATTCCCATATCAATGCCCTTTCTGCTGCCACCAATGTCAGGACTGGACTGTTATACTACCATAGGGACTGCCTACCACAACAGGCCCTTAGATTGGGAATCGCCACCTCTGTCCTGTCGCTAATCAACTATGGGCTGCCCATCTATGCTGCAGCCAACAACACTGCACTTGCAAGAATCCAGCTCTCTATAAACAAGGCCTGCAGGCTAATGCTGGGAGCCCCTAGGCACACCTATACGTGCCTGCTGCACTCCACCACTGACTTCCTCAACCTTGAAGTAAGACTCCGCTTCCAAACCTGACTTCTTGTAAAAAAGACCCTGCAAGGGCTCTCCCCCCCGGGGTCGCCACCTCCCTGCAGCGTGCCTCCCTCTCAGTCTACACCTGCAGCACTGTCAAAACCTCCCTTATTGTCCCAGGGTAAGGACTTCTATGGCCCAGAGATCCTTTTGCTATCAGGCTCCCTCCTGGTTCAGTTCCCTCCCAGCCAACACAGCTGACTCCACTAAGCTTGGTCATTTCAAGGTCTCCCTCGGAAGCCATCTGACAAGCACTCACTGCTGCAACTGCACATAATCCCCCACCTGCCCCTTACCCTCACCCCTAGGCTGGGTTTGCCCTGTCTACTTTTGCTGTATATACCTGGGGTCTCAGGCAACATCTGCTGACTAATGTAATAAAATATATCCGATATTGCTACCTGACGTGTGTCTCGTGTACCTATATTATGACTACTGTGATCTACCTATTACCAAGCTTGTACCACCAGTGAATGCCTGCAACACTATTAATCTAAGTGTTATGTACTGTACTGTACTGTACTGTTTTGTTTGCTGTGTTGTATTGCTATCTTGATGAGGTGCCTTTGTAAATGAGTCTTTGAAAGGTCTGTAAACTGGTGATCTAATAAATAAGTAAATAAATTGATGAAGAAAAGTTACATCTTGGCTGCTCCGTCACTGGCTAGTAGAAGTCCCAACACTTTCTGGCTCGGACATGTGATGGATTATGCCATCCCTGAAGAAGTATGAAACATGTCAAGACTCCTGCTAGCTAAGATGTGTAGTCCCAGGTAGAGTAATTTCTCTAATATTATTTTCAGACTACTTCATCATGAGTTGTGTTCCTTTGTTTACAATACAAACCTAATCTCATATAGTGTCTTTTATACAAACTGCATTCCAAAACTCTTCATGGGATCCGTACAGCACAAACTAAAACAGAAACAGCAATACAGGGTTTAGCAGTGCAGTATGTTTCATTACAGACCGGGTCTTGCACATTTGTGCTCTATAGATCCTGAAATGTGGCCAAAATTGTTTTCCTTCTGTGTGAGGATTTTCGCAGTAATATTTCTTCAGAGGAAATGTTGTGCCATGATGGAATGCAACCCCCCCCCTCAGTAATAAACAGGCAGGCATGGCCAGGGGTTGAGTTACTGTCTGGTAATCTAACTACAGGAGAATCATGAGGTACGTACTGTGCCTGGTGAAGCAGAGTACCTCATGCCCTTAGGGTCAGATTAACAAAGGTAACCCAACTCCTGGAGTGCTTTAAGTCTAAACTGTTTTATATTTCTAAAATTGATGTGTTTATAGTTAAACTTCTGTTTATTCTGGTGCACAGGAGGGTTTCCAGTCATTACTCTATAACTCTTTTAGAATGCTATCAGCCAATCCAATCAACTTGCTGCAGTGTGGGGGGGGGGGGGCAACACTATAAATTAAGCCGCACTCACATGTGCATTGGGGCCGGTTCTGCCACTATTACTGAAATGCTGCAGATCCGTGTTCACACAACATGGGTTTTGGGTGTTGCAGGATGCCCTTCTTGTTTCTTCCTGTGTTTTGAGGAGTGTTCTGGTGTGGGGGGTAGTAGGTGGGCGGGCGACACTGTGGAGATCTGTGTGAATACAACCGCAGATGTCATTTCCTCTGCCACTCCCCATCCCATTGCCAGTGCCAACTTGCGGCACATAACTCCATGCAGCCAGATTGTAAATGTGAAGCAGAAGCCCTTACAAAAAAAACAAAAACAAGTAGCAAAGGTGAGGCCTACGGGGAAAATCAAAATGCCACACGGCTTAAGACATCAACAAGGATTTCTGTCTCACTTCCTGTTTCTGGAGAAGTGCAGCCTGGGAAATGAACACTAGTGCAGGCTGGGAAAACAACTGGCAATGTTGTCAGTGGTGCTGGCTGCTCAAACAGCTGAGGGAAATGCCTACAACAGTATGCGATCCCAAGAAAAGAGGTATCACAGTGAAATGCAACCCATGCAGACACTGGGATGCAGGGTAGCATTCACACCAAAAGTGGCAACAATCTTACAGCTGTGCATCACCCACAATGGCACAGAACTGTCTGTGTGAATGGCCCTTTAATCACACGTGGCTGAGCCACGAGTGAGTTATGAAAGCCCTCTCCATCACAAGTGATGACAAACTGAGTATTTTGACTCTGCCAATAACATTCAAGTTATACAGCATCAGTTTATAAGTTATTATAACTTTCAAGTCTTCTGTGTGTGTAAAGATTTGCCTGTTTGTCTTTGATGTCAGCTACCGGCTGGACAAAGTTAGTCTGATGTCATGAGTATTCTGAAAGGCGCTTTTGTCTTATTCTGTGTTGCTTGAATATTCTTGTGCGATGAATGACAGTCACATTCTTCCCACTCTTGGACTGTGAGGTGCTTTGAAATATAGTTTGTATGAAAAGCACTGTATTAAACTAAGTTTCCTTCCTTCCTTCCTGCCATAGTTTGTATGAAAAGCGCTGTATTAAACTGTTTCTTTCCTTCCTTCCTTCCTTCCTTCCTTCCTTCCTTCCTTCCTTCCTTCCTTCATTCCTCCTCTCCATCCATCCCATCCCCTCCCGCCTTTCCTCCTCTGCTTCCTATTCCTTCCCCTTCCTCCCTCCCTCTCCATAGAGCAGTATTTAATCTCATTATCAAACAGGTAGTAGTAGACTTCCGGTTTCACCTCCTACCACTGCAGTTGTGAGATCTATCAGCTCCAATTTCCCAGTGGTGCAGTCAACCAAAATTCATGCTTGTAGTTGCCCAAAATGTTTACATTACAGTCAGAAAGGGTGTGAGACGAGCAGAAAAAAAAAAATGAAAGACCTGCTACTGATTACAGATAAACAGGCACCACCGTCGAACCCGCCAGACACCAGGGCCTGTAGCTGCAGTTGGTCAGCCTCAGTGACTTCCAACAGAGCCAGCTGTTATAGCAAAGAGAAAGCAGAGGAGTACTTCGCAATCATCTCAAAAACGGTTTTATGACCTATGCAAGCTCAGATGTACCATGGGTTGCCTGGAAAAAGTGGTGGGGAGACTAAACAAGACCTCCATGAGGTCAAGACGCGAACAGCAAACTTGCAAACAGGGCTAACAGAGGCATCTGCTGCAGTTCATGATGAGGAGGGAATACAAACTTACAGATAAAACTGATGATATAGAGCTCCATACCAGCAGGGGCAACTTTCGCATTCACGGACTTCCCGAGGGCAGGGAGCAAGGTACAACGGAATCATTCCTGGAGTCATTCCTGCAAGACATCCTGGACCGGTCAGCAGAAAACCTTCTCAACATTGTTTGTGCTCACAGAGCCTTGGCTCCGAAATCCAGTCCCAAGGCTCATCCCAGGTCAGTAGTACTCAAGTTCCTTCATTACAGGGTCATACTAAAATTCTGCAGATGGCCTGGGCAAAAAAAAGGAGATTGTTTTCAGACATACTCATATATACTTCTAGCATGCTCTCACTCTTCTTACTCTGCTAGAAAGGTCTACTTGCCATATGTAAAGATCTGGCTACTCGAAATGTTAAAATGCAGCTGCTTGCCCCAGCCCAACTTCGAATTTACACAGAGGATGGGCTGAAATTCTTTTGTATACTGGCGGAGGCCTGCCTTCTTCTTAAAAAGCTTGGAGCGCCTTCAGATCTATTTGCGGCTCAGGACCCAGGACTAGTGGCCCTGCCTTTGAACTCTGGACCACGATTTCCCGCTTAAGAAAGTGGCACCATTACCAGCAGTCATCCTCACCAGCCCATGCCGGCAAATCAGCACAGGCTGTTCAGACTTTGGAGGGCTCCCTGGGCCGGACGGCGGTGAAATGAACAGTTGAGATTGAGGTATGATTTGTATTGACCCCGTCCGAGCCCAGGTACTGGCGAAAATGACTCTTACTGTTTTCCCTGCTGGAATCTGTTTCTCCGTAATTGCTGACTGGGCCTTCCTACATGTGGTCGAAAGGGCTGTTCAGGGAACAGGACTCTGCATAGTGCTTAACCATGGGACACAGTTCTAGGCCAATGGCTGTGTTACTGAAGGTTTCAGTAATCAGTTATTGACTGATCTGTTTTTTTAAAAGTTCTGACTTTCTGTATATGTTTATTGGGCATCTATGGGCAGCGGGTATATTGCTAAATATTGGTTGGGGGGCAGGTGTGTGACTCCTCCCACAGCTACAGGGAGTTTCTGGTGGTTGGGTTTTATCCTACCACTGAGTGCAGAGGAGTTGGAGTGCAGGTGGGGCCCACCCCGGATGCCTGGTACTGCCTGCTTATAAATTGAATTGTGCATTAAGCTTGCTCATTTGATCACGAGGGGGCGATGAACTCAGATGGAAGGCTATGCTTGGTGGTGGTGGGGGGGTGGACCTGGTGCCATGCTGCCTTGGCTGCCACAAAGCTCAAGCATTACTCACTACAGGGGATCATACCAAGAAGCCTTGCGCAAAGCAGGAGGGGTGGAGAGAAGGGCAGAATCGGGCTATGGGGCAGCCTCAGGGCCGCAGCCTGTCTTGGGAGGTCTTGTTTCTCCAGCCCCATAGCAACTACCCTGGTGCATTCAGAGGTAAGTGAAACAATGAGGTGCAGGATGGGAAGTGTCCTGACAACTAAGTACGATAAATAAGAATCCTTGGACTGTTACTGCGCAGACAGCAGTATGGTTACATAGTGTCACATTTTTACTCTGTACATATTAGGATACGTGATCCCTTTGACTTGGAATTTCACATCAAGTTGAATTCCTCTGGGTAACAATTGCAGTGATTGATGTGAATAATGGTGCATTAGGAGTGTGTGTGTGTTTGTGTGTGTGTGTGTGTGTGTGTTTCTGTGTGTGTATGTGTATCTCTATATATCTCCTTAAAACTAGTTATCTTCCCTTCCCCCTGGATATGGGGGTGTGGGGTGGGGTGTGTTGTGGGGGGTGGGGTAAGAGAATTTAATTCCTATGATTTCTTATTCAGATTCCTTAGACATTTTCAGTACATCAAGTTGTTATATTATACACTGAGAATTTATTGAAATCTCTACATATCAGGCTGCATGGTCTTAATTTCTTGGGGGTCCTTGACAAGTAGTTTTTTGTTTGACATTTATACTACCAATTTATATTTATATTATCATTTCTAAACTCCTGTTACTAAACTACAGGCTTTTGAAGTTTATGGGGCATAATATCTATCTAGAGAGTATAGTTGCGTAATGGGTCCAGCTAAGATTTACATTTCATACAGTGTGTAACTATTGCTCTTTGTAGGAAAACTTTACTGGTTACTCTTTGTATGTCATATATAGATGCTTCTTGTAGTCCTATCTTGTGGTGCTTGTTTTTAACTTACAATTTTAGTATGTCTTTAATCCGGGTGGGGGTTGCTTTTCAGTAACTGCATTCTTATATAGACTGTGGCACTCCTAATTTGATTTAAGAGCCCTCTGCTCAAGCAGTTGTTATCTTATTCTGAAAGTATCTCTAAATCAATTTCATTTATATGCAGTGGAATTCTTTGTATGTCTTCTGCACTAAGCATCTCTGACCCTTAGACCCTCTCAGCTGAAGGTGAAATGGTACTGTAAAGCTTCTCTGACAACTTCTTCTGTTTTTATAAATGAGTATTTTGAAACAATGGTGATTTTTGTCTGCTTTTTTCTGCATGATCTGGGTGTTTAAAATATTGGCTTTTCTAAATAACTGTCATTATGCTTCTGACAAAGGACGTGTTGATCCGAAAGCTAAAGCACTTTGTTCTTTTTGTTACATCTATGTTGGTCCAATAAAAGGTATCAAACCATTTGCTTCTGGATCTGTTCTTACAAGGACCAATACGGCAAATACTAAATCTGGATTTCTGATAAACAAATGGATGGTGGCATGTGGTGGTGCCTGGACCGCTACTACATTTTTGGAGTTTTTAGATACCAGAACTGCAGTACCCCCCAGTTATCTGGCCTTGAATGCGGGCTGTGCAGGTGGATGGAGTTGATGCCCCATGGGGCACCCTGCACCCTTCAAGAATACCTTGGGTAGTCCCGAGAGTTGCATTAACTGTCTTCAGTCAGCATTGTGCTACCTGGGTCAGGCCATAATATAGCATATTTTCTGACAAGACATCCCAAGGAAAGAGTATAGAGAGGCTGCTGGTCTAGGTGCAGGGTTGTGGGGCACGACTCAGCTCGCATCCCCTGCTAGACCGCATGGAAAGGGAGGAGAAGGGGCATTTCTAACACATATGTTTGTTTCTGATAAGAGCACAGTATTGTGTATTGGGGGAGGTTTGCTGACAGAGCCACCAGAAGGACTGAGTTGGAGGGAGGCTTTAGGCAGCATAGCATAGTGGTTAAGAGCACTGAACTGCAAACCTGGAGACCTGGGTTTGAATCCCATTAGCCCTCACTTGCATACTGTGTGACCCTGAGCAAGTCATTTTACTTCCTTGTGCTCCCAGGTCACACCTGGAAACAAGCACTGTCTTAGTGTGCCTTTCCTGGTTAAACAATTCCCCCCCTTTCCCATTTTAGGGCATGAGGCAGGCATCAAGCTGGCTGTAGTCCAGCACCTTCCAGCAGCCTGGACACCACCACAACAGCTGTCTGGAAGAGTGAATGACCATTTGAAGTTCATATAGTTCATGTTTACTGTTTCTCTTGTTCTACTGTTTGTAAGTCATTCCTTCATGGGCCTGCTGTTGGGGGGGGAGGGGCTCCAAACTCCCTAAAAGTTAAATGGCTTGCCAGATTGTAATGTACAATGTGAGGGGGTACAAATAGTCCATTTAAAAGAGCCCAAGTCCTCCAGGAACTGAAGTGGGTGGGGCCTCCATTGCAGTGCTGCAGGAGACTCACCTCACAATACAGGAGCATGCTAACTAAACCGATCCTTGGTCGAGGCAATTGCTCATCCACATTTGTTGAGCATCCTCACAGGTGGGATCAGGTGTGGCAATACTGGTCCATAGGGCATGCCCACCGGAGGTTACAGCAGTACAGGCTGACCATGAGAATTGCTTGATATGCCTTACAGGTACTATATACTTGGTACCTTGTACGTTACTGGAATCAGAGCTATTCCCACAGAAACAAATCCTTAGACCTACCCTTGGCCCAGGCACCTTGTTTCTGGTAGGGGGAGTT
Organism: Neoceratodus forsteri; assembly: GCA_016271365.2. NCBI lineage: Eukaryota > Metazoa > Chordata > Ceratodontiformes > Ceratodontidae > Neoceratodus > Neoceratodus forsteri. Next base: position 158,558,710 of record JADMNL010000031.1, on the reverse strand, counting down.
TAATGGGGTACGCAGCCAGCCATGGATAAATTTGGGGGGAGAGAGTAGCAAGGTGGGGGATGCCTCTGTGCCTCTTGTGCGAATTGGGGATGGTAGAAATCTGGAGGTTCTTAGGCCGCACCACAAGCTGGGTCTCTTATTTCAACAAGTTCATATGCTGTGACTCCAGAGAGGCTGTCACTCCATCACTCGAGATTTAGGAAAGAAGAGAGCATACCTGGTATTTTGTTCCAAAAGAAGGGGCTAATTTTTTTCAAAGTACACACGGACAATAAACTCCATTTTCAGTTTCAAAGTCCACATAAACCTTTGACAAAACACTCTTAGAGCGTGAAACATGTCAGGTCATGTGACCCTTATTTGCTTGAGGAGAGGCGGAAAGAAGATTGGTAGCATCCTGGTAACTTTTATGTGGACTTTGAAACTGGAAATGGAGTTTATTGTCCACGTGCACTTTGTATACAATTAATCACCTTTTTTTGAACAAAATACCAGGTATGCTGTCTTCTTTCCTAAATCTCGAGTGACGAAGTGACAGCCTTTCTGGAGTCACAGCATATGAACTTGTTGAAGTGAAAGACCCAGGTTGTGGCATGTGCCGGTATCCATTTTGTGTTTTGTGCTAACTTATTACACGAGGCACCACTCCCTCCCAGGTGCGTTCCACATAATTCTTTCTAGGTTCCTGGGTCTTCATGACTACACTTGTTTGTCGGTGCTTCACTGTGCCTATTGCCGCCTCTGTTTCTTTCTACTGTCTTCAGATTGAGCACATACAGTGGAGTCTTGTATCAAGAAAACATGTACACTAAGCCAGCCTGTCAGCACAGCGATACCTCTCATGACGCCGCGACCCGAGTTTGGGAGTGATCTCTGGGTCATCAGGGGCTGGCCGGGGGAGGACTGAGTATTCCACAGAGCACTCTCCTCCTCTGGAGAGGGAGGGTTGCTGTCCCCATCGCTATACTGCCACCTGGGTGAGCACAGGTGGTAGTGCAGATAGGGGATGCTGGGGGAGGGACAGACATCGGCTGGATCCCGGAACGGCACTACATCTCTACATGTGCGTGACCCCTTGGGTCTCCTCTGCAAGCTGACATCTTTGGGGTGGGAGAACAAACAAGTAAAAATGGCCCCTGCATACAAGGATGACGGAGTGCCTGGCACCATCTCGGATCTCTCCTGCCTGTCCCACGGCCACAGCTTCCCGACAAAGTGCAGAAGTCTGAGGGGTTCGCCCTCCACCTCGTTCCCACCTGGGGGGAATAACCATAGCTCCAGGATGGAAGGCCTGAGCACTGGATCACAGGTACGGGGGGGAAAACAGCAGAACGGGTGCCTTGGTGACTCCTGAAAGAGTTTGTGTGCAGGAGGCGGGGGCATAAACAAATACATTTGTTTTTTAAATGTACGCTGTCAGACCATGCATCAGTTCTCTTGTCTTTTTTTCTTGCTCTGGTTACTAAAATGTCAAGCTGGCAACTTAATGTTTCCCCTACTGATAAATCCAGGCTACATACAGCTTGTGGAAGAGATGGTGGTGGAGCACCAGGCTCTCAACCCTAAGCAGCAAACTTCCCCAGCAACCTGGTGGGACAGACTGAAAACAGTACTCATAGACCATACTGTAAGCTTTGCCTCGCATCTTAAGAGGGAAAGAATGCAGGCCCAGATAGACTAGAATCACAATTATATGACCTCGACATGGAGCACAAAACTGTACTCAATGATCAGGTAAAGAAACAGCTGGAGGAATGCAGAGCCAAACTTAATCAGCTGCTAGAGGCAAAAATAGAGGTATGCTCAGATACTCCTGCCAGTGCTTCTTGAAGTAGGGAATAGGGCAGAAGGCTCCTGGCCAGGCAACTTCATCATGAGGCTGCCAGTAGGCTGGTGATGCAGCTGAATGAAAGGGAGAACTCCGAACAGTTTGAAATGGATCCCTGTAAAACAGCAGATCAGTCTGACCAGTTCTATAAGGAACTATACTCCTGATAGTGTGGAAAACTTTCCTGATAAGCTAGATACCTTTTTCTGCAGGGTGAAGTTCCAGACTCTTTCAGAGGACGCTAAAAAGGCATTAGACACTGCTATATCACAGCTGGATGTTTTAGAAGCCATAAAACACCTAAAAACAGGCAAGTCCAGGCTGAGACGGGATAGCAGCAGAATTTTACAAAACCTTTGGGGAGGCATTGTCCCCATTACTGATGGACATGTGTTGGGAGGTGCAAGAGGGGGAGCGGACACTGCCATTCTGGCAGTAGGCTCCAATCATGGTTCTCCCACAGCTAAGAAAAAACACCACTGTATTTGGCTCATATCACCCCATCTCCCTCCTCAATATCCATCTTAAAACATTCACATCAGCGTTAGCCACTTGGGACTCCTGCTTCACCCTGATCGAATGGTTCCACGTCATTATAGCGAGCGCAAAAGGGTGATGACCAAAAAGAGCACTGGCAAAACAGTGTGACCACACACAGCGAGCACTCTTTTTGCAGGAGGTTTCACCCCCATGCCCCCCTACTATAGATACCAACTCTGGGGGAGACGTAACTCAAGGAGGGGGAAAGCCTTTAGTCACCAAAATGGCAAGTGCTGTTTGGCTGTCACTGTTTCTGCCGCACCCTTTTGCACTTGTTGCCTTCACGGGATAGTGATCAAATGAGGTTCATAAGTGGGTGACTCCTCCATGATACCATCAGGAAATTACTCAGTGATTTTTAACCACAAACGCACTCCCTGGCCTATACCATGCCAGTTTTTATGGATGCCGAAAATGCATTTGATAGAGTGAACTGGGGGTTCCTCCACAGAACACTATGTAAGATGGAGATGGGACCAAAGTTTCAAACCAGTATTGTATCCCTTTATACTGCTTGCAGGCCTATGTGAAGGTTAATGGACTACAGTCTGGTTGCTTTAACCTGAAGGGGGGAGACAGGCCAGGCTGTCCCCTTTCACCCCTGCTCTTTGTCCTCTGCATTGAACTCCTGGTGGTCACAGTATGGAGGAACTGTGCCATCCAAGGGATTAAAATAGGGGGATATGAACAGAAGATATCATAATACACAGATGATTCCCTGTTCAGCATCTCAGAAACTGGAACATCCACACCAGCCCTCCTTCAAGGACTGAGGGATTATAGGGCGTCTGCAGATAAAAAATAAATTTGGACAAATCAGAAGTGATCTGCCTGGGGAATCATTGCCCGTCAACCCTTAGGGTACAGTGCTCTTTTAAATGGCTGACCAGCAATGTGGTACACTACCTTGGGGTTTGAGCTTCACCAAACCTAATGAGACAATTCTTGCTCAGTTCGAGAAACTGTTCCAAGAGGGGAAGGCAGGCATCAGTAGGTGGGATTTGCTACCTCTAAGCCTGATAGAGTGAATACTTACCTTTAAAATTAACATACTCCTGAGATATCTGTTCTTCCTTCAGGCCCTCCCTTCATATCCTGGAAGAGTACTGGAGGAGACTCTCTAAGATGCTGATGACATTTTATGAGCAGTGGTGACACACAGGGTGAGCAAATGTTTCCTCTCCTTGCCCAGCAAAAAGGGGGGGTCCTGGCAATGCCTGACCTGTGGTTGTACTATTTAGCAGCCCAGTTAGCCCCTATAATTACCTGGACCAAATAGAGATAGGATTTGGGCTGGAGGGAGCTGGAGGGGGGAGCACCCCCTCCCTGTACTGCCGTTTTCACTTCCACATATCCCTCTTACAACCTGGATCTTGTCTAGTATTGACAATCCCTGGAATAAATATACCCTTAGAATGCTGTGGAAGGCCAAGAAGCTTACTGGTACTCTGAATGCCATAGAACCCTTATCCAGTATCATAGGAGACCCCTAATTCTTGCCCCGGAGCCAAAATCCAAGATTTTGGAGATGGAACTGCCTCACATTAACTAGGTATTACCACTTGGTGCAGAATTCTCAATGTGTATCTTTCATTGACTTGCAGCAAAAATATGGCCAACCTAGACAGGGAGAGACCTTACCCCTTGGAAATCTTTTTTCAACTGGGGGCAGCAGAGGGTACCAAGTGTTGATGAGAAGAGCCACCCCGAACTAGAAAGGTTGAGGACCCAGTGGGAGGAGTCAGGCACATCACTCTCAAAAGATGATTGGATTGTCCTATTCAAGATATTTAACTCTTGGCCCAGGTTTGTGTTAAGTATGGCCTATCTCCTGTGTGAACAGTCCTTGGGCCCTCCCCTCTGCACCCTTTATGTTCTTGTCTATTTGCTGGTGATTAATTTCTTATTTATCTGTATGAAACTACATTTACAGTATTATTTATCAGAAGTCAGTTGCACTGTCATTTTATGGATATCTGTCAGTTTATGATTTTGTTTGTATTTCCATCCTGGATATATTGTTCTCTGTTGTCTGTTATTTGATTTCCTTATTAACACAAAAAAAAGGATGGCTGGAAGGCTACATTGGGAGTGGGCTAGAAAATCACATCATCGCCAGGTTGGCAAGAATTCAAATGGAAGTGTGTGGTCCGTTTCTTTGACACACCCACAATCACCAGCCACTTCCATGCAGGAATGTCAAATGAATGCTGGAGGGGTGTGTGGAGGTTGGCTCACACTTTCACATTTTTTGGGCCCGCTCCAACTCCAACAGTACTTGAAACAGGTACTTGGAACCCTTCAGAGGATGTGGCAGGTCTGCATCCCACTTACATTCTCACATCTAGTGCTGGGGGTCCCGGTGCCCAAGATGTGAAATCAAGCATGACAAAGGTTTTTCTGAGCTCTTTGCAGGGTAGCCCTAAAGGGGGTCCCAACACTCTTGTTACAGGCCACTTCACCAACTTTTGAATCAATGATTATTGAATAGAGTTAATGAGCTGAAAAAAAATGCAAACATTCACTGCCACATTGAGCTTACTCTGGACACACATGTGGCCTTGTGGCAGAGGTGATAGGAGTAAAAGCATGTTGGCCAACAAGAGGAGACAGAGCTAGAAACCCAGTGATTGGGTGGTCTGCCTCATGTCCCTGCCCTACTTTCATTACATCAGGCCTCATAGTACACAAGTAGTACAGGTACATGTTCTATCACAAGTGACAGATTTTTGGTGAAGTTCGACTTAATAGTTCATATGCTACCATGCAGTATTGAATGTTACATACTGTAATTCAGGTAGAAAATTTTTCCAGACAGGATTCAGTGGCTCAAAAATGGATTGAATTTCTTCTGGAAACAGCTGCACCTGAAGAGTTTATATAATGTTATAATTGGTATAGCGCAGAAAATTATGCACTTCCTGGCTGTACTGATGTACCATACCAATCTATGCTTTGCTTGCAATAAAGCCAAGTTAAAAACAAAACAAGTAAATAAGAAGTAGCAGTGCTTTGTTTTTTATGCCCCTTGGTCTTCCAGAGCAGCCCCCCTTCCAGTGGCAAAAGCCCAGCCCTGTAGCCCCACTTCTCAAGCACTTACACTCTTGGACCTCGCCAGCATGCCCACTGGGGCGGGGCTCACTGGCCCTCTCCACTGCCAAGCAGAACAGCAGTCCCTGATGTCTACAGATCTCCCAAGGTGGGGGCAGCCAGTCACAGGGTTCAGGGCCCAAGTGTGCCACTATCACTCCACTGCTCTCCATGGGTATTTTCCATGTTCTTGGTCCAAGCCTTCTGCAGGATCTTGGCAGACATCCACTTCTCCCACAGAGGACTCCTGCTGTGCTACCACCTGGGGTCATTCAGGTGGCAGTGTAGCAGCGGAGTCTTGAACCCTCTCCCCCCCGGAGTTGGAGAGTGTCCTTTGGCATGCTCAGTCTTCTCTTCCCGTCCAGCGCCCCACAACCCGAGTATCGTCCCCGAGCCTGGGTCGCAGATGTTACGAGTGGTAGCTCTGCCACTGCACTGACAGGCTGGCTGTAGAGCTTGACTTTGTACTGCATTCTGTCTAAACCCCAGAGAGCTTTAACGAGCAATCTGAGATAATACAATATCCACACAACCAGAAACAAGCAACAAAGTCATACAAACCTGGCACTAAGAATTACTGAAGTACAAGAGTTGATCAGATGCAAATCATGTATTAGATCCAGCATGGAAAGTGTGCCTTAAAAACGACTACTGGGCCAACAGCTTTGACTCACAATGCTGGTGAGCTGAGTTTAGGATTAAGTTGGGGTTATTGGAGGGTAAGCCATGGAAATGAGACTGAACATCCCACTGAATACTCCCTTCTTCTGGGGAAGGAGGCTGATGAGTCCTGCTGCCACATTGCCCCCCTGGGTGACCACAGAGAGAGGTACTGCTAGGACTGTGAGATTGGAGCGAGCACACCACTGATCCATATGCTTGCATGCTACACAGAAGCACTGAATTTGTTGCAGAAATTGACTGCTTCACCCTTCCAGTCTGCCCAGATGGTCCCCCTCACTCATCTGCCTCCGCAGACCATAACTGATCTGCGGCAACCCCCCCCCCTCCATGTCTAGTCACTAATATTCCCTTATGTGTATCCCACACATGCTTGAAGCTCCCTACTGTTTTCACGTCCACCACTTCCGCTGGCATTCTGTTCTTTGAGCCGAGGTGTCCTGGGATGAGGGGAAAAACTAAGAAGATAAATCCTCCCCCTTGTGACAGTTTCACAGACACCAATCTACCTACATGCCCTACACCTGCTGACTCAGGCAAGTTTCTCCTGTCTGCTGGTAGCTGAAGTGTCCAGAGAGGCTTGGGAAACCCAGATGAGAGCTCGACCATAAGTGTCACTCTACAGTGGCTCAACATAGGGGACAGTAAGCCCAGGAAGATTGTGGGGTGACAGGGCTGAGGTATGGGTCATGTGATCCTGCTTGAGAAAGGGGTCCTCAAGGGGCGGAGCAGGCGTGGAGTATAGACGGATTACAAGAAAACAAACTAGGCTTCCAATGGAACAAGGTGAACTTCCCATGGCTGTGTACTGTACAACACAGAGGGGTACACTACAAATGCCCTGTCTCCAGTGATTTAATGCGAAGGGGAGGAACCACGAGCCTGCCCTGCTTTGAAACTTTGATTTTACCTGGCTGGGGTCCAAAGCTCCCAGAGGAAAAGGGGTCCCTGCTCGTTCAGCACTTTACATGTTAAAAACAAGCCTTGTGATAGCACTCCTGTCTGTAGGTGTAAGATTTCCTGTAATCTAAGACTGCATGTAGGTGTACAAGCCCTTTGCCATGGTATATGCATATTCTTTGTGTGCAGTGCGGTTTAATGTCAGTGTGCTCAGTATGACGTGGATCCTTGATGATTTGCACAAATTCCTTACTTGAAAAAAGTATATTTCTTAAAAAGCATGTACTGCTAGATATGTAGCATAGACAGTCAGTGCATTACCTCTACTGTTATTAGACAGAATGTGTGAGATTACATAGACTATACATTATACAACTACTTCAGTTTGGCAATATATAGAATAATGTATGGGAGGCTTTACACAACAAGGCTGTGTTTCGATCAAAGGGTGAGATGGCAATATAGACCTCAAGAGCAAAGCTCCAGAGGTCTCTATGGTGTCATCTCTTCCCCAAGATGGAAACATCAGCCTCATTATGTATGGTGTCCCATACATTCTTGTGTATAGTTTACGTTTGTTTTTATTAAATTACCTTAATTATAATTATGTCTCGAACTGTGATCAGATAAACAGAAAACAGCAAGCAACAGGATACGATTAACAGCATTTAATGTGATTTAAGTAATAGGTACATGAGATGGCAATATTTACAGTACTTCACCTTTTAACAAACAGTTCACTTGGGGTGCTTTCACTCTTGCTGATATTTTGGTTATAAGGAATCTGCAGTGTAGGTAAGCATAAGGAAATGTAATTAACACAGGAGTATATGCTGTTTGCACTACTGTAGTGACCCAGCTGCTGTGGTACAGCATTATTCTGAAATCTCTACTGTGGTATAACAGCACCTGGAGATGTATGCATTTCCATACAGAACACTGAACCAAATGCTATAATACTATTAGAATACACAGACTGTTATAATGCACTGTTCATAGCCAGTATTTTTAAAATATCCTCCATCATACACTTTAATTTATATTTTCCAGATTCTTAGGTCCCCGTTTTGGTCTGATGTCTACAGGAATTTTTCACAGGTGGGTAGAAGCAATGCAGCTTTCATTTCCCTCACTACTCTGATAACGTATCAAGGACTTAGAAGGTTGGTTTTTTTTTACAATTTATTTTCTCAAGATAGCTCAGCTGAGCTGCAACATCTCATTTTCAGTGGTATCCTGCTTCTGTCCTTGTTCACAGCATTGTGGACTGGAGCAGTGGGAGGTCAATTAACTCGTTCGAGGACACACAGTGAGTTTTAGGCACCAGTGGGGTTTGAACCTATAATCTCCAGGTTTTCAAAGCAGTGATCTAACCACTAGACCCTCTTCCTCCAAACTGACAGGGATGACTTTGTCCTTCATTTTCAGTTAAATTCTATTTAGGATAAATACCATTGAGCAATATATATATGTGTGTGTGTATATATATATATATACATATACATTTATAAAATGGGTGAGAAAAGCAGTAGAAATGCTATCTCCTGATTGGACGAAACATACCACGTGATTGTCCTCACCCCTCCAAAACAGTTTTGGCCATTTTATAAGGCAGATAATCCACTACAGGGCATGTGGGCATGGTCTGATATACACATGCCATGGGTAGGTGAACGCACTCGGCCTGCTGCCTCATGCCTCACAACACACACCAAGGTGTGCCTACTTCACAGCAGGACCACACACCCTGCAGTGGATTATCTGTTATGCATATCTATCTATCTGTCAGTCTATCTATCAGTCTATCTATCTATCTATATATATATATATGTGTATATATATATATATTGTACTTGCAAAAAATTGTGTTAATGCACTGGATAGGGTTCAACTCACCACCACAAAAGTAGGGAAATGTGGTGTTATGGCTTCCAACCCTAACTTTCCACACACACACACACACTCACACACACACGCAGCAAAAGGACAAGCTCACACAAGGAACTACAGACAGCCATCACCAGGTAAGACAAGCAACATACAACTGTTTCCAGCTTACAAAAATGCAGCAGCACTGATGTGCTGCCTTCATTGATTTGCATTTGTGGTATGCACACTGCAAGACATACACATTCACTTCTGGTAGAAATCCACAATACTCAAATCACAACTACTTGTTTGTGTAGAAGCATCAGCCCCTGCAGCCACAGATATAAAGCCGTGATACCCAAATTACAAGAATTCTGTTATTTGTAAAAGCATAGGCCCCTATGGGGCCAGTGTCTGTGTAGCCACAGGTAGTCATGCAAACTAAAAGACATACACATAGTTCTGGCTGCAGAAGTGGAGGCCCTTGAGAGGCCTGCATTTCTGCAGCTGCAGGTGTAAGACATAGACACTGACCTCTGGCTGCAGAAGCGCAGGTCCCACAAAATCCATGATTCCCAAATTACAACACTATTTCTGTCTGCAGAAGCTCCTGAGGAGCCAGCACCTCTGCAGCTACAGGTGTAAGATATACACCAACTTTTTGCTATAGAAATGCAGGCCCCATGGGGCCTGCTCTTTCACAGCTGCATATAGAAATGCATGATACCAAATTTGCAACAGTTCTTCTCTCTGCAGAAGTGCAGGCCCCTGTGGGGCCAGAGCTTCTGCAGCCACAGGTACTGACGCATACTGTAAGACCTACACACACAGTTGTGGCTGCAGAAGCACAGGCCCTGTGAGACCTGTGCTTCTGCAGCCACATATACAAATCCAGGAAAGTTAAAGAGCAGGTGCTTAGTAAGGATGTATATCTTAAAGAATAAAGGTTTGAGGCCTTTAGATACCTCTGTAATCCTTTTGTTTGCTTTTAATTGTTTCTTTAATTACCTTTTCTTCATTGTATTTACATTTTGCCAACTACTAGCAAAACAGAATGCAACTGAATTCTTGTATTGTGATGTCAGAAAATATTTACTGGCAAGGCTGGCAGTTTATTTCAATGGGAAACTGCATACCTGTTTTTCAGATTTTTACAGAGAAATAACACCTTCTACCACAAAATATGAAATATTTAATAGAAATATGTGATGTTTGATAACCTGTGATCTTTTATTATAATATAGCAGGTGACATTTTCTTCATAACCAGATTTTATTTGCGGAAAAAAAAAGAGAAGCCAATTATTGTTTTAAAAATTGTAAAATCAGTGGCGCTGTGGGTTGAGGCACTGGATGCCATACCTTGTGGCACACCAGCAACCTGGCATCAGGAGTGACCTCGGGTGCTGGGGGTCAGCTGGGGGGGAGGAGAAGGATTGAGCATCTCAGGGACTGCTCTCCTTCTCTGGGGAGGGTGGAAGGGAACAACCGCAACAGTATTGGCTTCTGGCAGTGGCTGGGGGCTGGTGCATGGCACAGTCTATGGTGGGGTCAACGCAGGCTGACGCCAGACTCGCTGTGTGTAGACGCACACACGGAGAGTCCTTGGCATCATTGCATGCCTGTGCCATGGAAGAAAATCAAGAAAATCAATGCCAGTCCCCCGAGCATGATGAAGGAAGGATCTGGAGCTGCCGCATCAGTCACACCCAAAGCAGCTCCCCTGGTGTGCCTGTCTCCTGGTCTTCCGCAGAATGAGGGGTACATACCTGCTGTGACATGGCTAGGGGGGCAGGACATAGGGGTTTCAGAGCTCCTGGCTGTGGTTGGGGCAGTGGCTGCAGAGATGGCTGGATGGATGAGGGGGAACCATAGGTACAACCCCCCAGCTGAGGAACAGGCATATAAACCGTGTATAACAAAAAAAATTGTAAAATCATACAGATAGACCACAGTAGTGCAAACACGTACAAGTCAAAGTTTGTTGCTGAAAGAAGTATCTGTTTCTTTTGAAGAAGATAGAAAAATATATTTAATTTCTCATTGAAATACATTGGGCCCCTAAGTAGCTGGCAGTTTCTGACATCACAATACCAAGATTCCACTGGATTCTTTTTTACTAGCAGTGTGAAAATAAAAGGTAAAACCCCACTAGTTTCACTGCCAGAACAAATATTTTATCATAAAAGTATAAAGTAATTACTAAAACACCAAAATATAATAAATAAAATAATCAGTTGTCTATTTGTTAGAAGTAAACACCTGTTCTTTAACACATTAATGCTACTGCATTTATGTAATCTGAAAACACTTGCATGTTGTTTGTCTTACCTGATGATTGCTGTCTGTGGTTGCTTGTCCTTGTCCTTTTGCTGATGGGGGGGGTGGGGAGTTAGGGATGGAAAACCTTATGCTACATTTCCTTACTTTAGTAGCATTAAGCCAAGCCTAAACTGGTGCATTAACGCAGTTTTTTTTTGTTTTGTTTTTTTGGTTACTCTATGTCACCTCCTTCTGCAGTGCAGGCTAGCCTTGTCACTGCCCCCCCCCAACTCCATCACCCCCAGGGACTTAACTCCATTTTTTGCAATTTTTTTTTTTTTTTAAGATAGTGGAATTGTATCCTCATGAACAGATGCAGATGTGCAGAGCCCTCTGGGTCCTGTGCCAAGGGAATAGTCTGTTTGCCTGCGGAGGTCAGGGTCCTCTTGGCCCTGTACTTTTGTGTGGCAACAGATTCAAGTATGTGTGGGGCTGTCTGGCAGGTTGTGGAAGAGCAGAGCTCTCTGAGCATTGCAGTTCCATGTGGTTACAGATACAGATGCACAGGGCAAACAGTCCATCTGTCAGCCAAAGTGCAGGGCCCCCTGGCAGCTATAGGTGCAGAGGGTGAAGGGCCCTATGCCAAGAGAAGAGTTCTCTTCACTATGTGGTACTTGGGCCTGTGTGGGCAACCCTGCACCTTCCCTTCTCAGGCTGGGGTGTGATGCCAGTGGCAGTGTCATCCTCTCAGCCTCAGCCCATGTAGCTGGCTCACTGAGCTCACCCACAAACTCAGCTTACCATCACAGGATCACAAAACATTACCCACTGGGCCAAAAGCTGACCATGCACACAACATTTCTTAATTTTCTTTTTCAATTTTGATCCAAATTTTCAACATAGTCATTTTATGACTCCAACTTATAAACATGATATGTGGCATCTATGGAATGCTGGGTGAAATGTCATTTTATGCCACAAGTATGAAAAAATGTTTCAGCCAGGTTTTGAAATATGACACCTGTCACGTTTATGAGTGGTGTGAAAAAATGGCTATGTTGAATGTTTGGAGTGAAAATATTGAATATTTATCAATTTATTTAAAAGTTTTACCAGGAAAGGCATACTGAGCTGACTACTGCTCAATTCCAAATGCGTCCTGGGGGGTGTTGGGGACAGGAGGATACATTCTCACACACATAATCCAGAAATTTGACAGAATATATACATTAATATATACAGGAATTTATACAGTACGTACACAGCAAGCAACAACAGAACATCAGGGTTAATAAGGCAACAATATAGCAGCAGGTACAATGACAACTAGCATTACTAAAGTTATGAGTGAGCATAGAAAACATTTAACGTATATTCATAGGTTTGCTGTTTTTTAAATATTTTGACTCCAAATTTTTAAAATAGTCTTCTTATGACTCTATGTCATGAATCCAGTGGGGGAAAATGTTCAACTCCCACCTGAAAAGTGATTTTGCACAGCAACTGTGAAATCACCTTTCAGCATGGATTTGAAAAATTTGACCTGCCTTGTTCATGAGTTGGGATCCAAAGAAGACCGTGTTGAAAGTTTCGTGGAAAAATATTAAAAAGTAGTGAAGTTATGAGTGAACATTGAAATATTTCAGTGCTCACTCATAACTTGGTTATTTTACCATATTTTCCACTAAATTTTCCACAGTCATATTATGACCCGTCTTATGAACCCAGTAGGTAAAAATTTTCAAATTCCACCCAAAAAGTGATTTCATGGAGCAACTGTGAAATCACCTTGTGGCATGGATTTGAAAAACGTCACCTACCTTATTCATAAGATGGGGGTCTAAAAAGGCCATGCTGAAAATGTTGTGGAAAAATATTTAAAAATGACAAAGTTATGATTAGAAGTTCAAAATGCATTGAAATACATTAACTAGACTTAGTTAGTTAGTTAGTTAGTTAGTTAGTTATTAGCTGTCATTGACCAGGTAAGTACCTTAGACATAGTTGCACCCATTTAGAGGTATGATCTGGATTTTCTCATATTGCAGTCATGATTCCCAGAGGAGGGTGTATTTCTGATCAGAGAGTGATCTATGACTTGGGACCTTCTTTAGGTGAGAGAGGGTGTGTGAGGGTGTAAGGTGGTGGACACTCAGTGAGGCATTAGGTGGGGTGGGTGAGGGTGTGGGGGGGCAAGGTTGATGAGGCATTGTTTTCTTATTTTCAGGTTAAAAAAAGGGACAGTTTTCTTATTTTGCAGGGGTACCTAACCTCCCAACATTGGGGACTCGGCACCCCAGTGTCAGCAAAATGTTTGGTAACACTGGGGGGGGCACCACACTGTTGCCGCCCATGTTGTTTTTGGGGGGATGATCTAGAGGGGAGGGGAGTGGTATAAAGTGGCACCAGGGGTTGGCATCCCAGTCTACCTAAGGGAGAATTATTACTAATCATCATCTGGAAGGACAAGGGAGGGCTGGCTGAGCTAGAGGGAGAGAGCATATATATTAATTCTTTGAAAAAAACTGCATTAATGCACCAGTTAGGGTTACAGTTAATGCCACAAAAGTAAGGAAATGTGGTGTTAGGGTTTCCGGCCCTAACTCCCCACCCCAACCCCCTAAGCAAGCAAAAAGGAAGAAATGTTTGGGTTTTGGGTCTCCAGGCTCTTGAATCAGTGACAGTGTCTTCCTTGGAGTTGTCAACCCTAATGCTCACCTTCCCCCAGCCTGTAGCCTCCTGTTTAAAGCATAAGGCACAGTTGCAAACCAGTGCTTCATACTGACACAGTCTTCAGAGGTAGAGAAGTATGTCTCACATGTTTCCAGTACAATGTGTTGTAACTTTCTTCATGCAGGGCCACAGAGCCCTGCATGAAGAAAGGATATCATGTATGACCTTGTTTGTGAAGGGAACAGCATGGGAATTAGGGTTGAGAACCCCAAGGAAAACTCCACCAGTGATTCACTGAGACTCCATAGACCCAAAACTATAATGTTTTTTTCCTTTTGCTGCTTGGGGAGTGGGGGTGGGGAGTTACAGTTGAAAACCTTAATGCCACATTTCCCTATTTTTGTGGTGTTAGCTGGAATCCTAACTGGTGCATTAATGCATTTTTTTGCAAATAATTAATATATATGCTCCCTCCCTCCAGCTCAGCCAGCCCTCCCTTGTCCTTCCTAACTGGTACATTAACACAGTTTTTTGCTAAGAATTTCCTTTCTTTTTGAGATACTGGAATTGTATCCTCATGCAGATGTGCAGGGCCCAAGGGAAGAAAGAGAGACTCTGTCTGCCTTACAGGCCCTGCACTTCCATGCAGTGACAGATGTCAAGAATTCATGGAGCTGTCTGGTGGGCTATGGAAGTGCAGTCCCCTCAGTGTCTTGCACTTCCATGTTGCCACAGATACAGATGCACAGGCAAAGAGTTAATCTGTCAGCCAATGCACTGGACACTCTGCCACCCACAGGTAAAGATGTGCAGGGCCCTATGCCAAGAGAAGAGCTGTCTTCACTATGTGGTACCTGGGCCCATGAGGGCAACCCTGCATCTTTCATTCCCTGGCTGGGGGGTTCATATAGCAATGCCATTCCCCAACCCCAACCCTCACCCCATCCAGTTGGGTCACTAAGCTTGCCCCCAAACTCAACTCACCAGAATGGGATACCAAAGCATACCCACCAGGGTCAAGACTGGCACTATACACAAAGTTTTTTAATAATTATAATTTTTTTGTAACCCAACATTTTCAAAGATATTTGTTTTATGACTTCCCTTATAAACATGACATGCGGCATCTATAGTATGTTGGCCAAAATGTCATTTTCATGTTGTATCAGAATTTTATCCAAAAAACCCTACTGAGCATGCTCTGAAAATAATTTCAATCCTTATAACTATGGAACTAATTAATATTTTTCCAAAAAACCTTCAAAAGGCATTACCTTGGCTCAGGCTACTTCAACCCTAAAAGTTTTGGAAAACAATTCTGTACCATCTAGGCTGCAGGTGAGAGCAAAAAAAGGTTAATGAGAATAGGAAAAAGGTTAGATTTAATGGCAAAAACAACATTCCATAGCTCATAAACCGCACAAGCTGCTGTCACGGAACTCGTCATGTCTTGAGAACTTCCCTCCAAGACAATGCAGCTGAGGAGTCAATGCATTAAAGTACATAACCTACCATCTGATATTAACAAAGATTGCTAACTTCCAGCTTACATCATATGTTATCAAGGGGAGGCTCTAGACTAAGACAGCAGTGTGGGTAAGTGTGTGTGTGTGTGGGGGGGAACTTAGCTAATAAATAATGTCATTTAATTCAATGAAAGAATATAATTTTAGGGGGTCTCCAGCCCCCATGCCCCCAAGCCATCCCTGATGTTATCTAGGCAGTCTTGAGAACTGTGCAAGTATGACAGGACAGAACTGGTCAGGATGAGACTGCAAACTGCGAACACTTAACATTCCTACAACCTTGTAAAATGTTTTTGAGGAGAGATGCCAAGACTAGGGACACCCTGGGAGAGAGGGAAGATGTGACAAAAGAAGAGCAGCTGGCCTTTACCCGACTTAATCCTGAACAGTACAACTCTCTCTCTCACCTCCATGATGGGATGGGCCAATTTAATTTTGATAACTGAGTCTGTAATTTTGCTGTAAGCTTCTGTATCTTTTAAATGTCAATAACAATATCTTGCCACTGTTGTATAGAGGGGACTTGGTTCATTAACCATATGCTATTAATCACCTTCTTAGCCCGCAAGTGTGCGGAATTTTCAAATTCCACTTCTGTCAGAATTAATACCATCAGAAGTTGAATTCTGATGTTTCCAAAGCTGAATTTTAACTGCGGAACCACATTCAGCAGTTTATGTAAATGGCAGCTTCATTTTATGGAAACCGCAAAATAATATTCCCCAGGTTTACATAGCAGTGCTTTTGAAAATTCCACACAATTAAAAAATAAATTCCAATATGCTACCCTAGAGGTGTTTGGCTTTCCACAAGAATTCATTGCATGGATCCGTTTACTTTACTCAAGTCCTTCGGCCAGGGTATACTGTAAGAGCGTTCTCTCCCCATGCTTCACCCTACACAAAGGCACCCAACAGGGCTGCCCCCTATGTTTCTATGTCATAAGGGCAATCGTCAAAAGGTGATCATCCTTATGGCGGTGTACCGTGCTAAAATTCAATTTCGGCAATGTACAACCCCAATGACAGAGAAAAGCAGTTGCAAGGAATTGTATCCCCCCCTCCCACACTTTTAGATTCTCAGCTCCAGGGGGGTGCATGTCGGGGGGTGTGCAACAGTGAAAAAAAAATTTCACCTTCTCGGGCCAGGCGCAACAAAACATACCTGCACCCAGATCCGAACCCTGTATCCCAGCCACCCAAGGCCAGCACCCACCTCACCATGCCACAGTGTCAGCTTGGCAGCTGACTACGGCACCACCCCTCACAGACCCTCCCACCCCTCGCTTGGTGTGCTCACTCCCCCCCATGCATGTGTACGTGTAGCGACATCCTGTCGCCATTCGCAAACCCTTCCCATCCGGTCGCCTTCCCTACTCCCTCTCCGGCTGCGTATATGCCACAAGTGGGTCACCGTTTTGGTAGGAGTCCACTTGTGATGTGCCCATATCACAGTATACCACCCCCTATCCCCTGCATGTTCAACTTATATTTGGAACCACTTACCAGAACCCTCCTCCTCCTCCTCAGGGACATGGTTAAGGGTATCACCGTGGGCAACAAGGGATACAAAATTTCAACATATGCGGACAACATCCTCCTGCATCTTGAGGACCCAGAGTCCTCGATTCCAGCTGCTATAGAAACCCTGACTCACTTCAGAAATATAGCTGGATACAAGCTGAACCTAACCAAAACAAACATAATGCCCCTTAATAACGTCACTACAAAGCCGATGACCTCAAACTGGGGGGGGGGGGCATCTGGGTGCAGGACAGACTGAAGTACCTGGGGGTGTCCATCCACAAATGCAAACAACAACTTTTCACAAAGAACCTGGATCCTCTATTCACCCAAATTAAACAAGACCTAGCCAGATGGTCCACCCTCCCCCTAACACTCTGGGCAAAAATTAACCTACTCAAAATGAATGTTCTACCCAGACTCCTGTACCCCATGGGGATGACAGGAGCTCTCATAGGCAACAGCTAGTTCATAAAACTCCAAGCCCTGGCTACACACTTCCTGTGGAATGGTAAGAAACCGAGAATAGCCTACAAACAACTAATACGCCCCAAAACTCAAGGAGGATTGCAAATGCCAGACCTCCCCCAGTACTACCTAGCGATCCATGCTAGCCAGTTTCTCTGATTCTAAATTGGGGGTGGTGGTAGGAGGGCACCTCAGGATGACCTGATGAGGCTGGAAAACTTGGTCCACATGTGGCAGTTAGGGTTTAACGCACGCAAATGTAGCGTTCTGCACCTGGGTGTTAGGAACCCTGGGTATAACTACCACTTTGGGGGGGGGTACAGCTGACTGTCGCGATGATGGAGAAGGATCTTGGGGTGATGACTGATGGTAAAGGGAACCACTCGGAGCAGTGCAGAAGGCAGTGGCTAAGGCAAACAAAATGCTTGGGTGTATAGCCAGGGGAATAATGTCCAGGAATAGGGAGGTTATACTTCCTCTGTACACCTCACTGGTGAGGCTGCATCTGGAGTACTGTGTGCAGTTCTGGCGCACTGCCTAAAAAAGGACATCACACTACTGGAGAGAGTCCAGAGAAGGGCGACGAGGGTGATTAATGGTCTGGGGGTTTGTTATATGAGAACGGACTTAGAGAGCTGAACATGTACTCTCTGGAGGACAGAGGGGATAGGAGGGAATATGACAGAGACCTAATTTGATTAGGAAATGGGTCCATTTTTGTATTACTAAAAAAAAATTTAAATGTTAGTTTTAAAAAACATTGATAATGATTTTGTTGACCGATGGCATGACCTACTTTCAGTCATGGATTATGTACAGAGTTTTAAAAGTTGTTTATAAAACTTCTGCTTATAGTGGACCAGGCTAGCAGTCTTAAAGCAAGAAGTTTTACATTTTCCCTTGGATAACCTGCTCTGACTACTGTGTTTGGAAATTTTTAAAAAGGCTCAAACGAACTGTGAAGAAGTGTGGTAAGCCCACCATTTCGAGTGCCGACCCTCTGCTACGGCGGAGTTGTGTTTTACTGTGAATTTTTAGCCCAGGTCATGCACTATTATGTTTGTCAAGCAAAGTACTATGTATGTGCTGTGTCTGTATGTGCAGAGATCACCCCAGCTGAATGTGGTCTTGTCCAATGAAATTTGAGGATTTTAACCATTTATTTCTTTACGTGAAATATTTGAAAGGTTGATAATGGAAAAAAGCCTAAAACACAAACAAACAAGAAAACAGTAAAGTTGAATGCGGCCATTATAAAAATAATATATTGTTTTTTCTTAGAAAGGTTGGACGCAGTCCCATATGTATGCTGCGCCAGTGTCTATGTCCACCCACTTGCTATCCAGGTAGCCCTGCTGCTATTTTCACAAGTTGCATCCATTTGCAACAAAAGTTGCAATTTGCAGCAGGAAATGGACATACAGTAGTTGTGAGTTCTGTCCAGTTTGGATGCACTTGGGTCTGGTTTTGATGCAAACTTTAGATGCTGTTGGGCCATCTCCTAGATCGTCTCGCAGGTTTGAGCCCATTTCTGCTTTGAAAATAGGGGCAATGCCGGCCCAGTGGCGAGAAGGGCTGAAGCATTGATGCCTTACCTCCTGCCATGCCGATGACCTGTGTTCGCGGTGCAAGTGGGCTGTGTTACATGAGGTCCCTGCACCCTGATTGGTACCCCCAGAGGTACACCGTAGACAGTTAGTGCTTAGGCATATGTTATACTAACATACAGAGCTAAGAGCATCTACCATATAAGAGTAGATGTCAGAATATGTACACATATTATTGTAATACACTTTGCTTGCTAATACATGTATTTTTCCTATGTATTTTCTGTGTATTTCTTACTCATAAAATATTAGGACATCAATGTCCTTGTAATAATTATAATATATGTAAGTCGGCATTGCCACCTTTTAGTGATTTGTACTACTGCACTAAGTTATGTAAGACTCTGTATAATGTACTCTTTTGTTTCACAAACTAGTAACTACTACAAAATTATATAATGTTATCTTGGACCGTAAGGCCACCTCTAATTTAGGCAATAGGGCTCATCTCTGTAACTAAAAATTTTTGTATCTTACAGTAACCATAGTAATTATCATAGGTATATAGTGTGAGACACTGAGTCGTATACCTCAAAAACCCCCAAAAAACACAAAAAAACCTTGAGGTATAAAAAGCGCCTAACATTGGCTCCCGGTTCGTATTGGTAAAAACTGCTTAGGGCAATTGTGATTTATCCTTTTAGTAGTAATAAACAAGTTTCTTACTCTTTGTAATTCCTTGCATTCTCAATATTGCCAAAAACCTAAAAGTAAGGTTAAGACCTCCTGACAGCTACCAGGGGTCGGCCAGGGAAGGAGAGGATCGAGCATCCAGAGAACAGCTCTCCTCTCCCGGGAAGGCTAGGACACAGGACCCGTATTTGTCTGACACCTAGCAGCAGTGTCGGTATGTCCAATCCCACACGCAAGCTGGGGAGGTGGAGCCACCGGCCGGCATGCTGTGGGCAGAAGCGCGTACAGCTCAGCCATTGCCGACATTTGCACACTCCATCCAAGGGACGTAAAAACAGGAGGAGAAAACATGGTACCAGGCAAGTCAGATGACTGCCAGCCCCCACAGGCTCCCCTCCCCTGGCAAGAGCAGGTCTCCCCGAACTGGATCCTTTCGGCGGGTTGTGGGATCCACGCACCCTACCACAGAGGGTAAAACCATGGGGGAAGAAGGGAGCTGCTGTGCCACGGTTGGGAGGATGGAACTGGGGGATCAGCAAGAACATGGGCTGACTGGGACCTAGGCAGTAGAAATAATGTAACATAAAAAAAAAAATAGGGGCAGATGCATCTTGGGTGGGTCCGTTTGAAAATCCCACTTCTGCTACATAAGGGGTAGATGTATTTACTCACGGAATGATAAATACTGCCCCAGTGCACTGACTTATTGTCAAAATCATCCTTCAGTCATCTTGCACTGGGTGTCAGTTTCTCAGACATTTTCTAGTTTTGTCTAATCCAACAAGGGCTGAGGCATGAGGTGAAGCAGAGTGCCTTATGCCTCTAGGGTTAGAATAACAAATGTAACCCAACCCATGGAGTGGCTTGATGCAAGCCTTTTTTAAATGACTGTTGCTGTAGGTAAAATTCTAATTACAGTACTGTTCCTGGGGGCTTCAACCAGTAAAAAAAAAACGCCTGCTAGAAATGCAGCATGCTAATTGGCAGACATCATTCTAAAAAGGTTCAGTTAACAGCTCAAAATCCTTGTGTACGAAAGAATAATTAGAATTTTAACCATAAAAACATTATTTAAAAAGTGAAAGCATTTTTGTTTAATAATGGCACTAAAGCCTTCCAGGGGTTGGATTACTTACTGTATGTGTATTACAATGTCAGTACTGGGTATTAGTCAGAGTTCTTGATGTGGGATTAGAACCCATGACCTTCCAATCTTCTAGCTCCAGTGAGGGACACTGTAACCTATTGGGCCAAATGTACCACTGAAAATGTTATGGAAGAAGCTTCCAGCAGCTCCTGATACATCTGGGATCCTGTATATTGTATTCATTGGTATGCAGAACAATTTAACCTCTTGCATAATTCTATGATAACTTTTTGTTTTACCATGTGCTTCGGCAATTAAATATTTTTTTTTTGTTACTATTAGTTACACTTTGCTGTGATTTTGGAAGTGGCACCCTATTCAGTAACAATGGTCTATAGTGTTCCAGCCTGGTACCTAGGTTTTGTGGGTGGCATTCTGTACAGGTAACAAAAGCTTATTTGTTCTAGTATGGTGGTCCAAACTGTGCAAGTGTCATGCCATTCAGGTAACACTGATTTATGAAAAGGGGCTTGGGTGGGTTTGGATTACAATATATTGTTTAACATTTTTACAAGACTGTTCAAAAACTACAAGTTGCAGCCAAGGTTTGCATTGTTGTAACAAACAACACCCCCTCCAAAACGTTAAAAAAAAAAAAAAAGAAAGGAAGAAAAAACAGGTTACAAACTCCACCATGTTATTTCCATCTTTGATGTGGTCTTTGTGACCACAATTCTTGTTCTAAATATACTGTGTGTTGAATAAACAAGCATGTTTTGAAAACAGTGCTGATCTCACGTCTTTCATGTTGTTCTTAAAATATATATATCCTTTTCCGGGCTGTGAAAGTAAATAGTGTACTTCCTGTTTAGTGATTGTTTACTGCTGCCTCTTCAGTGCCAGTGAGAACCACCTGTCTCATTCCATTTGTGACTCTAGTCCTACCCAGAGAGACCCAGGTTCAAATCCCACCAAAGCCACTTACTCACCTCGTGACACCGAACTAGTCACTTAACCTCCCCATGCTTTAGTTCTCCCATGTATAAAATTAGGTTAAAGCTCAACCACACTGAAAATGAAGAAATGTTACACCTCAGTTTGTCTATCTTGGGTAAAAGAATTGTAACCCCTTAAAAAAAACAGCTTGGGGTCCACAGATTAGAATGAGCTTTCAAACTGGAAGTCAAACCTGTTGAATATGAAGAACAGCCATACTCCATAGGTTTGATTCCCTGCAGGGGCTAAAGGTATGTAAGTTTGCCCAAGTAGAAGGAACAAACGCAACACTTGTGTCCCCCCTCCCCACCAAAAAAATAGCTCACCAAAGGCAAAGGCCAATGTGTGATTTTAGAAGGGCTTATGAGCCTCAAGCCCCACCAAAAGTGCTGTAAGTCCCATAAACAGTACTGCAAGCCATCCTGAAAGTGTCACAAGCCCCATAGAAAGTGCTGTAAGCCCCAGAAAGTGCTGTAAGCTTCCACAAAAGTGTCAAAAGCCTCTCCAAAGCACTGCAAACCCTCACTTGTGGCATTTCCTATTTTACATCAAAAGGGCTGAAACTGAATCCTTTGCCAGTAGTAGATGAGAACGTATCATGTTGCACCAAGATGGCCTGTTTCGAAAAGCCCACTGGAAATGAACAAACTGGAGACTTTATCTGCCATCAGAATCTATGTACATACACACATATGTATGTATGTAGTTGTGTGTGTACATATGTGCATATAAAGTGAGAAAACTGCCATGAACTGCAGCAGTTTTGTAAAATTATCCACCAGTTTTGCCACAGCCTGTGTCTCTTACTGTGCAGAGCCACACCCCCAGTGCAGTATCTCACATCCCCAGAGCAATAGGTCACACCCCCAGGGCAATAATCCACACACCACTCTTCAGTTCTGCGGTCGCAACTCTGTGGTAGTGCTGTTCCTAAAATTAAGTTGGAATTACTATTTTTTCTTGACAGATTTAACATTTCCTTCTTTCAGTCATGTTACAGCTATGATATATACACATATAATATTTATTTCAGTCCTGTTACAGCTATGATATATACACATTTATATTTATTTCAGTCATGTTACAGCTATGATATACACATATAATATTTATTTCAGTCATGTTACAGCTATGATATATACACATATAATATTTATTTCAGTCCTGTAACAGCTATGATATATACACATATAGTATTTATTTCAGTCATGTTACAGCTATGATATATACACATATAATATTTATTTTTTTAATGTGGTGACCATGATAGGCACATTGAGCTGGGGCTCATTTCCAGCTGCAGCCTGGGGAGGAAATATACTAGGGAGTAAAACAGCAATAACCAACAGTTTCATGAACAATAAAACCATTGTACAAGTAATGAAATTCAGAGGAAGAAAAAAACAATGTAAAAAGCATACATGTGCATGAGTTATGGGGTAGCCAGGATGAAAGCTAATGCAGCATGCAGACATACGTATAGTTTTTTTATCTGTCTGTCTGACTATCTATCTACAGACAGTATCTATCTGTTTGTCTGTCTGTCTGTCTCTCTCTATATATATATAT
Organism: Neoceratodus forsteri; assembly: GCA_016271365.2. Taxonomy (NCBI): domain Eukaryota; kingdom Metazoa; phylum Chordata; order Ceratodontiformes; family Ceratodontidae; genus Neoceratodus; species Neoceratodus forsteri. Next base: position 158,535,459 of record JADMNL010000031.1, on the reverse strand, counting down.
ATATATGCACACATATAGTATAATTTTATATGCTTACAAATGCATTTTTTTGTCTAATTCCTGTAAAAAGCATGGCCATTTTTTTTCAGTTATGCTAATGACCCCTTGTTTTGGATAGCAGTTCCTGACTGCCCATGACGTAGTTTCAATGTAGGTGACATTTTGTGAGTTTCCATACTAAGCCAGCTGGGAAATCCCTAATAGCAGAAAAATGGGGCATTGATTTTAATTTGTTACGTACATGCAATCTCCCACTCATTTGTGGGGGCAGGAAGAGCAAGGGTTGATGAAACCTTCAGAGGAGCATGGGAACAGATTATGCGACCCCTCAATTAATCCTTTATTTTCTGTGTTTGCTAGTTCTTTTTAAATTAATCTGATGTCCCCCTTCCTGTTAATTTAACATGTGTATGTTATGCCTTTAAACATTCACATTGCAGACATAGGGCCATTTACCAGGCTGCAAATATGTTTTTATCTTTGACATCACAAGCAGAATTTTCACAGGATGTGGTTTTGGTATTTAAAAGGTGGGAGGTGGTTTGCACTTCCACAAGTGGGTAATGAAAAACAACCATTTTTATCCCACGCTTTATGTACAGTAGGATCAAAATTATCTGTGTCACACATACAGCAAGATGTTACATTACAACCTGCAGTTTTTTTGTAGCTGGTTAGTGAACTTGCTTTGTGTGGCGCAGGGTCTATTTCCTCTGTGCTTTTCATAGCCTTCTACTTTTTCAGGCATTGTTCTTTTGTTTTGTTTTTTCCTATAGAGCCGTTCCATCTGGCCAGGCTGCTGGCTGGCTCTTCAGCCCCCCACCCCCTTCACTCAACCAGCTACCATCTCCACCCCCAGGTCTTACCTGCCTAGTCCCCCCCCCCACAATCTACCCCCCCATGGTAGGATCGGGGGAGGGAGGGCCATCCTCACCACCCCCAGTGTCTGGATCCAGTCGTCAGGGCCTGGAGTGATGGCACAGGTCGAGGAAGGCAGGCGGGGCTTCCTTGTACACAGTCCTCATTTTTCTTTGTTTTGGTCCAGTCCCCAAAGCCAGAATGTGCACCACGGCATGGGTGTGCAACATGAAGACATCGCATGTACTCGAACGCCGACGCTCGGCTGTAGAAAGGCAGCCACCTGCCATGTCACCTGGCCTCCGCTGGGTGGCAGCCAAGCAGCATCTTGTGCTGTTCCCTCTCCTCAAAGGAGGAAAGTCATCTGTGGATGCTCGATCCTCTTTTCCCAGCCAGCTTCCAAGCAACCCTGGTCCATTCCCGAACCTTGGTCACAGGTGTGGCTGGAGGTAAGGCACCCAGCGCCTCAGCCATCTACGCCACTCGGCTGGCTAGGCATTGTTCTTTGAGTTGCAAATTCACAGGAGGTTTCTGAACCCTTGCTGGAGCCTTAGCTGCACAGTTGTTTTTCAATTTATTAACTCAGGATAGCCCAGGTGAGATGCAACATGTCATTTACAGTGGGTTGCTGCTTTGACCCATTTCTGCAGCTAGGTGGACTGGAGCACTGAGATGGTTAAGTGACTTGCCCAAGAACACGCAGTGAGTATTTGGCTCTAGTGAGGTTTGAACCACAATCTCCTGGTTCCTAAGAAAGTGCTCTAACCACTACACCACACTGCCTCTTGCTTTTACATCACCAGTATATGTTAGAGACTGCTCTGGTTGATTTTTCTGTCCCCAACCTAACACAGGAGACTGGGTTGTATGTTGTAGGGGTTAGAAGTCAGGCTTGAGAACTAAAAGACCCAAGTTTTTTTTGGGGGGGGATTCACCTTCCTCCCGTTCACCTCTCCCCATCTCCTGGGACTGTCACCCCCGCCAGTATTCACCCCGGATTGCCCCCCTGGGGTGGGGACGCTGGGAGGGGCCACCCCGAGTACCCCTCCAAATGGTGCCGAATTGTCTAGTCTGGCAGTTGGGGATCTCTGGGCTCATCTTCGTGGGGCCAGGCTACTGGATTCCGGCATCCAATTTGCCCCCTTAGTGATGGGAGGTGTGGTGTACAATGATGTAAGGGTGCACATATCCATGTCCGGCACACTTCCTGGAACTACTAAGCCTCACCTGTGCTGGTCCTCAGCCGCCGCTATGGGCTGATCATAGAAGGAGTGCTTCCCCACCCTCCCCCCAGAGGAGGAGAGCAGTCAGTCAAATGCTTGATCCTCCTCCTCTGTCCAGCCCTCCGACTCCAGAGCTCACATCCTAACTGGGATCATCGGCGTTGCAAGCAGAAATACAACCGCTGCACCGACAGGCCAGCTTAGAAGACCCAAGTTGAAATCTTGACCAGAAGCTGCCACGATGGCGCAGCAGCAATGCGCTGCTGTACAGATGAGCTGGTTTGGGAGTGACTCGGTGTATCATGCTGGGTGGCAGATCGGGCTGATGCAGCCGCTGCACAGCAATGCATCTCAGCTATGGAGGGCTTGCGGTGGATTCTGCCACCAGTGCAACTCTGTGGCTGGGAGAGGCAGCTTGCCTCTGCTGCAATGGGAAGCTGTGTGTTTGTGCAGTCAACTCAGGAATCACCCATAGCTGGAGTGGAGGGGAGAAAACATGGGAGAAAAACCCAAGTACCGTCTACATGGCAGCCGAGATCCCTCAGCTTGATCATGATATATCCCAGTGAAGACTAACATCCCGGCCAGTAATTAAATATATATATAGGAAAAAAAAAGAAAATAAATTCTTGACCAGAGTGACTTTCATTCATGGTGTCACCTTAAGGAATTCACTTGATCTCCCTGTCCTTCAGACCTCCCAGCTGTATAACTGGGTAGGAGCAAGACTCCACTGAAAATGAGATGCTGTGGCTCAGTTAGGCTATGTTAGGTAAATAAATTTAAAATGTGGCACAGAGTGCCGCCTGATGGCCCAGCAGGTAGTGTTTCATTCTCCTGCATTGGCAACCCGGGTTTGGGAGCAGATGTGGGAACTGGGTTGGGTGGCCAAGGGGGATGGGAGTAGCACTGCCTCTGAGTGGGACTCCCAGTCAGGAAGGTACAGTGCTGGGTTTCACCACCACATTGACTCCTACAGTGGGCCAGGGAGCTTGCCTCCTTCAAAGAAGTGCACTGTGTGCATATGAGGCATGACGGGGCACTGTCCAGCATCAGAGCAGAGCAGAGTGAGTGGGACTTCAGGGGAGGGAGAGAAAACGCCAAAACATCCCTGTACCTCAGCCACTTGTATAAGGGTCACTGGTACTCTTGGCCTCCACTTTGTGTGGATCCTGGTCTGACAGTGGGGGACACAGCTGACAGGGCCAGGAGGTCGCTGATAGAAGGGCTTGAATGTCAGGCACAGGTGACGACCAGATGGATAAAAGCTCCATCGCAAAAAAAAGGTAGAAGAGGAAAGGTGAGGTCTGCTCTGCATTTGCACACCGCTTACTAGCCAGCCAGTTGTAGAGCAGAATAGGCATCAGCTGTGAAGGCAGTCACTTACTTGCCTCCTGGCTGGCAGAAAGGGCACCGCTGTGGTGACCCAAGGGGTGTAAAGGGGAATAAAAAACAAGAAAAGGATTTAATATGTGGGGTTGGCCTATCTGCAGCATATAGATGTGAAGAGGGTGTCAAACAGGGAGTGAAAGTGACTTGCTCAAGGTCACACAGTAAATAAGTAGCAGTGGTGAGATTCAAACCTGGATCTGCAGTTCACAGCTATGTGCTTTAACATTTAGATCACACTGCTCTCCTTGGATCAAAAGTTTTATGCACAGTCTGGGGTTTATATCAATGGGCACAGTTTGAAAAAAAGTGTCCATTAGAATATTCTTGTCAAGTAATTCCACCCCCCCCCCCACATATTTACAATTACAGAAACTGTAAGTCACTTTTGATCTAGTCAAAACAGTCAGATCACTATATAATTTGGAACAATTACCAAACAGCTGGGCCATGTGTCCCAGGTACCAAATCTGTTTCCATCATAGTCTGCACCTTAACCTATTTAGCTCCTTTTGTTATTACCTGGCAACTTATAAATGTTCATCTTTTTATTTTCCTGTGTATTTACATGAGCCCCTGTTGTCACCAGGAAAACTGTAATATTTAGACAGAATTCCACTTAGAAGTCAGATATTTGCTGAATCTATCCCCCCCCCCAATTTCTTTATTAATGAGAACAATTTGCATGAAAACAGGATCCCCATCACTTGGGCTTACCCATCTCTGACTGAATATCTGTAAGTAACATCATAAACTTCCATGACATCCCAATAATTTCTGTGGAAACCAGTTGTGATGTCACAAGCAGAGGTTATGAGGTTAATTATAGACAAGCAGACAGAGCAGGGGAAGACCAGGGGACAAATATTGTATTTTCATGCAAATTTCATGAGTAATAAAGTATGCAAAGTATAAATGCAATGTTTATCCTTTTTTATTTTAAAAAGTTTTAATTTATGTTTTTTTTTTTAATCAGTTTTTTCTTGTTTGTTTTACTTATTATCATTATATAGGTATATGAATTGGTTATTTCATATTTTCTGTAACTTTGTTTTTTAAACCTCATTGAAAAATAAAAATCTTACTAACAAAAAAAAAGTATGCAAAGTATTGGAAATGTAAGTTAAATTGTATACTTGTTTTATTTGAAAAGGTTCTTTCTTTTTCATCCTTCCTTCCTTCCTGACTGAAAATTCGACTGGGATTTAGGATCCCTTTTTCTTTGCTTGTGGTCTCCTTCCCCTCCAAGCCAAAGGGTTCAGCCCCCCACCCTGCTCACTGCCCCACAATGCCCAAGCTTTACCCCCTCGATAGGACCGCCAGGCAGGCCCCCCTTCCCCAAGGAATTTAGGTCTCTTGCCCCTGGCTTACCCACAGGGTGGGGCCACAGAAGTGGGACCTCCCCCCGGCAAACATTGGTCTCAGCGGGAGCAGCGGTAGATGCGGGGGCCATCATGAACGGAGCCAGCATTTTTTGTATGCTGGATTCCTGGGGGCAGGGACGTGCAGTGACACCAGTGTCCACCCCACCCCTGAACAAGTGGTGCCGGTAGTGGTGGTACCCCCAGCCTCTGCCAGAGGTCCGCAGAGCACCAGACACTCTTCCCCTTCCCCTGGGAGGAGGAGGAGAGCAGTCTCTGAGATGCTCAGGCCTTCTCCCCCCAGCTGGTCCTCCAACTCCTGAGTCCATCACAGAACCTGGGATGTTGGAGCTGCAGGTGGACACCTTGCTGCTGTGCTGGCGGACTGGCCTAGGATCCCTTTTACAGGGATGACCCAGGCCTTATTTACATTGCAAATATAACACAAGGCAAGGTAAAGTTTATTTATATAGCGCTCAATGCACATGGACTTTAATGCTTTACAGAGTTGGAACAAAATCATAACGAATCACATTAAAAACAGTAACCAACAAATAAAATGAAAAGAAGTGAAAAAAACTTTAGTTATACAATCATCATAAACACAGGGTGTGCAATCTGATAAATACAACTAGTTTAACAGATGTCTACCCCGAAAACTGTTACACTAGTTTATAAAATGGGTTGGAAATTTCCTGCTTTCTGATGGGCTAAACAAGTTCTGAGGCCCAAATTTTAAGTCTTCACAACTGTACAGGTCTGAACAAGTTCAGACTGTGTGAGTTGGAATATGGGCAACTCACATACAGAATTCATGAGTCACATCACTCATTCCTGATCTCCAACACAAACATGGTTGCCACCTTTACTCATACATATAAAAACCTTTAACTACACCCTAAAAATAAAACTCCCTTAAATTAAACAAAATAAATAAATACTTGAATTTTCTTTACACTCATGTGCCCCTCCTTACACACATAAACACATTAAAAACTCAAGAACTGTTCAGAGTTTCCATTGCTAGTGTTTCTCTGACCATGAAAATTCCCTCCTTTCCTTACCAGTTTGCTAGAGAACTCCCCTGTTCCTTATGCTGCAACAGATGAACTTGAATGTAGGCAATAAGGCACCTCAGGTCTTCGGTTGTGCTGGTCTTACCACACTTCCAGGGAGGCTGAAGACACTCGGCCTGCAGTCTCGTGCCTCACAACACCCCTGGGTGTATGGTAAAATCAGTAAAACCAACGCCCCTTCATGTCTTATTCCTCACATTTATGCTGCAAATATTTAGCAAACATGGGGCAGGATTCACAAAGCGTTTTGGGACTAAGTCCCACTCCGCAACCCCAGCTGCACTTTGAAATCGACGCAGCTGCGGAGCGGCCAATCCACAGCCGCAGCAGTTGCAGAGGGTGCTACGGTGGGTCCCACTGCCCGTAGCAGCCTCCCGCAGCTGCAGTGCTGTCCCTGACAACAGCACCCGCAAGCTACCATAATCCATGGAGCCGGTCATACTCCGGCTCCACCTTAGTGAATACCCACAGCTGCAGGCGACCTGCGGGCTTCACAAGTGGAAACCCACTAGCACCAAGGTTTTCCCGCAGCTGCGGGACCTTCCCCGACGTTCGTGAATCCTGCCCCTGGTCTTAAGACTTGTCATACTTTCTCCCTCAAATTTTCTGCAAAATCGTGCCACATTTTAGGACCACTGTAACAAAACACCTTTTGGCCCCTTGCGCTGCCCTCATTTTTTGTAAAATATTTTTATTAACGATCAAACACAAAAAGCAAAACATACAAAACCAAGGACAAAACAGTGTGTCCTAATAATTCATGGATGCATATAAAAAATGTGTACTTTGAGAGAAACAAATCATCATTAATGGCAGTGTTAACAGCTAAATAAAAGGTACACATTTACAATTGTATTCCTGCTACATCTTCCAAAGTTAACACAATGACAAGAACTGCATGGGCTGAGTCAGAACAAAAGAGTTTCTGCAACAGAGTTAATGTCATTGATGTGATCATGATTGAATGGGCTGATAGCAATACAAATAAGAACAATTAAGAAGGACCCAACATTTTTCTTTACTGCCACCAAATCATATAAACATTTTTTAGTCATGGTACCAAATAAATTATTAATCAAATGTACATTTACTACCATAGTGGATTTTGGCACAGTTAGACCACCTGTGTGTTCATTGCACTCAGGAATGCCAACTTCAGACATTTCCAGCGGGTTCACGCACACAGGAGCTGCAGAGTGGTGCAGAAGCTGAGGAAGTGTTGCAGGCAGTCTGCCCCCCCCCAACCCCCACCGTGTGTTATTTATGCCCCTCTGCTGGCTTCCAGCCCTGCAAGTGCATCACTAGCTGTGCTGTGGAGCGTCCACACAGGGATTTAAAAACTCCTGCACCATTTTAGCTCCCTACCACTGCAGAGTTTCATAGGAGCTGAAACGGATCAGCTTACAACACTCTGAACTGTGTCTACACTTACCTTCGGGCAGCGGATCAACTACTCTTCTTCTTCTCCTCTCACAGCAGTGCAGAATGATCAGTGCAAACAGGCCTAATGTGCATATCCATATATTCAGTCTCATGTTTGCCAACTACAGTTTACCAGGCCCCGTTCCACACAAATAAAGCAGTGATGTATCACTGGGGTTGCTAACAAAATGGAGCTGCCAACCTAATTTAACAAGGTTTGTTAAAATGTAGGTACCGATTTAGACCCAGAAAAAAAAAATTACTCACCGTAGTAATGTTTCTTCCAGTGGGATCCCTCACTATGCCTAACAACTACTTCATTCCACTGGAATAAGCCACCCCAGAGCTTAGAATGTTATGCTAATTAGACCATCGTTATAATGAAATTCAGAACTCTGCTGTGTTGTCATGCTCACCCTGGCATTCTAAGAACAGATTTATTTCTAAAGCTAGTGTGAGCCATGACCACTAAACTGGCTAAATGGCTACCAAAAATATTTTAAAATTTGTTATAAGTTTTTTCCCCAACATGGCAGAATAGTTTTAAAATGTTATGAACGGACTTCCGGTGACGCCACCCCGCATGGCGGACTAGTTCGTTGGAGCTCTCCTGATCCCCCTGCTAAAATCCAGCCACATCGCTAACAAAAACTTGCTACCTTGCTCAATAAACGCAGACTAGATACCAAAAGTAAGCTGAAGGAATTTGTGGCCCCGACAGGCACTAAGGTTGATTTGGAGACTTTGGTTTAAACTCCAGTCCCGGGGCCTACACCACGAGAGACTGATACACACTCCATCTCCCCTCACCGGGCTCTCTCTGAAGACTCAAGCTCCGAGGATGAGGAGAAAATTATGATCTCTTCCAGGCAACTGTGCCGGGAACTCCGGCGACTGGGGGACAAATTTGGGGATTCTCAGGAACAACTCCTCAAGCTACAAAAGGAACAAGCGCACCAGCAGACCCAGATCTCTGATCTTGAACAACACACCACCAATGTCTCTAACATGGTGGATCTTCACAACGGGGCCCTTTTGCAGCTACAAGATAGGGAAATATGGTTGCAACAAAAGGTGGAAGATCTTGAAAACAGGTCTAGACAAATCAATATAAGAATACATGGCATCCCAGAGGGTACAGAATCAGGAGACATGAATAAATTCATAGAAAGTTTTATCAAAGAAATCTTACATTTGGACCCTGACTATGCCCTCAATATTATCAGAGCTCACCATTCCCTGGGCCCCAGACCTGTTGACCCTAAAGCTCACCTAGGTCAGTAATAATGGCTTTCCTCGATTATAGGATTAAATCAGAAATTCTACAGAAGGCTTGGCAGAAAAAAGAGCTGATTTTTGGGGATACCAGACTTTTCTTTGAGCAAGATTATGCTCCAATGACCATGGATCGATGGAGGAAAATGCTGCCCATTCTGAAATTATTGAGAGACAAAGGGGTCAAAGCTAGGATAGACTATCCCTCGACTTTGTGCATTACAACTGATAAAGGAACCCACCTCTTCCCAACAATCTCTGAAGCTAAATCTTTCTTGCAGCAATGGAGCATTGAGGTGGATGAGGTGTTTGATCTGGAGACCCAGAAGGCGCTAGATCATCACAGATGGTATACGATGAAGGGTTCGGGCCTTCCCGGAAAGCAGCTCACAGGAAGAGGGTCCACCCTCGTGGATCACTTGGAGTCACTCTCGGAGAGTCAGGGAGGCCTAGCATCAGCACGCCCGCTGCAGTAGAGAAAAGGGGGCAGAAAATGCAACCAGAATAAAAGCAAGAGGTCGGAGGTAGCTGGGAGCTGAATTGCGAGGAGTGGTTGCGGCGAAGCATGCTGTCTTGCGCCTGTTGGAAGTCTCGGATCTCCGGGTCCCTAGATATACACTCGGGGATTCGGGTGAGTGACTTAAAATTCTGCTTTTGGGGACTGTGGCCCTCTCTTCTGTTTTCCTAACCCCTCCGATGTTCAACTGCGAACTGTTGCATGTGTTATGAAGAACAGACATTCAGGAGAAGATACCTTGTCTATTTCTTCGGTGTGTGACTTTTTGAGGTGGATTCATGGAGAGAAAACAATATGTTTGGGACTAAGAGTTTAAAATCCCTGTTGTGCACAAACACTGCTTTACATAAGAAAAGAAAAACAAAGTAATCTTTAAATTTTGTGCATCTCGAGGGAAGGGGGGCTGAAATCCTTAAATGAATACTCCTTTTTTGTGTATTTGAAATATGTGGGGGTTACTGTGTGGGGGGAGACTTGATTCAGGCCCTGGTGCTGGTAGGCCTATATCCAGCCCCAGTGAACAGAATGGGGGTTGCTAAGAGGGGAAGAGGAGGAGACGTTGATTACCCCTCGAGTCCCCCCCCAGTGGCAATATCCTAGTCTTGGATGACCGGGGCATTTATTTACTTTTTGCATGGCAAGGTAGCCTAAAGAGGAAGTTTTATCCTCTCTGTCTTAATTTTCTTGCAAATAAATTTTAGCTGGGGGGGGGGTTGGGAGCACGTGGTGCCATGATCGGGGAGACACAATCCACCACTCGAGATGGGGCCTTGGATTATGGTCCTAGATTGGGTGCAAAAAATGGTTATCGCACCTTCCCACCTCCACACATAGAGGCTGGGACACGGTGGCAGGTTTGGGAGTCACAGTTCAGAGTTTCAAATGTTTTGTGTCAGTTTAAACCTTTTGCTGTTGCAACGTTTATTCTGTCTTTCCAGTTTATTGTTAGCATTGGGGAGAAACGTACAGCATGCTGTGGAGGGCTGGGGGGGGACTGTGGGGGTGCCTGGCCAAGAGGAAGCGCCTTTTGATCATAATAAGGGGTTTGCTGGAGGCTTCACTGGCACTTCATGGATTCATTGATTATTACCTATAATGTCAAGGGCTTGAACAGCCCGATTAAAAGTGCTAAGGTGCTTCAAGAAATGGGCAGATTGAAAGCTTCTCTGATTGTCTTGCAAGAAACACACCTGTCCAAATCTGAGCATGCAAAATTACAGAGAATGTGGGTGAGAGAAGTCTATGCTGCCGCCAGGACTGAGCACCCTCACAGGAGAGGAACTGCTATTTTAGTTAGGAAAAACACTCCACTTGAAGTGGAAAGGGTGGATTTGGATCCCAGGGGGTGTTATGTTCAACTACAGGCAACCTTCTTCAATATGAAGTGTGTTTTTTTGAACATCTATGCCCCGAATGACCGATCAGAGAACAGAACGTTTTAAAAAAAAACAATTCTTAATACCATGGAAGACCCTGATACCATTTATATCTTGGGCGGAGACTTTAACACTGTCCTGTCATCCAGGAGAGATAGAAGAGGTTTACAGACCGTTATGGGGGATATGGGCAAAGAAAGTTTTCTTAAACGCTTGTTGGGAGAGGCGGGGCTCCTCGATGCCTGGAGACATGCTAATCCTATTGCTACTAATTTTACTTTTTATTCAAACAGACATGCTAGCTTCTTCAGGATTGATATGTTCCTGATCCCCAAGGAGCAGGTCAATATGCTGGATGTTTGTGACATCCTCCCTGTGACATGGTCTGATCATGTTCCAGTATTATTAAAACTAGTGTTCTCCCCTAGCCCAAGAAATAGCACCTGGCGTCTAAATGTAGGGCTCCTTAATCAATCCTTGGTTAAGCAAAAAAATATCTGATTCCATTCAGGAATTCCTGGACACTAACCCACCCTCAGATACAACCCCCTCGATCTGATGGGATGCCTTGAAGTCTGTGCTGAGGGGAACTTTTATTCAATGCAGTTCCCAGCAAAAAAAAAAGGCTACTCAACAGCTGCAGAGGCAGATAGAGGTGGAGTCACAGGAAGCAGACTTCCGTTACAAGCTCACCTTACACCCTGAAGATAAGGCCCTTTGGTTAGCAAGGAAAAAGAGGCTAGAATCATTACTGGCTGTTCAGACTGAGAGTATGCTCAGGCAATCAGCACCAAGGTTTTATGAGGAAGGTAACAGGGCAGGACATCTCTTGGCCCTGGCTTTAAGGAAACAAACGATTTCAAAAGCAGTCCTTAAAATTCAGGATCCGGAGACGGGGGGTATCAGATCCTCTGAATATATCTGCCACTTTTGCAGATTTTTATGCAGCCCTGTACAAGCAGGAACCAGTTTCTAATTCTGAAACCAAAATAGGGTCCTTTTTAAATAATATTGTGCTTCCCTCCTTGGAAGCCCATCACAGGGCGTTGTTGGATGGGAACATCTCCGCCCAGGAAGTCCTGAACAAAATAGCACAAATTAAGTCAGGAAAATCTCCCGGCCTGGATGGCTTACCATCCAAATTTTATAAATGTTTTAAGAAAGATTTATTGCCTGGTATGTTACAGTGCTTCCATCACATTCAGGAGGAGGGGGGAGATTCCATTGTTTTGGAGACAGGCTCAGATAGTGGTGCTTCCCAAGGAAGACAAAGATCCGCAGTACTGCTCCTCCTACCAGCTTATTTTGCTCTTGAATGTGGACATGAAGATCTTCATTGGCATTCTGGCAGACAGACTGCAACAGGTTATAGGGAGGGTTGTTCATCCAGACCAAACTGGTTTTGTTGCGGGGAGATATATAAAGGAGATTACTCAATATAATCACTTCCCAGCTGCAAAAATCAGAATTCCAATTAGCCATCTCCATGGATGCCGAAAAGGCTTTTGACTGGGTCAATTGGCTATTCCTAAAATCTAACATGGAGAAGATGCAATTTGGCCCCAAATTTTAAACAATTTTTCAAAATTTATATACCTGCCCCAGGCCCAAGTTAAAGTAAACGGGGTGAATTTCAGAATTTTTTTCCTTATCCAGAGGTACAAGACAGGGATGCCTATTGTTCCCAGTGCTTTTTGCGGTCTGTCTGGAGCCCCTGGCAACAGCTGTATGCCAGGACACATAGGTGATGGGAGTGATGGCTGGTGGGAGGGAACAGAAGGTTGCCCTCTATGCAGACGATTCCCTTTTTTTTCTGGGTAGCCCCCAGAGATCTGTCCCGTGTCTCCTGTCCATTCTAGGGAATTCTGGTGAACTGTCTGGCTATAAATCAAAAGTGGCTTCCCTTTCTCTTGGGCCAAGAATAATCAAATTCGTTATTTAGGTATCCAGGTTCAGGTTGACACTTCCAAATTATTTGAAATCAATTACAATAAACTATGGGGCATAGCACAACAAGACTTAGCCAGATGGTCCTTGCTCCCCTTGATGGTTGCAGGGAAAATAGACTCTATCAAGATGAATCTGCTTCCCCGCTTTTTATTTTTATTTGCCAACCTTCCGATACTGATCCCCCCATGATTCTGGCGTGGCATTACTGTTGGTTTGTCCAAGTTTATATGGGGGGGCCGTCATCCACAAATTGCCAGGCAGACACCCTCCCGCGTGATGAGGGGGGCCTAGGCCTCCCAGACTTTTACTCGTATTGACTTGGCCTGTCAACTTCAAGTGGTTCACACTTGGATAACGGGCGTAGCTCCTAAGGTTGGCTGGCGATAGAGGAGCAGGACACTATGGAGGTTCCTCTCAGCTTACTAGCTCACATGCTGCCCTCATCTCCGGTGTTCTCCTTATCTAGCAATCCATGGACACAGCATACCTTGCGGATCCTGAAGAGGGTTAGAAAAAAGCTGGCATCGGAAGAGGGCTTAGGTCCCCTTTCCCAGAATTGCTATCACACAGATTTTTTCCCCCCAAGAATGGATGGAGCATTTGCTAGGTGGGAGTTAAAGGGGCTAACTCAATTTTCACAGCTAGTGGTAGAGGGTACTTGCCTCTTCTTTGCCCAACTTAAAGAGCAATTTGGTCTGCAGGACTCAGACTTCCATAGATATTTGCAAGTGGGCCACTTTGTTAATACTTCAGATAATTTTAAAGAACTCACACGTCAATCTAACTGATGGGAGGGCTATGTGTCAATGGTACAGAGCTTGGAGGAAAAGGTGAGATGGACCTCTCAACTATATAAATTAATAGGGCCTGGGGAACAATATCCATTAAGAATGGTAAAACTGGCTTGGGAGAAGGAGATATCAGAGACTATCCCAGACGAGCGGTGGCTTAAATGGTTGCAATTTGGGTGGAGAGTGACCTCATCCCCCACCTGGAGGAAATTCTTTTGGAGGATCTTGGTCCAGTATTTTCTAGTCCCAGTGGGTACCAGACACCATAGTAATGCTAACACAGACCTTTGCTGGAGAGCATGTGGCTCTGTGGGTATGCATTGGCATATTTACTGGGGCTGTTGGATTATTGCACAATATTGGAAGGGTATAAAAGAGACAACACAAGAGGTGCTATCAGAACAGATACCACACACTTTCACAGACTGGGTACTGGACATCCCAACTGTGGTCCACCTTCCTCAATCTGAAATAAAGTTGGCCCTGGCCCTAGTTGCTGTTGCCTTGAAAGGCTTAACAACACACTGGCTGCGCAGGGAACCCCCAGGTGTGGGGGAATGGGTCTCCAGAGTTAATAACATTATGGATATGGGATCCATCACGGCCAGACTACATCTTAGGGAGGACCAGTTCAGAGTAATTTGGGGTCCCTGGATTGCCTGGGAGGCGGCTCGCCCCTGCTCCTCTATGGCTCTCTAGCAGACATGTTCAATGAGAAGCTTGCCCCCCTCCCCCCTCCTGTTTGTCAAAGGCTTTGGAAGTATAAGAGCACATCAGATGGGCAAAACGTATATATTTCTACTAATGTACAAAATCAGCTGATTCATTTGTTTACTTTTTTCCGCTCCTTCTCCCCGACCTTTCCCTCTCTTCCTCTTCCTCTTCTCCTCCATACTCTACCCTTCAAAAATGTTGATTATGATGGATTTTTACCCAGCATTCTTTCCCCCACTGCTCCTATTTTTCTTTTTTTATTCATGAAAAAAGTTTGGAATATTAGAACTGATTTATAATGTCTAATTTTAGTAGAGGTTTTAATACGATATATACAAGGCACTTTGTATGAGGTATTAATAGCCAAATATTCTTGGACATTGTAATGATGATTGTATACTGTTGTAATCTGATGATGGTTGAATAAACTTGAGTTAAAAAAATGTTATGAACATTTTTTAAAAAGCTCAGATCACTGAGTATCAATTGTAAAGGCACTGTAACAAGTAATGCTCAAGCAAACAAAACTGATTCTTGTGTGAACTTTTTTCAGGTTCTGGAAAGGGAGGTAGGGACTGCAAAGTGAAGGATCTCTTTGGAAGAAACAACATTACTCAGGTGAGTAATTTTTTCTTCAAACCCCAGGAAAGGGAAAGGGGGAATTGTTTAACCAGGAAAGGCACACTAAGCCAGAGCTTGTTTCCAGGTGTGACCTGGCAACACAAGGAAGTTAAATGACTTGCTTAGGGTCACACAGTAAGCAAGTGGGGACTGATGGGATTCAAACCCAGGTCTGCAACTCAGTGCCCTTAACCACTACGCTATGCTACCTCCAGAGGAATCTCTTACTTGTGCTTAACAACTGCAGACCCCATAGCATTACCTTGGGGAGCTGGTTATAGAACCTATTTAGGGAAAAGGTTCTGCAAGACAGTGCCAACGCTGGCATCCCTTCTGGGCTGTATATCCAGACAGCAGTGCTTTGTGCAAGTGTGTACTGTTTTACAGTTAGCTGCTTTACAGATTTCCTCAAAGGAAACACCTCTTGATGCTGCAACAGAGGCAGAGGTGCCCCTCATGGAGTACACCCTAAGGCCTTCAGGTGGCAACTTGCCAGCTTTGCCCTAACAGAACAGTATGCAGGAAACTGTCCAGTGAGAAATGGCTCTTTGGATGCTAGCTTACCTTTCCCCACTTCACCATAGGTGACAAATAACTGAGGATTAGTGGACCTTACATCCTTTGTGTGGTCCAAGTAGCAGCTCAGAGTTCTCTTATCATCCAGAATGTGGAGAGTTTTCTCTCCTGAGTTGGATTTTGCTGTAAAGAACACTGGAAGTGTAACTGATAGATTCAGATGAAATTCAGACACCACTTTAGGGAGGAATTCTTTGTTAGTTCTTAGGAGTACCTTGTCCCTGTGAAATATGATACAGTTAGGATCTGTGCAGAAAGCTTGCAGCTTGCTCACCATTCTGGCAGGTGTCAGTATCACCAGGAAAACTGTTTTCCAAGTGACATAGTTCAGAGCAGCAGTTGCCATAGGCTCAAAAAGTGCCTCTATCAGCTGGGCAATACACAGATTCAGATCCCACAGAGGGACAGGATCCCTTACTGGAGGGCACAGGTGATTAAAGCCTTTTAAGAACTTTTTAAAAATGGACTGTGAGACCACCAACCTGTCCTTGCCAGAAGAAGCGTAAGCTGACACTGTGCCAGATGAACCTTCAGGGTTGAGGACCTGAGGCCTAGGGACTGCAGGTGGACTAGGTAGTCCAGGGCTGAGCACAGACTCACCCACAATGGGCTGAACTGCCTAGAGGAACACCAAAGGGAAAACCTTTTCCATTTTGAGGCATAGGTTTTCCTTGTTGCTGGTTTCCTAGAAACCTTAAGCACTTCTATAACCTTTTCAGAAAGATTTAGTGCAGAGAACTCTAGCTCTTCAAGAACCATACTCTGAGATGCAGAGTTCTCGGATCTGTGAAGGTTATCCTACCCTGACACAATGTCAGTACATGGTATCTCAGGAGCAGGCTGATAGGATGTCTGTTGGAGAGGGACAGTAGCAGGGAGTACCAAATCTTCATGTCCGAATCTGCAGCTATGAGAATCATTCATGATGACTTCCTTCTCAGTTTTTGTAGCACTCTCAGGAAAAGTAGGAAAAGTGGGAAGGCATATAGAAACTTTCCTGACCAACTGAGGACTAGAGCATCCTCTAAGACTATACCCACCAATGGGGGTCTGCAACAAAACAAGGGGACCAGGTGTTCTCCCAAGATACAAACAGATCTGTTTCTGGTGTACCCCACCTTCTGAGCACTGCCGCCAACACCTGCTGGTTCAAGGTGCATTTATGATTTTCTTGGCTGATCCTGCTCAAGGAATCTGCCAGCACACTGTCCTTCCCTGGCAGGTGTACTGCAGAGAGCTGAACATTGAGGGAGTATGCTAGGTTCCAGATCTTCATTGCTTCCATGCACAGTTTTGAAGATCTTGTTCCTCCCTGTTTGCTTATGTAATACTTAGTAAAGTTGTGGTGTTGTCTGTCCTGATCTGGACAGACTGACCTCTGATGTGGATTCAGTGGGCATATGCAACTTGGTCAGGAGTTATGCTTGAGCAACTCTGTTGATTATCTGAAGATATTTGAATGAATGTGTTGCTGACTGTCATAGATGGATACTTTGGCCGTTCACACTCTCTGTCCCATAGGGACCTACCACACTCTCGGGGTACTGTGAAGGCAAAGGAACCCTCCTGAGGAGGGTTCCACCCCCAGAGGTGCTGTAGGAACATGATTCCTTTAGACTAAAGGTACCTTAGGAAGGAGTCCCAAGGAGAGAGGTGTACCACTGGAGGAGGAGGGGAGGATGGTGGGGCAAAGAAACAGTGCTTCTGAGGAAGGCTGGAGGCAGATGGCTTAAGTATCTTAGGCAGGAGGCATGGCTGATTGTTCCCACCCTTTGAACTGGAGGCATAGCTTTTGAATAGAAAAAGCCTGCATTGCCAGGTACACTGCCCTGAGTTCCAGAAGATTTATGTGCTCCTGGGTCTCTTGTGTACTCCAGATACCACTTACAGGGAGATCCTGCAGGTGAGTGCTACAGTCCTGCAGGGAGGCAACTGTTGTGAGTATGGCTGTAGGTGAATGCTTGAGGAAGGGAACATTCTCCTTGAGACTGCACTCTTCCTCCCATCATTCCAGTTGCTCTTAGCAAGCACTTTGTGACAGGCACTAATTTGAATGTGGACCCCTCCTTTGGGACCAATGACACCCTAGGTGGTATTGGATATCTGTTATTTTTATTTGGCACCTGGTACCACTGTGGTGGACGATGCCATGTACCCCAGCAGCTGCAGAAAGTACCTTGCAGGTCTAGGCTGACCTACCTTGAAGGATTTTGAAGCTGCAATAAGGTTTACTACCCATGCCTCGGGGAGGAAGGCCTATTCTTGCAGGATATCTAGCTCTGCAATCATAAAGTTCAAAACCTGAACTGGGTCTTTTTGTGACTTCTGTACATTTATGAAGAAAACCAGGCCCTCCAACATGCTTTGCATCAGAAGGAGGAAGGAAATTGCCTGCTGGTGTGATTTCCCTGAGATTAGCCAGTCATCCAGATTGTCAACCCATGGAACAGCCTACCCACATCAGTAATTATCAGTGAAAACAAAAGTATGTTCAAGAATACACTTGAAGGCCGGCCCGGTGGCGCTGAGGGTTGAGGCGCTGGACACCACACCTCGCACCATGCTGGCAACCCGGGTTTGGGAACGGACTCGGGCCGTTGGGGATCGGGAGGGAGGGAGAAGGATCGAGCCCCCAACTGCTTGCTCTCCTTCTCTGGGGTGGGTTGGGAAGCTTTCCCCGCTGCAATACCACCACCCACTGGGGAACTCAGGGGATGACGGTGCAGCAGGGGAGATGCTACGGCACTGGGTCGACGCTGGCAGAGGACTGGAGCGGATGCACGTCTCGGCGTGCGCGCAACTCCTTGTGCCTCATTGCATGCCAGCATCGGGGGGTGTAACTTGGAGGAAAAACATCTCCAATCCTCCTAGATGATGACCGCCGATGCCTGCTTCGTCACCCGCCGACTGGAAAGGGCAGACTCCGCTGTGCAGCTCACTCTCTCGGGGATAGAGGAGGGTAAGGGGGTTCCCTCCTCGCCCCGCCCGGGGGGTAATCCCGGCCATCAAAGGGCCCCAGGGATTAGCAAGTGTGGCACTGTAGGAGCAGACCCTGGGACAGTTGGTAGGGTCGGGGAGCAGAGCACCTTGGAGGCCTGAAGGAGTGGAGGTTAGGAGACAGTAGAGGCGCAGAAAAATAGAAAGTAAAAAAAAAAAAAAAGAATAAACTTGATAATTGTTTACTAACAAATAAAAATGTTGCCTATTGTCTGTAATTAGGGGGGCTTATATGGGCATATTGCCTTTGGCTCCTACTACTGCCTTAGTATGATCCTTAGTAGGAGCCAGATAGGGAAATACCACCACCCCTTGCTTTTCAAACATGCTGCCACCACAGCTAGGCACTCTGTGAACACTTGTGATGCTGAGGACAGGCCGAAGAGAAGGATAGTGAACTGGTAATGGGAATTCCCTAATCTGAATCCGAGGCACTTTCTTTGACTGGGTCTGACTGGCATGTGAAAATAAGCATCTTTCAGATTCCGTGACCCCAGTCACTCTCCTTTATGCAGTGCTGGAATCACTGAGCCCAGTGTTCCCATCTTGAATTTTTCCCTTTTCAAATGTTTGTTCAGATATTTCAAGTCTAAAATTGCACCCCCCCCCCATTTTTCTTGTGGGTCAGTAAGTATCTTGAGTAAAGTCACTTTCCCCATTGGGAGGGGGGTACCTTTTCTGCTGCATTTGCTTGTAGTAACTTTTTTACCTCCATCTCCAGCAAGGTTCTCTCTGTTGGAATGTGAGAGCAGAAGATTTTGTGACTCTGCAGTGTTGGAAATGTTCTGAAGTGTAGGGACAGACCCTGAAGGACTATTTCAGATCCCACTTGTCTGTGGCTATTTATGTCCATTCTTGAAAATAGTGAGTCAGCCTCCCCCCACAGGCAATGGATAAGCCACCTGTGGAGACTTGTAAGGGTTTGCTTTACTTGGGTTTTGGAACTAGTGTTACAGTTGCTTGCCTGGTGTCCCTTCTACCCCTAACCCTGAACAAACCCCTCTGTGGAGAATAGTCATAGGTAATGTAAGCGTGGGGAAAGTATCCCCCACTTCTACCTCCCCTTCCATAAGGCCTATAGGTGGTGGAGGCTTTTTCCTTCTCACTGTAGCTCTTGTAAGTGGTTTTGTATTCATCTACCTTCTTCATGTAAGCCTCTGTCTTGTCGCTAAACAGTGAGTTTACTTCACAGGGAAAATCCATTACTTTTGTTTGAGTGTCCTGGGATAGGTTTGTGGTTCTAAGCCAAGTGAATCTTCTTAAGGATACTGCATGTGCCATGACCCTGGCTGCAGTGTCATTAGTATCCACTGCCATGTGGAACTGGTAATTAGTGGCACCTATACGAACATACAAAACTGCCAGCAGAAAAAGGCCATTTGGTCTATCGAGTCTACTTGATTTTGCAGCTAGCACCCCTACTCTGCAGCTGCTCCTCCTACCCTACCCTACCCCCCCCCATGACCCTCCCTTTTGCCCTATCCCAGTCCCTCTTGAAGCATCCCACTGTCTTACAGGCCACCACCTATGCCGGTATTGTGTTCCACTCTGCTACCACCCTTTCCGTAAAGAAATTCTTTCTCATTTCCCTCCTAAACCATCCACGCTCCAATCTCATGTCATGAACCAGAGTGTCTCTTCCCACCCTCTCCTTAAACAGTCCCTCAGTGCCTGTCCTGTTTATTCCTCTCATGTACTTAAAGGTCTCAGTCATATCTCCTCTGTCCCTCCTCTCCTCCAGAGAGTACATGTTCAACTATCTCAGTCTAACCTCATATGGTAACTCCCCCAGACCCTGGATCATCTTTGTTGCTCTGTGTTGCACCCCTTCCAGCAATCTAACGTCCCTCTTTAGGTAAGGGCAACAAAACTGAACACAGTACTCCAGGTGGGGTCTGACCAGCGATCTGTATAATGGCAGAATCACCTCCCTCCTCCTAGAGGTTATACCCCTTGCAATACAACCCAGCATCTTGTTGGCCACTGCTGCTGCTTTCCTACACAGTGCACGGTTGTTCATTACTCCCATAATGAGCAACCCCAGATCTTTCTTCTCCTCAGTCACAGCTAGCTGCACCCTCCCCTGATGGTAGCTCCTCTCTGGATTCTTTGCCCCAAAATGCAGCACCTTGCATTTTTTGGTGTTGAAACCAAGTTGCCAGGTGTCAGATCATGTCTCCAGCCTTGTTAGATCTTCCTGCAATCCCTGCCACCCCCTTTGGTCATCCGCCATGGCTCCCATCTTGGTGTCATCCGCAAATAGACTGATCTTGCTATTTATGCCTACCGAGATGTCTGCAATAAATACCCCAAATAACACCGGCCCCAGCACTGATCCCTGTGGGACCCTGCTCGTCACTGCCCTTGGGGATGATAATTCTCCTCCCGCCACCACCTTCTGCTGCCATCCATGCAGCCAGTTCTCCACCCATCCCACCAATTTTGCCCCTGCCCCTCAGCTTACATGCTAGTCTTTCCTGTGGCACTGAGTCGAATGCCTTACTGAAGTCCAGGTACAGGACATCCACTATGACTGTCTTTGCTGTGTTAGGCAAATCCTTTGCCAAATCACTAGTAGCCTTCTTACTCATTGCTAATATGGAGTTCCAAAGAGCTTTTTGGCGCTGAGCTCTGTAGGCCAAGTATGCTGCCTGCCTTGACAGCAGGGAAGGTGAAGTATAGACTTTTTAGCCTATGCTATCCAGCTTCCTTGAATCTTTCTCAGGAGCCTGGGAAGAAAGGGGAACCTTGTCCTTGTTGCAGACAGCAGTCTGTACCACTCCCTCATAATCAGAGGGAGAATACAAGTATTTAGAACCGTGTTTGTCCCCAATACTTTTTCTCAATTTTCTTAGCTATGCCAGCTGCCAAGGTGGGTGCTGACATGATTTTACAGGTGACCTTTTTGAGGGACTTATGGATGGGCAATAGCAACTTTTTGTGGGAGTTAAATCCTTCATATCCATACATTCCACCTCACCTTCGTCTTCCTCAGTTTCCTGTGAGGAGATATTGAGGGTGTTTACCATATGCCTCACAAAAGTATAGTGTGAGGTACAGTCATCTGAGGGTTGAGGAGAGGACTCAAACTCTTGTTCAGGAGAATCATCCAGTTCTGTAGCTTGTAGACTCTCCTTCATCATCCTTCTCCTCGTAGTAAAATTCAGCCTCTTCCTCTACTGCCATTGGGAATGGAACTGGAGCCTGGGGAGTGGGGGCAGGCATATTCCTGAACTACCCCATGGCCTGGAATGCCTGGCAGAATTACTGTGCCTTGTTATGTCCTCTGTTGAGAGCATTTTATTTGTGTCTACTGGGCAGCTCCTTTCCTTCCTCAAAGGGAGGGACAATGACGTGTTTTTCTTTTTGCTTTTCTTGGCAGGCACCGTCTCCAGTGTCTGCTCAGAGGCACTTTTATTTTTATTGGATTCAGCGTTCCCCTGTTCAGACACCCTGACTTCTGAACCATCTTTTGCAGCCTTTTCATTCGTATCTGTTACTTTTGAGAGGTACCGCTGCTTACTTTGAGGGGTTGATCCCCATCTGAGCCTTAAGGTGACATGGAGGCAGCCTGAGAAGCCATAATGTCTTTTAATTTCTTAGCCCTTTTCCTTTGCTTTTAAGGGCAAAACTTAATACAAAGCTCACAATTGACAAAATCATGATCTGGACTCAGGCACATCAAACACAACTCATGGCAATCTGCTTTAGTCAGGAGCTGAAAACAAATGTTGCCATTTTTAAAGCCTGTGGGTTCCATTTTCATTTTGGGCCTGTCAGTCATGCCAAACACTGATGACCATTAAAAAAAATTCTGGTTCCCAAAAAACAGTAATTTCATAACAGAAATAGACCCCTATTAAAGAAGAAGGGGTTTTAAATTCACAGATACAGTTCAGTTCCTGTTAAAAGAAGAATTGCAAAGTTGAAATGAATACCTAATGGCATATAATAATAATAATTCAAGCCAATTTATCATTTTGGTTCCTGAACAAATGGAACCGATAATATTCAATCAAAAGTACTGCAAAGCAGGTAATTAAACAGTTAAGAGCTATTTTTTCTATTTTAAAAAAGCAGTTCCCTAAAGGCAGGAACTGCGCTGCAAAACGGCCTTCTCCGGTTCCTGCGAACTGATGCAGAACTGGAGAATCAGCAAAAATAAACAACATTAAACAAGTTACATCCTAACAGACACAGAGTAATGGACAGATAACTAGAATAAAGAGAAACACTTTAAATAATAAAACAATAAACCGCCATTGGCTCTGAAGTGAAGAGAAGACTTTGGGGTGACTGTTTTCTTCAAGTGGAGAAAAAAATCTGCTGTTAGAATGCTAGGGTGAAGGCCAGCCCAGTGGCACTGAGGGCTGCGGCACTGACAAGAGCCCAAGTTCAGCAACAAGCTTAGTTGCCAGGGATCGGCGGGGGGGGGGGCAGGATTGAGCTAGCTGCCAGGCAGCTCCCCCATCCCACTGTCAAGTTGTCCCCATCTCAGCTGACACCTAGTGGAGGCCAGGTGCCACAGCAAGGACATTGGAAGGCTGACGTAATGTTGGGGGTGGATGGGGAAGTGGGCTAGGAGGCATGCGCACTTCCATGCATATGTGCTTACTGCATGCCAGCCTCTGTGCAGGGGGAGAAGTGCGGTGGAACAAGGAAGGCAAGGCCACACACCACACCGCCACCTGCCACATCACCGGAGCCTGCAGCAATGACTGGATGTGTACCTGGGGGGGGTGGCCCTCCCCCTCCTGACACCGCCACAGGAGGAAATCCATAGGGGTACAGAGCTGTAAGGTAAGCCAGGGGCCTAGGAGCATAGGAGGATGGAAAAAAATGCCATCGTGAGCATGACCACACAGCCGGGTTCTGAATTTCTTTCTTAAGATTCTCTAATTAGCATAAAATTCTAAGCTCGGGGTGGCTTATCCTAGTTGTTAAGCATAGTGAGGGATACCTGGGGTTTGAAGCAGTAATAATTTTGAGACCACAGTCCCCAATGAAAACGAACATATTCTGCCAATAGGCCTTCATTTAAATAAAATGAAACTAATGAGAATAAAATGAAATTAAATAATTCTCCCATAATTTAATATTGGCAGTATAACTGTTCAGGAATAAAAGTTGTCCCCATGTTGTCAGAGACTCTTTAAGTGATCCCCCCCCCCATCTAGACAATAGATCACAGCGTTTGGTAGGGTCAACATTATCTGTTTCTATGTAATCCTAATCAGCAGGGATTGTGACAATTTCGTACATGTGGCGTGCCAGCAGTCTGGAGCGCTCACTCTCTCCAGGTGGTATGCCTAGTGCTCCACAGCATTGCTCATGGTGCCTGGGGCACTGGCTGACTACACAAAGAGACCCAATATGGCACTAAGATCTGCAGCAGGCCATTTAGAGCCGGAATGCTTATAGATACTTGGACTACCTGGAAACAGAATGCTAGGGGGTTGACTTTTTCAAGTAGACATAGCTCTTGGACAAAATTATGTGAAATAATTAAAACAGGCCCCAGTTTATCATGGCTGTATATGTGAATGACCATCCTAAGTGTAACGGACTTAATTTTTTGGGGGGTGCCAGTTTACACAGGGGGTGTACGCATTCCTCAGCCACATCTGCATCTGAGGTGGAGGTGAACTGCTGCCTTCTCAGCAAGCACCAGTGTCAGTGCTCTACCAGAGTTGCCTAGTACAGGTTTCAGGTTGTCTGTGCCCTCCCTCCAAGGTGCCATTCTCCTCACCTCTGACAGGTACCTGACCCCATGCTGGTCCTGAATTAGAAACCTGAGTGCACTCATTAAGCAGAGTCATCCAGGTGCCAAGAGGGCTGGATTTTTTATTTTTTTTATCTAGATTTATTCCCACTGTTGTCTTTCCATCAGTGCTATAACCAACAAAGCCCCATCCCCAGCAAAAATGATGTCGCTCTGTTTATGCCACAGGGCCCTAGCGTACTGGCAGCTGTCATGTCAATGGCTATAGTTGAAGTTTTTGTCCCTTTTTCTCCCTAATGCCCCTCGCACTTGCGGTGCCCTGCAGCATTGCCCAGAGACTGCAGCTGCCCAGTGGAGGCGGCTGGACACTATCTCCCTGGCTCATCACAGGGGTCACTACAGGAGCAGAATGCGGACATTTCCTGCCCATGCCAGAAGCACTGGCCAGCTGGCAGCAGATTAAACCTGCAGCCAGAGACCTGTCCTCGCTCCCGAGCTTGAGCTGCCTGCATTGGAGCACAAAAAGCTACTGCTGATTTAACACAGTGTACCCCCTGGAGACTAACTGTTGAAAAGAGATAGTCCCAAAAGTTATGTGCAATGTGAAATCCTAGCAGGCCAGTCCAGTGACGCAGCAACAATGCATCACTGTGTTGCCAGAGAAGCTGGTGTTCACGTGTGAGCTGCAGAATCCCACACTGCAGGCTGAAGTCAAGAGCCAGTAACGGCTGCAGGACTATATTGGTTACCAGGACACAGAGGAAGGACAACAGCTGGCAGCCAGGGCACCTATATAGTGTTGCTATGGGGTAGCTGTGCACCACACGGGGCACCAAACAGGGCACAGCATTTTTTTATCAGGGCACATGCCCTTTTGTACAGCCGCCATTATTGAGTGTGCCAAAGATGAGGCATTCACCTCCTGAGGAGGGGAGGGAGAGTGTGAGCCTCTCGACATTGTCATTGTCTCGCCCCCTGCTGGTCAGCCATAAAGCAGCACTGGCCTCAGCTGTGAAGAGAGTTGCATGCCCTATGCTCCCAGTCAGAGTAATGGTGCAGCCAGGGTGATCCCAGCCATTTGAATGGGAAGATGGGGAATTAAGGGAAAACTGGGCGGGGGTGGACAACAATTTAAACTATCAGTCCAGCGAGAGCTCATGAGTAGCAAGTTTGAAAGTATTCTAGTCTGCACTGCAGGGGAGCTCTAAACCACACCAGCTGGATCTGTGGCCCACCAGTTAGGGCATTCCCACACCAGCTGGAGTTGCAGAATGCCAGTAAGTCCTTAAACTGCCCTGCCACGTCCTGAAAAATAACACAGTGTCCTCTCAGCGTAACGTGCAGTTTCATTACTCTGCAACTGGCAAAACTGTCTACATCAGCTTTAAAAAAGAAAAGAAAAAAAACCTCTAAAGAGCAGATAAGCAGAAACACCACACGTCAGATTTAGAGATTATTTCCGACCAATGGAAGAGATCAATCTTTTATGTAAATTTTATGTAAATGAATAAGGTGTGTGGTCACTATAGAGAGTAATGATTTACCATACTGATGTAAGATTAAAGAAATGCAGTTTGACCTGTATTTCCTAGGGGAAAGATAACCCATGAGAACAAAGCTGTGCAATATACCTTAGTCAAACTGTTGATGGTTAAATAGATAGCCGCACATTGTTTTCACCCACTATGTGTGTTCTGAGTTGGGGGGAGGGGGAAGATTAAAGGCACAAGTGAAACTGCATGCCTTGTACAATGGAGTATTTTGTTCTCATTCTGAAATTTCACCAGTGCTGTAAACAATTGCAAAGAGACAAGATAATGGAAAACACGCAAATTAGCTCAAGGCTGCATATGAAACTGATTGACAGTTGTTACGGTAAACATGGAAAAAAAGGCACGTTAACTGTAGGATATTTTCTTAACCTCAGTTTCTGATAAGTGAGTATTTATAGATATATATGTATAAAACTATATGTTCAGCATAAAGTTTTTGCTTCAAGTAGCACACACACTTCTTTCTCAGCTGAGGTCAGAATGCATATTTCTCAGCATCACACAGTACTTGTTTTTTTGGCTCTAACCATCACAAAGGCTTCTTGGCCACCTCTGTTACACTGAAAAAGCATCTGGAGGAGGGGAAGTGGGGGCCAGGTTGAACATGGCTGCTGCTACTGGTCAGTGTACCACCTTCTCACAGTATGCACTGTAAACCACACTAGCCAGTCAGACTGCAGCATTGGTGCACTTTGTAGGGGTCCAGTAATTTAGACCTTTTAAATTGGGCTGACTGCTCTAACCACACTTACTTTTTTTTTCCATTGTTTTTGTTTTTTAAAATTTGGATAGTTTATAAGAAGAACTTGCATTTTAAATAGTGCTTTTTATGCACACTGTACCCAAAGGTGTTTGTAGCTAGTGTAAAACACCTACAAGTATGATTTTTAGTAAGAAATTACAGACTTCAATAATTTTCTAACACAATGTGAGACTTAGTAATGTTTTATTGCTATTTTTTAATGGTTTATTTTTGTTGTCAAGTCTGTTTGCTGTGTATTGAACTGTTTCTACTTTAATAAAACTTTTATTGACAAAAAAACATGTAAGGGCCGCCATTCTTACCAACATCCACACACAGCCATGGACAATTACTTTGGTTTAGTTAGTTTTTATTTTACATAAAACTTTTTAAACAAGTGCCTATTTTCAAAGGAGGCAGAGTCAGGTACGCAGATGTTCAAGTGCATAGTTATAGAAATTATAAGTAACAGCATAGTACAGTTTTAAGGTTAGGTTACAGGTTTTTAGGCGAAGAAGTGCAGCATTGATAAACTACATTGTCATATGTTCATTGGAAGCACTTACATATTCCAGAGGCAGTAAGCGCAGTCAGCAGCTGAGTTTTAAATGATGCAGTAGAGTTGCACCCTCTTAGCATGTTTATCACGACATTCCGGCACTTGGCAAATTGAAAAGTTTTGACCCAACGAGGTTCTGCCGCGGGGTAGTAACAGATTGTGGTGTGCCATGCCTCTGGTAGTGTATTCATTGTCTATGTATTTGAACATGGTCTGCAAGCTGGGGAACGCAAACCTATTATAGCTTTTTTGCCTAGGAGGATCAAGGTGAGGAATAGCACCCTCGAGTTGAAGTTCAGCCACTTCGCTTTGCTATACTGGACACAGTTATGAGTTGCTATTCTGAGGTCTAGTGCAAAGTTGCAAGCCCTGTACAACAGACCCCTGACCTGGGATAATACACTGTCATTTGCAGACCTGTAGACCACATAGATAGATACATAGATACATAGAATATGACAGTGGATAAGGGCTGCTGGGTACACCCAGTCTGCCCAATTATGTTTATCAGGGACCCTGGTTTTCCATTTTTACAGGTAACACCGGTAACAATCATGGAATCCTGCTTGGTTTGCGGATTTTTAATTCTAGTACCAGTTCCTCACGGAAATTGCATGTCACTGCACAGAATCTCTAAGATTTCAGCAACTTTTAGAATTTTTTTTATTTTCTCTTTCTATGTCCCCTTCTCACAGCATCAGTCTTCACTTTTCAGAGATCCCTAGGCTGGGTATCCCCCAGCTTCACCCCAGGTAATGTTCAGGAGCTCCTGAGGGCCTGACCCTATCCTACCTGGATTGTATCCCCCCCAAGTGGGAAGGGAGGGAACCCCTGGTCACCACTCCACACTCTCTTAGTGTATGTCAGGCAGCCCAGTGGGTCCCTCATGGAGCCTGGTCATGAAGTCTGGGACACCTGGGTCCCTTCTGCCAGTGGCCAATGTGGGGTGATTGTTCCTGGTTTTCTGGTATCTGTCCCTGAGGGCACCGGCACTAGAGGAGATTCAAGGAGGTAGGTTACATAGAGACATGCCACTGCTCCAGATCCTGGCTAGCGTCCTCCCCTCCTGATCACTCTGCAGCACCATTGTACCACCACCTGTGGTCACACAGGTGGTGGTAAAGCAGCAGGACCTGCAGCCCACCATCCACGGAGGAGGAGAGCAGTCCCCCAGGTGCTCAGTCCTACTCCCCTGGCCAGACCTCTAGCAACCCGAGTTCGCTTCTGACCCTGGGTCACTGGCATTGCAAGCAATAGTGCTACCACAGCACCAGCGGGACGACCCAGATTTCAGCATCTTAAAATGAATGCTGCTGTGGTTTGCATTCTTTCTGCTTTGCTGCATATAGAGTCAGTAAGGAAATCACCCACACTGCTTGGTTGTAATCAGCCATTCAGTTTAACCACGCATGCCTAGTGGTTAGAGTAACAAAAATGATTGAACTGGGTACATCCAGCAGACTTGGGTTTGATTCCCACAACCTCCACTTGCATACTGTGTGACTCCAAGCAAGTCACTTAACCTCCCCAGTGCTTCTAGGTCACTCCTGAAAACAGGCAGTTCTGCCTAGTGGGCCTTACCTGCTTTACAAAGAATATAAAAAAAAATACCAATATATGTTTACTACATCATAGAATAATATTCAGGGTACCATGTAATTTACCTGAGTTTTATTTGGGCTGCAATGATTTTGTATAGGTAAAGATACATGTTCAGATAGATTTTATGTGTTTTATAAGCTTGTTTTTAGGTTTTAGTCAGGTTTTTATTGTATTCTTTGCATATAAGCACCTAGGTTGTAGATTGCTAAACGCAGGATCACTGTTACCAACTAGCTTATTCAAGTTTATAATAAGTAGGCCCATCCAAAATCCTCAGTTGTTTGAATGAAAACTACTCTGAATGAAAGTATGTTCACAAAGAAGAAACTGCTTTACTACTTATGAAAAGACTTCACAGTCAGCACCCCATTTAGGTGAATGGGATCATTTGCACCTTTTCTCCCACCTGCTGTTTCAGTCTCTGTGAGAACAAAAAGTTTTCTGATAGACTGCTTCAACAAAAAGCAAATGTTAAGTATTTAAGTGTACTTATGTTTGGCCAGTGGATTTTGAAAGCACAGTCAATGACATACAGAAGGTAAGACCCCAGGGGCTGTATGATGCTGGTGGGCAGAGTGGTGCTCAATTCACATCTTTTTTTTCCCCCAATTGTTTAACCAGGTGAGACACACTAAGCTGAAAGCTTGTTTACAGGTGCAACCTGGGAGCACAGGGAAGTTAAGTGACTTGCTCAGGGTCACACAGTATATGTAAGTGGGGCTGTGGGATTCAAACCCAGGTCTCCAGATTTGTAGCTCAGAGCCTTAAACCACTGTGCTATACTGCCTCCCATCTGAACAAAGACATGAAAACTGGGAGACACCCTTTTCATGGACACCAAGTAAAAAAAAACATCCACATGTCTGGGAGATGCATGAATCCATTTGAAGGTCCTCCACTAATTACTTGTGGATTTTTTAGGTGAAGACACTTTATTTCAAAGAAGCAAATTCAAGCAGTTTTTTTTTTGCTCCTCCTACCCCTGGCCATCCACTCCTTCAGGCCTGCCAAGGCCCCCTACCACTGCTGCTGAGTCCCGACCACCATCCACTGCCCCTTACTGCTGTGCTACCAGGTAACCCAAAGTAACCCTTCATTGAGTGGGCCCCTACCCCTGTGGGAGGCTACCAGGGGAGGCAAATTACCCCAAAGAGCTTCCTGTGTATCCTGGGCATGGCAGGGGTCAGAACGGACACCTGTCTGGGGTTTCCAACTTATGGAGGGACCAGCAGCCATTCTTCAGTTGGCCAGCGGGTGTTTTACCATTTTCTTGGGAGCGTGACAGGCCATATGATGTCAAGGCACAAGCCGACATCCATCATGCTCCCTCCCGCAGTGAGGGCTGACGTGTTTTCATGCCTCTGGCCTCCACCAGGGGCCAGCAAATGCTGAGCCGTGAACCCACCCTCCCTCCCAGGAGAAGGTGAGTGGTTGTTGGACACTCAAGCCTTCACCCACCAGCTGGCCTTCCAACATCCTAGTCTGTTCCTTAACCCTGGTCAGCGGTGTCACAGGCAGAAATCCAATTCAGGCAGTTAAATTATAGATAGGAAAAACCAAAGGTAGTCCACCTTAGCGGTGGTGGTTCAGATTAATTCATATCTGTGTTCTAAAGCTGCCAACACCCCTAAGGGATGGGGGCCACAGTGCTGCTGCTTCTGTCACACCTGAGGGAGGGAGGTCATAGTGCTGTTGCTGCTGCCATCACACCAGAGGGATGGGGGCCATAGTGCTGTTGGTGCTGCCATCGCACCTGAGGGATAGGGCAGTAGTGCTGCTTCCATCACACATTAGGGATGGGGGCTGTAGTGTTGCTGCTGCCATCACATCTTGTACCTAAAATAACGTTAAATTGGTACAAGGATGGAAGGATATGTAACAGTTCTAAAATGCATGTTAGTAGAGTTAAAAATTGTTAAATAAAGTACACAAAACCAAACACTGGTAAAACTGGATTTTGACTTAGCAGACACCGGTGACAATACCGTTTTTTACAATGTGCAAAACGGAATATGCCCTTTCTCAATCCCGGTAAACCAGTGTCCCTGATGTTTATTTTTACCCCAGACCAAGCTTAATCTACATCGTAATCTCTTCTCCTCTCTACCCTACCACCATGATTTCCCTGTGCCTATCCCAGGTATGTTTGAACCCAGTTACTGTTTTTGCTCCCGCTACCTCCTCTGGAAGGCTGTTTCAGTTATCCACCACCCATTCTGTGAAAAATTACTTTCTTACCTCCTTCCTGAATTTACCCCCCCCAGCTTCATATTATGCTCCCTTGTTGTACAGCACCTTTTGCTCCAAAAAATATTCTCCTCCTGTACCTTGTTAACCCCTGTAAGGTATTTAAAGGCTTTTATCATATCCCTCCTCTCCTCCAGAGTGTACATATTTAGCTCCTTTAACCTTTTTCATAGGGTTTTTGTTGTAGACCCTGCACCATTTTGGTAGCCCTCCTTTGGGCAGCCTCCACTCTGTCTATGTCCTTTCTGAGATGTGGTCTCCAGAACTGTACACAGGACTCAAGGTGTGGGCTCTCCAGCAGTTTATACAGGGACAGAACCACCTCTCTCTTTCTATTGGAGATACTCCTACCTATGCATCCCAACATCCCACTAGCTTGTTTGACTGCCTTATCACACTACCGGGCCAGCTTTAAGTCATCCGATATGATTACCCCTAGGTCTCTTTCCTGTTTGTTCTTCATCAGTATCACTCCACCATTTTATACTCTGCTCCTAGGTTCCTAAGGCCTACATTCATTATTTTGCACTTTTTTTGCATTAAAACCCAGCTGTCATATCCTAGACTACTCTTCTTTAGATCCCTGCACATTCTATCCACCCCCCCATCCCGTGTGTCTACTCTATTGCAGATCTTGGTGTCATCCACAAAGAGATAAGGCCTTCCTTTCCAGTTCTTCTGCTATGTTGTCACTTATAAAGATATTGAAAAGGACCAGTCCAAACACTGACCCCTGACGTACCCCACTGGTCTCCCTTCCTTCACTGGAGCACACTCCATTCACAACTACCCTCTGTGTCCTTGCTGCTAACCAGTTTCTAATCCAAGTTACTACCTTTCTATCTACCCCCAGGTTACCCAACTTGCTTACTAGTCTCTTGTGTGGAACAGTGTTGAATGCCTTGATGAAATCGAGGCAAGCCACATCCACTGCATCTCCCTGATCTAGCTCCTTGGTCACCCTGTCAAAGAAGTCTGTTTGGCATGACCTTCCCTCTGTGAGACCATGCCGTCTTGGGTCCTGCAATCCATTTGATACAAGATATTCCAAAATCCTTTCCTTTAATAGTGTTTCCATTATCTTATCCACCACCGATGTGAGGCTAACTGGCCTGTAATTGCACGCCTCTTCCTTGCTACCACTTTTATGTAATGGGACTACATCTGCTCTTCTCCAGTCCTCTGGGGCCAGACCAGTCTCTAGTGGTCTGTTAAAAAGGCCTGTCAGAGGTGCAGCTAATACCTCCCTAAGTTCCTTCAGTACCCTTGGCTGTACCCTACCTGGCCCCATAGCTTTGTCTACTTTCAGGTTGTCAAGTGCTTTCCATACTCTCCCTACTAAAAATGGACTACTGTCTAATTCCCTCCTCACAATGCTTCTGGTGCCTTTTTGTGGCATACAGACTAGTGTATGGGGAAACCATGCACAACAAGACTGTGTTTCCACCGAGGGGTTGCCGTGACGGCAGTGTGACTCTGAACAAAGCTCAAGAAAGAGACCCCCTGTCATCATGGCAAACCCAAGATGGAAACACAGCCTTGTTATGCATGGTTTCCCTTACACTTTTCTGTATAATATATGGGGACACCTACATTAAGAGAATTCACCAGTCCATCAGTGCAGTGGTTAGATTTCCACTTGTGACACCGGTGACCCGGGTTCAGAAACAGACCCAGAGCACTGGAGGGCTGGCCAGGGGAGAAGGCTTGAGCATCTGATGACTGCTTGCCTTCTCCTGGGGGGAAGAGTGGGGAAGTGACCTGACGATTGCTGACTCCTGGCACAGGCCGGGAGAACAACAATGCATAGGGTCCCGCTGACTGGGTGGGTGTGGTGAACGTCAGCGTACACCTTGACGTTAGTGGCACGCCATGCCCCCAGAGAGAAAATGGGAAATTTGCTCCATGGTCGGCCAGATGATGGTCACTGGCCTCAAATGCCACAGAAGCCCTGGACAGCCCAAGACCACCTCAGCAGCATCTGGACCAAGACTGAGTGTGCTGGCCTGCCCCCACTGGCGCCTTCTCCTTTGGAGGAGGGGGATCCATCCAGTGAAGGGTTACGCTGGGTTATGCGGGGGGGGGGGCTACAATGTGGGGTGGTGGTGGCTGGTGTCGGGAAGGGTGCCAGAAGGGTCCCTAGGTGGCTCGAAGGAGTAGCCAGCCAGGGAGCCAGGGAGGAGCAAAAAAAAAAAAAGAGAGAATTCACACTAAAAACAGTTCAGAGCATAGAATGACGTATTGTCACAGCAAATGCAATGAGGGTGACAGAAACAAAAACATTGTCAAGTAATTTTTGACTCCTCTTAAAAATCTTTCACCTACATCCACTCTCATGGCTACACACTGTGACACACGGAAAAAGAAAGAAGTACAAACAACCCTTACTGTTTGCTTTGTTATCACCCCCAGCTTTCCATTTACCCACCCCTTCTACATCTTTCAGCTATATACCACTTTTTTTCTTGACCCACTCCCCTACCCCCAATTACCTGATGATGGCCTCACTTGGTTGAAAGCTCCACTTCTCTCCTACTTCAGATGATGCCACCTGGCTGCGCTAATGTGATAGTACCTTGCCCCTAGTTTTCCATTTACCTACTCCCCCTCTACATCTTTCTGCTATATACCACTTTTTTCTTAACCTGCTCACCTACCCCCAATTACCTAACGATGGCCTCACTTGGTTGAAAGTCCCACCTCTCTCCCACCTCAGATGATGCCACCTTCGGCTGATTCCCCCCATACAAACCCCCCTTATCTAATCAGTCTATCTGTTAATATTTACTAATTTGATGTGTACAAGTTCTAATTTTACTATTACTGCCTATGTATATGCTGCAATGTTTTTCCTCTTTTTTTTCTGTCTGTAAACCTTGTATTTTTGTAATGTTTGTTCAGCATTAACATGGAACCTTTGAAAATGAGTCCTTGACTCAAAGGTAATAATCCCAAACTGAAATAAATAAATAAAATAAACAACACTTACTGTTTGCACTGTTACTGGGCAGAAGCACTGCTAATCCATATATCAGTGTATGTTGCACCATTGAGAAATAGACTGATGTGATCGATATACTGTGACATGCCACCAATGACCAACCCCCCGCCCCCGTCGGTAGAACAACCAGCACCCATGCAGGAGAACATCCAGTGGTCCATTTCTCACCACCCTTCAATTGTTGTACATGAGGCAAGTACATTTATTCAAATCTGCAGTGTTTTTAAATTGTTTTTAACAACGAACTCCGTGAGAGTGAACCGCAAGCAGCAGCTGACGCGTGGCTTAACAGCAGATTCAGTCGCTTTGTTTTTGCCGCTCAGTGGTATAACATACTTACCGCAGTAGAAAAGCTTTTCGTTCGGCTTCAGTAGGTATGTGACTACTGCAGCAGAACCGAGTTTTTGACTGAACTGATTTCTATACATAGTCGCTACACTGCATACACAATAATGCCGTACGTATAAAGCCATGGTGCTTATGATAAAACTTCAGACAAGGTGTTTTTTATCTCAGGTAGGAGGTTTCTCCTGTGGTGGTAGAGGAAGGCAGTTCTTGAATTTGGTGCCTTAACTAGATTGCCTGCATGATCAGCGAATGACAGAGTACTGTCGAGAGTTAGATCAAGGTAGTTAAAAGGTTTTAACCTGCACAAGAGTAGCACCAGACTTGGCAGAAATAATAAGAGCAGGGGAGAGGTCAATCTTATTACGAGTGCCAAGCAACATACTTTTTGTCTTCATCTCACTCATGACAAGGTTTTGAGTGAACCAGGCCTGTACAAGGTTATCCCGAAGCCTCAGTCTCAGATGACCCACATTCTTTCCACTAGAGAAAAATAAGGCATTGTCTGTATAAAGAAGCATGTTGGATTGGAGGATGTGCAGACAGCTGAGAAATTATTTAGGAATAGGCTGAATAGTAGAGGACCCCTACAGAGACAGACCTGTATCCTGACAAGGCATCCTTGCATCTTACTGCCTGAAAACTACAAGACAAGCAATCCTTAAACCAACAAACTGTATTCATGGAAAGGCCCAGTGACAGAAACTTCTGGCAGAGGAATGCATGGTTGACAAGGTCAAAGGCCTTGGTTAGGTTGTTGAATATAGATCCAGCCAATTCACAACAGTCCAGTGCACTATAAATTGACTATAACTTCTGCCTAGAAAGCCACCAGGGCAGCACCAGAGATGGGCAGAAGGACTTGTGTTCATTATATGAATTTAAGCCATGGTGTAGGATTTGAACCCATGATCTTATGTCCCAGCAGTGATGGATCAAGATCTATTTTTTCTTTCTTTTTTATACTTTTAAAGAGCAACTTCTTACTTTCCTACTGTGCCCCCTCCCCCCCAAAAAAACATATAAAAAAGCTTACATGGCCCCAAGTGGACTGCAATACAAATTTTAATTTTTTCCTGCCAGTATTAAAAAAAAATCCAAGGGATAGTATTTTCCTCCACGGAGCTGAAAGCAGAAACTCTGCCGCTTCCTTATTGTGAGACCCCCCCCCACCCCCGTGCTAGCACGTGTTGTGATGTCAGTAAATGGAGAGCGTGGGACATGCTCCATAGAGTACAATAGGGACATTTTTTTAAATGCTTCTTATTATAATTTAACAAGGTCCTTGTTAGCTGAGTGGTGGCCTTGATATGTTATAATTGGAACTCTAAACTGTAACTGCAGGAAGCTGTTCTTTAAATGACATGATTTTTTTTGTATTTCAGTCCTACAAAAAAAAACACCATAAATAATAAATTAATGTTATAGGGATGCGAGAACCAGTTTGGGCACTTTCAGAACTTCCCAGAAGCTGTGCCATTTTCTGTAAAAAAGATACTTATCTAAACATTTTTCAGGTTCTGATAATTGTAAAACCTTGATTTTGGAGCTCAATATTCTCCCGTGTCCCAGCAGGTCCTTGTTTAGGAAAACAGGGGGTGGGGGTGGAGGGGCTCAGAAAGAGGCTGTAGGCGGAGAAAGGGCCCAGGGAGCCCAATCTGTATTAAGTGCTCATACTCACAGTGGCGTGACACAAGGGGCACTACCACCAACTAGCTATGTGACACTAATTATATTTACTGTAGTACCGCTCCATGCTGTTTTTAGATTCCTTTTCTTTCACTGGCAATAGCTTGTGAGTGGGAATGATGGTTAAAACACTTTTTTAGTTCTTTGAACTAAAAGATTATGAAAGTTTTGATTATTTATGTAGAAAACGATGTCCAGGAAAGGTGCACTGAGCCAAGGCTGGTTTGACTTGTTTGCAGGTGTGACCCAGTACGATAATGCTCAAATGAAAAGAAAAAAAAAAAATTTCAGAGCCTCAGAACCGTTCGTGGTTTTCACATTCTGGACAAGTCAGTTGCATAGTATATACCACGTGTTCTGTATAACAATAAAAACACAAACATCAAAAACAGTACTTATTTAACTGAATGCACTCTATCTGTGTGCTGTTTGAACCTCCCTGGGTGTCCTATCAAACCGCAGCAACAGTCTCTTTTTCCCTCCCTCTCCTCGATTGTAAAGCATTTTGGGATATAATTTCTAGAAAAGGTACTATTTAAAGCCATTCCTCTCCATTCCATTTCCAAGAGAATTATGAGGTCAAATAACATTTCATTATAATTTTTTTTAATTTAAGGCAGTTTTATTTTTAGGGCTTCGTTGAAGGTTTTTAATGAGTAAAGGTGGCAGCCATGTTTGTGATGGAAGGCAGGGATATGTGGTTAGAACTGATTTTAGTGTGAAGAGGCTGCTGGATCTTTATCCAGTGCTGTTATGCTGAGATGACATACTGGTAAAGATGGCCCTAAGCCAATCAGATTGCACGATTTTTAAAACCCATTTTGTAATTTATTTTTGCCACCTGAAAACTACAACTGCAATGTATTGTGTGTGTACTTATAGATTCAGTAATACTGTATCGGGAAAATGAAACATAATGACTTTTATCAGAAACATATTGTATAGCAATGTACAGTTTTCAACAAATTGTGCATTTACTTTTAGTGATATTACTTTTCTGTGCATGAATTATGGTTGCTAGATGTTAAGAGTGATCTCACTCTATTTTATTCCTCCTGATCTTTCTTCACAAAACCTTTTGTATTTTTTCTGATAACTTAAAAAAGAACATTTATGAACAGTGCTCATACCTCTTAACCATCCCTGATTTTCAGGGATGTCCCTGATTGTGACTCAACATTCCTCTGTCCCACCTAAATGTGGCATTTGTGTCACTGAAGAGTTAGGAGCTAAATCATAAAATTATTATTTATTTATTTGCTTTTGGTAACTGGGTGGGTGCACTAGACATAGAGATGCCTATTTTCAGGCATGACCCGGGAGCATACAAGTGAGAAATACATGAGCAGTACAATGTGACACAGCACAAGGGAGAGGTAGACAATGGGATTATCTGCGATACAAACAATATTGACCACTGGATTGTTATACAGAGATTAGACAATGTTCAACAACATAGACAGTGCAGCTAGAAAAAGTAAAACTAAACAAAACAAGTGTTATGTCGGACTTTAAAATTACAGTCTAGTTCTCTTTCAGAAACGTTATCAGTAAGCCACATACTGTATCAGCTTTCTGGGCTTATATTTTAAGATGTGGCCATGATGTAGGTCTTTAGTCCTGGATTACTGTCCTTGTCCCAGATTTATGGGGCAGGGGGGCTGAGAGGTAGGACAGTGCCTGTCATAGTTTGAAAGCTGATGAAAATCTCTTTCAAATTAGTTGTTGTAGTGGTCTGTAGCTGCCAGAAGTCCAGAGATATCCATGACTAAGAAGTCTGCCCTATATTAATACTACTGTAGCCCACCCCCTCCCTGGTGTCTAGGGGTATGCTGATGGTAAATGTCCATGGAGAGGGGGGGGGACCACAACATAAAACTACAACCAGATGGCCTTCACTTACCAGGTTTCTGTTGAAAGAGTGCTCTTGTCTCACTTGCGTGCTAGGCTAGGGAAAATGGAGGGTTAGTAGCAGCAACAATCACTGAAGAACTGAGGCAACACTTATTTTAAGATAAAACAGTGAGATCCCATTTAATAACATTGTGCAACTCCACGGAGCAGACAAGGCAACTGATTTCAAACAGGGATGTCATACTGGACTGAAAAAGTCACTTCAATTTCAGAGTCCAAATGTCCACATTGTACAATGTCCATCCAGTAGGGTGTGATCTGGATGACCCCATAAACTTAGGCAGCAGCTCAAATATTTCACAGCAGAGTCCAGATGGTCTCACGGGCTACATATCTCTCTCTCTCTCTCTCTCTCTCTCTCTCTCTCTTTAGCCCACAGCAGGACCCTATACAATTTGTCCCTTGGCACTCCTACCTTTCAACTCAGGGCAGCCAGTCCTCTTCTCACTATTCCCCCATCTCACAGCTCCCTTCTGGGCGACTGTCCCCTAGACCTACAAGCAACACATCCCTAAGGAGGCTCCAGCTCGAACTCTCCTCTACAGCTATCATATCCAACTGCTCTGTACCCCCGTGGATCTCCCTTGGGCCTTGTACACAGGCTCATCATTCTCACTGATGACCTTGCTCATATGTAGCTGTTGCTGGACTCAGCTCTTCCCAGCCAGGGAGATCCCTCAAGATGGCCACCACCACATCAAGATCCAGTCCCCTTTCTTCTCACTGCAGAATCTCTCTTTGCACACTTCAAGTGGGCTATTCCCCACGCTTTTCCACCAAGCACCCTACTCTTCCTGCCGGCGCGCTCCTGCCTCCACCAGACAGGCCCGCCCCAAGGTACTCCCATGACAAAACAGTCCCCCCCGGGGTGGAAAAGATATTAACCCTTTACAGGCCAGGGTTGTAATAACCCAAAAATCTGAAGCTATAAGGCGCACGTCCTAGCACACTACACTGACGTCTCACCTGGGGGGGGGTTACACTATGTTGGTATCGTTTGATGCTAGGGTGAAAGATGTGGTACATAACTATGATGTGATTAGGCACATGTTCTTCCTGTGTGATAGTACGTGGTTCTAAAAATGGTGGCAATGTAGTGTCAATATAGGGCTGACTTAGGAATCTATCCACAAATAATTATTTGTATTCTACTCTTTGTTTATTGCACCCCCATTGCTCTGACCATGAATGCCCTGTAGACTCCTGTGACACTCCATTTGTCCCCCTG
This sequence comes from Neoceratodus forsteri, assembly GCA_016271365.2. Classification (NCBI taxonomy): domain Eukaryota; kingdom Metazoa; phylum Chordata; order Ceratodontiformes; family Ceratodontidae; genus Neoceratodus; species Neoceratodus forsteri. The sequence continues at coordinate 158,496,711 of JADMNL010000031.1, read as the reverse complement.
CCAAACTGAGGTGCCCTCCTCCATGCTACCTCAGAACTTCCAGATGGGTACAGGTTGTGGGATATGCCACCTGAACTCACAGTGCTTTGTCAGGTGTGGCTCACAGACAGCAAGGCCGCGCCTCAGATATAACTGGGTCTTTCATCCACAAGGGTCAGGGCTTTTATATTGTTGTTAATCCCACATCTGTTGGGATGCCACAGAAGAGGATGTCAAGGGGCCATGCACACACATTGAGCATGATGACGTCTTGCTGTTAATGGAGTCTGCCCACCCATAGCCCTACAGCTGTACTGCCAATTGTGTTCACCCAGGTGGTAGTATTCCGGCCAAGGATGGAGCCCACCCTCCATAAAGAAGGAGATTGTCCTGTGGGATGCTCAGTAGTTCTTTCCTAGCTGGCGCCTGTTGGCCTGGGTTTGTTATCAAACCTGGGTCACTGGCGTTGTGAGCGGTAGCGCTACCGCTGCAGCAAGTGGCTGGTACCACAAAGTAATTCTGTGCCTTCCGCACATGTCAAGGGCTATCAAAGTTCACAGATGGCTCTCCACCACACTTGGGGAGCACCCACAAGTACCCACAGTATGGGTTGCGCCAGCCCTCTGCACCCAATCACACTTGGCCTGTGCGTCTGCGCAGGCAGCCTGGTTCAGAGCAGGTACAGGGTGGGGAGACACAGCCGCATGATTCTAAAGACAATATCTGTGCTGAGGAGGGGGTGCAGAGGGTGGCAGCATTACCCAAGTGGGAGACCCTGCATTAATGTCTGGTCACCCTCCACACAAGTCTTCCCTGGCCCTTCCTGGGACCCATTCTGCCTCAGCTCCAATTGCTCCCCAGATCTTCAAGCTGTCACAGAGGGCTGGGGGCCTTTCAAAAATGTAAACATTTAAGGTACTTAAAGGCATTTTTTTTTTTTTTTAGTTGTTTAACCAGGTATAGCAGGTATTTTAGTGTGTATATGGTCCGTAACTGTGGACTGGACCTTTAGTCAACAATATCTTTGAATGGATGCCATCTACAGGTAAGTACAATGCCTAATTTAAAAGAACTTTTCAAGGACTTTTAAACTATGATGGAAAGAGCCCGAGTCACTGGAGGGCCAGCAGGGAAGAAAGGGTTTGAGTGGATGCTTGCCCTCTCTGGGGAAGGGTGGCTGTCCATTCCTTCTGACGTAACAGAGATGGAGCAGCAAGTGCAGGGTGGTAGTGAGAGGGTGAGTTGGGTGACCCTACACTTGCACATGACAATTACATGCATGCAGGTATGTGTTCATGCCACTGATTCAAGGGAAGGGAAAACAGGCAAAAATGCTGCAGGAACTGGATATGCCTGCATCCCACAGGCCATGCACCCACTAACCAGGCTTCAGTTTCACACACAGATTCGGTCACTGACTGGGGGACTGTCCCCCCCCCATGGCCTCTCCAAGAAGGGGGTACATAATACCATGGGGTTACAAGGAGCTAAAGGTCCTGGGGATGATGGGGTGAGGGGTGTGAGGGTGTGGAGGGGTGCAGGCTGAATGGGCTTGACTAAGTTGGAGGCAAAAACAGAAAATAAAAATAAGAACTTTGGTAGAAACTATTTATTATTATGTTTAATTAAATATTCATGAGCCTAGCAGGGCTACTGATTGGCTACTGGATTGGTCATTAATGTCTTAGAAATGACTGATCCAGCTGCCAACTGACGCTGTGTGAAATGCACAGCTCACACCACTCTGCTCAAAACCTGTACTAAGTAAAACAAATTGTAAAAACAGAAGTTGTTATTGTGATTAGACTCATAATCGTAATAATAAACTCAATGCTTGCTATTTCCTTGGAGTAATGACCAGTGGGAGGGAGGTGGCCCTCGGCTACACCTTGGGCCACCCACCCCCCTACAACCAGTCATTAATCACTTGGAAATTACCAGCATCTCCGTGATTACTGTTTAAATAGTCCCCTTTAACTAGAATTTATTATTAGTGATGTCATTGTGTGTTCTCACCTAACCATTCCCATTCTTTCAGGGCACAGATGGAAATGAGCTGGTCACAGCTCGGCATGTCTATGCTAAGTAAATAAATAAAAAATGTTCCGAAAATATAGATTTTGGAGCTCTGATAAAAAGATTTTGAAAGCAAAACTCGTGTCTTCAAGGTATAAGACATAAATAATTAGCATTTGTTGTTAAGGTGAATTCTGCCTTTATTCCCTTCTTTCTCCTTTTATAATAAGTAGCTCCTTATCATCAACTGGGGATCAAAACTCATACCTAAATGAGTTCAATGGGAGAACCCCATTCTTAAAAGAATGTCCGCCAGATTCCATCTCTGGCAACAACAATACAACTAGCTCCCTGATAGAAATGCACTGAATCTTTCACAGAAAGTGTTCAGTAAGACAACCGACCAGACCTTTTGACACTAAAAGCTTGTTCTGATATAAAGAGAGAAAAAGACAGAAAGAGAGAGAGAGAGATCAATAGATGATCTGGGAGGTAACCACTGTTACCTGATGCTAACTTTCTGTTCATGCTAGAATGCAAGACATGTGTCTTGGCACATGACGGAATTTTAATGTACCACACAGTGGAGATAATGCATCCCAGATCAATAGCACTCTCTTCTTGTGTACGACACCCACCCTAATTAACCTGCTGCGGGCCCCAATGAGATCTGCTGCAGTGTGGCTGCACATGTTCCGCCACACCTCCCCCACCCCCCAACAATGACACCCTGCAGTTCTGTTTTATCTGTTTTACTGAGCCATATTTAATCTGACCCAGTACAAAATGTCCAAACACCACGTGTTGTTTTTCTCCTCTCACACAGAGATAAGGCTGCTTTGCATTCTTTAGCTGTGTTTTAGTTGGGCGTTTCACTCAGCATGTGCCCTGCGAGCCTGTCCAGGCATGCAGCTCAGTAACACACAGCTCTTGTGGCTGGTCTTCAGGCTCAGCAACTATTCCTTTAGGCCTTTTGTTTCAGAAGCTAAATGCAAGACAGACAAGTTTCTTTCTTTCTCTCTTTCCCTCCCTCCCTTCCTTCTTTCCTTCCTTCCCCCTGACACTTGCCATGCCCCCCCCCCCATCACCCAGCTTCCTGTGGGCAGGGCCGGCTTTAGAGTTGTGGGGGCCCCCAGCAAGACAAGTCATGGGGCCCTTCCTCATCCACAACATACTTCATATTTTACTTTGTCCAGAATGCACAACATTTTAATTTCAATACAACCAGTTATATTTATGTTTTTAGGGAGTGGTAGCAATGTTAGTTTTTGGAGCCCCTCTGTCCATTTAATTAATGTCTGTTCATTAGCCTCTGAGTGGACAGGGCATACCTTAGCGAATCATTTCATGTTGTTATAACACCACAAGAAAAGGCTCCACAGAGCCTATTGATGTCTTTTGGTGCTGTTTTACATTCAACATGAATAATAATAATTAAAAAGAAATTAAAGTGGTACTCTGGATCTGGCTGGGGCCCCTAGTTAGCAGGGGGGCCCCCAGCAACTGCAAGGTTCGCTGGTGCCTAAAACCGGCTATGCCTGTGGGTTATCTATCCCTCTGACTCACTGCAGCTCACCCCATGGTGCGGGTGGCAGGGTTCCCCAACTTCCCCTGCAGGTCCAGATCCAACTTGGAGGAGGGCCACATCACTGGTGCAGGGCCTTCAAGAGGTCCAATCTTTATTGAGGCACTGGCTAGGGATTTATCAAAATGTTACCGATCCCCTGGCTCACCAGCAGTTCTAGGTATACAAGTCCACTGACGCAAGAGTGCGGAGCATGTCACTAGAAGATGCCCCCCCATTCTATAAGCTGCTCTGTATGCACTGCTACCTGAGGTGCCCCAAGTGGCAGTACTGCATCAGAGCCAACTACCCTCCGTCCCCAGAGGAGGAGAACATCTTCTGGGATGCTTGGTCCTCCTCTCCCTGGCCAGTGCCTGACAATCCAGGCTCATTCCTGTACCTGGGTTACCATCTTCGGAAGCAGTAGCCCTAGTGCTGTGCTCACTGGCCAGCAGCTACATTTCTTGATTAGAAAAATTAAAAATCCGGTTGATATGTTGTCACAGTGGTAGCTCTGCCGCTCCTGATACCAGTGACTCGGGTTCGTGGCCTGAGCCTGGGGCATCAGAAGGACGATGCGGGGAGCAGGGTTCCCAGGTACACAGTGCTACCACCACCTGGGCAACCACAGGTGGCAGTGCAGCAGGAGGCCTCAGGATAAGAGAAAGAGCACTAATTGGTGCTACAGCATCATGCTTGCGTACACGTACCTGAAGCCTGCAACAGCCATGTCCTAAATGAGTGGTGAGGACAACTGTAATACCTCTAGCTGCCTAAGTAGGATGATACCTGGTACTCTCGGGTGGGCCATAAATTAAGCCAGCCTGTCGGGACAATGGCAGTGTTGCCCAAGCCTGGGGCATCAGAGAGCTGACAAGGTGAGAATCAAGCATCCCAAAAGGGTTCCTGTCTTCACTGTGCTACCACCACCTGAGTGACCTTGAGTGACAGTACAGCTGGAGGTCTCAGGACAGGAGGGATGAAACGGACAGTCACCGGAGAGTCATGCTTGCAGTACATGCACTTTGAGCCTGCAACATTACTATCCTAAAGGAATGGGCAAAAGACGTTTATAAAATGGGGAGAGAGAAACTCCTGCATTTTGATTGGTACTAACCTGTGCATCAAATCAGTTTGATGCACAGATAAAAACTAGTATTAAAAAGCAGAACTGCATTGAAGAAAAAAACAAAGCAATGTGTTGTTAGAACTCTCATTTTGAAATGATACCATGTTTTTTTCTTTCAGTAACGATAATCCTTCCAGACTTGCCAGACGATCAGGGAAAGTACATTTTTTTTAAATTTGTTTTAGATGAAACTAACATCCATAATGCACAATGGCAGACTCATTTTTTTCACTGAACCCCATAAAGTATTGGCATTTGTGGAGCCCATCAAGTGAGGTACTTTTTGCTTTAGCCCAGGACATGCAGGGTCAAATAAGGGGAGCTAAGTGAGATAAAACACTATAGTACAGTACGTAAAATGTCTGACATGACACAATATCTTAGGACACGAGCTGTTCATTTCAGTAAGGGTGCTACTGTAAACCCTAACAACAGAAGGAAATGGTGCCTGATAACTCTTCATTTTCCTGCTCTCAACCTTCTTGCTGCTCGATCACTGTTAGGGTGCAAATATGGCAACTAGCCGCCAGGCAACAGACTGCGCACAATGAGGGTGACCACCCAAAACTAACACAGAGTTTCCCAAGGGATTAGACCAAGCCACCCAACTGAAAATGAAAAAGTAAGTAACTTGCACTGAAAAAAGAACTATGGAGAGAGTAATCAGGACTTTGAACTAAAATGTGGAAGGGGGGATGGGTGCAAGAAACAAACTCGGCAGTTGGTGGTAGAAAGGACTATTGCTAACACCCCCCAAACAAAAGCAACTTGGATGGTGATAACGGAATTAAAGGAACTGGGGAACAATTTAAATGCTAGTGTAACCCTGCAGTTAAGTGAAACTGACAGACTGGACAGGAACGGGTTCTACAAGCACAGCTCATGTAGGCTGAACTCGTGATTCAATACTCCTCTGCTCGTAACACCAAATGCAGCGTGGCCACTGTGGGAACAAAGTATACATTCTCTCATACGTACGCAATAAGACACGATGGGGTGTGCATTGAACAGATATTACCGCTTGCCCAGGGGTGTGGTGAGGCATGAGTACCTTCAGCCCCTGGAAGTGCTCTCCACGTCTGGGTGCATGAGCTTGCACATTTTGGACACAAGGGGTCAGTAAATACTGGTAAATCCCTGGGCCAGTACAGGATAAAGATCTGGGCTCTCACAGGCCCCACAATGATGATATGAGCCTCCTCGAATTGAATCCAGACCTGTGGTGGAAGTTGGGGAGCACCCATCCACCATGTGGGAGACCCGTAGGGAGTTGAAGTCAAATCCATGGTAAGCTGTGTGATATGGCTGGGGAGGCAGCTCCTAAGAGGACATGGCTGGAGTCAGTGGGCATAAAGAAAGTAACTAATGAAAAAAAGAAAGGGCTGGTGAGAGATGCATAAACAAAAGAAAGAGCTGGTGAAAGGTGCAGAAACAGAAAATTAAAAAATGGCATTACAGGCAGATCTAGTGGCACAGCAGTAGGGCTACCACTTGCAACACTGGCGGTTCAGGTTTGGAAATGTGCCTCGGTTGGTAAGGACCAGCCATGGGGAGGAGGATCAAACATCCCAGAGAATGCTTTCCTCCTCCAGGGAGGAAGGGCAGCTGACTCTGCAGCGCTGGGTGACCACAGGTGGCAATGCTGTTGAAGCAGCTTCATGGTAGGGGGGGGGGGCGATGGTTGGTGCTGGACTATGCATGCTTGCATGCATAGCCTACCCTAGCCTCCAGCATCCTGAGGGCAAGGGGGTGCAAGCGTGGAAAACCTCAGCCAGCACAGGATGATTTCTGACCTCCTGCAGGCCCCGCACCAGCGATTTGGCCCTCCTCCAAATCTGGATCCATTCTGCAGTGGGAGTTGGAGAGCTCCACCACCCCCATCATGGGTCTAGGGCCCCCCCCATCCTGGCAGGTAGTTACCCACCACCCCACCGCCCCTATCCTGACCCCAAGCTGGCAATTGGGACAGCTCTTCGCTCTCCACCACGGCCAGACACTGACTGAGCTGTCAAGGAGCGTGTACTATAACAGTCCATGCTCATTGATTAGTGTCAATCAAAGAGCGTGTGCAGTTACAGTACGTGCTCCTTGACAGCTCAGTCAGTGGCCAGTCATGGTGGAGAGCAGAGGGCTGTGCCAGCACTGGCTTGGGATCGGAATGGGGGGCAGTGAGGTGGTGGAGACTACTTGCCAGGATGGGGAGGTGGGGGTCCACTAGATAACAGAGAATGCTGTAACTATCATGTACAGGGGATCTGGATGGGGGGAATACAATGGACACTAGGGACATGGTGTTCAGATGTCAGGCAGGTAATCGGGAGGAGGGAGAGACCACTATACACCAGGGAATATGTTTCTACATATCAGGTGAGTGACTGGGTGGGAGGAGGGAACACTGAACACCAGGGACACTTATTTTCTTATACAGTATAACCTCGATTATCTGACCCCACCCCCCCCAATTATATGAACCTCTGGATTATCTGAACTCGTACCATGTCCCCCGAGCTAATAGGAACATGGTGTGAGGGACCCTCGATTTTATGAACCCCTCGATTATCCAAACTAATCTTACGTCCCCCAGTGAGTTCGGATAATTGAGATTGTACTGTATTTTTATTAATTTGCAAAATATTTCACCAGGAATAACAACATGAGGTGTGAAACAGCTCATTTCCAGAAGTGTCCTGGGAGTAGGGGAGTTACAAGAGTTGGGAGAGCAAATAAAATAATACAAAAATAGTACTGTACTGGAACAAGATGCAATTACATAACAGTGTAGAAGACTTACAGAACAGTATAACACAATCCTTCGGCTGAGGTAAACAAGGCCATAAGCAGATAAACTAACATGGTAACACCAAGAGCCATAGATCTGGAGGCCAGCGGATGGATAACACATTTGAAGTGCTGAAGTAGTAGGCTGAGCACAGGTTTAGTAAGTGCTAGTGTAAATCCAAAGGAAGGCAGTCAAAAGAGAAGTGAGGAGGTAGGGGGCAAGATAGGGAGAGGGGAGAGAGAGGCAGCCAAGACCAATACCCCTTCAGGATGCTGAGAACCCTGCAACGTGGACAGGACCAGGCAGATAAGGAGGAGAGAGGAGGAGGGGCGGGAGGATTTGAGGTGGCAGGTGCCAGTGGGGAGGATAGGTACGATTGGGGGGCTGGGAGAATTTGAGGGGATGGGTGCGGGAGGAGGACAGGTTCTATTGGGGAAAGGGAGGTAAGACAGGAAATAATGGAAGAGGGTAGAACGCCAGGGTGGGGGGGTTGATGGGGGGGCTGAAAGTCAAGTACCGTTAGGGTAAATATAGAAGTAGAAGTTTGAAGTTATGTAGGGATTAGAGGGTAATGCACAATACATACTAACATACTAAAATGCCAGCAGAATAGGCCTAACGGTCTTTCGTGTCTGCTCGTTTGGTCAGCCCCCACCCTGGGTGCTGACCTTGCTGTCCCCCTCGCCTTCTCTGGCTTCTCCCTTCCCAGTTCCGGATATTCTTGCTGCATTGGATTTTGCTTCCTGAACCCTTCCCCTGTACCTGTCCCACCCCCTCTTGAACCCTCCACTGTCTCTGCCTCCACCAGCCCCCTAGGTAGTGCATTCCATGGCTCCACCACCCTCCTCAGTGAAGTAGCACTCCTCCTTTCTCCCATGAATCTCCTCCAGCTTCCACCCATGCCCTCTAGTGGCCCCTTCCTCCTTCCTTCAAGCACCCTGACTGTTCCTCCCTATTTACCCTCTTCATGTACCTGAAGACCTCTATCATGTCACCCCGTCCCTTCTCTCTTCCAATGTGTACATATTTAGCTCTTGAGCCTCTCCTCATAGGTCCTGTCCCCAAGCCCCAAATCATTTGGTTGCCCTCCTCTGGACCCTCTCCAGGAGGTTAATGTCCTCTTTAAGTGTGGCCTCCAAAACTGCATGCAGTACTCCAGGTGCGGCCTCACCAAGCAGTTATACAGAGGAGTATCACTTCCTCCTTCTGGAGGTGATCCCCTAGTGATGCATCCCAGCATCCTGTTGGCCTTGGCTGCTGCCCTCCTACAAGTCTCAGAGTTGTTCATCTTGACATCCACCACCACCCCAGGTCCCTCTCAGCCATTGAGACTTGTAGTATTTCCCCCAGGATGTACACTTGGCCTGGGTTTCTGGCCCCAGGTGGAGTACCTTGCATTTCCTGCATTGAACCTCAGCTTCCACTTTCAAGACCATCTTTCCAGAGCCTCCAGGTCCCCTGCAGGGCCACCTCCCTCCTCCCCATCCACCACCGCCCCAGTTTCAAGTCATCTGCAAAGAGACTCATCTCACTCCTGATTCCTGTCCTTATGTCAGATACGTGGGCGTTGAACAGAAGGGCCCAAGGACTGATCCCTGTGGGACCCACTAATGACCCTCCTTGGGGATGAGACTATCCCACCAACTCACGACCCTCTGGGTCCGGTCCTGAGCCAATTGCCTATCCATCTGATCATCTGGTTTCCCACCCCATTTCTCCTAGCTTATCCAACAGGCCCACGTGAGGAACAGAGTCAAATGCCTTGCTGAAGTCTAGAAAGAGGACATCCACTGGTCTACCCAGGTCCAAGGCACTTGTCACCCAGTCATAGAACTCCACCAGGTTTGTCTGACACGATTTCCCCGGGATGAATCCATGCTGTCTATCGTCCAGGCACCCTGACTTATCCAGGTCCCCCCTAGCCTCTCCTTGACAATGCCCTCCATCACCTTGCCCACCACCGATGTCAGGCTGACAGGCCTGTAGTTCCCTGCCAGCTCCCTTGATCCCCCCTTGTGGATAGGCACTACATGCGCCACCTTCCAGTCTTGGGGCACCCACCCTGTCCTCAGAGAGATGGTGAAAAGCTCTGCCAGGGATTTCGCCAGGACATCTGCAAGTTCCTTCAGCACTCTAGGATGTAATTTATCCGGCCCGGTGCTTTCTCTGTCTTAAGGGGCTGAGGGCTTCCCTCACTCTCTCTGCTGTGATTTCCACTTCTGGTACCTCTCTCCCTGCTTAGCCTCCCCCACCTGCCAGTGATGCCCCCCCTCCCAGACCTGCTGATCGGTAAGGGTCCCCCTCCTCATTATCTCTGTCTCCTCCATGTGATGCAGCATCCCATTTCCCTGGTGAAAACTGAGGTGAAGTACTCATTTAGTACCTCAGCCTGCTCCCTGGGTCTTGTGCCCATCTCTCCCTGATTTAATCCTGCTAATCTGCCCCATCACCCTTCGTCTTTCCCCAGTGTATCTAAAGAACCCTTTTTCCTCTCCTAATTTCCCTGGCCAGGTTCTGCTCCTTCCTTGCCTTAGCACGCCCTCACCACTCTAGTGGCCCTTCTAGCCATCAGCTCGTACTCCCCGATCCCTTCACTCCCTTGAGCACTTGAATTTCTTATAGGCTGCTTTCTTCCCGCACCACCTCCTGGACCTCCCTGGTCCACCAACAGGTTTTGGGCCCCACCGCATTGCCTTTACTCTTGCACAGGTGCTGGTAGCATCCTGCACCCTCTCCTGATGATTTCCCACCTACTATCAGCATCCATGTCTGACCCAATCCCATCAAATGCTCCTAGGATCCTTCCATTTCCTTAAAATCCGCCCCTGAAGTCGGTTATTTCTGTCTTTGTGCAGCCTTCTACCCCTCCTAGGTCCAGGCAGAACCAGACCGTGGCATGGTCACTCCCGCCAATGGGTCCCTTACCTCCAGGCCCTCAATCTGGTCACTGTCTGCCAGGACCACATCCAGTACCCATGCTCCTGGTCGGTTCCCTCACCTGCTGAGTTAGGAACGCGCCTGAAAGACATCCAACAACCTCTGTTCCTGGTCACAGAGGATGTCATAGTCTCCCAGTCTGTTCCTGGCATGTTTAAGTCCCCTAACACCACCACCTTTCCTCTGCCCAGTCTGCAGTGTCTCCTAACATCTGCCACCAGACTGTCCTCCAGCTCCTCTGCCAGGGCAGGGGTCTATACACCACTCCTATTTTTACTCTCTTGCCCCCTTGTTATCAAGGTGACCAAATCGCCTCCGGTTCCCTCCGCCTCCTCTACTCCCCGTATGCCAATGCAGTTTTTGACTATCATTGCTACCCCTCCTCCCCTTCCCTCCCCCCTGTCCTTCCTGAACATAGTGTAACCCTCCGGGTTCAGGTCCCAGTCATGTCTTGCAGTGGCCTAAGTCTCAGTGACCGCTGCCACATCCACTGCTCCCTCAGTTAGCATCGCCTGGAGCTCAGGCATTTTATTGCCCAAGCTCCTGGCATTTAGCAGGACCACCTTCCACCCTTTCCTATAGTTCCATTTCCCTGCTCGTGTTCCCATGGGGATTCTGTTTTCTCCTGGTCTGCACTTTGCCAGTTGGCCTTTTCCTGCAATCCTCCTGGTCCCCAGGGGTGGAGACAAGTCCTCCTTTATCGGCACCCCTTGACAGCCTTTCTCCCATCACACCCGCTTCACAAGTTTAAACCCCACTTTTCACCAATGAACTCCTCTATTTTCAACTCAAGGATTCCCTCCTCCAAATTGAGATGTAGTCTATCTCTAGCATACAGCTCCTTATCCTCCCAGGTCTCCCCAATCCCCCATCAACCCATACCCTCTGGCCTCACACCACTCCCTGAGCCACTGGTTTATCTCCTAATTTTCTTTTGTGTTCCCCACTAGCCCTTGGCACTGGCAGGATTTCTGAGAAGAAACTGTGCATCCTATGTCATGACAGACCTGGCGAGCTCCTGAATCTTGCCTGTATCTCTAGCTCGCTATTTCCTCAATGTCATTTGTACCCAGGTGACCAGTATGTCTGGGAACCCCACAATCCTTTGCCAGCTGATATACCTCGTGCTTAGCCTGTGCCGTTAGTCCAGGGAAGCATCTTGTTCTAACTGGCCAGGCTTCTCCCTCCCTATCCCATTTGATACCCCTGATCATAGAATCCCCCAGCAGGAGCACTCTGACCACTCCTTTTCCTCCATTCCCCCCTTCCATGTCCCTCATCCTTTCTACTGGCCCCTCCACCCAGCTGGCTCCTTGTTCCTCCCCCTATCTGGGTGCCACATGCCACCCCCTCCTTATTTACCATGACCACTCCCTCCTCTCCAATCCTATGCCTCTCCTCCTCCTGAGTATCCTTCTGTACCTTGCTAATTCCCCCCTCACTGCTCGCAACTGGTCCTTCTCCACCATCTGCTAAACTAGCCTGACTCATCCTCCCTCCCTTCCTGTCTCCATTTAGTTCCTCCTTGCTCGTCGTGCTCCCCTGGCCTAAACCCTCAGCTCCCTTTACTGAATCCTCCTTGTACTTCTGGTCCTTCTCCTTACCTTTCCTCCCAACTGGTCCTTCTCCTTGCGCTTTCCTCCCTCTTCCCCCTGCCCCTCCTGCTTTGATTCACTGCTCCCCCCATTCTCCTGCATTCCAGGTCCCCACCTGTTCTTCCTGCTATCTGGCCCCTGCCTCCTGCCTCCCACTCCCACACCCTTTCCGTCTCTAACCACCTCTGTCGTGGCTACATCACCCCCCTCATCCTTAAGCAGAAGAAGAGAATTGAAGCGGTTACTGAGTACAAGGTCTGATCCACCTCCCCGCCTTGCTTCCTTCTGTCCAGCACTGGCCATCTGCCTACTTCCCTGAGAATGTTGTCCCTCCGTCCCCCCTTTGTGAGGGTCCTCAGTTACCCGCCTGCTTCCTTGGTAGTGTCCTTTTGGACCCCCTCTGCCAGGGTCCCTATGTGACCCCTGAGTATTCTCCTGCACTCTTTTCCCTGTACCCCCACCCCCAGTGCTTGGTGCAGCCCTGTGGGAGATTTCCAGCCCCCTTCCCCAACCATACCATGGACCCCCTCTGCCAGGGTCCCTATGTGACCCCTGAGTATTCTTCTGCACTCCTTTCCCTATACCCCCACCCCCAGTGCTTGGTGCAACCCTGTGGGAGATTTCCAGCCCCCTTCCCCAACCATACCATGGACTCCCTCTGCCAGGGTCCCTATGTGACCCCTGAGTATTCTCCTGCACTCCTTTCCTATACCCCCACCCCAGTGCTTGGTGCAACCCTGGGAGATTTCAGCCCTTCCCCAACCATACCACCCCTTCCCCAGCTTTCTCCTCATCCCCACAACCTCCTCCCTAAGCTGTGCTAGCTGGTAGCACACTGGGCAACCACCAAACTTCCAAGCCCAGTCCAGTATCATGGCTGCCCACGCCCTGTGCACCCCACCACCCTCCCAAAGATGCCGCCCTAATGTGTGGTTCCATCCCTTCAAATAGGTTTCCTTGGGTGACCACCAGGTTCCCCCTAGTCCAAGATACCCCTACTGCCTAATCAGGTCACCCACTAATCTTAGAGGCAGTCCACTGTACACCAGTAACTCTGTTACTAGGTGCAGTACAACACATTAAACTTATAAGGGAAATGAACAACTCCCTAAGCTCCTCTCTCCCAGCCTTTAAATCCAACCCCCAGTGGCTAGAACTACATAAGCTGCACCAGCAGCCTTTTCCTCCAATTGCAGGGCAGGTGTTCCCCTATAAATTTGCAGACACCTGGCAAGAGAGAGTGTATCAGCCCTGTGTATCCCCTCAAAGCCCTGCAGCTAAAGAACCAGGCCCAAGCAAATCCCACCAAATAGGTTTTAAATCAGAAGAAATAGGCCTCTACCAGCGCAGCCTGTTACACAGTGAAACATCCACAAAAAGAGCCCCACTTACAGCCACCAAATCAGTTTACAAACATCCAGCATCCCCCAAAACAATACCCTGCTAGCCCCTTAGAAGTAAGAAAGAAAAGAACTAACCTACCAAGTAAAATCCGCAAGAACCCTGTGAAAACAACAGCAGCAGCTACTGTCCTGGAACACAACTGATCCTGTCCCCTTCCAATAGTGGGAAGGGTTGGGGAGAGTTGAAGAGGGGGACTGGAAGAAGTCGGTGGCCAGCTGTGGTGGAGAGCAGAGGGCTGTGCCAGTCGCCAGCTTGGGGGGCCAGCGATTGGCGATCATGGGGGGCCAGCGATTGGCGATCATGGGGGAGTACCAGGGAAATACAATACTTTTATTACCTATCAGGTCAGCATTCGGCGATCATGGGAAGGGGACACCATTAGATGCCAGGGACACAGGGCTGCTTCTGGGACAGGGGCTGGGAGGGGGCATGCTAAACTCCAGTGCAGCACATGTAAATGGACCCAAAATGGGCATGCAAATGGCCACCTAGTGCCTTGCATGCCCAGTGGGCTCATTTTCATAGCTGCTTTCGTGAACTGGAAATAGCGCACCTGCACTATGCATTGCGAGGCCATACTCTTGGCTGCATGTCGGGACAGCACCACTGGCACAGCGCTGGTGGTGCCGGAGTTACCGCTGATTTGACCTAGCCCTAGTCATACTCGGATAGTGCAGTACACTATCTAACTGTGAATAGCAATTTTAGACACCTGGGCAAATGCAATGCACAGCGCAAACGTCTGCGCTGCGTTTTGCAATTTTTTGTGAATCTAGCCCCTGTTCTTTTAATAAGTAGTTCCCAGTCTTTCAATGCAGTACAAAGTAATCTGAGCCCCTGCCAGAAAATCTAACAAAAGTTCTTGAATAAAGGCTGGTTTTATAGAAAAAAACTACAGGAATCAGCTTATTTTTGTTACCTTCAGCAATCCCAGATATGCTGTTCTAGTTCATTCTTAACAGCAAAGGTCAAATTGCTGGTTGCCACAGTTTCCCATAAAAAAAACACTCAACAGTTTGAAGTGGTAGAACTCAGGGCCACAGTTCGTTGTACTGTACTTCACTTCCAAGAAAAATAAGAGTACTGATGTAGTTATTATAACAACAAAGACGAGAAAAGAACCCCCTCCAGGAAGAAACCCGCAAAGGCAGCACAGTCTGATGATTAGAGCACAAACTTGGGGAGCAGGGGTTCTATTTTCAAAGGGCCTGACATAGTTCCATACACAACTCGCCAGAGCCGAGATAAAATCCCCACCCCAGCGAAAATGCTGTTCTCAGCATTCCATGCACACGGGCAGCAATTTTCCGGCAGAAGCAGGCAGGAAGGGATGCTATGCCTGGTTATACCAGGTGCAGCAGTTTGAGGCAGCTGCACACAGAAACTGTGCGCAAGCTGCCATAAATTGTGGAATACGACCCCTTGTTAAAACAGCATGCTTGTGGAAAAACTTGTAGTTATGCAAGGGAATCCCACCCAGCAACGTTTTTGCTGCCCGTGCACATTATATGGCGCCTTTGGAAATCTGGCCCCAGAAGAGACCCGGGTTCAGATTTCACTGCGTGACCCTGAGCAAGTTACTTAATCTCTCAGTACTTTAGTCTGCTGCACAGCTGCAAAACCTGGAAAAGCAGGATCCCTGAAAAAGAGACAGTGCATCTTAGCTGGGCTGGCGTGGGTAGGTACATTGTAAGGTAACTGCAAGACGCTAGATCAAGCTGCAACAGGAGAGGTATTACACTGGTTGCCCTCTGGTTTTATTTCCTTTTGTATTTGCATTTTATCTCATTTATGCAAGGTATGTGAGAGAACAAAATGCAGAATAAACAATTCTTCTAGTCAGAGTCTACATTCTAAATGTGAATAAACAGTTCATTCTCTCAGTATAGATTTATCCACACACTGCACACATCACTACCCTGTTTTCCGTGAAGCAGCTGTTGGATCACAGTCAGATTCAAGCGTTACAGGGACCAGTCGGAAAACACTGCATTCCTCCTGTTCAACAACCAGTGTAAACAGCAGCACAACGCTGACAAATCAACAAAACAGTTCCACACATTTTGTTTAAAATCATTAATAGTATGTACTGTATACTTAATGGGACACTGTCAGCTGTTGAGTGATGTTTTTAATGCCATTGCCACAAAAGTGCGTGCACTCCCTGCAGCCTTTTTAATGATCCTGTAATGTGTCTCCCTGCACAGGACATCTAAAAAGCTAATATTTTTTTCTGATTTTAACTGTATAAGGTAATACTGGTAACCCACTCTTATTTGTGGTCGCTGGACGTTTATGTATGCTTACATATGGAAATTTTACCGAAGTGCTGTCAGCCTCGTTCAGGGACAAGTTTTCAAAATGTCAAGCCTTGTGAGATAAGCACTGAACTATGAAGTGTAATGTGCTCTGAACTTGCTAGTTTACTTCTTTTCCAAAAATGAGGGGTGTATTGCAGGTGAATCTACAGAAACTTTAGAAACACAACTTATGAGTACCTTGGGGGGGAGGAATACTGCAGGTTTCTGATGGGGAAAATGACCTTGGCATGGTTGTGGATACCAAAATGAACAACTCTGAACAGTGTGGAAGGGCTGCAGCCAAAGCCAACAAAATGCTGGGGTGCACAGTCAGGGGGATAACCTCGAGAAGGAGGGAGGAGCTTCTCCCTCTGCATAACTGCCTGGTTAGACTGCACCTTGAATACTGCATGCAGTTCTGGCACACACACTTGAAAAAGGACATCATTCTCCTGGAGAGGGCCCAGAGGATGGTGACCAGGATGATACAGCGGCTGGGGGATAGGTCCTATGGGGAGAGACTGGAGGAGCCGAACTTGTACTCCCTGGAGAAGAGAAGGGACAGAGGGGATATGATTGAGGTCTTTAAATACCTTAAGTGGGTGAACAGGGTAAGCCTAGATAGGGTGTTCAAACTGAGGAAGGAGGGGATAACCAGGGGGCATGCAATCAGGCTGGTGGACGGGAGGCTTATGGGGAGACAAGGAAAGATACTTCACCGAGAGGGTGGTGGAACCTTGGCATGCACTGCCTGCGGAACTAGTGGCTGTAGATATGGTGGAGGGGTTCAAGAGGGAATGGGACAGGTATAGGGGGAAGGTGAAGCTGAGTAATGCCAAAGTTGGAGGTGTATTTCAGTCAGAGGTGGGGTTGGGGGGTTATCGGGGGAGGAGGGGAAGGTGGCAGCAGTGTCCTGAATGGGTGCTGACTCTCGAGCAGACTCGATAGACCATATGGCCTACTCTGCTGGTGTCTTAGTATGTTAATCTGTTGCACCGGGCATGAAATGCAGCTTCACCTGAAATACACCCCTCGTTTTTGAAAAAGAAGTTAACTAGTAAGTTCAGTGCACATTACACTTCATAGTTCGGTGTTTATCTCACGAGGCTTGACATTTTGAAAACTTGTCCCTGAACGAGCCTGATTGCAATTTGGTGCCACTTCCATATGTGAGCACACATAAACATCCAGCGACCACAAGTAAGAGTGGGTTGCCAGTATTACTTTCTGCAGTAAAAATCAGAAAAAAATATGAGCTTTTTAGCTGTCCTGTGCAGGTAGACACATTACAGGATCATTAAGAAGGCTGCAGGGAGTGCACGCACTTTTGTGGGAATGGCATTAAAACGTCACTCAATGGCTGACAGTACCCCTTTAAATCAATCAAACGATACATAAAAAACTACATTGCATAAATCGAATATGCAGTAAGGACAACGTTTGGATAAATGTTTCATCCATATTTATTGTGGTGACCTCGGAGACGCTGCACTTGTGGTTATGCTTTGCTCTGCCATGAGGTCATATGAGGTCACCACAACTTGTATGGATGAAACATGTACTCAACACTGCCTTGTTACATATGAACATATGAAAATGCCAGCAGATTAGACCTTGAGGTCTATCGCATCTGCACAAGATGCAGCTCACAGCTTGATAACTGCTGCTGCCCCCACTCCCCTCTCCCTTCCTTCCCTCCTCTGATTTCCATTCTGAATTCCCATGGTCTTTACCCTCCCTAACTGTATCCTACTCATGTATCTATCCCATCTCTTCTTTTATTTTTTTATATATTTTCTGTGGTTTTTGCCCCGTTTTCTCCCATGCTCCCCAGGGACCCAGCACATGGGCGTCTTGCTTGCGTGGAGGCACACGCACGCCCCGTGGCACCTGCCTGGCCCCTTCCGCCCTTCCCCTTGGCTATCACCGGAGCTCCCTCAGGTAGGTCAGCGCCACCATCCATCCTCCACCGGGTGGCGGCCAGTGGCCAGGGAACCTCCAGTCCCTTCCAGGAGGAGAGAGCTGCCTTGTGATGGTTCCATCTCGTTCCTTGCCCCCCCCCGGCCTCCCCCAACAACCTGGGCTCATTTCCAAACCCAGGTTGCCAGCGCATCACAAGGTGTGGTGTCCAGTGCCTCAACCCTCAGCGCTACCTGGCTGGCATTCCATCCCTTCTTAAAACATCCCACTGGTTACATATCTCATATATATATATATATATATATATATATATATATATATATATATATATATATATATATATATATATATATATATATATCTATATACTGTATATAGTACCCTATAGACAGTATGTTCTGTATTGTCACTGTGACTGTGTGAATCCGTCTTGTCTGACTGTGTCCTATGTTTCAAGGTTAAACAAAGGTACATGTATCTGCTTTGTTTGATAATAGGTAATAACTGCATTTGTTTTATAATTTTGTGGTATTATTTTTTTATAAAAAATGTATAGACATATATTTATTTATTATTCTTTGGTAACTGGGTAAGGCCCACTACACACAAGTGCCTGTTTTCAGGGGCGACCCGGGAGCACTGAGTGGTTAAGTGACTTGCTCAGAGTCACACAGTATGCAAGTGGAGACTGTGGGAATCAAACCCAGGTTTGATGGATGTACCAAGCTCATTCACAGCTCATTACTCTAACCTCTAGGCTATACTGCCATATATGTGTAAGCCATCCTCCCCTCTCATTACTGTACTGTATACTGGTCCAGGATGGCTCTCTTGTTAAGAGTACTGTAGTTGACACACACCCTCAGGACTCTGCTCTTCCTCCAGGCCACCACAGTTGGAGAGGCATAGGGACTCTGGGACTCCTTAATAATGCCCGCAGCCATTAGCTCTAGCAGGTGCTATCACATGTCTTCCACATCAGTGGGGGCTCAACATCGTGATGACTCTCAGAAGGGTCGATGTCGCTGAGACAGATGGAATGCTCCTTTCCCAGGCCAGATCCCTCATCCCAGTCATTCATGCAGAAAACTTGTCTCCTCTTGGCCAGGTTGTTGCTCAGTCTCCTCACCAATAGTCCAGTATTAGGGAACCTCTGAAATCAAAAGAGCTGGAGTTGATGTCTTTGGCTGGGTGCTAAGGCAGGGGTTCTGCTAGTCACAGTGTCTGCACTGCAGATGTAAGCCAAGGTCCTACCTTTCCACAGGATGATGTTCTTTCCAGTCTCATTTTTCCCCTCACCGTCACATGTCGGGCACCAGCAATGGAGAAGAGGAGGCAGAACCCCTTACTGCACCATCAGACCCTCCAACAAACTGTTGTACTTCAGCTTGTCAATTATCAGGGCAAGGCTCTTTTCTTTTTGAGTAAACCTAGCAATACCATTAACAGCGTATGCTGTGCTGAGCTACAGAGCCAACTGCTTGCTGACTCGGTGCATCCTTCCCACCGGTTCCTCCAGCACGTCAGGTTTTATTGTCTCCTGTTGCTAGTAGGATTCCCTCACCAGAGTGTGGATCTGTATAGTCTTGAAGTAAAGTAGATCCCAGCTCCTGACACAACTGGCCCAGCATCCAAAACTGCTTGCATTGTTTCCTATCAGCATGGGCTCTCGATAGTAGAGTCCAAGTTCTAGGCACACAGGAGCCAATGTCTCCACAGGCATCTGGACTCCAGCCACCTTCTGAGAAAATTCCAACCATACCAAAGTGTATCCAAGGCATGTACAACTCAGCATTTGATTCTTTCATTTCTTACAGACACCTCCGCTGGTTAACCCATAAGTCTCTGGGGGATTCCTGTCTCTGTAGTAACAGTCAATATTGTGATTCACAGAGCTTTGTCCTGTCAGGGACCCCAGTTTGTGCCATCACTGGACCACATGGAAGTTTCCTTCTTGTGTTGCTACTTTCTACAGTCTTACATTTTCTCCCTTAAAGTTCTTGAGTGCAGTAAATTCCTTCAGGTAATGTCACTAACTTTTGCACCCATAGCAGAATCTCATATCTGGACAGTGTCATCCTCAACGAGACTCACTGGTTTTGAGTTGTGGTGTTTGGGCAGCTCTCCCTGCTGTCTCATCTCTCCCTCTGCAGCCCAGTCTGTTTGCAAAAATCCTGGGAAGGAGACTAGGTGAAGAGAACAAATGATGGTGGTAAGCAGGGGGGTCCCAAGGAGACCAGCAGGTAAGCCCTTGATCAGGGGTGGTGGGCGATGTATGTATGTATGTGTGTGTGTGTGTATATATATATATATATATATATATATATATATATATATATATATATATATATATATATATGCACATCTGGGTGCTTATGCCATAGCCCAGAATGAGAGAGGTGAGTATAGTGGGCATTGAAGGAGTGGGCTGCCAGAGGGGCCAGGAAGAGGGACAACACAATTTTATACAAACTGATGCCCCCATTTAAAGAGTCATTGTTACATTTTCAAGCTTTATTACCCATTCTGACAGCACAGTTCAACAACAGTATAATTTACCATTTACGGCTGGCACAGTGACATATTGGTCAGGTATCACGCTTTCACCTGGGAGACTGTGATTCATGTGAAAACTGTGGGATTCCAGACTGGAATCAGCTACAGAACAAGTGCATTATGGAGGTAAAGTTATCTGCTTTTGGGGAAGGATGCACTGCCAAACCCATTGCTGGATGATGATGAAGTGAGACTGACACCAGCAGTGAAGGCAGCTACTCACCCAACTCCCCTGCAGGTGGAGGAGTGTCCCACGGAACCCCTCCCCACGGGCCATGACCGAGGAGACAGCATTAGTAAGGTGCTAAGCAGTTGATAAAGGGAATTAGAACTGAACAATGCACCATCATAGGATTTGTTGGGATTAATGGGACAGAACAGTCCCATTTAAATGGCATCCCTGTTCCGATTATGCAGCAACGTTGCCCATAGGAATACATGGCCACATAATCGGTTCCTGGTAGGAGGTCCCAATAAAGGGGATGACCTCATTAACCACATTCCAATTAAGTGGCTTGTACTGTATCATCAATAGGAACAGAGTGATTCTCTGCATGGGACGTGGCAACCACTCTGGTGGAGTGAGCACATACCTGGCCTTCCAACTTGACCTGCGCCATAGCACAGCAATGATGAAGACAACGGACAATCCAAGCAGAAATGCATTTGATTGTAACAGGCTGTCCCATCTGATTAGGATCAAAGAAGACAAAGAGCTGCTTAGACTGCCTGAAATCTTTAGTTCTGTCTAAGTACAATAGAACTTCAGGGCTCTCCGGACAACCAGAGAATGGAGAATGCACTCTCCTTCATTCCGGAAGTCAAAAAAGTATGTAGGCAGCACAAGAGGCTGATTTAAGTGAAACTCCAACACCATCTTGGGTAAAATCTTGGGGTATGTATGGAGGATCACCTTGTCTCGGTGGAAAACAGTATACGGAAGATTGGTTATCAAAGCATTACTTTCAGAAACTTTGTGGGCAGAGGTGATGGCTACTAGAAAATCCATTTTACAAATTAAAAACTTCAGCTTGCAAGTTGCCATGGGCTCAGAGGGCTTATGGGTGAGCATGTCCAACACAAGGTTAATATCCCAGGCAGCTACAGGTTTCCTGACTGGAGGCCTGGTGTGTAGGATGCCCTTAAGGAACCTCTTAAAAAGTGGAAGTTGAGCCAAGTAGAGGGTACCAATGGGCTTGTGGTATGCCAAAATGGCACACAAATGGACCATGACTGTGGAGTACTTAAGACCAGCATCAAAAAAACTGAAATAAATACTCCAAAACCTTGTCAGATTGACACCAAAAGGGGTCAATGCAGAATTTGGAGCACTAGACAGAAAATCTTTTTCACTTGGCTGTGTAAATCTTGCTGGTGGAAGGTTTACAGGCCATCAAGAACATCTCAGAGACTCTCTGAGACAGCTTGTACCTGTTCACTTCTATTTCTTCAGGAGTCAGGCCTGAAGATGAAGCAAGTGCAGGCTGGGATGGACCAGAGAGCTCTGAGTCAGTAGGTCCATCCTGAGGGGAAGGGCCATCAGTGCACTGACTGACAGACTGTTCAACAGAGGAAACCATATCCATTGAGGCCAGTAGGGGGCAATGAGAATCATCTTGCACCCCCTGTGTGCCTCCAGTTTAAGCAATGCCCTCTGTATTATAAGGACTGGAGGAAATGCATACAGAAAGTGATTTTGCCACTGCAGTCTGAATGCATACTGACAAAAAAACACCATTTCCTGGATTTCTGGAGCAGAATCGAGGCAGTTTGACATTGAGTGGGGACATAAAAAGGTCCACATCAGGACTTCCCATTCATCGAAGCACGCTCTAACAATGTCTGAACTCTGGAACTAGTGACCACTCATGAGGATCGGCCTCTGTTTGGCTTAGCTCATCTACCAGAGCATTTTGCATTTCTGGCAGATAGACTACCTGGATCAGGATCCCCTAATCCAGACACCACTCCCACACCCTCATTGCCTCTTTGCAGAGGGGTTAAGAGTATGCTCCCCCCTGTTTGCTGATGTAGCACATCACAGTCCTGTCCATCTGGAGGAGGAATGTCTTGTGATTGACAAGATCCACAAGGGCTCATAGACTGTACAACACAGCTCTCATTTCCAACATGCTGATGTGGAGAGGAGTCTCTGAAGAGCCCCAGACACCTTGTGTGTGGAGGCCTTGGCAGTGGGCTCCCCATCCCAAGAGGGAGGAGTCCATTGTGAGGCTCACCTGAAACTCTAGTTGGGGGAAAATGGAAGCCCTGGAGGAGATTCTCCTGCACTGTCCACCACACAAATGATCAAACCAGAGGCTTCGTCACCTTGATGGGGTAAGACTGAGGGTGCAGTGCTTGTTGTGACCACTCTGTGCTGAGCATCCACTGAGCTGTTCTCATGTGTAGATGTGCTAGGGATACTGAGGAGACTATTAAACCCAACATGCATTTCATGGAGTGGGCCAGGCTCTGGTGGTATCCTGGAGGGCTCCAATGAGCAGAAACTTCTGAGAGGGTTGTAGCAGCAACTTTTCCAGGTTTAGCAGAACCCCCATGGATGTAAGGAACTGAGAGGCTGTGGCTACTGCATGCTCTGTCTCCTTCTTGGATGGACTGGCTATGAGCCAGTCATCCAAGTACAGGAAGACTTTCTTAGGTATGCGGCAAACACAGCAAAGCACTTTGTAAAGACTGAAGGCACTGAGGATATCACAAAGGGCAGGACTCTGAATTCATAGCACTGCCCCAGCACAGCAAACTATGGTGGCTGGGGTGCACTAGGATATGTTGATAAGTATCTTGCATATCCAGGGAGGCTAACCAATCCCATAATTTTAGGAAGGGTGGCAGGGATCCCAGAGAGATCATCTTGAATTGTTCTCACTCCAGAGGTCTAGAATGGGGCACATGCCCCCTGACTTCTTTGGTGCAAGGAAGTAAGGGGAGTAGAAGTGTGCCAGAAGCTCTGACATGTGAGCTGATTAGAGAAGTTGCCTTCTGGGCAGATAATCCAGAGGGATTTCTATAAAATTCAGGGAGCATCCCTCTGAGATATTCCTGAGCACTCACTTGTTCACTGTAATATACTCCCACTGACAGTAAAACCGTGTCAGATGCCATCCTGCTGGAGAAGAGAGGTCTGCCTCGGGCAGATGAGGTAGGACTGGAGTTGGAGCTTCAGAGGGTGGCACTAGGTGCTTTTGTGGCCTGTGCCTTTGGTTGTACTTTCTTTTGCAGTTGGGGAGGTTGAGATTTGTTTTGAGGTCCCCTACCTTTACCTCGAAAGGACCACTTGTTTTGAAAGAAACCACACCCTTTTCCCTTCTGGGGTTAAGCTGGAGCAGGTCTGAAAGTCTTAATGGCCATCTAAGTTTTCTGAGATACCTCAAGAAATTGTTCCACCTGCTGCCCAAACAGGTATGTGCCATCAAAAGGAACACTCATAACCTGTTGCTGGACATCCTGAGAAATGACAGAAGTTCAAAGCAAGGAGTGTCTTCTGATACAAATGGCTGCTGCAGCTGAGCGAGAGGCAACATCAAAGGCATCTATGACTGCCCTGAGCTGGGGATGGTTAGACTCGATGCAATGCATGACAGTTTGCAAGATCTTCTGTCTAATGTCTGAATCCAGAACAGATTCAGCGAGGGACTTGAGAGGTCCATAGGGCATACTCGTACTTAGAAAAAATGCCCTTGGTAACTGGCAATTCTCATGCTGAGGGTAGTCGCAGCAAAAGCTCTCTTGCCTGTAGTTTCTACCTTGTGCTGCTCCTTATTAAAGGGGTGCGCAGTGACCTCTTGAGGGAGAATAGCCTTATCATTCTCAGCCAGGATTTCAATTTTATCAGCAATAGGCTGAGAAGGGTAAATGGGCCTGCCCTTAGGAGCAGTGTACTTATAATCTGTCTATAGACAGAAGGAATAGAAGCAGGTCTATTCCTTATATACACGCTAATTCCCACTATTGTTCCATAGTATGCTGAATATATCCCCGTTTAATCTACTACATATCTTTTGTACAATTGTATATAACTCTGAAAATCCTGCAATGAATTTGTAATATTGTCTTGTCCTTCTCTGTATTGTACAGTATTGTTATTTGTCTCCCAGGTAGCCCCTGAAAAAGGGATTCCATGGTCTCAGCAGGCTCACCCGGTTACCAAGATTAAAATAAATAAATATTCAGTACCGCATCTGAAAGAGTTTCAAATGCAGGGAGAATGGGGGGGATAAGATTGACTGTCAAGGTAGAAATATTCAGTCACTCCAAATGGAGATGTTTTCCGGGTCAATATCTTAAGGCTCAAAAGCAAGCGTAGAGTACATATTGTGAAGGAGAGCCTGAAAAGACATATCCTCTTGAAGAACAGGAGGAAGGCCTGGGTCCGAAGAGTCCAGGCTATAGAAAGAATCATCGTCGCCGCACTCAGAAATACTGAGTTTGGGAAGCTGGCCCAGTGGTGAAGAGTGGTGAGGCACCCAGCACACCTTACCTTTTCCCACGCCGGCGACCCGGTATCAGGAACGAGCTTGAGTCACCAGGGGTTGGCTTTGGGGGGGGAGACTGAGCATCTGATGAACAGGTCTCCACTCCTGGGGTGGGGAGGTATGCCATCTCGCTCACTGGCTGCCACTTGGCAGAGGCTGGGTAGCAGTGCCAGAGTACGAGCGACGTGGAAGGGAGGGGCCATGGTTTCATAGCGTGTGTGCACCTCCACAGGCACATGCTTACATACCACTGTGGCTGGGAACAGGGAGAAAATGGAAGAATGGCTGGCGCCAGCTTAGTGAAGCCCTGCTTGCCTGCCCCTGTTCTCGCATCACCGCCTGACCACTGACCTCCGGTTCTAGATGAGAGTCACCAGGAGGGGAGAGGATGGACCTCCCCTTTCTGGTCTTGCCATTGGGGGGGCAATCTGCAGGGGAATCAACGAGGCAAGGTGAGTCGGGATGGTGGGTGCCAGGCAGGGGAGGCAGGGACAGGGCTGAATAGCCTGCAGGTGCAAAGCCTACAAAACAAAAAGCACTATGGCAAAAAAGAAATAATGAGTTTGGGGTCAGAATCATTTCCTTCCATATCCCCCCCTTGAGAGGGATCTGGAAGAGAGGTAGATCACAGAATCCCCAATTCAGACCATGGTATAAGGCAACACCAGCCCCAAAAAATGAGGAGCCGGCATCAGAAGCGGCGCTGTGACCAGGACCAAATCTGGCACTGGGAGCTCTCTCAGCACTGAGGGCAGCATCGAGGTCAGTGCCAGGGACAGCACTGGATCATATTTGAAAGGCCTCATCCCAGTGCCGACTGTGGTGCCGGCCCCAGGCGCTGACGATCCAGTCAGCACCAAAGCAACAGACAAAGGTATCAAGGCTAGTCCCAAAGCAATAACACTGAATGGGGGTGCGGCTAGTGGGGCAGGAGTGGTGGCATGATCACCAGCAAGGGTCCTATGATCGCTGATGGAGCTAAATGCTCTATCCAGCTTGAAGGACCTACCCACTGTTCCAGGGCCCCAAGCTCTGAGGGGCCTGGGTCTGACCCAGCAGGCAGAGACAAATGAGCCAGAAGCTGCACCCACTGCTTCATAGGAGCTGCCCAGTGGTGAAACTACTCACTGGAGTCCCTGCAGGAAGACAAGAAGGGATTCCAGGCTTGAGACCTCAACCTCTCACAAGCAGAAGCTGTCAGCAATACCAACAGTGCTGGTGAAGGCTTCCACTCCAGGACACTGAAGACCTCACAGCAGACCTCATAGAAGGCAACCTCGAGTGGTACCGTTTCTTCTTCCTACAGGAAAAGGAAGAACTTAAGGCCGAGCAATACCATGATCCTGACCAGGATCGGGGATGGACCCACTTGTTTTTGTGTTTATGGGAAGGCTGTCCTCCCTCCCAAATGCAGGACTGCTCATCATCAGATCCTCACCCAGAGAGGGAGGTGGACCAGACACGATCCACTGCTGAAGCAGTTTGCCTGAGAAGACTCCCTACGATCACCGTTCATGGTCGACTGTTGACTCAGCAGCGCTGAGAGACTGAAGGAATTTAAACTGATACTAAAAAATAACAGACTCTATAATAAAGAAAAACTGAATGCTGTTTCATGTAGATGTGAAGTTCTGACTTCTGGCGGGCAAGAAACGTGGGAACTGAAACGCACTCTATGGTGAGAAAAAAGGAACTGAGGCAGTTGAAGGCTGGTGCAGAGGTACAGTAAGTCTGTGCCACGAGCTTCCCCTTGCGGCACCATGCATGCATGCATGCAGCTGGCCTCAGCATCAGCTCTTCTGAAAAGTTCAGGCTCCCAGAAGGTCCTAGCACCTTATGCTCAGAACCCATTAGTGTCAATCAATGGTGAAAATTGATTCCTGGAAGACTTCTGATCAGTTATTTGGGATGCAGCACAACTGATCACTCCAAACATGGCATTGCCATGAGATGTAATAATCTTCCTCTCCGATTCCTCCTTCTTCACCCCCTTCCAATCTGTTTTTTGGAAGAACCACTCAACAACCACCTCCCTCCTCAGGCTTACTGACTCCATCCTTTCAGGGATGGATGATGGCCTGATCGCCTCGGCCATCTTTGTTGACCTAGCCAAAGCTTTCGACACGGTTTCCCATTCCGTTTCTTGATTCACTCTCCTCAGCTGGCCTTGCTCCATCAGCCACCAACTGGTTTAAATCCTACCTCACTGGCAGAACCCAATCGGTGAGAATCCTTAATTCCATCTCCCCTCCACTCCCCATCAATACTGGTGTCCCTCAGGGCTCAGTGCTTGGTCCCCTACTCTTCTCCATTTTCCTTAATGATCTTCCCACAGCCTGCTCATCCTCTTCTATCCACATGTACGCTGACGATACTGTTTTGTACAGTTCCGGCAAAAACCCCGCTGCTGTGCAAACCAGCTTACAGCATGACTTCAACCAAGTTCAGCTCTGGTTTGCTTCTCACCAGCTTTTTCTAAACACCAAGAAGACAGTCTCAATGACCTTTGGCACCAGGCAGAGACTCTGTAGGCTCCCGGTCCTACCAACCTTCCACACCCTTGATGGGACCATCTTGGAGGACACCTCCCTCATTTAGATATCTGGGGGTTTGGCTGGACCAGCGCCTCAACTTCTCTGTGCATATCGATGCTATCCTGAAGAAAATGTGCCCCAAGCTTGGTGCTCTGTACAGGAATCGTAGCTGCATCCCGCTGACTGCGAGGCGCAAAATTGTTCAGAAGATGATACTCCCCATCTTTGACTACTGTGACGTAGTCTATGGTGCTGCTCCCAAATTTTCCCTGACCAAGTTGGACACTCTCTTTAACTCCTTCTGCCGCTTTGCTGTTCACTCCCCTTCCCGCTCCCACCACTGAACTCTATCGCCCTTTAACCTTCCTTCCACTGTCTCACAAACGCATCTCTCACTGTCCCAAACTAACCTCCAAATTCTGGTTTGGGGGGCTCCCTTCCTATCTGTCATCCTCTCTCTCCACTCCACCTCCCCCAACTCTCTCAGATCAAATGACGCCTGCACCTTGACGGTCCCTCGCCACTCCACCCTCATCGGTCAGACTGGTTTCGCCCATCGTGAGGGCCTCGGAGCCTGCCCTCCCCCCCTTCAGGAAGCCAGTGCCTACTGTGGAATCGTGGTCATAAGGGCCTCGGAAGGCTGCCCCCCCCCAGCAAGTCGGCCCCCCACCGTGGAATTTGTCGGCCGAGCAGGTCGTGAGGCCTCGGAGCCTGCCCTCCCCTTCAGGAAGCCGGTGTCTACCATGGAATCATGGTCATGAGGGCCTTGGGAGGCTGCCTCTCCCCTCCAGCAAGTCGGAACCCCACCGTGGAATTCATTGACCGAGCGCAGGTCGTGAGGGCCTCGGAGCCTGCCCTCGCACCCTCCTTCAGGAAGCGGTTCCTACCGTGGAATCGTGGTCATGAGGGGCCTCCAGGAGCTGCCCTCCCCAGCAAGTCAGACCCCACCATGGAATTCGTCGGCCGGAGGGGCCTCGGAGCCTGCCCCCCTTAGGGAAGTCGGTACCTGCATTGGAATCGTGGTCGTGAGGGCCTCGGGAGGCTGCCCTCCCCAAGCAAGTCAGACCCCCACCGTGGAATTCATCGGCCGAGAGGTACGCCCGCTTCTGCAGTGTACTGGCAGCATTCCATTCTGTGACACTTCCGATGCCAGACTGTAGCTGGCAGCATTGCTGGACAGTGCAGCGGAGCACATGGAGTAGATTTAAACTTGGCGCCATTTTGAGAGCGCATTTTGTTAGTGTCGGCGTAGCTGTGCTGATTATTTTTTAAAACATACTAAACTGTGGACTTCTACTATGCCTGTATTATCTCTGGACTGTTGCCTTAATTGCATGCCTGTGCTTAAGCGACCGAATGAGCTAACAACCCGGCACGTACGTGTGCTTTTCTGAAGGGTGCCTTAATTCAATCTGTAAGTGTCGCTGCAGGCCGTATTAGCTGTTGTGCCAAATCTACCCATCCTTGGTCTGGTACAGATCGGGTGCAGAACCTGATTTTAGCATCAACTTGCTGCGCTGTTACTTAATATATTCAACTGTGTGTGTTTCAGGGCTTGGAATGCTAGTTTATTCGTGTGTGGGAGACTGATAAATTATCACCTAAGGCAGAAATTTTCCTCCATAAACTTGTTAATTTTGTTATAACTAGGCAGCTAAAGGTCCTAACCTACACCTTACACTGGGACAGACGCAGCTCATAGCTGAAAGTGCGCCCGATAATGCTGCTGAGCTTAAACTGTGCAAGCCCCCGATTTAATTAGAGAAAAAAAAAAAGACCTGACTCCTCCTTTCAACTTACCTGCGTCCTGCATATAAGTGGCATCACCTCTCCTCTCTTTCCTCAGCAGGTCGTGAGGGCCTTGGAGCCTGCCTTCCCCCCCCCCTTCAGGAAGCTGGTGCCTACCATGGAATCGTGGTCGTGAGGGCACCTGGAGGCTTCCCTTCCCCCCAGCAAGTCGGACCCCCACCATGGAATTCGTCGGCCGAGAGGTATACCCGCTTCTGCCGTGTACCGGCAGCATTCCGTTCTGTGAAGCTTCCGACGCCAGACTGTAGCTGGCAGCGTTGCTGGACAGTGCAGCGGAGCACACAGAATAGATTTAAACTTGGCACCATTTTGAGAGCGCATTTTGTTAGTGTAGGCATAGCTGTGCTGCCCCGCCACCACCCTAGGTCAACTTGGCCTTATACTGGCTGGCTGGATGACGTGGGGCAGTGACGCTAAACTAAATAAAAACTATCAGCCCTTTTTGCCATTAGCAGCTTATCTGCTCTCACCTCTAGTGGCCGCCACTGCCTAACCTCACTGACTAGAGTTTCAGAATCCTAGTCTTGTCTCCTTACCACTTGCTTTACCGGGATTACCAATCTCTAGAGGTGCTCTACTGCATCTCACTTGTGGGTGGACATCAATTTTACACTACCAGCATGCACCAGCCCAGTGTGTGACCACTGAAGCAGAGTACTATTAGGTGTATACTTTGTCTCCCTTCAAGCAGGTGCCTACATCGCTGGCTCCTGCACGCCTGCGACATAATCCACCTTTGCTCTTACTCACAGCAACATAGTGTCTAACTGCCTTCAGGAAGTGTGTCACACGGCCGTTAACAAATCCACCTCCCTGTGATGTCTCGGGGACGCTCTGTCCTTAATTTTGCCCCTCTCCTTATTGCTTAGGGGGCTTACAAAAGTCGCCAGAATGTGCTGTGTGCGCTTTGTAAGTGCTAACACCTGCTGACCTTAGGGGGCTTATGTAAGTCGTCAGTACATGCTGTGAGTGCATTGGATGCACTAACACCTGCAGACCTTGGCCGAGTTGCTGTTCCTTCCGGGTCTGATTGCTCCTGCTGCTGTCTCACCTGGCACCATGGCTCTACCTGCACAGGCGGGGGTCACTGCCAGTTTCTAAGGTCCTCTGGCTACCTTGCCCTCCTTCAAGACGCCCTCTGCCTGGCTATCAGACAAAGGCTTAAAAATGGTACACCTAAATGTCCGTAGCATCCTCCACAACCTAGCTGAACTCACGGCCTGGGCGACCCACTACAACCCTGACATTATGGGGATCTCTGAAACTTGGCTGAAGCCTCACATTCCTGACTCCGTGTGCCCTCCCGGGCTACAGCCTCCTCAGGAGAGACAGGGTAGGAAGCAAGCATGGGGGTGGAGTGCTACTCTATCATAAGGTGCACCTTAACGTGTCTGCGGTTGATCACACATCTCCTACATCCCCAGCCTGCGAATTCATTCACACGCTCCTCCTGCTTGGGAACACAAAAAAGGTGCATCTGGTCTGTGCCTACAACCCTCCGAAGGGTGGCGTACTTGGGCTCTCCCCACTACTCGACCACGTTAGGGATAAGGTTGGGCCAAATGAGCTGCTAGTCCTAGGGGAACCTCAACCTCAATTGGTTGGGTCCCAATACCAAGCTTTATGAGCTGCTTCTCTCAGGCCTTGTGCTCTTCCAGCTCATTATGACACCCACAAGACTTAACCCACAGTGGGATAAAGGATCCCTTATAGACTGGGTACTGAGCAATAGGCCTGATAGAATTTTTTACTCAGGAATACTCCCTGGCGCTATCTCAGACCACTCTCCAACTTTCTGCATTTGGGGCATCTCCTTGCCTAAAATCCCCAGCAAAGTTATCCAGATGAGAGACTATTCCAAATTTGCACTCAATGACTACCTCGAGGACCTATGACACGCTGACTGGACTAGGGTCACTGCCAACAACGACCCAGTAGTAGCCCATGACAATTTCCTTGTGGTATTTGTCCCCTTGCAAAACAAGCACGCCCCTCTCACAAAAAGGAAGGTGAGGGGCAACGTCTCAAAATGCCTCCATGGAGGACTATTCTCCCTAATGAAGCAGAGAGACAAATGCTGGGAGAAACACAAGCTCTCCTGCAACGACGGCGACCTCCTTGAATATCGGTGGCTCAGAAACTCTTGTAAAAGAGCTATTCGCACCGCCAAGAGTGAGTACTGTAAATCTGCCCTGCTTGCCTCGATCAAAATCCATTGGAATTTTTGGCAAAATATCAAATATCTTGTTGGAGGGTCTGCCAGGGTACAGGCCACTGACATCATATAGCTGGGGCCAACTGCAATAACCTCCATACTCTCTCCAATGCTTTTAACTCCATGTTCTCAGACCTGCCTGCTCCCCCTTCTACCCAGCTCCCTGCCCCTAAGCCTCTGGGAGGGCACACCCCTTGACCGCCCTTCTACCTTAAATGGGTCACTGTTTCAGAGACCCAGAAACTCCTGGCCGGTCTCTCCCCCCACACAGGGGCAGGATATGACAGCCTTGAACCAAAACTGCTCAACCTGGGGGCTCCTCTCCTTGCCTGGCCTGTGTCTCACATCTTTAACACTTCCCTCATCTCGGGGATCATCCCTGACACTTGTAAGGTGGCCAAGGTTGTCCCTGTTTTCAAACAAGGTAACCACAAAGATATCAAAAACTATCGCCCCATCGCCATACTCTCCGCAATCTGTAAGCTCCTTGAAAAGGCAGTTGCCGGACAACTCTCCCACTACCTCCAAGGTTATGCTCTTCTCACCCCAGCTCAATATGGCTTCAGAAAAGGGCACAGTACATCAACTGCACTTGCCGTGGTTACCTCTGAGATCAGGACTGTGACTGATCAAGGCAATATGACTGGCACCATCTTTGTGGATCTCTCAAAGGCCTTCGATCGGGTTGACCATTCCCTCCTCTGCTCCACTCTCCAATCTTTTGGGTTCTCCCCCCCTGCCCTTGCCTGGTTCACCAACTACCTTGAGGGCAGGCAGCAATACACCAGCTTCAACCGTGCCTTCTCTGTCCCCTCCTCAGCTAACTGTGGGTTCCCCCAGGGGTCCGTCCTTGGACCCATTTTGTTTTCCCTATTCATTAATGAACTGCCCTCTGTCACAACCCATGTGCACCCCACCCTATATGCAGATGATCTCATCATATTGACCAGTTCCCCAGAGATTACTGCCATCAACTCCAGGCTAAACTATGACTTCGAACTCATCCAAAACTGGCTAGAAAGCCACAAGCTGACCTTCAACCTGAAAAAGACCCAGGCCGTTCTATTTGGCTTTGCGGCAAAAATTAACTCCTGCCCTACTCCCTTAACCATCTTTGGAACCAATGGCACCCTCCTGCAGGCCGTGGACTCCGTCAAGTATCTAGGAGTTATCCTTGACCCACAGCTGGATCTCACCGCGCATCTTCGGAACATATGTAAGGCCACAAATGGCAAGCTTGGACTTGCCTACAGAGTCAAAAGTTGCCTCACCCTGGCTGCACGGCTCACCCTAGCCAGGGGGATACTTCTTCCCACGCTCTGCTATGGACTCACTGCCTTTGCCCCTGTCCCAAAAACTAGTCTAGCAAAATGGGACACTGCCTACAACAGCATATGCCGCTTTGCACTCTCTGCCCCTCACCTTATGCATCGCTGTGAGCTCTACTCATGGCTAGAGTGAATACCCTCCGAAAAGCACCATGTCTTTGCCCTGGGTAACCTTGTAGATAACATAGTCGGAATGGCCACTCCTTCTGCTCTTGCCCTTCCCCTCAAACATGCAACCCCAGCCTATAACTTAAGATCCAGTACGGCACTGGAATGCCTGGTGCCCAAGACCCGCACCCGTATGGGGGAGTGGGCCTTCTCCGCCCATGCACCTAGACCGTGGAACTCCCTTCCTGTTTCAGTTCGTGCCTCTTCCTCCCATCCCGGCTTCAATTCATCCCTCTGGAGCTTCCTCAAATCAATCTCTCACTGTCTATGTGCGATATGGACCTCAGTGGAGACTCTCTCCTCCTTATTCCTCAACTTGAGGGTGACGCCCTGACTGCTGTTGATACCGGCGGAAGTTTAATTTTTTGCTGAAAATCTGCACAAAGCACTTTCTGTCCTTCTGTCTAAAGGGGAGGCCCTGTTATAACTGTATCTATATGCATCTTAGCTAACCCTGTTGTTACTCTACATCTTGATGTTATCTTTCTGCTTATTCATTGTGTTACGATTCTGTGTTGCTCTCAGCCTACACAACCATCTATGCCTGTTGGTCTTTATGCTATATCACCTACCTGTACCTACGTGATCGTTGCCTGTAGCATCTGTATGTTACCTTGTCTCTGTTTGATGCATTGTATGCACCTTGTAACCCTCCCGGGTCGTACCTGAAAATAGGCACTTGGCTGTCTAGTGTGCTTACCTGGTAAACAAAAGCAAAGAAATAAATAAACAAAATCTGGAATTCCGTCGCCCCTGAAATATGACACTCCTCCTCCAACTATTTCCTTACCTCTGCCCTGCACAATTATCTTTCCCTCAGCTGTTTCTGCTTTAACCCACCTTAATACTTAGTCCCAGTTTTTGCCTTCCTACCCTGACCCCCTCCCTTGGCAGGGTTCTCAACATCCTGAAGGGGGAGATCAGGAAATGGCTACCCCTTCTCCTTATATTCAGTTCTTGCCTCTCCCCCTCTCTTCTCCACCTGCCCTTCTATGTCACCAGTGTGCACAACCTAACCCCATCCTTTTTACTCCAACAGCACTCGTGTACTACCTTGAGCCTACTCCTGGGTACACTCATGCACTATAAATAGTTCTATCGCATTATTACTGTTTTGAACGTTTATATGTTCTTTTGTATGACTTTGGACATGTATTGTAATTTACCCAATGTTCCACCACTGTTTATTGTACAATACATTGAGTTCCAACTGTTGCACAACCTTACAATGTTGTATTGTTTGTACTACACAATATTATTTTAACTGATCATCCTCCACAACCCTGGTAAACCCCAGGTCGTACCGTGAGACAAGCAACTTGTTGTTCAGTGTGCCCTCCTGGTGAAACATTTCAATAAATAAAATAAAAAAAATAATCTGAGAATTTAAGTGACCCTTTTCTAAACTAAGCCCAGCAATTAACTGCACTGAAGCTCAGTGTTCTATTTTATTATGCTCTGAGTCACCTTAAGGTATTTGCTATTTTTAATCATTAATTTGGAAAACATCTCTTGTAAGGAAAAGCTTTCATTAGGGCTCTAAATCCGCTCCTCTCCATACCTACAGTTATGTGGTAAAATCCTCAATCTGCGAGAGAGAAAAATAGCAGCAATGTGATAAAAATAGCAGACTCCCTCAAGATCTGAGTGCGTCTTTGGTGGCTGCATCAGCTGCAAAAAATGGAAAAGGCATCAATCGTTTCCACGGCAACGCTGACTTCAACTGACGTAGTAACAGGTAAATGACTGAACTTGGGAGTGAGGGCGCGCACCGGAAGCTGCTCTGTGAATCCCATTGACATTCCACTGGCAGCTACAGCAAATACGATTTGCAAATCAATGCTGAAAAAAAACATCATGTGCTCTGTACAACTAAACTTCTTGTAACAAATCCGTCTGCTACGTGCCTCATGTTTTTTTTTTACACCTATATCTGCAGACTTGAAACCAGTGAAATAAAAGCTTTTTTTTTTTTTTTAACTCAAAGAATACGGCCTTCATTACTAATGTTTTACATTGTGATGGACCCTGCAGGTCTCCCAGTATTCCCCTGGCTGACCACAGCAGTGATCCTTCTACCTCTGATGAACCAGTATACCGAGCTACAAGTGCAAACCATGGAGGCACTCCCAAGAGTCGAGCCACAAGGGGTTTCAGTGCTAGGTGGGTTCTGTGGAAAAACAAAAAAACAATACACCAAGATACAAAGGATCTTCATACAGCAGTCCACTTTATATATTTATCTGAAATTTTCAGTGCATCACCTAGTCATCAAGAAAAACAAATGCAGGCAGAGAGTGGTTTCCACATAAGACAAACAGAGAAAGCAGCGGAGCCTCAGATCATAATGGGATGTTAAACGTGAAAGTATAGGCACCTGACCTACGAGGGGTAACCTTATTGCCGGTGGTCAGACCAATCATGGTTCGGCCAAATGATGCATCAAAGAATCCCCCTTTTAAAATGATATTACAAACGCAGAAAGTGACTATGAAAATGGAATAACTTGAAATGATTTACAGGCTCTTTTGAGCAGCATTTTGGGGGAGAGTGCACTGGTACTGACAGATTCTGATGTTCGCCGCACACTTACAAAATTTAAGGAAACTGTATGAGAATAGGGATTAAAACTCATATACAATGGCAAGAAAAATCCTTAGGCTTTGATTGGTCAGTCTGAGGCTAGACCTATGATGTTACCCCAGCAGAACATCACAGAACTACTGTCAGAACATCACAGATCTAGTGTCAGAACACACACACACACACACACACACACACACACACATATATATATATATAAAACCACCTTACATGTTAAAAGAATCACTCCATTCACATGTCCAGGTTGCCAACACTGGACATGTCTGCCATGGAGTTTGTCAGTACTTCCTGGTTTTAAATAAACATAAATGATGGCCAGCCCAGTGGTAGAGCTACTGCTTGCAACGCTGATGACCCAGGTTCGGGAATGAGCCTAGGTTGTCAGAAGGCCGGCTGGCCAGCCTGGGGGGTGGAGAAGGATTGAGTGCCCCATGTACTGCTCTCCTACTCTGGAGAGGGAGGGCTGCCATTCCCGTTGGGATACTGCCACCTGAGTGACCAGAGTTGGCAGGGCAGTGGAATGGCAACTGACTGGAAGGGGGCGACATCAGCCGGGGGACCCATGTCTGCATCTGACTCGTATGTGCAGGTGCATTGGTCTCCCTGTGTGTGTGTGTGTGTGTGTGTGTGCCAACATCTCCAGGGGTTCACCTCCATCAGTGGAAAAAGCTCAACCCCAGTGCTGACTTCAGGCAGGGTCTCAGTATGTCTGAGGCAGTTCCCGCTGCCACTGGAAGCAGCCCAACGAGGTGCGCAACTGGGAGTGGAGCCGGCCACCCCTTACCCCTACTCAGAGGGTAAACCTAGGCTCCATGGGGGCAGGCTGCAGTAGGGTAGGTGGGGACCATGGGATGGCCAAATGACACCTAGCCAGAGGAGCAGACTGGTGATTCGGGGACAAAAATAACAAACATAAGTGGTTCCCTCCCACAGTGTCACATGCCCAAATACACCTTTGTAATTTCCTCACCCCAGAATCCCACACAATTTTTGTGCATATATCACACACACACACACACACACACACATTTATAAAAATCAAAAGTGAAGCTGTCAGCACGATTGTCTTCACTTCACAGTCCCCACTCTATGCCACTTACAATTCCTTCCTCACCCCTAGACCCTGTAACCCAATGAATTGAATTTGCAGCAGCATGGTGTCAGTTCCAGGTGTAAGTGGCAGCTACGCTAACTTAAAGGGACATTGTAAATCTTTTTTTCATCATATTATTTCTAGTTAGAACCTGCATTTTATGATTGTTTACTTTCTCTAAAATTCATCGATGTTGCTAGTTGTTTTATCTGCCTTTTTAGTAGAACTGAAATGCATGATAATGGTCTGGTTGTACGCAGGCTTGTGCTGTTTCAAACCCTTGCTCTACTCTTATTGCATACTTCCGGAACATTAGGAACATCCCCCAAACAGTGCAGGCACTCATGATGGATTGTATCCTCTCCTCCCACTGCACTCGGAGGCCTAATGGGGTTGACAGTGTCCCTTTAAACTGACAAAATAAAAAAATCCCCAAACCTGCTACCTTGAAGGCTCTCTTCATGATCGTCAGATTATGCAGCCTTATTAAAAGCATGTGCGCAGCTGAAAGCTGCAATGCCAGCTCGATTTACTGACTGCAACCATCACGAATCACTGTCAGTAAGATCTGGCAAGACAGTAGTGATGAAATAAACATACTACTGGCATATACCGGGAGCAGACTGCTTTGAATACAGTAAGTACAGTCACCAATACACTGACAGCAGCTGGCGGGTGGGATGGGGGAGGAAAGCAACATAACAGAGATCAGGCAGTGGCATAACATGGGGAAAGCATGTAGCTGCAGTGCCACCTACTGGATAAAATAAAAAATGTGGACTTTTTTTTTAATACATATGCCTGCCCCTACAGAAATAATATAAAAAAAAAAAGTTTCAAAATGTTTTCTCTTTTTTTTCATCTGTTTTTTGAACAAGCCATTGTATATTTGAAATGATGCACTCTAGGGTGTGTGTTGTGCAGGGATAATGGCACTTCTCAGGTGTTGGACACACTCTAACTGCGGCCTCGTGCCCAACCACCAAAGGCATGACATTATCCCAGCACGACACACACACCCTGTTGTGCATAATTCTTTAAGTGAATCAGCCAGAGTTGAGCTTGATATGACCTTACAAAAACAAAACAAAGGCAGGTCATGCTCTTACTAGGTAGCCCCCAAAGCTGATAAAGCCACCTAATCATCTGCCACCCAGTGGGGGAGGGGGGGCAAGCTTTTGGACATCTCCTCTTATTCCCTCCTAATCTAGACTTCTCATTTTTCACTTTTGTTTATAAGGGGATGGACCTAGAGTCCCTTCTGACCTTAAACTAACATATTACTATGGGGGCATAGCAAGGAACTGAAAGGTAGTCCTGGAAGAAACTCCCTCTGATCAGGGACTGGAAGCCCTTTGTGCACAGAGTCACATCCAGGGGCTTGTGAAGTGAGGTGACTGGTGGCCTGGGGCTAGTGATGATCCCCCTCCAAAGGTGTTGCCAGCCTCAAAGGTCCGGGGGGGGGGAGTTTGGGAGGGGGGAAAATTAAAACACAGAAAAAGCTCATAAAAAAGGAATATGTAGCTGCCCCACTCCATTAGATAACTGGTATACTGCTGTACATATTAAACAACGGTCTTGCTGTTTTCTCCATAGGCACAGGATTAGTACGTGACAGACTGCACAAGCCTTTCCCATAGCCATCAATGATATGTATGTACATAAGAAGATTATGATTCCA
This sequence comes from Neoceratodus forsteri, assembly GCA_016271365.2. NCBI lineage: Eukaryota > Metazoa > Chordata > Ceratodontiformes > Ceratodontidae > Neoceratodus > Neoceratodus forsteri. The sequence goes on along the minus strand of JADMNL010000031.1, from coordinate 158,458,607 downwards.
CGTGCCTGGAAGGACAGCATTTAAGATTATTCGGCTTCAATAAATTCAAACTTTGACCAACACGTTACAGGTGTAACCATGTCTCAAAGTTCAAAATTTATATTTAGCAGGCTGAAGCTTACTGCCGCACTGTTTGAATGTGTGCCATCATTGTATGTTTCTATACACTTAGACTCCACTTTAAGGGAATAGAATTTGTGGTATTGAGATATACAAGCGGTAAGATGACAACCTTTCAACCCATAGGATATAGTGCTTTCATATGTCCAGTTTGTAACGCTACTTCTGCAGAAACATTTTCAGTTGCTCTGTACCGAAAATAAACTCATTCCTCATTTCTGCAGTTAGTTGTACTAACTTTGCATCAAGTAGTTTCTGTTTATCTGGAGACTGGAGTGTCTGTTGTGACTGTTAGGAGTGTCTCATCATGCTCTTTTAAGGGCCTGATCCATAGATGGTCTGCACCTGCACTGCACATGTGGAGGGAAGTTTGTGCAGGCAAGTGGAGTGTGGAGGTCCTACTCTGCAAATGGGGAGACCGCCATGCAACCACGGCCTCAGGATGCAGGCCCAATCCACACCCATCCCCTTGCTACCGTCACGCCTATGCATGCAACAGGGTTGTGGCGGGCATGGGGACAGGCATGCACCCCATTCTTGTAGTTGTTTCTGCATTGCAGAGTGCCAGCAGAGAAGCCAAAGCCTCACAAAGGCCATCAGTGTCCAATCAGCCCCTCCTCCACAAGCCCCTAGTCCTTGGAACCTTCACGGTTGACTGAGGGCCATTCCAGCCCCAGCCGGCACAAATCGTAGATATTAGGTTCTGTCAATGAGAATATGGTAGTCCTTGAAGGGCTGCCCTATCTCGCCTGCCACTATTCCACATGGAGTCAGGGATCCACCGGCAAGCCAGACCATGCACCCAGGGTCTGGCATGCCTCCGCACCTTCTCTGCTGGCCCCTGCCACCATTGGAAGCTCTGCATTAGCAAAGTACAGTGGGCAGAGAATGTGGATACCATCCAGTGTGGATGGACAGTGGAGTGTGGGGTGCCAAAGCTGAGATACACATGAATCGAGTGCATCCTAGTCTTCTTAGTGAATCAGGCCCTTATGTGAGAGGACCGTGAACTACCGAAGGTGGGCAGTTCTGGGACACTAGAGGTGACACTCTTACAGCTGTGATACTCTGGTTGCCATCTAAGTATATTATGAACACTTATAATAAAAAAACACTTCTTAAATATAAAAGAAACAGACAATCATATTTCAAGAGTGAAACATTGCACTTTTTCAAACACTGTGCATGAGGCCATCATGGTTATAAAAGGTTGTTACACATAGGCAAATCCTTGGAGATGACTGGTTGAATCAGCGCTGCTGGATTATCATTTTTCTAGTAGCGATACTGAAGATTATGAAATGGATAGAAAAAAAGTCTGAAAGCTGATTGGTGGAGAAACCGTTTCACCCGTGAGGTTATCCCAACACAGCTCACAGGTAAAATCTAGCGCCCACAAAACTGCCTACGTACAACCATAAACACATAAATCGATTCATTTTATAATTGCAATAAGGACCTTCAAGGCATGCGTCGCTTGGATAAAGTCACTCCTCGGGTGGTTGAAGGCACTCGCTCTGTTGCCCTTATTGCTGAATTTGTATCTGCTGTTCATCGAAGAAGTTCAAGTGAACAGCACAATACACTGAATACAAACACATTTCTTCTGGTGACACTGTTTACCTGTAGGGTAACCCAGCTGAGGTGCAACATCTCATTTTCAGTAGAGGCTCCTATTTGAGACCAGTTTTCCAGCGTGGGGTATTGCATCATGAGGTGGTCAAATGACTTACTTAAGGTCTCCAAGTGATTAGGGGACTCCACTAGGATTTTAAATAGGGATCTCTTGAGTTCACAGGCCTGCGTTCTACCACTGTACTACAGTGGCTCATTACAGAGGTTGCAGGTCACAGTAATCAACAGCTGCTAATTCCCCTGTTTTATGTATGTTTATATGTATATGTACAGTTCAGGCATCTCCTATGGTTATTATACATCCTGACGACATTCTTAGTCAGCAGGATTATTTATTTCTAAACATCCCAGGAACTCTTTGTTATAAAAGAGGCTAGAATAAATAAATCTTATAAAATGGGCAACATAAATCCAGTGATCTAGCTGGTCAGCAGCTGTCCAGATCTGCGCAGTAATTGACCAATAACCACACGGGTCTATAAAGTGCCTTGCAAGTCTTGGAACTTGTCTTCTAAGATAACCTAATTACATAGAAATATCACTACTCTGCTTCGGAATTCTCAGTAACTGTGACAGTTGGGAAAAACAAAAAAATGCTCAGCTAGCAACATGAGTGACATACCTGCCACCCAATTTGTCCTCTTTTATGGGGTAAACCCAGCTGTCTGGTGTGAGAACCGATTTATCAATGATTAAGATTTATTTATTCTTAATTTAAAGATTTTAGTTTTGCATTTTTTTTAATATCTTGGTGCCATTTTATAACTGCAATAACACACTTCAGGGCTTATGGGTTTTGGGTAATTACCACACTTCCCCCCACCCCATGGCTGAAAGACACTAAACTAGGCTAATGCCTCGTGCCTCCAACCCACGGAGTGGGGTGTGTGCGATAATTACCCAATAACCACATGCCATGTTGTGTGTTACTGCTTACATGCGATGCATACAGCATTAAAAGATACTGGTCATAGAGTCTTGGGCATAAAAAATGTATTGAACCTTGTACTGCTATTGTAAAAGCACAGGTGCCAGTCAATGCACTATCACATATTTCTACAGTGTAAAGGAAACTAGACCTGTCTTGTTTAAAGGGGAACAGTCAGCACTAAGAGCTCCATACCCAAGTGTGGTGCTGGTCCCAGTTTGCACTTTCTGTGCAGAAACATTTTTTTTTGTGTACTGTTTACTACATTATGGTAGATTGGATCAGGTTGATTAAGCTGACTTAGAAGCTGACATTTTCTATAATCAGAAATCCCAGAATCCCCTGCTGTTGACATCAGAGGAGGGCTGCAGCAGTGGGAGATTCAATAGCCTGCAGTACATGTAGAGTTTTTATAAGCTCTGAGCTTTTATTTCCTGGTCCACTGTCCTCCAGGGGTTAAGTACAGTCACAGAGGATTGTACTTAGCCCTGGGAGAACAGGGGGACCAGCAAACATCTGAGCTTTTATTTCATATTTATTTATTGAAATCTTGGATGACATCTGCGAGCGGATACTCGTTGAGAGGTTCCACGTCAGATACGTTAACACAAGAAGACACAATAAAGTTTCAGTAATTATACATACAGAGTACAAAAAAATTTAACAGTACATAGGTTGCAATAACAAACAATTACACAAATTGTGCTAAGGCACAGAACATGATATGCCAGCATCCTGCGGGAGGGAGAGAGAGAGGCAGAAGCAGACTGTTAGGGTGAGGTAGGGAGGGGCAGTGGGAGCTGGGGTAGGAAGGGCGGAGGGAAAGAAAAGAGCCAAGGGGTAGAGGGTGGAAGGCAAGTGCTAGGGGCAAAAGGGGTGGAAAGCAAGTGCTTGGGCAAAGACTTAACTTGGCAAGTTAGGAGTTGGAAGTGCTGAGGCAGACTAAAGTTGCGTGTGCAGACTAGTGGAGGCACCTACAGGTTCTATTGAGATGCTAACAGAGTTTGCGCTTAAAGGAACCAAGGGCTGTGGCTCCAATTATGTGAGGTGGTAGACCATTTGTCCACAGAAGGGCCCGGTGAGCAAAGGATCGCTGGGCCATAGTTGTGCGGCACCTGGGCACATGGAATACTTGTGTAGTCGAGCTCCTGGTGTGCCTGACATGTATAGGTGGTGACAGAAGGCTCAGAACTCCTTGAGGAAATAAGTTTAGTCAGACCTTTTTTGCAAGTAGGTAGATTCGATAAAGTATTCTGTCCTTCAACTAAAGCCAGCCTGATCACGCATAAAGCTTACAGGTGTGGATGAGTTTTGGGGCATTAGTGAGCAGGTGGCAGGCTTTGTTTAAGGCTGTTGAGAGGCTGTGGAGCCACAGACAGCTAGGCCATAGTCAATCAAGGTGATGAGTGAACTGTTAATTGCCAAGTTCAGAGCTTCATAGGTCAAGCAATGTCTGTGCCTGTAGAGGATACCGATCCTGGTGTTAAAGGCTTTGGCTGTGATGTCAGTGTGCTGTGTGTAAGACAGGGCAGTGTCCAGTGTGATTCCCAGGTACTTGAAATGGGGGACTAGTTCTAGGGTGTTAAGAGTCATTCTGGATTGCCAGGGGATGGTCTTTTAGCTTTTTTTGGGCAGTGGCGAAGAGCATGGTCTTGGTCTTTTTATAGTTCATGACCAGTTTTTGCTCTTTGAGGCATTTTTCAGCCACTGTGAAGCTGCTCTGGAGGTCGTATTCCAGCAGTGCAGGGTCAAGGTTGCTAGTAAAGATTATCGCATCATCTGCGTAGAGAAGCATGTGGCTGTTGCAAGCAGCCAGGAGGTTGTTTAGGAAGACACTAAAGAGTAACGGACCGAGTATGGATCCATGTGGTACCCCTGATCTGACTGGTCGACTTTCTGATAGGATGCCCCCAATCTTTATTTGCTGTGCTCGCAGGCTAAGGTAGCTACAAAACCATGCTACAGTTTCTAGGGCTAGCCCTATGTCCGAGAGCTGTTCAAGGAGGAGGGCATGATGGACTGTGTCAAATGCCTTTGACATATCAACAAAGGTTGCCCCTACAATGTGCCCTTTGTCAAGAGCACTGTGTATGAATCCGTAAATTCCAGGAGAGCCGTGATGGTGCTATGGTTGGCTCGGAAACTATGCTGTTCTGGACATAGGAGCTGATATTGATTGAAGTATTCCACCAGCTGGTCAGCCACAATCCTTTCAAGGGCCTTGGAGAGCGGGGAGAGTACAGAGATCGGCCTGTAGTTGTTTTGAAGAGACTGGTCACCACCTTTGTGTACCAGGGTGACCGTGGCAGCTTTCCAGATTTGGGGGAATTTGGAGTGGCAGAGGGATAGATTAATTATCTTTGTCAGTGGACCAAGTACTTCGTCTAGTGTTAGTCGATCAAATTTTAGCTTATAAAAGCCCTAACGTGCACTACAGGCTATTGAATTTCTCACTGCTGCAGCCCTGCTTTGATGTCAGCTGTAGAGGATTCTGGAATTTACATAGAAACATGGAATATGTCAGCAGATAAAGACTGCTTGGCCCACCCAGTCTGCCCATTTTCCCCCTGCTTATACTTTTACTGCAAACCATAGCTGATCTCTGGCTACCTACCCCCGTTTCCCAACTAAGACTCCCTTGTACCAATCCCATGCATGCTTGAAGCCCCCCACTGTTTTTGCCTCCACTACCTCTGCTGGAAGACCATTCCAGGCATACACCACTCTTTCAGTGAAGAAGTACCTCATCTCATCCCTCCTACAGTTTCCCCATTCTAGCTTAACTGCATGTCCCCTTGTTCTCATGCACCTTCTTCTCTGAAAAATGCTCCCCTCCTGTATCTTGTTCTACCCCGTGTGGTATTTCAGGGTCTTTATCATATCCCCCTCTCCATTCTCTCTTCCAGGGTGTACATACTGAGGTCCCTTTGTCTCTCTTCAAAGGGCTTCTGATGCAACCCTGCTCCATTTTAGTTGCTTTCCTCTGGACAGCCTACACCCCATGTTCTTCTTGAGATGTGATCTCCAGAACCAGACACAGTACTCCAGGTGGGGTCTCACTAATTATCTATACTGTGGCAACACCACCTCCCTCCTTCTGCTGGTAATACCCCTCCTTACACACCCCAGCATCCCACTGGCCATACCTACTGCCTTGCCACCTTGAGGTCATCAGATACGATTACCCCAAGGGCTCTTTTCTGCTTGGTGACAATCAATACCTCTCCCCCCATATCATACTCTAGCTCTGGGTTTCTGTGACTTAGGTACAGGACTTTGCACTTTCTTGCACTGAAACCCAGCTGACACACCTTTGACCATTCCTCGAGTTTTCTCAGGTCTCTGCAGATTCTCTTTACCCCCTGTGGTGTCCACCCTATTGCATATTTTGGTGTCATCTGATGATCTGCACAGAGGCGTACCTTCCCTTCCCTTCCCTTCCAGGTCTTCTGCAATGTCAATTATAAAGACATCAAAGAGGACTGGACCCAGTACTGAGCCCTGAAGTACCCCGCTGGTCACTCTCCCTTCCCTCAAGTGAATTCCATTTACTGCCACCTTCTATTGCCTATCCATCAACCAATTTTGTCCCCACCTTAGGACCCACCCCCAAACTGCCCAGTTTCCTAATGAGGCTTTTGCATGGTACACTGTCAAAAGCCTTGCCAAAGTCCAGGGTTGGACTGGTATACGGGGGGGGGGGGCACCTGGAAACAGACACAGGGGCCCACCTGAAAAATCATGAGGAGAGGGCCAAGGGTGACATGTGTCAGTACTCCACTTAAATGTGATACACTAGCTCTGTGTTTGCCTCTTATATGTACTTGCAGTGCCTAAGATCTGAACAGGATCACCTTGTAAATAGTGTATGAAATGCCCTAATGGTATATAATTTAGTGAATTGTTTTCCTGTATAAAAATAAAACTTACTGCTGCTATTACTAAAATACTCTATTTAATCTGAAAATAGATGATGAATGCAAAGATTTTCAGAATTTAGAAGGTGGCCAGGAACCCGGGGGGGTTGGGGTGGGGGCGGTACCTGAAAATTTCCAGGTATACTGGTGGACTAGTCCAACTCTGCTGAAGTCTAAGTAAGCCACGTCCACCACTCCACCCTTAACTGTTTCCCTGGTTACCCAGTCAAAGAAATCTATCAGGTTCATCTGACATGACCACCCCTCCTTGAATCCATGCTACCTTGGATCTTGTAACCTGCTGGATTCAAGGCACTCCACAATCCATTCCTTCAGAAGTGACTCCATCAAAGATCTGGTCCAGTAGCTTGTAAGGTTGAGGTGCTGGTAGACACCTCACCTCGCTCTATGCCAGTGACCTGTGTTTGGAAACTAGCATGGTTTGCCAAGGGCAGGCCGGGGAGGGGAGAGAGGATTGTGTGTCCAAGGGACTGCACTCATCTCCCAAGGAGGGAGGACTGCTTGCTCCGCCAAATGACTCCCACCAGGTGGAGGCTGATGGCAGTGCAGGATGGGAGTGGCAGAACTGGGTAGTTGACAAGCATGCCCCCGTGTGGGGAAGAAAGAACACGGAGGACAATGGTGGCAGGACAGGCTTGTATGAAGCCCTGACCACTGATCCCTCACCCACTGCATCACCAGGACCCAGAGGCTGAAGACTGGACATGTGAATTGGGGAAGGGGGTGGACATCCTTCCCCCTCCTGACCCTGCCATGTGGGGGGATCTGTTAGGGTATTCAGGCCATTAGGTAAGTCCTGGTGAGATGTAGGACAGTGGGGATCGGCAAGGCAGGGCTGAAGGGAGCCCAGCCTGTCCTGGCCACAGGAGTACAAACAGAATATGGAAAAAAGTGACTCCATCAGCTTTCCCACCACTGATAATCAGACTGACTGGTCTATAGTTGCCAGCACCTACCGCTTTTATGAAGCAGTACTAAATCTGCCCATCTCCAGTCCTCTGGATTCGCTCCTGTTTCCAGAGAGTTGTTGAATAGGACTGTCAGAGGTGCAGCCAGTCCCACCCTGAAGTTTCTTCAACACCCTTGGGTGTACCCTATCTGGTTTCAAATTGCTTTGTCCACTTTCAAATTTGCAAGTCCTTTCAGTACTCTCTCTCCTCTGTAAATGGACCTGTACCTCCTCCTGTTAATGTTCCTGCTGCCTTTATGTGGCCTATCCCCACCCTCACCCCAGTTCCTGCTGCCTTTATATGGTCCATCCCCACCCTCACCCCAGTGTTCCTGCTGCCTTTATGTGGTCTATCCCCACCCTCACCCCAGTGTTCCTGTTACCTTTATGTGGTCTATCCCCACCCTCACCCCAGTGTTCCTGCTGCCTTTATGTGGTCTATCCCCACCCTCACCCCAGTGTTCCTGCTGCCTTTATGTGGTCTATCCCCACCCTCACCCCAGTGTTCCTGCTGCCTTTATGTGGTCTGTCCCCACCCTCACCCCAGTGTTCCTGCTGCCTTTATGTGGTCTATTCCCACCCCACCCCAGTGTTCCTGTTACCTTTATGTGGTCCATCCCCACCCTTACCTCAGTGTTCCTGCTGCCTTTATGTGGTCCATCCCTTCCCTCACCCCAGTGTTCCTGCTGCCTTTATGTGGTCCATCCCCACCCTCACCCCAGTGTTCCTGCTGCCTTTATGTGGTCTATTCCCACCCCACCCCAGTGTTCCTGTTACCTTTATGTGGTCCATCCCCACCCTTACCTCACTGTTCCTGCTGCCTTTATGTGGTCTATCCCCACCCTCACCCCAGTGTTCCTGCTGCCTTTATGTGGCCTATCCCCACCCTCACCCCAGTGTTCCTGCTGCCTTTATGTGGTCTATTCCCACCCCACCCCAGTGTTCCTGTTACCTTTATGTGGTCCATCCCCTCCCTTACCTCAGTGTTCCTGCTGCCTTTATGTGGTCCATCCCTTCCCTCACCCCAGTGTTCCTGCTGCCTTTATGTGGTCCATCCCTTCCCCTTCACCATAAACACTGAACAGAAGCATCTTCTCGTATCATCTGCTTTTTCCTGATCATCATCATCTGCACAGTTCCCCCTGTCCTTTTTAACCTCAAAATCCCTCATCTTTCTCTTCTCACTTACGTACTTAAAAAAGTTCTTGTCCTCTTTAGCTACCCCTTCGACCATCCTTTCCTCACTTTGTGCCTTTGTGCTCCTCATCACTTTCCCTGCTTCCCTCTGCCTTTCCTGGTACACTTCCCTATCCTCTTCCCTCTGCATCTCTTTGTACCTTCTGAATACTCCCCTTTCAGCCTTAACCTTTTCAACCACTTCCCCCGAGAACCACAGCAGTCTCTTCTGTTTCTTTTGTTTTTGCTCACTCCTTTTGTGCAGAGGCATGTTGCCTTCTCCATGCCATCCCTTAATTTGGCCCACTGTTCGTCCACCCCACCCTGGTTATTCCCCCCCCACCCACTAGGTCATCTCTGAGGCATTCACCCATTAGTTTTCAGTCTGCCCTCTTGAAGTCCAGGATCCTTGTTCTTGTGTGGTTTGCTTCCACTGCCATCCTTATGCTGAATCGCACTATACAGCGATCATTGGTCCCCAAGTGGCTTCCCACCTTGACGTCTGCAATACTATCCCTGTTAGTGAGCACCAGGTCCAGTACTGCCCCATTACAAGTGGGCTACCTGACTAGTTGCCTGAGAAATGCCCCCAGGGAGTCTAGGATGTCCCTGCTTCTAATTAAGGGCACAGCAGCTGGGAAGCTCCAATCTACATCTGGCAGACTGAAGTCCCCCCCACCATCAGTACCTCCCCCTTTTTCTGCCATTGTGCTACTGGCTCTCCCTAATGACTTATCCAGTTCTTCCCCCTGCATTGGAGGTCTGTAGATCACCTGAGTGTGTGTATATTGGCCCCTGTCCCCAGGGTGATCTGCAGTACCTCTAACCATTCATTTCCCTCCGATTTCCATGCATTTCCATCACTTTGATACCCTCCCTTACATACAGTGCCACCCATCCTTGCAAGTTACGGAAAGTGCCAGCTTGGGAGTCAGCAGACTCAGCCTGATACAATCTACTACACTGCAGTAAATAGTAAAAAAAATGTTTTGCAAGTGCGAACTAGGATCAGCCCCATCACTTGGGTGTGGTACACTTAGCATTGACTGTTCCCCTTAAAACAGGCGATACTTTAGCCCCTCTGTCAGTGGGCTTGGCAAGGTGGTGGTGGTAGTAGTGGTGAGGAATACAACCACAGAGATTGCACAGATATATAACCTCTATGGTTATGACTGTCACAATAAAGAGGGGGTAGCCAAAGGGTGGGGGGCAGAAATACATGGATCACAGCTAATCAACCCCTCAGTTAAAAGGTACTGGAAAAACAACCACTTTGTTGAACATGCTTCGGTCAATTTACCTGGAGTTTTCAAATCCTGAAAATCCACAAATGCTCATCAATAACCCATGCTTTATTCACAGAAATGTGTGGATAATAAGGATTCTCAAAGAAAAACAGAGTCAGGATTTGCAATTTAGAGTGTTCTGAGAGGAGGAAGGGATCACAAAAAAGTACAAAGTACAACCCACTCAACAAAAAAACAAAACACAGTAAATCAAACTAACAAGGTACCTCAAGAGACCTAGAACCAAAAATACACTTCTGGTCTTAGCTAATACAGGCCACCCCAACCCCCCACAAAAGACATCATCTGTGAATAGCAGCAGTGGAAGGCTTTCATGATCAACTGTATAATAGGACAAATGGAGGGGAGTCGTTGCCAAAATAACATACAGGGTTGTAATTCTAGGGACCAAGGGAGATGGCTGGGGCCCCAAACAGCAAAGACGGGGAATATTCAGCAGAGTTGTGTGGGATGTACCGGGTGTGGGTCGACGGTGGTGCTAGACACTGCTTGGAAGGTGGGGGACTGTATGGTGTGCAGGCAGCTGGCATGGATTAAGGAAGAAATAAGGGGGGTGAGGTGGATGCTTGGGGCACCGGAGAGGAGAGGGAGTAGTAGAAGAGAATGGTGGGGAAGTAATGGGGGGTGGAGTACAAATGAAGAAAGTGGGATACATCAAATCGAGGCACTGGACAGCAGGGGGTTTGTAAGCTGCACTAAGGGAAGCAGGGGTCAGTTGAAGACGGTAGTTAACAGAGGAAGTGGAGCAGGGTGGAGAAGCATCAACAAGGTGGAGGATGGATGGACCAGTGACCAGCGCAGGGTGGTTACAAGAAAAAGAGGGTTGGAAGCAGGTTGGGGGAAGGGTATTGGGTCAAATGCCATAGGTGGTAGGAAAGGAGGCGCTCCTGTAGAGGAGGGGCATTTGGGGGACAGAGGGCACAGAAAGAGGCAACTGGGGTCATAGTGCACAAAAATAGGTTCGCTGAACTAATGACCCTTGATGTGGACGCAAGTGAGGAAGTTAAGGGGAAGGCCTATTAAAGCTAGCGAGGGATGAGAGCAGGGGGCATTCCTCGGGGTGGGGCAAGTAGGGGTGTTGACAGATGGAGATTATGGGGAGGAAGGCAAAAGAAGGGAGGCACCTCAGGGCAGCATAGAATGGGGGGGGGACATAGTGCACAAAAATAGGTTCACTGAACTACTGACCCTTGATGAGGATGTTAGTGAGGAAGCTGAAGTAAAGGGACCTCGGGGGAGAGTAAAAGGGAAAGGCCTGTTAAAACTAAAGAGGGATGAGTGAGCAGGGGCATTCCCCAGAGGGGGGGAGCAAGTAGGGTGTTGACAAACAGAGATAATGGGGATAAGGGCAAAAGAAGGGAGGCAATTCAGGGCAGCATAGAACAGGAGGGGATACTGGGAGTAAGGGATCAATGTGAGAAATGCCCAAAGGGTGGATCACCCCAAATCAGTAGCAACCTGGTATGATCATAGAGAGCCAGGGAACATTCAGGGGAGCATGTCCAGGGGAGTAGAAAGAGGAGTACACACATGGCAGGCTGCCCTAGGACAAAGTGGGACGGGGGGCAAAATGGAAACAAAAGTGCGGGGGGGCAGTGGGCAGGAGCAAAGAGTGGGAGACAGCAAGGGAGAATAAGGAGCCAGAGGTCCAGTCGACAAATATCACCAGAGCTACAGGAGGCCAAGGGGAAAAGGAAGAGGAGGTGAGGTGTTGGGAAGCAAAACCACGAGGCAGGGGGAGGGCCAAACAAAGGCAGGATAAAGAGCTGGATGTAAAGGTGGAAAAGACGAGATGGGAGAGGGAGTTCACTGCAGGAAGTGAGGTGGAGGGGCAGGAGGTGAGCGATGGGTCTAAGGAGTGTGGGAATGCTACTGGAAGTCCAGGGGGTAGCCCCTGAAGGGGACAGGCTATGTGGACAAAGAAGAAGGAGCCCAAAGCAAGGGAGGGGGACTTGGCAGCAGGGAAGGAAAGATGCGGTGGGGGGGGAGTAGAGGAACTGGCAGCAAAAGGATCCAGTGAAGGGATGATGGAAGATAAGGTCTTGATTGTCAGGGACTCTATAGTTAGAGGTATTGGTTGGGGGGGAGGTAAGGTCTGGGTTAGCTGCTTGCCAGGGATGACAGCTGCGGAGGTAGTTCATCCCCTCCTGGGGGAAGCAGCAGGACATGAGAACTCACCTGGTATTCCATTTAGGAACAAATGACCTTGCAGGGCATAGTTTAATGGAGGTACAGGTAAGGTTTGGAGCATTAGCAAGGTTCTGCAGCAGCCTGAGCTTTAGGTCAGTGGCATTCTCAGAGGTTCTGCCAGTCCCAAGAGCTAGTTCAGAGAGGAAGCAGAGGATAGCAGAGTTCAACAGCTGGCTCTCTGGATGATGTGCTCAGAAAGGCTTCAGACTGGTGGGGCTGTTGGGGACCACATGGAAAGATGAGGGCCTCTTCACTCCAGATAGATTACATTTAAATAGGGAGGATAAGGAGGTGCTGAAATGGAGGCTAAAGGAGTTTGTTAAAATACACTACAATTTAAACTGAGTTGGGGGTGGGGTGTTGCAAGCCAAACCAAATAACAGCAAAATTGATAAGGGGGCAATCAGCTCCACCCCAGAAGAAAGGAAGGTGCTCAGTTGGGGCTATTGGACATGCTGTTGGGACGATGAGGAGTGTCAGGACAGGGAAGGGCGATAGAGAACCTGGAGTCTGGAGGGCAATTTACACTAACGCCAGGAGCCTGGGAAACAAAGTCCCGAACCTGGCAGCAGTCATGGCCGAGGCAGACATAGACTTAGTGGGGATCACTGAATCTTGGTGTCATGAAGAGCAGGATTTGCATATGAGCATACCAGGGTATACACTATTTAGGAGGGACAGGGCAGAAAGCACAGAGGGTGGAGTGGCACTCTACGTAAGGGAGGGGATTAAGGCAACAAAAGTAGAGGGCAGGTAGGGGGACACAGAAGCACTATGGGTCTTGTTGACCATGGGAAGGGGAGAGGTGCTGCACACAGGAGTAGTATACAGGTTGCCAGGGCAGCAAGAAATGGTAGACAACCATATGATGGAAGATATCCTAAGGATGGCTAATAAGGGAGAAGTGCTGCTTACGGGGGGACCTCAACCTGCCAGATGTGGTATGGGACACATTATCAGCAGCCTCAATCAGAAGCAGGGCAATTCTATATTCCCTACAAATGGCTCAACTCAAGCAGATAGTCAGTGAACCAACTAGGGATGGGGCGGTGTTAGACCTGGTGCTGACTAATGGTGACAGGGTGGGGGAGGTGAATGTGAGGGAAAAGCTCGGTACAAGTGATCACAATACCATGTTGTTCATGGCACGCACGTCGGTCACTACAAAGAGAACCAAGGTGAAGGTGCTTGATTTTAGGGTAGCGGATTTTAGCAGGAAGGGGGAATATGCTCGGCAGGCACTGGAAGGATTGAGGAATCTTGGGGATGTGGACAACATGTTGGCTACAATAAAGGGACCCATTGTGGGGGCCACAGATCTCTGTGCAAAGAGGGTGAGCAAAAACAGGATGAAAAGGAAGCCATTGTGGTTCAAAAGGGAAGTGGAGGTCTGCATCAGGGCTAAGAGGAGAGCCTTCAGGAGCTTTAAAATGATGCAGGGGGAGCAGGAATGGGAGGAGTATCAGGCAAAGCAGGAGGAGGAGGGGAGGGTGGCCAGAACAGCAAAGGCAAGGACGGAGGAGAGAATTGCCAAAGCAGTCAAGAAGGGGGACAAGACCTTTTTAGGTACTGTAGTCCAGAATATGTTTGCTTCCCTTATAGTTTGCTGGACCAGCTGCCGACACTTGTTCACAGCTGACAATGTTCACTATGTGCTACCGTTTTTATAATATGATATTAATGGCAATAATATTAGCTTTCAGAAATGTTCGCCTACTTTTTTAAAAATCGCAAACATAGTGAAAATAAAACTCAAGTGAACATTTTCTGGACTATAGCATATAGGAGAGTGGAGGAGAACAGAGAGAGGGACACCTAGTCTGAAAACAGGGGCAGGGGAGCGGGTGGAGAGGGACCAAGAGAAGGCTGAAATGCTGAATAGTTACTTCAGCTCTGCATTCTCAAAGGAAGGGGGATAACCATAAGCCAGCAGGGGATGGGGTGGACGTGACTCCCTTTAGGGTGGAGGAGATCCTGAGAGAACTAAAGGGCTTGAGGGTGGACAAAGCCATGGGGGCCTGATGGGGTTCATCCATGGGTATTGCAGGAACAGAGGGAGGTACTGGCAGCTCCCTGGACAAGTCTATTCAATGAATCATTAAGATCAGGGGTGGTACCTAAAGATTGGAAAAGTGTGGACGTGGTGCCCTTTCACAAGGGGAAGGGGGATGAAGTGAGCAAGTACAGGTCAGTGAGCTTGACATCTGTGGTTTGCAACTCATGGAAAAGCTGCTGAACTACAGAATTATCAGCTATCTGGAGGCAAGCAGCCAATGCAGCATGGGTTCACCGAGGGCAGATCCTGTCAAACAAACTTGACTTGGATGAGTTTTTTGACTGGATTACCCAGGTGGTGGATCGGGGGGGGGGGGCAGTGGACGAGGCATACCTTGATTTCAGGAAAGCTTTCGATTCTGTGCTGCACATGAGACTACTGCAAAAAATGAGTTACCTGGGATTGGGGGGTAGTAATAAGGTGGGTGCAGAACTAGTTGGAGGGCAGAACACAGAGGGTATTGGTCCACTGGGTGCCCTCGGGGGAGACAGGGGTCACCAGTGGGGTTCCCCAAGGGTCGGTATTAGGACCACTGCTCTTTTACATCTTTGTAGGAGACATAGCAGAGGGTGTGACTGGAAGGGAGGGTGAGTCTATTTGCAGACGATGCAAAGGTTTCTGCAATAGAGTTGACACACAGGAGGGGGTTGAGATGAAGCGTAGAGACCTGGGGAAGTTGGAGGAATAGTCCAGGGAGTGGCAGCTTTGTTCAATACCGCAAAGTGTAGGATCATGCACTTAGGCAGGAAAAATGGGAACACAGAGTACAGAATGGGTGGGTAGGCCTCTGGAGGTAACCGAGGAGGAAAGGGACCTTGGCATCATTATTTCACAAGACCTGAAGGTGGCAAAGCAATGCAGACAGGCAGTGGCAAGAGTTAGCAGGATGTTGGGTTGCATAGGGAGGGGGATCACCAGCAGGAGGGAGGTTATGATTCCCTTGTACACACAGCTGGTCAGGCCACACCTCAAGTATGGGGTACAGTTCATGAGGCTGTACCTAAGAAAGAATGTGGAGCGAGTTCAGAGGAGGACAACCAAGATGGTGAGGGGGCTTGGACACTTACCATATGAGGAGCTCAATATGTATACCCTTGAGCAAAGGAGGGAGAGAGGTGATATGATCGAGACATTTAAACACCTTAAGGGCATAAACAAGGTGAAAGAGTCTAACATGTTTAAATATAAGAAAAATAGCAGGACAAGAGGACACAGCATGAGATTAAAGGGAGGCTGATTAAGGGGGAATGTGAGGAAATTCTTTTTCACAGAAAGGGTGGTAGATGCATGAAATAGCTTACCACAAGAAGTGGTGGCTATGAATACAGTGCAGGGCTTCAAACAGGTATGGGATAGGCATAAGGGAGCAATACAAATGACTATGAATAGATAGGTCACTGACAGAGCAAAGGCCGATGGCACATTTATAAGGTAGAAAAAGAAATGGGCAGACTGGATGGGCCTTGAGGTCCTTATCTGCCGTCAACTTCTATGTTTCTAGGAGAAATGCAAGACTTAAACATGTATTCTCTGGAGCAGAGGAGAGAGAGGGGTGACATGATTGAGACATTTAAATATCTGAAGGGTATCAATAAAGTGCAGTTGGAGAACCTACTGTGTGAACACATACTGTGTGATCCTGAGTCACTTAACCTCCTTGTGCTCCCAGGTCGCATCTGGAAACAAGCTTCAGCTTAGTGTACTTCTCCTGGTTAAACAATGTTCCCTTTCCCTCTTCAAGGTAAAGGAATGACCTAGGATGAGGGGTCATGAATTCCAAATCAAATGGGGAAGGTTCAGGGGTAACATTAGGAAGCACTTTTTCACCTAGAGGGTGGTGGACAGCTGGAATGGTCTGCTGAGGGAAGTGGTGGGAGAGAGAGGATGGGGGATTCAAGAGGGCTTGGGACAGGCACAGAAGGATGCTGGCTGGGGGGGGGGGGTTAACCAGAACAGGCCTAGTAGATATCTAGGCAAACTGGGCAGACTTGGTGGGCCTGGGGGCCTTTTCTGCCATCACAGTCCTATGTTCCTATATTTTTATATACCTTATGTTACCTGGGATTCTCTATACCTACTGAGTACAAATAAGCTTGAAAGCAGACTGCCTGCTGTCCTCAGAGTATATCTACCAGTCTTGTCTTTTTTGTTAATTATGTGATTAAAATGTGTACACGTGCATGTTTGTGTGTAATCAAAATGCATTGGCTGATCCTCAGCTACAACTGTGAGGGGTTCCCCCCCTTACCCTGCCTCTTCCACCTATGTCAATTATAGGTTGTCAGTGCTCTCTTTCATTTCCATGTTTAATTTTAAATACCTTTGGATTTCTAGATCCCAATCAATTGTTTCTCTGAATGGAAAGCATCACCGTAGCATAATTAATGTTTGTAGTATAATCACTTTGTAGACAGAAAGATAATCATTTAAATAATTCCTAGTTATGAACAAGGATTCTTTAAAGCAGTCCCTGACCCCCTCCCCCAACCATCTGCAATGAACTCAGACACTTCAGGGTGGGGGGCCCAGTGCAAGGGGGTACAGGTTGTAAATCTGTGGGTCAGCAGAGGTTTAGTTAGGAACTACATTGGGAGTTTCGGGTGGGGGTGCAATGAAAGAGTAATGAGCTTAAAAATACCCAGCCATTTAACACGGTGTTAAGGGGGTCATCTCACTAGGAAAGTGCTTCTGACTAGCACTTAATTTAAAAATAAAAATTGTTGTAATACAGCTGTCAGCTATGGAGCCTTGCCAGGTTCACCGACTTTTCATTTCAGAAGGAGGCCGGATAGTGGCAGAAAACATCTGTTGTGATCTCCCACCACTCCCCCCCCCTACACACACACACACACACACACTCTCTCTCCCTAAACTGGTCTGCCTCCAAGCTAGAGATCTACAGGGAGGGGAAATAAAAACAGAAGAAAGGAATTTGGGTTTATACTGTATATTCTATACACACCGTATCCCAAAGACATTTACAAGCCATGAAAGGTTACCAGCCATTAGGCAACCACAGGAATTAAGTGCAATAAGAGGGAAATTCAAGCACACTTAGAAAGACTAAAAAAGGAATTGTTGCAGTAGTGGCATTCTGTTCAGGTTCAGTCCCAATATCGGAACATCAGGGGTCTAGAGGCCTGGGACTAACAACGCCTCCATGCTTAGTGGTGGCTGAACAGCATTCTGAACCTGTTTTTGTCCTGACTCGTGACTCCTGAAATAAAAACGGAAACCAAATGATAAAAATATCTCAACTATGTTAAGCTGCATTACCGCCATACTAGGTAATATTTATACAAGTTCCTATATAAGTGAAAGTTTGGCCCTTAAATCGCAGGTTAGTGCTTTTGCTTTGAGGTTTGTATCATCGCCACTTTTAGCGTGAAGATTCTACCACAAAGAATTGAAGGAATCCAGCAGCACAGCTGCAGGGCTGCATTGTGGAGCCCCAGATGGAGGATGTAAATGCCAGATATGGTAAGGAAGGGAGAATGCAAATATAGTATAGGGTTACCCCTTGCTGTGCGTGGATTTCTATATAAACCAAAAAGCTGCTGTAGCACAAACCTTTGCACTGATTGTTAGCCCTGGCCACTTCTTGTGCAATGCTCGTGTGAGTTTACTTTTTACTTGTTATATTATAATGTAATAAAAGTTTTTTAGATGAAAAGTATTTGGGCCATTTAAGTATATCTCTGCTGGGTATATCCCTGACCTGAAAGGAGGCTGGAGAGGGCCAGTAGTGTTGCTTCACTTAGACGGACAACACTACCCAGTGCTTCAAATCCTTACACCTGATGAATCTGGTAGGGATTCAAAGCACTGGGGTAGTTTAGTGCATCTCCTCAGTTGATGCCTATGCTTTGCAATAAAATTCACTTTTTTTTTTTTTTTTGCACTAACTTTGTACATGCCTTTTTCTTTGCACATCACCTTTGCAATCTCTGGTCTCTCCTTTTAGGATTTTTTGTGTGGCTGCTGCGTATCCCCTGTTTCTGTGCACTCACCATTGGTTGCACAGTTGGAGAGATGGGCGAGTACAGTGGAACAGCACTGGTGATGTTGGATAAAGACAATAGTATGTATATATACACAGTATACACACACACACACACACACATATATATATATATAAAAAAATACACACACACACATATCTATATTATACACACACACCATATATTACATATAAAATATACACAGATGGGCCCCTATCCCTATAGGAAACACCATCAAATATCTGCTTGTATACCACACAAATTAAAAATGCCATATTTATTTAGTTTTTGTTGACGGGGTAAGTGCACTAGACACATTCTGCCTATTTTCAGGTACTATATGGAGGAGGGGGATACAGATGAATGCCAACTGACCTTGAACCAGATGAAGCTGTTTGTGGTATTTTTGCTGAATGGGGTGTGGGGGAATTCTCTCCAGGGCACCGCAGAAATTCCCCAACTCTTTTTCGAGAAGTGCCATGGGATCTTTAACATCCAACTGAACTACCACCAGAACAGGTAGATGGGACCTCGGTTTAATGTCTGATCCAAAAGATGGCACCTCAGGAGTGCAGCACCCCCCTCATGCTGCACTACACTGTCAGTACTGGAATTTAACCCAAGTGCCTGGTGTGGGGACAGAACTCACAGCCTTCAGATTTCCCAGCCTCTGATGCAAGTGTGCTACATGCTGAGCCACTGACACTGACATATAAGGAGGCAGTATAGCGCAGTGGTTTAAGGCTCTGAGCTGCAAATCTGGAGACCTGGGTTTGAATCCCACAGCCCCCACTCGCATACTGTATGACCTTGAGCAACTCACGTAACTTCCCTGTGCTCCCATGTCGCACCTGTAAACAAGCTTTCAGCTTAGTGTGTTTATATATATATATATATGTATATACATACATATGCATACCACATCAATTAATAGACACATTGCATATAACAAAACATCATAACTATATTAACATCCTACTACACTGTATTTAACACTGCATTACAACAGTAATAACACATACAGTATATACTCATAGCATTCCTATTAAATACCTACTACAACTATGTAACTACATGAATATACCACTATTAGCACACCTGAATGCCACTCACAGCATATCCCCCAAATACCAATATAACCACCAATCAAACAGCAACATCCCTACACAGAAAGCCTATCCCCAGCCATGGCAAGCTCCAAGATACAGTCTCCCCCCCCACCACCACCACAGCATGTACATTCAGGACCCTCTGCAGCAACAGCACAGGAAATACAGCACCCCCCCCAGCGTGCAAACTACCAAGACTCTTGAAAACCTACAACCACCCCCTCCCAACATGCCATCCTGGAACCTCCGCTGCAACACTAGTTGGAAACAAATGGTACCTGCACTGTGCACACAGCTCCTTGTACCATACTCCCACTGCCACTCCTGAAGCCAAGATGAAAAGAACGGTCAACCTCAATACAGCAGCCTCCGCAGCTCCAGGAATACTGAGCTGCACAGTAACCACCACGCATGGCATCCTAGGGATGCCGACCAGCAAAACACCAGCTTTTCAGTCCAGCAGACAGCAACCACTGATGCCAGCGTCAGGAGCATTAGGACATTATTCAGGACGTCAATTGGCAGCAGCTGCAGAGCACTGGACACAGAGACTGGTACCTTCACCAAATAACACCTCCACACCACTACAGGACTCTTCTGGGTCTGGTCGCTTTGGCAGACAACATGAATGGCAGCAGCACTAGGTAGAAATGCTGGGTCCATGAAACCACAGTCAAGTCTCCTTAAATATAGGAGTAACAGAGAGCAACACTATTTCACATACATGCAATTATATGCAACACTATTGCATATAATTGCCCCTAATGTAACAGTGCGAATAAATGCTACATCCTTTAACCAACTGTTGTCTGTGTCTAAGTGTTGTTTGTGTCTGTCCTTATACTTGTGAAATAATCCCATCTTGGGGCCTAACAAGGTTATAATGGCCTCTCGCCCTTCGGGCTCATGGCTTTATCTGCTTGTTGGGTGGCCCCTCGGGATTATTTCCTTGTATACCATACTTTGCCATAATTTATTCAGTGTCTCTCTCTCTCTCTCTCTCTCTAGATATATTTATAGATAAACCCTGCTTTTACAAAATTGAAATCCATACAGTGAAAATTGTAATTATAGTAGTTCTGCTTTTCTCGTCAGATAATGTCATAAGGAAGCAACGACGCTACAGTTTTGGAGCCTCGAGGTGAGGCAAAGTGGCTCCAGTCACCTGTATCCATGTTATATTGAGCACAACTTATCCACCCTGGAGTTTGTTGTTGTGCTTATAAAATGGGAATTGCTTTTTAAAAATAAAATGCATGAAAATGTAAAAAAAAAAAAATAGCAAAACGTAGTGACTGCTGGTTGAAACATGAAACTTTGTTCTGCTGCTATGCTTGGGGTGCCTTGAAATAGTGGAATAGGCGACGGTGATTTAGCAGTGTAACTAGTTTGGGGTTTCATTAAATAAACTGCTTTTTCCTGTTGCTTAGGGGTACCTTGAAACAGTGGTGCAGCTGAAGTGATTTAGTAGTGTAAATACGTAGGGGGTCCTTGAAACAAACTGCCTTTTCCTGTTGTGCTTAGGGTGCCTTGAAACAGTGGTGTAGACCAAATGATTTAGACATGTAATTAGGTTGTAAGGCCTTGAAACAGTACTGAACTATGGGGTTGTGCTGAATATACTTTGATTCTCTCCACCAATCAGACTGCAAGACATTCAGGTTTATAGAGCAAACGGTTCACAGCTCTAAGTGATATGTGCCACTGAGGGATAAGCTAAGTGCAGGCTTGACAGTGACAAATGCATGATATAAAGCAGAAGCAAATATAAAGCAGGCATTCCCCATCCCCCAACCAACCAGTCATTGAGTCAATGTATATGTACAGCAGAGACCATTACACAGTCAGCATTCTTGCATTATTATTCTTTGTAGCAATCGCTCGGTTTACCAGATATCTCAAAGACGCAAAATGTATTCTGCTTACTGGACTGTCTTAATATCAATAAGAACAGGTCATTCTTAAATTCATGCCATGAAGATATTTTTTTGGAAGGGTACAGTTGCAGTACATTTTATGGTAAAAAATGTGTACCTTTTCTGTTTTTTATATAATCTAATATCTTGTTAGGTACCATTTTCCCAGTTTTTAATCTGCTTAAGCATTTATTTTTTGGATTTGAAATAATGATTAAAGGGGAACAGAAGTGTGGGGCTGGTCCCGATTTACAATTTGTGTACAAAAAGACATTTTTACTTACTGTTTACTGCAGTATAGTAGACTGTATCAAGCTGATTCTGCTGAATTCCATGCTGACATTTTCAGTAACCAGAAGTCCAAAAATGACCTGCAGCTGACATCAGAGCAGGGTTGCAGAAGTTGCAGGCTAAACAGCCTGCAGTGCATGTCAGAGTTTTTATAAGCTCTTGAGTTTTTGTTTGCTGGTTCTGATGTTCCCCTGGGGCTAAGTAAACCACAGGAGGATGTACTTAACTCTGGGAAAATAGCAGGACCAGCAACCATCTAACATACACTGCAAACTACTGTTTATACAATGGTGTGTGAAAATCCTGAAACCTCATTGGTCAAAACATGTCACGTGACTGTGGGTAAATCCTGCATAACCCACAGCTGAGGAATGACATTTATTAAAAACATTATTAAACACATTTTAAATTTATTTTACACAAGGGTCCATTGTATAATCGCAATAACGCACTCCAGGGTGTGAGTTATTTAAGCAATATATCATGACAGGGAGTGGGTATATGGGTGGATTTACCACGCCTGGTGTGGTTCGGTCATGAGGCACAGCCAAGTGACTTAACCACACCAGAAGTGGTAAATCCACCCATATACCCAATCCTTGTCATGGTATATTGCTATTATACAATGTTCAGCTTGTTGTTTTTGTTTTTATAGTGATAGGGCCTAAAAAATCCACTACCGGCCCTATCCAGGTGAACGGGCATGTACTGGAGGAGGGGTCTCACATCGCCGAGGCCCTAAACGGCTACTTCACAAACCTGGATGCGTACAAGGTGGGTCACACGGACGACGGAAAAAAGGCCCACGAGCAGCAGCCCCACGAACTTGACTGCCCTCAATTTCATCTGCATCTGGTTAAGGTAAAGGAAGTTCTGCTCATCCTTAAATCCCTGCAGCCGAGAGGCACTGGGGGCCCTGACGGGATCCAGCCAAGAATTCTCAAGGAGGGCGCCCCTGCTCTAGCTAAGCCAAAAGCCTGGCTGATTAACCGGTCCTTGTTGGAGGGGACAGTCCCTGAGCCATGGAAGGAGGCCCTAGTGATTCCTATCCACAAGGGAGGCACCACTGAACAAATAGGGAACTACAGGCCTATCTCCCTGCTGTGCTCATTGGCAAAAATACAGGAGCAGCTAGTCTACTCCCAACTTCACGAATACCTGGAAACTCACCAGGTTATCTCCTCGTCCCAGCATGGCTTCAGAGCCAACCATGGGACAGACACGGCACTCACCAAATTCTCGGCAGATGTCCTGCACAACAATGACTCGGGGGTCAGCACAGGCGCGGTCTTCATCGACCTCTCTAAAGCCTTTGACTTGGTCAACCACAACCTCCTGTTGCACAAAATGTGCTCTCTTGGCCTGGACACCCACGCGCTAGGCTGGTTTGCGAGTTACCTCTCAGGCCGTACCCAGAGGGTCAGGTGGTTGGACAATGTCTCCCAGACTGCACCGCTTAAAGAAGGGGTACCACAGGGGTCTATACTTGGCCCCCTTCTCTTCACTATGTTCATAAATGACCTGCACCAACACTTCGGGAGCAGCAGAGTCATCCAATATGCTGATGACGCGGTCATCTACCACGCCTCCCCCAATGTAAAAGAACTGGAGAGAGCCCTTCAAGATGACATCCTCCAGATGGAGGATTGGCTCGCCTCGAACAAAATGGTACTAAACACCAGCAAAACCAAGGCGATGCTGTTTTGGCCAAGATCCTTGGGATCTGATAGGTCGACGCTCCTTCAACTGCAGTCCAGAGGGGGAGTCAAGCTCGAAGTGGTTCCCTCAACTAAGTACCTCGGTCTAACACTAGACCAAAGCTTTACTCTGAAACAACACGTCGACCTACTAACCAAAGCCATTCACGTGAAACTCGGCATCCTCTACAGAATAAAGGACCTGATTATCCCTAAAGCCAGGGTAGCCATCGCCACCAGCAACCTACTCCCCAAGCTCACCTACGCAGCCCCGGTTCTCCAAGGTGTGGCTGCTACTGAACTTGTCAGGCTAAAGACCCTCTACAACAAGATTGCCAGGTTTGCTACCATGTCCCACCTAGAACCCACAACTGTGAGGCCTGTTAGGCTCAGATGGCCGTCCTGGAAGCCCGCCTCATCTACCCGACTCTCTGCCTGACATTTAAGCTACTGGGCCCCTTCCCCCCCCAGCCTCAAAGGGCTAGTCAGGGCTAAAACCAGTCTGAGGTGTCTCCGCACCTCAGGACAAACTCTCCTCGAGGTCCCTAAAACTAGGACTAAAGCCGGATCCAGGTCCTTCGCATTTACAGCCCCTTCCACCTGGAACAACCTCCCTCTATGGGTACAAGAGGCAGGAAAGGCCCTAGCTTCCGCTCTAAACTTAAAGCACACTTGCTCGATAGGAGTATCTGCCAGTGCCTTAGGACTTGACCACCCGTCACTGCCTCTCCTAACTCTGAAGGCGTGCCCCTTGGTCACCCTTCCCCCATCTGCCTTGATTCCTCGGGATGGGACCCTGACTCTAGGCAAACTAGCTAGCACCATCTACTTTGATTCTTCGGGATGGGACCCTGACTCTAGGCACTAGCTAGCACCTCGCGCTCTTCCTGGGTCCCCAAGATTGATGCATGTACAATGTTTGTAAATATTCACTTCCACATGTTCTTACGGTCTTTATATTCCCTTACCTCCTACCTGATTGTAACCCTAATGATCTCATTGTCTACCAACTTGTCACTTTATTACCTGTACTGTTTCCTTTGATTGTGTATGTAACTTTCCTCTGGGTCACCCCTGAAAAAGGGACCTCCGGGGCCCATCGGGCTAACCCGGTCAACAAAATTCAATAAATAAATAAATAAATAAATAAATAGATATAAAACTTTTACAGTGGGTATACTGGAGGATTTATCAGTCATGTGATGTGTTTTGACCAATGAGGTTACAGGATTTTCATACCCCATTGTATAACAGGGATTTACCCACTTCTTGTGTGGTTAGGTCACTCAGCTACACCTCGTGACACACCACACAAGGCGTGGATAAATCCCCAATAACCCACACCCTGTTGTGCCTTATTGCTTAAATCTCCCATTGCTGCAGCCCTGCTCTGGTGTCAGCTGCAGGGGATTCTGGGATTTCTGGTTACAGAAAACATCTGCTTGGAAGTCAGCAGAATCAGCCTGATATGATATACCATACTGCAAAGGGCAAATTGGGACCAAGCCCACACATGGGTGTGAGGCTCTTAGTGCTGACTGTTCCCCTTTAAAATCATGAAATATTTTTGCTGCAAGGATTTTAACAATATTCTTAGATGTATTTGAATACTCACAGATTAACATTACTATTTTTTTGACCGTCAAGAACTAGCATGCATCTGACACCACGCCGTCCTTATGGTACACTGGGGGTATCAGGGTTAACAGAGGCAAGAGGGGTGGTAGTGTTGCTGTGTACGTTATGTTGTACCATAGGTTTGAGATTGTACACAGCTCTTCTGTTCCCTCCTTCCATGAGGTTCTGGAAGGCAAGTTCCTCATTCCATTGTCTCTTCTCACATATATTGTAGGAACCTACTGCTGCCCTGGATCCAAATCAGATAACATCTTGACTTCCTCTCTTCTGCCTCCTCCCTCAGCTCCTCTGATGAACTCATACTATTGGTCTTTCCCTTGATAATCATGTCCTTCACTTCACGCAAGATACCTCATTGCTTAGCTAGCTCAATCCCTCTAGATCAAGTCACTACTGTATTGACTGGGGGCAGTCCTCCCAGTCGCACTGCACTCTGGAATCTGGTTTCATCCTGAATGTGCTCAGGGCCTGATTCACAATAGCACCCAAGATATGTGCAAATCGTGCTGGAGTAGATGGTCCCATAGCCTTGGGAGCCAGTGTGCCTTCCGACATCTATAATCAGTACCTCTGTAGATCTGCTGGAGCAAAGCACCAGGGCTAGTGTGGCAAGTGGACTTCCTACCAAGTTCAGGTTATGAACTGTTTGTGATTTGGGACACTATCCCATTGGATTTTCACGGCTTTGAACGTCTGTAAGAACTCAGTTGCTGCTGATGTAAGTTGCTATCTGCTTGGTACTGTGATTTGGATTCACTTAGCACTTTTGAGAAGTAAAAGCTCTTATGCAGTTATCTTGCATCCAGCTTCTTTTATTAATATGAGTGTAAGTAGGTTTCATCTACATGTAACCTCAGTAGATCTGTCCTTCTGGAAACAGGGAGAGAATGCATCAGCATGTCAGGCATATATGCCCTGGGTGGATACACAACAGGGTGGCAGGAACTGGAATGAAATGTTACATCTGTGGAAAAACATGATTACATTTGTAAATTCCATGAAGTCTCTGCTTCTTTTGCTGACATCAGATTCTTGTTACTTTCTGGAGGCAATGTTATAGTAGCTGGCAGCAAGGATGCCAAACAGCATCTGCTCTCGTCTTAAAGTCTCCAAGAAACTCTGGAATATGATACTCAGCTGCTGCTCTGTTGTAAAGGAGGAAGAGAAAGCAGCTGATGTTCCCTTTTACACACTTCCTGCTCCACTACTGGAGCCAGAAAAGGAAATATGACTATTCCTAAGCCTTTCATGTAAACACAGTCGTTAGTTGTTCTTGAATGGTAACCATCAACCAACCTTCTGGCTAAGCTACACCAGCTCTTAAAAACAGAACTTCAGGGGCAATTATTCTACAATTTGCTTAACTCTTAAGGCTGTGAGTAGCTCCAGGCCACTAATACCTAGACCACAATCTTGTGAATTTCATCCGACCCTGTGGGTTGTCTGGGATCCAAGCACTCCAGTGTTTTTCAAAACACGTTGGGTGGAACAGTATCAGATAGTCCATGTGCTGAAGCAATCACTGGATCTCTGTGAACCTCAGCCCTCCTCTCCATCACAGAGGGCTGGGGTGAAGATGTCTTCTGCACCACAAATGGCTGGGGTGCAAATACCATCTGCAGCGCATCCCCTGTCCCTGGGATCTGGCAGTCCTTACATGGACTACTGTGTGCCATGGTCTCCTGCTCCCGTTGATCTGGGGATCCACTTTGCCACTCTTTTAGGCAGACTAGGTGAACCAAGCAGTCCTTATCTGCCATCAAATTCTAGGTTTCATCTGGGCTTTCAAATGGAAGCCTGTTGTACTGTATGTCTACCCCCACCCCAACCAGCTGGCTCCCTTCTCTTCCAGCACAGAGCTATGCCCCCATGCATCAGGCCAGCTGAGGGTCATGAATCCTAGCTCTGCATATCTCTCCGGAGTCAGGCATACAGCACGTAGCTGCGCAGCCAGGTACACATCTTTTGTGGCTCGTACCAACCACAATCAGGTATACAGCCCATAATTTGTACCTTTTATTTCAGTAGCTGCCTGCTCTTTAAAAGCTTTTTATAAACAGAGCAGCTGACATACACCAACAGCTTGTCAAAGGATACTTTTGACAATGAATGGGCACCACAGATAATATTTTTCATCCCAAGGGTTATAGGAATCACCTAGAATACAGAATGCATTTCAGGACATTTGCAGAGCTGGAAGACACACTGATGCACGTATAAGAAACAGTTAAAATGAAACCCTATGATTTGGGTAGGGCTAAGGATCTTGTTTTTCAGAAAATGACACATAGGAAAAGAAAACTGACTTGAAACCACACTGCACAATTGTAAATATTGTATCATGCCAAAGAAAGGACACTGGTGGGGTGGGGAGATGAATCCTCCTTTATGGGGTCAAGCACAATGCACTCAATACTGTGTATAACTTCATTTCATTAGCCATGGTGACTGACAGCAGTGCGTAACATCAGGCCAAAAAAGGCAGCTAGTGCAAGGTATGGGGCAGCTATTTGTAGGAGGTTTGTGTGATGCCCTTGTGCTGGTTCATTATTTATGACACTGACATAATTCTAGAAGGCAGAATACAACTCACAAATTAAAATAAGAACTGAATGTACATCACAGAAGAAATTATATTTCTGTTAAGTAGCTGTCGGGGGCAAGCTCCCTGTCTTAAGCAGTTTCAGGAGAAAATGTTTGTAGTGGTGTTATTTATATATATAAAAAAAAAAAACTACATTGGGACTTGCGTGGCCTTGAAAGCTTGTGCACTATAACACCTTTACACAGTTTCTATGTTGGTTCGTCAAAAGGTGCTACAATCTTAAATTAACTAGTTTAAATGTGTCTGTGTGGGATAATTTCAGAACAGTATGAAAATAAACGCAGAAAGAGAAAATGGAAAGCAAAGTTATTCTAAGCTTTCTTAGAAAATGGTTGAAAGAATCCTATTATCGGATTAGTCAGTTGCATTCTAATGCCACACTTTTGTCAGCTCTGACCACTTAAAAAAGTATGGGTGCCAGACAACTAACCCTATACTCCTACTTATCAAGAGGCCAGTTAGAACATTTCCTTTTTGAAGTGGCTGTCATTTATTTTCTGGTACCACCCCCACACACACACACACACTCGTGTGTTTGCTTGCTGTCCCCAAAGTTAAAGAAGAAGTCAAAACATAAAGTGCATGCATATAACTCCCACCGAGTTCCCAGCCATGCTCCCACACTGACTTGCCCACAACCTCTGCTACTCACTAGCTCACTTGTGCCAATCTTGTTTCCGTTTTTGCTCCTTTTCATTTCTCTCAACTGCCCACTTCTGACCAGCGTCAGTCACACTGCTGTCCCAACCCCACTCCTGGCCAATTACAATCACACTGCATCTCCTACTTGTGGTCACTCACTTCCTGTAATGGCGCACACACACACACACACACACATCTACCCTATCCTGCAGCACATGATCAGTTGTCGCACCCATCACTGTAGTTGCAACATATGCGGGGTTATGCACAGGAAGACTATGTTACAAAGTATCCTTCTTTTATTTTCTTAAACATTTGACATAAACACCATTTTTTCCCCTTTATTCAGGCATTTATTCTCCTAAGCCAGTCAGCCCCCCTTCAGTCCACCCCCCCCCCGCCCTGTTATCCGCTTTCTCCCTAGGTCTTTCTTCGCCTCCTCTGTTATGCTGTTGTCCCCTTCTGGGAGGGACTTATGTTCTTGGGGGTTTTGACTCCTAGGTCCCTGATCTTTTGGTCTGGTACAGAGTGGAACACCGATGTTTGTGGTGCAGGGCCTGCAAGCCAGGCACCATTCTGCATTGTGGTATATTCTCCCCCTCCTCCTCCAGGTTTTTCTTCCAGGGACGGTGATGTGGAACGACACGTTGCACTGGGCGTGAGCTCTAACCACAGCGGCCGTGTCTCCTGCTGCACTGACACCCAACTTCGGCCAGGTGGCAGTCAAGCAGCAGAGTGCACTGACTCCCACCCCATTTCCCAAAGGCAGGGAGCAGTCCATCAGACGTTCGCGCCTCCTTCCCTCAGCAGGTCCCTTACAATTCGAGCCCACTCACAAACTCAGGTCACTGGTGCAGCAAGTGGTAGAACTACCGATGCGCTACTGAGACAGCTATAAACCCCATTTTCTAAGCGCAGTAACACATTTCAGGGAGTGGGGTGTTGAGACATACCACACCCACGGCACAAGACACTCTGCCCTCTGACTTCCGGGCCTAACTTATGCCTCTGGGGTTTATGTAGCATCCCCAACACTTCACATGCTGCTCTGTCTTATTAATTACATAAAACCTACAGCACATATTTCTCCAGCCACTCTCTTTGTTAGGCAGAAAGTTCTTGTATAAATATTCCTTTGTTTACTCCCAGCAGAATTTATGAGTCATATCTGTTCACAGGAGAAAGCACAAAACTGTTTACATTTTCTTAACAAAAACTTAAATAGTTTGCTGTAATGGTAAAACTAACATTTTCCTATAGAAATGCCACTTCTCTACAATGTGGGTCAGATAGCAGCCACATGAACATATACACCCAAAACCATGCACAGTTAAGGGTAAAATGACGCAAACACTTATCAGATAATGCACACTCTGCTTTCTGTATTCAAATTCACTAGGGTGAGTCACTGCAGAGTTTTTGCTTACTTTCTATTGTTTTTATACATATACATACACACACATATACACATATAAAATATATATATATATATACATACATACACACACTATATCTAGATCACTAGAGGTTTTCTCCTGGCAACAGTCATCATTCCAAGATATACCCTTTTCAGACCTGCGTCCTCTGACCCCCCCATTCCAGTAACGCACCAGATATCCATGGCAGTGCTCTGGGGGGAGGGTCATCCTCCACCTCAAAGCAGTCCACTGTGCAGACTAGGATCCAGTGATGACAGGCACTACGACCCAGGGGGGATATTAGAGACTCAGGCTGTCATTTAGACAGATTTAGGCTTTTCTCCCTTATAGGTTCCCCCCCACCTTTCCTGACATGAGTGCAGCCTTCCTGGTGGGCTCACACACACAGTGTGTCCTATGTGGCAGGAGCAAGCTCCTTGACTCAGCTACAGGGGGTCACCGTGGCAACAGAGCTCACTGTTGACCCTCCCAGGCCAAGGACTAGGCCTGGATGGCAGCTGCCCCAGCCTGGCCTGCCTCCTGATGTGGCCACTTCAGTTCACTCCCAACCCCAGCTCACCTGCACACCAACAGACTGCCACTGGGCCACCGGGGTGGTCCCTTCTGTTCCATTGTAGGATGAACTTCTATACACATCTGCTGCCACATTTTCAAAAACCCTTATACTTCCTACCACACAGAGAGGTTAGGTTTAGCTGCACTTCACATGTCCATTTTGAGGCTAACTCCATACAGTGACAGCAGAATCAGATTGGGGCTTGCATAGGAGCCCCAGACTCCCCAGTGGGCACGAGAGGCTGTGCACGTTACAGAGGTGAGGCACTAAGCTCACATCGAGGGAGAGTGCAAGCTGCCTAAATGTTCACACAACCCCCGATGTCTGTGTGGCACTGGTGTTGACTGTGAAGGTAGACCCTTATCGGCTCTCCTGGTTAGAAGGGAGCAGACACTGCCACCCTGATCATCTGGCTGGCGGTGGTGAATCACAAGGTAAGTAAAATCAAAATAAATGCATATTTCTTTGTCAAGATATTAGACAGTTATCAAATGTGTGAATGAGCAGTCATGGACCCCAAACGCTTGTCGTTGATGCAGTACTTTATTATTAAACGATCATGCTGTGTAATGCACTGCAGTTACTTTTTTTTTCTGGCTGCATCCCTATATCCAGAGCAGGCAGTCCCTTCCACAATACCCAGTTAGGAACAAAAGAAAGGCTTTTAGGCCTATGTAAGAGGGATGAGATAAAAATCATCTCAATCTTCAAATTTAAAACTTTTATTTCGTATCGACTTATGTTTCAAAGTGCAGTAAAGACAGTACAAACATCTTTCCACCTTGAAATAAAAAAATGTTCTTGTTTGAAGACAGAGATGATTTGTAACCCATTACCAGCCAGTAGGGCTACAGATAACGACCATAGGTCCATGCAGGCTGTACGGTCCCTACCTTGGTCAAAACGCCAGTCTCGCACTGGCCAGACTGCAATCTGCCAATGCCCTCCTCCTCCTCCTCTGGGGATATGCCCATGTTACCCCTGGCCCCCTCCATTGAAGCTGTTCTCATGAGTCCCATGAATCTCGCCCACCAATTTTGAACACACCCATCGGTTGAAGGCTAACAAGTCTCAGGTAGTTGATTCCGTCTGTTCACCACCCTCTCCCCAAAGAATTACTTCCTTGTGTCCCTCTTGACCCTACTCCCCACCAGCTTCAGGCTGTGCCCCCCTCATTGTCTAGCCAGCCTCTTGCCATCCACCCTCCTGATACCTTTCAAGTACTTAAAGGTTTTAATCATGTCTTCCCCCATCTCCAGTTAGTACATTTAAAGTCATTTACTGAGGCTGATTTTTTTAATATATTTTTTCCAAGTCTGTTACGATTTCATCTGTACAAGCATTTTAATGGCGATACTGAAGGATTAAGGCCAGTTGCCCAAGTAAACAAGAAAGTATTACGATAAGAGGCTAGCGTCTAAAGCAACGCCACTCTACCACGCCTCTTCCCGTCTATGCCCGAGTCACCGAACAGTTCATAGAATTGTCATATAATAGTTACAGTAATGTGCAGTACAGTGTGTGTAAAGTACCACAGTGGACCCGGGGGGTGAGAGGGTGGAGCGCCCACAGAAGATATAAACAGTTCACTAAACAACAAAAGAAAGAAGATATTCGGGAGTACACAGCAACAATAATTTAACTCATAGGACCTGGGGTGGGAGGGTGCCTCACAGAAAAAGAACAAACAAATATTGTCTTGCTTATTTAAAAAAAAAAGTCTAAATATTGATTGTGTCTTTCTTCTGTAGGGGCGCTCCGCCCCCCACACCCCCTGGGTCCTCAGTGGTTATTCTGTATTCAGTAATATGGTATCTGAGATAAAAATAATTTCACTGCATTTACGGTCATGCCTGCTTGCTTTTTTCTGTGGGGGCACTCCGCCGCCCACACCCCCGGGTCCTCAGTGGTTATTCTGTATTCGGTAATATTGTATCCAAGATAAAAATAATTTCTCTGAATTTACTGTCATGCCTGCTGTGTTAGTGGTGATTGTGTAGAAAGCACATGCAGTTTCACTAGCTCTCCGGCCGTTTTCACTCGCTCGTGCAGCTTCAAGATACACATTACCGTAAAGTCTCTGAAAGCTGCGCAGCGACGTGATCTGGCCTTAATCCTTCAGTATCGCCCATTTTAATTACCATGCAGACACTGCCATTTTAGAACTGGCTGATGTAGTTTATGTCCCTTGCTCAGCTCTTTTATTGTTAGCACAATGCGTCCATTTTCTGCTTCTGGGGCTGAGAGGAACATAAACTACGTCACACAGTTACAAACTGGTGTGTAACAACAGTGTGTGAACCAGAAACACTCACTGAGGTTACTGGTAAACCCATATAGATGGAACAATAATAGAATCAGAACCAGCTTCTTCTGTGAAAAATGACTTACAGGTTCAGCACAGCTCTCCTTTAAGACTGTCCCTGATTGTGACTTCAAGTCTCTCTTTTCCACAGTTTGTGTCAGGTGAACCCCCACCATTCAATATTCAGTCTTTGGGCTTCTTCCCATGTGCACAACTTTTACATTTCTGGTGTTGAATTTCAGCTGCCAAATTCCAGCCCACTTCTCCAATTTTGCAAGGTTCTCTTAATTCACTTATTCCATCCTCATGCACATTTTGGTGCCAGGGAACAGACACATCCTGCCTTGTATGCCCTCATGGATATCACAAATGAACATGTTGAAAAGCACTGGGCCCAAGATTGACCTTTGAGGTACACAACTCGTCACCTGCCTTACTCCTGATTTGGCCCCATATATGATCACCCTCTGGGTCCTATTTTGAAGCCAATTCACCACCCAGTGCTTCAAACCATCTCCAGCCCCTTTTATTTATTTCATTTTATTCAAGTCTCGGATTACAACCTTTGAGCTAATAGCTCATTTGCAAAGGTTCCACGTCAGAATGATACAGAAGTAGTAGCGGAAGAACACAGTCATTGCAAGCGTACACACATAAAACAAACAATACAACTGCAGATTGTCAACTACTGAAATACAGTAGTAGTCAGAGAATTTACAAAACAGGCAATCAACGTTAACACCACTGAGAACAGCACATTTCATAGGTCCCACATCACAGGGTAGACCAGGTGGTAATGTACAATACAGGAGAGAAAACAACAGGAGGACATATACTGGCTGTTCAAGAGGGAATACTGAAGTGTCATACATTTGGCATTGTACAATGAATGCCAGAGTACACAAGTGACTAAACCAAGAATACAAACTCCTAGTCCTAGTGTGTCCTGAGAAACCGACATGGACCAAACAACTAAACACAGGCTAGGTAGGTGGAGGCATCAGCCAAGGGGCCTGGTCAAGGCAGGCTATAATCAAAGCATTTTAGTGAGAACACGGGAGACCAGGATATAGAAATGAGGTGAGATGGAGGAGGAGGAGGGTGGGAGTGGGAGGAGACATGGAGGTGGCGAGGGCAGGGTTGTAGCCAGGGATTTCAGATCTGCGTACCAAGTGGACTCACTGCTACCCCAGCCCCCTTGTTAGGGTGAGCTACCCGCCCCCACCCCGAGTGTAGCCAAACAATATACAAATGTACACCAGGACAGTGTTTATTGCCCGCTTGGCACAATAAATACAAACTTTGTAACTCATGACAGTAGTTGTTGCCATGCATGGGTAAATACAAATGCCATGCATTGTTCCCTAAGACACCCACATACCAGCCCAGAGCCTGCAAAGTTGTATTGTCCTTGGGATGCAAAGAGAGTATTAGTGACCAGTCCTTCTAATTTCAACTCCTATGAATAAAATTACAGAAAGGTTCAGTATTTTCTTTGTTAGTTGTCATGGAAAAAGGAAGCAGTTCAGAGCCTATTTACGAACCCCCTTAAATAAAATTGTACACCATGGAGTGCTTGGAGTATGCCTGCCTACACCCATGGGGGAGGGGGAAGGTGTGGAAATCAGGAGGGAGTGAAGAGTGGATCACAGAGGGGTTTTCTAGGAATAGGGTGGAAAGACATATAGGGGAGAGAGGGGGTAAATAAGGGGAGCTGATAGAGGTTAAAGATTTGCTGGGGGCAAGGTCATGATTAAGTGTTAGATCAAAGAGGGAGTTATTAGAAGCAGATGCAGCATGCATCAGCAACCAAATGTCAGAGTTTTCGCTTAAAAGCACCCAAGGTGGATTCAGAGGTGATGTCGGCGTACAGAGAGTTCAGCCAAAGTGGGGCACGGTAAGCAAAGGACCTTTGCCCCAGAGAAGTGAGACAGTGGGGAATTTTAAAAATCTGGCTAGTAGAGCTTCTAGTGTTATGATGGTTATCTGTGGGGGTAAGAAGCTTTTGTACACCTGGTGGCACTTTGCCAAGACTTACTTTTTTGGCTAGTAAACACGACTGGTACATGCATCTACCTTTGAACTGGAGCCAGTTGGACTGGGCATACACGTCACAGGTATGGGTCAGACAAGCGGAGCCAGTAAATAGCCAGCAAGCTTTGTTGAGTGCCACTACGATTTGGTGAAGAGTTGTTTCAGTGGCTAATAGATTACTAGGCTGTAGTCTATGAGCAAAACAAGAGAGCTATGAATGGCCAGGGTAAGGGCCTCCGGGGTCAGGCAATGTTTATTCCTATAAAGCAGCCCAATTTGAGTGTTTAAGGCCTTCAATATATTGTCAATCTGGTAGGAATAGGTCATCATACTATCAATTGTGATCCCCAGGTATTTAAAGAGCTGAGCTAGCTCCTGGGAAGAACCCTCTTTGATAGTGATGGTAAGAGGATAAGTTCTAGGTCTATTTTGGGAGCTAGAGAACAGCATAGTTTTAGTCTTTCTGTAATTCATGACTAACTTGTGCTTATGGAACCAATTTTCAACACTATCGAAATCATTCTGCAACCTGGACTTGAGAACCCTAGCCTCTGGGTCACTGGTGAACAGGACAGCATCATCACATATAACAGGATGTGTCCCTGGCAGGAGTAAGGGAGATTGTTGATGAAAATGTTAAATAAAAGAGGGCCCAAGAAGGACCCTTGGGGAACACCTGAGAGGACAGGTCTGCTATCCGACAGGAAGTTACCAATTTTTACCAGATGTGAACGGTTATGCAGGTAGCTTTTAAACCAGGCTACAGTGTCACTAGCTAGTCTGATGGTGGTAAGCTGTTCGATTAGGAGGGCATGATTCACTGTGTCAAAGGCTTTGGTTAAATCAATGAAAGCTGCACCAACAAGGTGCCCTTGGTCTAAGGAACGATGAATAAAGCTCACGAATTCCAGCAAGGCAGTAGTGGTACTATGACCATTTCTGAACCCATGTTGTTATGGGCATTGTAGCTGATATTTTTCCAAGTATTCAACCAGCTGGTCAGCCACTATACGCTCAAGCACTTTCTAGAGAGGGGACAAGATTGAGACTGGCCTGTAGCTCTCAGTAATAGTACGATCCCCAGACTTACGAACTGGTGTAACAGTAGCAGATTTCCATTTCTGTGGGAATAGAGAGTATCAAAGTGACATGTTGATAATGAGTCAGAGGTGACAGTATTTCATCCAAAGTAAGAGCAACAAATTTAAGATCCAGGGAGTCCCCACTGAATCTCGATTTCCCTAGTACCTTAAGTAGGTACTTCCTGGCTTCTTGCGTTGAGAGGGTTTTGAAACAGAAGGGAAGATGTGAAGGGGCTGAGCCTCTTTCCCAGAGTAGTCACTTGTGTCAGGGTGACAGAAGAAGCCAGGTGGGAGGACACTACTCAGGTCCGAGAAGGCATCATTAAAAGTGTTAGCAATAAGTTTTGGGTTGAGTGATGCTACACCATCAATGTTAAGCATGGCAGGAGGGGATTTGAGGTCTTGCCCTGTGACCTCTAAGGTCTGTCCAAAATTTTCTGTCATCACTCCAGCTC
The DNA here is from genome assembly GCA_016271365.2 of Neoceratodus forsteri. Lineage (NCBI taxonomy): Eukaryota > Metazoa > Chordata > Ceratodontiformes > Ceratodontidae > Neoceratodus > Neoceratodus forsteri. The sequence continues at coordinate 158,422,538 of JADMNL010000031.1, read as the reverse complement.
CGAGAGAGAGCTTCCTTATAATATTTACTTTTAGCTGTACTAATAGCCCTAGTGCAGTTGTTCCTAGCTGCTTTGTAGCTCTGTATGTTGGCAAGGTTACACGAGGACCTAGCCCTGTGTCAAAGATGGTCCCTGGCATTTAGGAGCTCAAGGAGATCCGGAGTGAACCAAGGATTGCAGTAGCCTTTGATTTTGCGCTTTTTATAAGGGGCATGCCTATCATACATGGTGTTGAACTGGAGGATGAATTGGGCAAGGTCTACATTGTTTGGGGAGTAAACCAAAGACCAATCCTGATAAGTCAGCTTTTAGTGAGTCAAGATGACAACGGATGAGTATCCTGGTAATAAATGTTTTTGCAGGCAGTTTGGAAAATTTATTCGACCAATGAAACAAGACAGGGGGAGTGGTCACTGAAGGCTTCAGGGAGTACAGTTGTGTCTGTTATATGTTCAGGGTGGTTGGAGAGCACCCAGTTCAATAAGGTACATGCCCCCGTTTTATAGTTGAGTCTAGTGGGAGACTCGACTAGCTGGGAGAAGTGAAGGGCTAGAACTGCATCTTTGAGAGGGCTTGTGATAGGATAGAACCAGTTGATACTGAACTCTCCTAACACAATAATTTCTGAATTCAGACTCAGAGTCAAGACTCTCCAGCAGTGTATCAAAGCAATGGGCTGTCTGTTTGGGTAGAATATAGACCGAAAACACTGTAACGGTTTTGTTGTGCACACCAAGGAGCACTTTTATTTATTTAGTTTTTGTTGACAGGGTAAGTGCGCTAGACAAATCCTGCCTATTTTCAGGCACGACCCGGGGGAGGGGGATACAGATGGATGTCAACTGACTTTGAACCAGATCAAGCTGTTGGTGGTATTTACAGTGAAGGAGGGAAATTTGGCCAGGACACCGGGGAAATTCCCCCTACTCTTTTCGATAAGTGCCATGGGATCTTTAACATCCACCTGAACTACCACCAATCCAGGCAGATGGGACCTCGGTTTAACGTCTCATCCGAAAGACGGCACCTCAGAAGTGCAGCACCCTCTCATGCTGCACTACAGTATCAGTACTGGGATATTAACCCAAGTGCCAGATGTGGGAACTGAACCCACAGCCCTCTGATCTCCCGGCCTCAGAGGCGAGTGTGCTACCTACTGAGCCACTGGCACTGCTAATTTTAAGGCAAGGGCTTGCACATGGTCATTAGAGTTGGGCAATGGCAGGACGAGACCCTGAAGGTTTGTTTCGGAGGTATATTGCACAACCGCCCCCACGCTTGGAGAAATTATCCTGTCTAAAGACTGTGTAGCCTGGAATGGAAATTGCGGCATCCGCAATTTTCAGAGAGAGCCATGTTTCAATGACCGAAAGAATGTCAGGGTTATGTTGTAGTATCCAGGTGTTCAGTATGTCCATTTTGGGGAGGAAGCTGAATATATTAAGAGAGGCAACTGTAAGTAACCCAGCAGCAGACTGTGGGCAGGTCGTACGTTGTGGTGGGCCAGGATTGGGGTGGATATTGCCAGACAGCAACAGTAGCAGTAAGGCCAGTCTACACAGATATTCCTTTAGCTGTTTGCTACAGTGTCTATGAGGCTTCCTCGGAGTTAAACGCTCTTTAAAGTAGGCTTGAACGTTGAAGATTCCAGGAAGGAGTGCCAATGGGGGTAAGCCAGCAAGGGCGAAGAGAAAGCAATACCCAGTCACCGGGAGATTGAGGGTTCCATGGCATTTTATGAGGGTCAGGACATTGGGATGAGGTGGCAGAACTATAAACGTTTAAGATGTTGCAGTTCAATACCGGTGAGGTTGTTGTTCTTAACCTTTCACTAGCAAGGTCAGAGAGGGTAATTAGAGAGAGCAGTAAAAAGCCTCTAATAAATAGTGCAACAGTAACAGACATTATGATGCCAAGGAATGTAGCAGTGGATTCACATCCAAGGTCCCAACATGCAGTGCACGGTTATCGTAAAAGATTCTATGTGCACGACACTTAATAAAGGGTGTGCAATGGACACCAGGAGGAGTGCAATCTGCAGGGAGGTAGGAGTACACTCTTGTTGGAATCAAGCTCCAGGAGTAAGGTTGACCCCTTTAAGAGAACGCTCATGTGTTAATCACCAGAGCAGGGGACAGAGGCAGGGTCAAGCTGTGAGCAAGGAGCATTTAATAAAGGAGGAGGCGGAAGGGGTGGGGATGGGCAAAAAAACGGAGTGGAGCAAAATCGCAAGGAGGGTTCCCTGCAGTTTGTAGCTCCAAAATTCAGAATTTCCAGCACTGTTTGGAGATGTCCAATGGCCATGTTCGAGGGCCTGTCAGGGAGCCAATCAGGTCCAGGCAGTGGGAAAGGCACCAGCAGTAAGAGAACCAAAATAAAAAATGACAAAGTCCCCTTATATCAGAGCTGGATCCTGGTACCGTACCTGGTGTGCCTTGCAGTAGAGCAGGCGGCTTCTCATCCAGATTCGGGGGGTGGGCAAGATGACTTTCAGTGCAGACAGCAGGACAAGCCCGGTTGGGCTATGAGCAGCCTGGTGTGTCTTGTAGGAGAGCAGGCGGCTTCTGTATGAGCCTGTTGGAGGAGGCACTGAGTCAAAAGCATTACTGAAGTCCAAATACAAGGCAACCAGAGCCCTGCACATGTCCGGATCTTGCAATAACCCACTAAAAGTTTAAATCTTTTTTTTTTTTTTTTAATTCAGTTTACTGACATTGCAAGGTACAGCCAGTTATCTCAGAATAGCTATTTACATTATTGATGGAGTCTCAGTTGCTATGGGTCCATTGATGGGAGGAGAGCCCAATCCTGGATGTATGTATATCACCACATGTTGCAATGGAAGCCAGATTAGGCGGGTTGATGAAGTGCCTTGCATGCCAGATGCATGTCAAGTGAAATCATCCAACCTTGCAGCCTCAGATTCATTCAAACCAAATTGGCAGACATGATGCCATCGTGATCTGTCCATGGCTGAGCTTTCCCAGGCTTCGGGGTTAATACTGCAAGATTTTAAGGTGTCTTTTAGTGCGTCTTTATAGCGTTTCATTTGCCCACCTCTGTTACATGAACTGCAGTTCTCAGTGGAAGACAGCTTTGGAAATTCTACAGTTGGGCATGTGAATGTGTCCAGACCAGCACAATTGGACCTTTACTGATCATGGCCTCGATTCCAGTTATATTTCAGCACTTGAGGCCATCTGTATTATGCACCTCATCTTGCCACCTGATGCCAGCAATATGTCGTAGCACAACTGGAAATGATCAAGTCGCTTAATGTGACAGCAGTAGCAGGTCAACTATTCTGATCCATATAGGAGGGAGGTGAGGGCAACAGCTTGCTATATAATGACTTTTGTTTGCAGATTAACCCCTCAATCCTGTCAAGAGTCTTCGCTCAAGTTTGCCAAAGCCGGAACAAGCTCTGCCAATCTGGTGAGTGACGTCATCATTGATCATGGTGTTCTGCAAGAGAACACTATCGATGTAGCAGAATTTGTCTGTGACGTTAAGTGGTACATTGATCGTAACCACAGGGGGTGTAACTTGACCAGGTACACGCTGGACATCAGTCTTTTTAAAATAGACTGAAAGGCCAAAACACTGTGCTGCTCAAGCAGAACAGTCAGATAGCAGCTGGATGTCCTCAAGAGTGTGAGCGAGTAACGCGCAGTCATCGGCAAAGAGCATGTCGCAAATGGCTATCTGCATCACTTTCATTTTAGCTCATAGTCGAAGGTGTTATTACAATGCAATGAATATCAGTCTCTGTCATTTATAAGTCCTGTAGTCTGTGTGTCTGTTATTGTCACCTTTTCATGAGGTCTGGCTAGTTCCTGTGTGATATTTTGGGAGATCCACCTGCTAGCAGTCCATGTAACCAAAGTCCAAATGAAAAATCAACCATAACAAACAATACTAGCCATTAGCCCTTTTGTAGCATCCATTATCATTTGTTCTTGCTCAAGTGCTATGCCCACAGAGTTCAATCAGGTTTGTCTGACGCCCTTACAAATCTAAGTCATCTGCTGTCCTGGAGCTCTTGTGCCTTCAGGTTGTCTACCAGTTTTTAATCTCATCATAGACTCTATGAGCTTACCTAGTATGAATGTCAGGCAGGCTTACTGGCCTATAATTACCTTAATCCCCCCCTCTTATGCAGAGGGATGACATCTGCTACCCTCCAGTTGCCTGGTACCACTCTTGTGTCCAAACAGCAACTGCATAGCTCAGTCAGCTGTACTTCCAGGGCCTGTGCGAGTTCTCTCAGCACTCAACAGTGCAGTCCATCTGGTCTTGGGGATTCTTCTAGATAGACCCCGGCCAAGTTAGTTTCTCTCCTGCCAGGAGTCCTCATTCCATGAGTGGGCTTCCTTTCTCCACCATAAAGATGGAGCAAAAAGTATTCATTAAGGATCCTGGCCATTTGTTAGTCTCCCTCAATCTAGGATTCTCCCTTTTTCAGTCTCTGTATTCATTTACCCTTCCTCCTTTCCCATATGTATGCTTGCACCATCACTCAGACTGTGGCTGGCAGAGGTGGTGAGTAGAGGGGCTATGCTGGTCGCCATTGGAAGGCATGACGGATGTTCAGAGAGGTGTTTGTTTTGTGACAGTAATAGGGCACTGGTGGGGGACACTAGACTACTAAGGATTAGGGGACAACACTTTCCATGATCAAACTATTGATCAAAGTTGTGGGGCCACTAGACTACCAGGGATAGGGGACAACTATTATCTATGATCAGACTGACAATTGGGGGGACCCACCAGTCTACTTGAGTTTAGGAGGCAACTAAGAAGGATCCCTCATCTGCAAGAGTCCAGCGGTATAGTCTGTGCATACACACTGTCCACTAAGCGCCACACACCGTGAGCCAATCAATATGGCCTCACTCTGATCAATCTCAATCACATCTGGGACAGTGAGTCGCTAACATGGTCAGTGACACACTAATCAGTCTTTGTCGGGTGCTGTTCTGGTGAGTGCCTAGTTGGCAGTAAAAGAACCCAGGGTACATTCTGTAATTGGAGGGGATTTTCCCTGGTGTCCTGGCCAACATTCTCCTTCCCATAAAACCGGTTTATGCAATTGTTCAAGACTGTGTGTGGGTATTCATGTGCGAATTGCTGTCACGACACGTTTACAGTCACTTCACTACCATGCTCTGCTTGTAAAGTGCTTCAGGATACAATGTGTATGAAAAAAAAGAGGGAGGGATAGATACCCTGATGGGAATGAGGGGCCGGGAATCTACCGGGGGGGCATGGAAGTGGGGTGTAGGGTGGTAGAGTCAGGGCTACCTATGGGGAGGGAACAAGGGCAGACTAGATAGGCCATTGGGGTCCTTTTCTACTGACACATTTCTATGATTCTATGAAAAGCCCTATATAAATGCAGATTCTTCTTATCTGTCCTATACCATCTGCTTTTTATATCTAAGGATATATACCCCATGGCAGTGACTAAGGATGAGGGGCCAGGACAAGGGTGGATCACCACATCCTTCATGTGGCTTGCCTTTTTGTTACCATTTATATACTCATCCCTTGCGCTGATTCAGACTCATCAGCACACCTACATCTCTTACTGACTTCAAAAGAAGATGTGTTTATGTCCGTGTGACAGACCCACCCGTTCACATCCCAACCAATGGCCCTCTCACAGCCGGATGCGGCAGACCTTCACCCGTCTTCACCCCTCACTGTGTCCTTGTGCCCACACTCATCCCTCTGCAAAGGTGGCACACCCAAGACACCTGGACCCTCTGAGACCAGACACCAGTTCTCCAGGATCAAGCCAAGTCTGACTGCACAAACCCCAGGTAAAGTGTGGGTTCTTCTTATCAGACTTCACTCCACTACTTTCCCTTTATCAGGAAGAATGTTTTTCAGATTCCTTAAACTAGACCTGGGTTTGAATCCCACAGCTTCCACTTGCATACTGTATGACCCTGAGCAAGTCACTTAACCTCCTTGTGCTCCCAGGTCGCTCCTGTAAAAAAGCTTTCAGCTTAGTGTGCTATACCTGGTTAAACAACTGAATAATAAAAAAAAAAAAACATTTAGCATGCCTCTCTGGAATGACAGTTACCCCTGAAAATCACAAACTATACCCTTTTTACTAAAATGCACAACCAGTCAGTATATTGTGCTAAATACAAACTACTTTTTATTTCCACAATGTGTTTACACACTGGCCAAAATGGAACAAAAGTGCTTACAGGAAAAAACATTGAAGAAAAAAAAAAAAATAAGCTTTCCTATAGTGAGGTCAAACTTGCAGGTGAAATTATGGAAATAATACAGTCTGTTGTCTTCAGAGAACTTGAGCAACACCAGAGTTCCCCTCTTCCAGACTCATACCGTCAGTTAGCCTGTTGCACTATACACTGACCCCATTTCTCTTTTGGCTCATAGTGAGGTCCTGCTTTTATAGAGAAAACTCCAGTGTGTCCTAGTACACATCTTTTACCTTTCTCATTAGGACATGTTTCTCGCAAATAAAAACATTTTGTTTGTAAACAGGATTATGCAGGCTTTTGCTGGAAAACAGACCTTCACTGTGTTAGGAAAATCTCAGTCCCCATGTATAACCCCCGTTATCCAGGGTTACTAAAATCTCAGTAAGACCTAGTTGTAGGCAGGGAAGGCAGCTTGTGAAACTCCAGTTAAATGGATTTCACACTATCTCACTCTATTCTCAGTCTCAGCTGAGACTGAGGGATGACATCATAATAGAACTTTCGCAGCTGCATAAGCCACACTGGAATGTTGCAGTTGGAGGTTAAAGTAGAAAGTTTGGGAATTTGAAGCCAGTCTGAGTGAGAGACTGTAGTGCATCAAAGTGTGTGCAGGCTCTCAGAGCTTTAAGCGCTGTTTTAGAGCTACTTTTGGAAGGTGTGTGTTTCCACCTGAAGAGGAACACAGGAACTGGTAATTGATGGAGACTGGTTTCAATGGTACAAGAGCCTCATCCCTGAGGGGATGGGGGGGGGGGGAGGTGTTTGCCTGTTTTCCAGGGGCAACCCCCCTGGGTCCGGCTAAGGGAAAGAAGCTACCTGTTCTAGTTGTGCTGAGGCACCAGAAGCTCTTAGAGGAAGACTCCTTGTGGAGGAAACGCCTGTGGGGCACCTGCAACCAAAGGGTGAGTTTGCTCTGAAAAAGGGCCAAGTGTTTTCACCTGAACAGAAGGAAATTAAGGCGACTGTTACTGTGGGGTCAGGAAAAGACAGCCAAGTACAGTAGGAAAGTGGGGACTGGACTGCTTAATCTGTGGGAGGTCTAGAGTAATGGACAATGCCACTTAATTCAAGTATGTTCAAGTCCAGCACAAAGAGTTAAAGGAAATTGGGGATTGGACTGCTTAACCAGTAGGGGGTCTAGAGGAATGGACTATGCCACTTAAAAGAATGTTCAAGTCCAGCACAAATGGGAAGCCAGACAAGTAGATGGAATGTGTAATACATTTAGCAAGAATCTATATTGCAAAGCTCTACAGGCTGAGGTGTTTACTGTCCAGAGAAATGGCCGGGTATGAATTGTGGGAGTGAGAGGTGGGAGGACCCCCAAATCAGTAGTAACCAAATTCACCTCTACGGATTTGCTCTGACACCCCGTTTGCTTTCTCTCCAGTACTTGGCCAGTGCCTGAGGAAAGTACCCAGACGTGGGACTGAAAAGAAGATTCCCTGATGGAGCCGTGGTTCTCTTAGGTGGTTTAGAGAGCCACCAGAAAATGTTTCCATGAAGTATGGAAGGTGTCCAAGTGGCTGGCAAGCGAGCCGAGCCAGGGAAAACCCAGAACAGTGTACAAGTTTGGGCTGTGTAACCCAAAGCAGCATGCAAGTCTGGTCTGTGTGCCAAGTGGGTTTCAGAGCCTGAGGGCTAAAATGTTGAGGAAGTGTTCTAGTCTCTTAATCTGCATTTCCAGGAGTGTAGCCCCGTGGGGGTCCATCTATGCTTTGTTTATTCTGTTTAGATGTGAATAAAAAGCCACACTTTAGAATCCCACTTCTAGTATTGGACATTACAGTTATTGCTTCCTGTGTTCGGAGTTACTTGGATGCCCCCTGTGCAGAGTAGCCAAACCTAGCCTTTGTGCCGAGTGACCTATTCCTCCCCGAACCCAGCCCACCTGGTTTTGCTGTCAGAAACAAACAGTAGACCGGGTAGGGGTTACACATGTCTTATCAATATACACACATACTCAGACAGCCCTACAATTTGCTATGCGTTTGACATCGAATGTTATCCCAGGGTGTCACCCTGCCACTAGATTCCCAGAAGGAGATTATGTTTGTTATTCCAATGACCTGCCTTGCAAACTCTGAGATACACAGCAAGACCATTTGGTCAGATGTGCAAACCTGTAGAATTTGACCTGGCTGACTGTCCGGTATTTTCGGGGACACTTCAACCAGTCTGCTAATTCACTGTATTAAAACATTAGTATACATTTATGCCACAGCCTCGAGATCACAGTTCAACAGTAGGTGAACTTTGCCCCCTGTAAAGCTACTCAAATTATATTACCAGGGGCTGCAGCAGGAATCTTGGGGATCTGGATCAAAAGTGGGTCCTATAGAAATGGTGGCACATTCTGCTGTTATTTCACTACCACCCGAGCTATGCAATTCCTCATTTGGTCACTCCATAAACTCCCATCCCAGTCATCTTTAAAGAAACATAACTAGCCCCCGGCACCCACTATTTATTCCCTTCTTTGTTGCCCTCAAAACATATACTGCCAGGTGGGGTCAGCCACCAGGTAGGGAATTGTCTGAAGATTCCCACAGTGCGAATGTGAAGGCTGTGCAGTCTGCACTGCCCACAAGCGTGTATGGGAAAGCACGGCACCACTATTTAACAATCCTCGCCCATTACTTCTCCCCAGAATCCCTCCCACGATCGTGACCCGTCACGATTCTTGCTTCTAATGAGGCCATTGTCCAACTTTTGTCACTGGCAGGTGTGGCTAACGGGCCATGTATTCCTGCCTGCAAGCCCCCTACCCTGGGTTATCCGTGGTAGCCACGGATAAAGAACAACCACAGAAACACAGAACCTGTCAGTAGAAGAGGACTGCTTGCTACCCCCGCCTGCTTTATTTAGCTTTTGTTGACCGGTAAGTGCACTAGACAAATCCTGCCTATTTTCAGGCACGACTCGGGAGGGGATACAGATGAATGTCAACTGACCTTGAACCAGATTAAGCTGTTGGTGGTATTTTTTTAGTGAATGAGGGAAATTTGGCAGGACACCGGGAAATTCCCCTACTCTTTCGATAAGTGCCATGGGATCTTTAACATCCACCTGAACTACCACCAATCTAGGCAGATGGGACCTCGGTTTAACGTCTCATCCGAAGGCGGCACGTCAGAAGTGCAGCACCCCTCTCATGCTGCACTACAGTGTCAGTACTGGGATATTAACCTAAGTGCCAGATGTGGGAACTGAACCCACAGACCTCTGATCTCCCGGCCTCAGAGGCGAGTGTGCTACCTACTGAGCCACTGACACTGCTAGATGGTCCCTGCCTAGTTTGTCTCCACAGACCCTAACTGGTCTCCAGCAACCCTCCCTCCTTTCTGCCTATTTACTAATATTCCTCTATGTCTAGCCCATACATGCTTGAAGACCCCTCCTGTTTTAGGCTCTGCCGCTCCCGCTGGCAGTCTGTTTCAGGCATCCACCGCTCTTCCAATGAAGCAGTACCTCCTCACATCCCTCTTAACCCCCCCCTTACTGCTTGCCTTCTGGTCCTGGTGCTCTTGCTTATTTGAAAGTGACTCCCCTCTGGCACCCTGTTCATCTCCGTGACATACTTACAGGTCTTTTATGTCCCCTCTTGCTCGCCTCTGTCCCAGGGTGTACATGTTGTGATCTCAGTCTCTCTTTGTAGGGCTTTTGATGCAACCTCTGCACCATTTTATTTGCCCTCCTCTGGACTGCCTCCACCCTATGTCCTTTTTAAGGTGCAGCCTCCAGAACTGGACACAGTACTCCAGGTAGGGTCTCACAAGCGAGTGTACAGTGGCAATAACACCTCCCACCTCCTTCTGGACATACTTCTTCCTGTGTACCCCAGCATCCCACTGGTCCTACCCACTATTCTGTCACACTGCCCTGCCACTTTGAGGTCATCAGATAGGACAACCCAAGGTCCCTTCCCTGTTAAGTGACTGTCAGTACCTGGGTTCCTATGCCCCTGGTGCAAGATTTTTCACTTTTTTGGTACTGAACCTCCACTGCCATGCTCTTAATCACTCCTCAAGTTTTCCAAGGTTCCTATACTCCACCCCCTCCTAAGGGTCCATCCTATTACCGATTTTGGTGTCATCTGCAAAAAGGCATACCTTCCCTTCCAGTTCATCTGCAATGCCACTTATGAAGACACTGAAGAGGACCAGTCCCAGTACTGAGCTCTGCAGATCATTCTCCCCCTCTGTAGCCTAGCTATTAAGCAGTTCTTTACCCAAGTCACCACTTTGGATCCCACCTATAGGCTGCCCAATTTCCTTATCGGTCTCGTGTGCAGCACAATGTCGAAGGCCTTGTTAAAGTCCAGACAGGCCATGTCCACTGCCCTCCCCCAATCTATTTCTCTGGTCACCCAGCTGAAGAAATCAATCAGTTTCATCTGGCATGACCTCCCCCCACCATGAATCCATGCTGCTTTTGGTCTTGTAGCCCACTGGATTCAAGATACTCTACCAACTTTTTTTTTTTTTTTTATAAACAGGGTTTCCATTAATTTCCCCTCCACTGAGGTGAAACTTACACCCTATAGTTGCTTGCCTCCTCCTTGCTCCTGCTCTTATGGAAGAGGGGTCATGTCTGCTCTCCTCCACACTCAGAGACCAGAGGCATTCGAGATGGGCACCACAAACTATCTCTGCCATCCGAGGTGTGGCAGCCTGGGCTCAGGATGCAAACCCAGGTTGTCTGCCACGTGGTAAACAAGGGCGCCAATCTCTTGGCCACTAGGGCGCACTACAGTCAGTACACTTGACCAGACAAGCCAGTTATAACTGTGTGGGAAGTGCTGGAGCAGAGGCAGAGAAATACTCAGTCTACCTCCTGAACCCCATCACTTTTTTCACAGAGCATGGTGACAGGTTACTTTTCATTGTCAGACAGAATTTTTTCACTGGCCAGTCAAAGTGAGACCAATAAAAAAAAACATTTGCCAGTGCTCTCCAAAGCAGTACTGTACCTCCTCTGAGAAATGGACACACACACCCACATCAATATTTGCTATTTTCCCCATCTTAGATAGCAATATTTGTACAACAGTTCAAACTCTTGAAAAAGTTTGTTATAGATAGCTTCATCTCCAGCCAGACAAAAATGGAAGGCAAATAATCAAGGTACTGGGCAACAAAAATGCTCATTTATGCAGATCTTGCATATGGGACTTACTCTGGGAATAACAGTTTCTTAATGCAATATACACTTGAGGCTCAAGTGTTATCCTTTGTCTGGAGTGATTTTTACCAGCTTAGGTATGTCGACCAAATCAAAGCCTTAATTCTGTCTGGTGACCTGCCCCCACCGATTCGTGCTTTTGTAATGTCTAGGTTTGACTACTGTAACGCTCTGTACTTCTGGGTCAGTGGGGGTATTCTCCATTACCTGCAGCTTGTGCAGGACACAGCGGCCAGGTTGCTGAAAGGCCTTTTGAGGTCTTGTCATGTGACCCCAGTCCTGCGTGACCTGAACTGGCTGCTGGTGAGATGGAGAAATCACTTTCAAAGTGGGCTTGCACACCTATAAGGCCCCATACGGATCAGGCCCCAGCTATCAGAGTGACCTCTTGACTCCTGTTCGTCCTGGGAGCTCCTCCGCTAAGGGCCTCCTAGATGTTCCAAGGGCCCGGCTGAAGACCTCTGGAAACTGGTAGTTTGAGGTGGCCGACCTGGCCCTATGGAACTCGCTTCCAAGATCCAGGAGGGAGCTACCACCGGTGGAGGCATTTAAGCAGGGTCTGAAAGGTGATAGGAAACAGTTTTGAAACCGCTAGATGCCCTCTAGTTGTTCTTTGATTGGCTACCCACTATTCTGATCTAATTTTGTTGCCTTTATAACTACCCTGAATCCCTCTGTCCTCAGCATTTGTTGCTGTCAGTTTTCATACTGCCTGAACAATCTATGACATCAAAAACTCCCATTCCAAGCCATTCTGATGAACAGCATGGAATGGGAGTTTGTGATGCCATAGAATGTCTTAGAAATATGAAAATCAAGAGCAGTAGCTGGCGAGGAGAGTGGAATTCAGTGTAGATCTTAAGGCACCTCAAAGCTAGATTATTTATTTAAAAAATCATCAAATCATATAATTCATAACTGGCATGGAAAGGAAGATGGAAAGGCAGTTAAATATATAAAAATAATTTCATATCTCCTTGAAGGCGCATCTTTTTAGAGAAGAGCTTGGAAACCAGTTATGAGATCTAGGAATTCGCTGACTGCTGAATTATTTTATTGATATTTTAATTTAAATATAGCTGCTCGTGATCACGGTCATGGACATGTGTTTTACTGTTTGTTATTTATTACCTTCGCCTATATGTGCTGCACCTAGAGCATCTGGGATTGAGCACTTAAGAAATAAAGTTTTACTTTACCTGAATCTGCTAAGTTATTATAATTGGAAGGGGGTGCTTTTGATAATATAGTATTTTACACCATTATTTTAATTTAAAGAGCTAGAAGATTAACAGGAAAATGTTACACATTTTAAGAAGTAGTCACTTGTAACTTTTTATTTGTGAAGTATTTTACTTCTTCTGTTTGCTCATTAGAAAGTTTTGCATGTGACAGTATTAGGCTGGATGTGTGGAATAGCACTCTGCCTGTCAGTGGGCATATCTAGTTCTATTCCCTCCAATACATCATCAGCACTGTGAACTCACGGACTGTGACATCACAGGTGATTGACTTGGCAGATACTGAGTGGTTCTTCCCAAGAAGCTGTGATGTCACAGTTAGTGAGGTCACAATGCTGATGGTGTAGTGGGGCACCAGAACTAGATATGTCAGCTGCCAGGCAGAATGCTGTTCCACAGATCACACTTACTAACACTGGGTAAAAAAAATCGTCTAATTACCCAAAGAGAAAAGAAAAAATACTTCAGATAGAAATGGTAATAGTTGACTGCTTTTAAAACTAATAGTAATTTTAGGCTGTACACTAGCTCTTTAAAACCCATTCAGTGAGCACAGCTGTAATGAGACTGTTCGCTATGCCGGTGATCCGGGTTCAGTAACGGGCTTGGGTCGCTTAGGGCAGGCTAGGAAGGCTCAAGTAACCCAGAGGCAGCTCTCCTCCCTCAGGGAAGAGGGACACAGCATTACGCTGTTTGTCTGCCACCCTGCTGAGGCCCGGAAACAGCACAATGGGACCACAACAAGGGAAGGGGCAGCTGCCAGATTGTATGCACACCACCATGTAGATGTCATGTGGCACCCCCAGGGGAATACCAGGAGCTGGAAGAAAATGCCCTTATCCACTGTTGCACTGGCACCCCTTGCAGGGCACACGCCCAACCAACATGGCAGACCACCTACCACTACAGTGGTCATGGGCAACTGGTGGATAACCAGTCAATCCATGAGAAGGTCAGTGATGGGTTGGGGGGTTGCTGTCGGGCGAGTTGGAGATGAGAAAAAGCTTGATCCAGTGCTACTCTCTTCATTGGTCTGCAGGGTACTACGCTTTGTGACTGTACAAATGTGTCCGTGCATTGCTCTGTGCTCTGGGGTATATTCGCACATGCTTTCTGCACTACAATGCACTTACGAACGACATTTACGCTGCCATGGATTCTGGTCTCTTGACAGGTGCCATTTTCATTGATCTCACCAAGGCATTTGACCTGGTTAACCACACCCTTCTCCTTACAAAACTTCTCTCTCTTGGTTTTTCAGCCGAATCAGTGAACTGGTTCTACAGCTATCTATCCAATCGACAGCAGGCTATAGCTTTTAACTCAGCTATGTCTGATCTATCATCCATACATGTTGGTGTCCCACAGGGATCCATACTTGGCCCCCTACTTTTCACAATTTTCATAAACGACCTTTCATCCCGGGCACCTACATGCTCTACCTTGCTCTATGCAGATGACCATGTCCTCTACCATAGTCAATTCAATTTTTCAATTCAATTTTATTGGTTTGGAAGATACCTTTGAGCCCAAGCTCTTTTACAAAGGTTCCATGTCAGTGACAAGACAAGGTACAAAGAAGTAATCAAGAGAGGAGCATACAGAAAGCTCCACCCTGTTTAACATAAGCACAGAAAACACTGTGAGATACAAGATAAAGTGGTGGGAACATGTGTACAGTTATGGAGGCAGAGAATAGTGCAGCCCCTAGCAGCCTTGTCAACAAGTATGAGGGAGTGGGAATGGTCAGGGAGGTAGGAAAGCAAAAGGTTGTTGTTAACGGTAGGCTGTGTGGGGGGCACAAGACAAGGGGAGACAAGTGCTGCATCAGACATGGTATGGCAGAGGATTGAAGATACCAGAAATTAGTTGCAAGAGCATTTAGAGATTGTACTTAGATGTTGTTTGAGGTTCGTTTTGAATTTGGCTAGACAGGTGGTGGCAAGGAGGTACTTGGGTAATTCATTCAGCCACAGGGGAGCTTGGTAGGCAAATGCCCATTGCCCAAGTGAGGTGTGGCAGAAGGGGACAGGCAGGGTCCCTCTAGTCCTTCTCCTAGTGGCCTGTGGTGTGTTTGCAGCCACTACCAGATTGCCAACGCAGGATGGAGTTTTCCCCAAAAGTGCTTTTTACCCTAGGGTGCATGTCTGATGAACGACCCTGTTTTTAAGGGATAGCCAATTTGTGAGTTCATACAGTGTACAGGTGTGCGTATCATGCTATAAATCAAGGGCTAGCCTACAGGCCCTGTTTAGAGCCACCTGTACCCGTTTCAATGCAGTGTCCCTTGCCGCCCCATATATCACTATACCATAGTCACTATGTGACAATATGGAGCTGTGTACTGCAAAGCAGAGGGCCTCGGGTGATAGGTATTTCCTATGCCTGTAAAGGGCACCAATCTTTAGGCTGACCGTCTTGACTAGGGTGTCAATATGTTGAGCAAAAGTTAGTGTTTCATCCAGTGTGATCCCCAGATACTTGAACGTGCAGACTTGTTCCAGTGGCTCACCGCAGGAGTTTGAAATGATGAGGGGATTTAGTTTGATTTTTCTGTGTGTGTTGGTAATAAGCATGGCCTTGGTCTTTTTATAATTCAGTAACAGCTTATGTCTGCAGAACCATGTCTCCGATGAGGAGAAGGATGCCTGAAGCTCGGATTGCAGGCTAGTGAGGCACGTGTTACTTCCCAGGAGCACCACATCATCAGCGTAGAGGATCAGTTTGGTATTGCAGGCAGTGGAGAGGTCATTTAGGAAGATACTGAAGAGTAGGGGCCCAAGGATAGATCCCTGGGGCACCCCCAACGATACCTCTCTAGCGCTCGAAACTGTCTGTCTAATTTTGACACATTGAGTTCTGCTTGTAAGGTAGTCTTGGAACCAACATAGTGCACTGAGTGCCACACCCAAGTTTGCCATTTTGGTCAGTAACAGGCGGTGACTGTGTCGAAGGCTTTGGTGAGGTCTATTAAGATAGACCCCATCAGTTTGCCTTCATCCAGGGCCTTGTCTGCATAGTTCGTAAAGTCCAGCAGGGCAGTGGTTGTGCTGTGGCCTTGTCTGAAACCATGTTGATTAGGGCAGAGTAGGTTATATTTGTTGAGGTAGTCAATGAGCTGACCAGCCACGATCTTTTCCAGTGCTTTGGACAGCGGAGAGAGTATTGAGATGGGCCTATAGTTGGCCACCAAGGATTTGTCACCTCCCTTATGCACAGGTGTGACTAGGGCCTGTTTCCAGACCTCCGGGAATTGAGCAAGAGTCAGGGATTTGTTGAGCAGCTTGATGATGGGCACTCTGAGGACATCCAGGGTGCGGGATAGCAGTTTTATGCCCATCCCGTCTAACCTGTCTCTGCCTTGCCCAGTATTTCCTGACCTTAGCTAGTGCTTCCTCACAGTCACCCTTTAAGGTAGAAGGGAGGGTAGGAGTGTTCGAGGGTCCATTGTTGGACTGGCTCTGCTCAGGGTGGAGGTATGCCGGTGGTAGAACTGCTGTGAGATCAGTGAAGGCCTTGTTGAAGGCCTCCCCAATGGCTAGGGGGTCTGTGATGTGATTGCTACTGATATCAAGTAGCCGGCGATGCATCTTGTCCTCCTTGCCCAGGATGCT
Organism: Neoceratodus forsteri; assembly: GCA_016271365.2. Taxonomy (NCBI): domain Eukaryota; kingdom Metazoa; phylum Chordata; order Ceratodontiformes; family Ceratodontidae; genus Neoceratodus; species Neoceratodus forsteri. The sequence continues at coordinate 158,406,254 of JADMNL010000031.1, read as the reverse complement.
CTTGATGCTATCCCAGAACCTTTTGCCATCACCCCAGGAGTTAGCAAGCTGTGCTTTGTGGTAATTGGCTTTGGCGAGCCGGATTAGTTTAGTACAGCGATTCCTGGCTGCCCTGTAACACTGATAGTCGTGCCTGTCTCCTGTGTTTCTTGCTTTCTCCCATAGTGAATCCCTATCATTCATCAGGGAGAGTAGTTCCCATTTACCCACCCATTAGCCTGCCCTTTAATTTTCCTCTTTGTGAGGGGAGCATAGATATCACAGATGCTATTAAAGCCGTTTGTGAAGTAGCTGAGTGCCTGATATAGGGAGGGAGGGAGGGTGCCTGACTGATTGGGGTCCAGTCATAAAGGGCGAGTGCCGATTTGAGGGCTCCAAGCATTCCCTTTCTCAGGACCCTGCTTGTTATGAGTTTGAGTGGGCTTTTGGTGAATTTGTTAGACCACAGCAGTGTAACAGGGGAGTGGTCACTTAGCGTGTCAGGCAGAACCTTGACCTCGGAGATTTGAGATGGTGATCTTGCAAGAACCCAATCAAGAAGGGTGCTGCTACCAGCCTTATAATGTCTGGTAGGGTGGATGACTAGTCGAGACATATTGGCGGAGGCAATCATATCCTTAACTGGTGCAAACTCCTTTCCATTCCAGTTTATACTGAAATCTCCAGTAACCATGAGCTCCATTCCATAAGGGAGGGTGCCTATGACTTCCATTACTTTGGTTAACCCTGTAGTGGCTCCCTTTTGGGGTAGATATACTGAGGCAAGGATTAGGGATTTGCTATTATGTCCGATCTGAGCTTTAAGTATTAATGTCTCGTGGTCTTCAGCCACCCTGGTTTCAGGGAAAACAGTACACCGTAGAGAGTCCTTAGCATAGATAATGCATCCCCCCCTTTCTCTATTCTGTCGATTCTGTAGGTTGGATAGCCCGGTAGGGCAATTTCGCTGTCTTTGATTCTACCAGCCAGCCAGGTTTCTGTTAGGCAGAGTACATCTGGGGTATGGAGGGCCAGCCATGCCTGCAGCTGCACAAACTTTGCAGTTAAGCTGCAGATGTTTAGGGAGGCAATTTTTAGCCCTTGGGTCTTACGCATACCAGCACCCATTGTAGTGACTGGTCCTGGGTTTGGGTGTATGTTGCCGGAGAGTAGCAGAAGCATAAGGATGATCTTCCTAGCCGAGAGGTTTAGGCTGAGGTTAGACCTAACCTTCCGTCGTCTGTGCTTCAGACAGTTGGACACCGCTTGATCTTGTGGGTAAGGCTAACCGTTATAACCCCTATGTTAGGTTTGCTCATCAGTCTTCCCAAATGTGGGGGACTGGGACGTGCAGAACTCTGCACCCAACTGGCTGTGGTGGGTTCCGATGATGTCATGGCTGCCCAGTCAGTACTCAGGAGTGGATCAAGTGGAGGCAAGTGTGGCCCAGCTGGACACCTGATGCCAGCTAAACAAATCCAGAAAGAGATGAGCAGTGTTACCCAGCACCCTCTGAGGAGTTGCATGTTTATTCAGGTCGAACACCGATACCAGAGCCTGGTGGTTGGCAGAAACAAACAGGCTGGGTACGGGCTTAGCTGCATAAGAAGCTATGGCCAGTAGTGCTTAATGTTATGTTATTTGGTAGCTTTTAGTGCCAGTAATGTATCAGACATAAATAACTCACTATCTTTAGAGTTCCTAAACATTCAATCCTGGCTAACTGCAAATCACCTTGTCCTTAATGTTAGCAAAACTTAAAGTAAAACGGAATTCCCTCAAAATATCCTGTGCTGATAATTCCCCGTTAGTTAACACCAGTTCCTTTAAATACCTGGGTATTCTTCTTGATGAATCCTTGGACTTTGATCTCCACATCACTGCAACTTGCAAATCTGTCAACGCAAAAATTGGAGGAGCCTACCGCACTAGCTATGCCCTCACCCCGTCGACTAGGCTTGCCGTGGCACTAGGCTTTCTGCTCCCATCATTGGCCTATGGCTCGGTCACCTACCTAGGTGCAACTAAGACCTCCCTCCATACATGGGACACTACCTATAACAACATCTGCCATTATGCTTCTGCCTCTCCTTGGCACAAACATCACTGTCAGCTCTATGCTGATCTAAATTGACCTAGTCCTGCTGCCCACCGCCTCCTATCCTATGGCACTTTAATAGATGGTATAATAAGAGCAGGCCTCCCCCAATCTCTCGCCTCACTACTACACCCTCAAACCGCTTCCTATGGTCTCCATTCAATTGACCAGACTCCTCTTTACATCCCGAGGCATAAGACCACAATGGGTACATGATCCTTCTCCCATGCTGCCCCTAAATATTGGAATACTATCCCCCTCAAACTATTAGTCTTGCCCCTACACATGCTGGCTTTAAGAAGCTTCACCGTGAACACCTACTTGCATTAAGTCCTTGTACCTGCTTCCATCCACCTTAAGCTCATCTCCCACTCTGCTCCTACCTTACCCTACTCCCACCCCTCTTGTACACACTCTAACCTACCTCTCCTTCTCTACCCCTCCCTTCCCCTTTATTCCTCTACTATGCTTATCTGTCTTGCAAATTAGCACTTACTGCTCACTGCCCATAACAATGACTGGTACCAGTCTCTGAACTTGTGTTGCACTTGTCTCATTCTTCTGAATGAGCCTGGTATCTTTGTCATATTACTTACTTTGTCTGATCATTTATTAAATAGTCTTACAAGTTGTTTGTAATGTTTTTCTCTCCTGACTACCTTTGCATTGTATGACCTATATGTGTTGCGTCACATTGCTGTTGGTTGTTTTGTATCAGACTTGTATCCTCCCGGGTCGTGCCTGAAAATAGGCATTCCTATACATAGTGCACTCACCCGTTTAACAAAAGCAAATAAATAAATATCACATATCACAGCGCCAGCAGAGGGGACTTTGCTTGGCATTAACCGCAACCTTTGACTGAACCCACAGAGAGAAAAACTGATCTATAAGAGCTCAAAGAAGGAAAGAGAAAAAAACGAGAGGGCAGGCAGAGCAGGATAGTGTGCCTTATGCAACTATTTTATTTATTCACTGATTTTTTTATTAATTTATTTTTATTACAAATTTTTGGCCAGGAAAGACAAATTAAACAGAGTCTTCTTTCCAGCTGTGTCCTGGGAGCACAGGTAAGTTACGTGACTTGCTCGTGGTCACACAGTATTTATTTATTTAGTTTTTGTTACCGGGTAAGTGCACTAGACAAATCCTGCCTATTTTCAGGCACGACCCGGGGGAGGGGATACAGATGAAATGCAAGTGGTGGCTGTGGGATTCAAACCCAGTTCTCCCGGTCTGCAGCTCAGTGCTGTTAACCACTACCCTATACTACCTCCTATGCAAGCTGCTGCTCAACCCCCCAAATTCCTTTCACTGTTTTCAGGGCAATAACACAGATTCCCGGCTCCCCCAAAAAAGAAATATCACAGTGGTACTTGAAAAGTAAATTCAGTCTAAAAAATAAAATAACTAAAGGATTGCTTTTCACTCTATACAGTTTTGAGACCTGAAATACAAACACATCCACCTTCACAATGTTTGTATGTTGGTTTAACAAGAAAGGAAAATTTTATGGGGGGAAAAAAAACAGAGACAAAAACTTAAGGAAAATTTCCGTAGCAGGTCACCAGCTATTTTATAATCCTTTTCTCTAAAATAAATAAGTCACTTTACAGAGGTCGAGCAGTTTCTCTTGCAGTCTCCAGCTCATCTTTTTTGCAAGCCTAACAAATCCTTTATATCAGATATGGCAAGACACTATCTTTTTTTTTTTTTTTACTTAAACTCCAAGAGTATAGCTTTTAACTCCAAGTGCAAAACTCTGACAAAGTTAAACTGAAACTAATTGAGACCTGTTGCTCTTAAAGTTTGCTGAATCACCTTTATACTACTCAATTCAAAATAACATTTCTCTCCACACTTATTTAAGCTGGTACAGTCAACCAAAGTTTTTACAAAACAGAATTAAGAAATACTACTGATAATTTACATTTAAAAACAGATTTTTTGGTTCCTGTTTTACTATGCTGACCAACAGTGATCTACTTACTGCTGGGCTTGAACAGAGGAGTAAAATGTCACTCAGAAAATAACAAATGTGTAAAAACCAAAACAAAATTGACACGTATTATACTTTTTTTTTTCAATCTGAACGAGTATCAGTTTTCACAAAGATATTAAAACTGATTTCTCACATCAGGTTTTTAACAAAACTTAAAAAATGGCATCTTGCAAACAAGCAAAATTCAAGGCCTGGTCACAAACATAAACTTGCACCATCTCGCAGAAAAACAACAAGAAGCGTGTCACAGAAGTGAGCAGGTAAGGAGGTGTCAGAAGTGTGTCACAGAAGTGAGCAGTGCTGAAGTGCTAACAAACTGATGGTTGACTGGGTAATCCCCTCCTATTTCATACTTTACCCCAATTTAAAAATGTTATGGGTTGATGAATTGCTCGAGACACCATGCCAGCAAGCCAAGTTTGGGAACAGACCCGGGATGCTGTCAACTGCATGGCTAGCCAAAAAGTGCTGGCAACAGGTCCCAGCATGGGGTGGAAAATGACACATTTTGCCACCACAACCCCCTGGTGGAGGGCAAGTGAGCTTGCTCCCCTGCTGGGGGGTGCACTGTGTATAGTGTGCTCAAGGCCAGCCAAGGGCAGCGCAGGGCACCAGGGGTGGTGGGATGGTTCAGTGTCAAACCAGGCGACAAAATGGCCAGTGCCAGCACAATAGTCCTGGCACCAGCTGTCCCATGCTTCCTCCCGTTTTACAACAGATTGTGCCTTGGGAGTGGAACAGTAGCCACATCACAGGTGAAAAGCAGTGGGGATAAATACAAAGTAGGTAAGGAGCATCGGGATTGGCAGGTTGCGAAGAAAAGCCTCATGGAGAGCATCTGGACAATCTTTATGAAAAAAAAAAAACACAAACAAAAACTAAATTTATAACAGATTTTCTGCCATCTTATAGATTAACTGAAAGGAAAAGCTCTCCGTAATACAGAAAAGCATAAGGATCAGAACTGGAACAGCATCTTGCTTGTGTTCCTAAAACTTTCACAAAGGGACTACACTGATTTGAGGGGGAAAAAAAAAGTTAAGCACATTAAATATTAAAAGCGAAGGTCTTCAAGAAGCCCTAGTATTCTTCCTTGGTGAGGTACAAAAGGCTTTCCCGTTTGCTCAGCTAAATGAAGTCTACACAGAAATAAAAGTCTAAAATAGAAGGCATGATCAAGTTAGAGTGTGGTTTTTCCTGCCAAATGTCCCAGTGTCTCACTGACGTGTCTCAATGCTTCATGGATGACTTTCCTGGTTTCTTCTCGGGCTGTCCTCTTCCAGCGCCTGGCATTCCCCGTCCACGGCCTCCAAACACTCCTGATAACATAAGTAAATAACAAATTACTGTACAGGACTTTGAAAACAGCACACCCCTACTCAGCAACATAAGAAGTGCCCACCCCAACCAATGATTCAATGACATAACTATTCAATGGAAGAATCTGATACAAACCATAGATTTGGCAGCACTGCCCTCCTGCGACCACACAAAGTACTGCAGACCTTCTTACAGGTGAAAATATGTGGCTCATTTGCAAGGACATTTTTTTTTTATTTTATTTTTTTTTAAAGGGACACTAGTCAAACTTCCAGTCTTATTTTAGAGTGTAAAAACGAAGGCATCAAGAACAAGCCTTTTTAATGTAAAATGCATAAATACCACCAAAAGCTCACAGAAGTGCTTAGGGTGTACTATTTTAAAAAAAATTACTTTCCACTCTGTCCACCCCAGATACTGGCTAAGCATGGGCACGAACTACAGTGGCACGGAGTGAGAGGAAGCTCATTCATGACCGTGTCTTATTTGGGGGTCCGATAGGTAGAAGGTCTCACCTGTTGTTACATTACATAAGTAGGAACATATTCCCATTCGAACAGCGTAGGGGTTTTATTTTCTGTGCAAAAAATTAAGCCGTATTCGTGGCATGCGATTAAAGCACGGCTTCATTTTTCTGACAGAAAATAAAACCACTTACAGCACCTGCTTCAGAATAGGAATATGTTTGCCCTATTCTGAGTTACTTGCTGCAACAGGTGAGGTAATTTCTGCCTATCGGACCCCAAATAAGTATCAGGGTCATGAACGAGCTTCCTCTCGGCTCCGTACCACTGCAGTTCCTGCCCGCACGGAGCCCGCATTTGGGGTGGCCCAAGTGAAAAGTAAGTTTTACAAAAATAGTACACCCTATGCACTTCTGTGAGCTTTTAGTGATATTTATGCATTTTACATTAGAAAGGCTTGTGTCTGACACCTTCGTTTTTACGCTCTAAAATCAAACTGGAAGTTTGACAAGTGTCCCTTTAAGCCAAGTAGTAAACATCTGTTAATGCTTCTTTTTAAAGCAGAAACACATGTTGAAGGATCACTGCTGTCACTTTCAGTCTCTGGCGACCACCAAACTGGAAAGGGACCTGGGGGTAATCATAACAGATGACCAAAAGCTAACCAAGCAATGTGAGAAGACTGTGATGAGAGCCAGTGGGATGCTGGGGTGTATAAGGAGAGGTATCACCGGCAGAAAATAGGAGGTGGTGATGCCACTGTACAGATCACTGGTGAGATCTCATCTAGAGTACTGTGTCCAGTTCTGGAGGCCACATCTCCGAAAATACATTTTATTTTATTTATTTTAACTTTGATAACCGGGTAAGTGCACTGGCAACAATTGCCTTTTTCAGATACAACCCGGGTGCAATTGCACAGACAGGGGTACGTTACAATATTTTACAAAGTATACAATTTACAGTATGTATAATAGTTTACAGAAAGGGTTATGAACAATACATGCAGGATGCAAACATTCACTTGCGATATACACGAGTGGTAAAGCTTTGACAGATGGGGAGGTATTGAGTTCCAAACTGAGGCGGCTCAATAGCAAAATGAGCACTGTCCCATGTTAGTATGGAACAGCAGAACAGAGATGTTATTGTGGCTGAGTGAAGGTGGACGAATCTACGAATGACATCCGTTTAGCCAAGTCAGCAGGGGAACCTGTTTGCAAGGTTTTTTTTTTTTTTTTAAACGAACCTGGCAAGTGTTAGGCTGCCTTTGAGGTCAGGGATTAGCCAATTTTTTTTTGTAGTACTGATATACCAGCAGCATCAACTATCAGTGAGCTGTAGCCTAGTGAGGGAAGCGGGTTTGCCTGAGCTATTCTGATCCTGGTGTTGGGTAACAGGTACTGGCAGATTCTGTACAATGAGCCCAGCTTCTAGTTAGACAGAGTAGCGGCAGTTCAGAGAAGGGCAACAATGGTGCAAGTACTGCATCAGAAATCATATGAGGAAAGACTGAAAGACCTCAATATGTATACCCTGGAGAAAAGGAGGGAGAGAGGGGATATGATAAGAGACTTAAGTATCTCAAAGGTAATAATACAGTACCAGAGGGCAATATCTTTCAAAAAAAGAAGATGTGTAAGAACAAGTCATGATATGCGGCTAGAGGGTGGGGGTAGACATCAGGTGCAACGTGAGGAAGTATTTTTTTTCATGGAATGAGTGGTAGATGCATGGAACAGCCTCTCTGCATAGGCTGTGGGGCCAAAAACGGTAGGTGAATTCAAGAATGTATAGACAGAAAGCAATCCTAGTGATAGGAAAGAGAGGGAAAGTTGCAGATCAATTAGGGTCTGAGGTATATGCGGTAGGTAAGGAATGGGCACTGCAGACTACGTGGGCCAAGCACTCCTTATCTGCCATGAAATTCTATATGTCTATGGATTAAAGTTCTCACAGACTTTTAATGGATGCTGGAAACTTCACTTGGCAGATGGAAAGGTGTTTTGTGGCAATATTTATTTCTTTATTTGAAATTATGCCAACTGGGTTACAAAGTGGGGCTACTGCAAATATAGAGCATGAGCATAACTATGCAACATAATCACGGTCGGGAAGAGGGGCATACTGGACCAAAACAGATACAGGGAGTCCTATGGTGTCTGGAAGGACTGGACTTGAACACTTGTAAGCTAGAAGCATTCCTCAGCTGGACAGAAAGTGTGCTCCAGGTGTCTAGTGCTGCAAATGCAAAGGCCTTTCTACCAATGTCACACTTCTTCCTGAGAACTGAGTGGGTAACTGCTGCTGTTTAACAGAGTGAGTAGGCACTGTTTGACTGTGTGCAGTGGGATAGTAACATGGGGCGTTTCCTTGTGCTCAGTTGTACAGCAAGGAAAGCCAGTTGCCTGACTGAGGGACTTGGGCAGTTAAGCTGGTCATACAGCAGACAATGATGGGCAGACCACCCACAGGAGAGGCGGAATCTGCACGTGTTGTACAAACGATCCCGGGGCAGTAGAGTAGTTTTCTTTGCACAATGGTATATGATGTATCCATAATCAATGGAAGTGAACAGGAAGTGGAAGACCACCTGCTTCCTCAGGTCGGCACTGAAACGGCATTTAGACCTGAAGAGAAGTCTGAGCTTGGACCCTGCGGTTGCTAGGACGTGACAGATGTGTCTACTGTATGCAAATGATACAGCAAGCCAAATTCCTAGATTTTTGAATACAATGACTTGCTCAATAGTGTTGCAATCTCATATTATAACTGCACATAGATTGGCTGAACAAGTTAGCAAGTTCTGGGATCCAAACACCACAGACTTCGTTTTGGTTGGATTAAGGATCAGGTGTGTTGAACCAGGAGGAGACTGGTGAAATCTGAATGGAGTATTAAATTAATCTCAGACATTGTCACTGCACTGTAGCAGCAAATTATGTCATCTGCGTACATATGTAGATGTCTCCTCCTGCTGTTCTTCAAAAGGTCGTTTACAAAAAAGTACAGTTATGTAAGAACTTACCATAACAGTAGATCTTCGAGAGGAGCTCTTGCAGCAGGCTATAACCATTAGGACTACTGCTGCAGGTCTTAGGACCCACCAGAAAAAAACTTAGCTAGCAGTACCCAGTGGAGACCGCACCCCTCCCCAAAGTCGGCTCCGCCCAGACATCGGTCACGCTATATAAGGGGGCAGACAGTGGCTCCACCTCAGTTCCCCCACTAAAGACCCTGCGAACGGATCCCAGCAAGTGAACCGGTGAAGCCCGCCCTAGACATGCTGAAAAATTCTCCAGGGGGATGGAGGGCGGGAAAGCAGCGCCTGCTGCAAGAGCTTCTCTTGAAGATCTACTGTTACGGTAAATTCTTATGTAACTGTACTATCTTACTTCGAGGGGGAGCTCTTGCAGCAGGCTATAACCATTAGGACAGAATCCCAAGCAGTCCCACACCAAGGATGGTGGTAAAAACTGTAGAGATGATAAAGCCAAAGGCTGGAGTCAGCATGCTAGGACAAAAGTCCCTGAAAGACTGCCAGGCCGAAACCGGCTCGGCGCCTGGAAGGAATGTCCAGACTGTAATGCCTAACGAAGGTGTGCACTGAATTCCAAGTAACAGCTGCACAGATGTCTCAAAGCAAGACGTTTTTCAAGGATGTAAAGGAGGTAGAGACTCCTCTAGTGGAATGACCTCTAACCACGCCCAGTAGAGGTTTATTGTATTTGTTGTAGCAGTATACTATACAGTGTACAAACCACTGGGAAATAGTCTGCTTACACACGGTTTGCCCAGGTGTTGAGGCGCAAAGGCCACAAACAATTGCTCCAATTTGCGGTGTGCCGCTGTCCGCTTAAGGTCATACCTCAGTGCCCTGTGGACATCCAATGTGTATAGGAGAGACTCTCCCCTATTGGTAGGGGTAGGATAATAGACTGGAAGGTCAACCGACTGGTTGAGGGTCAATTCAGAGACCACTTTGGGTAAGAACTTAGGATTTGTTCTAAGGGAAACTCTTTCCCGGTGAAAAATAATATAAGGCTCCTTACACGTCAGGGCCTGTAGCTCGGAATCTCTTCAAGCTGAAGTAACAGCAACTAAAAAGGAAACCTTCCAGGAAAAAAAATGCAGCTTGCACTCCACTGCAGGCTCAAAGGGGGGAGAGTTAGCTTCTCCAACACAAGAAGGAGATCCCAGTGAGGGATAGGATCCCTGATGTGAGGTCGTAAATGTAAAATGACCCGTAAAAAGGTGCGGGCCACATCCAGCTGAGCTAGTGTCCTGGCCCCGAACAGGACGCGATAAGCAGAGATAGTCCATATATGCACCTTTATGGGAGAATAGCTCAAGCCTTGCTGGTATAAGGAGAGGAGATATTGTAATGCCGAGTTCACCGGGCAGGAAAGGAGGTCCAGATGGTGGGATGAAGCCCATAAGCAAAAACGTTTCCACTTCATAGCATAAATGGATCACATAGAAGGCTTCCTCGCTGAAACAAGAACATCTGCCAAATCTTGGGAAACTCCATAACTGGATTTGACTATGTCTACAGGAGCCAAGCATGACGGCGTAAGGACCCGAGATCTGGATGAACCAGCCTGCCCCAATCCTGGGACAGCAACTGCGAGCATATTGGCAGTGGGATTGGAGGTTCTGAGGAGAACCTCTCAAGTAGTGGGAACCAAATCTGCCGAGGCCACAGTGGGGCGATTAGAATCATCTGAGCCCCCTCGACCTGTACCTTCAGCAATACTCTCTGAATGAGAGGGAAGGGAGGGAAGGCGTAAAGAAACCTCCCTGCCCAACAAAGGGACAACGCGCCTGGCCAAAAAACACCAGGCACATGCTCTCGCAAGCAGAAAACTGGCAGTTTGGCATTGTGTGGAGACGCATAGAGGTCCAGCTCTGTACGACCCCAAGTGCCAAAGAGCTGGGCCGCTACTGACTGGAGTAGCTCCCACTCGTGCGCCTTGGACCGAGACCTGCTTAGGCTTGTCTGCTAAGTTGTTTTGGGCGCCTGGAACATGGACGGCGGACGGAGAAATGTGATGCTCCAGCGCCCAATACCAGACTCTCATCGCCTCCCTGCACAGGGGGTAGGAGTGAGTCCCCCCTTGCTTGCTGATGTAAAAGACAACCGCCATGTTGTCCATCTGAACAAGAAGAGAGCCTGGTACGAGGTCCTCCTGAAAGGCCCTTAGAGCACTGAGGACCACACGCATTTCCAGAACACTGATGTGGAGACTGCGCTCCTCTAGGGTCCAGACGCCTCGAGTCCAGCAGTCCCCGAGGTGCGCCCCCCAACCCAAATCAGAGGCATCTGTCGTCAGATTCAGGCTTGGGGGCTCCTGACGAAACGGGACCCCTTTCTCCAAATTCAGAGGGTCCAACCACCAAGACAGGGTCCTCCTGACCATATGGTCCAGATCCCATTGCACTCTGAGCATCCATTGTGGGACCCCCATGTGGAGGTGGGCCAAGGGAACTACAGGGATGGCCGCCGCCATATGCCCTAGAAGTCTGAAGAAGGTCCTGGCTGGGACCTGTGGGGTTACGAGGACCGAACTGACCACCTCTCTCAGGCAATCTCCTCTCTCTTGAGCAAGAAGAGCCATGCCCTGAATTGAATCCAGGACTGCACCTATAAAGTTGAGTCTTTGGCTGGGCTCTGGGGAAGACTTTGGTAGGTTCAGGGTGATCCCCACCTCTTGGAGTAAAGTACTAGTGTCTCTGAGAGCTTGAAGCAGGTGCTCTCTCGACTGGGCCGCTAGAAGCCAGTCATTGAGGTAAGGAAAGACGTAATGCCCCTGCGCCTTAGAGCCGCAGCTACCACTGCTAGGCATTTATTGAAGACTCGAGGAATGGAGGAGAGGTCGAATGGAAGAACCCGAATTGATAATGCTCCCCCCGGAAGTTGAAGCTCAGGAACTTCCTGTAAGGGGGAAAAATACCTCAATGTGCATGTATGCATCTTGCATGTCCAGGAAACAGAACCAGTCTCCCTGGTGCAGCAGAGGAATGAGATCTGGAAGGGTCACCATCCTGAACCTTCTGTATTCTATATAATAGTTTAGAGAGCCGAGGTCCAGGATGAGCCGAAGATCTTGAGTCTTCTTTGGAACCTGGAAGAAATGGCAGTAGTACCCTTTTCCCTGCTGCAGCAGGGGGACTGGTTCTATTGCCCTTTTCCGCAAGACGGCCTAGATTTCTCCTTTTATGAGAGGAATGTGAGAAGGAGGAGGATATCTTGAGGACCTTGGTGGAGTTTCTGGAGAGATCTGGGTGAACTCCAGCATGTGCCCTCTCCTTATTACATCTAGGACCCATTGGTCCGATGTGATAAGAGCTCCAGCCCTCCAGATGGAGGGAGAAGGGACTCCCTACTGCCTCCCCTGAAGCCTCCTCCTCCAGAGGAGGGGGGTCAGTAGCGAATCATTGAGCAGAGCCGGGAGTGGGGAGAGAGGTGTGGGAGGGCTTGGGGCCTCGAAAAGGTACGCCTACAGGCTGCTGGTTGCTGGCCTTCCTTTTGAAGCTACCTCTCTGACCCTGGTTGTTACCACGAGCTTGCTGGCCTGAGGATTTTCGAAAGGGCTGTTTTCGGAAACATCTCTGGTCCCCTTATACATTTGACGGACAGACCAAATGGACTTGCCTGACTCTTGAGACAAGAGATCAGACCCACGGTCTCCTGCCCAAAAAGAACGGAACCATGGAATGTGAGGTCCCCTATTCCGGCCTGCAGATCATTCTGAAATCCAGAGCATCTCAGCCATGCATGGCGCTGAAGGCAGACACCTGATGCTGCCGCCCTAACTGCCGTATTTGCAGTATCATACGAGGCATGCGAGACATGCGTGCCCACGTCCGAGCCCGATTTCAAGACATCCAGAAACTCAGTCTTCTGTGCGGTGTCTGGCAAGGCATTGGCCAGCTCCTGACTTTTTTCCCCAAAGTGCATTCTGGTATGGGACCATATGCGTAAGGAAATTAAGGGAACGAATGGAGCAGGTGGATGCAGAATACACTTTCTTCACCACCTGGTCCAAGAAACGGGACTCCTGGTCAAGAGGCTGGGAGCTTAGATGTTTCGGCTCCTTAGATTTGTTATGAGCAGCTGCAAATCACTGTAGAGTCTGCCTGAGGGTTCTCTGCCAGGAAAGGTTCATCCCTAAGGGCCTTGTATAGTCTGTCTGACTTCTTGGGACCCGTCGGGACAGATGCTGGATGCTTCCAAGTTGTCCTGGTAAGGTTTTGGAAAGTGTCGACCAGAGGAGGCATCACCAAGTGTTTGGGCTCCTCCTGCCTCAGGTAACAAGCCAGTCTCTGGCGTTCTGGATCCAGATCCTCTGTCTCCCATTCGTTAGAGACCTGGATGTGCCTCATGAAATCCATGAAAGTGGGATCGTCCAGAGGCAAACGGGGTAGATCCTTGTCGTCAGGAGAACCCCCAACTCCTTAAAAAGAAGAGGAAGAGATGAAATACCTGCTCCTAGACCATGAAGTGTCTAAGCTGTGTCTCAAAGGACTACCCTCCCTAGAATGACAGTGACTCACAGACAGACGCTGGTCCCGAGACTGACTTCGGCTCCTGGACCGACACCTGTCCTTGGACCAGCTCCGGCTAGGGGAGCAAGCCCGCCTAGAGGAAGACCTGCGGCTACTGTGGGACCTGCTCCTGGGCTTAGACCGACGACGACTGTCCGACCTGGAGCTGCGCTGTCTACGGTCCCTGGACCATGACTAGGAACGTACAGCCGAGGGGGAGCGAGAATTGGGGACTGTACGGTGCTCCTCAGGGTCTTAACTGGCGACCCGACGGGGTTACCCTCAGGCTCTTGGTTGTCTGGTTGGTCTGGAACTGATGCCGGTTCCGGCTGTGGTGGAGCATCGTCCTTGTGGACCTGGCTCCACCAGAAGGAAAAAGTTCCTTCAGCTCCTCCTTGCTGAAAAGAGATGCCACTGCCCCCTTCAGGAGGACTGGGGAAGCCGGGGATCCGGTAGGGCTTTCGGGGAGGAGCCCGAAGAAGAGTCCTCTGGAGGAGCCTGAAGAAGAGTCCTCCGGAGTAAAGGATCTCTGGGCCAGCATCGGTACCTTGACCGGTGTAGGCTCACCAGTAGTCTCATCAGCTTTAGTCACTCTGACCGGCGCCGGTGTCTTGGCCAGTGCCGGGTACGACGGGCCGGTCTGGGCAGACGGGACCCGGAGAGGGCCTTGGGCTTGGGGTCCCAGTCCTTATTGGATGGCTTACCGAGGTCCGGTAAGGCCATAGTCGGGGCCTTCTTCTTTGGCAAGGCCGAGGCACTGGCCGGAGTGGAGGCCTTGCTCAACTCCGCCGGAACGGAGGAAATGTTCAACGGCGTAACCTTCACCTTGGAAGGCTTGCTGGTAGGAGCTTCTGACAGGACCAATGTCTGACTTCGCGGGAGCTTCTGGCCACGACTTCTCCTCATGCCTGGAGTGCTTCAAGTGGTCGGACCCACCCGAGCAGGAGGAGGAGGTTTTTTTATGGGGCGAGCGGGATCTGGAACAATGATGGGACCAGCTACAGTCCTTGTCCCGGGACTTCTGGGACTTGTCCTGGCACTTGCCCTTTTCCCCAGGAGAGGATTGCAGGACTTCCATCTTTTGTTCTAGCAGGTGGGCTTTCAAGGCCTTCAGGCATCTGATCAGAGTCCTGCTAGTGAAGCCCTTGCAGATCTTGCAGGATTTGAAGTCGTGGCCTGGTCCCAGGCAGAAGACACACTGATCGTGGCTGTCCTTAGATGGAATCTGGTGGCCACAGACGCACTTAGTCTTCTTGGGACCGGAGGAGGAGATGGACGACGGAGACGACATGCGACGGTAGTGAGGTCGGGTAGAAGAAGGACGAACTGCTAAAAACAAGAAAGAAAAACGGAGAAAACTGTAGGAGAAAAACAAATTTGCTGGAACTGCTTGAAAAGCACTCTAAGAACTTCCCAATGAGAGCGGGTCTGCAGTGGGAAAGAACTGAGGTGAGCCAGGGTCCGACCCTTGTATAGCGTAGCTTGACATCAGGGCACAGCTGACGGGGGCCTCTACCGGTACTCAAGCAAGTTTTTTCCGGTGGGTCCTAAGGCCTGCGGCAATAGTCCTAATGGTTATGGCCTGCTGCAAGAGCGTCCCCTCGAAGATCGATCAAGAACAGCAGAGGATCAATAATTAAGCCTTGAGGAACCCCAAGATTTAGGACAGCAAGGTCTGAATTGGTAACTTATAAAAAGACTATCTGGGTTTGGTTACTCAGACAGTTTTCAAACCATTTGATGACTGGCTGGCAGAGACCTAGGGTCTGGAGCTTGAGCCAAGTCGAAAGCCTTGGAGAGGTCCACCAAGACAACCCCAGTGTGACCATTATTCATGGCTATTTATCATGTGTACTCGGTCATACTCTCAAGACTTGCTGATTGATATTCTGTGGCAGAGCGCCAGTAAGTGAACAGATCACAGAGGGTTGGGGAATCAATATCAGATGCTCCTTGCCAGTGTCCTAACCAATGCTGGTAAAATAAAGATGGCTAATACTATACAGGGGGCGGCTGCGGGGGGAGGCAGTGTATGTCACAAGAAGTGAGGTGTTCAGCTCCTGGGAAGAAAGCACATGGGCCACTGGCGTTTATGTACCTCAAACTGCATCTGCATCAGCTGAAAAAGTAGCCACTCGCCTAGAATGGTGCAGCCACGGCAATCCCAACTGTTGTGGCAGGTGAACCCTGGTGGGGTGGCTAGAATGTTAAAACTCCGGGATTTGAAATACTTTCGACAAAAATTAGGGAAACTGCATGCTACCTTAATGAGCTAGTAGTACCAAAAAAATGGCATGCAGAACATTTTAGTCATTTTTAAAAGTAGTCCCTTACCACTTTTTATTTCTGAAGTGTTTTTCTATGTGCTTATTAGATGGCTTTCTTCCTAACAGTACTGAATGTGATGTCAAAAGTAGTGATTTACCTTGCAGCAGGCATATCTAGTTCTGCTCCTCCCATTACATTATCAGGATGTGACCTCACTCACTGCCATATCACAAGCACTGCTGCCCAATTGGTAACATGCGTGCGTCACATGCGTTACCAATCAAGCAGCAGGAGATTGGCTCTTCGTGGTTACTAGGAATGTCACAATCAGTGAGCTCATAATTCAGATGATGTATAGGGAGAAACAGAACATACTTTTTATGGTTTTGTTAATACATATCATGCCTGATACTGTTGGGTAGAAAACTCTCTAATAAGCTAAACAGAATAGAAAGAAATACTTTAGATATAACAGGTGATAGCGGACTACTTCTAACGGCTACTTTTAATTCTAAGTAGTACATCAGCTTTTTAAGCACCTCTCGTTTTGTACAACCCTGTGCAAGTCCATACGTAAGCAATAACTGACAGCCGGGCATGAGGTTCTGCAGAATCAATGCATGCTCTGGCTGCACTGTAAGGCACGGGGTCCTGCAGAATCAATGCATGCAATGGTTGCACTGTAAGGCATGGGGTCCTGCAGAATCAATGCATGCCTTGGCTGTCCTGTAAGGCATGGGGTTCTACAGAATCAATGCATGCCCTAGCTGCACTGTAAGGCATGGGGTCCTGCAGAATCAATGCATGCCCTGGCTGCACTGTAAGGCATGGGGTCCTGAAGAATCAATGCATGCAATGGCTGCACTGTAAGGCATGGGGCTAAAGCCCCCAAATTCTACAACATGCCTCCTATGACAAAGCATGTATGTGTGTTTGTGTGTGTGTCTGTATATAGATATATACACACGTACATATAATGGATAACACATGACAAGATGTGCAGTTATAAGGGACTAATGCATGCATCGGGTGGCTGTTAGGCACGAAGCACAGCCAAGTGCCACAACCACCAGAGAAGCGCATTATTTACCTTCTGACTGCACACCCCGAAGTGTGCCATCTCACTCATAAAATGAGCCTTTGTTTGCTCGTAAATACCTGGAGCGCTTTTTGAAGTTCAAGCTTTCCATTGCTTAACCTTGATACAAAATGGCCGCCAAGGCAAAACTGAGTCTAGAAAATATATAGTTTGGGTGAGGTTATCAGTAAAATAATCAAGTTAGGTGACTTGTTTTGACTAATGAAGCTACAGGATTTTCATGGCACATTTTATAAATACTCATGTACAACATGCTTTAAAAATATAAGGAGGTGAATCCAGAGGGTAACCTAACCTAGTCTTGTTTTAGGCCCTGTTCACACTGCGGGAGGCTGGAAAACGGTTCTTTAACACGTTATTAGAAACGGATTAAAGCTTACCGTTTTAAAGCGTCCGCACTGTGTAAAGGAGTTCGAAAACATGTTGGTGCCTTAACAAATCCATGTCAGTATGTTCTCACTGCAGAGGTACTCGTGTCTATTCATCCGTTTTCTGGCACTCAGCACCCGAAAGCTGCTTACCATCATGCTTTGCGGTGACATAGAAACCTGCAGAATCGTGCTCTGGAAACCGTGTCTTCCTGCTCTCACTGACGGTTGAGTCCGAATTAGAATCGGAACCGTTTTGAAAACCGTGCTCAAGCCTACCTCAAAGCAGGGTTTGAGCACGGTTCACTAAAACAGTTCACAAGTCGTGCAAACGCAAACCGTGCTTGTTTGTGGCCACTTAAAACGTTTTATCACTGATAAAACGTTTTGAGTAGCACAGTGTTAACAAGGCCTTACTCTCATGGTTCAACTGTGTACCTACTTAGTAAAATGTTTTTGCAGTTTTTGGCAGTACTAGCTCTTAGAGGAAAAAAATATCTTCTTGGCTTCCTGCCATTCTTATTACTGTTTAGTGTGGGGTGATAAAAGTAAACAAAACTGTAAAACTGTGTTTCTACTATGTATGCAAAAGCAGCCTGCAGCTGTATACAAACAGGATTCAGACTAAATACAGACGTAATTATCACCAATAGAAAAAGTCTCAGCACTTCCATTAATACATCAGAAGTTTATTTTTGATGGTCTATGACAGAAAATGCATGCTCTACAAATTATTTTTATAAATCAGTATATAAAAAATTCTAACGGCAAGGTTTATATTCCCTTCAAAGGGATAATGTCAATCCATTTTGCATCATATTATTTCTAGTTGAAAACCCACATTTTATGATGGCTTACCTTCTCTAAAAGTCACCGATGCTGCTGGCTGGTTTATTTACTTCTTTTCTTAGTAGAACCGAAATGCATGCTACTGGTGTACTTATATCCAACCTCGTTTTGTTTCAGATCCTTGAGCTACTCTTACTACATACTTGCTGAAAAGTCGGAAACCCCCCTCCAACAGTGCAGCTACTCATGATGAGGCAGTCTCTTCTCCTCTCACTGCATCTTGAATGTCTAGATTGTGTTAGGGTGTTCCCAAGTCCGGGAGAGATGCAGTGGGAGTTGATCAAGGACTGTAAAACACAGTTGTGTGTGGTAGCACCAGTATGGTGGCGAGTCTTTCACTTTTTAAAAAGAAAATGGAATCAAAATCTAATCAGCTACATCAGCAAATTCTGCAGAATGTGAGCAATCATTCAGGAACTGTGTTTTTTAAACCAGAGACGCTCTGAGGTCTAAGGGGGTTGACACGGTCCCCTTTAACCAGTTATTGTTACAATACAAGGTCAGACAGTGTGGTCGACCCAAGTATTTAACACAGACTTGTGTGCTCCAGTTTAGGCACTTCAGAGGTATGGTGCTGGAACACAAATAATGGATTGAAGTGTGGCTGATGCCTCAGGCAAAATTCTGAGAAATGTATTTAGATACAAATCAGCTTGGGTTTCACATACACTGTATACATTTCTCGACCCATTATTTGTTACTGAGATAATCTGCACAAAAGTAGGATCTTAATCTCTTTTATAACACTTCTGACCTTTTTCCAAGTGTTATAAGTAGAATAATCCACTCTGGGTGTGTGGCAAAGCTACAAAAACTGCATTTCCTGGGTGATCTGGTGCCTCACAAGCCATCCAGGCACGCGGCTACTGCACTATATTGCTGCACACTCAAATGTAGATTATTCCTTACACTGTTCATCTGATTCTATGACTTATTTCCTACTTCAGGGGTATTATGACCTCAAATGGGGAACAAATAACAGAAGCAGATGAACTCTAAGAACTCTGCACTTCTGCATGTACTTTTATAAATATGATATAGCTTATGGGAGAGGGCTATTATGTATGGGATTCGATGAATTCCTAACCTTGTTGCACCATCGATGTAACATCTAAGCGTTGTTGTACCATCTTGAGCATGTCACATCAGTGGTACAACAAGTCAGAATGGCTTTGTGCTCCTGTTGTCCTAACAACCACACAGACCGCTTGTTTTTTTCCCCTCCCTTCAGTTTCAGATTGCTGCAGGTCTCCTCAGCACCACTGGAGACCAAGCACTCTGCTGTATTTCTGTGACAATGCGAGTCTTGCTGCTGTCGACTTCATCGGGGAAGTACTGTCTCCCAGATGATGGACAGGGACTACCAGACTTCCAGCTTCATGGAGTCGCTGGTCTCAGCAGTGCACCCCGCAGCATGGACCTACGAGTGCAGCAGGGCCAGCATGAAGCCCTGGTAAGAACTGGGACGTGGGTGGCTCGCTGGGGGAGGGAAAAGTCTAGGAACACCATACCAAACAGATTTTATTTTATTTGTCCACTTGTTGAAAAGTAAAGCCATAGTTAAACTAGCAAGGATCTTGTTAGTTGAGTAGTGACTGATTTTCAACAAGCAGCCTCTAAAATATTTAAAAATGCCTGTTTTTTTTGGGGGGGGGCGGGGATTTACTTCCTAATAGTGGCATCAAAGTAAGTCTAAGCATGGGAGCAAGGACGACAATTCAGGAAGTGGAAAGGATCAGGCATCCAGCTCCTTGGAGTTGAATGACGAACCCTTCAAAAATCAATGCACTTAATTTTTCTTTACACATCTGATGATTTAATGGGAGGTAAGTGATTCAGAAGCACACTCGCCTCTGATTCTGGAAGGTGGCGAGTTTGAGCCCCATACCAGGAACTCAGGGTTATACCCATAAATCACACTATTGCAGTCTGAAGGGGGTGTCACTTTTTTTTTTTTTTTTTTTTTTAATATATATACACACACAGGAGGGGGCCAGATAAAATGAGAAACGATTTAAGACTACTTGAGGAATGGTTAAGGGTTTGGCAGGTGGGTTTCAATGCTAAGAAGTGCAAGATAATGCACATGGGACACAGAAACCCAAGAAAGGAATACAGGATTGGGGCGCGCAGATTCTAGCCACCACAAGTCAGGAGACAGACCTGGGGGTTATCATATCCGATGACTTCAAGTCAGCCAAACAATGCAAAACAGCAGTGGGGAAGGCAAACAGAATGCTGGGGTGCACAGAAAGAGGCATAACCAGTAGGAGGAGTGAAGTGGTGATGCTAGTGTATAGATCACTGGTGAGGCCTCATCTGGAATACTATATCCAATTCTGGGGACCGCATCTCAGGCAGGACATAAGACAGAATGGAAGCAGTCCAGAGAAGAGCAACAAAAATGATACACAGACTGCACCACAAACCTTATGAGGAAAGACTCAAGGAACATAACATTATTCATTGGGAGAGAGGGGATATGATAGAGACTTTCAAATACCTTAGAGGAATAAACAGGGTACAGGAGGGGAGCATATTTCAGAGAAGAAAGGACAAGGGGACATAACATGAGGTTGGAGGGAGGGAGGGAGGGAGGCTTAGGGGGAATGCTAGGAAGTATTTTTTCACAGAGAGGGTGGTGGATAAGTGGAACAACCTATCAGCAGAGGTGGTGGAAGTGAAAACAGAACAGCGATTCAAAAGTGCATGGAATAAGCATAAAGGCACCCTGCTGTTCAGCAGAGTGAGGGAAAGGCAGTCCAGATAAGAGTAGGGATTGCCAAACCAATTAGGGATATGGGCCAACTAGGTGGGCTGTATGGTCCTTATCTGCCGACAAATTCTATGTTTCTATTTATTTATGTTTTTGCCATTTTTCTCCCCTGGTACCTAGCACACTGGCATCGTGGAGGTGCATGCACACCCCGTAATGCTGGCGCAGCAAGTTCCGCACCTCCCCGTGGCTACCACCGGAGCTCTCTCGGGTTGGCGCCATCCATCCTCCACCAGGTGGCGGCCAATGATCGGGAAGCCTCCAAACTCTCTCAGGCAGAGAGAGTTGCCTTGTGGTGGTTTGATCTTGCTCCCCCCCCTCCAGCCCGACCCCCGAAACCTGGGCTCATTCCGAACCTGGCGCACCGCGGGGTATGGGATCCAGCGCCTCAACCTTCAGCGCCACCGGGTCTGCAGGGTGTTGCACTGTTGAGGTGCCATCCTTCTACTGAGATTTTCAGCAGAGGTCCCTTCTACCCGTCTCTGGTCACTGTCCAGGTGGAAGTTACCGATCCCATGGCACTGATCGAAGAACAGGAGGAGCATTTCCCCAACGTCATGGCCAACGTTCCCACCTGTCCTTAATGCAGGTCCATACAACTCGCCCCCATGACACACGTGGAAAAGAACTGCCACAACTCTGTACCCCCCCTTCCCTGTCAACAACTACTAATAAATACATAAGGCTCTATGTTTTGATTATTGCCCAATATCACTACTCCATCCCTTAGGGAAACTTTTGGAAAAATTGGTAAACAATTGTCTCTATATTTACAGGAATCCGGGTTGAGGGGTCCCAAGCAGCATGGGTTTAGAAAGTTCCATAGCACAGGGACTGCCTTGCCCAGGTTCACAAACCAAATTAGTGAGGCAATGGATAACGGAGAACACTCTGGTGCTGTTTTCATGGACTTGTCCAAGGCATTCGACCTGGTAAATCACAGTTTGCTGCTCGGGGGCCATGCAGAAAAGGGTTTATCCACTCTCCCCCTGGACTGGGTTAAAAAGTTATTTATCTGACAGAGATCTGCAGGTGTCCTATGGTGGTACTACATGTGATACCATGATATTAACACAAGGAGTCCCACAGGGGTCGATATTGGGGCCCCTTATTTTTTAAATTTATATTGATAACGTCCCTCAAATTTTGACAAACACCCGCAAACTACTTTATGCAGACGATATCATTTTATACACAAGTTCTAGCTTAGTCGATAATACTGCTCAAAAATTACATAGCGATTTTATAAAATTAGAAAACTGGTTAAATCCAAATTATCATTAAACAGTACTAAAACAAAAAGCATGTTATTTGAGTCAAAACAAAGGTTAGAAAGTCTCGGAAACAGAGTGAGTGACAGTAAGGGTACAAACTTGGAACAAGTGGAACAAATCAGATATTTGGGAGTATATCTGGACACTCGACATTTTCACATCACACAGGAACAATAACTAGAAAAATAAATCAAAAACTGGAGGTGTTATTCAAATTACAGAATTCTCTGACTCTTCAAGCCAGAAATGCAATTGCACAAAGTATATTACTGTCTCAACTGAACTATAATTCCTTCTTGTTTACAACATCATCAAAACAAGCAATGTTAAACCTAACAACTTTTCAAAGCATCTGCAGATTTAATTATAAATTGTTCTACAGTACTCATCATTGTAAACTTTATCAAATATCCCGATGGCTCCCACCAAACCCGAGTGGTATTTTCTTTCTGTGTAATCTAACTGATAATATTTTATGACAAAATGAAAAATCACCACTTTTTCAACTGCTAAAAATTAGAACAATAAACTAAGACTTAAGATCAACTGATGGCTTAATAATAAACGAAACAAAGACTAAGATGGGTGACCAAGCATTTTCCATCCAAGCCCCCAAACACTGGAATGCCCTTCCTTCCGACTTAAAAACAGGTACTGTATAAGTCATGATCTGTTCAAAACTAATCTGAAATGCCATCTTTTTAATCAATTACAATGTTCTTATCTTAACTGATACATGTTTCTACACTGCTATGTTGTGTTTTATTTGTATTGTAACATGTCTGTTAATCTATTCTAAACTTTTTATAACATTTTGTAACATGTTTGGATTTAATTGTGCATACTTACTATCTTGACTGTAAAAGAAACAGTCTCGGGTCGCATATGAAAAAGGGCCTCTCACCCATATGTTTACTCGATAAACAAAAGTTTAAAAAAAAAAAAAACTGTATTGAGCTTGGCGCTATTTACATGGCTTTTTTAAGAATGTGGGCTATCCAGTACATCTAATCACATTTATGGGACATCTTTTGAAAGTTTATACAGTCAAGAAAAGTAAAAATCTCTTACCTCGGCCAGCTCCTCCACCACCCCGTCCTTTCTGCTGCTGTTTCTGTTGTTGCATGCCACCACGACCCCTGCCCTTTGAGACCACTTCCTCTTTAACCATGTCAATAATTTCGTCTGGTATCCGCAAGTATTTTATAGTACTGCCCCGAATATAACACTCTGGCATCCTCCAGAACTTGTCACCATCCTATAAAAAAACAGAACGTTTAAAAATAAATTAATTAAATTAATAAATAACTGTAGAAGAATCCCTCCCTGATTTTAAATTTTTTTTGTTCTTTAGTCTTTTCAGGCATCCCTGCTGATGGTGTTTTACGCTCCCCCTCCACTGCAACTTCCGTTAGCTTGAATCTGAATGGTTAGAGGCTACATTTACAAAAGACTTTGAAGACTCATGTGAACTAGAAATAGGGCACACCCCCTTGTGCACTGCTCTGTTTATTCCCCCTCGCAAGCCACACAGTACATACTGTATACTAACGTAATTCAGTTTCAGCAAGACATATCTATTTCTGGTATACAGGCACCATGTTTAAAACATTATTTAAATCAGAAACGGTCAAAGGGCGCAACTATCTGCTTTCACATCAAGCTTGGAAGGAACCAGTACTGTAATACTCAGTTTGAGAAACTGATCTTGGTTTTACAGTAGCCTGGAGGATTAGCAAGCAGTACACACACTAAGTTTGTTTTCAAACATACAGTAGTCAAAACAATTTAGGTAGTATGACCATCACCCTTGGCATATCATATCTTGTGCGGACTTGATAAAAATTGCACACCATGTTTGAGTGGAACTGAACGTACAACATTCCAGATAAGTCAAGAAAGGTGAGCCTCCCCTTTGGGCCTTCATGGTGTCAATCTATGTTGATCTGTGCCACAAAACACACACAGCAAGTCAGGGTTCTCCAAAGCCAAAGTTTTGATTGATCTGCAATAGCTACTAACTGTTGATTTCAAAGTGTGAATTGCTAGTATTATCCTGTGTGTGAAGTGAACAACGCTATAGCACATCCCACACTGCAGTACTAGTCTATTACACGGTGGTACTGGCTGTTGCAGAACTGCGGTACTGTGTAAAAGAAGCAGCATTGAAAAAGCAGGACTCCAATTTAACAATACTCTGGCACATTTAGAATACCCTTTTTGGGCTCTGAACACCAACATTGTAATCTGCAGGGATTACTACCCAGCCACTGAAGAATACAGAAAATCCCCCTCTGCTCATCTGCACCCCACAACCATCATACCCAGTTCAAACCCTCCTTTTCGTATTACCTTTAGATCAGTTATTTAAAGGCCACACAATGATCCTCCTCTCACTGCAGGGTTCCAATGCCAGCATCTTGCCCCACCAGAGTTTTTCGTGACAGATATGCAAAGCATCACTGGGTGAGATACCAGTATTTGGCCTAGCAGTGACACTAAGAGAGGGAATTTCTTCTCACGGCACTGGACTAAAAAGGAAAAAAAAAAAAGGTGATTTTAAGGTGACGAGGTATGGTAGTCTTTGGACTGAGTGAGATGGGGCTCTGATGGGCATGAGTGGGTGTCTCTTTCAATGGTGGCAGTTAAGCGGGGGCAGGGGGCATACCTCTCAACCAGTCACCGACATGTAGAGCACAAATTGAATAACCAAATATTAAGTTGCTATACAGTAGTCCAAATAACGTTAGCAAGCAAGTCATTTACTTAATATTTTTTAAATTAACTGTGTAGAGGCATCACTGCCTTCTAGACTTCAACAGCACCAATCACACTCACTGTGTACACCCACCCCACTAAGCCCCTGGAACTGGTTTAATGTCAAAAGATTCCAGGAGTTCAAACGCCAAGTTTTTATTCTGCAGGCAATTAGTAAGAGACTGTAAATTGGCTCAAAGAAGCTTGGCACTCAATCCCTTCCTCTTTCTGGTGTGAGCATCCCTGACCCCACAGTCTGGTGTGTACCTGGCCCCGCAGCCTGTTGTGTATGCACCCTTGGTCCCGCAGTCTTGTTTTTTTTTTCAAATGCAAGAGCCTGGAGGTGGCGGGGTGCACAATACGAGTCAATGGGGCAACATTTCAATTACTGGTGGGACAAAGAAACAGAGAACATGCCACACTGGCACGCCGAATGACAGCCTCTCTGCCCCTCCCCACACCTGGACACTCCTTGGTGACACAGCTGGCCACCCCTTCCCTGGATGCCAAATGTATGCTCCTCCACCAGGCCATGGTGCAGCCCCCTGCAGGGATAAAAAAATAAATAAATAAATTATATATGTGTGTGTGTGTGTATATATTTGGGGCTCGGTCACGTCCCTATAGTTAGGGTTAAGTACACACGTCAATGTTAAATCTCAAATTTTGCACTTAATAACTGAGAACCGTTCAACGGATTTGCATGAAAATTTGCATGCACCGTCTCATAGGTAGATCTCTGGATGTGGTAAGTTATGGTCCGATCGGATGTGCGGTTTCGGAGTGCCAGAAAGGTGAAAAACGGACTTTCTGCTCATTTACTTTGCTGGGTTTCTCTTTGAACTTGCCTACGGCCCTGACGGTTTGAAGCTGTGCTCTGAAATGTTCAGGGCACAAAGGGACTTTGGTGGAAAAATAATCCATTCCAAAGTTATTTACATTTCTAATTTTGATCACATGGCTACTGAGCATACTTTGCAAAGACTTCAAGATAGCTGTGTGCAAAGAAAAATTAATCACTGGGCTCAATTCTCAAAAATGGGCTTTGACTGGCAAAAGCTGCGGCAAACTGTGCCACAAGCCGCAGGGCGGCAATGTGCTGCTCAAGACCCAGGTGGTTTAGTGTCCCCTCCCTCCCTGATGATGCCCCATACAGTGATATCTAATAGATCCCTTGTACCTGGTGATCTACTGGCCCCTCCCCGAATCCCGATGATGCCCTGTACAGTAATAATTATTAAATCATGTTTACGTGGTGATCTAGTGGCTCCAAACTCCCCAATCCCCAATGATGCCCCATATAACAATATTTAAATATTCACTTGTTCCTGGTGGTCTAGTGGCCCCCCACCCCAGCAGGCAGTGCCCAACCCCAATCGTAACACAGCCAGCGACCGCAGAGTTACCTCACTACTTTCGTGATTGTCATTAACTGACCATCGCTGAGCACAGACTGTAATGTACAGCGTACACATTACAGTCTGCGCCAGTGACAGTTCAGTCAGTGGCCAGTCGCTGAGGTGTGAAGCAGGCTCTGCTGGTCGCCAGCTATTTATGGGATTGGGGGAGGGAGCGGAGTGATGGGGCACTAGACCACCAGGAACAAGTGAATTTTCAAATATTTTTGTACGGGGATTATCAGGGATCGGGGGTACTAGATCACCAGGTAAACATTTAATAATTACTACTGTACAGGGCATCATTGGGTTTCGGGAAGGGGGGTCACTAGATCACGAGGTACAAGTGAATTATTAAATATTATGGCATGAGGCTTCATTGAGAATTGGGGAGGGGGGCCACTAGATCACCAGGAAAATGTAATTTAATGATTATAATTGTACGGGGTGACATCGGGGATTGGGGAGGGGATGGTCACTGGACCACCAATGAAATAGCAGTTACATAAGAAATTACCGTAACAGTGGATCTTTGAAAGAGGTTTCTGCAGTAGGTCTTCACTGATAGGGACCACACGACAAACTTCTAGCTAGCAATACATGGCAGGGGACTGCCCCTTGCGTCATATGACGTGACGTCAGC
The DNA here is from genome assembly GCA_016271365.2 of Neoceratodus forsteri. Taxonomy (NCBI): domain Eukaryota; kingdom Metazoa; phylum Chordata; order Ceratodontiformes; family Ceratodontidae; genus Neoceratodus; species Neoceratodus forsteri. The sequence goes on along the minus strand of JADMNL010000031.1, from coordinate 158,379,412 downwards.
ATGACAGTATATAGGGTGTGGTCCCCACGCCCGCCCTCCAGTTCTCCCGCTGGAAGATCCCTGTAAGGATGACAGGAGAAAGGAGCATAACTCCTAGAGCCCGGGGCTGCTGGTAAGTAGCCCTGAAAAGGGACAGGAAAAAAAAAAAAAAAACAGGAGCTGGGGGAAGGTGGGAGGGGAAAATATGACCTACTGCAGGAACCTCTCTTGAAGATCTAGATTAGGCATTACCTACATGCAAGCCCTTACTATACCTACGCACTTAAAGTTTGTTCTGCTTATTTGCTGTTGCATTTGTAGCTGGAGGTATACCTGTGCTCCTTCTGGAGCTCCTACTATCTCACTCTGTTATACTGCAAACATCCTGCAAGTTCAAGCCACTAAATTTCCTTATGTCTAGTAGACTTGTTAGCCTTTGCATCATATGACCTTTGCGCGTGCTATTCTCATGGTCTCTGCCCTTCTACACTTAAAGTAAACTTGCTGCGACTCCTACTTTTTGTTGTTGCACATACGGCTACTGCCCGCTTTTTGGTACTCATCTCCCAGTATGTAATCAGTGCTACTTGAAACGCCATACACTTTATGTAAATCAGGTGTTTACAGCTAAAATCTGTAACTGTCTACTATGTACCCAATCTGTCACTCTACCACTGTATGTGCCTTGTAAAATATTTTACTATGCAACTCCTCTACCCTCTCCCCCAGGTCGCACCGGGAGATGAGCAACTTGTTGTTCAGTGTGCTTTACCTGGTGAAACTTTTCAGTAAATGGATAAATAAATAAATAAATAAATAAACAAACAAACAAACTTTGGAGCATAACTGTTATTTTTGCATATTTTTTTTACCAAATGTTCAACATGGCCTTTTGGGGACCCCACCTCATGAACAATGTCAGTGGAATTTCACAATTCCATCCCAAAAGGTGATTTCGCAGTTACTTGGTGAAATCACCTTTCGGGCGGGATTTCAACTTTTTCATTGCCTTTGTTCAAGAAGGCTATTTTCCAAATTTGATGTAAAAAATGTCAAAATTGCAAAGTTATGCGCATACACTTAAATTTATGCTCATTCGTAACTTCAGAATTTTGTAAATATTTTCACCCCAAATTTTCGACATAGCCATTTTTTTTTACATCAACTCATGAACGTGACAGCTGTCATTTTTCAAATCCTGTTCTCTCACCGGCAGCATGGAATGATGTTGAGGTGGTATGGAATTATGTTTTGGTGAGGATATGAACATTCACAGCACAACGTTCATGAGGTGGGGTAATAAGACTATGCTGACAGTTTGGTTGCCGTTTTGGCTGAAATGCTTCCACGCCAACATACATGTACACATCTGTGGAGGGATGGGCACGCAGGGAGCCACAGGCACAATTATACTATCTCAAGAAAGTAAGGAAATTCTTTGCATTAAAAACTCTATTACTGCATTAGTTAGAGTTAAGGTGACAAAGGCAGAAAAATGTGGTGCTGGAGTTCCCAACCCTACCCCCACACAGCAGGCAGCAAACCAGGTGTGGGGTATGCCTTGGGGTTCTCTCCAGCCTAACGCTCACCACTTTCCATCAGTAAAGAAGCCGAGATGTGTACACTGTATGATAATGGAGTGAGTGTTAGGCTGGAGAACCTCAAGGCACACCCAAAGCCTGGTTTACTGCCTGCCAGGTGAAGTGTTAGGGTTGGGAACCCTAACACCACATTTCCCTACTTCCGTCACTTTAACCTTAACTGATGCATTAACGGAGTTTTTTTTTTGTAAAACACACACACACACACACACACACACATATATATATAATGTGTATATACACACATACACACTGTGTATGTATATATTTTAGAGGTCAGTTTGGTTGAAATCAAAGCCGCCACTCACCTAACAAGAGTCAAGGGGACGGGATAGGGCAGATGACTTCTTGGTGTCAATTTATGATCCTTTCCTTTCCTACTTACCTGCAGAGAAAATAACTGGGCTCTGGACCACTGGAGTCCTTTGAAGGTAAGCCTGCTCAGAGGGCGGGGTGGGGGGCAAAAGGTTTTGCCTCTAACTGCTTCTCTACACCAGACATCATGATCTGCTGCTATAAAGTTGTATCCATTATAACATTATAAAACTGCTCTCAACAATTCCTCATGGTCTGGCTCCTTTATACCTTTCTGCCTTTATCTCTTTCTAATCTACGACTCAATCCCTTTTCTCCTCCTCTGTCTCCATTCCCTAGATTTTCTCGGCTTCCCATTTATGGAACAGTCGACCAGTTCACCTTCACCAAATTAACTACTTGAATCACTCCTTAAATCTCATCTGAAAATATGCATATTCTGCCTTGTCTATCCACCCCTCCCTTGAGTTTCTCTAGCAAAGCATATTACACCAATAACTATTTTTTCTACTCGCATCACTGTCTGTAATAACCTACTAGTATGCTCATTTTAAGTAGGATAACAGATAGCAAACCATCTGTTTTGTGACTGCAATTCCATCGAGTATTCAAGTGACATCTTAAACCTCGAGTGTGAGATTACATTTTCAGCCCTTTAACAGATGGTTCATTTTTTTTTAAATATATGGATTTTTTTTAATATGTGGATAGTCACTTTGTAGCCCCAGAAGAAAGCGTTTTCCTCCGCCATTCCTCTTGCTTCTATTTTTACCCTAGGCGCGAGCAAAAAGTCCAGATTTCACTTTTTGGTCACTCCTCCGCTTGCTGACACCCCCCCCTTGCTCCACATGGGAAATTTATGAAAGAAGGTGTCAAATGAAATTACCCCCACCCCAGCCAACCAGCTGAACATTCACAATCCATCCAAATGATTATTTTAATACAGATATTATGGTACACCTCTCACCCTCCGACTCTGCTTCCTTTAGGGTACTCCACTTATTTAATGTCTTGCAATACCATTTTAACCACGAGTGCTGACCTCACTGTTTAAAAGTTGCTATTCAATGATCCTATGTGGAGTACCATAAAGAAAGCAGACTTGATGGACCCAGAGTTCCTACTGACCTTAAATTACAATGTAGTTATATACTCAAATCTTTGAGTAGCATTTTATTTGGTATAGTTATATACTGCGTTTAGGCTTACTATTCAGTTTGGTTGACATACGGTATTTTTATCTAATTAATTTGTAAAACATTTTATAGAATATGGTTTGGTCATATCATGTATGGAATTCAACCAGTTTGAAAACCTTGTTGTTCACAGTCCAAAAGTTGCTGTGCATGTTCTACAATCAGCGGATTCAGCTGTGTTTATCCCCTGCACAATCTCCCACTTTCCTTCCTCCACTGTCGCTCCGCTCATGTGCACGTTCAAGTTTCTCCCCGCATGCTGCGGCAGTGAGAACAAACATGGTCTGAGCAGAGGCAGCAGGAATGTCTGCTTGCTTGGGTCAAGCAAACCGCACACCCATTGAGTCACCTACTTGTCATTAACAAAAAAAACAAAACAAAAAAAAAAAGATGATTTTTCAGCTTGATGATGCAGAAAGCAGCATCTAAGACTGCAGGGATTTATTGTGGTCCCATACTAAAGGCCTCTGCGGTCTAGATTGAAAAGTAACTAACAAACCATGGACACCGTTTCACAGATTGCCCTGTGTTTCCATCTCCGTTTTGATAACAGCATGGACCTCAAGAGCTTTGCTCTAGAGGTTCGTATGCTGTTGTCTCAACCCCTCGATAGAAACAAAGGCTTGCTACGTATGGCTGCCATACATTATTCCTTATGCCCATACATTATTTCCTTATGTGATCCTCTATATGAAGGATGCCATATCAAATAAACTGTGTTGCTGTGAAAAGAAGAATGTGTTTAAACCACTAATATCTTCTGACCATTTCCAAACTGTATTGTTATATTTTATAATGCTTGATATATAAATTTAAAAAGCCATAACCTATTTTCCCCCCCATATACCTTTTTCTCCCTGGTGTCAGGTGAACTGCTTCTCAGTCCCATGCTCTGACTGGCTACCACCTCTCTTGGTTTCCCCAGGTTTAAGTCCCTCGCAGATTCACCTTGTGGCGGGGCCAGAGGAGTCAGGGCCATCTAGCCCTCAGGCACATAATCCAGAAGTGATCTGATCAAGTGGAGGCACGGACCAAAGGAGAGCAGGAGGGGCTTCATTAGCCCCCCACTGGCTCTCTCTCTCCCTTTTCTCCCCAGTACCCCAGCTGCTGTGGCATGCAGCTGCATGCCATGTGGAGGAGTACACGCTATGGAACTGCAGCCCTTCCAATTTAAGTCGCTCGGAGCCTGCACTATCCACAATGCTGATGCGTATGCCCAGCGTCACAGCTTTACTTTTCAAACATCGATTTTACTACGTTAGATTGCTTGTTTTTATTTATTTAGAATTTTGGTAATGGGAGAGGCACACTGAGCTGGAGCTCGTTTCCAAGTGCGACCTGGGGGAAAAGGGAAATTGAACAAAATATGGTACACCTAGACAGGTTAACATAAACATGGCATATACATGTAGCAAGTAAATTATGAAAAATTAAAAATAAAGGAAATTTGTACAGTATAAGGCAGTAGCACAAGTAAGCACAGCTAGGAAGAGTGACATTACAAGAAATTTGTACAGGAGATTTCAGGAAATATGTACAGTATGAGGTAGTTGCACAAAAAATTAGTGCGGCTAGGAAATGTGACATTTCAAGAAATAACAACGTAATATTTATGGAATTAGTACACAAATAGGTGGATTCATAACAGGCTAGCAATTCCAGTAACAGGAATAGGGGTGTGGAAGTGGAAAGATCAGAGTGTAGTGAGGAAGAAGGTTTCTGTGAACAAACAGGTTTATTGAGGGGGTAGGGGAAGAGTATAGCACCGGGGGAGACAGTTGGGTAGTGGTGGAGAAAATATGCAATGAGACAGCAAAATCAGGAGGAGGAAGGACAGGAGCACACAATGGAAAGACATTGGGATTGGGTGCGCGTCAGACAGTAGAGACAGACAGTCAAAGGGAGACTGAAAGAGAGTTCCAGAGGGAGGGGAAGGGAGGCAGTAGGAGAAGACTGCCTGCCCTAAGCAGGAGTGAGGATGGGGAAGAGGTGGGGGGGCTATGGAGCGGAGTTTATAAGAGAAACAGGATGAGGAGAGTGGAGCGGTATGAGGTGAAGAGAGCCAAACCTGAATTTGGAAATAAGGGTGGAGGCGTGGAGCTGGTGGCATTTAGCTTTGTTGACATTATAGTTACTTTGTCAAACTTAGGAAACTTACTTTTTTCATTTAAGACCTTTTCCTCTCAAGACTTGAGGAATGCAGAACTTGTGCATGCAGGAATTATTTATTTATTTGCTTTTGTTAACCAGGTTAGCACACTAGACAGCAAGTGCCTATTTTCAGGTGCGACCCGGGAGGTTACAGGGTACATAGGATACACAATACATGGACAGGGTACAATCAGGCCCACGTGCAAGTGGGTGGAACAGCAATAAGATACCATGTCATTACGTAGTAAAGTAAGTATACAGCAAGCAAGAAATATATCAGCAGTGGTGAGGTGGGTAAGCACCAGGAAAACATAGCAAGGTATACAGCAGACAGGATAAAAAAAAAAAAAAAAAAAAAAAAAACGGGTAACCAGGGTAACAAAGTAAGGTAAGGTATACAGCAAAACAGGCAATGAATCATCAGTAGGGAGGGAGGGTGAGCGCCAGGAAACACCAATGACAGGCAGTACAACAAAATACATGACCTTTCGAGGGCGCCTATCTTTAGACAGAAACGCTACCCGCCATGAGCAGCTAGGGGTGGGAAGAGCTATATCACCTCCTTTCCGTTATACTGAGATCAGGGAATACACTTACTGATTGGGTGGCTAGCAAAGGTCAGGTCGCTAGTATTAAAATTTTTAGCACATTATATAAACTAAAATATAATAATACGAATACAGGACGGCAAATATAGGCTCTCTTAGCTCTATTATCACAACAGATCTCAAAAAAGCTGAGTGTTCTTTTCATGGTGAATTTGTAACCAATGTTTCCAGATCCACTTACTATTCCTAACAGAAATACTAGGTAAACATACAATCTGCTCTCGGTCACAGGTAAACTGAATATATATGGTTGGTACACTATGCCAATCTGTCACGTGTCCCATATGAATATTGATCGGTACAGTTTGCTAACTAAACAGACTTAGATGGAGTACAATATGTTATAAATTGTGTATTACAGCATGTATAACATTGTTAAATGTTTCTTTCTCAGTTGCTTGCCTGTATTAATGTTTTGTTTTGATGTTTGAATGGCTTTATAAAATTGCTTTATAGTTGTAACTCCTAAGGGCTGTCCCAGCCAGGAAACTGGATTGCAATGCTGAAATTTATTCTATTTTGAAAAATTCAATTGAATATCAATTACAAAAAAAAAAACAAACAAACAAAAAAAAAACACAACAGGATTTTAAACCCCCTTTTTTTTTTTTTATTATATAAACACCGGTATTTATGCTCCTCAGCAGGCCACTGCTATGTGTCATGCGTCAGCCAGCTTACCGGACTTCGGGGACGTCCGGGATCTTGTAACGCCTTGTGTGTCCCAGTGGATCCCCGGAGCTGGCCCAGAGGCTTTATTCTGCTGCGGCCCCCAACAGTTTCCTGGTTTTTCTCCCCGAGACACCAGAACACAGATGCACATGTAGTAGTAAATCATTTTTTATTCATGGAAGAATAAAGGATACATTCAATTGAGCAATGCTCATTTTCAATGAAGTTCCATATTGTATCAGAATAAAAGTTCCACATTATATATCATACCAAACATGTTATATACACCATTAAGACGCATAATGAAAAAAAGCTTAACAATACGAATAAATAATAATAAAACTATACACAAACAGTACAGACTCAAAGTGCTAACAGTTATTACAAGTTGTAATATTGTTTAGGCCAAATGTACACCACTTCATTAATTCTATTTTATTATGTCTAGTTCTGTTGCTTCTCAAATCTCAAGGAGATTTATTCCATAGATTAATTCCTTCAACAGGGACTGATGATCTTCATATATTTAAATTACATCTAATTAGAGCAAATTGGGTACCAACAGAGGCCCTCAGACTTTCCTTTACTAACATTCTAACATACTAAAATGCCAGCAGAATAGGCCTAACGGTCTTTCGTGTCTGCTCGTTTGGTCAGCCCCCACCCTGGGAGCTGACCTTGCTGCCCCCCTCGCCCTCTCAGTCTTCTCCCTTCCCAGTCCCGGATATTCTCGCTGCACAGGACTGCTTCCAGAACCCCTCCCCTGTACCTGTCCCACCCCCCTCTTGAACCCCTCCACCGTCTCTGCCTCCACCAGCCCCCTGGGCAGTGCATTCCATAGCTCCACCACCCTCTCAGTGAAGTAGCACCTCCTCCTTTCTCCCTGAATCTCCCCTCTAGCTTCCACCCATGCCTCTAGTTGCCCCCTCCTTCCTTCAGAGCACCCAGACTGCTCCTCCCCTATTTACCCCCTTCATGTACCTGAAGACCTCTATCATGTTCACACTATTCTCAGGACGCTCTTAACCTCTTCATCATTAAATTCCTTACAGTTCAATGTAAACATGCCCCAAATATCACCCGGAGAGTGAGGGGTAAACAAAATGGCTAAACAAAGACTTGCTCAAAAGTTTGCGCCTTAGAGATAAACTCTGGAAATGCTACAAAACATCAGGCCAACAAACAGATTTCAACGCTTACCATACGCTACGGAATTCATGTAAAAGACAAGTCAGGGCTGCTAAGAGCAAGTACTGTAAAGACCTACTGATTAACTCGCCCCATGATACCAGAAAATTCTGGTCACACATCAAATCCTTCCTAGGATCCTCACAACTACCCCTGGTGATATGCTGATAAATGATGTGCATTGCAATGACTCGCAAACCATAGCTAATTCTTTCAACCTGCATTTCTCTGATCTCTCCCAATATACCTCTTCCTTCGATACCACTGCAGTATCCTCCCACTCCTCATCAGGAACCTGTCTGGATAAGCTGGGTGTTGTCCCCTGTGCCTCCTTATACTCCTTCATTCTATTTTATTTTATTTAGATTTTGGTAACCGGGTAAGCTCACTGAGACCAGAGATCCTTTTTCAGGGGTGACCCGGAGTTAGCTACAGTAAATTACATACATAGGTATCAATATACAGTATTTACAGCTGATACATATTGGGAAATTGGTATCAAATGCTTAACACAGAGACAGTAGGCATCACAAGGCTCACAAGTATTAAACAGGTGCACGGTACATTTAACAATTTTGCACAAGAGATTCATGGGGTAAGTAGGCATGGCTAAGTTAGTGACAGCATGACAAGGCTGTGTCTAGAAAGGAAGTCCTGAAGCTCCTGAGGTCCATCTCTGATCATACCAGCTCTGGCTCAGATTCCCTGGAACCCCGCCTCTTGAAACTTGCAGCTCCCCTTATTGCATTACCGCTGGCCAAAATTTATGTTATCACTTTCAGGTGGAATGGTCCCTGACCGCTGGAAAGCTGCTCGGATCACGCCTGTACTTAAAAAAGAGGATCCTAAGGTTGTCATGAACTACAGACCAATTGCCATACTCTCAGTACTGAGCAAAATCCTGGAGAAAATTGTCGCAACTCAGACAACTGACTATCTACTTAAGCACAATCTGCTCTCAGATACCCAACATGGCTTCAGGAAAGGACATAGCACAACGACTGCACTCCTCAAATTCACCACAGACACTCTTTCAAAAATGGATACTGGCAATCTGACTGGGGCTGTGTCTATTGACCTTACAAAGGCTTTTGACCTTGTTGATCACACTTTGCTTCTCTCCTCGCTTCGACACCTGCATTTCTCCTCCTCTGTTGTTGGTTGGTATGAAAGCTACCTGACAAACAGAACTCAAGTGATGAAATTTAATTCCTCTATATCGAACAGTACCACCATTAACATTGGTGTACCTCAGGGCTCCATCTTAGGGCCCCTCCTATTCTCTCTCTATATAAATAACATTGAAGCTGCTCTAAAATCCTGCTCTGCTATTCTATATGCTGATGATCTTGTCATCTATACAAGTTTTACTAATATAGACACTTTTGTTTTAATTTTATAAACTGTTATCTTTGCTTATGATTATCTCAATTGTACCAATGATGTGGAACCTTTGTAAAAGAGCCTCAGCTCAAAGGTATTTGTAATCCTAGAACAAATAAATAAAATAAAATAAAATAAATAAAAATAAATAAGACACTATCAATACAACCCTTTCCTCTGACTTTAACAATACCCAAAACTGGCTATAACGACCACAAACTGGCTGTCAACACTAGCAAAACTAAAACCATGCTGCTTGAATTGGCCCCAAAGCTCCAGGCTTGCACAACAGCACTGACGGGTGCAGGACACAGAAGGTCAATTACTGGAATGTGTGACCTCTTTCAAGTACCTGGGCATCCTACTAGATCAATCTCGATCTTAATCTTCATGTACAGTCTGTTTGCAGAGCTGTCAACTCCAACTTGGGTGCTGCATATAGGACTAGTTATATGCTCATGCCATTGGCTAAAATGGCCATTGCGAGGGGGATTCTGCTCCCACCCTAACCTATGGGGCTCCCTTATTTGGGGCTGCTCATAAAACTGACCTACTCAGATGGGATATTACATATAACAACATATGTCGCTACGCCTCTTCTGCTCCTCGGCTTAAACACCACTGTCAACTTTCTAATGATTTTGGTTGGCTCTCTCCATTAGCTAGTAGGAAATACTACCTTGGCTCTCTTATTGATTCGATAATTCAAAATCAAACCCCTAGGTGTCTTGCAGATATGCTTGTTCCTCAGGACACACTCCATGGTCTACGATCAGCTGATAAATCCTTTCTGAATTTGCAGAGGTGCCGCACTAGGAAAGGAACTGTTGCATTTGAGCATGCGGCTCCACAGCTGTGGAATTCCCTTCCCCTCAACATTAAGACTTTCTAGCTCCCACACATGCTTTAAGAGAAAACTGCACTCAAATCTGCTGATTGCTGATACCTCTTCCTGCTTTCACCATACCCAATGACTGATGTCTCTGGCCATACAATAGTATTTCCTCACCTCTATATAACCCTCTTACTGCCTTAGCCTGTCCCGGCTCCCTTTCCCTGCCCATATACAATCTTGCACTGCAGGCATCTCCCTTACACTTTCATATACTCATATAATCTAATTTCATGGCTTGCTCCCCTCTTCCTCAGTTACCGACCTTTTCCTTAATGACATCCCCTGCTCTCAATGGTTATTTCTTCCCTTTGTATTACCCATTTTGGTTTTTGTGTACCTTGTTCTGTTCATATGATATGTCACCTGATAATTTATTGTCCAAGGTCCTCTCTATTCATTGCATAGGTAGGCACCTATGAACTTATGGTCTACTCTGTATGTCTCTGATATATTGTATCCACTTTAACTCATTGTATGTAAAGCGCTTTATTTTGTATGTTCTGATATATTGTATCCTCTTTAACTCATTGTATGTAAAGCACTTATAAATTGTTATTCTGTTAAGATTCTGCATGTCTGTACTCTTCCAGGTCGTGCCTAAAAATATTCATTTTATGGCTAGTGCATCTACCCTGTTAATAAAAGTTAAATAAATAAAATAAAAAAGTCCCCCCAGTCCCTTTTCTCTTCCAATGTATACATATTTAGCTCTTCGAGCCTCTCCCCATAGGTCCTGTTCCCAAAGCCCCAGATCATTTTGGTTGCCCTCCTCTGGACCCTCTCCAGGAGTGTGATGTCCCTCTTTAAGTGTGGCCTCCAAAACTGCACGCAGTACTCGAGGTGCGGCCTCACCAAGCAGTTATACAGAGGGAGTATCACTTCCCTCCTTCTGGAGGTGATCCCCCTAGCGATGCATCCAAGCATCCTGTTACTTTCCTGACTTCAAAAAGGTCAGTAATATAATTAGGGGCTTCCTCATAGCAAACCTTAATCATGAACTGTAACAGCTGTAAACCTCTTCTCACCGCGGGTCTAAGCCAATTTAGTTCCCTAAAGAGTATACACCTATGAGTTCTATAGGCAGCATCCAATACAAAGCGGGCTAATCTACAGAAAACCAAATCCACTCTACCTATATACCTTTCAATGGCCCTTCCATAAGCAAATCACCAAAATCAATCACTGGAAGTAAAAGACAGTTAACCACACCCAAGCGAACCTCTCTAGTCATAAATTTTTTATATCTATATAAAAACACCCAACTTCCTATTTGTACTTTTTATAAGGAAATCTATATGAGAATCCCAACCCAAACATGAATCTAACTGAACACCGAGATACTTATATGTGTCAGCCTGCTTAATGGCGATGCCATCCATGGTATTAATTTCCATATGAAGATCCTGTTTTTTATTGTTTTTGTTTTTAAACAAAAGTGACTGTGTTTTATTAACATTTAAGTTAAGATGATGTATCTTAAAGAAATCCTGTAGTTCATCAAAGGCCAATTGCAGCCTCATATTAATTAACTCTAAAGTATCTCCTTCAACATACAATATGGTGTCATCTGCATACATGACGACACTGAGCAACCGTTGACATAATTTTAAGTTCATTCATATAGATATTAAATACAAAGGCCCCAAGATCGAACCCTGCGGTACACCGTTTTTCACTTCCAGTACACCAGACTTGTAAGAGCCCACTTCCATGAACTGGCTACGACCCATCAAATAGGAAGAAAACCATTTAACCGATCAAAGGGATAATCCAATCTCGCAGAGTCTGGACAGGAGCACCTGATGATTAAGGGTGTCAAATGCCTTTGAAAGATCAATAAACAAGGCTCCTATCATTAACCTCCTGTCCAGACTCAGCTGAAAATCGCTTACAACACTTGTCAAAGCTGTTTCGGTGCTATGAAGCGCCCTGAAACCTGATTGAGAAGGTGATAATTTATTATTATCTTCAAGGAAACCTTGCAGTTGGCAAGATGCAATTTTTTCAAATACTTTAGAAATCTGAAACAAGAGCGAGATGCGCACCACGGCTCCGGTGAAAGCCCCTTCCACCTTCCCCGCCCTAATGGTTGGTTTCCCCCCTTGTGGTGTGGCACTGCCACCTAGCCTCCACCGGGTGGCAGTCAAGCCCCGGGGAAACCCCACGTCCTTCCCTGTAAAGGAGAGCTGCCTGCCAGCTGCTCAATCCGTCTCTCGCCCTCCCCCCCGGCTGACCTCAGATGGCCTGAGCTTGCTCCCGAACTCGGGTCGCTGGCGTGACGCGAGGAGTGGCATTCTGCGCCTCAACGCTCTGCGCCACCAGGCCAGCTAAAACTTTTTTTTTTTTTTTTAAAGAATAGGTTGGCCATCTGTGCAGCGGTAGCACTACTGCTCATGACACCAACGACCCAGGTTCGGAAATTAGCCAGAGTTGTCAGAGGGCCAGCCAGGAGGCTCAAGCGTCCCAGAGGATGTTCTCCTCCTCCTCCTCCTCCTCCAGGAAGGGAGGACTGCTTGATCTATGACACTGCAATCCGGGTGACCATAGGAAGCAGTGCAGTGGAGCCACGATGGGTGGGCACTTCCTGACCAGGACATCTGCCCTTGTCCACGAAGTACTCAGGGGAGGAGACTAAAAGCAGAAGAAAGCAACTTCCTGGTCTGCAGCAGTATGACGCTGCCTCCCTCCCCAGTGGCCCCGCATCGCTCACTGGGCTCCCGACCGCAACCCAGCTCCAACTCCTCTCCACCACAGGGGGCTATCTGTGGAGCACTGAATGGACAGAAGGCAAGTCCGGGGATGACGGGGCTACAAGAGGGAGTAGTCAAAGTCAGCTAGGCAGGGAAGCAGAGAAGGGTATGCTGTTGTCATCATGACGTGCACTATTTCCACGTACCGGATTCCAGACCGTCTGGTAACGTCAGCGCTGGGGCCGTAACTCTTTGCCTCTGCCCTCAACTTGTTCGACCCGTGTGTGTGTGTCTCTGTGTGGTTATATTAACTTGAAGGGGGGCTGCAGGGGACACCAAGTCCACGCCGCTCACCTCTAGTGTCACTCTTTCATCTGCACTCTCATTTACTGTGTGCTCTTTGTTTGCACACCGGCATGGGTGAACCCCTGAGAAGTACAGTAAATTAAAAAAAATAATAAAAATATATACATATAATTATTTATTTATTCTTTGTTAACTGGATAAGGCCCACTAGGCACAAGTGCCTGTTTTCAGAGGTGAACTGGGAGCTTTGGGCTGGTCAAGTGACTTGCTCAGTCACACAGTATGCAAGTGGAGCCTATGAGAATCAAACCCAGGTCTGCAGATACCAAGCTCATTCACAGCTTGTTACTCTAACCTCTAGGCTGTACTATCAGCCATTTTAGAACCATTATCAAACATACATATGGAAGATGCAGCAACACCATACAAACATACCTTAACTTAGCTTTTATTATGAAAAAAAGTTTCTAACACAAATTATCCAGCTTTAATGAAATTATGTTTTGAAAGGTCCAAATGTTTAACCATTTAGGGCTAGAAATGCATTTTGTTTATGAAAGCTTGAAGTCAGTTTGCTAGGAATCAGTCCTATTTAGTTATTTATTTGAAAACTGGTGATCAGGAAAGGCACACAGAGCCAAGCCTTGTTTCCAGGTGTGACCCAGGGAAAGGGGAACAGGGGACAAAATTACAACCGTTAGACTGTTTTTAAAAATACAACACTTTTTCTGAATTTCGCTAATACTACACATTCTTTAATGTTCAAATGTGTAGTTTGTAACTTAATTTTCATTTATTTTATGCATTTAAAAAGCAGGTGTTTACTTCTAATAAACAAACAACTGTTTATTGTATTTTGATGCCTTAGTAATTACTTTATATATTTTATAATAAAATATTTGTTAGTGCAGTGAAACAAGTGGGTTTTCACCTTTGCGTCTCACAATGCTAGCAAAAAGAATTCAGCAGAATTCTGGTATTGTGATGTCAGAAACGGCCAACTACTTAGGAGTCCAATGTACTTCAATGAGAAATAAATATATTTTTCTTTTAGATACTTCTTTTGGCAACAAATTTTGCCTTTTATATGTCTGTACTACTGTGGTGCATCTGTAGGATTCAGCCATTTTTAAAACATCAACTGGCCTCTCTTCTTCTTCCCACGTAAAATCTGGTTATGAAGAAAAGTCACCTGCTAAATTATAACAAAAGGTCACAGGTTATCAAAAATCACATATTTGCATTAAATATACAATATTCTGGCAGTAGAAAGTGTTATTTCTCTATAAAAATCTGAACTGGTTTGCAGTTTCCACTGAAATAAACTGCCAGCCTTCCCAGTAAAACTTTTCTGACATCATGATATTTACTAGAATTTGACACACCAACAATACCATATTTAGGCACAGCACCTTTTTTTCCCAACAGGGTATAAAACATAAGAGGAGATCAGGATAACATTAAGTTTTCCCAAAGTTTCCCCGTGTGACAACACAGGTTCCTAAGTGTAAAATGCGATGCCATAAATTCAACAAACTGAATTCCACACTTGGGGACTTTTCCTTGTTACCTTAGGACTAGTGTACTATTTTATGATGACTTCACTGACCAATAATACCGTTTGAAAGCTACAATGGTAACCGAAGACTGTTTTCCAGGGTTAAATTCTTATAAAGCACACACTATTGTTCATCATGCGATTACGGTTTTTAATTATCTAACAATTTTTTTTTTTTTTTTTTAAGTTCACCTAACTGGCTGAAACACTTTTGTGCCACCTAGTGGCCGTTGGAATGAAATACTTCAGACAAAATACTAACCTTACTATCTTGAGTGACGCTGTAATGTTTACCATTTTAATTTTAACAATATGTTACTGCGGAGCCACCCGATGGTCCAATGGGTAATGCTATGCACTCCCATGCTGGTGACTCAAGTTCAGAGCAGACCCAGGAACAGGCCGGTGGCCTGGGGAAGTGTTGCCACGCGGCAATGCTCCCAGCTGGAAGGGATGGGTGTTTAGGTTCAGCCACACCAGCGACCCCTACGGTGGGCCGGGGAGTTTGCTCCTTCATAGGAGCATGCTGACTGCCTGTGAGGTCTGCGTTGAAATGGCCTGATGCTCAGGTTGGGGCTTAGGGGGAGAAAAAGGAAAAATCCAATGAGCACCAGCCATCGTTAATGATGGTGCTCGCACCTTCGGGCCCTGCCCCATGTGAATCCCCACTGGCTCGAGAACAGGGTGAGTGGCGGTAGGGGTTGGGGGAGCTGGAAGAACACCTAAAGCAGAATAACGGTGGCCAAACAGCATATGGGGAGGGGGGCACAATATGTTACTGCATTAGTTTGCCTCACTTGCGTTGTTTTTTTCTGTTTGTTATCTTGTACCTTTCCATTATTTGTATTATTGACCAAATAGCCTGCATTGTTCTTACATTCATGTTCGTATTTACTGCATTCTTTTTGCAAGTTTCATTTCTGCTTTACATATTTTTATCCTGTAGTCCTCCACCCTACTCTTGGAAACCAATCTTGGCTCAGTGAGCCTTTTCTGGTTACCAATTTTCAATAAGCAAATTATAATGTCATTAGAACCCCAAGTGGAATCCCTGCCTTGTTTCTTCAGGATTCTTCAAATTCATATAATTGCTCTTTATTTCAGACGATTGTACCAATTCCGATTCCAAGTTCTCGACTGTTGCATTACTGCTGTGAAATCAGACATACAGCATTACAACCTTTTGATGTCCAGGACTCCTTGTAGCTTTTGACACTTTGTAGTCTAGGACTCCGAAAATAAATCAAGCATTTGCCAATGTCAGACATGTTTACTTGGATGTTACTAGTCAGAAACGTGGCATAAGCTCATTATCAGTGGCGTCCTACTTTTTACTAATTTTTACACTGTATTTACCCAAGATAGCCCAACTAAGCTGCAATATCTTGTTTTCAGAGGGATCCTGCTCCCCTCCCCCCGCCCACAAAGCTGTTTCTCATTCAGGTGTCCCTAAACCCCACGCCCCCAGCCCATCACTGACCTTCTCTTGGACTAACAGGTTATCCACTACTTACCCAGGACCACAATCTGGTGGGTGGCCAGCTGTGGAAGAGGCCCTTGGGGGTACTGGCTTGGACGATCAGCATTTTCTTCCTGTCCCCTAATGTTCCCCCCGGAATAGCAGCATTCAATGAGGCAGTCGTGCATATGTGCAGTGGCAGAAATGCATGACAGGCATCTGGCGGAACCCCCAAGCTCCTGACTGTGCTACCAATTGATCTCCACCAGTTTGCAGTCACACAGCAGGAAGAGTATCCTCCCCTGCTCCAGGAAGGAGAGCAGTCCCAGGGATGCCCAATCCTTCCTCCGTCAGCCAGCTCCCAACAGCTCACGCTTGTTCCAGAATTCATGTCCCCAGCATAGCAAGCAGCAGCACTACTGCTGTGCTACCGGGCCAGCTTGGGGTCCTGTTTAAGTCCAATTTTAAAATGCATTTTCCCAGGATAGGCCAGCCGAGATGCAATCTCTCACTTTCAATGGGGTTCTGCATGTACCCATTTTTTGCACTATATTTACCTGGGATAACATAGTGAGACACAATATCTTGTTTTCAATGGGTTTATTTATTATTTATTTATTAAAAAGATTCACCAGGAAGGCATACTGAGCAGACTACCACTCGATTCCAGATGTGTCCTGGGGGACTGGGGCAGGGGATACAAGTTAAAGTGCACATTAAGCAACAGCAAAATAGATACAGTACAGTACACAAAATAGTAATAAATTAGTAGTAAGAGAGAGCTAGACAATATATACACAGAAGTATAACAGTGCAGGAGAGGCAGGCCCTAGTTCGGAATCTTTTCTTTTTTTGGTAATATGCTCAGATACATGCGCATGAAGGGGTGAAGTGTACCTTAAGGAGGGTATTAAGGAGCTGGGGGGGGGGGAGATGAAGCGCTGAATGCCCTCAGGAAGGGAGTTCCATAGTCTAGGCAAGTGGAATGTGAAGGCAGCCTGGCTAGTGGCAGTGGACCTGTGAGGAACTGATAGGAGTTGTGAGTCATAATTCCTGAGCAAATAAACTGGGAGGTCTTGGGCAGTTAGGACTGAGATGAGGCAGGGTCTGAGACCAGTGCTTTGCCATGAAACCTGCGCAGTGGATTAGTCCCTGGTTCTGGAGAGAGGGGAGGTCCAAGGACTGATAGAGGGATCAGTGATGGGTGGAGGGAGGACAGTCGACAGCAAAGCGGAAGAAGGAGAGGAAGAGAGGGTCCAGTGTGGCTACGGTGGACTTGGGAGCAGCACTGTACACAACATCACCGTAGTCAAAACTAGGGAGAATCATTTTCTGCAGAAATGCACAACGAGCCGGCAGTGGGATGCAGCTCTGGTTATTGTATAGGGCACCCAGCTTGGGATAAAGCTTTCTGTGGATTACATCGACATGTGTAGAAAAGTCAAGGTGCTGGTCAAGCCATACCCCAAGATAACTAAAGGAGGAGCAGGCCTCCAGTGAATTCCCATCCAAGGTGTAGAAGGAGGGAAGCCAAGAGAGTCTTTGCTTAGTGCCAAAGGTTAAGGAGATTGTTTTCTTGGCGTTGGTGGGTGCCTTGGGTGCCCAGCTTTTACCCATTTTTACAATGTATTTACAACAGGACAGGCCAGCTGAGAGGCAATATCTCATTTTTAGTGGGCTCCAACATTTTGACCCCAAATTTCAAACATAATCTTTTTATGACCACACAATACAATCAAGACAGGTCTGATTGCCGTGGCACTGAGAGCTGAGGAGCTGAACATCACACCTTGCGCCACGCCAGCAACCCGGGTTCGGGAGCAAGCCCGGGCACTGGGGGTCGGCAGGGGAGGGAGATGGATTGAGCGTCCGTAGGACAGCTCTCCTCTCCCTGGGGTGACGCACAATTTCAGAAAGTGGTGATGACTCAATTTCGGAATGTGAAATTCATGCACAATTGTAAAATGTGGCAGGGACTCAATTTCGGAATGTGGCAAGGATACAATTCTGCAATACGCCAGTGACAATTTAAGAATGTGGCGTTGATACAGTTTCAGGATGTGCCAGGAATGCACAGTTTTGGAATGTAGTAGGGAAGCAATTTCGGAATGTGGTGAGAATACACAATTTCGCAATGTGGCAGTGATGCACTATTTCGGAATATGGCGGTAATGTGCAATTTTGGAATGTGGCAGTGACAGTTTTGGAATGCGGCACTGATGCACAGTTTCAGAATGTGGCAGGGATGTGCAATTTTGGAATGTGGCAGGGATGCATAAGGTCAGAATGTGGAGGGGATGCACAATGCTGTAATGTGGCAGGATGCACAATTCTGGAAAACGATGGGTGCATATAATTTTGGAATGTGGCAGGGACAGGCTATTTCAGAATAAAACTGCATGCCCTGCCTCATTCAGTGCTGTATCCCCACAATCTCCCTAGACTGAGCATCCGACATTCTGATATTGTATGTCCCTGCTACATTCGGACATTGTGCATTCCCAAACCAATCGGAGATTATGCATCCCTACCACATTTTGAGACTGCTTTACCTCATTCCAAACTTGTATGTGTCTACCACATTCTGAGATTGTGCATCCTCACCATGTTCTGCATGTCACGTTATGAAATGATGCATCTGACCCATTCTGAAATTGCATATCCCTACCACATTCTGAGATTGCATTTCCCAAACACATTCCAATATTATGCTTCCTCATCACATTCCCAGATCGCAAATCCCTCTCAAATTCTGAGATTGCGTGTCCCTGCCACATTCCGAGAATGCACATTCCCATCACATTCCAAGATTGTGCATCCTACCACATTCTGAGACTGAATGTTTCATTCCAAAACGATGCGCCCCTGCCACATTCCAAGACTATGCATCCATGCCACATTCCAAGAAGGCCCATCTCTCATGACACTTCTCCCCCATTCTGAGACTGCATGCTCTAACCTCATTCTGAGACTGCATTTCCCCAATATGTTCCAAGATTGTATGCCCCTGCAGCATTCCAAGATTATATATCCTCACCACATTCCATGACTGCAAAAGTCCCTCATTCCAAAACTGTGCCTGCCCACATTCTGAAACTGTTCCTGCCACATTTCAAAATGCATACCCATGCTGAATTCTGAAGCTGGATCCCTGTTGATCTGCAAAACTGTGACCCTGCCACATGCTGTAATTTCATCACTGTAGTATTCTGAAAGTGCACAACTTTTTTTTTTTCTCTATTATTTGTTCACCCTCTTGGAAGCATGGCAGGCAGCTCCGGTCCCTCCCTCAAAGGGACTGTCTCTGGCTCAACATTCCCCCACCCGACATCCCCTACGATCCCCCCACGGGTCCCCCCATGACTGGGCCGAGGCTAAAGGGCGCCAGTTTTCCCCCACCCCCCAGAGAGAGAAATCCAGATGTTTGGGGAGCTGGGACGGGCGCTGACAAGCCATCACGGAGCCTGCCAGCACCATTTTCCTCCATTTTCTACGCCCCCTTCCTCCCGATGTTGTACGTGGGCAACATGCCTCCCAACTCGCATCTCCTCCAGCTACCACCAGAGGGAGATAAATGAGCGGGACAGCAATCCCTCCCTCTCCGAGAGGAGAGCGCAGTCCTCCAGACGTTCAGTGTTCTCTCTCTCTGCCTCTCAGTCTCTGTCTCTCTCTCTCCCTCTGTCTCTCTGTCTCTCTCTCTCGCCGACCCCTGGCGGCCCAGGCTCATTCGAACCTGGGTCTGGCGTGGCATACGGCATCTCAATCTCCAGTGCCACCGAGCCAATGAAAGTGCACAACTTTGACAGTGCAAATTTACGTCCACCGTTGCATTCCAAAACCACCTCTCTGCTACATAGTAAAGTTCAGCACCATGCATCTGAACATTCTGGAAAAGCATGCACTGCACCCAACGATGTGTCAGCCCCCCCCCAATAATTAGTTCTTTTTTTTATTTTTATATTTACTTTATTTTGGAAAGATTCATTACATTCATACATACTTAACATGTCTGTTCCAGATGTTTCTGTTCATAATTACAGTCCTGTTACAGTTCTCTGTTCTACTGTCATTTATCCATTGCAGTTCCCATCTCATCATCCTTTCCTCTTCTCAATTTCCTCCCCTTTCCAAAATATCATTTTGGTTTTATCAACATATTTTGTTTTTAACCAACCTAAACAAACAGATAAAACCCTGACAGAGTCCTGGGTGGAGCTAGAGTTCCTCATCTCCAAATAATTAGTTCTAGTAGAGTTTTTAAACTTTGGAGAAATTAAGTTCCATAAAATTGCTGGCAGAAAGGACTAGCCTGGGAGTTCTGGAGCTGACATCATCAGTAGCACTTCACTGAAACTGGCTTTTTTGAACAGGCAGTGAAAGAAGGGTTACAAAATGTCTTGTAACTTATAACCTAGACACACGTCCAAGATGCTCATCAACAAATTGCAATTACTGCATACGTCTGTCACCTGCCCAAAAGGTTTCAAAATTGGTACAGGGTATTAGACACAAGCTCACGGGTGATGGGCAAAGACTTCTGTTTTGATCCTGCAATTGTTACTTGGCATTAATTCAAACTTTTCTAATTTAGAATACAGTAGAAGCTGCTTAATCAGGATGGCCTGGTGACTGTCCTTTCATCCCGATTAAGCGGTGAACTCCTTTATCAGAAATACATGCATTTCTACTGGAGACTGTATCTAATCTCAGTGCCCTTGTTTACCACGTTCTCCACAGCAACAGTAGTCACCAACAGTACCATTTGTTTCGTTTAGTTTTTCAGTACTTTATGGTGACAGTACTACTGTACCTGGTGTCAGTGGATTATAGCAGCATGTCCGAGTCAGCGTGGTGGACCAGTGCAGTACAGGGCACACAGCAGATGCAACAATGGCAGGGACAGGGATAGCTGAACAGCTGACTGTGAGGAACTGGAACCATCAGGCAGCAGTTCGGGTAAAGTTTACAAACATATGCCCTGTTGCAGACATGGTTAGGAGTTGGGGACATGTCTAGTGTTAGATCATAGCAGTGTGTCTGGGTCAGCAAGGAGAGCAGCGGTACAGAAATACAGTCAGTGCTGAAAAAGCCATGGAAGACGAAGTCAAACTGATAGTCCGTGTGATTTATCTAATCCTAAGGGCTCAACAGACTGAGCTGGAGAGAAAAAAAAAGGGGGAAGAGGCATGACACGGGTTGGGGGCTAGAAAAGATGAGCAGAATGCTGGCCCAGTGGCGCAGAGGGTGGAGGCCTCTAGCCTTACCTCGCGTCATGCCAGCGACCCGGGTTCGGGAACGACCCTGGGTCATCGGGGAGCTGGCAGGGGTGGGGTGGGCAAAGGGCAGGATTACCTCTCCTGGGGCGGGCACTATCCCTCCTGTAGTCCCCGCCCACTGGGTGGAGAGGTCCAGTGGTGGTGCAGGCAGGAGGGCAGCTAGTAGGGTGAGGCACTCCGCGGTGCCAGGCGTGCATGTGCCTCCACCGCATTATACGTTCCATTTGGACGCTTTACGGGTACAAGGGTTGAAAAAGGAAACACCACAGAAAACTGCAAATGGAGAAAAAAAAAAAAAGAAAAAGAAAAGATGAGCAGAGGGAGGAGGAGGGGCTCAACAGTATGAGTGGTGAATGGCAGGAGGAAGAGATTCACACCTTCTTTAGGTGTGAATAAAGGATTAAAGGGGATTAGAGAGATTTGAAGAGGGACAAGCCCGGGCATGATCAGGCTTGATCGTCCCAACTACGTGGTGGGAGCAGCAGGGACGTCCCCTTTAAGCAGTTGTAACTGTCACAGAGTAACAGTCACTTAAATCGGTTCCCAGTGGGACGTCCCAATAAAGCACATGTCCCAATTAAGTGGCTTGGACTGTACTACGGAAAAAAAGCTTTGAGATCACATTAATAAACATCCATGAATGGATATTATTGGACTGGAAAGATCAACAACCTCCAAATTTTGATCACTGGTTGAACTTGTTTCCACTAAAACTGAACACATGCACTATATAAAATGGAAAGAGAAAAAATGTGATTAGCTCTTGGCAAAATGTTCTCATTAACTTCGGTAGTGATTGTCGCATGATAGGCCGATATCCATTTATGTGGGTTCATGTTGTATATGATGTAATGTACTTTACAATTAAGACACTGTCCCTCTAATGGGTAACTACAAAAATAACTGGTATTTCTATAAAAAGCTAGTGTGGACCTGTTATATTTCAAGATAAAGGAAACAGGTATATGGCCCCAGGAAAGCATAAAACATCCCACTGTGGCTTTTCATGACAAGGAAGGGGTAATGTAATGACCTAGGGGTCAGAGGTCAAGCCAAATGCACTGACCAGATGTCAATGGGATTGACATGGAACCACAGTGACACCTACTGGAAAAGGTGAACTGTTGCACCCTAATATCTGCATTGTCCTGGAATCATTAACTGCACCACAAAGGAAAAACTAAGGTGGGTGTGTACTAAAATAACTCAAGTATATCAGACACATTTCAAATGCAGAGCAGTTGAACAGTGTTTAAGTTGGAAGGCAGAATAGTCCGTCCAACTGGCATATACTTTTACACCACAAAGTATATGTGTAGGCCTGGGAAATTCTCAAAACCCAATCCTGAGTGTGTGGAAAGTTTGACTTGCCACATACTAAACAGAAAATTCCAATTTTTAAGTCAGAATTTTGGAAACCAAGACTCTGCACCAATGCAACATCTGAAGACTTTTTAAAAGGACATCCAGAGACTTGGATCAAGGACTTGCTACAAAATTCTACTGCCTAACGAACAGTCCTCTCTACCAGGACATTTGAAATCTTGTCTGAACGTTAACATCAAGACAAGGTATAGTTTAGAATACAATATCTAGTGTTTTCAACTCTGCCTGGGGTCTGGTTGTGTGATTTAACATTTAAACAAAAAGGTTTTGAAAAAACTGTGTGCCTAAAAAGATAGAATCCGCTCAGCTAGCATATAAAACTAAGTAGGCAAGACGTAGCCAGGGGCCATGGTGGTATTCAAATAATGAAAGTAGTGCAGATTTAAGGGAACTCAAAACTACAGAATCCACCCTCCCACTGGGAAAAGGACGGTTAGGAAGTCTTCCTGAACCCCTACTTCTGCTCACGGGTTCTGAATAGGGGGAATCCTCTCTGCAAATACAAGGTCCTTCCAGGCTGCCGAGGTTAGTGGGCCAGGGGCACGCGACAGTGATGATCTATGCTATATAGACAAGGACTGGACAACAGGTCATCTATCCCTTGGGAACAGAATGGATCAATACCTAGATCGCTGTACCATGGTTATAGTTCCTGTATCTGAACCTCAAGAAAATGGAGGAAAAAATAAAAAATCCAGTCCTGTGCAACTCTGCAGAAACTTTGAATCTTATTTTTCAAATATGCTGTGTCTCATGCATGCCTCAAGGCTCCCAATGCTCCTGCCTCCTGATTTTTGTTTCCTGCTGAAGAAAGTGGCCACCCCAGATGGAGCTCCAGCCACCTCAGTACAAGCCTACCATGTACACAAGCCAAAGGCCAAAACAGAAAGATATGGTACACACTGCAGTTAAAACTACTGTTGGGAGGGGGGTGCTAGAGAGACAGTCTCCAGGCAGGAAGCATTTCTCGAACGCTCTACACTTCAGCTGCTTTATATTATTAAAAATATTATCTACAACTAATCAAACTTCGGAAACTTAGTTTGAATCGACTTACCTAACTTATCAGCTTTCGATCGATACCTAACATAATACGGTGAGGTAAGGAAGTCTCGTTCCTGCAACTGCTAAAACACTGGGAAGGCAAGCAAGGCCACAGATCCCCCATGCTGGGCAGCTACTACTATGATGGAACCATCGCCGAGCTCTCCATGGCAGCAGCTACTCGCCACATTGCAATACATGGATTCCAAACTGGAAAAAAACCCTAGCGAGGCTGGAGAAACACATCGCAGCACCTATGGTTCCAACTGATGCAGTGCGGGAATGAGATGCATGATTGACCGCTGTTCAGGTGATCGCTGCAAGGCTGACTAAGGAAGGCGCGCCACTCCTAGGCCATATGGGGGTCTTGAGAAACGAGACTCATGCTGGAGCCTTGCTGAAGGAGGAGGATCCTTTGGAAGGCGTAAAGGGCTTGGACTTGCTCAATTTCCTAAGGGATTATACCACACACCTCGCTGAACTTGGATGAACGTCTCATCTGATGCTTGCTTTGAAGGGGCCGAGGGCGAATTCAGAGATTCGATTGTTGAAAGCTGAGGGACTATGTCTCCAGACAGCCGAGGATGGTGGAAGATGAGGAGGTCTCTGTTGCGTCTGGGAAAGACTGATTTTGTTACTGGCAAGCTCCCAGTAACTCTTGTGCATAGGGCCTGCGAACAGTTTGGGGGGACATCTGAACTATTTTATGAGATCTATAATGTATGGAACTCGTGGCTGATATGATAGGTGGGGATACTTTTGTGCATTATTTTGGGAAGGGATCATGGTGCTGGTCATTGTGTTCTATATGGTGGGTTACTCCACCCTCTGAATATTTTTCCCCCCATCTTGTCTAGGCTATGTAGTTACCAGTTACTCCCAAACCATAACAAGGAAGCTCTGCATCTAAATTAGATTACCTTTATGCCTCACTGTTCTGTTATCAAGTTTGTTTAAGAAATCAGTGTGTTAATGATAACCATTTTGATGTTTAAAGGTTGCTACTGTACCAATTTTCAGCTAATTGTACTATTATAGTTAAGGCAGTAATTAAATCACGGAGCGCACGGAATTCACGATTTCCGTGAAACTGGCAGTCGTCCGTGTAATTCCCATTTTCTGAAAAGGTAGCATGAAATGTACGAAATGTACTAAATTATTTCATTTTAAATTTGCCTCCGTTGAGCAACTAGTAACAAATCTAGCTACTTCTGCTAGTTACAATCTTTCTTCCAGAAAAACTGTCCATTAGCGGTCAATTAAATGAGACCTGTTAAAGTGATTAGGTGCCTTTTATCTGTTAATCTTGTACTTTGTAGTTAATTTAAAAAAAAAATCACTGTGGTCTACGTACTCGTTAATGCCTCATTCACCTGATGAACAAGTATTAAATCACCACCTGCTACTAACGTAATTCAAACCAGACACTGAACCGCACACTGCTGAGTGCTCCTCGACTTACAGAAATGTCTATGCCAAACAAACCTTCACCTGCTTCTAAAACTGGAAATGTGCTTGCTAAGCAGAGGTTAACACAGTACGAAAAGGGTACCTTTCATGTCTCTGGTCAGATTATGTTTTGCTCTACCTGCAATATAGCTGTAGACCACAAGCAGAAGGCATCCTGTGACCGACATCTAGAAGCCTCAGTCCACCTGGCAAAAAAAAGAAAGCTGGAAGCAAAAGCCTCTGCCTCTGTAGAAAAGCAAGTGACGGTACATGAACTTTTTAGCACAAAATCTGCTCATCAAGAAACCCGAAAGGCAGCTCTTTTTTCATTAGTGGAAGCTTTTACAGCCGCTAACATACCGTTGCACACACTAGACAACCCTACCTTGCACAATTACCTCGAGGAGAATCTGAAATCTGTAGGTGTCATTCCTACATCGCAGTGGTTAAAAACAGAGTATCTGCCCAAAGTTTTTTCCTCCCATATCACAGACATTACAAAACGGGTTTCAGAAGCAGTGTCTGTGTCAATTATTTGCAACGAGACCACAGACATACAGGACAGATATATTTTAAACATTGTAGCAGTGCCATCAATCCAGTCAGCTGCTTGTGAAATTAACACTGAAACCAAATTAGAGCCTATATTGATGGACTGCATCGTTTTACAGGCAACAAATTACAAGACTGTGTCTCAAGCTGTATTGAACTGTCTTCAGAAGTTTAATATTTCATATAGTAATGTCACTGCTTTCATGACAGATAATGCCATGTATATGAACAAGTGCTGGGAATCCAGTTTAAAGCATGTTTTGCTGAATGGTGTACATGTCACCTGCTCTGCGCACCTACTGAACCTGCTCGGTGACATCTGGCGAAAAAATTATGTATCAGTGAACGAGTTTGTAGTTTGTGTGAAAAAAGCATTCACTGCATGTCCTGCACGCAAAGCAAGGTTCAAGCAGTTCCTGATCACAAAATGTGTATCTTCTGCATTACCACCTATGCCAGTAATTACACGATGGAACTCCTGGTTTCATGCCGTTTTTATCATTCCGAGCACATAAATGAATATATTGAGTTTTTTAAAGATGAAAGCACTGCTTGTTCAGAAGTAATTAATTTAGCATCAACTCAGTCTGTGGTGTTCGAAATAAAAGAAGTAGCTGTCAATGCCCCCCCCTTTGGTGCAGATGCTGCAGAAATACGAAGGTGACGAAATAAAATCTCACATTGTTTTTGATGATTTGCTGGACTTTGCTACATTTTTAGAAGTTAAATCTGAAAACAGTACATATACTACAACAAAAAATACAATGTCTGCATGTGCCCTAAAAATTCAAAATTACATGTCAGGGAAGGGCAGGTTTCATCAATCTGCTGCAAAATTCTTTGCAGCTGTCCGCATATTAGACCCCACCCGCCTGTTGACCATGGCAGCGTCCAAGGAAGAGATATGCGCCAGTATCCCGACATTCTAGGAGAATCTGCAAGCAAGAGCTGAACTTCGTTCGTACAAAACGGACGTTCAGTGCAATCAACTCTGCAAAGGGGAGAAAGATATTGTACAGTTCTGGATTTCAAATCAGGACAGATTCCCAAATTTGAGTAATACTGCCCTGAGTTGCCTGTCCGTCCCAGTACACAGTGCTAGTGTGGAGCGTTCGTTCTCCCGATATGGGTCCATGCTGACAGTTAACAGATGCAGCATCAAAGCGGAGAACTTAAAAGTGTATTCACTGTTGCAGCAAAATGGATTTAGCTGATTTTGCACATATGAAAAACATACAGTTTCAATGTCTAAATTATGTTTTTAATATCCAAAACAAGTTAAAGTAATTAAAACTTTTTTTTTTTTTTTTTACATTTTCAACTACTCGTTTCTGCATTCATTCATTTCTGTGAAATACTGAAATTTCACCGTGCAGGCACCGTGAAATGTTGGTAAAAAAATCTTGAAAATAATACTGCCTTAATTATAGTGTATAGTGGAAAGTCGTCGTTCACTGAAATCCAGCGCTCCTAAAATGTTGTTCTGCTGCACTAGTGACGTCCACAGTGCAGCAGAACCAAAAAGTGACGTCCGAGGACAGCAGAATGACTTTTCGTTCTGCTGCAGTGTGGACGTCACACATTGTGTCCTCGAGCAGCAATCTGACAGTTAGGGCATACTGACTAACTTTTACCACCTCAGTAAAAATGATTTTAAAAAGAAAGACGTGTTAATGTTTTTTTTTTCCTCAGGGAGGACGTTCCACTACACACTAAACAGAACAGTGCCTGCGTAACATTTAACGGCAGGACTGATCTTTCACCTCGTTGGTACTATGACAATGGATTATCTCTCGAGCTGCGCTCTTGAGGTAATCCATCGTCATAGTACCAAGTCGGTGAAAGAATAGCCCTGTTAACTGTTACTCATGCACTATCCTATATGTTCTAGAAATAGCATATTCTTCCTATTCAGTATTTTTGCCATCTAGATTAATAACAGTCTTTAGGACTGTGTCACAATGCCCAGGTTAATTCTACCTTTTAAGGACATTCCATGGCCATTGAGATGGCTGGCATTTCCGGGACACTTTCTTTTGGTAAAAGTTGGATATTTCTCCCCCCCCTCCCCCCACTGTAAGAGATTACAGGGGATTGTATTATGAAAGTACAGTTATGCAAAAACTTACCGTAACAGTAGATCTTTGAGAACAGCTCTTGCAGTAGGTTACACCATAAGAACTGAAGCCCGCAGGCAGCAGGACCCCACAGAAAACTTCTAGCTAGCTATATACAGTGGGGGACCACGCCGGCGTCAGATACATCATAAAAGGGGCAGTCCTCAAGCATACCTCAGTTCTCCCGCCAGAAACTCCCAGCATAATATGATTCAGAAGGGGAGACCGAGGATCCGCTTCCAGAGGAAGACTAAAAATTCTGATGCGTCCGAGACGCTATGAAGTAGACCCTAACCTCCTGAGGGGAAACTACCTGCTGCAAGAGCAAGAGTTGTTCTCGAAGATCTACTGTTACGGTAAGTTCTTACGTAACTGTACTATCTTACTTAGAGATACAGCTCTTACAGCAGATTACACCATAAGGACTGATTTCCCAAGCACTAAGGGTGTTTCGCTAACCCAGTCAGGAGGAGGCTAGAATAGATCTAAGAAAGAGGGACCTCGCAGGACAAAAGTCTCTGGAGGACTGCCAGGCCACGGCCCACTCTATGCCTAGAGGCGATGTCCAAACTGCAGTGTTTAACAAAAGTGTGCACTGAACTCCAAGTAGCAGCTGCGTCAATGACAGATATCGCCACATTATTTACTGCAGTGAAGGAGGTAGCCACCCCCCTCGTAGAATGGCCCTTAACCGCTCCCGGTAAGGGCTTGTTACGTTTCTGACAACAGAAAACAATGCAGTTTACAAGAAACCTGGAGAGAGTTTGTTTTGATACGGGTGCACCCATCATTCCTTGAGCGAAAGATAAAAACAGTTGGTAAGACTGTCTGAGTGAACGGGTTCTGGCCAGGTAAAACCTCAAAATCTTGTGCACATTCCCAGTTAGTATGTTTGGGGAAGTACACTGGAAGGTCAATGTCTGGTTTAAAGTTAAGGCTGAAACCACCTTGGGAAGAAACTTAAGACTGGTCCTTAAGTACACCCTGTCCGTATGGAAAATCAAGTAAGGCTCTTTACACATAAACGCCTTGAGTTCAGAAATTCTCCTTGCCGAAGTAACAGCCACTAAAAATAATGCCTTCCATGAGAGAAGGCGAATATGGTAATCTGCGGCTGGTTCAAAAGGAGGCAGCGTAAGCTGCTCTAAAACAAAAAAGAAGGTCCCAAGGAGGAACCGAGTCCTTTATAGGGGGTCTCAGATGCAAGATGCCATGCAGACAAGCACAGGAAGCCTCTAATTGGGCTAGTGAATGCTGACCAACTGGTGTGTGGTATGCCAAAATGGCATAGAGGTGTACTTTCAGAAAGGAATATGCCAATCCTGATTGGAAAACAGATAGGAGGTAATCCAAAATAGACTTCTCATGGCATCGAAGTGGATAGAGGTCGCGAGCCTGAGCCCATAGACAAAATCTCCGTCATTTCAGAGCGTACGTGGCGTGAGTCGAAGGTTTGTGAGACCCCGTGCCCAAGAATGGCTAAGTCTTTAGGAGCCAGGCATGCAGGTTCACGGATTTGAGGTTCGGATGGACCAGAGAGCCAGCCTCCTGGGACAGCAAATGTGAGCTGATCGGTAAGGGTAAGGGAGGCTTCAGAGCCAGCTGGTGAAGCAGCGGAAACCAAATCTGCCTGGGCCAAAAAGTCGCTACCAAGATCACTGATGCTCATTCTGACTGGAGCTTGAGAAGGACCCTCTGGATCAAAGGGAAGCACAGGAAAGCATAGAGGAACCTGCCCATCCAAGAGAGGGATAACACGTCTGGCCAGAAAACACCAGGCCCTGGATCTAGTGAGCAGAAATTGGACAGTTTTACATTGTATGGGGACGCAATAAGTTGACATCTGGTGTCCCCCATCGTAGGAACAGGCTCTCGACGACCTACTGCAGCAATTCCCATTCGTGAGCTCTGGCCTTTGACCAGCTCAGGAGATCCACAACAGTGTTGTCCATATCGGGAACATGCACTGTGGTAAGCGTGGCGCCATGCTGTACTGCCCAGTCCTACACCCACTTTGCCTCCCTGCAAAGGGGGTAGGAGTGAGTGCCTACTTATTTGTTGATGAAATACACCACCGAGGTGCTGTCTGTTTGGACTGACATGTGACCCGGTGGGATCTCTGTCGGTAAGGCCTGCAAGGCTACAGGACCGCCCTCATCTCCAGAACACTGATGTAAGTGCTTGGAACTAGTAATGGTGTCCCAGAAACTCGACGCGTAGGAATATCCTGTGCGACCGGGTGATGGGAAGATGAAGATACGTGTCCTGCATATACAGAGACGCTAGCCATGTGCCTTGCCTGAGCATGGGGATGAGACCCAGTAGGGTGACCATGCAAAAGCATTTGTACATCACGAATATATTTAGGTCACTGAGGTCTAGGATCGGGCGCTGTCCCAAGTAACGGGAATGCAGAGGAGGTCTTGACGGTGGGTGGTCAAGGAACTCTATAGTGTCCTCGACTGATCAGCTGAAGAACCCACCAGTCGGAGGTGATCCTCTGCCTCCCTGACAAGTGATAAGCGACTCGACCCCTGACCCTCTCTTCCCTTTGATCCAGAGGTGGGGTAGGGGCCAGGAAGGATCAGATGGCTAGACAACTGGCTCCAGGACTGGACCCAGAGGGTCGTAGTTGGCGGGATAGTCTCATCCCCAAGGAGGGTCATTAGTGGGGCCTCACAGGGATCAGTCCTTGGGCCCCTCCTGTTCAATGCCTACGTCTCTGACATATGGACAGGTATCAGGAGTGAGATGAGTCTCTTTGCGGATGACTCAAAACTGGGGGTGGCGGTGGATGGGAAGGAGGGGAGGGTGGCCCTACAGGGGGACCTGGAGGCTCTGGAAAGAGGGTCTAGAAAGTGGAAGCTGAGGTTCAATGCAGGGAAATGCAAGGTACTGCACCTGGGGGCCAGAAACCCGGGCCAAGTGTACACCGGGGAATGCTACAAGTCTCGCTGGCTGAGAGGGACCTGGGGGTGGTGGTGGATGTCAAGATGAACAACTCTGTGCGGCGCAGCGTGGAGTTACCGCTCGCAGGCGCCAGCGACCCGGGTTGGGGATGGACTCTGGCAGCTGGAGGGGCCAGCCAGGGGAGGAGGATTGAGCCGGAAGGCTGCCTCCTCCTCCGGGTGGGGTGGGATGCAAGTCTCACAGCATACCGCCACCTGGCTGACCACAGGTGGAGATGCAGGAAGGTAGCTTGCAGACAAGGGTGGAGACGGCGCCCGTCAGAAGCAAACACAAGCACGTCATGATGTGCTTAGCCCCTAGGCTTCCCTAGCATACGGATGCCTCGAGGGCTGGGACCAGAAAAAACGGAAATACCCTGTCCCAGGTTCCTGTAGACGGGATCCGGTCGTCCAGAGAAAATCCATAACTGGGCTCTAGAGATAGGGCCAGCTGACCTCCCGACACAGTCTCGAGGTGTGAGAGAGGCCGAGGGATGGCCCTCTCCTCCACGCCCGGGGGGCAAACCACGGCAGGATGGGGGTAGGTAGCTGACACTCGGAACAGAGGTACCCAGGGCGGAACTACGGGAGCTCGCACGACCTAGGAATCCCTGAAGAAAGGTTCCTGGAGCAGTGAAGAAGCGGGCAGAAAACATGGTAAAAGATGAACAACTCAGAGACTTGTAGGAGGGCAGCAGCAAAGGCCAACAGGATGCTGGGATGCATCGCTAGGGGGATCATCTCCAGAAGGAGGGAAGTGATACTCCCTCTGTATAACTGCTTGGTGAGGCCAAACCTCGAGTACTGTGTGCAGTTTTGGAGGCCACACTTAAAGAGGGACATTAAACTCCTGGAGAGGGTCCAGAGGAGGCCAACCAAAATGATTTGGGGCTTGGGGACAGGACCTATGGGGAGAGGCTCGAAGAGTTAAATATGTACACATTGGAAGAGAGAGAGACAGGGGGACATGATAGAGGTCTTCAGGTACATAAAGGGGTAATAGGGAGGAGGGGCAACTAGAGGGCATGGGTGGAGGCTGGAGGGGATGATTCAGGGAGAAAGGAGGAGGTGCTACTTCACTGAGAGGGTGGTGGAGCCATGGAATGCGCTGCCCAGGGGCTGGTGGAGGCAGAGATGGTGGAGGGTTCAAGAGGGGTGGGACAGGTACAGGGGAAGGGTTCTGGAAGCAAAATCCAGTGCAGCAAGAATATCCGGAACTGGGAAGGGAGAAGCCAGAGAAGGCGAGGGGAGCAGCAAGGTCAGCTCCCAGGGTGGGGGCTGACCAAACAAGCAGACACGAAAGACCGTTAGGCCTATTCTGCTGGCATTTTAGTATGTTAGTATGCTGTGGCGGTGCTGGTTCCAGCAGGTTGGTTAGGCTTAGTGTCTCTCTCTAACCCTGACCTCCGGAGAATCTTTGTTGGTTTTTACGGCCAAAATTGCCTGTGTTGCTGCTGGCCTGACCGAGGTTGTTGCTTACCCTGACGGCCATGAAAATGGTTCTGTGTTCTGCAAAAGGAACCAGGCCTTGACTTATACATTGCCTGTACCGTTCTGACCGCCTTTCCAGCATCCTGAAGCTTGGTGATGACCCTCTCGGATTCTTCACCAAACAACACTGAACCATTATAGGGGACGTCCATGATTCCTTTCTGGACATCTGGAGTAAATCCAGAGACCCTCAGCCAGAAGTGTCTCCAGAGGCAAACGCCTGTTGATTCACCTCTTGCTGCCGAGTCCGCCGAGTCGTACTTGGCTCGGAGAACTTGGGTCCCAACATCACAGCCTGTGCAAGGGAGGTTTAAGAGCGCCACCTCCTTCTCGTCCTCTGAAAAGTCCTTTAGCAGGTCTTGCCCTTGGTCCCACAGAGCATTCAGAACTTGCATCATGTGTGTTCAATAGTTGAGAGACCTCAGAGAGCATGTAACGGCCGCCTACATGTGACGACCCAGAGAGTCCAACCGTTTGGATTCCTGGTCCGGTGGCTGGGTGCTGAGGTGTTGGGGCCTTTGTGAGCTATCGTGCGAGGCCATAATGACTACTGAGTTGGCCACAGGTTGCCGAGCTAAATAAGGAGCGTCCAGTGTGGCCCTGTAAAGTCTATCGGCCTTCTTGGGGACATCTGGGGTGAAATGAGGACGCTTCCATGCAGCCTTTGTAGCATCAAGGAAAAGTATCCACCAGGGGTGGAACCACCACAGGCTTGGGGTCTTTTTGTCTCAAGTAACGTGCCAGATATTGCCTTTCAGGGTCTAACTCTTCCGTCTCCCATCCCATGTTCTCCTGAATGTGTCTCAATATCAGAGAATAATGGGTCATCAGGCAGTGACCTAGGGATGTCGTGAGGATCTGGAAACCGAGTACCAAAAGGAGAGGGTGACCGAGAGGTATCAGGACACAAGTCGTCACCCGATGAAGAGTGGGACCTTCGTCAGGGTCTCTTGCATCTGTGGTCGCTAGGGGACCATGAGGGGGTCCTGGAGCATGGAGGTCTCTTGGCCTTCGAACCTCTGTCCTTGAACCCATCACTAGATGGTGGTGCAGAATACTTAGGCTCAAGTGTTACTGCCCTGGGAGGTGCCGCAGGAGGTGGGACCTCTCCGGGGGTTGTGGGTACCACATCTTTTTTAACGGTGTCTCACCAAAGAAAAAAGTTCCTTGACCTCTTGAATATTAAGGCCGGATGAAGGGCCTGACGTTAAGTGTCTGCCTGGCGTTAGGGTCAGGCGCCGGTGGCTGGGAAGTCGTCGGGTCCGGTGTCGGATCCTTGGGTAGACCTGCGTCGGGCAGGCCAACGTCTTCAATGTTTCCCGTTTGGTCGTCGGTGGTGTGAGCTCAGACATCCTCCTCCGACATCCCCCAGCGACCGGTGTCAGGTGGTGGAGGCGAGAGTGGCGTCAGGTCCCTGAGGCGTTCGGCGGACTATGGCTCCGGCGTCCACTTAAGGGACATGAGCTCTGAAGTCTTTCTCGGAGGGACGTCTGAGCCTCCCAGAGGTTGTTAGACCGAACGATCGGTGTCCCAGTGTCGGTCCTTGGCATCGATGTTAGGCCTAGTCGACGACTTGCACTGATGCATGTGGCGGTCGGAAGCCTCTAACCTGGCAGCCGACCCTGAAGGGCGGCTGTCTTTAGACTTGGTTTTCAGTGGTTGTAAAGACACCGAGCTAGAGCCCCCTGAGGCCCTAACCTTAATCGGGGGAGAGACCTAGCCCAGGATGGAGAGCGTCCAACCGGGCGGAGCTGGAACTGGCCCAGGAGTCTGAGGCCCGACACGGGGCTCTGTCCCTATCCCTGTCTTGGTGCTTGTCCTTGTGCTTTCCCAATTTTTGTGAAGGTTCCCATCGAGAGGATGGATCTTTTTCCATGGCCTTAAGTTTTTCTTCAAGGGGAAACTCTGGAGTATTTTCTGGTGGTGGATCCTGGTTCTACTGTTGAACTGTTGGCAGATGGAGCAGGCTTGGATATCGTGGTCCGGGCCTAGACACCACACGGAGGCAGAGTGCCTATCTTTGAAGGAGATCTGCTTGCCGCAAGCGCACTTTGAGGAATGTCCTTCTGTGGCAGGAGTCTGGGAAGAAAACGGGTACTCAATGGATTTCCAGTGAAAACTGAAGAAAACAGAAGAAATTCTTTCCGTCATCGTTCGTCTGCTGAAGGTGTCCATGGAGCCAATGCGCACAAGTCGACGGCGGGAAAAGAAATGAGGTATGTCGGGGGACCACCCCTTTTATGATGTATCTGATGTCGGAGGCAGTCTCCCGCTGTATATAGCTAGCGAGATATTTTCCGCGGGGTCCTGCTGCCTGCCGGCTTCAGTCCTTATGGTGTAACCTGCAGCAAGAGCAGTGTTTGGAAGTAAGATTATCAACTATATGTATGGATATTTTTCCTTGCTATACTCATCACCCTGTATGAGGTAATGTGTGTATGATTTTACATGAAAATAATAAACACAAAAAAAAAAAACACACACATTACTGTAGGAAATGGAACAAATTCACTGGGAGAACCTACCACCTTTAATGTAAGAGCAAACATACCAAACGGGTTTGGAGACACGCTTCCTCGTTATCAGTTCCATTTTTTTTTTTTAGTTTAATGCCATTAGGGTGGTACTTCTTCACACAAGATCATTTCTTCCCCATTTTTCTCCTGGAATGGAGTCAGACTTAATTTCACTCCTGGAACTAAGTTCCCCCAGGTTCCTACCATTAGTTAAAACTACATTTGTTTGTACAGAGTTACCAAAAGGCACTTCGGGGTTAACAAATAGATGGACAGAAAAAATTACTCACCGCAGTAATCTTCTTTCTTCCAAGGGGTCCTTTAGCATCAATAACTTTTTTGCACTTAGTTGGCTAGGTGCAAGTACCCTGGAGGTCTGCCTTAAAGAGATATTTAAATGAGTGTAGGGCCAAACCAATCAAAAGACAGGTGGGGGTGTGAGCTCAGTGAGAGCTGTTGAATGCTTCACAATTTTTTCAAGGAAAAATGAGGGCAAATGCTCTGAAAAGAATCAACAGGATTAAAAAAAAAAAAAAAAAAAAAAAAAAAAAACATGCAAATGTCCATAAAAGTGGAAATAGAAACAACAGCAACACGAACTAAAACCTCATCAATAAGAAACTCCAAATTTGGTAAAAGGCGACATAAGAGCCCTTCTCCGACAGGTGAACCGGGGAGGAAGGGTGGGAGCTTACTGATGCTAAAGAACCCCTTGGAAGAAAGAAGATTACTGCGGTGAGTAATATTATCTTCTTACCCCAGGAGTCCTTTAGCATCAGTAACTTTTTTGCAGACTACACAGCAGTACCAAGTGGGAGGTGGGCAGAGAACCTACTTAGGAATGAGGCTCTGCAGAACCGCCCTGCCAAATCTGGCATCAGATCTGGTCTGCACATCCAAACTGTAGTGTTTCACAAAGGTGTGCACAGATTTCCAGGTACCTGCTTTGCAGACATCCAGTAGGTGAATGTCCCTTGCTGCTGCAAGCGAGGCTGCAGCACCCCTGGTGGAATGGGCCCTGAGCCCCACTGGAGGTTGTTGACTAGCTTTCTCATAGCAGAATCTAATACAAGAGACCAACAATGAGAAATAGTTCTCTTGGTAGCTGGTCTTCCTCTGCCTACATCCCCGTAGGTGAGGAACAACTGAGTGGAAGAGCCTCTGGACTGTCTAGTATGCTCTAGGTAGTGAAAGATGGCTCTTTTGACATCTAAGCTGTGGAGCTTTTGCTCGCCAGGAGTGGATGGCTCAGTAAAGAAGACAGGCAGAGTAATGGACCTGGTTCAAGTGAAACTCTGAAACCACCTTTGGCAGAAATTTCCTATTTGTTCTGAGCTCAACTTTATCGTTGTGAGGGGTGATGTAATTCGGCTCAGTGCACAGGGCCTGTAGCTCTGAAATCCTCCTGGCAAACGTATGGCTACCAGAAAGACGGTCTTTCAAGTTACAAACTTGATGTGGGCCATGGCCATAGGCTCGAAGGGTGGATTCATGAGCCCATCTATGCAAAGGTTGGCTCCAAGGAGGAACAGGCACCCTGGTTGGAGGCTGGAGGTGCAAGAGGCCTTTGAAAAACTGTTTAAAAATGTCATGGAAGGGGGCGTGGCTTGTAGCCGATCAAGAAAAATGTCTTACTCTGGAGCTCCTGAACAGAGACTAACTTTTATGATCTTTAAATGTCCTAAAACTGAACTTTTGGTCACCTAAGTGAGCTAAGTGTGGTCTCCGTAGTATCCTACTGCTGGATGGTGCAACTTCGGAATGCATCAATAAAAATTCTGCTAGCTTTACTGGAGGAGAAAATGGGGAGGCCCAAAAACCCACAACAACAGGGCCAAACACATGGCGCTGAAAACGAACCTTCTAATGCGACTGTGCTTAATGCAGTTAAAGACTTAGAATCCTTTGTCAAAGAATTAGACAAGAAAATGGATGGATTTATGTCTCGGGACACTAATGTGTAAACTAAGCTGGACACGGTCACTAGTGAAAGCAAACAAACCAAACAGATGGCAGAAAAAGCTGTAACGGCCACTGTGGGGCTAGTTAAGTGAATATCGTTTACTGCGCCAGCATCTTAGAAACCTCGAAAAATAGGGTTTGCCTTGCTAATGTGCGGATCCTGGGAGTGCCGGGAAAATAAAGAGGGTCATAACCTACTGGATTTTGTGATTCAGCTTCTTCAAACCACAGTGGGTTTTCCAGGGAAGGCTCCCGCCTGCAGGCATATCGGATCTCTCCACGGCACCGACCGCTTCAAGAAGGGACACCTCGGACTATCCTGGTGGTGACGGCGGGTCCTATCATCAAGAAGCAAATCCTACAAGCTGCCAAGGAGAAGGGGCTCATTCAGCTATCGGAGGGTATTCAAGTCCTTTTTTCCCATATCTCTCGTTTGCTACTCGGCAGCGACGCAAAGCATTCGATGCGGTAAGAGCAGAGTTGTGCCAGTTGTGCATTATGAATGTTTTACTCTACCCAACGAAACTGCGTCTTCATTACGCAGGTAAAAACTTTTATATTTAATGATCCAGCTGAAGCGGGGAAACATCTCAACAAAATAAAAATCGGACTTTGGGAGTCGCACAGAAAATGAGGACTCAAGAGACTGAGGGAGGCTTGGCCTAAACATGGGTCACCAATCTGATTACTGAAAATAAAAGTGTATTTTCAACTGGGCCTGTTCTACTGTTGTAATTTAGTAGCCTGGTACAGACATGTTGCTAAATCTTCTTTAACTATTATCTAGGGCAGTGTATGTTACGACAGTCCCATTTTGTACTCTGCAATATCTGTTTATAAGAGCAGAATGAGAAGTTAGAGGTCTCTAGTTAATGTTTGAATACTTAATGTCTGTATATAGACTAAAGATAGGTCTTTTTGACCACATCTTGAATATTTTACTCACAGACTTTTTGGGACACTATTTTAGGGAATAGTCCATAGTCATGGTTCACTTAGTCACTTAAGTGCCTTTCTAGGAAGTAATTGTTCAAAAGTTAAACGTCTTTTAGATGACCCCCACATTGTTGTATCAAAGGGTGACATGCAGAGTATCCTCTGTAGAAGACCTGTATTGTACACCTTTCTAATCCATGGAACCAAGTACTGTATATTGAATGTGTTTTTGACATACTCTATATACATACACACAATATTAAAAAAATATATACTGTATATTGTGGGGAAAAAATGACTTCTTCTTTCCCATCGAAAGGTAGGCTGAAATTGCTGCCAAGTGTAGCTTGAGTGAAGATGGTTTCAAGCCAGGCGCCTGTAGGTGTACCAGGTAGTCCAGCAGCTGAGGGTCTGAAGCTGATAGGGGTTCAACCTTTTCACTCTTGCACCAGAGGGAAAACCTTTTCCATTTGGCTGCATAAGTCTTTTTAGTGTTAGGTTTTTTAGCCATCTTCAATACTCTGAACAGGTCCTTAAGATACTGTGAGGATGGAAACTAACTCCTCAAGAACCAGGCCTTGAGGTGAAGAAAGTGTATGTCTGGGTACTGCACTCCCATCTGAGGAAGGTTCAGCAGGGAGCAAGTCGGAGGCAGGCGAATGGGCCTGTTGCAGGACACTGAGAGAAGGAGAGAGTACCAGGCTTGCCTGGGCCAGTCCGAAGATACTAGGATCATTGATGCAGACTACTGTCAGAGTTTCAGCAAAACCCTGACTATCAGGGGAAAGGGAGGAAATGCGTATAGGAACCTCCCTGACCAGTCCAGGATCAGGGCATCCAGAGGAAGTGTTCCTGGAACTGGGGGCCTGCAACAGTACTGAGGAAGCTAAAAATTGAGAGAAGAGCAGAGGCAAACAGATCCACGTCTGGTATGCCCCACCGCCTGAACACTGTGGCTAGTACTTGCTTGTTCAGGGTCCATTTGCTCTGACCTTGACTGATGCGCTTTACAGCATCCGCCAGAGTACTGAGTTTGCCTGGGAGGTGAACAGCTGGAAGGCTGACTCCCACGGAGAATGCTAGAGACCAGAGTTTCAGAGCTTCCAAACAGAGTATTCCTGATCTGGTACCACCCTGCTTGTTTATGTAGAATATTGCAGTGGTGTTGTCAGTTCGAATTTGAACCGCCTGCCCTTCTATGCTGGGAGCGAAAGCTTTGAGAGCTAGTAAGACTGCTCCGAGTTCCAAAAGATTTATGTGTAAATGTAACTCTTCGGAGTCCAGTTGCCGCTTACTGAGGCACTGTCTAAATGAGCTCCCCAGCCCAAAAGGGAGGCATCTGTGGCGATTACCTTTGGGGGAAGAGGAGCTTGAAAGGGAACCCCTGCCTGCAAATTTGTGGGGTTCTTCCACCACAGCAAGTTTTGGAGGAACTGCTCCAACACAGGTATCAACTTTGAAAATGTGTTGCTTCTCTGAGACCAGCGAGCTCTGAGGTAGTCTTGCAGGAGTCTCATCCTGTACCTGACCCCTGGGACTACTGCAGTCATAAAGGCCATATGTCCCAGAAGTTTGAGGAAATGTATGGCTGGTCTTGGCTGTCCCTAGGCGAAAGAATCTGCCACTGAAAGGAAACTCTGAATTCTTTCCTGTGGGAGGAAAGCATATCCCTTCTGAGTGTCCAGCTGGGCCCCATGAAGGTGAGCAGCTGGGTGGGTTCCAGTTGAGATTTCTTTAGATTTACCAGGAAACCCAGAGTCCCCAGAGTGTGTTCTATGAGGGAGAGAGATTCTTTGACCTGGCAAGGAGACTTTGCTACTATGAGCCAGTCATCCAAATAGGAGTAGAGAGCGACACCAAGTCTCCTGAGATGTGCTACCACCACTGCGAGACACTTGGTAAAAACTCTTGGGGCCGAGGACAGACT
Organism: Neoceratodus forsteri; assembly: GCA_016271365.2. Lineage (NCBI taxonomy): Eukaryota > Metazoa > Chordata > Ceratodontiformes > Ceratodontidae > Neoceratodus > Neoceratodus forsteri. The sequence continues at coordinate 158,339,807 of JADMNL010000031.1, read as the reverse complement.
GAAGGGCACTGCGGTGAACGGATAGTGACCCGAAGGAAGTTTGAACCTGAGAAACTTCCTGCGAGATCTCCTTATGGGTATGTGGGAGTAAGCGTCCTTTAAGTCAAGCTAGTCTCCCTGCTGTAAGGACTGTATGACCAGTGACAGAGTGACCATTTTGAATTTTTCTTTTTCAGATGTTTGTTTAAATATCTGAGTTCTAAGATAGGTCGCCACTCCCCAGTTTTCTTTTGTGTCAGAAAATACCTGGAGTAGAGGCCCCTGCCCTTCTCATGGGTGGGGACCCTCTCCACTGCTCGTAAAGCCAGAAGGTTTTGTACCTCCATTTCCAACAGTGGTATCTGTGTTGGGGACAGAGGTCTTGACACCTGGCTACGCTTGAGGTCTGGCAGCTGCCTGAACTGTAATGACAGACCCTTCTCCACTATTTCCAGCACCCACTTGTCCGACATGATGAGGAACCAGTGCTGAAGATAGTGAGAGAGTCTTCCTCCAACCGGAAACGGGGAGGCGACCTGGACACTCACATCAGGACTTAGACTGAGAGGCAGATGGCTGGGTAGAGGTGGCTCTTCTTTGGCCCCTTCTGCCCCTGCCTCTGAAAGACCACCTGTACTGGCTAAAGTCAGACTAGGGATATGGATTGTAAGGCCTGGGAACAAAACTTCTGCCTCTACCGCCCCTGGGACAGGATCTCTGAGTTGTGGTGGGTTTAGGCTTGGATGAGTGGCTCTGCTAGGAGGCCTTGTACTCATCGACTTTTTTCATGTAATCAGTGGTTCTGTACTCAAACAACATATTCTGATCACAGGGAAAATCCACAGCCTTGTTCCAAGTGTCTGTGGTCAGACTGGTTGTTCTAAGACAGGCGAAGCGTCTCAGAGAGATGGCATGGGCCATCGCCCTAGAGACTGCATCATTGTTGTCAACTGCCATGTGGAATTGGTACATAGTAGCTTCCAGGGCAGTTTTTGATGTATCCACCAGCTCCTGCACCATAGAATCTGATCCATTGCAGGCGCTAGCCTGGACAGATTTCCAAAGTGCTTTCTGATATTTGCCTGTGAATGCCATGTAAAAAGAAAGCATGAGAAGTGCCTAAGAAGCAGGGAAGCTGTGGCATACATTTTCTTTGCTATAAAGTCAATTTTCTTGGAATCCTTGTTGGGGGAGAGGGCGACAAGGAGACTCCATCTTTCTCACAAGCTGTCTGCTGCACTATACTTTCATGGCTAGGGTGTGCAGACAAGAACAATACCATTTTTAGACAATTTATATATTTTCTCTCAAGCCGCTTATCAACCTCCGATACTGAAATGGGGTGTTGAAGCAGCTTCATGGTATTTTTTCTAAATGCATTATAGACAGAGATGCCCAGGGTCTTTGAGGATGAAAGACCCTTCGTCTCCCTATAATCTTAGTCGATGATCCTCGTGGTCACCCGGGGGATCCCCAAGGTGAAGGTCCGGGGACTCCTGGGGCTCAAGGCCCTCAAAATCTATATCAGGGGCATCATAAAATTGATCATCATCTGAGTCACCCTCACAGTCTACAGAAGAAAGAACTGTGGAAGAGTGCTTGCCAACCCCAGTAAATCAAGGACCCATCTTTTGAAGGGTCTGAAGCAGTTGCCATGCTTTTTCCATATCTTGCACTGACGGAAGAACCTGCACAGTTTGTAAGTGTTTTGTTTTTCCTGTATGCTTTAACCTACCTGTTGTCTCGCTATTGGCTTTCCCAGGAGCAACGGGAGCATATCTGTCTTGACAGAGTTTCTTTTTAGCCACTTCATCAGAGGCTTGATCAAACTTCCTTTTTTTTGTCACTCTTATTTTTCAATTTGTGAGGAACTTCATCTTTGGAAGCTTTATTTTTTGGCTGGGATCTGGAGGGTATCTCAGCACCTCTGCTTTTGATATTAGTACTTTTGAGTGGCCCCTCGTCGGAAGCCTTTGATTTATCCTCAGCCATAATAAAAGGTTTGTCTGCTATGTTTGCCAATTTAAGCAAAGCAAATCAGTTCTGGACCTACAAACTGAGTGCAGATTTCTGTGAAAATGCCACCGGCCAGTCCTGCTCCAGTTAATAAACTCTATTACTAGTGCCCTTTTTCATTTTTTTGGTTGTAAAACTGGGATCTATATCAGTGCCAGTCTTAACAGAAACCCAGTAATACTCAACTGCACAGGTAGCTGCTGGACCCTTATGGACAGCCCTGACACAGAGGATACCAAGGTCCAGTAATAACAAAAAAGGTTTTCTCATAATTGCCAATCCAGAGAGAAAACCCTCAGGCACTGTTTAAATTTGAAATCTACTGCAGGTGCCTCGCGGTAAACCCCGCGAGGTCTGAGGTAAAAAACAAGGCAACTGTCCCTAATTCAACAGTTCCCACAAGAATTTGACCCCAAAATGAAGGAAACCACTGAAAATAAGCACCCGTGATAAAATTAGGCTTTAAACTAAATAGTCGCGGTAAAAATAAAGTCAAAATAACGCCATCGCGCTAAAAATTTTAAATCTGCTCAGCATTAATGAAAAAGTAAAACTTTCACTCAGCACTCTAAAGGAAATAATTTATGAGGAAAACTTTACCCAGATAAGCACTAGAGGGCTGTCAACAAGGAAAGTTGGGAAGACACCTCAGAGGCAATATTGCTCAGTCCAGCGGAGAAAAAAGTCTGAAGCATTCAACAGCTCTCACTCAGCTCACACCCCCTCCTGTCTTTTGACTGGTCTGGCCCTATGCTCATTTATCTCTCTCTTAAAGGCACACCTCTGGGACAGTTGCACCTAGCCAGCTAAGTGCAAAAAAAGTTACTAATGCTAAAGGACTCCTGGTGTAAGAAAAAATGGTTCCCTGGGAAAATCTGCTTGTAGATTAAAATACCCTCTAGAAAGTGAATCTCCTTGTCTAGGAAACAGTATGTATTTCAGAACCAAGAAGTGATGCAGTTTACAGCAACGCAACCTACCCTGGAAGTGCAGATGACTTCTCTCAGGTTAATGTTCATCCAGTTATCACAGCTGACAAGATGACCGTTGTATGTTTCACCATTCTTCAGCTCCACCAGCTGAAACATATTTGTAGAAACACATGAATCAAGTACATTTTTTTGTTAGATAGTAACTTTCCTCAAAAGGTCCAGTAATAACATCTGAAACAACTTTAATGTTAAGGCTTACTAATCAAGACAACCTTCTGGCAGTGCATCACTACTGCTGTCTGCCCTTGCTAGGCCCAAAGCCACCAGCAGTAACAGAGCTTAGCACAGGCATGCTTGGCTGCAGGAGTGCACTTCCTGCAAGACTTCTAGTAGGTAGGCCAGGAAGATGAAAGGCCCAAAGACTTGTTGGTTTACAGTCTGACTTGGGGGGCTGATAAGAACGGTGAATTGCAATCGCCAAGAGGGTTGCGATTGTCTTCAAAGAAGATGAGACACTGATGGCAGCTGGGAGGGAGAGAATGAACGTTACTTATCGGTTAATATGTTTCTTCTGACAGTATCCCAACACAGCCACACACTAGCTTGGGACAGTGCACGCACTGGAACCCCTGCAGTGTTCAGAATTTAGAACATAATCATGGCCACAACCCCCACACACCCCAACTATCACTAACCATCCAATCAGAGTTCACTCCTGAGAAGGCCAGGGTAAAAATATAGTTAAATCCCAAAAGCAACAAAGCCTCACTGAATCAATGCGGAAGGAAGGTATGTGGCTGTGGATAACTACCACTGGAAGAAACAGTTGCCAGTAAGTATCTCTATCAGCATGGATTACATCATCACACCAATCTGACAGTGAGCTGTGACCAGTGGGAGGAGGGAGTCAAGCTCACTCAGGGAACAGGCTTTTCAGCACTGTGATCCCAATATGGACTCTCCCAAAGAATACAGGTTCGCACAGAAGCAGATATTGAAATTAAATTTTACAGTCACAAGCCTGCAGGGCTAGTGACTACGGAAAAACAATTAGCCCCATAGACTTTTCCACTGGACCCACTGGTGTACTTATTGAAATGTTACCTTCTCCAGTACAAGCCGCAGAGCTGGTTAAAGGAAAATCTTACTAGCCCAATGCAAAATCTACCAGCATTTGGCTAGTGCCAGTTTCGACCCCTGAGAACTGAGCAGTGTTCATCTGGGTAGATGTTCAGAAAGCTGCCTTGCAGGTATCAAGCAATGTAAAATCCTTAAGTCTGATACCGTGGTAGTCTTACCTCCAATAGCATTATCTTTCACACCTGCTGGAACTAGACAAGAGTCAAGGTTATAACCACATGAAATGCAGGGCACAATCCATCTGGCTTTGTAATGATCTAGTTAGACTGATCAATAAACTCTGAGCTAAACAATCTATCTGGCAATGGTACGTTTCCCTACAGGCTTGCACCGGGCAGACAAGCCACAGGAAACTAACAGCTGTTTGGTGTCTTTCATAAACTGCCATCAAGGTGATGCAGAAATGCCTTACCCTAGTGGCAGCCAGGTTTAGGGAAGAAGATCAGAAGTGAAACTGTCTGATGTGGAACTCCAAAGACCACCTTTGGGAGGAAGCAGAAGTCCATTCCGATGATCGGCTTGTCACTGTGGAAGCACAGGTAGTCTAGGTCAATGCAAAAAGCTTGTAGCTCTCTAACCTGTCTGACTGATGTAAAAGCCACAGGGAATGTGACTTTCTAAGACAGGTACTGAAGATGGCAAGTGTCAGATGGGTTCAAAGGGAGGACCCATCAGTTCAAGTCCCAGAGCTAAAGGAATGCAAGACACAACTTAGCCAAAGCTAGAGACAGCAGGTATTCCAGAGTGCCTTCCAATGGACGGGTGCCAAGGGAGAGGGTAGTTCGGTACCAGAAGGAAAACTCTGCCATTAAGCAGAGTTGGCCTTGTAACTGGGCCGTTTCCTGGAGACTATGACAATTTCTAAGCAATCTTAAGACAGCTGCACTGAATTTAGCTCCAGCCTCTTTTAGGAGCAAGGTCATTAAATGCAGGGTCCAGAGTTCTGCATGGAGGATCCAGCCCTGAGAAAGAGACAAGGAAATCTAGTAGTTGGGGAAGGGGCATCTCATTATTTCATTTAAAGTGTGGGTAAAGTTGAGGTCCGCCCAGTAGTACAGTGGACTGAGAGGCACCAGGTGCAAACCACCACCTACCACACTGGTGATTCTGGTTTGGAACTGGTCCAGGACCACCGGCGCGAAGGAAGGAGGACTAAGCATCTGTAGTCAGCTCGGGGGAGATGGCGTGGCGCTGCCTGCCACTCAGCAACCACTTCCTAGAAGGGGGCAGGCATGTAACGAAGCACATTTGGCATCTTCATGCCGTACACCTATGCCATTGTACACATTCCTGACCTCTAGGACTGGGGCAAAGAAAGAAAAAAAAAAAGGAAGAATCCCCAGTACCAGGATGATGGCTGGCGACCCTGCAGACTCTGTTCCACTGCTTGTAGCACCCACTCACCCAACAAGGTGTCACCTCACATTACCTGTGCAATACCCACAAGGAGTTCCACAAAGTAAGGAGTACCTTCACATTACTTGTTTTGTATAACTAGTATTGTTACTACTGTTTTTGCATTAACCATTGTGATTTTTAATTCTATGTACCCCTATGTATGTTAGTTCTTCCAGGACCGCCTTGCAAATGACCTGTCTCAATGGTGTTAGCCTGGTAAAAATAAAATTGAGGTAAGCAAGTAATTGGGGTAAAACCCAGGCCGGTGAGGGAAGGGGTGGGCTGCTTGGGGTGAACAGGGACAAAGGATGGGGGTGGGGTGGGGAGAGTGGGTAAAGTGAACCCCCAAAAGTTGTTCATTTTAATTCCACCCCCCAAACCCTAGTGTCTCATAGCACAACTAATAAGCCTTGCAGAATGCAGTAATCGCAAAAGGTAGTTGGGAATGGTTGCCCTGCAGCCCCCAGCACACACATAAAGTAACCAGGAAGCAGAACGTCTGGTGCACAACTCTCCGATTATTTTGTAAATTAACACATCACTTTTTTCTGGTGATAATTCAATAGTAAAAAACTTCTGGTTGCTGTTTATAATAGCAATAAGGACCACTACATCATCCCAAGAATGTGCTTTAAGTACATGCCCGTTCCTGACCAGATTCGTTTTTATGCTTGTGCAGCGTGACGTAAAACTGACTGAAATACAAGCAGCCAGACTGGTACCTCACTGCTGATCATCACATCAGTTGCAATTTTTTGTTTTTTTTTGTTTTGTTTTTTAAGTTTGCCAGCCAGCAGACATGGCCACTCAGCCCCCACTCTCTCCTATTAGGTCTCAGGGGGCCCCCTTTTTCTGGGGGAAAAAAAACCTGGATTAAGGGAATTTGACATTGTAACCACCATTTAAGAGCAGGGCTAAAATTAATGGCATTCTGCTCCATTTTGCATACCAGTTTTCAAGGTGGAATACCATTTCCATCATGCTGGTATTCCAACTGGAACACCACTCCTCCCTGCCCCCCTCTTCGCAATTTAATTTGAAGAACAGTTTTTTGGGATAGGCAAAATACCAGATACTGAGACTGAATACCAAATTTAGGTTTCTGGTATTCCGCCTCCCACCACATTATTTTCTTAATTTCTACCCCTGAAGAGTCAATGTCTCATATAAATAAACTTGCTTGCAGCACATTTACAACCTAACAGTGCCTAATGTGTGTAAATACCTTATACTGAGCCCAATTTTTAGTGCAAAACATACAGATTTGCACTCAAATTGGGGGACATGTACTTTAAGAATTTATGAACAAGAACTGCCCATTTTTGAAAACAGAAAATCAGTGGCCCTAATAAATTTCAACTGGTTTAACTCAGGCTAAAAAAACTTAAACAAACATCGCCAAAGTTAATGATCAGTCAATCATGTGCATCATCTTGGTCTGCCTACATTTTTGTTCAGGACACATGCTTCTTTCAGCAGTCTGAGCAGTTAAACTAGTCAATGATTCCAAACCAGCAGTCCCCATTAAGGGCTAGATTGTCTGACTGGTAGCCAATATGTAACTTGTTCAGTAATGATAGCATTATAATCACTCACCATAGGATGATTCTGAGCTGTCTTCAATAATGATAATGGAAGCTGGTGAGAAAGAAAACAGAGATATTTATGTAAATTTATATCATACAGATGCAAACATTTTTTTGGGGGGGGCAGCCATGACCTGAAATGTTCTACTGCAACTGTGTAGTCTAGTAGAATATGGCCCTTTTGTTTAGATCTGGCAGTGCTCAATGTGCCCACTGTGACAGACAGACACACTACAGAGAGCTGTAACACTAGACT